>CP110631.1:1362536-2725073 GCA_026210745.1 Exobasidium rhododendri
TAAGAGCATAATAGAAGAGCGCTCGAAGAAGGATCGATTGGAAGCTCTGCGACGAAGGAAGGCGCAATATGTTGCTATGAAGACGACAAATCAGGCAGCAGAAGTAGAGTCAGACAACGATGAGGAGCAAGGGGAGGAGGAGGTTGTACTAGTCGAAGACAGTAGTAATCCAAAGCTTCGTCGAGCAAGAGACGGACGTCAAAGAGTGACGAATCGCTTTGGCTCTCCGGGAGAAGCGTCCGACACCAAGTACGACGACAAAGATGATACGATCACTGATAGTCAAATTCAACGAGCTGGTAAGATCTTTCGAACGAGGATCTTGCAGCCAGACGCGACGGTCAATAATGCTGCTCCTGTTCCTCGTAAAGGGAGGGTCGTGAAGTCAAAGGAGCAGGAGATAAAGAAGGAAGAGCTCAACGACGCCATCTTGAAGAGAGCACGACTGCAAAACATCGAAATGAGGAGAAAGAGAGAAGCTGCCTTTGGCAGAAAGAAAGAAGTGCAAGAAAAAGGCAGAGACAGTGCAAGTGTGGAGGAGACAGTCGAGGAAATGCTTCGAAAATTAAGGGAAGATCGAGCGGGTGGTCGAGCGGAAGACATCGATCACCAAGATGGCACTAGCGATGAGGAAGGCTCCGAATATAATCCCGATGAGGCGAGGCTTGGCGAGGTCGCCGTTGATCTCGGGAGTGGAGAGGAGAGTGGAGAGGAGGGTGGAGAGGACAGCGAGGACAGCGAGAAGGAGAATTCCGCACCCGTCAGTCAAGAGTCCGTACTTGCCAGGGTTCCTCGGCGATCCAGAATGACGGTGGATGATGGAGAGGAGGAAAGCGAGTACGAAGAGGAGACCACTACTGCACTCCCTCTGCTGCAGCGTCGTTCACCGCTCCAACCCATCTGTCTAGTCGACGACCACGAGGAAGTGGCAGAAGAGAACATCCTGGCAGACCCGGCGAGTTGCGTCTTGCCTTCCTCTTCCGTTGGCGCTGGCTTCTCTCAGTTTTTTCAGGAGACGCAGGTTCCCGCCTATCATCGCAAGCAGTCGTCACGAGGTTCCACTTCTTCTTCTTCTCCTCCTCGTCCTCTTCGCAATGTCAGCTCTACGCTTGGACAGTTCTTCGAAGAGACGCAGTCAGATCAGCCACTTCGAGGCGAGAGCTTCTCCATACTAGATCAGGGTGTCGTCGACTCGACTTCCAGTGGCTTCTCGCAGCTCTTTGGAGGTGAAAGTCAGGTGCCCACGCTACACGGTGGTCTGATGTTGCCGCCGAGTACGAGTGCGAAGGGCCTCTCGCTGCTGGATGGAACGGATCAAGACAACTTTGCTGCTTTACGTAGACTGCAAGAATCGGAAGGTCGACTGGTAGAGTTTGAGAGTGATCAACTGCCGTCTCTGGAAGATGTCGGAGGGAGGTTGGATGAAGAGGATGTAGCAGCTCTCGAATTGGAGGCATTTCAGGCAGAAATGGAGGAAAGACAGAAGCGAGAACACAGGAAAAGAGAAGAAGCTAATATCACATACATCAACAGAGACGGTTTCTTCACGCAGACCAAGCCGGATTATGAACGATTCAGCTTTAGTCAGAGTCAGAGTCAGAGCCAGAGTCAATCAGAGATGCAAAGGCAAAGTGAGGGTAAAGTGCTACGGTCGAGTATGAGCAGCAGCACCCATGTCGAGGATGATCGTAGCGCTGCTCCGAAGAAGAAGAGGAGGTTCCGAAGAGCCATCTCATCGGACGAAGAAGAAGAGGAGGGCGAGGGGGAGGGCGAGGAGGAAAGAGGACGAGTGCAGGCGCGCTCGAGTCCAGTGTATCAGCGATTGACGAACATCACCGCAGAGGAGGAGGAGGAGGACGGGGTAGAAGAAAGGATGGGAGCGCCACAGAACGCGTTTGACGTCCTGAAGCACGCAATGACAGCCGATCAGGTGAGCTCTCGAGCGGCGCCGTCAGTCAAGCGAGGAGTGAATCGATTCGTCCAAGGGGAAGCGGAAGAGTCCGACGACGAAGAAGAAGGGAACGACGGCAAAAAGAGCAAGTCAGGGAGGGGAGGGTTGCATGGCATCTTTAGCGATGATGAAGAAGGAGAGGACAGCGGAGAAGAGGAAGACGAGGAAGACGACGGCAAAGATTTGGAGGAGTTGGTCGACGAGAGCAAGGATGATGCAGAAGCAGAGAAAGATCTGCTGGCTAGAGAGCGATATTTCAAAGACATCGAAGATGACGATCAAGCTGCCCTCGCCTTGCATGAAAAGGCGATCCGGGGTGGACTGAGGAGCAAGAGAAGAGCACTGAACATGGATGGCACACTGGAAGGCTTCTTGGATGATGACTACGAAGATGACTACTTGGAGAAAAAGGCAAAGAATCCGTACGGTACGATAGCCAAGAAGAGACGGCTGAAGGGAAAGGACGGACTGGATCTTCTGGAAGCAAATGAAGAAAGTCAAGCTTTTGTTCGCAGGTACAAAGAAGGTCTGGAGATGGACGTAGATCTGGACAAGTACAGCTTCCTGCTGCCTGCACAGATGGAGGAAGATGAGGCGCTCGAGGCTGGTCGTAGGAGTGGATCGGAGGATAGCGAAGAGGACGGGGGCACGGAACCCACAACGATCCTCTCACATCAGCAGTTGAAGCGAGAACTAGAAGAGCGTCGGAGGAGGAGGAAGAGGCAAGCGGTCGAATTGTCAGACGAAGAAGAGGGAGAGGAAGAGGCAAAGAGAGCAGAAGCAGAAAGGGAAGAAAGGCGAGAGAATGAGTTGATGAAGCAGCTGAAGAAGCAGATCTACAACAACAGCAGCGACGAAGACGACGAGATGGAGGAGAAAGCTGCACGTCACCTCTTTCGAGACCGGCTGCAGGAGAGCAGGAAGAAGGCGAGAGCGTACAGTGTTAGGCTGGATCCGGCTGGTGACGACAATGACGACGCGGAGGAGGGAGAAGAAGAAGAAGAAGATGAAGATGAAGCAGGCGGTGAAGAGCAAAGCTTCTTCTCTGTTCAGCTTCATCGAGCAGCGAATCTGCGAAAGCTAAACGAACAGGAACAGCAGAGACTTGCTCGACTGCAGAGTGAGTACGTCAATGAACCAGAGTGGGGAACACACGATACGCTTCGAACGGTGTCTGCCAAGCGAAATGCCTCTTCGACGGGTGGTAGTGTGACCAGCTTTGGAAAGAACCTTGCCAAAGGATCTGGAACAAAAACAGCGACGATTGGAACGACTAGAACGTCAAGCGACTCACTCAGGAAAAGAGCGCCGCCTTCGCGTATCTCGAGCAAGTTGAGCGATGTCATGAGTCGACACAGTCAATTTAGTGAATCATTCGACGATTGACCATTGACCATAGACAATAGAGACTCAGCAACTATTATTTCTTTATTTCGCAAACATGAAAAGTGTACCATTGTCATCTCATGCGCGTTTACACGCCCCCATACCTTCCAAGTGTCCTGCACCTGAGTATCGTTGTTCGCCAGCACGCCTTTGTGTCCCCTCACACTGTGACAATAGTCATCGGAGAGTTGGTTATAGATAAGAAAAGGACGAAAGTTGACTAAGAATACAGAATTGTTGGAAAAGCTACTGTTGTTACATGGTCATGTGAGAATGGACTGGTATATTGCCTCATCAGATGTCGGCATAGCTGCTGCTTTCAGCCCCTCGTTGATTCAAATCCCCATAGACGTCATTGCCAAAGTTGCTTCCGTAGGCAGCATTGGCTGCATCACCTCCCATACCGACGCCTTGACTTTCAAGTAGTTGACACTGTGCTTTAAAGTTGTTGCGGATGTTTCCCGTGAGGGAAATGACCTTTTCACAACCCAATTTGAGAGCTTGAATTGGCGTCAACGACCCATCAGTTTGTATCTTGAGCTCCGTCTTTGGTTCTAGAGGATGCGGCACACGATATCCAGAGAACAACACACCAGGAACAGCGAGGACGGCACTGGTGAGATAGCATCAAATCGTAAGGCGAAACTCTCGAAGAAATCGAATTCCGTCTCCAGAGGAGATACAGCCAAAGTGACTCACTGCCGCAGCATGTTCCCCAGCGTATGATCCTCCTTGTTCAAGACAATCGTGGCAGCATTGGCAATATGGGTGTCTTCTGTAATCTCAACACGCTTCTCGTCCGGTCCCAAAATGAAGAGAGCAAATCGATCCGGAGCGTTGGCCATGGCTGCAATGAAGCTGACATAGCAGAAGGAAAGAGGAAAATGCGAGAAGAATTCGTTGTGTGTATTAGCAGAGGTATATCACACGTTGCTCGTACGATCCTCCCAGTTCATCCCCTCGCTTCACCACTCGCTGCCCCACGCTCATCTACCGTTGTAGTTAGCCTTCATGTCCCGGTCGCCAAAGTTTTGCGTCCGGGTTATCCGACAGTGTGAATATATTTTGTAATCATTGCGAAAGGGCACGGTGCCTTGTCAAGGGGCCAAGAAGCATCTACTCACCAAACAGAGTCGGCCCAGAGACGCAGAGGAGGTGAAGATCGGAAGGGGGGATTTCAGCAGCAGGAAAGCTCTCACCAGTGGATCCTCGAGAAGAAAGACGCAGAAGCTGCCGCACGTGCGAAACGCGTAGGCTACCTCGACCGAAATGGAGAGCATTTTATAATAACCCGTACCCTGTGTGATTTTTGGTGATTGCTCCGGTGCACCGCGGACGTGCCCCAGATACAAAATTGGATAGTCGAGAAAAGACCAACACCTATTGAAACTCTTACCCCACCGACATTCTCTGACTTCGACTCCCTCTCGAGGTGAGATCGATCCCCCAGTGATAGAATATAGCAAGGCTGGGATTGGACAGATGCAGCACATGCAGTAGAATTCCACACTTAGATCTGACGATGAAGAAACATGACTCGATGAGCAGCGTCAATATCATCATGGAGGAGGACAAGGAGAATTTAGCCCCGGTAAGGAAGCAGCCTAGTCAATACGACAGCTTTCTCGACGACGGCAGCTTCAACGACAGCTCGGGTGAGTGCTATTGGTCGTTTCCACCGAGTAGGAGGAGCAGTCGGAGAGAGGCTGGAGACTCATGTGGATGTCTGCACTGTTTCCCCATCAGCTTCCTTTGATGCAGCTCAACACACCGACTCGATGAAGATGACGCCAGGGAAGCAGGGCATTCTTCGCATGCCAGACACCCCCGGGACTGGACAAAAGGTGACCTTTGGGAAGCGTCTGTATGATGATGGAGATGAGAGTCGGATGAGCACCAGCACAGGAAGCTTCAATGCATCGTTGCCGAGATCGCCACTAGGAGGAGGGCGTCATGAGGGTAACGTGAGCGAGGACTCGGTGGACATGAGTCTGGGATACATCAGAAGGAAGGCTTCCTCTTCGCAGACCAGCTCAGAGGACCGTGGTTCCGACATCGATCCAGATCGGAAGACAGACGAGGATGTTCTGGTGGAGGGACTGGAGACCTTTGCACTACCAAATCTAGCCGAGTATTCGAACTTGGAGGATATCTCTTTCGGCTACGGAAGTCGCTTTGACGCCACTCTTCCAGTCATGTCAAGATCAGTCAAGGCATGTGTTGACTCGTTTGAGGACCTCAGCTTCAACGAGAGCTTTCTTCAAGCAGAAATTGAGCTGGCCAAAAGGCAGATGGAAAATGAAACAAAGCAAGGGCGAAAGGGTTCGATTGGGGCAGCGACAGAAGAGATCGGTGCGGTGACGGGAGAGCAGACAATAGCGCTCAACAATGAAGGCACTGCCATCGATCCTAAAAAGCAAAAGGAAGAGCGAGAGATGGCTACGCCAACAGGAGCCAACACCACTCAAATCAGTGAATACATGAGCACTCGAAGTCAACTCACCGACCATAGTCCGCAGTCGACTGCAGCACCCTGGGGCACACCTCTCTCCTTCCAGTCTCCTTCGCCATCTCCTGCTCACCTGTCTCAAGAGTACTTCACCGAGACTGGACAAGCATATGACTCGGCGATGAGAAGTATCAGCCATATTGCCATGCCAGGCTACTTGGCACGATCTCCTGCGCGAGGAGACGAATCTTCACCCACCGTACAGCGTGTCAATCGAAGGTCAATGACACTATCAACCCGAGACAGTTGCACTCCCATTTTGCAACACTTGCAGAGCTTGACAAATACGCCAGCCAGACGATCCCCCTTAAGTGAGGTTGCTAACAATCACCACTCTCCGTCGGGGAAGCAAGAAACGACACTCGAGGAGAGGGGACCAGAGCATAATTTGAAGACGTCCTTTATAACTCTTCTATCTTCGGACTACTCGTCACCGAATACGTCTCACACCACTGCTGATCAGTCGATAGAAGATGTCCTTCGAGACACGATGAATCTCGACGAGGCTCATTCGAAGCGATCAGATTTACTTTTGAAGAGAATGCGGCTCGCTGAAGAAGAATCCATACAAATACGGCAGCTCTTGGAGGCAGAACAGGTCACTGCATCGAGGGCCATATCGGAAGCAGAGGCAGTCCGAGCTACCATGCTGACAATGAAGGCGGAACACGAAAGGGAGGGCTTCGAGCGTAAGAGCAGGCTAGGGGAATTAGAGAAGCTGGTGATGAAGCTGCATCGCCAATTGGACAGCCAGGAGATACGTACGGAAGGAGGAGAGGCTTCATCGGATCAGGTTGAAGAACAGGTTGAAGATGGACGCCAATCAGTGGCGGCTATTTTGGAATCGACAGAGTTACTGGAAGAGCAAGTGAATTCGATCTCGACTTCATCAATCCAGTGGAGAGAGGGGAAGAGGGAGATGGAGGAGCGAATTGAGTGCATCAAGCGGGACTTTGAAAGCCAACTGGAAGACCGGGAGGAAGCGCAAAGCTCGCTACAGAGTGAATTTGAAGCGTACAAGACGTCGCAGGAAGATGCTATCGTATCTCTGCAACGGCAATTGACAGAAAGAGAAGAGGAGCGCCTAGGACTCCAAAGCGCACTCATCTCTGCACAGAAGCAGATCGGTCATCTACAAGGAGAAACGACGAGGGGTGAAGGAGACGACGCGGGTGATGCAGAGCGACACGACGGGCTGCTCTCCTTGCGAGACGACGAAATCGAGGCACTCCGAATGAAATTGCGAGGATCAGAGGAACGATGGGAAGCTCTCACCCGTGAGAACGAGATGAAATCACAAGAATTGGAGGAAAGTAAAAAGGAGAGAATTGAGGAAAGGATGATGTTGCAGAAGAAGAATGAGCAGCTGGAAGAGGAGAACGACAATCTTCTGCAGAATCTGGCGGAAGCCGAAGAGCACAGAAGAGCCATGGAAGAGGAACTAATTTCCAAGAAGGAAGTAGCTGTTGGTCAAAGCAGGGTCAGAGAGGAAAGAGCTTCTTTGGTGGCAGAAGAGATGCAGATTCAGCTGAAAGAAGCGCAGGGTAAAGTAGAGAAGATGACTGCGAGGGTGACTGTGTTGGAGCGCGAAGTGGGCGATCGTGGACTGCAAATTGCTAAGCTAGAGAAGGCGAAGGACAGGTTAGAGGAGGACAACATGAACTACAGCATCGCACTTTCTTCGAAGCAGCAAGAATTGAGCCTTTTGAAGCGCACTAATCTGAGGAGTCAACGGAACACTCCAACGTCTGCTATCTCCAACCGAACGGAAATGTCTCGGCGCATCGCACCGACGACCGCTCAACAGTCGTCACAGTATCTGCCGTTCTCCTCCTCAAGAGGTTTGACTAGTGAGATGCGAAGCAATGCAGATGAAAGTGTCAGTGTGAACTCCTCCCTGCAAACGGGACCTTTCAGGAGCACATTGACCCGAAGAAAGACCATGGACGTCGAAACTCCAAGCGCTCGTACAAGGGTGTCAAGTGCGAGAGTGGTAGGTTCAAGGGCTAGCCAAGGAAGAACATCACTTGCCATGCCACCGCCTTCTTCCACCTCCTCCAATAATACGTCGAGGAAGCTCAAAGTACTAGCGCAAAGACAAAAGTCACCCGAAGAGGAGACAAAGGTGATTGGTACCACGAGTCAAGCTTCGTCTCGGTCGTCGCTGCAGAGTACTGATGGACTAAGGTCTTCGAGTCTTGCCCAGATACGTTCGGCCTCTTCAGGGCGGGATCCGCACAACCCGGTACTCTTACCAGCCGCAAAGAAGCAGCTGTCGTCTTCTATCCTGGCCTCAGAAGGTCCGATGGACATCAGTGAATTAGAGTCAAGTCAAGGAGCTCCCAGACTTTTACAACGAGTGCAAGATAGGAGTAGAGACCTGCATCTAGCAAGAGCACCTTCCCCTCTCCCCTCCAAGGCGACAAAGAACCTAGCCGCCATACCAGCATGAAGATTCTTCCCAGTGGACGAAACACGCACGGTCCTTTTCCCCCCCTTCTTTTCTTGTCCCTCACTCATCATCCCCTACATGACTTTTAAAGTGGCTCTCCGTTCATCTTCTTTGTGTAAAAGTAATACAGTACAATATACATCCAGATAAAGTGCTTTAGAAGTTCTAGACGTCGCCAAAGGAATAAGGATGAAATAATTTCTATTCCTGGAATTGTACACTTGTAAGTGCATCTTTTAGTTGACATCCCTATATCTATGCTGCTTAAATAAAAGTCGACTACACTTTCATAATAGTACTTTAAACATCAAAGAAACGCGCGCGCGCTTTTGGAGGCAAGTAGTGTACCGTAACCCCCTTGTTGTAAGGACGCCAACAGACCGTTGAATATCTCTGATTTTAGTCACCATTTCTTCCACCTCTGTCACTTCCATCATCTGTGTTCTGCACACGGCGAGGTTTTCATCGAAGCAACATCCATCGAGAAGCTTTTCACTTGCAGCTTCGGAGTTTCACCCTACAACGCTTTCGTATAGGAGAAGAGATCAGAAGAGAGAGACAAGATTTCTTGATAGGAGGCCGTTCCGCTCAGATAACGTTCCTTTGGCTCCTCTAGCGGCCGACCGCCCAGCGAGACTTGGCTAAACGAAGAGGCAGAAACAGACAACTTCTCACAGAGTGCGACAGAGAAAATTGCTGTTTTCCCCGCACACAAAGCGCAAATACACGTTCTACTCCCAGATCTATTCAGGGGCAGGTCCATTAGCCACGAGAAGTATTCAAGTGAGGAACGGTCTTTCAATCTCGGAAGATGTCTGGGTATGCTGGCTCGGCGGGAGGAGGAGGAGGCGGCGGCGCGGGTGAAGGTCGATTCGGATCGCTGACACCTTCAAGACGAGCTCCTCCGATTCCTGCATCTAACGCTCCTTCTTTCACCAACAATTCTCAATCTTCACTTTCATCATCTAACATACAAGGGGGCCCCTCTTTCAACAATTCGAAAGCCCAAGATTCATTTGTGCCTCCTTTGGCTTCCTACGCTTCTTCTTCCAATAGTAATCCTGGCATGGCTCCGATGAATAGGATGAACAGTTCTGGCAGCATGACTATGGGTACTGGAGGAGGCGCTGGAGGTGGAAGCTATACTGGACCTCTGCGTGCCGTCGGTCCCGGTGCTGTCAATAATTCTAGTGCTACTCCTTGGTCGTCCAATGGAGCTGGTACTAACAGTCCTGGCGGGGGAGGGGGTATCGTAAGAAAGGGGTATGTCAGCGTCAAGGAGGATGGAATTCGAAGCTGGATCTGGAGCAAGAGATGGCTTGCGCTCAGGGAGCAGACACTGACTCTCCATAAGAACGAGGTGAGCTGAAAGTGGTTCGATCGTTTTGTGTAGTATCGCTAGCTTAAAATTTCGCACTCCTCTATACTCCCAGACCACCTACCAAGCTGTGGCTCTGATCTTCCTCAAGGAAATCATTAATGTCACTCGAACAGACCTGAAACCATACTGTATCGAAATCGAAACAAAGGAAAAGACGTATTTCTTGCAGCTGAAGAATGACGAAGAACTGTATGGATGGATGGACGATGTGTACAGTAGATCGCCTTTAATGGGTGTATCAAGTCCCACCAACTTTGTACATCAAGTTCACGTTGGCTTTGATCCCATCTCTGGCGCTTTCACTGGCTTACCGGAGCAATGGACCAGGCTGTTGACGACTAGTGCCATCACGAAAGAAGACTATGCAAAGAATCCGCAAGCAGTCCTGGATGTGCTGGAGTTCTATACGGACATACAAAAGAGAGAGAGGGATGATTTCGGTTTGGGCACACCCACCATGAACCTGCAACCAGGTGGAAATAGCCACAGTACACCCGCTCGATTTGGTGCAGGTACAGGATACGCTGGCAGCTCTGCCAACGATGGACGTGGACCTTCTCAAACAACGATTACTTCGGGCGGCAGTAGTTACGGAAACTCGCTATACAATAATGGAGGTAGTCAGGTGAATACTTCTGCTTCCGCAATGAGGCCTTCCACGGAAGGTCGTGACAGAAGTGGAAGTCAATCAAGTAGCAACACTCCCGTTCGACCTTCACCTTCTCGTAACCAGTCATCCGACGATCGACTTGGGGCGCCCCAATCTAGAATGGGCGCGTCTTCACCAGCTTTCAGCAATCGACCAACTCAAGCCCCTACACCCACTCAACGTGAACGAAGCCAGCAACCCGGCGGTGCTTCTGGACCCTCCAGCGAATTGGTAGCGAGTCGAAAGGCCCCCTCGGCACCACCTGCTTCTTCTAATGTTGCTCCTCTCCAGAGACCGTCTGCTCCAATCCCATCGCAAGATACCAATCTTCGTGGTGGGGAAGGAGTGTCAAACGACAAGGGCGTGGCAGCGTTGAATGTAAAGGCCAAGGAGCTTCAGGTGAGCTCCTCAAAGGTCGAGAATGTGGCGAAAGACTTCAACACCTCCAAGCCTTTGCCTCCCAAATCTGGCCCTATGACTGGCGCTTCGACTGGTATCAAGTCATTTCAGACTGCCAAGAAAGAGGCGGGTGCGGTGACCACTACTTCCAAGAAGGAGCAGGATCGCCGGATCAGCACGATGAGTGAAGCACAGATCATGGAGAAGCTCCGAAGTGTCGTGACGCCAACGGACCCCAACACACTCTACTCGAAGATTAAAAAGGTCGGCCAGGGTGCTTCTGGGAATGTCTACGTAGCAAAGACATTGTCGACCGGTCAAAGAGTCGCGATCAAGACGATGGACCTTGCACAGCAGCCAAGAAAGGAGCTGATCGTCAATGAAATTCTTGTCATGAAGGAATCGCAACACCCCAATATCGTCAACTACCTAGATTCGCATCTAGTGAAGAATAACGAACTATGGGTTATCATGGAATACATGGAAGGTGGCGCATTGACTGACATCATCGACAACAACAACCTGCTGGAAGAAGACCAGATAGCTGCCATCTGTTTCGAGACGTGCAAAGGGCTGGAGCATCTCCACGCACAGAGCATCATTCATCGTGACATCAAGAGCGACAACGTCCTCTTGAATTCATCCGGTCAAGTCAAGATTAGTGAGTGCCTGTTTTGTCTTGCTAGCATGGGCGGCGAAAGGAGTGAACTGACTTCTTCCTTTTCTGTAGCCGACTTTGGATTTTGCGCCAAGCTGACGGATCAGAAGTCCAAGAGGGCCACCATGGTCGGGACACCTTATTGGATGGCACCCGAGGTTGTCAAACAGAAGGAGTATGGCGCCAAAGTCGACATTTGGAGTCTGGGCATCATGGCCATTGAGATGATTGAAAACGAGCCGCCTTACTTGGACGAAGAGCCTCTCAAAGCGTTGTATCTGATTGCAACAAACGGCACTCCCACACTAAAGAAGCCGGAAAAGCTGTCGAAAGAATTGAAGGGCTTCTTGGCTGTCTGCTTGTGCGCAGACGTCAAGAGTCGAGCGAGCGCTGACGAATTACTGCAGGTGAGTGTGCAGGAGAGGAGACGTAGCGGGAAAGCATGAAAAAAAGTGCACGGGAATTCCGTAGTAGGCATGTTTCTAACAGGTCTTGCATACTCTTTTCATTTCCCCTCCTCTCCAGCATGAATTCCTACAAAAAGCTTGCCCACTGTCTAGTCTGGCACCGCTTCTTCGCTTCAAGAGCCGCTCTGACAAGTAGATAGGAAGGATACATGAAGCTTGCGCATGGCACGGCACTAGCATTTCAATCCATTCAGCGCTTTCTCCCAATTCTGGTATGATATTATCTATCTCTTTCTCCTACTCATACAATGGACGTCTCCTAGCTAGTTCTCGCTGTCCTTCTTTTCCATCACCTTCCTTGTGAGATTGTTCCACTTTATTTGAGGAGGACGTAGTTCAATCTGCGAGAAAATTGCAACCTTCTCTGGTATGCTAGCAACGAAGTGCAATAGGTTAAAGACTTGAATTGCCTTCAAGAAGTCTGACGATTGCCCAAGAGCTTCCCGCCGCTGCAGCTCCGACGAAGAGAGTAGAGAAGGCGCCGTAGAGGAGACCTTTCCAGTCATTTTGGCCTCCAGTGCAACTTTGCTTCACCACTCCAAAGAGAAGGAGCACAGCTCCGGTGACGGCGATCGAAAGCATCAGAGCATCACGAACAGAGGAAAGTAGGATATACGGTAAGAGGGGAATGCTGTCGAAAGATGGACCCAGCTTTAAGAATCATACCACCCTGACAGAAAAGAATGCTGCAATCACTCACAATCCTCCAATGAAATAGCTCGAGCCGATGATGAGAGCCGATTGCCAGACTCTACTTTCTTCAATCTTCTCCAAACCTTCTCCTAGACGTAGTAAGAACGGTGTCAAACCTCGTTCAGGTCCTATCAGACCATCGGATCGTCTTTTGGGAGGCACAGGAGCGTTCACTGGCGTCGGTAGTAGGGCACCACTCTCGACAGACCTTCGCAGATTTTCACCTACTTCCACACTTTGTAATTTGGCTGCCACCATTGCTCCCACTTCCGTCGGCACGCCAAAGGGTTCTAGAATCGTGCAAACTTCTCGCTCCATTTCACCAAAGCAGGATTGCGAGACCCGAGCGGCAGTTTGTCTGGAGACGAAGTTGTAATGCGACAATTCGGCTTGAGCACTTAGTAGACCACCAACACCCATCGAGATAGCTCCACTGACCTGCAAGAATGAGCGCAAGATTATGAGTATCAATATCGATCTTACTGTCCCTGCTCAGACTCACCAACTCGGCTAGACCAGCCAGCACTACAATGCGAGAATCTCCAACACCTGCCAGACCAGCAGTAAGAGCAAACGGCACTGTCAGGCCATCACTCAACCCAATAATGACATCCCTGACGACGTCTGGATCGATTAGATGCCTCTGATCCTGTTTCAGATCTCGACAGCAAACACCTCGAACTCCGTGATGCTTTTCACATTTCTTCAGGGGTGTAGATTCTAGGAGGGAGGAGCTCTCGCCTTCGTCATCCTCCTCCTCCTCGAGACTTCCGCCGCCTTCAGCATTCTGTACGGTGGACGCCATAGTTCCATACTGCTGGGAGGGCGGAGAAGTCGTTGAAGCGGTAGCAGACCAGAGAACTCTCCTCTCCCCTTCTTTCACCTCTTTGCTTTTTTTGCGAAGTGAGACCGAGGGTCCACTGGCAATAATTGATGTGCAGCCGCCAGACCGACCAGAGCAATTACAATTGTCGCATGCCATGTCGATGAATGCTGTCGTGATACTTCGAACTTGTCCTTGGACTGTAGGAATTAAATTTAAATGGTGGAATAGAGGGTTTGTCGTCCACTCCCTATTGTCTATTGTGAAGTAGTGTGAAGGGCCGCAGAAGAAAAATGACGTTGGACTTCTGGGCTGTATTTGAGCATCGAGCAACAGGAGCACAATTACTGGCTAATTCTCCTTTTCTTGCCTCTCTCTTGTCTCGCATTATTCGCTGCTCTAAAGAGCGGACACTTTCTTTCTCGTCAAACTGTTCCAGAAGTGTTATTGTTCTAATTACTATCAAACATGGTATTTGTAAACTTTTCACATACAACACATTTCAATACGTGCTTGCTTAGTCCAACAAGTACACTTCTTGATACTGTACACAAGTTGTCGCGCGCAACACCCTTTTGGCTGGGGCCTTTTTTTTTTCTAAACCATCACCAAACACTTCTTCTGTTTGAGGCTCTCGATTGTCATTGCTCGTTCTTGCAGCTGCAATTACACGCAACGATATCTCAGGCCGAACCAAGTCATAACATTAGATAACTTTCTTCTCCTCACATACTCGAGGTAGAAAGAAGGAGGAGAATAAGAAGAAGGAAGGATAGCTGTGCTGCAGGTCGGTGAGTCAGGGATAGAGGCATGGAGAGGTGCTGGACTAGGAGCTAAGCAGGGCACCATCTATTTTGCGTATCATAGAGTCGTCAGGAAAAGAACTTATCAGGCTGTGTGCGTAATTTGACCGCTCAAGCAGCCAAATCTTTGTCAACATGGACGCTGCAGCGCTTCTCACCAACACGCTCTCACCTGGTAAGTAGCAATGGCCGTTGCAACGACACACCAAAATAGCTGCTAATGAACATTGTCCCGTGTCACCTTTTCTCCGGAAGATGCAACGGTGCGTCAAGGCGCTGAACAGGAGCTTTCTGCAGCTGCTCAGAACAATTATGTTAGTGTGAAAAGGGTGTGATGCTGTGGGGGATCGGCTGCTGATAGGAGTCCTTTCCTGTCTGTTTCATGTGTACTCAGCCGGCATACATGAGCACACTTGCGACCGAGCTCGCCAATGAAAGTGCGCCGTCTCATGTTCGTAATGCTGCTGGACTGGCACTCAAGAACGCCCTGAGTGCCAAGGAGTCGCACAGATCGGCAGACTACGCAGAAAGGTGGTTCAAATTGGCAGAGGAAGCTCGCAACGAAATAAAGCAAAAGGTCTTTGCTGCACTAGCAAGTCAAGACAACAGAGCGGGACTCTCAGGTGCTCAAGTCTTGGCCTCGATTGCTGCAGTGGAATTACCAGTGGGTCAAAGCCAGGACATGATAGGGCAATTGCTATCACAGATGGGAGACGTCAGTAACGTCAACTTGAGAAGAGCCACACTCCAAGCAATCGGTTTCATCTGCGAGACTTCGGTGAGTGTTGCGTAACGGGACTGTGCATAACTTGTAAGACCACGAACTTTTCCTCATTCAATCTGTCCACGTCGCACAGCAATCGGAGGCCTTGTCATCGCAGTCAAACGAGATTTTGACAGCTGTCATTCAAGGCGCTAGAAAGGAAGAAGGACCACCGGAAGTCCAATTGGCAGCACTCCAGGCTCTTTTTAATTCGCTAGAATTCGTCAAGGCAAACTTTGAGAGGGATGGAGAGAGGAATTACATCATGCAGGTGGTCTGCGAGGCGACGCAGAGTGCCAACATTGACATCAAAGTGGCTGCATACGAGTGCTTGGTGCGAATAATGCAGCTCTACTATGACAAGATGCGACATTATATGGAGCAAGCTCTATTTGGCGTGAGTTACCTCGTCGATATTCCTGATCCGCTCGTTCTCCATAGTAATCCCAAACACTTCTCTTACCTTGATTGTGATGCACAGTTGACTGTTCTCGGCATGAGAGACGCAGAGCCGAGGGTGGCCTTGCAAGCCATTGAATTTTGGTCGACAGTATGTGAAGAAGAGATCGATCTGATTTTAGAGATGCAAGAAGCACAGGATTATGGTGAAGTTCCGGAAAGGACATGTCACAATTTTGCAAGGATTGCCGTCACAGAGATCATGCCAGTCTTGATGGATCTAGTCAAGACGCAAGACGAAGATGCCGATGAAGATGAATGGGATGTTTCAAAGGCAGCAGGTGTCTGTATTGGCCTGTTGGCTCAGAGCGTCAACGATGACATTGTTCCGTTGGCCATTCCCTTTATTGAAGCGAACATCAAGAGCGCAGATTGGAGGGCGAGAGACGCATCCGTCTTGTGTTTTGGTCAGATTCTAGACGGTCCAAGTACGGTGACATTGACACCTCTTGTAGAACAAGCTTTGCCGACCATCATTGAGATGATGACTGATTCAAGCGCGGCCGTCAAGGATTCGGTAGCATGGACGCTGGGCAGAATTACAGATCTACTCTGCAGTGTCATCAGTGCCGACGTTCACTTGCCAGCATTGGTGCGGGCTGCTATCACTGGACTACAGGACAAGCCCCATATTGCCATGTTGAGTGGCTGGACTCTCTTGAACTTGACAGAGCAGCTAGGAGGGTCAGCTGCCCCTCAAGACGATGGCTCTCCCTCACGAACAAGTCCCATCTCCAGATTCATGCCCGACATTACCAACAGCCTTCTGGCAGCAACAGCTAGACCGACCAACGAACAGAATGCAAGGACATCTGCTTATGAGGCTCTCTCCACATCTATGCAAGGTTGTGCTGTAGACTGCTTGCCACAAGTCAGTGCCGTGCTACTTGCCATGCTCGAGAGGCAAGAGCAGTTGAATGGGATGTCTACGCAGCTGGTAGGCATCGACGATCGCAACAATTGGTCGGAGCTCCAGACCAACCTTTGCAGCGTCTTGCAATCGATTGTCAGAAGGCTGGGAAGCGAGATTACGCCAATGAGTGATCGTATCATGACAAGTCTATTGACTACCATTCAGAACTGTGGAAGACAAAGTGAAGCGCTGGAAGATGCTTTCATGGCAGTTGGTTCGATCATCAGTGCACTGGAAGGCAACTTTGAAAAGTACCTTTCTGCCTTCGCACCATTCCTCAGTGAAGGACTACGAAGACATGAAGAGACTCAGCTATGCAAGTCATCCGTTGGACTCGTCGGCGATATCTGTCGTGCTTTGGGAAAGAATGCAAACACGTATGCTGGCGACTTTATGAATGTCTTGTTCGAGAATCTGCAGAGCCAAACGCTTAGTCGAGATGTCAAGCCTACGATTCTAAGCAGTTTCGGAGATATTGCACTGGGCATCGGAGCAGGATTTGAGCCTTATTTGGTCACTACCATGGCTGTCTTGCAGCAAGCATCCCTTTCGATCGGGAGCCAAGCAGTGACCGACTTTGAGATGGTGGACTTCCTGAGCACGCTTCGAGAAGGTATTGCCGAAGCTTACGTTGGAATCGTCGGTGGCTTCCGATCCGACGACCAAATCAACATGTTGAAGCCCTACGTGGAGACCATCTTCAGCTTCATCCAATCAGTGGCTACCTTTTCCACGGCGGATCGGTCAGAACCCTTGCTACGATCGACCGTCGGGCTGCTGGGCGACCTGTGCAATGCTTTCCCCAACGGCGAATTGCAGTCCATGTTGTCCATGCAAGCTATACCAGAACTGATCAAAGAAGCTCGAAGTCGATCGTATGGGCAAGAGACAAGAAAGACGGCAGCTTGGACTCGAGAGCAAGTCAAATTAGCTTCAGCAGGGTCAAACGTCGCGACAGCACCAGTCTCCTAAAAAACGTTCTTCCTGCTCTCTTCGTCAGCCCACTCAGTACACCGCATCTGTCAAGCGAGACCTCTTTGATACTCTCGAAGAATTCCTCCTCCAATTCCACCCGTTCCGCCTCTCATTCAACGTCTTGTTTCACCCACAGTACCATCAACATATTCCCTTTCCTCCCTCCAAGCATGTAATTCTCTCGGTCTCTATAAAGCCCGACCTCACCACCCTTGATCGCCTCGTCATATTGTCATTCTAAATACAAGGTCTGCACTAGATTCTCGAAAGCCCTACTCTTACCTCCAGTAGTCGTCTCCTACCTACCTCGCCGTCTTCATCAACACCCTCTTCGCCCTCCCTCCTTTCGAACTAAAAAGACAGCTAATACATTAAAGAGATAATAATAGAAGACTATGAACACAATCATCCACTTGCCACCGGCTGCCTTCACATCCCCTTTTGTGGCACAGCCTACGACTCTTTCACGTCGTGCATTGTGACTTCGCTGTCTTGCTCTTGTTCGTACTTCACCTTTACCATCTCTGCCAACTGTGTTCCGAATGACGCGTTGTCAGCTTCGATGCAATCCTTTGAAATTTGCGAGAGGAAGGTGAGGAAAGTGTTGTAAGAGGCGGTTTGAACGGGGAGAGGGAGGTAAGGTGTGATTTGACGTCAGTGACTGCCTGCCCAACCTCCTTTCTTCACCATTCGTACTCACCACCAGGGGTGTTTTTGCCCACCAATTCATGACTGTATCTAAGCGGATCGTCTTGTTTGGCGTACCATCGACCCCTGCAGAAGGCCCTCCCGTTGCTTCAACTGCTCTGCCAGTCAACGGAGCCTCCTCTTCGCACCGTTCTTCATGACGAGTGTAGATGAAGAAAGAGGCCGTGTTGGGATCCCCAAGCACATCAGCTTCAGTCACTTGCTCCTTAGCGCCGTCGCATATCTTCCACCAAGCGGTTGATGAGGGTGTCGTTGGATCTCGAGAGTAGTGATCATCATGCTTAACGTAGCTCCAAGCCATCTGCTCGTTGTTCATCATGACCGCCTGCAAGTCATATCGAATCTGAGTCGGAGGTTTCCCAACAAGACGAGACGAGAAAGAAAGTCAAATACACGAGGCAAGCAGAAGGGAGAAAAGCCTTTTTCTCATCAACGTTCTCTAGGGACTCACGCTTTGTAATTGTGGGTCTGCGAGCCCTTCCAAGAACCCACCCATGATTGCCTTACGTTCGGCTTCCACCGCCGTTTGCTCTCTTTTCAAATGAGCGTCCACTCTTTCGATCTCTCGCTCTAGAGTGGATGACATCTTTGACAAGCGAACGCCCGCTTCTTTGATGCTTTCCAGCCGCATCCTATCTGCGTCTTGACGATGGCAGATCTCTTCAAAGTACCTCAGACTGTCACGAAGAAGTGTCCGCGCGTCCGTGCCCTTGCAATTGGTGAGGGTGTTAACATGTGAGCGAGCACCGTCTGTTGGGCCTCTGCGTCTGTTTCCCGGCCCACGTACTCACTTGGTGCCAGCCAATGCTCCTCTTGTACTTTTCCAGCTCTTCGATCTTTGAGAGGTGGCCCTTGACCTTTTCGCTGTCCAATCCGAGTCGCACACCGTTCCTCTTCTCGAACATGAACTGATCCAAGTCTGCAAACGAATAAGAGACGGAGACAGTCGTCAAAGACGAGTAAGAAGAGGAAAGATTGAGGAGCTCCGCTACACTACTCACACAGCACACTTTCCACCTGGAAGGAAGCAATTTCCTCTTTCACACTGGAACCGTTTCCGAACTCCATTGGCAAGGCACCAGCCCCAAATCTGCCCAAGCTGAAGAAGAGCGTAGATGCAGTCGAGGTGTACAACGACTTGTCATCTGAAAGGTGAGCATAGAGCGCCTTGTGCACGCTGGTGTTGACATTGTTGTGGATGAGTTGATGGACAGTGACCTCGTAGTGATCCTTTGGCCTCCGCAGATTCTTAGGCTCATCGCTTTGAGGTGCCACACCTGCTGCAGTATAGGACAGGCAAGCACTGGGTGATGGTGACGATGCGAGAAAGGAAGAAGAAAAGTGAACATCAAGTATTGATTGGCTTCAGCACGGCAAGCCTTTCTGCCCTCTAATGCATTTCTCACTTTTTCATCATCGACTTGCTGTCATCGAGATTGTCCGTCCTGTTCAAGCAGTCGACGGCTGTAATGATTGTCTCAATCGTCGATGACACATGACCTGTGTGCAGGATCATCACCATGAGTCAGTCCTTCTCCGTAGAGAGCAAGCTCGCTCTTACACTCACAGCTAGCGACGTCACTTGCTGGTCTTCGAGAGCTATTCATAACATAAGCATAGTTGCTCTTGGCCGGGTGGCTTATGACATCTTCGGCCAGACAAATTGGCCTCTTTGTGTAGGTGAGGAAGACAAAGAGGGTAAGAAGTCGAATTGTAGCTGTGATGAGCCTGTAGTAAGCATTGCAGATCTCATCTGTACCTCTCATGCTCCTTGCGCGCTTGTCACACACCCTCTACCGCGCCTCTTTGCTCCTCTGTCGCGACGATCATGCTCGTACGCCAGGCTTCGTCGCTCCAAAGGGTGACGCCATTGGGGCTTTGACCTTGCCAGTAATTCTCCATCGTAGCCGGAGAGCCATCTGCCAAGCGAAAGTCGTGGAGCTTGAGGGACAGGAGTGCTTGACGGAAAGGTCTAGCGGCATACAAAGCTTGTATTGCCGAGGAAAATAGACTCAGGAATGGATTCGGTGGGACAATGATCACAGGTCTGACGATAGGTTAGGAGGGATTCTTTAATGCACTTCCCAGGATCGACGATGAAATCGCCTCTTTCCCGTCCCCGAAATCGACTTACTGCTCTGGAGCTCGCAGACGAAATCCTCCCAATGAGTCAAGATTTTGGTTCGTCGACTGCGGCGTTTGCGCTCGAGTCATTGATGCATCTTGCTGCATACTGGCTTCGATTGCTCTCGAAAGGGCATCGTCATCGTCGCTTGCCTGCTTGAATGAAGTCAGAAGTTCAGTGCTTGCTCTAGTCGCACTCTCTTCTTCGCGCCTGCTTCATCTTGCCGCATCTCACAAATACAGGAGACAGAGTCAAGGCCACTCACTGCGATAGCACCACTTCTCGTTTTGTAGCCGTAATCCTGTTGCTTCTTCTGTCTGCTCGTTTCGCTTTCGAGAGACGCCTGCATAGCCTTCCTAAAGTCGTCGTCCTCGTCATCGCCTGTAAGATCGACTGGTGTATTTCTCTTCTTCGAAGCTGATGTCGTGTGCACGATTTCAGCGCCAGCGATCAAACAATTCTCTAGAGCCTACGCACGAAGCATATACTTACTTCGCTCTGGTTTACTTGCAGCAAGATCATAAGTACCCCAATCCTGCTCAAATGCCGTGCTTTGTGTTTGTGGCCCAATCGGTGTACTGGCCGGGTCATTCCAAGTAGTGAGCGCCTTTGAGTAGTCGTGATCCGCTGGTGCCGCATTTTGACTGCTCTGCTGCGCTTGTCCAAGGTCAGCAGGAACTGTCGACTGGTACGTGAGAATGTTGCCATGTCAATCTCGAGCAAACGTAAAGGAAGTAGTCCTTCTGTAAAATGTGGCGCCTCTCTTTCACTCACGTAGAAGGCCATGATCGCGGCCTGCACATCGTCTCCGTTTCGCTGAAAGTAGAATAAGTTTCGGGGATCTATAACGCCATCGTTGCAAGAAACCTCATCGTATCTTTCTCACCTGGAGAAGCACTCTTGCCGTTGAAAGATCACATGCTGCAACCTCCATCACCTGGCTGCGAGATATGTGAGAAGGGTGAGGCTCTAATATCAGTATCGACAGGGCGATGAGAGTGCATTCGCCCAACATACCTTTCCCTTTCCTCCATCCTTAAGTGATTCCCCGCGCTTTTGGCCTTCTACTTGATGGTGTAAGGAGGGGTTAAAGATCGACGATCAGTCTGTCAAGAAGGTGCTGCTGGAGTAGTCAGGTACGACTTCTGGGGAGAGAATCAGCCTACCCGCGCACGGAGCAGGCCAAAAACATTGAGACGGGTGGGAAGGCCATTTGCAGAACCCTCGCCCGGACTACATGCTCAATAGACAGCTGTGCTCACTGCTACTCCGCAATCGCTCTCTGTACAGTACTCCTAATAGCAGACAGTTCATGTCGACAGAGAAAGTAGCAAGCAGCATCACCGTCGCTCCTTATGGAGCCTGGAAGTCACCAATCAGTGCGGAAATATTGACACAGAAGAATGTCGCTTTCGGTGAAATCGCAGTCGCCAATTGTACCGGTGCCAAGGCAGATGTTGTGTTTGTTGAAAATAGACCTCAAGAGGCAGGCCGAGCGGCTCTGATAAGGAAGACGATAGATCTGCATACCTTACAAGTAGAAGATGTTGAGGGCGAAGAGATCGACTTGACCAGGGGACTACATAATGCTCGGTCCGGTGTGCACGAGTATGGCGGGGGAGCTATGATGTCTCCACGTAGGAACACAGTGATGTATACAGACTACAAGAGCTTCAATGTATTTGAAGTCGAGAATGAAGGAGAGCCTCAGAAATTGACGGCAGGTGAGTGTGAGAGGCGATAAAAGCTTTCCAAGATCGCTCAAAGTCCTGGTCCTCCCTTCCTTTCAATCTCGGGAGTAGACAATGCTCTCCACCGCTTTGCAGACTTCACTCCTCATCCCCATGAACCTCTCTTCGTCTGTGTGCTGGAAGACCATACGCAGGATACGCCGCAACAAGTCGTCAACACACTGGTCAGTGTGAGCAAACGAAGCTCACTTACCCATACCCTCGTGTCCGGCAGTGACTTCTACGCCAATCCTCGCATTTCACCAGACGGCAAATACATCACCTGGGTGAGCTGGAATCACCCCAGTATGCCTTTCTTTGCTACACAGCTTTGGATCGCACAATTGAGCGTCAATGCAGAAGATGACAGACTTGAGATCAACAATGCGAGAATCATTGGAAAAGAGGGTGCCGATGAAGTCAGTCATCACCCAGTGTGGGTAGACGACACAACACTGGTCTTCAGCAACGATCGAACAAATTTTGGCAACCTCTACAAGGTGAACGTCACAGAACACAACGGTCAAAACTTGACTGCGCCCCTGCCGATATGCCAGAAGCCAATGAAAAGCGAATTCATCAGCCCATTCTGGATCCTCAATGCTTCCTGCTTTGTCCCTGTAGGCAATGGGTGGCTTGCATGCACGACTGTGACAAAGGCAATCACGTCTTTCATCCTACTACACATCGAAACAGGTGAAGTCCGACCTCTGAAGTCACCATTCGTGGTCATTGATCAATTGCGTGCGATTGAGGAGACCGGAGTAGTCGTCTTCAATGGCGTGCAGTCGAACGAGCCCAGTGCAGTGGTAATCATGGACTTAAAGTCTGCTATCGACCAGTCCGAGGAGTCGCCTCGCTGGAGTATCGTCAAACGTAGCTCGAATGTAGTCGAGCAAGGTGTTGTGCCGAGGGAATACCTTACTAAGGCAGAAGTGATTGAATTCCCGACTGAGCTACCCAGCGGCGAGAAAACGACTGCCCACGCCGTCATCTTCCCACCATGTAACCTGAAATATAGAGCTCCAGCAGGTACTTCGCCGCCATGTATAGTCAAGATTCACGGCGGACCGACGGCCAATGCCAACTCGGGATTGAATTTGTCAATCAACTATTGGACCTCTCGAGGATATATGATCTGCATGGTCAATTACGGTGGAAGTACAGGTTACGGTAGAGAGTACATGCTACGATTGGAAGGACAGTGGGGAGTGGTAGACGTTCGGGATGCTGTAGCAGCTGCCAAATATTTGGGATCTCCTAGAAAGACCACTAGCCAAGACGATAGTAAAGCGGAGAGGAGAATCAGTCGACTCGCACAGACTCAGATGGCTAATCTCACGGAAAGGAGACTGCCAAGTGGAGCAATCGAATTTACGCTGCATAATCCTGGCACTTGGTCGATCAAGATGTGGGACATACTGCTGACTGCCACTCTTTGTGCGGTAGGTGCACTCGTTCCTGGTTTGGAGGTGTACCAGGGTGCGGCAGTGGCTGGATTAGCTTGGTTGTACAGCAAATTGACTCATGTCCAGAAAGGTGAATAGCAGCGCGAGAGACCCTTTTACCAGCCACATAGACTCTGATATAAAGCATCCTCATCCCTCTTCCTATCGTGACTGCAGAGATTGTCTTGGCTATCCCGACTGTAGGCCTACAGCTGACTACAGTGAGAGGATTCAGCATCCCAACACTGAGCAGTGGAAAAGTAGGCAAACATGATTCGCAGCGCCAATTTACAACCTCGAAGCAGACAAAGTTGATACCTCGAGATTGCATTCTGGACGTCGTCACCAACGAAGCTTTCCGACGTTGGGGTGTGGTTGACTATCTTGCCGTAGCTACTAGACCGTCTCCTGCGTCCGCCTCGAGTGCTTCTCGTGGACATCAACTGGAGATCCTATTTCCTAATCTGCTACCTCGCCTGCCGGTCGTGGAGCGAGTTTATCGCTCCGTCTATCCCGCCCTCTTCTATCACGAGAGCCCGTCTAAGGTGCTCCACGACTCACGCTCTACCGATGTCGAGAAGGGACAAGATGATGGTCAGCAATCTCCTCTCCCGCTTGCTGATCCCGACAAGATTGCCATCTCTGGTGGTTCAGCCGGGGGCTTTACTGTTCTTGCATCACTTTGTCTCTACCCTAACGCATTCAAGGCAGGTTGCTCCAGCTATGGGGTGTCTGATATTGCCGCCCTAGACGCCGAGTCTCACAAATTCGAATCGAGATACACCGAAAGGTTGATGGGCGGAAGCCCTAGTCAGGTGCCCGATATTTATCGAGATCGAAGTCCTATCAACATGGCAAATAAGATCACTTCACCCGTCTTACTGCTGCAAGGCGACATCGACAAGATCGTGCCACCAGAGCAGAGTGAAAGCATGTACAAAGAAATCTTAGAATCGGGCACCAAGGCCAAGTACATCCTCTTTGAAGGCGAGGGCCACGGTTTCCGAAAAGCAGAAAATATCAAAAGGGCATTAGAAGAGGAAGAAGCTTGGTACAGGGCTTGCTTTCACATCGGTAGGAGCCAAGCATAGCTGCAGCCTATTCATATGTACATGAGTGATGGACCCCCTCTTTCTTGCGCTGAAACTGTCAGAAGGGGGATTTGCAATGCTACAAGACTATTTTGATTTAGTGTACAGTTTGGTTTATCGTGGTCAAGACTTGATTCTTTCGTTTTACTTCTTTCCACCCTTCTTTTTCTTCTTCTTACCTCCCCCTCCCCCTGTATTCGCACCAGGTCCTGCGCTTGCACTCTGATTGTTGTTCCCTCCCGCGGCTGCTGCTGCCTTGACATCATCCTTCATCTCTACGTCTTTTGTCGCTGTTGGAATCGTCGCCGAAGCTATCGATGGAAGCGGTAGACCGGCCATCGACGCAGTCACATCTCTCGTGAACGCCTCGAAACGATTCAAGATGATGGCAGATCGTGTCTTGTATTTCAGACACTATAGTGAATTTTGTGAAGATAAAGCCATTCTTGTCAGAACAGAGATACGGGTCGAGCCACACGACCTCGATTGATCACTCACAGTCTCGTCATCGGTCACCTTCAACACCAGCCATAGTTGCGACGGTGTTGCCTTTATGAGGTACCGTGTCTACAATGAAGCAATTTCAGTTGAATGTTGTGGATCAGTCACTTGTACATTCTTTGCCCATTCACACGAGCACTCACCTTATTTGGCGACTTTTGATAAAGATCAAGACATTGCGATTGGAACTGAGGCCACTTCTTGACGTACACCATGGTGAAGTACAGACCACCCAGTCTATACGCCTTGCTGCACTGAAAATGACCTTGCGGCTGAAGTCTCGCCGTTCGGGATAGGGTAGGACCTCTCCAAAGTCGTAGGTCGACTACACACGATATATCTGCAAAAGAATGTGAAGTGGTGGATTTGTCTTCGATCGATAGATGTTGCACCGAGAAGCTGCCACAGACGCCTTGTCCTGATTGATTGAGTTAGGGGCTCCGGAATTCCCTCCGACTACTGACGAGGTTATCTGTGTTTCACCAGGAGAGAAAACAATCCGACTCCTGCAGAATGTCAGTGGAAAGACGGACAGACGAAGGAAAGGCAATCTAAGAGACTTAGAGTTTCCTTCCCAGTCACTATCATCGCGCTCTTTGCTGTTTGACCACGCGAGCGCAGATCAGATCTCAACTCCAATCGAGCATTGCTATTTCTCGAATAGTCACGCCGGACTTACGACTTCCCCACAATGCGCTTCATTAATAATCCTTACCCATCATCATTCCCGAACTCCGTTTGGCGATACAACGCAAGCAGTAGCGAGAACCATGGTCAAACAGGGGAGCAGCCACCCCACAAGCTTGTCTTACTCTCCTGGCGCGACAGGCACGGCACACCATGGTACTCATCCATACTACCAGCGACAGACGATGCCTATGCCGTCCTCGTCGAATTCTCCTGGTCATTCTTCGTCATGGTTTCCCCCCTCTCATTCTCACTCGCACGGTCATTCCTATGTCTCTAGTATGCCATCACATCCATTTCATGACGCTCGAAGTCAGAATATGCACACAGCTCATTACCCCCTCACGAATTCCGCCTACGTTGGCTCTACCTACGCCGAGGTGCCAGTGTACCATGATCGATTCGGAAGAGAGGCTGACGAGATCAGTGAAGGCACCAGTACTGTGAGAGCACCGGTGGTAGGAGGGGTGGAAAGTGGTGGAGCTTCGAAGAGCATAAACGACTGTAAAGCTAGTGTGAAAGGTGTTTCCCCTCCCACAGGAGAAGACGACGATGCGGACGAAAACAAGGGTAGCAAAAAGAAGAGAAAATTACGGAGAAGGGTAATACAGGCATGCAGTACTTGCAGAAGAAAGAAGGTCAAATGTGAGGGACTGCCGAACAGCTCCAACACTTGCAACAACTGCCAGAATATGGGCTACAACTGCACCTTTCCTGTCGAGCCGGATCGAATCAGAGGTCGATATGAGATACTGGAAGCGCAAAAGGACACCATCTTGGCTGCACTACGTAAAGCAGCGCCAGAAGTGGCCGATCAGTTCGAACGCGGCGAGTTTTCGCAGAACATCCTAAACGACACGAGTACCGTTCAGGAGAAGCAGATCGTCGAGGAAAAGATTTCAGACACGAGTAAAGTGGACGCTGTAAGGCAAGGATCTTCATCAGGCCATCTCTTGAGTAACGTTGCTGAAGGTGGGCCTAGTAGCGTGCACGATGGTGTGACACTGACTCGGGAGCCCAAGCAGAACCTCGGACCAATGATACCCGACTTGGAAGATGGGCGACCACGATACTACGGAGGAAGTAGTAATCTCACCAACTTTCATAACCTGGATTCCCGACCACCAAGTCCAGGATTGGGACATCGGAGAGGGGGAAATTCAAGTGGTAAAGAGGAGAGTTATAGTCGCGATGCGGTGCACGCACTTGCTGCAGGCAACACTGTCAATGTGTCCGTGGCAGGAGGTGACAAGTCCTCCTCTAACAGATTGGCAGTTCTGCCCCGACCTCGACCGCAGTATCCAAGCAACTCCGTAGGCTGGGTGCGACATGTCAGAAAGAAGAATTTGGTAGCAGTAGGAAGGGATGACGACTACGGCTTCGAAGGGTGGTTTCAGTACCACCAATTCCCGGAACCAGGCTTACTAGAAGAGCTTATAAAGCTGTTCTTCAATCAGCTGAATCCACTGCTGCCCATCATCCATGAGCACTCCCTTCGTAAAGACTTGATCCAAGGCCGCGCAGAGAAAGATTCGGCATTTCGTGGCCTCATTTTCACCATTATCGCGATTGCAAGTCGCTTCTTCAGCAATGATGCAAGGGTGCTGGCGGATAAGGAGGATCCTACAAGTGCAGGAGATCACTGGGCAGCTGCATCTCGCTTTCATCATCAGGTGTATGCGGCAAGTTTGATTAATGTGCAGGTTCTTCTGCTCTCCACCACCTTTATGCCTTCCTCGCTGGGAATGGGACCGACTTGGACGATCCTGGGAGTGGCCATTCGTGCGCTTCAAGACATCGGTCTACACACCGAAAAGGCTTACGTAGACTTCTCCCCGTTCGAGCAGGAGATGCGGAGAAGAACATTCTGGGCTGCTTTCATCTTGGACGGTGTCCTTTCCATCAACATGGGTCGGCCTTCCGCTCTTCGGCTTGCAGACACTTCGGTCAATTTTCCCTTGCTCGTCAGTGAAGAGGCTTTGATGAAAGCGGAGGCGAGCGGTGGTCCAGTCGAAGAACAGTCTGTCTACAACATGCGCCCGTGTCCTGTCGCTGGGTTCATCCATCTGATCGAGCTCAACATTATAGCACAGGATGTCGTCAACACTCTTTATGCACCTAGGTATGGTCAGAGTTCAGAGTACAACGCACGCTCTCATGCGTACACGTCTACAGTGACACAGAGATCTCCGGCAACGTACAAGGACATGACGATCTTGTCGAAGCGTCTGGATGAATGGGCTGCTAGGATACCGTCTCATTTGCAGACCATTCAAGGCTCTCCCTACAAAGAACAAGCTTGCCTGTTGCAATGTGGTAAGAACGACATCCGCCTGTACATTCTCAAGCCGTTCTTGCAAGACAGCACGCACAATCTCTCCCAGCTGAAAGATCGAGGCGGGAAAGCAGTGCAGGAAGACTCTATCCTCAGGAAGATGCTCTTACCTCAATGTGTTTCTCATGCGAAAGAATGTTTGAGATTGTTAGTGATCCTCTGGGAGGACGAACAATTGTCTCACAAGGTCTTCTTACTCCAGCAAGCCTTCCTGAGCGCTGCGACGTTCATGCTGACTGTATGGCATGAAACAAACGACTTTGAGGCATTAGGCAAGGACAAGGATCTCATTGAAGCAACCCTCGTCATGTTCAAACCGGAGGAGAATCAATTTTGCTCTGTTCTGCTTCGAAGGGCCCAACGGATCCTGTGCAACATTGCCCAGAGGACAATGAAGGGAATCGACGACGAGGCCCAAAAGGAGCGAATGCGGGGCCTGATTGATCTGCATGACACCAATCGAACCGCTGCCGAAGCATCCAAGAAAGCTCGTTCAAGACGCCAAAGCAATTATGCAGATGCAGCGAAGGTCACCTCCATGAGTGCTGGTGGGTTGGTCGGTGAGAAGACGCCGGAGAAATCGGAAAGCTCAAGAGGAAATTCAGCGACAAATGATCAGAATGTCAGCAAGACGACGACGACGACGACGAACGACTTGACACCTTCCAACTTCTTGTCGTCGGCTGACCACCAGGATCTAGTGCAGCTTGTCAACCAACATCCTGCGACCACTTCTGCCGCACCGAGAAAGGACGGTAGAAGCCGAAAGGGAAACGGGGGTGTAGAACAGCAATGGCTTGAGTTCGCCGACTACTTCGATCCTGCTGCTATGCAAAACGATGCCAGTGAAGTCTTCCATGAATTTGAGCTTGCCAGTGATCTCAGTTGGACGAACTACTTTTCCAAGTTCCTCGGGAGTCTACCTAATCCTGTCAACTCCCCTTTCCCAGCATCAGACATCTCGTCGTTTGTAAATCAGACACCCTGAACAGTTTCGCTTATCACATTCATTATTAAATTTTATGTAATCTTACAGTCCTCCACAGAGTGTGTGTGTGTGGGGGGGGGGGGGGGGGGGGGGGGGGGGTAATACATCCATAGTATAGTAGGGGAAGCAGCGTAAGCGCCCCACCTACGCATTCGAAGCAGAGTGCATGTATACATACCTACACTTGAAGAGAGCAGGGGTGTGACCACTAAAGGGTCGTGATGTCAAGTTCCGATTAAAACACGCGCTTGATAATCACGTCGCAGGAAAGAACAACACCAAAGCACTCAAAGTGAGTGCCCCCACCCTTTTCTCTTTTGCATTCGTTCGTTGAGAGTAAGAATAGTACGGCGATGCAAGAGGTTGAGCTGCTGTGGCAGAGTGCTGGTCAAGAAGCTGCATCTCGTTGTGCTGCCATCGAAAAGGCTGACGAAGAGAGCGTCGAAAATGCAGACTGGGAAAGGGAACTGCAGAGCTTCATTCCTCATCCTGGATCAAGCCTTGAATATACTCAGCTCCGAAGACTTCGAGCACTTCTCCACAAAGGCGAGAATCGCTTTTCAGCGGACTTGTCATCCAATTCGAGCAAGGCTTTCGAGGGTAGCCACCTCGATC
This sequence comes from Exobasidium rhododendri, assembly GCA_026210745.1. Taxonomy (NCBI): domain Eukaryota; kingdom Fungi; phylum Basidiomycota; class Exobasidiomycetes; order Exobasidiales; family Exobasidiaceae; genus Exobasidium; species Exobasidium rhododendri. Next base: position 1,392,046 of record CP110631.1, read on the forward strand.
GACGCCGTCAAAGCATTACTAGAGAGAAGGGTAAAGACGGAAAGATCATTGAGACGGAGCTGTACTGGTCGGCAACGAGACTGATCTGGTCCAGGGGTGGGATTGTCGTGCGATCATTTAGCTATGAAGAGGAAGTCAAGTGTGCTTGCTGGGCATGGATGGACTCAGACTCTACATGGGAGGCGACAGAGGCACCAGCACATGTAAGGTCTTCAGATAGACGGAATGTCGCCTCGACGTCGAATTTGCCGGTAAAGGAGGAAAAGAACAACTCTATATCTCGCCTTCAAGAGACGTTCCGACAAACAGCCTTTGTGAAGAACAAGCGTCTTGACAGCAGAAAATTGTTCCGAGCTCTCTGTGTCTTTCTCCCTTCCTGTTTGGTCATCTATCACCCTCATTCGGGAAAGGAATTCATCAAAAGAGTAGACATGGAGGTCTGCAATGTGTATCCACTGAAAAGGGGAATACTCATACAGAGGAAGACAGAAGTAGAGGATAGGAAAAGGGCAAAGATGATCAAGGAAGGGAACACCAGTGCCGATTTGCCCTTGCCTACCTTGTTCTATCTTCGAAGGCCTTACGATGAGCTAAAGGGAATGAGCTCTGTGAAGAGCTTGCGCTTTACTCGAAAAGGGTCAAATCTCCTATCAGCAAGTGTGAGGAAAGGTGAAATTGCGCAAAGCTTCAACGAGGTGGAGGAAGAGGTCATCTTCGTTTCCGTCGTGCCTCCTGTCATGGTCTCCTTGAGTCGAAAGTGTAGTTCGCTCCGCATTTATGCATACGGCCACGACCGATCACCGTTTCACCAGTATGAAGATACTTTAGGTGAAGACAGCTTGAGATCACAGCTTTCAGAGGAACAGAGCAAACTGTCAAGTGGAAAGGCTAGACGCTCAACTTTGGAGGGTCAACAACGAAGCAGACCGGGCGCAAGACCAAAGATGCCGCCAAGGAAGAGCTCGCGCGTCGATTCAGTAAGCGGTCGATCTAGCATGGGAGGCCCTCGCTCATCCCTAGGAGGAGACCGAACGAGAAACATGTCCTCCTCTCTTGGCCATACGAGACGGCAAAGTGGCGGTCTGCCTGCAATACACGGACAAAGCGCTCTACTACACGATGAAGAGGAACAGAAGAGGAACGAGGACGAAAACTTGCAGGAGGTGATGCAGCTCTTGGACGAATTTGACGAGGCGGAAGAACAGTCCAACGATCGTCAACAACTTCCTTACATGACACCGAGGACCGTGCCTAACACTGTAATGAGGCGGCGAGCTAGTAGAGGAACGCTTCCTTCTTCCGGTATCACTCCAGGCAGCATAGCCAACAACACCAGGACGCCGTTCACAAAGTCATGGCCGACAGAAGAGAGGAAGATCAGCAGGTCTCGCAAATCCACGCTTCTCAGCAACACGGCAGAAGGTGTTCCGGTATCCGTAGCCGTTGAGTTGAGTCAAAAGGATGAGGCTTCCAAGATTGCCATGTCTGCAAACGGTGAAAAGGCAGTGGTTAAAGGCCTGAACGCCGATGGAACGGGCAACGGCGAAGAAAGTCACTTGATGCAGGAGGGATTGAGCATCTTTCAGCAGTTCGCCCAAGGCTTTGCAGTCGTTTCCCTGTTAGAACAGATTTCAGTGCCTGAGATACACAGGTGAGTCCTTCGCAGCACTGTTTCTCTTTCTACTTTGACCGACAAGTCCCCCCCCCCTCTCCCTTCCTCGCCCTTCGTTATTGTGTGGCTACCCCTTTTCAAGTCTGCAAGACACCAAGTCCGCCAAAGCCTTCATACAGAGAGAGCAAAACACCGTCGTCATCTACCTCGTCCTACCTTTCTGCTCCAAAGTAATTGCGCGTCTGATCGTCGAGCATCCCGTCGGAAACGAATCGTCGCCTTTTTTCTTTCGATCACAGCATCTGCCTTCACATGCTGCTGACAAAGACGTAAAGGCGCAGGACGCCTTTGTCATTCATGACGGTACAGGCAGAGATGATGTGCTCGTCAGAGAAGCAAACAAGGAAGAGGAAAGATTGATTTTCATCGCTGGACCGCTCGTCTCATCGCCATCCAAGACATTCTTACAGCTGTCAGCGAAAAATCACCCACAGACACACCTGATGCCTTCCCTCTTGACCACCTCATCCGGATCTGTACAGATCGTGCTGAAGACAGAACCTGTTTGCAAGCTTACCATCAAACTCTTAGCCTTGTGCGAAGTCATACTTGATCCAGTCATATTCAGGCAGTTGCGAGTAAGTTGGGTCGAGCAGCAACCAAAGGATGTCGATCAGGAGTGGACTTGCATGGTTCAGTCACTCTTATATGGAAGAGTCACCCCACCTGCCGGTACGACTTCGCAGACAACACCTCATACTCGACGCCAGCACTCCCTTGATGACCTACTCTCGCCTATCACAGGATCGATGAGAACTGCAAGTCCAGAGGTGGAAGCGATAAGCATATCAAGCGCCTTCGCTCGTACAGATGCCGAGTTGGCTGATCTCCTTCAAGGGCTTAATCTGATAGCTCAAGCGACTCGTCTAGACGTGTGCGAGAGGGCCAGTAAGGATATGCAGGACCTGGGCCAATTGATCCTCTTTCTGGCTGATCACCTTGGATGGCAGACGTGGTCCGACTACTGGTCTCGACTTGTTCCCCTTGTGGTAACGTTGAAGAAGGGCAAGAGCGATGAAGCCTCCATGGAAGAAGAGCGGGATATTGTTGACATCTACGATCTACTCCAAGCGGTCAAACGCAATCGATCGACTGCTATTCGACCTGCTTTCATCTCTCTGCTTCCCCAATTCAAGAAAGTACTCCAAGTCTTCTCCACATCCACGAGACAGTCAGCTACTTTTGAGCTAATGTCTGGAGGGTATGCCACTTCCCATGTCAAGGCTGCAAAAGGAGTTGTGGAGTCGATGCTGCAGCTTGGGATTGACCGTGCAGAACTGAAGAGGTTACCCATTGCTGTTGCACTGCCGTTGCAAGAAGCAATCAAAACGTGTCAACAAGAGCCTCCAGCCTACTGGAACGCCCGAGCTTACCGCTTTATCGGTAGAGAAGACTTGGCAAAGGAGATCACCGTCGGAGCAGCATCGTCCTCGTCCTCGTCTGCTACTGCTAGTACGTCGGTTTCGATCTTCAAAGACTCCAACGGTCTGTCCGACTGCGAGCCGAACCGACTCTTCCCAAACGACTATCGCCTGAAAGAAGTAAACGAGATCTTGCAGACCTGTCGACCAATCGCTACAAGAGGACCCGATGTGACTGGCATCGAGGATCAAGAAGTCATTGCGGAGCAACAAAAGCGGGTGTTCATCAGCGCATCTGACCGAGTCAAGTCGCTTAGCATCGGTAGAGGAATGTTTCAACTTTCCTCCATTGCGTTCAAAAGTACAGAGCAGTGGAAAACTCCGGCGGTGTGTCTTCGGATCCGGATGCTCAACAATTGTATTGTGCAACATCGAGAGCCCGATCCAGAAGGTGCAGAGATGGAGTGGCCCGAGTTCCACAACGGAGTCGCCTCCGCCTTGCAACTGTCGATTTCGAAAGACAAGGTGGAGTCCAGCTGGCTTTACAGTCAATTGAACAAGACGTTCACTTCTCGACATGCTGGCTTCATCTTTGGAGTCGGTCTGCTTGGGCAACTACGTCATTTGGGCAAGATCCATGCTCACTACTACCTCAGCAGTCGTCACTCTACCACCACCATTGGCTTGCTTTTGGGGATCTCGCTGAGTTTCCTGGGCTCGTGTGATTCGTTGGCGAAAGCTTTGATGAGCATCCATCTTATTCACACGCTGCCTTTGCATAGCAGACCACTAGCGACAAGTATGTTGGAACAGAGTGCTGCCCTTGTTGGATTAGGATTCGTGTTCATGGCGAGCAAAGATCGTTGGACTTGTCGCATGGCCTTCAAGGCGATCGCAACCGAGAACGTCATGACGGATGACAATCAAATGTTGAAGAGAGAATGTTTCAGTCTTTCTGCCGCCTTTTCACTTGGGCTGACATGTCTGGGAAAGGGAAGAGATGGAGACAGTAGTCTGGGAGGTGAAATCGAAAAAGAAATCATCCCAGGACTGGAGAAGCTGATCAAAAGCTTCTCCACCGACGCAGGAACGTCTTCGTCTCCCTCTACAACAAACGAAGCAGGACAGCATCGCGAAGACGAAAGAAGTAATGACACCTTCGAATGGAGGTCAGATATATCGCTCACTACAACACCTGCTTCGATCGCTTTGGCCCTCATCTACTTGAAGAGCAACCGAAGGGACAAGATGGACAAGTTGCCATTGCCATTCACGACCGCTCAATTAGATCACATTCGGCCCGATCAACTTCTCGTTAGAGCGCTCTGTAGATCCCTGATTGCGTGGGATGACATCTCACCAGACATGCACTGGCTGGAAGGCACTCTGCCCACGTTTCTTCAATTCCAGACGGTCAAAGAAGTGAGAATGACCAGTGAGAATTGCCAGATGGCATATTGGAATCTACGGTTGGGCTCCCTCTTTGCTATGGCGTTGAAGTATGCTGGGTCAAACGACATCAAAGCAAGAGCATGTTTGATGGGAGAACTTCATCGCTATCAGTCTCAAGTCGACCTTCGTCCAGCCAACTTCTTTGACAAGATTCGAAAACAAATGCTGCAATCTTCCGTCGATGTCCTCTTGATCTGTCTCTGCCTGGTCTTGGCAGGTACGGGTGACATCGAAGTGCTGCAAGAACTACGAAGGTCGCTGTACAAGATCGACAACCTTCGCTATGGAAATTACATGGCCAACTCAATGGCAATCGGCATGCTCTTCCTTGGCGCCGGTCGATTCACACTGTCGACGTCCGACTCTGCCGTCGCTGCTCTGCTCCTGTCGTTTTATCCGAGATTCCCTATCGATGCGCAGGACAACCGATGCCACTTGCAAGCGTACCGACACTTCTGGCTGCTCGCAGTAGAAGCCAGGTTGCTCAGCGTAGAAGATGTCAAAGGGGGCGAATCAAGTCAAATGCCGATTGAAATGGTGTTGGCAGGTCAAACGGACCCAGTTCTCTTCTCTACACCATGTCTACTACCTAGACTAGAAGACGTTGAGTCTATCAAAATCGCTTCTGACCGGTACTTCACTTCCAAAATAGACTTGAAAAGGAACAGCAGGCATCAGAATGCATTGATCGAGACAAGAAAGTTGTTCGTAAAGAAGAAAGCAGCGGAATTAAGTCATGACGATGACAAGTGGGGCAAGAGCAGTCTCCGTGCTAGGACGGTGGGCTTCCTTGTGTCCACTCAATTGCCGCTTGTGGGCCGCAGGGAGGAGCAAAATTCTTGCGTGGTGAATGGAAAAAGTCGACTTGGCGTGCCGTCTCAGCGTTCGCTCGAGATACAAGAATTGCGACGTCTACTACTCGACAAGACGAATGAAAAAGATGCACATCCGTTGGTCAATGTCATCTCTAGTGGCCACCGCAACGACAACAGCAACGGGAGTTCACTGATTGCGGATGAAGAGGAAGAAGCACTAGAGTTGTTCACCTTGCAGTCCATCCTAGAATGTATTCTTCAAGACAAAGGGGAACTCTTGCCCACCTTCCTGTCCTTGTATACCTCCACACAAGCCATCCTAAACAACACGATCAGTCAAGATGCACTCTTCTTCTTGGTCGACTTGCAAGCACTTCGTGTTGCGATGCAAGAAGGCAAGGGAAAGAGTACAGATGGTGGAGAGAAGAGCAGATCACAGGCAAAGATCTCGCTGATTGACCCTACCTTTGTTGAGTCTCTCCACACGCTGATCCAATCGAAATTCGAAGCGGATTTGATTGATGGCAATGTCGATGGCGGTGGTGTGGAAGGGAAGCAGAATGAGACGATTGGTGGGGGCAATCGACTTAGAGCAACACTGACAAGATATGCGACGCAATTGCAGACGGGACACGAGGCTACTTGGAGAGCAATCGACATGCAAGATAGACAGCGACTAGCTTGTTTGTTCGTTGCGTTGAAAGTTGCACCCTGCCCGATCTTGTTGCAAGTCAAAAATTTAGTAATGGCAGAGCAGGGGAGGATGGATCGAGAAATGATGCAGGTGATGCTGCATGATATATTTCTGTCCACGGGTCACCAGACGAGTGGGGTGGTACTTAAAATTCTAGTCGAGGCATGGCTGCCTTGAGAATAGACTCATCGAGGCGTAAAGCGACTCAATGTACTTTTGCACAGAATCATGTTTTTCCGTCCGCTCTCCCCCCCTTTAATTGACGAAAGAATCACTTATAGTGTGCTCAAGTATTTGTCTAGTCTCCTCATACGATTTCACCGCTATCTCTTGATAGAGTAAGATGGAAGATTACAAGTTATAGGAGCGGTTGTATGTAAAATGAGGGGCTTGAGCGATCAAGTGGAAGATGGAAAGGGGAGTATGTAGAGCTAGCGAAGAAGAGGAGGGAGGAGAGAGACGGTAAGAAGGAGGAAGAGAGCGTAATTCTTCCTCGCCCTTGCTTCCAAACACCCCCCAACTCGACTTTCACTTCTTTTTAATGACAGCAAGAGTGTGTCGCTGAATCCCTTTTGTAATTTACTTGCCGGCAGGAGCCTCCTTGAAAGAGATGGCTTGCTCTTCACCCATGGCCGAGATGATGGTAACGAGAAGATCCTTGCCTTCCTCGAATTGGGAGATGATCTGGTCACCGATCTCGGCTTCGGGCACTTTGACATCATCTTTGCTGGTACCGTCACCGCTCATCAAGTTGAGGAAGCCGTCATCTGGTGGCACGTAAGTAGTCGAGACGGGGTAGTTTACATCTCAGCAATCATGCCTCTTACAGCGAAATCTTCCTCGCTCGTCTGACTCACCAATGTTGACGAGCTGGTACTCATTTCGTTGAACGTTGGGGACGTCCATGTTGTGGGTAGAGGGTGAAATATCTTCCAACTTCTTGGTAGTGAAAATGTCAATGGCGATCATGTGAACCTTGGCGTGACCGTGCTTTCCAGTCTTGGATGTAGACATGTCGACAATCTGTAAAGACGGCACAATAGACGATCAGTGTCGAATCTCACCGAAGCTTTTACTCTCTTGGAGGGAGTCACTTTGGGCTCAGACACGCTGCATACAGCTTGTATAGGGTCCCTTCCTCTCTCTAATCCACCCCGCCTCAAGAAGAAATGCCCCTCTCGCCCTGGAACTCCTACTTCATACGGATAGCCAACTCACCTTGCAAGGACGACCCTTGATGACGACGTGACCTCCCTTTCGGAGACTGGAACATTGTGCAGGGTAGGTGAGAGAGGCACCGGCGTGGGCAGTCTCAAAGTTCAAGTCGTGGGGAACTTCGGAGTCAGACTGAGAAGGTAGGAGAAGTGGTGTATTTGTATCAGCTTTCTGGCGTGGAGGAGATCCATCTCGCTACGTGAGACTCCTGGCTGTCACCTACCATGATTTAAAGGCGTAGGATTGCAGGTGGGTGATGGAGAGCAGCGCACTTGACAATTTTGTAGTATTCGGAAGAGAATGATCAATGGTCTTCTGAAAAAAAAGGACGAAAGCTAGCCAAATTCAACAAAATTCAGATACGAGCTCTCTCTGCCTGCCACGCGATTGGGCGTCGATTCTGAATGAATCTCAAAGAGAGGTCGCGAACAAAATGACTTAGGTTAATATTATAATTAAAATACATCATCCACTTAGCTGCGGTCTTTTGTATTGAGCACTGAGTGCTATGAAGGAGCGCTGTGTACAGCAAGTATGGACGATCTTGCATCTAAAAGGAAGGGTCGTAGTGGGCTCAGACATCTCTCATCGGACCATTTTGAAGCAGCAAGAGAGAAAGATGGAGAGAAAGTCGTCGTCAAGTGGAAGAGGCACTCCTTCCTGCCGGGTTCGAGCGTCGCGTGGCTAGATCTGTACGATGCACCATTTCTGGATTTGAAGGAGTTGGATTTAATTAGAAAGTTTCGCGGATCTTGCCTTGTCGCTTGAAACCCCCCCCCCCTCTTCAGAAGATGAGGGGGAATCTCTAAAAAGGCAGCCAAGTCACGTCGCTTTTTGCGTTCTTCACCCGTGACCACTCCCATCACCACCCACCCACCCGTCCTCGCTCCTCCTCAAGCCACTTCACGTGTGAAAGCGCGCGTGCCAAGGGAAGCCTATTCGACGATCATCGACGTCAAGAGACCAACACCAGACGAGAGCAACACTGCTCACCGTGAAAGTGACTAGTGAGTGGCAAAGAAAGGTGTCGATACTGAGACACCGTCAACGGATACGATCAGCACGACTGCTTTTGCGGGAGAGTCATGCTGTCGAAGTGAGAGTTCATGCTCGCCTGACATACGTTGCTTTTTCTCACAGTCAGCTTCCCACCTCTCGAAGCGAACCCGAGTCTGTCACGAAGCTTACCCGCTGGCGTTCTTTCTCTGCTACATACATAACATATAAACATGGCCAACACGCCACCGCCTCCTCATCCTGCGCCTCTGCCCAACGATGGTAACGCGTCAAACAATCAAGGAGGCATTGATCGCGATGTCAATTCTATCTTGGCGAACTTGAATCACGAACAATTAGCCAGCATTGTCGCTGCAGCAGTGAGTTGATTGGCAGCACGTCGTCTTTGTTTTGACCGGGGAGGATGTCATTCGTGTAGTCGTGTCTTGGTCGCGCCATCAGCATGTCCTGCTTGCTGGTGTGAGGGCAGAAAGCCGAGATTCGGACGCGTTGAGTGCATTCGGAAAGGATATGCATTGACTGACACACGTGTGGTAGCGACCGTTGGAAGGGTAACGACAGACTGAGACTGACTACGCTCTTCTTTTGCCATTTCCCAGCGAGCCTCCGAAGGGCATTCGAATGGTGATAATGGCAGCTTCGGTGGTGTAGATGCTTCAACCATTCTTGCTGCTTTGCCTCCCGGACTAGGGCAAGCAGCTTCTGCCTTGACTTCGTTTGCCTCCTCCTTCAAGCGCTCTGGCACGATAGATCATGAAGACGGTCAAGAAGGGGTAGAAGGAGAACATCAACACGACCAGAATGATGAAGATGTAAAGAAGGAAGGCGAAGCTCTGGAAGGACAGTATGAACATCACGATCCAGAAGGAGCCCTAGGTGGACACGATGGAGGAGATGACTATCGCAATACCGCAGCTGCTATTGCTGCAATGGAGAGTTTAGCAGCGCAAACATCCTTGGAGCTACAAGATCAAGGTCTGGATCTGCAAGGCAAGTCGAGTGGAAGAAACAAGAAAGACACTGGACCTGATGCAGAGAGAGCTCGGAAAGACAATCACAAAGAAGTAGAAAGAAAACGTCGAGAGCAGATTAGCAATGGAATATCTGAACTAGCCGCGATCGTACCTGGATGTGATGCAAAGGGTGTTAACAAGACGGCTGTGATCAACGCTGCAGTTCGATACATCCAAGAACTCAAGAACAACGAAGCCAGTAACATTGAAAAGTGGACGCTGGAGAAATTGTTGATGGATCAAGCCATGAATGATTTGAATCAACATTTAGAAGCAAATCGTAAGGAAGTGGCACGATTGCGCGCTCAACTGGGTATTGAAGGCGAACCGGAAGAGATGAGCTACCACCATGCCGATCATGAGCTAACGGAAGAGAATCAACATGAAGGCGTACTTCAAGGTGATGAAGAGAGTGCAAACCTCGACCCAGACTTGAAGACGGCTTCACGAGAAGGAGCCGCAGCTAGTGCGCTGTCAGAGGTCGCCGCTGTCGCTGCCGCTGCCGCCGCTGCTGCTGCCGCCGCCGTTGCTGAAGAGGAGGGAGTCACTGAGGCTAGCACGGCTATGGAAGAACCCACGGTGGAAGCCGACGTGGCAGGTGAAGCTGAAATCGAAGCAGAAGAGGAAGTCGAAAAGAAGACGGAAGTGAGCACTCGTGGTCGAAGCAGAGGCGCGGAAGCGCAACCCAGGGAAGAGACTGGCCGATCAAAGCGATCAAGGCACGCTTGAACCATTCTTTCCACTCTTCCCATGTCCTCATGTTTTCTCCTCTTGTACTGTATGCTGGGGAACTGTACTTTTGCATCTTACTCCTTCTATCTCTGTACCTCTATCCGTTCTTTTGATAATTGTAATAGCAAGAATAGTCGTGATCGTGTTCGTTTGGCGATGGTCGCGGAATATGGTTGGAAGTGATCATCGTGGGCTGGAGAAGTGTAGAAGCCATGTGGCCATGCTGATTCAACATTGGATTTTAATCTTTCGTTTCCCTTTTTTTTTCTCGACTTTTCTTTTCTGTGTCATTCTTCTCGGCCTCGTTCTCGTTGGCGCCAAAAAAAAAAGGGAAAAAAAAGAAAGCGATCCTTTCCTTCCTAAAGAACTCCTTCATCTCAACACAATCATGTCTAGCATTGGAACGATTTACGGCTACAAAGAGCACGCGAAAGTCAGCAGGGTGAGAACTGCTTATCGTTTTTTGGTCCTCACTTCTCCCTTATTTTGCTCACGTTCCTGTCCTTCTTCCTTCTTTGCCTTGCCTCATAGTCTTTGGCAGCTGCTAAGATCAACGGCGTACAATTGGATGTGTTTAAGATGAGCGCCATGGATGGCGATTGTGCAAAGCCAGAATATAGATCGAAGTTCCCCATGGGAAAGATCCCTGCTTTCGAGGGTTCCGACGGGTTCCAATTGATTGAAGGACGATCTATTGCACGATACGGTGAGTTCGAGCGATGGAAAGGGAGGAGGAGAGGGGGAAATACACCTTTCATCAAAACGTGAAAGGGAAAAGGAAGGAGAAGGAAGTGTGGGAAGAAACTTTGTACTGCGGATAGGATGAGATATAGCTTTTACAGTTATCCCTGGCTAAATCACCCATGTCGAAAATTGTCACGCACAATGCTCTGATCTGTACAGCAAGGACGGCGGAGGAGGAGGAGGGGATGATGATGATGATGATGAATGCACACAGGCTAGAAGACAGGCACAGTAGTCTAAACACCCTTTCTCCTTCTCGTTTACAACAGTTGCCGGTATTTCTGATAATGCCAAGCTTTTGGGCACTGACGCCAAGAGCGCTGCTCTAGTCGATCAATGGTCTAACTTTGCCGATGAGGAGCTTTTCAACAAGACCGTTAGCATCTGGCTCAACAATGGCGGCCGAAGTCCTTACATCAAGGCAATCGAGACCAAGGGATGGGAAGACTTGAACCGAAGCTTCAAGTTCCTTGATACTCACTTGAACAAACAAACATTTGTTGTTGGAGACCGCATCACATTGGCTGATTTGTCTATCGTCTCTGTGTTGCAAATGTGCTTCATTCGAGTCGCCGGACCGGAGTTCAGGGATCAATACCCTAACGTTGTTCGATACTACAACACCGTCATCAATCAGCCATCAGTCCTTGACATTTACAGCGGTGCCGAGCTCGCCACTGCCAACTCCAAATACACACCTCCTGCCAAGGAAGCAAAGGCAAAGGCTGCTCCAGCAGCTGCTGCTGCCGGCGCTGCTGCTGGTGGAGCAGGCGCCGCTGCCGCAACGAAGAAGGCTGACAAGAAGAAGGATGACGACGAGGAAGAAAGCCTTACGCCCGCCGAACCTACTGCCAAGCATGCTTGCGCTTCCCTGCCACCTAGTAAATTCATCTTGGACGAAGCAAAGCGTAACTACTCCAACTGGGAAACTCCCGACTTCGTTAAGTGGTTCTACGAGAACTTTGACCAGGAAGGATACTCAATCTGGCGATTCGACTTCAAGTACAATGAGGTAAGTGTTGCGTTGGCGTTCTTCCGGTCCGGAGCTTTCAGCAAATTGCTTAAGTCTGCCTTGCTCTCTGATGTCATCACTCTTTAGGAACTTTCTCTCGTCTTCATGAGCTCGAATCAAATTTCCGGATTCTTTGAGCGATTGGAAGCTTCAAGAAAGTACATTATGGGCGCTGGAGTTGTGTTTGGTGAAAACAACAACAGCAAGATTGCCGGTGTCGTTGTCTGCCGAGGAAAAGACTACAAGCCTTGCTTGGGTGTTGCCCCTGATATGGAGAGCTACGCTGTCACGCCCTTGGACCCATTCAACAAGCCAGAGGACAAGAAGTTCTTTGAAGAGACTCTCGCTTGGGAGGGTGAGGTTGATGGCTTGAAGGCTAATCAAGGTAAATTCCTAAAGTAGGTAGGAGGGTCTCAGATAGTCTGTCTGTTCCCCCTTTCCCTCTTATACTTTTCAACCTTGATTCATCTCTGTTTGTGAAAACGACGATACGTTCGTTGTTGCTTCTTCCCCCCCAATACTCATTCATATACACTACTTCCGATTTCCTGGGAGTGAGTTTGGACGAAATGTCTCGGCGTGCACGTGCTATAATAAGGCTTGTTCGATTTTGGACTTCCTTGAATTGTGAGAAGTTGTGGAAGTTTTGAGTGTAGTAAATGGGCTTGTGATTACTGGTCGCTGCCTCGATCTGACCGTCTGCCCACAGAAGCCATCCCACAGCCGATGCCCAACATAGCGCCGCTCGATCCAGCGGACAAGCGTGCGCCGCCACCAGTCAAGAAGATCTGTGTCCGATGCAAAAAGGAGAGAAGCGCCATCATTCTTCAGACAGCAGCATTTTGCCATCAGTGCTTCCAGTTCAACTTCGAAGGGAAGGTAAGATTGGGTTTGGAACAGAGTCGACTATGCACGTATCTACATCGAACCGAGCAGGAGCTTCAGCACCAGCAGCAACAAAGCTCTGGTAGTACCACATCCTTGTCGCAGTCGCCGAAACAGGCGCAAGCTCCGCCTTCATCAAGCAACCTTCCTATATCTTCTACATATCCTTGTAAGGGTCGGGTGGCAATTGGTTTCAGTGGAGGGGCCTCTAGTCGAACGTTGCTGCACATAGCCAAGTCTCGTCTCCTGCGGTCGGAGGATGGAAGCAACGGTGTCTCAGGTAAGAGTGGGAAGCTGCAAGAAGTGGAAGCCATCGATGTCATATACGTGGACGACAGTTGCGTCATAGATGGAGCAGAAGACCGGACGGAAGAGATCAGAGAAATTATCAAGCAGGAAGGTGGAGAAGAACAGGGCATCCATTACTGGCCACTGAGACTATGTGATGTCTTTGATGATGGAAAAGAAGTGGAATGTAGTGCAGAATATGCAGGTGAGTCTCATGATGCTGTGTGAGGCGTGATTCTCCTAATTCTTACCTCCTTTGACTTCATTTAAAGCGTCACGATACATGTCGAAGAGGCCGCGTTCCATACTCGATGATAAATCATCGTCACTACAATCTCTATTCAGGATAGTGCAACCTAGCGATACGCCCAAGGGCATGCTTTCGAATGCTCGCTCTCGATCAGAGGATCTCTTGTCAATTTTCACTTCGCACCTGCTACGTCGACAAGCGATACGATTGGGAGCCAGCTGTCTCATGACGGGTGAGACATCCACTCGAATGGCCGTGAGCATACTGGAATCAGTAGGCAAAGGAAGAGGCCATAAGTTACCAGTCGAGCAAGGATCGATTCGATGGAATGGACTTTTTATTTTGCGACCTTTGAAGGACGTAGGAGCGAAGGAAGTGACACTCTATTCTCGAGGAAAAGACCTGACGTCGTTACCATCCTTGAACATCGTTGCAGCTCAGCTTCTCGCCAGTGGAGGTCATGATGCTAGCAATGGTGACAAAGCTAGTATGGCAAGATTGACCGAGTCGCTCATCCACCTGTTGGAGAAAAATGTCCCCTCCACTGTCAGTACAGTCAATAAGGTGGGTGACAAGCTTGTCTTCTCCAATGATTCAGCCTCTCACGGCTATGACGACGATGGAGGACTCAACGGTAGTGTCGGATGCTCGTCCTTGTCTTTCCATCAAGTCGGTCCCTCGGTTCCTATTCGACTTCGAAAGCGTCAAGACAGTACTTCGAGTGACATTTCTAGGCTGAATCTCAATGGACTTAGTACGTTTGGCGAAGCGGGCGATCGAAGTCTTCAAGGGTTAGGTTTGGGTAGACTTGGCAATACCCTGTATGTTGCTGCAAAGAGGATGGCTCTCTACAATGGAGCTCTAGCTTGCCCACTTTGTCAAATGCCAAGTCAAAGAGGCCTACATGCGTGGAAGAGGGGTCTAACCATCAGCCTAACACAAGAGGAAAAGACCAGACAAGTCATGGAAGATGAAATCAATCTGACACGATTGCTGTGCTATGCCTGTACAATGGTTCTCGATACACCCGAAAACATAAAGGAACGCACAACGATGGCTCTACCGTCTTTCGTCTTGGAGGGAAGTTTGCGTAGGCTGAAGGAAGAAGCAACATTGGATGAGAAAGACATCTCGATGCTCGAGTCGCTGCTTGATACATCGACGAGCAAGCAGGAGATGGTAGAGAAGAAGAAGGGTGACCACGCACACGGGCTTGAGCAGAAGCAAGTCCTACACAAGCTTGACAGAGATCAGATGAAGCAGCATCTAAACGGGTTTCTCCTCGATGATGAGCAAGACGGACAGAACGATACAACAGCAGCAGCAGCAGCAGCACCATCCTCACAGCAGAGAGAGAGGAGACAGACGGACTGGTAGCGGTAGCCCTTCTACCTCCTCCTTTGGCCTGTATTTGTTGAGTAGAAACCAAATGCTATTTTCGAGGTTACAAAGATGTATACACTGAGACATTGAGAGGCAATAGAGCAGCGAGGGGCAGAAAACGATCAATAAGAAGTGGAAGACCGGGAAAGAGGCAAATTGAGTGAAAGCATCGTGAAAAGTAGTCGGGCAGTGAAGCAGGTGGTCTAGTAGAAGTCATCATTTGTGACTCGTAAATGAGACTGATGGTCCCCTCTATCTATTTGACTTCTTGGATCCAGAGTCGCTTTGGAGGGAAAGGTGGGGGAATCCCACGGGAAGAGAGGGGAAGAAGCGCAAGCCGCTGCTGCAATCCACGCAGAAGGACTCTTTGGATCTTGGAATGGATTGACACAGTCCGCTCTAGAGAGTTCCTGTTTATCCTCGTCGTAATCGTCCCTGTTGAGCAGCTGTTGAGTGAAGTTTGTGGGAGAACGAAGGGCGGCATGGGCAGCGATCCGTTGCTTCTGAGCTCGAAATTGTGGTGAATTAAAACAACTTTCCGGGCTACTCATTGATCTTGAGAATGAACTGCCACTCTTTGCTGAGGGACTGTCAGCCATGCCAGGGCGGTACATTGCGTGAAGAAAGGGATACGAAAAGTGCGAAGCTCCTCCCACCGATTCTAGTGATTCACTCGAGTGAGCACGGTTGATCAATGCTGGTGGAGCAAACAACATATTCGACGACGGGAGCTTCCCCCCATCGCCTGCCAATTTCAGATCGCTCCTTGATCGAACTTCATCGTCATCCAAGATGGAGTGAAGGAATTCGTCAGGCAATCTACCATCTATTTCCTCCCTTGCTTCTTGCATCATCAATTTCTGTCTGATGGCGTCCTGTTTCATCAGCTCGTTTCTTCGAATGCTCAACCGACTGGTCGCCGGAAGGTTACCGAGTACTTGGAAGCCCAGTTCATGATTTGGCATCGAATAATTCGATGCAAAGCTTTGAGGGCGAGAACCAGCCGAAGCTCCATCAGACATTGACATTGGATGTTGACTTCTTCTTGTACTGCGACCACGACTCAGGAGGGCCTCCGATGCCAGACTTGCCTTTCTTTTGAGTTCGGCCCAGGCCATCGGCTGATTGAGCCACAGTGACGAGACGGGCGGACCTGGAGCAGCTGTCAAAGAGAACCGTTCGTACTTGTCACCATTCAGACTGTCATCGTCTCCATTGACTCGAGCTTCCCTACGTTTGTACGCCGCATATAGTCCTCCGAGACTGGCGGCAATAGCTGCTGCACCTAATACTGAGGCAATGACGGCGGTATTTCGTTGCTTTGGCGTCACACCTGTACTGCTGACAGATGGGCTGGCCACGATAGCGGTGCTCTGAGGTGCAGTCGTAGCAGCTGAAGCAGAAGAATCAGTGTCTGCGTCGGAGCTCGTGCCAGCATCAGCATCTGAAGTCGACGAGGCGGACGTGATTGACGAAGACGAAGTAGCAGAGGCCGAAGTCGTACTCGAAGTCGAGGCGGTAGAAGTGGAAGACGGTGATGCGTTCGAAGCCGCGGCGATCTTTCGGTTGTTTACAACTGCGTCAATACTGTCGCTCCATGTCCAGCCATTCGGATTAGCAGTGTCAAGAAAGACGACCGGCGAAGTAGAGATAGCTGAGGTAGACGTAGAAGCGACCTGTCCGAATCCGACCACCATAAGATCGTCTGCCATCAGGGCGGTATGGAATGCACGACTAGGAGCGTCAGAAGCTGACGCCATCTTTGACCAAACCGCGGGTGTGACTGAACAATCTAAGACGTGAACATCCGAGCTTGGCTCAGCATAATCGTCTGATGCAGTGTAACCGCCGTGTACAATGATCGTTCCATTCTTTGTTCGAGTGGCACTGTGTCCGATCCGACCAAGTGGGATGTCAGTGCCATTTGAAGTCGAGTTGGTCGTCTCAAGCAGCGACCAAGTGCTACTGGTCAAGTCCAGGACCCAGAGTAGGTTGAAGGCGGTCAAGTTGCCGTTGACGTCCATGCCTCCTAGGAATAAGATGCGATCGCCTTGCGTTCCGTTGGCCGGTAGCAAGACAGTACTGTAGTCGGTGATGGTCATGTTGCCGCTTTTCTGTGAGTCAAAATCAATTGCGCGAGTGTTCATCTGAGACCCAAGCTTGGAGAAGCGAGCAGCTCGACCAGTTGGCGCATTCGCTCCCATGGTCCAAATGTCCAATTCAGCGTATGTCGATGTCACATTACCGCACGTCGATTCATCAGATGTTCCTCCGAGCAGCATGAATGATACACCGCCAGCGTTTTCCGCTTCTACGGATTCATTCTTTCCAAGTCCCAATTGAACAGGAACTTGCATTGCTCTAGCCCCACGTCTTCGAGGGGGCTTCACTGCCTCCTCGCTCAAAGTAGGAACAGACCATTTACCATCTCTCCAGCTGTCACCGGCCTTCCACATGAATATTTCGGAGGCATTGGAGGAGCAGTCGGCCGTCGATCCACCCACTATAAAAAGCTTCTCATCGGTAAATTCATCGTCATGCGTCACTGCTCGAGCAGCATAAGCGTGAGGGACCAAATTCTCAGAAGACAGTTGAGTCCATTCTTGCGTGGCGTTAACACTCAGATCCCTCGCATAGACATCGTTGGTCACTACGCTAACGTTGTCCTTTGACACAATCTGACCTCCTACAAAGAGAACGATGTTAGACTGAGGCAAGTAGGTAGCAGTGTGACCCCATCGGGAAGCGGGGATCTGCTCCGTTTCGACTACTGTCACATTCAGAGACTGCTTTGACTGTTTGTGCTTTGCATCGACACTTGCCGTTGACCCATTGCTTCTACTGAGCTCAGCAGCCAAGCTTCCTGACTTTCGCTCGTCAACCTCAAAGATGGATTGTTGTCGATGAATTGAACGGGACTCCTTCTCCGACCTTCCAACGAATGGCACGGAGGATTTGGGGACTGCCATGGCATGGACACCTCCAAAGTATGCTGTTCGAGCGATCGACTTATGGTGATTCCCGATGAGTGGGACGAAAGCTTCTTGAATTGACGCAATGATGAACGGGCAAAGGAAGATAAGGAGAAAGGTGTGGAGGATAGAGAGGCCTCCTCTACTTCGTCTGCATCGCTGAGAGACAATCTTGACCTGCTGCTGGCCAGTGGAAACCAATCGACGTTCTTTACTGGCTTTCGTCTCTGGCTCTCTCTGCTCGATGGCGTTTTCATTGATCTTGTCGAATGTGAGGTTACTCGGAAACTGGCTTGGTCTTGGAAGTGTCTCTGTTCGCTGGTCCATTGCATGGTCTACTCTATATTTTCTAGGAATCTGATCAGTAAATAGAGTCAGTATGGCGACCGGTCTTTGTTAATGAAGAGAACTTCTGGCTTATCTGTAAGATGGCGTCTTTCTCACCAGGAGAAGCAGGGCGGCTATCGAAGATGAAGAAGAATTGGAAGAGCGCAGCTCTTAGACAGGGAGGGGGAGAGAGGCAAGAGCACAGCTCGTTGCAAGAGAGAAGGGGGAATGGAGAAGGGAAGATGGGGAGACCGAAACAAAAACGAAGGTGGAAGATCTCACGACAAAACGAGCGGTAGCATAGATAGCACCCTTTGTGCGACGAGAATTTCATCAGCGAAGCATCTACGATTCTATAATCAGTGTCCTTCTGCTTTGAGGAAGACTTAGTTGGGTAGATTCTGTCTTGACCTTGTAGCCGCCCGATAATAAAAAAATTGAATAACGTCAAAGCAATGAATTGATGACTCGGAGAATTGAAGATGATATATCGCGATCGATTGTGATGGGTTTAGGTCGAATGTCAAAGCGTATGCAGGCGCGCACAACGTCCTATCTGATCCTCAGTAGGAACGCTCTAATTCTAAGTGGGTGCCTAGAAGATTATACATCTTTTCCTACTTTCGAATAACAGTCACTGATCCAACACTTTTGCAGTGAAATTAGGGCTGAATGGTTCGGGTCAGAGAACGCCGCGTGGCTCTGCTCTCCCTTTCTTGCCGACTCAAGCGCATTGACTGTCATCGGAGAAGAGGGCCTCCTCCACGCAAAACCGTCGCACTCTTCAATCCACTACGAACTTCCCAAAACCACTCAACATGCTCGTACTACGCACTGCAGCTCCCCTTCGCCGCTCGGTCGCCCAATCTCTCCGAACCTCCAGTATGAGTATTCGTGGATACGCCGGAAAGCCCGAAGAGAATGAATTCTCTGAGCAACACTCATCTGGCAACCTCTCTGGATTTGGAAAAAGAGAGCAGGTGAGTTGGCAGTTTTGCAACCTCGGAAGGAGAGAATCTTCTTGCTCATTGTATCTCTGAATAAACCCCTCTCTTCGTTTCCCTCATCTTCTTTCCTCTCTATAGGCTCAAGAGAATCAATACATCCAGCAACAAAATGCTGACAAGCTCAAGAAGCGTAAGTTGTTCCTGTGCGTATATGTCGCGAGACGGATTAACCTGATGTCCTACCGCCTTTCTTTTAGTCCGCGAGAAGCTTGCCGCCCAAAGACAGCACCTAGATGACGTCGACGCTGCTATTAATGATCTTGAAAAGAAGGACTAGACGGGAGGGATGCATAGCGCTCACCTTTTTCGCCTGCTGTCCGAGTCTACCTCGTAACTTCATCTTATGCGAAATAATAATTTTCTTGAGAGCAGAATGATTGAGCGATCGAAGAATACGTACGGTAACGCACGATCGTGGCACACCTTGTTGACATCGCATGCCATTGATGCGGCGTTTTATTCCAGAATCATGAAAAACGGTGCAAGAAAGTTACATCTACGCCTCAAAAGGAAAGCTAGGAGCCTACGCAGCAGTGACCATCTTCGTGATTGAACCTTCCTTTTCCTCTTTTCCGCCCATATAGTGATATTTCTGCGCATCGAAAGAGAGAGAGAGAGACGAAAAGTGAGACACAGTGAAAGCGAAGAAGGTATTCAGCCTAGTTGCCGCTGCCAACTCACGATGAATCGAGTCCCCTGGACAAACTGTGCGGAGGCGTTTGTGAGATGGCAAGCTAAAAGAAGATAATTTCTTGGTTGCACTCTCCAGGCAAAGCGTGAGAAGACGACGCTGCGTTTCAAAGTAGAGAGGCTTGCCTTTGAGTATAGTGCTTTCCAACGTCTAATTTCATACCACACTCACGAATAGGAGAATAGTGCGGTAGTCATACTTCCTGAGATGACATCTTCGTTCTTCTTCAAGTCTGCAATCGCGGCCTGAAAATGTAGAGATTTTCGTCAGCAACAATTATGCATGGCTCTTACAGCATGGCCACTTACCAAAGGCAGACCCCAATTTGCGACTGTGGTCACCAAGACGGTAATAGCGTCATGTCGTCAATGTTAGCAGAGGAGCACACGAACACACGATCTCGTAACGTACCTGGACCCCAGAAATGCTGCGAGTGTGAAGAAAAATGGATAGTCAGATACATGCTTGTGATAAATGAACAGTCTCATTCTTTGCATTGCTACCCACAGTACTCTGCGATAAGCCAAGTACGAGAAGAAAGAAGCGAGGGCGTATTTGTGAGTCACTTCAGAAATAGATGACAACAACAATCGACAGCAGTGACTTACGAAGAAGTAATCACGAGCAGCAGGCGATTTGATCCAAGATGAGAATGCAGAGGCCATAATGATCTGACGAGCCGGTGCTTGTAAGATACCTATAGAGGGTTTTCTGATGCTGCAATGAGGAGAAGGAGTGAGCCCGTTGAAGTAGCGATATTAACTTCAATCGCGCATTCGTCGGCCCAACCGCCCAACCACTCACGGCCGAAGAACGCTCTACCTACAGGTGTTTCTTTTTTTTTCCCCTGTTCTCCAGAACGCGAAGTTTGGCTCGCATTCGCCATACTACAGCAGCGCCTTCCTCCCACACCGGACTTCTCAGCATGGCGGCAACGGAGGAGACGGATTTGGGCATGCTCACACTGCTGGGCACATCGCCTTTCAGATCTCCGAAGCGAAGTCAGCTTTTGGCGAGCCTCAAGGCTTCACAACCGAGCATCGAGAGCATCGACGCTTTGTACTTGCACTTTGTGCAAGTCAAGGATACTGCTGCCTTGGCCACCTCGGATGCCAAAGGGATGAACATCCTTCATGGTCTCTTTACTTATGGTGACGACATTTCCTTTCCATCAACACGATCTGCCTTGGAGACTGCGATAAGCGGTGGAACCTCCTCTTCGTCCTTGGTCTTGTTTGTGCTGCCTAGACTAGGGAGCGTTTCACCTTGGTCGCATAAAGCGACTGAAATTGCACACATGTGCACGTTGTCAACAGCGGTAGCGAGAATCGAGAGGGGCATAGCATATGTCATCAAGTCAGCTACCCTTCTGGAAGCTTCACAGGTAGCGTCTATTCAAGATCGAATTCATGATCGTATGACGCAATTCATTTCATCTATCCCTCCCACGCCGCAAGCCCTATTCCACCGGGCACAACCAGCTCCTTTGGAGAGCGTCGACTTGCTCGGTAACGATGCAACTTACGACCAAGGTGTGGCCATTGATCGCCTAAAGGAAGCCAATGCTCGCTTGGGATTAGCCTTAGCACCCGATGAGATTGACTATTTGGTGAATGCCTTTGTAGCCGGAAACACTGCTGGATCGGCTGCAGCCCTAAGGCGAAATCCTACAGACGTTGAACTCTTCATGTTTGCCCAAGTCAATTCGGAGCACTGTCGACACAAGATCTTCAATGCAGATTGGACCGTTGATGGAGTGAAGAAGGGAAACACACTCTTTGGCATGATTCGAAACACTCACAAGGTGACACCAAAGCACACAATCAGTGCCTATAGTGACAATGCTGCCGTTATGGAAGGATCTGATGGGCTACGCTTTGCCTCTAGCTCTCGAAAGCTGACGCAGGATCGACCTCAAGAGTTTGTATATCAGGGGGTAAGAGAAAGTATGCCTATGCTCATCAAAGTAGAGACACATAATCATCCAACTGCCATCTCACCATACCCAGGTGCGGCGACGGGATCAGGAGGAGAGATTCGTGATGAAGGTGCCGTCGGGCGAGGAAGCAAACCAAAGGCAGGGATTGTTGGCTTTATGACCTCCAATCTGTTGTTACAAGAAGATCCAGCGATCGATGAAGACCATCCGAAGCTTCGTGGTGCTCAGATGCCCTGGGAAGAAGACTACGGGAAACCTGTTCACATTGCTAGTGCTCTTGATATCATGACTGAAGCTCCTCTCGGAAGTGCCAATTTCAACAACGAATTTGGTCGACCCGCCTTGGGTGGATTCTGGAGGACCTGGTGTGAGCGGGCACCAGGAGTTAGTGCTGAGCAGAGTGAAGAGATTCGGGGCTATCATAAACCGATGATGTTGGCTGGTGGGGTAGGAAATGTTCGACCGCAGTACGCTCTCAAGTCCAAAATTACGCCCGGTAGTGCCATTATTGTCTTGGGAGGACCTGGAATGCTGATTGGTTTGGGTGGAGGAGCTGCATCTTCCTTGGCTACCAACTCTACTAGGGCAGATCTGGACTTTGCAAGCGTGCAAAGGGAGAATCCCGAGATGGAAAGGAGATGCCAAAGTGTGATCGATGCTTGCTGTGCCCTGGGCGACACTGCCGAAGGTACAATTGACGGAGAAATCTTCAAAGGCAATCCCATTCAAAGTATCCATGACGTTGGTGCAGGTGGATTGAGTAACGGCCTGCCTGAGTTAGTACATGACAGCAACTTGGGAGCCGTGTTCGAGCTAAGAGACATCCTCATCGATGACTCTTCCATGAGCCCCATGGAGATCTGGTGCAACGAAAGTCAAGAACGATACGTCCTTGCCGTTTCGCAGGAAGATCTTGCACGATTCAAGGCTATCTGTGAGAGGGAACGGTGCCCTTACTCGGTAGTCGGAACGGCAACGAGGGAGTTGGAACTGATAGTGACTGATCGACTATTGGGAGGCAAGCCTATCGATCTTCCCATGTCGACACTGTTTGGAAAGCCACCCAAGACGGCTAGAGAGACAAAGAGCATCGAAAGAAAGTATGTCCCATTCGACGCAACACTGCAGTCCTACTTTCCTTCCAAGATGAGCCTCACTTCGACGCTGAAAGAGGCGGTAGACCGAGTGCTTCACCTTCCCACAGTCGCCTCCAAGTCATTCCTGATTACGATTGGCGACCGATCGATTACTGGGTTGGTAGCAAGAGATCAAATGGTGGGACCGTGGCAAGTACCAGTCGCCGACGTTGCAGTGACCAGAACTTCCTATGGATTCAGTGATGCGCTGACAGGTGAAGCGATGGCATCAGGGGAAAGAACACCTCTGGCTCTCTTGAATCCTGCTGCTTCCGCGAGAATGGCTGTTGGAGAGTCTATAACGAACTTGGTAGCTTCGAGTGTGTCGTCACTGGAAAGAGTGAAACTAAGTGCTAATTGGATGTGTGCCGCTAATCATGCAGACGAAGGGGACAGACTTTATCAAGCAGTCGAAGCGATCGGACTTGATCTCTGTCCGAAGCTGGGACTTTCGATTCCTGTAGGCAAGGACTCGATGTCGATGAAGATGGCTTGGCAAGATGAGAAAGGACAAGCTAAAGAGGTCACCGCCCCTCTCAGTCTCGTCATCACCGCCTTTGCACCGGTCGATTCGATTGACAAAACGTGGACTCCACAGCTAAGAAGCGACGTTGGTGAAGAGACCGTTCTCGTATTCATCGATCTAGCCAATGGAAAGCAAAGACTGGGTGGATCTGCTCTGGCGCAAGTATTCCGACAATTGGGGACAGATTGCCCGGATGTAGAAGACGCGGCCATCCTGAAAGCCTTCTTCCACGCTTGTCACACACTGAAGCAGCTTCAAGTGGAGAATAGAGGAGAAGGTAGCCTTGTTCTTGCGTATCATGATCGAAGTGACGGTGGTCTCATGACGACGCTGTTAGAGATGGCGTTCGCAGGACATGTCGGTATAGAGGTCTTTGTAGACTCGATCGGATCGAGCGTAGTCGACCCTGTCTCTGCACTCTTCAACGAGGAATTGGGCGCTGTGATGCAAGTGAGATTGCGAGATATCAAGGCAGTGAATGCAATACTGATGCAGGCAGGCGTTCCTAGCCATCTCTTGCACGTTATTGGTCGAGTCCATGCTGATGCAAGTAACCAAAAGATTCAATTTATATCCCAGTCGCAAGCCATCTTTGAATCGTCAAGGCACGATCTACAGCGAGCCTGGGCAGAGACATCCTTCCGAATGCAAGCTAGGAGAGACAATCACCTGACCGCTTCTTCTGAATTTAACTTGATCAATGAAGGTGGAGAAAGAGGGCCCAACATGCTCTCCTACGACTTGACCTTCAATCCCGGAGCGGACTACCTCGGCAGCTGTAAGCCGTCGCTTGTACCGATCGAAAGACGACCCAAGGTGGCCATACTCCGAGAACAGGGTGTCAATGGTCACATCGAGATGGCCTTCGCATTCGACCAAGCTGGTTTCACGAGCATCGACGTTCATATGAGCGACTTGGTGCAAGGGAAGGTCACGCTCGATAGTTTTGTCGGGCTCGTAGCGTGCGGAGGCTTCTCGTTTGGTGACGTACTTGGTGCGGGTAACGGGTGGGCAAAGGCCTGTTTGCTTATTCCTCGAGTCCGAGCTGAGATGGACACCTTCCTCAACAAACGGAAAGATACCTTCGCACTGGGTGTTTGCAACGGGTGTCAATTCTTCAGTCAGCTGGTGCAGGATGGCTTCATCGAAGGAGCCAGCAAAGAGTCATGGCCCACCTTCAAGAGTAACGAAAGCGAACGATTCGAAGGAAGGGTTAGCATGGTCCAGATCGAAGACACTCCCACCATTCGACAAAGTGTGTTCCTACGTGATATGATCGGCAGCCGGATACCGTCGATCATTGCACATGGAGAAGGAAGAGCTTCCTTTGCCGATCCTGCCTCTTCACTCGCACAGATGGAAAGCTCGGGTAGTGTGGGAATTCGATTCGTCGAAGACGGAAAGCAAGAGGGTACCACGAGGTATCCAATCAATCCAAACGGCAGTCCCAACGGAATCACCGGTGTCTCGTCGGCAGATGGTAGACTGCTCATCATGATGCCACATCCGGAAAGAGGTATCACTCGAGAAGCGATGAGTTGGAGACCAGAGTTGCAGAGTCAAAGCTGGAACGGAAGAGGACCGTGGATGCGAATGTTCGAGAGCGCTCGAAAGTGGGTCGAGGAAAGCGTGAATAAGTAGAGGGGAAAGGAAGATGGCGGCGTGTAGAAGTAAATATACATAAGATAGAGGCCGTATGTGGAAGACGTGATGTGAATTGGCATGATATACTACTACGGGCATGATATACTACTACAGGTTGGGAGATATGAAGGTGCTACAAATGTACTGATGATGGTATCTATGAGTGTCTGAGCAGGATGATGGATCACGCAAAGTGAATGTGTTCCGAATGGAAGTCGTGCAAAAGCTGTAGTATGTCGTCGACGTCCATCTGGGCTGCTCGCTTGTCACTAAATGAATTCATGAGCAGGATTGCGTCAAGTCTAGTGCGGAAGGGCGTGACGTTCAGAGGAATACTCTTTTCACTACAGAATGTCTTGTAATTGCTCTCTAGCATCGTCTTGACACCCTTTGCATCGAAACTGCTACGAATCGTTTTGTGCCTTCGACTAAAAATGATTCGCGTGAGTCCGTCGTATTCTGAAAAATTGATCGGTGGCGGTGGCTGGATGGGAACGATACGAACGACACTGGAATCAACCTTGGGAGGTGGCTTGAAGGACCCTTTCGAGACGTGCATTTGCAGGTCTACCTTTGCGTAGAGTTGTACGTTTGCGCTCAATCGACACCACATGTCTGAACCTGGTCGAGCTAGTAATCGTAGAGCAAATTCTCTCTGGAACATGAGGATTGCACATCGGAATTGAGGTCTGTGAGAGAGGAGCTTGAAGACGAGCGGCGAAGAGATCTGAAGTGGGTAGTGAGTGATCCACTTTATTAGTACCTACCCAGATGTCACACTCTTCACCCTCTCTACTCACCTGATACGGCGTATTACTGATCACTACATCGAAGTAGCTCAATGAAGTCTTGCAGAAATCTCCAATCACTATCTCCAGCTTCTTTTGCTCCATCTTGCCCTGAACCCTCTTGCTCAATTCTGCCGCCATTCTCGGGTCCATCTCTATCACTTGCAATTTCTTACACTTCTCCAGAATGCGAATTGTCAGGTTGCCTGTTCCAGGTCCGACCTCCAAGACCACGTCGGTCGCCTTTAGAGCTGCTTTATCGACAATGCTGGAGTGAACAGTCATGTTTTCAAAGCGTCAGTCTGGGCCCATCGGTTGGACTCTTCCCTACCTACGGCCATAAATCACCTTTGAGCTACAAGAGGATTTTTCAGGATATGCTGACCAAAACGATCCGTGTTGAAAATGGGATTCTTAGTCGAAGGCGCGGATGAAGATCCCGTAGAGCCTCCCATCCGCTTGGTAGCAGCTACAGGCCCTGTATGACCTCGGGACAACTTGTCAGATACTGCTTTCGGCATGTTGAAGGAGTGCGGTGTATCGTCGTCTTTGATACTAGATAGTCGACCTCCTTCCTGATAGTCTTGACACCCTTAAGCACTGGTACCGTTCTTCCTTTCTTTACTCTTTTTATTTTTTATTGAATTTCTCCGAAAAAACCTATCTCATCACGTTCCACTGACATTGGAGTCGTTTGGGCGTCTTCGTCGTTGGCATAGCCCTTTGATGGTCCAGAACCAGATTAGATCTCGCCCTTTGAAAAAACTCACAATGCAACAACCCATGCACGGTCCAAGATTTTTCGCGCAGCGATTTGAGTTTGGACCTTGACTGAAGCTCCTTCCTTCGTCGGAAAAGGGCAGCCCTGCCCCTTTTCTTGCCAGTAGTGTGCCAGATTTACTCTCTCGCTCTGGCTGTGCGGACCTCAGAAGATGACTTCAAGTCACACAGAACCTTCTGCCAGAATATCTAGCGAGGAAGAAGGTGGTGCGCCTTCATCATCTTCCACTCGGAACAGCATCTCCAAGCTGCGGTCTCGCTTGAGCTCCAAGAAACACAATATAGCCTCACAGGATCATGCAAATGACACTGCGGCTTCGAGCAAGAATGGCAAGGTGCCCGCGAACACAAATCACACCTCTGCAGCTCCCGATACCACCACGGACACTGCAGCTGGCTTGTCCTCTAGCAACCATGCTGGCACTAATTCCATGCAAAGTCACAAGCGGCATGCATCACAAGGAAGCTACATAGAAGCCCAATCTTTAGCTCAGCCGACATCACTTCCCCCCGCAAGCAAAAAAACTCCACCGAAGCCACTGGAGAATCCTCTGACTGTACAGTCGTCAATCATCGTCAAATACTTTGTTGCATCTACCGTGGTTGTCGTCTTCATAAGTCGCACTGTACACTGGTCTATAAGTATCGTGCTTGCTGCAATCCTGGCCAGTGTCCTGAACGAAAAGCTGAAGAGCGCCGCCTTGGATGCGGAATGGGTCAAAGAGGAAAGGTTCAGGCAAGTAAAGGCTTTATTAGGCCAGCAGGATGAAACGGCAGAGTGGATGAACCTTGTCTTGGGTACAGTCTGGCCGCTCATCACTAGCGACTACTTTGTACCGTTCATTGACCTCTTGGAAGATGCTCTCATGCAGCAGGTACCACCTATAGTACACAGCTGCAGGGTGGAAGACTTAGATCAGGGCACTGTTCCTTTGCGTATTCAATCCTTCACTGTCCTTGATTCGGATGCTGAGACTTTCACAAGAGGGACGTCATCGGGAGTACATCAAGCCAATGCGGGAGGCAGCTTAAAAGATCCAGGAGAAGACGTTCCCATAGACGTCGGCGATTTTGTGAACTTGGAAGTCACATTTGCATATCGATCATCAGGAGCCAAACACGGCAAGACGAACAAAGGTGGAAGCACATCTAGGCAATTGGAGAAGGAATTGGAGGACAAAGACGATGACGGCTTGCAATCCGACGTACCGGTTGATCAGATTCACCTACTGATCTACATGGCCATCGGCTTACAGAAGATAGCAGCAGTGGAGATTCCCGTCTGGTGCGAAGTACTTGGCATCACGGGAAAGATGCGCCTAAGACTGCAGATGGTCCCTTCGGCGCCCTTTGTCGCTCACGTTGCCTTTTGCTTTGTCGGCTTGCCAAAGATTGAAATATCCGCCAAACCATTGGGAAAGAGAATGGTCATCGACGCCATGAACCTGCCTATCATTTCCAGTTACGTACTCCGCAGTGTCGAGGCCGTGATCAAGGATTTCATCGCTCCGAAGTCATACACTGTCGACTTGGGTGCTCTGTTGGGTTCAGGAGACGGTCCCAACAATGTCTACTCGCTCGGTGTGATCGTCTTGATCATTCATCAAGGTATCGATCTACCTGCAGCAGACACAAACGGCCTCTCGGATCCTTTCGTCAGCGTTTCGTTTGCACGAGCGGGCAAGACACTCTTCACGACGAGGATCATAACGAAGAGCAGAGACGCCATCTGGCAGGAAGTTGCCGTACTCTTGGTGTCGCAGGATGATGTTCGAGATCATGAAAAGCTAAGAATGACGGCCTTTGATGCCGATCGTTTCTCGGCAGATGATCCTTTGGGCAAAGTGGATGTATCCATTGACAAGCTTATCCGTCGTGCAATTGGGCAGACACCAGAACCTGGTCAACCGACGTTATTTGAGAGCAGAACAGAAGAACTGCAACCAATGCGAAGAGGCGATGCTCCTGTTCAGGGCAAACTAAAGTACAGCGTTGGCTTCTATCGTCTTGCAAGACCGACGAATAGTTCATCAAGAACCGCTCACAAGCAAGAGACGCTCCGAAAGGTTGCTGACCGGGATGAGAAGAAGCATGATACTTTGACAGACTTGAAGTATCAGGAAGATGAAGCGCTGACTGAAGAACCGCAAAGAGAAGAGACGATGCAAGAGAAGAGAGAGCGGAAAAATTTGATGGATTGCGCCACTCCTTTCGATCGCTTTATTCACTCCATCGGGCTGCCGCTGGATGACAATGTCCTTCGTCAACGCAAAGATCGAAAGGCTCGAGTGAAGAAGCTTGCGTCGCTCATGCAAGGAGAGCAGCATGCTACTCTTGGACCGCCAAATCGTGCTTACCCTAGCGGTATTCTCGCCTTCCACATCCACTCCATCGACGGTCTTGGCTTCGAAGGCACTCAGAAAAGTCTCAGCAATAGCAAACGGCTCAGTCAAAAGCCTAGATATGCCAATGACGATGATGTTTCTGGTGACGGAAGTGCTTCCAAGATGCCGAATTCGTATGTCCAAGTTGTACTCAACGATGAAGCCATCTTCCGATCCCGAACCAAAACGCTCAACCCTCGGCCTTATATCAACGCGGGATCGGAACGATGGGTGTCTGACTTCGAGACGGCAAGGATCGACTTCACTGTGCGAGATCAAAGACTGAGAGAGACCGATCCCGTCATAGGCGTTGCTGGTCTCAAGCTATCCGAAGTCCTCACCACGTCAAGTCGCTCCACGCAATGGTACACTTTGACGGGCGGTCTAGGGTGGGGCAAGATACGCATCACCCTCATTTGGAGGTCGGTCGAGGTCACGATACCCAAGCAGTTGGCAGGATGGAATCTAGGCGTGATTGAAATTGCAAAGTGTGTCGTGGGAGGTATTGCAAAAGCTTCCTTTGAACGACGTGAGGCTCACATGATGTTCGAGACCGTCGGTGGAAGGGCAGAGACGGAAGGTGTGGAGCCGTTTGAGGAGTATGAGTCAGGAGAAGGTGCTGATGCCAAGATCGGATTCCAGTGGCCTCTCAAGGAACCAGTTCGAGTCACCGTTCGGCAGCGCTATCCTAACTTCCTTTACATCCATCTTCGGAGTGACTCGAGAGTGCCTGGTCGGATTCACAAGCACGCCCACACCGTTGTGTCGCTGAGTCGTCTGATCGATGGCGAAGTGACTGTGAAGCGCGTGCCTCTGTTTGAAACGGCAGATTGGCAGCAATTCGAACAGGAGATCTTGAGAGGAATCACCACTACAAATCAATTGGCTTCTTCCATTTCTGACAAGACGGAGCACCTGCCCATCTTGGAGGAGCTATGCAATCAGACGAACGAAAGCTATGCCAACTTCGAAGAGAACGAACAGATCAAGAAGATCGGCTATCTAGACCTGACATTGGTCTTCCACCCAGGTGTTTCCCTGGAGCATAAAGCACTCGTGGCGGGTGACTATGAGATGCGGGTCGCCTACGACAGCTTTCTCAATCTAATGTATGCCGGCGAGCGGCCTCCACCGAAGAAATTCTCGGCAGCCAAACGGAGGAAGCTCAGCTTGTCAAACAAGTCTACCGGTGTAGCGGCAGAGAGCAGCCATGAGATGGTGGAAGAGGATGCGAATGCAGATGGCGCTGCAGATGGGTATCCCACGACGAAAAGTCACTCCCGGACCGGTTCTCTGGACAATTCTGGTGTACCCCAGAATGACGCCGCATCATACAGAAGAGAAGGCAGTGAGCATTCAGGGGACGAAGACGCAGATGAAAACAACGTCGACGAAGACTTTGAAGAAGTACAATCACCCGATGACAGGTTAGCTCGAAGTAAAGACTTGCACCGTCAGCATCGGGGAGCAGCTCAAGTGAAAGGATTCAGAACATTGGAGTGGATCAAGACCAATGTAGAGGACGGAGTGGGACACATGAAGAAGACGGCGCAACAAAAGAGAAGTAAGCGAGTCGCAAAGATGGAAAGCGAAGGAGTCAGTCACTTTTAGTAGGAATAGGAGCGTCAAAGGCGGTTGGCAGAGTACTGCTTGTGTATCGCAATTAGATTGCTAGTAATACATCTTTTACGATTCTACGTCTATCTGTGTCTTGCCTATGTCGGCATTTGGAGAAAAAGAGGGGAGATGCGTCTATCGACCGTACAAGGAAAAGTCTATAATGATATGAATAGTCGGATGCCTACTGATGACCGAAACGAAGCGACTCAAAGGTCTGACATATCGCTTCCCCACTCGTGACTTCTGCTGTATGCCAGAAGGAGTAGGAACGTCGGATGCAGACATAGTGAGAAGCGGCGGCCAGGAGAATGAGGACGTGGAAAATCTGATGAGAGGCGCCAAAGTTGTCGAACGTGCCTGGTGAGAATCGCTCTGGCACTCGGGCCATGTACAAAAGAGCCCCGACTACATATAAGACACCACCGGTGATGATCCAGTCGACACCCATCGTCCTAGAAACAGCTTCGTACTGAAGGATGAGAAAGAAAAAGCAGAAAGCAGACGTTTTCATATCAGCAAGTCAAACCAAATCAAATCTCCACAAGCAAAGCGTGTTAGTAAGACTCACCCCGTACATGGCACAGATGTGAGCCACAGGAATGACGGCACTCAGGCCCAGGGCGAGAAAGACGTTGGTGCGGATGGAGCGATAGGCGGGTGTGGTGAACTTGCTCGAGACGACAGTGTAGGTAGCTAAGCCGCCCAATGAAACAATGGAAGCGGAATAGAAGAGTTGTAGGTACGGGTGACAGTAGAAGCCGTAGTGTAGCATTGGAATGAAGCTCCCTACGATCATAGCAACGATGCCGATGTAATCGAATTTATTGCATGTGTGTGAAAGCTGGAATAAATGCAGATACGTTCTGCATGGCTCAGCATGCGAATGAGTGACAGTCGATCGATCCAAAACTCACCTCTCTAGAATGACAGACTACAGCATGGAAGGTGGCACTGAATGTGAGCACGGTCAGGGCACCTACGAGATAGCAAGCAAATCCAATGATGTCTTGCCAAGTGTTGGGACGCTGATGAGCTACAAGCCAAGGTGTGATTTTGGTGATTGGAGTCGACACGAGGGCATCTATCCCAAGTGGAAGCATACTGGGCACCTTTCCGCCAAAAAGAAAATGCGACCAAGATGACTTGAAAGGTGACGCTGGTGCCGGAATGATGGCTTGGGGATAGAAGATGCTATGGTGGGTGAGAGGATATAGGAATGAGGGAAGCAGGTCCTTGACGGAGAGAAGATGAAATGCAATTGCTGCCAGAACCAGCAAAGCACCCCAGAAGTGAGTGTGAATGTTGACTGATGAAGAGGGATAGCGTGGGTAAGGATAAGGACGTCGGTCGTACAGATAGATGCAAGCGATCTATCTCTTACCTGTCTCGTTGTGAATGTAGAGCCACAAGCTCCACCAGCAGCGCTAAAAAAATTTGGCATGAGCATCGTCCAAGAACAGAGATATTTTGGTGAATCACTCACAGAGACGGTGTTGTGCTCGTAGAACACAGCGTGATCATCTTCCTGGCCATTGGCTCCCTTGGGATGCCCGTTGCGCCTTCTCAATCTAGTCTGCTCTTTTGCGTCTACACTGCCAGTCCTGGCCTTATTAACTTTGGCATTGATCCCTCCCGGCGCTCTGTACCCACTAATGATCCATTCGTTGTCCACCGCCCAGTCTGGCAAATCATCGAGGGATACAAGATGAGTACCTCGAGCTTGAGCCTTCATCGTTGTGCTGCATCAACTTTGAGCTCATGAGAAAACTGCCGGCCTCCACCTCGAAGAGGCGTCTCAAGCGCCCGGATTGTCTCATTAGTGACTTTTTGGACCCCAAAGTTAAGCTCGTTCGCTGCATCGACGAAGGCCACAGTGTGAATTACACGCGCTGCGCTAGGAAGTATTCGCACCTCACGTCCTACGCCTGCCTCACACCGACTGGGAAGAGATACATGTTCGTCGACGTTCCTGTACAGCCGGCCAAAGTGATAAATTCAAAGGCTGGAGATTGGATGAAGCTTGTGCGATGATGGACGCTGTACTACCTCCAGCGGCTGCCGAGCCGTCTGTGGAGAAGAAAGAGGCACAGTCCATTCTTCTTTCAGCAGGTCGATTGGAGGCTCAATTGACGTGCAAGCCGGATCACATCACTACATCGTCGACCGACATTGTAGCTTGGAGCATCGAAAATCTGCTGGCAATTGTGGACTCGTCGAAAGTAATCAAATTGATCCATCTGTCTTCACCACATCGGACCCAGACGATTGCAATTCAAGAAAAGCCATACTTACTCACCTTCAGCCCTCGCGGTGATGCGCTTTTTGCCGCATTTCGGAGCAGCAGAACATGCTCTTTGTGGGCCAAAACAGATGCGACACTAAACAGCTGGAG
This sequence comes from Exobasidium rhododendri, assembly GCA_026210745.1. Taxonomy (NCBI): domain Eukaryota; kingdom Fungi; phylum Basidiomycota; class Exobasidiomycetes; order Exobasidiales; family Exobasidiaceae; genus Exobasidium; species Exobasidium rhododendri. Next base: position 1,424,785 of record CP110631.1, read on the forward strand.
ATTAAGTCAGACATGGACAGACTGGCAGGGCAGAGTGCTCGACTTTCAATGGCTGGGAGCGCCTCGAAAATGGTCGGCGAGACCAAAATTACACAGAAGAGCTGCTAGAGGTCCTCAATTCGCTGCGGGAGAGGCACTACGTACAGTGGGAGCAGTGGCAATTTGCGATAGTGGTCAATTAGTTACTTTCCTTGGTAACGTAGCAGAAGTAACGGGATGGGTGACTCAGATGAAGAATGTAACAATTCCAGCACACAAGAGGATAGCGACAGCAGCGATCGGATTGGTCCCAGATGAGCCACTGGCTTTGGTGGCATTTACCATGCGCTTATCGTCGAAAGCTACGATGCCTGGACCAGGCACAGAAGGAGATGCTTTGGGTATGTTTTTCGAGGACTCAGATGAGATTATGGCTCTCGACCAACGGCAAGATTTAAACTATCTGGACGATGATCAAGACAAGATCGAAATGGTAGAATTGCGTCTGGACGTGGCAACTTCGGAGGTGTCTTTCATACTTCGCCCTCTCTGGCCTTTGTATTTGTCATCGTACGATAGCCCATCCCTGCCCTTCGCTACGTCTTTGATTCGATTACTTTGGGTCGAGGCAGATGGAAAATATTCTCAACACACTAGCGGTGCAAAGATGACACTGTTCGGTGCTTTCTACTCCGATAACAGCACCACATTGAGATCATGGGAGATGCAGAGAGAGGAAGTCGATGGACTCTCCGAGGCATTTACGAAATTGGAAACAGCAAAGACTGATACCGTGGACGAAGGAAGAGAAGATTGGATCGCAAAGAGCACGAATCATAAGACCTACAGCGACATTATTGGGAATCACTTTGGACTAGTGCCGGCTCAAGACCGCTTAATCTGCTCGTGGACTCATTGTCCAGGCTCTGAAGCCCTCTCGAGCGTGACCAGGCCTCAATTGGAATACAGACTGATTGATACAGAAACACTGCAACCTCTCAGTGGTCGAGCAATAAAAAACACACAACAGAACCAGACCTGCCTGCCTGTCCTGTCTCCCAATGGAATTCTTGCAGCTCAGATTGCAAATCAGAAAGTCGATATATTCCAGGCGTCCAGTGAGGCCCGTTGGTCCCAAGATCCTGCTATCCTCTATGCACCCGCTGTGATAGAAGGCTGCAACATCGCTGATCTGGTTCGAGTAGGTCTCAGCGATCTTCCTTCGGTCGTTGCTGCAGTGAAACTAAAGGAATCGTCTTTCCACGAAAGGCTAAGGATTCTCATGCTCGGCGCGCAAATGAAGCAATCGAAGCAAGCCAACAGAAGTCGATTCGTGTTGGAATTGGTGGAGTGTTATACCACATTGAGTGGCGCTGACAAGGGTAGTCATTTTGATCACGCTCATCTTTGGACAATGGTATCGTTGCTAGAATGGCTTTTCTGGCTTCTTGAAACACTAGCAAGGCAAGCATACGTCACCAATGCCACTGCTTTCGTCTCCTCGCCAGATCAAACAGACACAAAGAGCGGTCCGGCAATGGAGAACGAGGATGGAGCGAATCTCCTCGCACTTGTGACCCACGAATTCCCGAGGAAATTGATGGCACGATGCATTGCCAAGGCGATCAAGTTTCGCAATTGGCTTCACCGGATCAACGTGTCCAAGGACTATGTCAAGGGTATGATGAGGAACGTGCAATTTCGAGACGCACTCCAAACTCTTACTGACACACAACAGCGTCCGGAAGGTGTACTTTGGAGTTTGGCTGATAATCTACGACTTGCTGAAATGAGGGTGAATGAGGTCTTCATCAAGAGTGCCGTGGATCTCAGTCAAATTGGGCGACTGTTTAAAACGTACAAGGGCGGCGAAGGCGAAGAAGGCGGTCAAGAAGAGAAGCCAAAGACAGGTGATAGGTGGTGGGCAGTCCTAGAGTCAGATGACGGAGTTCGTAGTGGAAAGATGGCAAAGGCTTTCGTCGAGGGGCAATGCATTACGATGGCTCTCTCTCTTTTCAATTCTCCTGCCCAAAAGAGCAAAGAAGGAGGGGAATCAAGGGACGTCTTCACCAAAGCGAGACTCAATCGGGAGGCCAAGTGCGTCACATGTCTCTCGTGTCAAGGTCAGACACAGCTACCTCTTCGTCATGAACACAGGTGTGTTTGTGGGTCAAGTGCATGGTGGAGCATTGGCAATTAAGGAGACGTTGCGAGGACGAGGGCTTCGAAATTGCATCATCATCTGGCAGAGTGACACCATTGTAATTGTAATTGTACTTAATATCTTCCTCACATCATCGCCATCACCATCATCGTCTTGCCTACTATTTCAAATCTTATTCTTTCACGAAGACGCTAGTCAAACTTGGTGCTGGGCGTTTCTCCTTTTGCTGCGGCCAACTCGTCGGCCAGTCTCTGGTACTCTACTTGCTGTTGTTCCATTTGCTTTTTCATAGCAGCTGTGCAAAAATTCAGAATCGATTTAAGCACCTTCTTCCGATGTATGCACTATAAAAGAGCAGTTTTACTCACCAACATCTGAGCTACCTTGTGTGGATGTCACTGCACCCTTCTTGATTTGCTCGAGCTGGGTTTGAGTATCGATGAGTTCACTGACTAGAGAGTATGTTCGAGAGAGCAACAACGAGCAGAAAAGAGTGAAGCCACAAAGATAACAATTACGTCTGCAGGAAAGGAAAGAGACATGGTAAGAACAGGCACCTCGCTGCGAATGCTGCATGCATAGACTCTAGCCCGCAACTTACTGTGCGAAGGCTAATTTGAGCAGCAGATCGTTGTGCGCATTGTCCCTGACTCCCAATTGATCCTTGGCAGCCATGCGATCATTCATGACGCGGAAAAGACGTTGAGCGGCATCGACAAGTAAGATGGAGACAAAGATGATGGAAATCTTGACACCGTAGAGAATCTTTCCAACGATGGGGCTCGTTCCAAAGAATTTGAAGAGCGATCGTCTCCAGGTGAAGGGAAGGGGGACGATTCTGACATTGCCCCGAGTAGAAAAGCGAACAGTCAGTGAATCCGAGACTGGGACAAGATAGCGCTCCCTAAACCCCTCTGCTTCTTCATCACTCACAAGCCTAAGAGCACCAAAGCCTCAACGGTGAGGAGCATAAAGGTGAGAGTGTAATGGACAGTCATTGTGAGAAATGATCGTATGGGGAGCTGTAGTGATGCTTGCTGGGCTCTCTAAAGGGGGGTGGGGTGTTAGTCGTCGAGAAGAAAGTCAGAGCACTGGTACACTTTAAGGACACTGGTCGTTTCCAGCACACGCGCAGCACAGCATGGGCGACGCAGGGCCCGGCGCGTCTTCCATGGCCTCTAATCCTATATACACTAGGCGTCGAGCGTCAAGTGATGTCATGAGGCGTTGGAGTCGCACGAGCCATGTCATGTTCGTTCCCTCGGACTGCTTCACTGTGTCTTTTACTTCTGCTTTTTCCTGGAAGAGAAAATGCTGCCCCTTCCCTCTCTTTCCTCTCCATCCACTCTTCCACTTTCCTCAATCAAGCCAGAATGTATTCACTTGAGGATGACAGGTAATGTTACACTGTAGAAGCCGGTCTCAGCATATAAATCGGCCCACAAAGAGTATGATGCTCACTCGAGGGGTCAAAGACAAAAATGACGGTATATTGACACTAGATGCTCGGCTATAGGAAAAGCGAGCCCCTGCTCCCAACTGAGATGACCGTAGAAGACTTGATCGTACGCTTCTTCGTATCTGTCGATTCCATCGATCCCATCTGTATCTAGCTTACGGGCCATCGACATTGTGTGGTAGGAGACGAGCATCTGGACGGACACGATGCGTAGTAGGTCTAATGCCCACGTCTGCACGGTGTCCCGGTAAGGCAATCCATCAGCCGACCCTTCGCCCGCCTTGTACGTAAATGTCATTGTGCGAAATGTCAAGTATTGGCACATTGATTCGCGCATTGCTTGCACGTCTGTGAAGTCGAGAGGATTCTCTGAAGATCGTTCGAGATCAATGCACACGAATTTCGAGAAGTCATGCTTGAGTTTGATGAGCTCTGGAGAGAGGGACGTTGCCAGCACATAGGTGTCTTCAAAGGCAAGTGCTTCTTCTCGGTCCGTTTCACATGTGAACGATAGCGAGCCATCGGTAGGTGTCCTCTCTGTCGACCTCTCGCCTTCTACTTCGCATTCACCGGTCGCTGAAGTCAACACCTTCGACGACATGAATGTACAGTGGAGATCGATAGAGAATGGGAGAAGCTTACCGGGGATGTCCAAGTGTTCGAGATGTGAGACAGAGGGTGTTTGAACTGGAGAGTGATGGCCCGGGGAAGGAAATGAGAGGGGTGGTCCCAAGAAGGGGTCTCTTCGCGGCGCCGAAAGAGGAACTAGAGCGGCGGACTGCTATACGCCTGCGCCGCCTCAAGGAGCTGCGTGTTCAACGAGTGTATCGCCTGATGAATACAAAGCTTGTCAGAGGAAGTCATTGACAAAGAGTCATTGTATGTCTGCCCTATCAATCTTGATCACGAGAGCAGAGGTGTCATTGAAGCCAAGGAGAAGGGAGACTCTCCCTGCTATTCGTAGACCACCTCTTTGCACAGGTGCACAATGCATGACCTCCTTATGGTTCCACGTACCGTAGGACGTACTCCGATTCGCTCTTCCCATCGGTGTCACTACACGCCGCCCTGCAACACCATTACTCTCGAATATATAAATAAATATTAGCCCCCTCGATGTGGGTGGTTCAGAGGCCACGCGACCCACACGTCCTATCCTAGAGGCCATTGATGGTGACAAAACCTAAAATAAACGTCGGTACCCGGATACGTAGCACTTTGGTGATCTTCCAGAATCCCTTGGGATCAGGGCCTTTCTTATGCCGTCCGACGTCGGTCATCGACAGCCTGCTCTGGTGACTATCTCTGGTAGCGTAGTAGCGTACCTGCATACGCTTCTCGGCTTCACTGCCTTTGGAGGCGCCCTCTTCGTCGCCCTTTACCTGCACTACCACAAGGTCGTAAAGAATGGCGTCGCTACTTGGCCACAAGAATACTGGCCAAGTGTCAGTGCCACAATTGGAGACTGGTACCCGGAACGAAATATATTCCAGATCGGGATAGCGCTCATGTCAGGACCTCGCTTCCTACTCGTCTTTCTCTCCTCGCTTCTCGTTTCCCTTTCCAAGCCTACCTCCTCACATGCCGCTGTTCTTCTCGTCGTCGGATCAATTCGCACCGTCATGGCTGGTGGTTTCATTTACATCACTTCGTCGGACGACCACGATGTCCATGATCTCGCCATGGCAGGGTATCTCATCTTGACACCTCCTTGGATGTACATCACCAGTGGTAGCTTAGCATCCCAGCCAAACAAGGAGACGATCATGTCGACTTCTGCCAAAAATGATCTATCAACAAAGACTCGTCGAATGAGAAGATTCGCTTCAACCTCGTTCTTTGCAATGATGCCGTTCATGGCCTTCTTCTTCTACAGACACAAGGTAAATTGAGGAGGAGGAGGAAAAGAGTGGGGTAAAGTGGTGACTCATCATCGTTTTTCCTCTCAAAAGGTTCTCAAAATCCCTGGTGCCTATACGAATTATGCCTTCTTCGAATGGGGTCTTATAATCTTCGTGAGTAGGACGTCAAGAAAGTCTCACTTACATGCAAGACGATACTAAGGCAGCAGCATCATCATGCAGGACCTCCTCTTCGACTGCGCTTCAGCGTACGACCTTTCTCGACTCGAGATTCACATCGTAGAAGCTAGGACACCCTTGAGCAGCTCAGGAAGTAGTCATACTAGCAGCAGCAACAGCATTGAACAGCGGACTTCGTTGTTGGGTGGTACATGGATTGAGGGCGGCACTGTGAGAGCTGTTTCGAGTGGTGCCTGGAGCACGATTCCCAGCCAGACTGCCTCAGGCAAGAAGAGAGCCGGTGAAATGTATGTCGAGAAGCTTCTTCCTTGAGCCTTTGTCCTTGAAATACATAGCACTGACCCCCTCCTCCCGCTTTCCTGTCTTCTTCTTAATCTTGATCAGATCCCAGAAGAACCGCTACGCTTTGAAAGACCACCACGATGACGTTGAAACTCCACTGCTATCTGACTTGCTTGAATTTGCTGCTGATAGCTTTCTTGGTACGTGGCGATGGACATGGTGGTGGTCTCTGGTGGTAAGCTGATGGAGAGCATCCCTCTCTTTCCACTTTGAACAGCCTTTTGCTTCTGGACAACCTTGACAGCACTTCATCCAGCCATCTTTTTCTTCAGTGTCTACAACATGGGTGTCGGTGGCCATGAAGCACTGCTGCTCATCCAGGTGCTAGCGTTAGGTGTCACTCTACTCCCACCTGTGCGAAGACTGTTGATGCAGTCAGTAAGCAGCAAATTGATCAGCAGCTCAGCAACGACGTCGGGTCAAGTCGGTCATATGAGTATCTGGACAACGCTAGTTTTGCATTTCATGTGCCTTGCTGGATTGAGTGTGTGGTCGGTGGATGACAACCTCGTCCGCTTACTTGCGACCTCTGCCAGTTGTTCCGGTTTTGCGATTCTTTACACCTTGGAGTGGGGTCGGGCTTGGGAGTGCGACCAGCTGGATCGAAAGGCAAGCAGTTGAGTGACTCGAGGCGAGTGAAAATCTCAGTGCGCACACCCTGACCCCTCTTGCACCTATGATTCGTCTTTGACCCAGCCTGGATCGTAGGTCTGCTACTGTCAAGTGCTGCAAAGTACGCCAACCACAGGTGAGTGTGCAAGAAAGCTTTCTGCGCTGCATCGAGAGCTCTCATTTCTCGCTTCTACTCCACAGCAACAACCCAGCGTGGCCGATCCTCAATCGGACAAACGGTGGTGCTAATATGACGGCCTTTGTCCTGGCAGCCGGCTCGGTGATGGTAAAGCTCTTCGCTCACCAGATAGACAGTGCAAGGAAGAGGCAATTGACCAGCCTGCGTGTAGAGCACTCAACAGCACACGCTCTCGTGGCATTATCCTCCCTGGGTGCGCTCATCTTCCTCTTGCATGCCCTCCTGAGTGACTCTGGATCAATGATAGCTTGGACGTGGACCGGCTATCCCATCCGAGGGTGAGTCTCGGCATAAGGTCAAATCAGGGTGAAATGAACGAGTAGATTCTGACGACGAGGACTCAGTCCTATGGCCATTCCACACGGCGGTCTCGTACTAATCGCCTCCTCAGCCTCCCTCTTCACCTCACTGCATTTTCCAAATATGTCCAAAATGCCAGTAGTTTGGATGATCGGGGCAGTGTCAATGGCCGTGCTGGTGTATTGTGAGGATTGGACGGGCTTCGCAGGCGTCCTTGGCCTTGCATTCTTCCTGCCGCCTCTTGCTCGACCGTTGCTAGGCATCACGTTACAGGGTGACCCTTTGAGGATGCTCTTCGGTGCTTGGCTGGTGGCAGATCTGCTAGCTTTCTTTCAAGTCTTGACTGTCGCCTATGCTTTCATTCCCGGAGGCGGTATCATGCGAGAAAAGACGGGCCTGTGAGTAGCGCAATTTTCGTGTGAGGTTAGCGAGAACATGCTTGCAAGACTGACTTGGTGTCTTCGCAGGGTAATGACGACGTCGATGCTGCTCCTTTTCGCTGGATTGTACACGTCACAATCCAGCAGTAGCAAGAAGCCGAACAAGCGGCTCTCCATGCCACACAATGTGAAGAGGATCGCTGCTCTGCCGCTCCTCCTGGTAACGCTTGTCGCCTTGAGCGTGCCTTCACTTCGAACCGTCTCCCCCAGCGACATTGTGCCATACCATGCCTCCTCAAGAGTGATCACTGCCGGCATTTGGACAGTACACTTCTCCCTTGACCAGAATCTGTGGGACAGCAGTCGTCGAATGGGTGACTTGATCAAAGATATGGAGCTGGACATCGTCGGCTTGCTTGAGACGGATCTACATCGCACTGTGTTTGGGAACAGAGATCTGACTCAGTACCTCAGCGAGAGCATAGGATTTTATGCTGACATAGGACCAGGACCGGACAAACACACGTGGGGAGCAGTGCTTCTGTCCAAAGTGAGTGTGTGCTGCCTGTCCTTACCTTTCCGACATGGATAATTCCTGCGACGTTGTTCTCCTTTCCTTTTTTTTCTCACCATCTCTCCAAATTTCCTCACGCTCTCCCTCTCTCCTCTTGACTCAGTTCCCCATCATCAACTCGACACACCATCTGCTGCCTTCTCCACACGGCGAATTGGCCCCAGCTATTCATGCAGTCCTTGACATCTACGGCGTCCATACTCACGTCATTGTCAGTCACAACGGCCAAGAGGAGGATCCACTGGATCGTCAGCTACAGACCACTAAATTAGCTGCATTAGCTCGAGACGCCTACCCTCACCCATTTATATTCTTGGGATACGTTGTGACGAAGCCGCATGCACGTAGACCTAATCCTTATGAGATCCTCTTCACCGACGGGAAGCTGTTGGACGTGGATGCGAACGACTACGATCGATGGTGTCAATATATTGGATTCAGAGCGCTGGAGAGAGTAGCCTATGTCCGAGTCTCCAGGTTCACAGTCACGGACACCGAATTGCAAACGGCAAAGTTCCGCATACCTAGCGTAGATGAAGCACCAATCGATCCAGAACGAGACGTCTTGCCGAACCGACTAAGTCGTGATCCCCAAGGAGATTGGACCTACCCTACAAAGTTCATCGATCCACCCGCCATGGTGTACAAGTGAGTCGTAGCAAGGGGTTGATGATGATCAGTGGTGGGGGGGGGGGGGGGGGGGGGGGGGAGGGGGGGGGGGGGGGGGGGGGGGGGGGGGGGGGGAGGGGGAGGGGAGGGGGAGGGGGAGGGGGAGGAGGTGCAATGCATCTAGGACTAGTCGCAGCTGACAGTCGACTTGTCTCTTTCCTCCGCAGCAAACACAAATACAGTCCGCACTACTATCCGCTGTACTACGGGCCTTGATGTGATCTTCTAAAGTCTTCCGTAACGGGATGAGCAGCCTTTGCGTTCTCTCATCCGTGTCATTCTCACACTACCATCACAATACCTCATGTATATTCGGTGTAGACGTCGAAATGAAGTGTACAGGAAACATAGAGGGTATGTGTATGACTAAGAAAGGGGGGTAAAGATAAAATCACATCTCAAGGCCGCAGGGATTGAGGAGTAAAAAGGGGAGGGATCGTTATGAACGTAGACCGTTCCAAGAGGAGGGAAGGGGACATGTTTCATGTATCATATATCATGGCTTGGCGGGCACCTCTCCTCCTCCTCCTCCTCCTCCTCCTACGATGACGAGGTCGTCAGACTTGCATTCTTCGATCTTGAGCTCTGCCATCTTGGCATCGTCGATCGTTGCTTCTTCTCCTTTCATCTTGCCTGCCTCGGTCACGTTCGTTCGTGGGTCACCAGTCTTGGCTTGGTCCGTCTTGGCTTGTTCCGTCTTGGTGATTTGCTTCTTCACCTTTGTCGCCTCGGCATCTTTGACCTTTACCTCACCTTTCTTAGGAACTTTTTCCTTGGCAATCACCTTTTTCTTTGCCTCTTCGATGGCACTGGCCTTCAACTCTTTCGCTTTGTGCTCGAGGTGATCTAACAAGCACTTCACAGAAGCAACGATCTGCTTGTCCTCCTTCTTGAGGGCTTCAGCAGCCATGGCTTGCCGATAGCACGAAAGCGTCTGCTCCACCGCAGCAAAATGCCAGTCTCGGACCTTACTGACAAGCATATCAATCACCTCGTCATAGCTTGTGATCTGATCCGTGTCGAACAACCATTGATCCTTGCCCACCTCTGCATCGAACATGCCCGTCACAAAGTGTCGACATAGCCCTACGACAGTAGGAGCTTCCAAAGCGTAGTGACAGTCGAATCGATCAGGGCGGTCGTAGTGAACGTCGTCCAACTTGGTTGCATCACTAGTCACGGCGATGAAGAGGACGCCATTGTTCAACTTACATGCATCCACGTACTCAAAGAAGAGGGCCTTTTGACTACCTTGCAACAATTCAATCCTCTCCATGAGCAAGATGCATGGAGCAAAGAAGCGGGCACGGCGGAAGATGTTCTTACAAACGGAAGGGAAAGACTCTGACAACATTGCCTTGGTGAAACGCACTCGGAGAATGTAGACAGACTTGTCCACCAGTGCGAGCAGGAGATTCTTGGCAAAGGTTGTCTCGTTTGTCGATCCTGGCATCACGAGTATGAGACCTCGTTTCCAAGCAACATTGAGCTCCTTGTAGAGCTCCTCGTTTGCAAAAAAGGCTCCTATGTCATCTTTGAGCTTGCTTAGAACGCCGCCCTGGTCGAGGTCGAGGACGTTCTCCTCCGCTGCTACAGAGTTTATCGAATTTTGCGGGGTGTCGACTCTTGCGCAAGTAAGTTCGCAGTCTAGGCAATCATCTCTGTACATGTACGAGCCATACTTTTTGCTTTGTAGATTGTACTTTCGTGCCTCGCCCAGCAAGTGCTTTCCCGCATCGAGGCTGTCGTCCTTCCAGACGAGGATGCACATGGTCGAAGCACTGTACGAACCCTGCTGGATCTCAATAATGTAAACAAGGAACTCCTTTCCTTGGAACACAACATGATGCACGCCGTTCTGCAGAACTATAGAAGCAATCTCTTGCACCTTTCTGTGGCTTTCGATTTCCTTGTCAAATATGGCACAAGCGTATTGCTGCTTCACCAAGTCTGAGCCAAGCAATTGGGTCTCGGTCATCTTGAGCTTCGAGATGAGGTAGTCTCTTAGGGTGCTGTAATTTAGATAGGCCAGCATTTGATGACCGGGATGTTTGGCTCGAACGGCATGCCAGTGGACGTTGCGCGGGTTCAAAGAAGCAATGGAAGGCTGGCAAAAGTAAGATTGGTCGAGAAAGGCTGGCTCTTTGGCGAAAGAAGACGCGGGCATCGCTATGGGGGTTAATTCTGGCAGCGGGATTGGATCAAGGTAAAGGAAAGGGGCAAGGAAAGCGGAGAGCACTTTCTGTGGGGGTGGGAAGAGATGAGTGGGAAGGGAAAGAGGTCGTAATATGCTGCGTCGTATCGGCCTCGTTTTATGTGCGTGAACCTGTGAGGTGCCCCTCCCCGGCATAACTTGCACAGAAACATCCTCAGACACGGTCTGCTCATTTGTGCATCGAGTTCGTTCATAAAGCCTCGCTACTCCGTGAGCAACGTTGTGTACTCATGATTCGTCGAGACTTGTAAGGTGGCGCCGTGAGCATTTCCTGCTCTCCTCCCTCGTCATTTCGTCTTTCCGTCTTTCTATAGTCTCGGTCTTTCTTCTGTAGCACTCACAAAGGGTGTGGGGCTGCCGAGACGGTCCGACAGAGTTGAGTCCCGATCGCACTTCGCAATCTCAACGAGTGGTCGTCGTGATTCCTTGGGTTGATGACTTGCTCGAGTTAACAACGCTCTCATCCAGCTCGCCATGACTCATTGTGCTTGCATGGACCGGCACACCAGAGCAACTCTCGTCCACTCTCCTCTAACCCTTCCTGCTCTATCCAGGTCAGATTAGAGTGGAATGACTAATCTTGTTGCGGCAGCATAGATATGATTCATAGGCCGCATTGTCCGGACTACTCATGACAACAAGAGCGGGCGCCTTCGGTCGCTCTCAGAAAAGACACATGCGACAACCTTCACTCTCTTTGACTGATAGCGCTGCCCTCGTTGGCTGGTGTACGTGTCCGCGCAGGGACTTGAGAGATTTGACCGTGGCAAAGTATCGCGTCTAAAATTCAAATCTGTCATTCTTCATCAAATACATCTCACAAACGGGATTTTGTATTAGCCGGCGATATCCTAAGATCGCACTGATACACGAGAAGCCTCTTGCCACAGAGAAAGAGTGTCCAGCACATTACAATTGCGACAGAAGAGGAACACGGCCCTTAATAATCCGACGCCAGGCCTTAAGACCTACAGTACTGTGCCGGCGCACCAATAGCTTCCCCCCGTCTACGTAGCGCGACTGAAATCGGGGGAGAAGACTCGATCACGACGGGGGAACCGAGCCCGGCCATCGGAAAGAGACCGAGAGCTCGCTCACCCCTCCTCCTTTTTCTGAATTTCAATAATTCTTTCCACCTTTCGTCGACCTACGGCTTCTTACCCTTTCCTTCCGGTCGTGTGGACCCTGTTCCGTCGGATCCGGCAGCAGTCATGACGCTTGCTACTTCTTCCTTCTTCTACTTCCTCCTTCTATCGCTGGCAACTCTCGCGTTGAGCGCTCAGAATGTTTCAGCTCATCAAGCTTGTAGACCTGGCAGCTTCTCCTTGCCTTCTACTTTCCTGCCTGGAGCGTCCATCATCGACCTGAAGATCAGCAAGATCAACAATCGCGACTACGAGGACTCTAGGCACTACAAGGGTGGAAAGGCTGATGCAACCTGTGAAGTCGTCGTCTCGTACATCTACCCAGCTACGAACAGCTCTCAGATTGACGTTACTGTTTGGCTGCCTGACAATTGGAATGAACGGTTCATGGGCAACGGCGGTGGGGGATGGCAGACGACCTTGGGCCCCACGATGATGCTTTTGCCTAATTATGATGGGTTTGCTACTGCTCAAACGAATGGGGGTCTTGTAGGGGCACCGTTTGACACGACATACACATTGCTGTCACCTGGGAATCCCAACAAGGCGGCAATCGAAAGCCTCGGCTATCGTGCTATACACGAGATGACGGTCATTGGGAAAGAGGTGGTAAAAGTGTACTACGGAAAGCCTGCAAAGACCAACATCTATCAAGGCTGCAGCACAGGCGGAAGACAGGGCTTGATGGAAGCTAGCAAGTATCCGGAAGACTACGATGGCATTGTAGCTGGAGCGCCGGCCGTTCGATGGAATGACTTCGTCATTGGCGCGTTGGCCAATCAAGCCGTCATGGTGGAGAACAACTACTTTCCCAGTCCTTGTGAGCTTTCTGCCATCACTGAATCCGCGTTGAAGGCGTGTGATGGAAAGGATGGGATGGCAGATGGTGTTCTTGCCCGACCGGATCTATGCAAATTCCACGCCAGCTCCGTCGTCGGAAAGGAGTACAAAGATGTTTGCGAAGGGAAAGGTGGGGTCAAGAAAGTGACTGCGACGGGCGCCAAGATCATGCAACAGTTTGTGGAGGGAATCTATGCTACTGACGGTGAAAAAGTGACGACTGGCTTTCCCTGGGGCGCAACCGTCTGGTCACCCCTCTCTCATGGCAGCACCAAGGTGGACGAGAAGACTGACCAGAGAACTTTCGACCCCTTTGTTCTCTCCCGACAGTGGGTAGATGATCTACTCTTCGATGGGCTGAGTTCACTCGACTTTGCTTCCTTGACAGTGGATAAAGTCCAGGCACTGTCGAAAGAGTCAAAGCTAAAGTACGACTATGCCATGGAACCTCAACCGGACTGGAATGCGTTTAGGAAGCGGGGAGGAAAAATCCTCACTTTCCATGGCATCGAAGATCAGGTCATCCCTGTGTACAACTCCCTGTACGAATACGCCCATGTTCAAGAGAAAATGTTTCCAAGGGTCACCTCGACGGAAAGCATTGGGAAGATGCATGACTTTTGGAGACTGTTCCTGCTTCCCGGCGTGCAACATTGCTCTCCTGAACCTGGAAAGGTGGGGCCCAAGAGCACGACGGCGTATCGACAAGTCCTTCGATGGGTAGAGGAAGGCGTCGCCCCCGATCGTCTGGAGTCTCACGAATCAAGCCCTACCTATTCCAACATGTGCTTGTATCCAAGCAAACCGCACTGGGTCGATGGTCAGCTGCAATGCCAGAGCGGTCTCTCCACGTGGGATGCGTACCCCTCTGCCTCCGAAGTCGCAACACAGTTTTTCGAAAGACTCCCCAGCTGGCTCTACCTAGAACAGTCGAAAAAGGCCGAGCTCTAGATTGTGAGCATTCTGCATTTTCCTCGCTCTTTCCCCCTTTTTTTTATTATCAGTCGTCTTTTTTTTTTATTAATTATCGTCAAATTAAAGCAGACATCTTTGTACTACCAATTTGATTGCAACCTTGTCTCCTAATTCATCTCTTGCCTTTACATCTTCTCAGCTACCTGTCACTGCTGCTACTGCTGTCGCTACAATGCTCTGAAGTTGACTACCACCCTCTGCGCCTGATGCAGAAGGCGCAGGAGGGGCTATGATCTCAGCAGGGCGCTGCACATTGGTCAGCGTGTCTTCTTCACCCATCGTTTCATCGTCCAATGCCAACGTCGCCGACTCGGTAGTCGACGCTGCATCAATCGGGTCTTTCGATAGCTCAGAGTCTCCAACTTGAAAGCTTGCTGCCGATGTTTCTGCCTTCTCCCCTTCCCCCTCATTCTCTGCCTCCTCCAATACCCCCGTTCCTTCCTTTCCTTCATCGCCCTCCTCCCTTCCTTCTTCAGCAGGCTTTGATTCGATCGCGCTTGCCTTGGTGAGCGGTGGCAATTGAGCTGCGTCGACCTTGAACCGAAGCCTTGACTCGTAGAAGGAAATCATCTTTTGAGGACAGCGGTGATTGCACACGGAAGCTTCATAAGCGTATCGCTCCCCATTATCACTACACATCGGTGGACGACAGGACAGTAAAAAGAACGTGAGCTAGTCGACTCTCTATCCTCTCTCAAGACACCCTTTCCTCGACTCACAAGATAAGAAAGGCGATCAGCTTGCCATTCTCCAACCTCTCCACCGTCTCAACGTGCCGGACAACACTCTCCCATTCGGCCATCTTGATGTACTTCTTGGTGGCCATCAACGTTTTCCGCCTAGCTTGTTCTTCCCCGCTCAGTTGCTTGAGTTGTTTGGACGTCATTTCCATCTCGGACTCGTCGTTGCCGTCCACTTCTGTAATGTCGATGCCCGATCGACTGTAATTGGCCTGACTCGCTACCCTTGCCCTCTTCTTGGCGGCTTGATCCTCTTGTGCGGCTGTTAGTCCAGTGTTTCTTTTGCCTCGACTGAACTTGCTCACTGATGGCACTGCTAAGGCTGCTTCCGCCGGACTCTCCTTCTTTATCACACGTTTGTTGCTCTTCGATCCGGTCCAGCCCTTTCCATTAGCCTTGAGCGCAACACCGACTTTGCTTGCAGTGGCCCAATAGGAGTTGATCATATCAGGCGCATTCTCCGCATCGCAATCTCTGACCCACGAGTTGTGTTCTTTCCCGTACCCTTTCCATGAGACCAAATAGGCAATCTCGTTTTTCTTGAAATGAGCAACTTCGTGATCCAAGATTTGTTCGATTTCATATTCATCCTCTGGGATGTCAGAACTGCTCTCCAAGTTCTGCTGCTCAGCTTCCTGCTCTTCGATGACGCTGGTACTAGGTGCGGCGTCGATTTGCATCACGCTTGCCGAGCTGGCAAGGGATCCCATCGGGTCGTAAGGTGGAAGCACGTCTGTCTCCCCATTCACGCCATCCTCAAACAATTTCCACAGGCTCTTGGGCATGTGCTGCTTGCGAATCACTACTTGATAGACAAATTGATCAAACCAAGCGTCTGTCATGACCATGTAACCCTTCTCGCCTGCATCTGGACCCCAGCTATTCTCGACTCGATAACGGACTGGCTTGCCTTTGTCGTCCAGGTGGACACCGGTGATGACCATGGCATGCGTCATAGAGCTCTCGCCCATCTCCAACCGCTCTGCTTTCGTCAAGCCTAGCTTGATGCCAAAGGCCAGCTCATAGTCGTACAGCTTTGTGTCCATGATCCCCTTTCGTTCGCTGAATTGACCGACGTCACATCCAAAAAAGACTGCCAAGCCCGCCTTGATACTTGCAACGACGCAATCTTTCATCTGTGTCGTTGAAGTGTTGACGTAAAGAACTGGTTGGCCACCCCACACGTTCTGAAGTCGATCTACAGTGATGAGCTTGCTGTACGATCGTCTGGGGTCATTCACAAGCGAACAGGCTCCACTGGGATCAAACGAACCAGTGTACTTGTCCAGGAATTCTCTTGGGGTCGTCTTTATCGCATGAAATTTATCCTCTCGATCAAGGTACTCGAAAGTAAAGCTCTCATCCGGCTTGGGCGGCACTCCCAAAGCAATGACCATCATCCGGTACACCTCCGCCATCTGCTCGTCTTTTCTGCTACGAACGATCTTAAGGATGTGGGACTGCATCGTGATCTCGTCTGACACCAAAGACTTTCGCAGATTTCTTAGGGTCGACTGCTTCAGCGCTCGGAGCTCCAAAGCGTATTCTCGAAGCTTGAGTGTCAGCAGCCAATTAATCTGCGAGGAGTTGGAGCTATTGTAGCTTTCTGGATAGTTTGCCTTCGGCACCAGTCCATACTTTTTAATCAAGTTTGTCACCATATCCCACTGACCCCCATCATTGGTGGGCGCTGTCTTGAGAAAGCCAAAGACTCGATCGTCTAGAGGTCGATCTGCCAGTTCTATGCTGTTTTCCAGAAACGTATTACTCTTTTCTAGCTTGTCCCAAAAGGCGAGATACGACTGACTGAGCTCAAACTCCTTTAGATTTAGTTGCTTGATCACTTGCAGGCGAATGACGTTGGTCGTAGCGAAGAGCCAACATCGACCAGAGCTTTGCTGATTTACGATTGGAGTGCCTTGCACTGAGAGGGAGAGGGAAGGGAGGGGCATTTCTCTTTTAGCTTCCATTCTTATTATCCCAGCAAAACCTTTCATCACATCACCCACTTGGAATCGTATGAGAGAAGATGTGATGGTCAGCCGTTTCTGCATCTCGTCTGCGAACACTATCTCTAATGACAGTATTGTGTATAGTCATCGCCGCCAGTTGACTCGTGGGATCATCCAGAGCAACCGCATCCCAAGCCTTTAGCGCAGACAAGTTGATCTCAGCATGGGTTGTCTCGTGGATCGGCATGTTGCTTATCTTGCGGTGCGTTGCAGTTGGACCGGGTGAGCTTTGTCGAGAGATGCTTGCTTCAGCGTTGATGCGCATCATTCGATCTGCAGCGTGGTGATTGCTAGGAAGGGGAGCTGGACTCTCCTTTGCGGTGGGTGACTTCTGTCGCACCTCCTTCGAGATGGGTGCCTTCTCATGCTGCGGTGCTTCAGCATCGGGCTTGGAAGAGAGAGAGCCCATACTGAAGGCAATGCTAAGTTGATAGGGGTCGGGGGGTTGCAAGATAGGGAACGACGCAGACGCGCCTATCTATGAAGATCTAAGCGGCGTTATCTTGCTCAAACACTAATAATGTGCATCACGCACGGCTCATACAGATCAGATTCTGCTCATTCGGTGCATCCAAAGCGCGGGGAGGGATTAATAGCGACATGGAGAGGATCATTCGTCTAATGGGTACAACTGTAGCAGGGCCATCAGTGCGACTATCACAGGTACCGAGAGGAGCCGCCACCGAATCGACTGCCTAGGCTAGATGCAGATCGGATCGTGTCCATTCGCTTTTGACTGTCCATCAACTTTCCCGCTACACTCATGGCTGAATCTCGATCCCACACCATCATGGGCGCACCTTTCTTTTCTTCCTTTTCTTCTTGCTCCCGTTTCTTTCGTTTGCGTCGCTTCTCTCTTTCCTTTTCCTTCAACTCTTTGCGCTTCTCTCGCTCCCTCTCTTCAGACGCGGTCCGATGACTTCGACGATGCCTGTGATGCCGATCGTCCTGCTCCTCTTTGTCCTCTATCAGCCTATCATCCGAGCGGCCGTGCTTCTTTTCCTTTCTGGATCTTCGCTCCAGATCTGATGAAGAGTCGGAAGCCGATCTGTCTCGATGTCGGCGCCTGCTACTTTCGCTGCGATTTTCGTGACGGCGGTGCTTTCTTGTATGCCGATCTTGATCTGAACTCGATTCACCATCCTTGCCTTTCCTTCGGCCCCTATCATCCCGTACTCTCTTGTCTTTGCCTTTCACTTCTGCCCTCCTTTTTGCTTGATGCTGCTCTAGCAAAGAGGGCCCCCTAGTGGCAGCGTGTTCTGCAATGGCTTTTTGAAGTTGTTCCTCTCGCAGCTCGTCTGCCCTCCTTCTCAAACGAGTCTCCTCTGATTCGATAGCGACAAGTTCACCTTTTGGTCTGATGCCCAATTCCTCCTCCATCAATCTCTTTGCTCTCTCTTGGGGTGTTTCTGTCCATAGTGAGTGATCATCTTCGCCAGTACCCCCTAATCCACTGCCGCCTTTGCCTTTCTGTACTCTGGTGTTCTGTGCTTGGGAAAATCCCCTATTCTTCAGTGCTGCAGACTGATCCTTTTGTATAGACTCGGAGAAGCTTTTGGAGGTGGGTGGTGCCAGCATCCACTCTGGTCGATTGTTCGTCGCTTCTGCATTCACTTCTTGTCCGGATGCTTTCCGTTCGGCGGCTTCTTTCATCCTCTTTTCTCGATCTAGGAATGCTTGTGCACCTGAACTCAATTTTGGTTCACTCTCTCTCTCTCCTTCGCCTGGTGGTAGTGTAGGACCCAGGACTCGCTTTGATGGAACAGAGGCTGCATCTCCTTCACCCTCTTCTTCCACTACGTCGCCAGCCTGACGTGTAAGGTGAGGAGGAAGCGTCGGTCCAATCATACTTGGAGGCTTCCTCGGTGATGCCAGGTGAGATGAGAGCACCGGGCCGGTGAATGGCCCTCTCTGACCCCCAATGTCCTCCTCGACAAGCTCGCCATCAGTCATAGCCGGCCTAATGCTATGATGAACGCGAGTACAAAATCACAAACGGTCAAAGCGGCGGATTTAAAGCGCGCCGGACGTCTCTAGCTAAAAGTGGAGAGACTGCCTCTCTCCTTGGAGCGCAGTCGTCGCACTACCTAATTCGATTCAAGCCAGATCGATGTCGACGGCAGAAAATAATATCGTTCGATTATGCAGTTTCTGGGCTTGAACCCACAGAAATGCTGTCTTTGCAATCGTCCGTCGGTAGTGAGGATCCCTCATAAAGGCGCGGTAAAGTAATCTCGGCCCGTCACTCCAACCGATTGAACACGGATCTGACATAAGTTGAGAGTACTATTCTTACCGTTACACCAAGTAGAACAAGAAGGCGGCGAGTTATGCTGATATCCTCCTGTGTTGACATCGCCTGCCTCACTCTCGCGAATTAGAGCTAAGACAACTCATCGCTACATTACGCCTTTGACTCGTCGAATTTCACGGGATACGACGACACAGGATGAGGCTTTTGATCATTGATCCCTGCCCATGCAAAGGTAAAAGGGGTCGCATCTCACACTAGCTCTTCACCAAAATCTCTTTTTTATGATATCTCTACATTCAGAGGATTCAAGATGACCGTCAAGAAGAAGTGGCAAAGGAGCGTCGACAAGAATCGTGCACTGCAACGTCAAAGGGCTG
This sequence comes from Exobasidium rhododendri, assembly GCA_026210745.1. NCBI lineage: Eukaryota > Fungi > Basidiomycota > Exobasidiomycetes > Exobasidiales > Exobasidiaceae > Exobasidium > Exobasidium rhododendri. The sequence continues at coordinate 1,444,063 of CP110631.1, forward strand.
CCGCTCTGAAGGTGCAGAAAGGGACTGTTCCTCTGCAAGCTTCGGCTCAGAATCATTTTCAAGAGATTCCTGCTGAAGTTGAGGAGAAGTCAGAGGGAGCAGCGTCGAGAGAAGTCCTTTCAGAGTCTGCAGAGACAGGTGCAAAGATCTTAAGCGACTCCTTCGTACAGAAAGAGGACGAAAAATCAGACGCATTCGACCCTGCGCGTCCTGCTGTGTCTGAAGTGACTGTGCAAGGCATGCCCGCTTGGTGCATAAGAATGACTGATTGTCATTCCAACGCACACAATGAAATCAAGGAAAACTTCATCGCCTTTGTTGAAGAAGTGTACAAACCCTGCTATGCTCTCGACCTTTCGCAACAGGCACACACTGGCCCCGTTGTACCACCTGCATTTGACATTGAAGACGTCGCTGCTTTATCTCATCGAATAAGCAGCTATCTGACCTTTCGCACCATGCAGTACAAGAGACAAGAAGACGGAATGGACGGTGAGCAAGATGGAAAGCCGCACCAAACCAGAGTGCACATGTGGTCAGAATTGCTGCTGGACATCTGCAATTGCCTCTTTCTTGACAGCATAGGACAAGACATCCTCAAGATCTCCAGCTCCTTGCCCAGCTTCAAGAGTACCCACTGCATGGTGCAAGCTTTTCGATCCTTTTATTACAACTTGCAAGGCGAAGGACCAGGTCTCTACCTGAGCGTCAATCTGCATATCTGCGATCTTGCGGAAACGTTCGACCTGCCTGGTCAGGGTGAAAGTCCTTAGGTATGGTTCACGTCGTACATGTTAGCTCGAAGGAGAGAGGAAGTGGGTCTGAGAGCAGCTTGTATCCCTCCCTGCAATACTAAACCCCTGCGACCGTGAACATCAGAATACGTGCAGTGAAGGCAGAAAGACTATGTTCCTGCAGAAGTGAAGTGCCCTTGCGCTTGAACCTGGCAAGGAACAGAGCCCGCTCCGAGTAGTGCTTCTTCATCCGGAAAAGTCGTCTTCGCACTCCTCATTCAGGTCGAAATCCAGAGGATAGCGGTCTTGCATCTTTCCCTTTTGCTTCTCTGCTGCTGATGACATCCTCCACTTGCTTGCGCTGGCCGTTTGCGCTGGCACTGCTGCTTGTTCAGCTCGGTACTGCAGAGGAAAACAATTTGTGCCATCGTGGAAGGAAGAACGCTCCGTCTCTGATGATTGTTTGCCGCGGATGGCAGGGCCAAGCACCTCACTCGTGATTTGCTTCCACTTTTCCTCAGCAGAGGGACACACGGACGGTTCCTCTTTCGCTGCTTTGCCTCTCGGTCTCTTTACGGCCACTTCTGTTCTACTAGGCCCTCCCAACCTGACGTTCTTGATCGAGCGTCCTATATCCCCTACACTTCGATCGAATGACTGCGTTGTATTTATCCTCGCGATCCCTTTCTTTCTCTCCCTGTGCCTTCTCACGGCTTCCCTCGCCTTTTCTGCATGCAGTTCTCGCCAGGCTTTAGCGTACTGGTTCGACGAAAGCGTCTTCTCCCTCGCGAGCTCAGGATCTACGCTCTTCCAGTACTGTGCCCTGAACATCTTTCTCAAGGCAGCATATATTGGCTTCGCTCTTGCAGCGTACTCCTTCGAAGGTGCTGGCACGGCTTGCAGCTCTGCCTGGAATGCCTCTTGCTGTTCCGATTTACTCAGTCGACCATTCTGCATCGTCAACGTTCTCCATTGTGCAAAGCCTGCATGCGGCAGTCGGAATCGCCATTCGTTCTTCTCGACGTCGACTAGCTCAATCTCCAGACTTGAGACATCGGCCTGCTCCTCTCTACAAGCCAAATTATATGCCAGGGAGTACAGCTCAGGATAGCGATGCAACTTATAGTGAGGAGAGTATTTCGGGTAGGACGTGGAAGCAGCACCTAAGATGCGACTCGCATGACTCGATTGATCAGAGTGGGAGTGGGAATCTGAATTGGAAGTGGAAGACGTAAAGCTTGCCCTCTTCATGTAGCGCAATTGTGTCTCTGTGTGATTTGCCTCTCCGGACAGAGCAAAATAATAGCAGTATTGACCTTTCGGATCCAGTGCTTTCCATTCAAGAGTGGACGACATCGAAGAGCTTTGGATATAGTTGTCTCTGCGACTAGGCGTATCTGGGCATTTGAATGAGAACGATCCTGGTTTCTTGCTTAGCTGACGATAGGCAGTCATAAGAAAACCAAGGAATGCACATACTCCAAGTAGTGGAAGCTTCAAGCGTGTTGTCATGGTCTTGTCGAGATAACGAATTCGCAGCAAAGATCAGACGACCAAGCACTATCGCCTCAAGAAGAGCTGATGAAGACGAGAAGATGAGGATGACAGAGATTGCTTGGCAAGAACTCGGTCTAAAGAGCGTCTTTAAAGTGACCTTTAGCCTGTGGGATGCCGCTTCTCGTGAAGACAGTGTTCTCATGCGCATCTCAGCCTTATGCATGCCATGTGAGGCGCAAGCGTCATTTTCAGGGAGGTAAAACACCATAGAGGCGCAATCGAAGGTCAAGATTTTCAGCATAGTTAGTAGGAAAAGGGTGAGTAAGGCAAATCGGTACAATAGGTGTTGTCCTCCCACCAATGCGACGTGATGAGAGATGATGGAGTGTCCAATGTGTCTACGCAAAGAAGACACCGGCAAGAGCAGCCAATGCAACTATGAAGAGCGAAGTACCTGCTGAAGGGAGAGAATGGAGAGCACCACTAGATTGACTGGAATTCTGATTGGTGGAATCGACGTTTCCGGCAATGGTCGCACCAGGGTTCGTAGCTGTACCACTGGTCGGCGAAGGCGATCCCGGCGTGGTGGCTGTCGTGGTCATTGTAGCTGATGACGACGTGATGGCTAAAAAAGGATGGTGTGGGAAGAAATGTGAGAAGCACGGCAAGATGGCGCCAAAGTGCTCTACTTTGCCACTCACCGTACAGTCCATGCCTGATAGACGATTCTACGACGCAATTCGACGACGCAGCAGGCGGGTGTGCATCTGGAGTGACGGCTTGGCCTTGTGAAAAGGTGCTTCCACCGTAGATGCCCTGCAATGGCGCGTCGTCTCCTTCGCATGTCTCAAAGCCAGCATCGTAGCCAGTAGTGGAAGGCATGTTCCATCTGCATCCCAAGATATCATAAACGTGCTGGAGGGGCCAAGACCAAAGTCAGTCTCGACTACGCTGGCAAGAAGACAAGGCCCCTTCGAAGGAAGACTCACTTGACAGTGCGCTGAAGCTTGGTCTCCCCAACATGCTCTCAAGCAGAACTGATTGTAGGACACTACGAAGGGGACGAGAGAAGTGGGGACAGTGGTGAGTGTATTACAACTTCAGAGTAACGGAGACAAGAAGCACTCACTGAAGTTGGTCCAGTGTTGAGCTTGGGCGGGCTGACCGTTGGAATCAGGATTAGCCGTAGTGAAGATTACACCACCGATGGGGTTGCCGAGATCGTCTGCTCCTGCGCTATCCATTTCACCTCCTGCATCGCCTTCTGGAATGCCAAGCGATGTAAAATCGCCGACTCCAGAGATTTGGACGTAGCTAGGGGTCTTTAGAAAGTGTGCTCCTGTAATCGTCCCGTCAGGTATCAATCTGGTGCCGTGCTTGTTGGTGGTACAGTATGCAACGGCGACTCTTTCAGTAGAGCCAATCTCGCCGCCGTCTGGGGGTCCCCAAATACACCAGTCGTTGATGCTATTGATCCAAGCAGTCTGACATTGACTCTTTTGATTCCACTTATTCTGAACACATTGATTCCACCCAGACTGGGGCTCCCCTCCCCCTGGGATTCGGTTGGCGCCCATGTACTGATCTGGTAGATCGGCGAGCGCATACGTCGGCTTTGGCTGCCACTGAGTCCACGCTTTTGTTGGCTTATTCTTGTTGTTTGGGGTCAGTGCCTCTGGATCGCCTTGTGCAAGTGTAGATGTGAATGCCAGCGATGCGACAAGCAGTGTAGAAAGCACCCTTGATAGAGCCATCTCGTCTTAATCAACGATGAAAGAAAAGAAGAGGGCAGGATGATGATGACGGTAGGGATGCAGAAAAGAAGGAGAAGACCAAGCAGAAATACTACTTTTGAGAGAGAGGCCAGCCACACTTCTGTGTTGGGCTTACGCCTTCTCCGCTCTACTGCTCTACTATTCGACGGTGTTTTCCTTGGCAACTCAGATTCTCGCCCCCGTAGGTCGTACGAACGGAGCTAGAAATGGCGGGCAGAATGCAGCACAAGAGCTAATACCTCCCCCCGTGCTGCTGATCAATTTTAAGGATTACCGGCGATGCCATACTTCCCCCGTACGTCCCGATATAGTCTACGAATCAGTATGGGTGCGTCTGTGACGAGAGCTGCTCCTTTAAGCAAAGAAAGATCATTACTTCTGCCAAGGATGCGCCAAGCCTTGGCAAGCCTATATTTATGACGGATCAGCGAAGCCTTGGAATGAGAAAGCAGAACGACGCGTGGTTGACATTGGTTGACATTGAAGGGTGATCGAACCGCTGCAAGGGTACATGTCTCTCCCCGAGGGTGCTAACAAGGAAAGGGAGACCGATGTTCCTGTGATGCTTCAGGGATGTAATAAAAGGAAGCTCCACCAAGCAACCGCGACGAAAGGCAATCTCTGCGCGTGAAGAAAAATGAGCTGCCTACGCCAATTCGCGCCTTCGCAGCTTATGTAATATGAGCGGCTGTAAATACTTGGGCGGGCGCTCGAGCCAGCTTTTCTCTTTCTTGTTTTATTTGCCCCTCTCTCCTCTGAGACTTGCCCGTTCTCAATTCTATCGCTCCGCCGACTAGCATCCCTTAAGCCTTCTACGCATTCTTCATCACACAAGCAGAACTCGAGATGGGACTCAAGACTACCTTGAAGAAGCACATGGACCCGCATGTCATGGCAGCGTCCATGCAGCGTCTAGCGGTCAGCATAGAGACACAGATCAACCCCAATCACCGTCACGATGAGAAGTGGGAGCAAGAGCAGGACCGCGTACGCCAAGAGATCTGTGACTCGCATCGCTATCAGTCATTTGCAAACATTCGATCTGGAAACGCAGTGAAGTGGTACTCCGATGGCCACGATTACTTCTGGGCTTTGTCAGAGATACTGGAAGATGCGAAAGAATGTATCTACGTAAGTCATGAAATACCAGGACGGCGCACGTAACTGCCACATCTGACCTAATCCTGTTCGCGCTCACAGATTATGGACTGGTGGCTGTCTCCCGAACTTTACCTTCGTCGACCTCCAGGATTGTTTGAAGAATACCGCGTAGATCGGCTGATCAAGCGCAAAGCAGAGGAGGGCGTCCAGGTCCGTATCATTGTCTACAAGGAAGTCACTCAAACGATGACGTTGAGCTCTTCACATACAAAGCATCTCTTCGAATCTCTTCATCCAAACGTTCGAGTATTGAGGCATCCTGACCATCTGGGTGGCGAGCTGACCGAGTTCTGGAGTCATCACAACAAGGTGGTGTGTGTCGACAATGCCGTCTCGTGTGTGGGAGGGCTAGACATCTGTTATGGTCGATGGGACACACAAAATCACCCTCTGTCTGATGTGCATCCCAACGACATGCTCATGAACACCTTGTTTGCCGGTCAAGACTACAACAACGCAAGAGTGCAAGACTTTCAACAGGTGGATGACTTCATGTCGAATCAGCAAAGTTCTCTAAAAGTTGGAAGGATGCCTTGGCACGATGTCCACGTCTCCTTCCGCGGACCAGCATCACTCGACATTGCTCACCTCTTTGCCGAGAGATGGAACTTTGTCAAGGAGCTCAAATACAAAGACGACAAGAATTACGCCCTTCTTGCCTTTCCTCATGGTGCCCCGGCTCTTTGTGACGTAGACCCGGAACACGACGCTGTAGCAAGGCACCCTCACACCGAGCGCTTCCATGAGTATGGAGAGGTGTTCAAGCACCCCTTCCACAAAGAGAGAAGAGAACTGCAGCAACCAGAAGGTGACGAGGAAGGTTCCGGTACTATGGACGTGCAGGTGGTCAGGAGTTGTGGAGATTGGAGCAATGGAACGTTGACAGAAACTTCGATTCAGAACGCATACATTGAGATGATCCGAGAAGCGAACCACTACATCTACATTGAGAATCAATTCTTCATTACAGCTACAGAGAAGACGACACCCGTCGTGAACATGATCGGTGCTGCTCTGGTGGAAAGGATCTTGTCAGCGGCCAAAGACGGACGTCGATTCAAAATTATCGTCATTATTCCGACCATTCCTTGCTTTGCAGGTGAATTGCATGAGGCAGCAGGCATCCGATGTATCATGGACTGGCAGTACAGATCAATCAGTCGAGGTGGCAAGAGTATCTTTGATCAGTGTGAGAAGGCAGGTGTAGATGCGAGGGAGTATATCAGCTTCTACAATTTACGAGGAGTCGATCGGATCAATACGGCAAGGATTCGCGAGATGGAGAAGGCCAGTGGCATCAGCTTCCATCAGGCGCAAGTGGCAGCAGCAAGAGTCTACTTGGGTGAGCAAGGGTATGTAAGTGGCAAGCATAAGGTAGCCATTCGAGCGGCCGAAGACACTTCTACGAGCGCATCGACGGAGAAAGACAAGAACGGCAAGACAAAGACTCAAGTCATCGAGGAAGTCGATCTACCAAAGACTGTGGATGATGCGATGGAAATACTGCGAAAGTTTGAGACTGCAGCCCCGAAGGGCGAAGATCACATCAGGGATTCGATTGCCAGTGATGTTCTTCATGGACAGACGGCGATCAAAGATGAGCCTTGGCCTACTTCGGACGAGCAAGAAGAAAAGGAGGCCTTTGTGACAGAAGAGACATACGTGCACAGTAAATTGATGATAGTCGATGACAGAAAGGTAAGTGGCTTTTAAGCATGGATTAATAACCCCCCGACACTGATGGTGTCTCTCTCTACGTCTACATACACACGTCAACCCCCTCCCCCCACAGGTCATCATTGGTAGCGCCAATCTCAACGATCGATCACAGAAGGGAAACGGAGACAGTGAAACGGCCGTCGTGATCGACGACAAAGACTTCTTCGATAGTAAGATGAATGGAGAAAAGTACATGGCATCGAAGTTTGCCACTTCCTTTCGACGACATCTCTGGCGACAGCATCTGGGACTCATTCCACCTCAAGATTGTAATTCCGAGACTGCCAAGAGTTACCCTACACCTGCCATGAGACCAGCGCCATACACGAATCCCGATCCCATTGCATTGGCAAAGGAGAGTGAATGGGAGCGCATGGTGGAGGACCCGCTAAATGAAGACTTGGAGAAGATGTGGAAGGGTCAGGCGACGAGCAATACAGACATTGCCGACGAGATCTTTCAAGTCGTGCCGACCGACAAGGTGAGTGGAAGTGATTTACTATGTTGACTCGTCGTGGAGAAGAGTGTGCTGATGCGACATGGCCCCTTACTTTCCACCATTTGACCAGGTCAAGAACTGGAAGCAGTATGACGAATTCTTTGTTGCCCGTGGACCTAGAACGGGCCACGTCGCTAGTGAGTCCAGAAGAGGTCTGAGGAAAAGCATTGAGCCGGCCTAAGTATTGACTCCATCTTTCTTTCTTTTTTCTCGCAACAGACAAAGACTTGTCGCTGTCCCACATCAAAGAACGACTCAGCCAGTGGCGAGGTTGCCTGATCAACATGCCCTTGCAATTCTTGATCGAGGAGAATGTGAGTGCCGCCGAGTCACGGAAAGAAACAACGGCTCTAGATGACGATCTTCTCACTATTTCCTTCTTCACTTTCCCTTCTTTGTCCAGCTTGAGAAAGGCTCTCGTGGCTTGGAAGTCAACGATAGGACCCTACCCATATGTGAGTTGCACAAAGAAAGGAGGCAGCGGAGACTTGGCATCGATCTCTGATGCTGCTCCCACCTACACAGATATCTGATGCGGATCGACCGAGCCCCACTTTGTACTGCTTGCCTTAATTCTTTCTCTTCTACTTGCGTCTTTCTGTACCTTTTTGGATTTTGATGCCAAGTGAAGTTTCATACTCATCCAAACGGATTCCCTATACTACCGTCAAATAGTTTGGAGACATCTGGCATGGACTCGAGTACTCCGGCAATAGCTGGATACTGATCCCAATCGAAATCAAAACTGCCATGATCTTCGCCTAGCGTATCGTTTGCACTCCTCACCTCTGTCTTTGGTCGCTTTTGGTTGATCCTAGAATCGTCGTCGTCGTCTTCCTCTTCATCACCATCACCTTGCGTCGTGCTCCTTCTCCTTGACAATGCTGAGCGACTGCCGTTTCTGTCTGCCTGATCATAGCTTGTGATAAGCTCGCTCATCATCTTGACTCCCCTTTCCGCAATGGTGCTTCTACTTGACAGGCCTTGAAGGATCTCCTTTGCTCCCATTACTTCCTCTCTCGTCACCTCCTGAAAGGAAGTATTGTTTGAGCTTCCCTGGAACAGATTCAAGGCAATGACTGTCGCCGCTGCCACTGCTTGGTAGGAGATGGTCCAGATGGCTCCCACCTGACCCTCTGGCCTACTTGACCGGTTGATACTTCGCACTTGATCTAGTATTTGACGTGCCATTTCCACACATCTTACTTGGGATTGATGAAGTTGATGAGCATTGATTGGTTGTCGCGAACAAAAGGCTCGATGAAGCGTAAGGATCTTGTGTGAAACACTGATGTTGATATATCGACGAAGAGCAAGTCCGAATTTTAGTGAAGGATTTGATGACTTTGGCTGGGTGACGGGGAGTAGTTGTAGAAGTTGAGCTTCGAATGGTGCAACGTGTTCTTCCACTCTACAGCCATGGTCAGGCAAGTTCTCGAAGAAGCGAAAGACAATCTGAGCAGCCATAGCAGTCAACCGTAATTTGTTGACCAACGTCAACTCATTATCACTGTATTGACCCTTTAGTTCTCCCTTGTCTAAGTCTTCATCGTGGACGTTTTTGGGAAAGGGGGTGTCGTGGTGCTTGGGATTGATCTGATTCGTGCCCCGGAATGGGATAGCAAAGTAATCCTGTTGAACGAAAGACCACCAGACTCGTTTGCCCATTTCTAGATCAATGATCTTGATTCTCCAAGCCAACGTATTGTCTCTGATCTCTCCTCCTGACTCCGATACCTTCCTTTCCACTCTCGCACTTTCTCCGCCTAAATTGTGCAGATTCAGCGTCTGTGCCGTCTTTATTCCGATGGCGAGGTAGGAGCTGAGTAAATTAGAATCAGTCACATTGTGTCCACAAACGCACAGGATAGCTAGAGCTTGGCAAGTGTAAAAGCTGGGCTCTGAAAGGTAGCGACCAAGATCCAAGCAGTCCTTGGAAGCCTTTAGAAAATCTTCTGCAGGTGTTTTACGACTGCCGAACATCTCTTCAACGTCGGTGGGAGGCATCTGATGTATAGCGATACTCTGAACGACGTAGAAAAGTGCTAACCATAGTGGATCGGTCCAGATCCATCTCTCCGACTTTTCCATGGAAAGAAAAGCCTCGCACTCCCGTTGAAAGGTCGGCGTGTGGATGCAAGCATGCTGCCAGGTGATGACGTCCTTGGCAAACATTAGAACATAATCGAGAGTCTTTCGAGAAAGCAGCATTGCTTGCAATTCCACTGATATAGGCTCCTTCATAGGTTGAGAAAGGATGTTACTGGTGGTTGGCAACGTTGACCCTTCCTGCGAAGAAGAGTGGGTCACGATGACACCCCTTGTTCGATCTTTCCCCAATGCAAGGTATTCGAAGGTCAGGGCGGCATCTGCTACGCCCTCTGGTTTAGTACTCTCTGCTGCTGGACTCTCTAGCGCTACTCTTGAAATGGATGGTGGTGACTGAATAGCCGGATCGCAACTTCGAAACGACATACTCATGCTCGGCGACAACGAGCTGTCTTCCACTGCCGCTAATCTCCTCTCCAATCTCTGTACGGTATTCTGCAGTTGCGAGAGGATAGAGCTGATGGGGACATTACCACCGTCGTAGGAGAATGGCACTGATGTCATAGAAGTGTAGCTGGTGTCGATGGATGACACATTACCGACATTCGAGATGTCGTGATCAAGCGAGCATAAATGCTGTGTCCCACGCTTCTGGCACGGTGAACAGGGTATGATCTTGTCGCATTTTATCTTCCTTCGAGAGCACTCAGTGCAGCTCCAAGTTGGCCTTTGACTCCTCTTGAACACCTTGCGGTCATCCATAGAGGCAGCAGTGCAGGTGAAAGGCGCGCTTTGGTGCGATTACTATGCGTGTGTTGAGAGGGCAAGTTAACTTCTTCTACCTTGGGGGCGCAATAGATAGGTGGTACTGGTCTTGTCAACCTTAATTCTTATCAGCGGACCCCGGCCGATCGAGGGGGGGCAACAAAAATTTACAGTGTAGACACGCAGACTTACTTTACGCGACTAAAAATCTGTTAGTTTCAAACTCTTTCTTCCCTTTTAGCATTGGCCTACCATCATGTATCGTGGTGGACATCAACAGACTCCCTCGAGGGGGCGCTATCAGAGGGGAGGTACGGGAGTTGGGACTGGAGGCAATAGGACCCCTGTATACAGCACCAATACAGAGGTTGGACGTTCTGGACCTCTGGCTTGTAATTTTGACTTGACGACACACCTGTGCGACTGGCAGACACATTCAGAGCTAGCTTTGAAGTTGCACCGAGCAGACAGGCATCTTCTCTTGCCTGCTGGAGGAGCTGAAGAGCTAGAACGGATAGATCCACTCCTCGAAGATGAAAGGAAGGAGAAGGCGAAGAAAGCTAGAAGGAAAGGACCGGATGAAGTCATGGAAGAACATCAGAGGTGAGTCGGTGGTAGGACATAAGTGCGAAAAAGAGCTGAATTCTTCTAATCCTCTATGATGGCAGCTCTCTCATCACTGGACTCAACATCTCTTTGTCTACACCAGAGCTGATAGAGCAGTGGGTCGCAGAAAGGAAGAAGAGGTGGCCGAGCAGAGCTGTTGTGGAGAAGAAGATTCGAGAGTCATGGGACACAAAACCTGAGTATAGGGGCAAAGGCCGAGCCATGCATCCTCCGAAGGATTTCTTACCACCTATCGAGCCACCGACGACAGAGCAGAGAACGTTGCCAAAGGAGAAAGTCGCACTGCCATCATCAACAGCAGCAGAGTCAAATTCTGCATCATCGTCGAGCTCATCAAGTTCCTCTGATGACGAGGAAGCCTCAGGTTCCGACATGGACCCGGAAAAGGATGCCGTTTCTTCCAAAATTGCACCACAGGCTGTATTCCTGGACGAGACAAATCTGAAGCCATGTCGTTTCTATCAACAAGGACGATGCAGCTTTGGCGACAAGTGTCGGGATCGTCATGACGCCCCTACGACAGCCCAGACTTCTACGCCGGCACCAAAGAAGAGAAAGAGGCCCAGAATGCAATCACCTAATCCTTTTGAAGCGCCGCACTTGCTTCGAGCACTGCTAAAGAATGAGATTGCTCAACATGTCAATTACGTTGCTCAAGTGATTCGGTTTCTCGTTCGTAATGAGTACTTGATAGACGTAGAGGAAAAGGAAGGGGACGCAGCCGCGCAAGCTAGACGCAAGAATCTTGTCGTTGAGGAGCCTGGCTCGAGTAATGAGAAAGAGCAAGCTGGAGAGAAGGGAGACGACCAGAAGAAAGTTGTCACATTGAGAGACCCACTCATCGATGGCGGCCTTCCGCTCCTAGGCAATACCATCATGGAGCCTGCCTTGAAAACGCTGCGACCTCTTCAGTCTCTGGCACTTCCACCCGAGCCCGATGCCATGGCATTCATGGACCCACTGCGAGCTAACGATGCGAAACCACTCCTACACGCTCAGTACCATCAGATTGCCATCGATGGAGGCATTCGAATGGTGTTACTGGATGATCAAGGCAAGCCATCAGCTTCTTTTGTAAGGGCTCTTTCTACTTTGGACGCCTTACCTTCCAATGCACATCGATCTTCAGCCATAGAACAGATTCTTGGAGTTTCTGAGCAATCACAACTTCATCCTCACCAGATCGGTCCAACATTTGTCAGAAGCGATCGGAACCCTAGCTCTTCGCGAGTCATTGGCGAGTCAGAACTCTTTCGATGCGGTCTTCGAGTGGGGCCATTAGAGATCGGTAAGATTCGACAATTAGCAGCTCGGATTAGTCATGTAGTGGGAGGCCCCTCATTCGAGGTCGATGAAGGGGATGAAGGAGAGGACAGTCTGCGACCTTGGTGGGACAAAGAGACAAGGGAGATGATGAGAACGAAGAAGTACGCAAAGGAAGCCGATTGGCGTGATCAGATGAAGAAGTTGGGATTGGAAGTGGATTGAGTGACGGATAGTAGTACAACAGGCTATGCAACGAATGTAATATCATATCATCTATTAGAATATCTTCGAAAGGGCACCTTGGAGTGCTTGCAAATTGCCCTTGTCGTCGTGCGATGGTTTGGGCTTCTTACTGGATGAGTACGTCGAACCTCCTTCCTGACTTTCCCGCTTTTTGGTCTGATCTCTCTGCTCTCTTACGTCACGAACTATCTCTTCCCTCTGCTTAAAAGTTCGCTCCTTTGCCTTGTTTTGTTGTTGTGTCGGAGACTTTTGCGTTGAGTTGTCCGTCGTCGATGTACCAGCCTTGGCCTCCCTTGCATTACGTCTTGCTTCTTTGTCCCGCATGACTCGGGCTCGTTCTACCTTTCGAAGGTAATCCTTTTGCTCAAAAGCAGATTGCGATAATTCTGCTCGGACTCTGGAGGCTCTAGATGCTCGTTCGTTGGCTTGTGACAAACTCGACACAGTTAGCATACTTGAAACCTTTGACAGACCTCTTCCCATCGCACCACTCACCGAGCTGCTCGCTTAGCATCCCCCACTTGAAGCCACTCAAATATTTCATTGTCCATATCTCATCTTTCCATCTCCTCGAACCCAATCCACCCGAATTCTTGCCCCTTTTCCCACCACCCGAACCGCCAGAGGCCGCTCCAATCGGCTCAGCATTCAGCATCTCAGCTACTGCTTTGGCGACTTTCTTATTTGTAAACTCGACCCACCCTTCTGTAAAATGAGCCGATTTACTTTGTCTCCCAGTGCGCTTCTCTCCGCTTTCCTTTTCTCTTCCGTCCTGTAAATAGATCCTGTCAACGTCTCCAAAGCCACTGAGGAGATGTCGTACTTTAGCTACAGTCATACCATACGGAATGCGAGATATCCAGATAATCCCCTTCCTCTTCTCCTTCTTTTCGAAAGCTTCAAGCTCGTCCCTCGACAGCGGCTCGACGGTCAAGTTCTTGTTCACGCTTAGGGTCTCTGTTTCCTCTTCTGCTTGTTCTCCTTCGTCTTCGTCTTCGTCTCCGTCATCTGTAAGCTGCCCTTCTGCCAGGTCTCCCTCGTCATCGTCCACCTTCGACGTTGAAGCCTCGACCTCTTCCCATTGCGAAGTGTCAAAGCGGCTGTCAAGCATCTGCATACATCGTTGAAACGGACAAGTGAGCAGTCATACAATGCAAGATGTATGACCTTCCCCGACGAGTGCGGTCTCAGACTTACCTTTGCTTTCGCCATCTTTGCAAAGAGTGTAGTCGTACCTATGGCCCTACGACCAGCCAAGTTTACCATTAACCTTTTTAATGTCTTTCCAAATTTTGAATCCACGTGAAATTAGAGCGTTGCCTCTTCCTCCACCCTCTGATTCGTGGTAACGGTAATTGAAGACCTCTTGCTCACCCATTAGGAGCCTCACATTGTATCATGCTGCGACCGAAGGCGGTGCAAGAAGCTCTCACTGCTCTTCTTGAGTCGCCCTCTGTTCCTGCAGACTCTGCTTTGATCGTCTTCAGCGATAGCGGTACAATCTATGCACAAGCTTCTACGCAAAATGCTTCATCACAGTTTGCCAGTACTTCGACAAATCGACACGACTCGAAGCCGCTCAATGAGTCGCAACGTCTGCAAAGATCACGTCAACCCGGATTGGTGTCTCTGCTGGGTACTTCGTCGTCTTTACCTTTATCAGCGAGGTATACAGCCGGAAATACGAATTCACCATCACCACATGCTATGGAGTTGGTAATGAATGCAGATGAAAGATCAAAGATCATCGGAGCTCTGGCCTGTCGATGCTGGACGGAAGAGATGAACAGGATTAGACGACTGCTTCCAAAGCAACGAAGTCATATGCACTCTGCTCCTGCAAGTGAAACGGGTATGATTCGATCATTCAGCGCAAGTACAGGTGGTGGTGGAGGAGGAGGTGGTGGTGGTGGCAGTGCAGCTGGTAATGTTGGCGTAGGCAAAGGTCCCTCTCGATTGCGAAGAATTGAACAAAGCAGTCTAGCTCAAAATGGAACATTTGCACCCATAGAAAGATTCGCAATTGAGCAAGGTGTCGAGCAAGAGTCGGCGACGGGTGCCTGTGTGGCAGTACCTGGCACTTTAATAAACCAGGGGTCCACGAGTCAAGGAAGCGCTCCCTTGTTGCTTGAAAGCGAAGTGAGTGGAACGGAAGTGTGTGCTCTAGTTTTGTCAAAGCTGACGCTTACCTCTGATTGTCTGATCACAGCTGGGCGCTTCTCTCGTCATGCCTCTACATTACCAAACAGACAATTCACTATCGTCTTCTTCTTCACAATTGCAAACTTCGCCTCTCTTCCTTCTGATCTTGTCATCGCGGCACACCCACAATAAATCATCGACATTGGGCGAAGCAGTCAACAAGGAAAGCAATCTCTCCAATCAAGAATGGAGCGATCTCTATGATTCTGCTCATGCATTGGCCGTGCATATCAGTCCAGCTTTGCGTAAGGCTTTTGGTCGAGAAGAAGGCGTACCGGGGGAAAGAGAGATGGTCGGCGATGCAGCAACCGTCTCGGACATTGAGAGCTCCTTAGATATGGAAGGAGTGTTAGTGGTAGGACAAGACCATGGAGCTGGTGGTGTTGGTGCTGTGTCTGTATTTTAAAGGGAGGAAAGGGGTGTGATGCGTACCGTTTGTGAATCTAAATAACCTGGAATGCGATAGATTTGTGACACCAGCATAACCTTTGATCGCTTCTTAGCTCCCTCTGTATGGGCTTTTGTCTCTAAGCCTAAGTCTAGGCCAAGAAGGTGAGCACAAATTAAGGCTGTTGAAAGATCAAGGCAAAGCTCACAGAGATGTCATGAATTTATGAGATCATACAAAGAGTAGGAAGAACACTGCAACAAGACATCACGAGCAGGCGACAGAAAGTGTTCGTTGGTTAGCTCACCGAAGTAGTGTCGTCAAATGGAGCATTAAAGCGTGTTTCTTCGCAGCCACAAGCATCGTTCAATATTGAAAATGATGAGGTGCGGGTCGGGCTCGGTGATTCTTCTTCCAACGCCTTAAGGTGGTGAGGTATAGCATTTATTCACAACAGCGGATGGATATGACACTATTGTAAGGTAAGTATAAATGGGGGGCACAGTTGGAGAAAAGATAGGTGGGAAAGACAGAACTGAGGATTATAGAGACCGGATATTTGTCAAAGCTTATGTCCATCTGTGTTTCGTCTTCATCGAACTCGTTGTAGTGTCTCTAGTACTTGAGAATGATGTAGAGGGCGTGGATGATACCGGGAATGTATCCCAAGATTGTAAGCAAGATGTTAATCCAGAAATCAGCGTTGCATCCTCGCTCGAGGAACACTCCGATCGGGGGAACGAAGATCTGAAGTAGAAAGAGAGGGAGAGAGGCGCCATAATGTTAGCTCGAGTCGTCGCTTCGACCCTTCATGAGTGCGACGATAGGGTCATAGCTAAAAAACACGTACGGCAAAGAAGATCTGAAGAGTAGGAAACAACGGAACAAAGGGTCAGCGTCTTCCTGTTGTAGGTAGTGCATGTCTACTCGTCTCACCTTGACAATGTCGCTGCAAGTGAAAGCCATATTGGAAGAGTTTAGAATGTAGAGTTCAAGAGAGGTCTGAGGGAGGTGGAGGTGCAGCGAGGAAGAGTGTGTCAATACGAAGACATCAAAGGGACGCTGTTGTGTCTATCCTTGACGCCTCCTCTCCGCAGGCTCGACATCGCGATGGAGCGCCGTACTCACTGTTTAATGTGAGGCTGTAAAGGTGGTGGAGTTGAAAAGGAAAAATTGCTGCCTGTCTGCACTATATATCTATTCCACGGCGGAGTGAAACCGAGGGGAGGGGCGATTTGCCGCTTTGAGGGGTTTAGATTCTTGGAAAAGGCTTTGGGCACGCTTTCGGGCGTTAGGATAACTTCGGGGGTTGACGGTTGTATTCCATCGACGAAGACGGCGGTGCGCGTGATTACAATATGGCACTTTGTAATACAGAGTGCATGTCGTCATTGTGCACCGCCCTCTTATTTCTCCCCTTCCCTTTTACCACCAAGCCACCAAGGTTTGGTGGTGCTCCCTTCCAAATCAATAATTAAAGCTCCCTTCAGAATCGATGGTCAGAGCATCGCCTCAACCTGCTGCGCCCCCAAAAATGACCTAGGCAAGGCTTGACGATGAAAAGAGGAGGGAACGAGTACAGAAAGAGAAAGTACATTAGTCTCCAATGCTGATTGCTAGTGGTATGGATACATGTGCTGGTATGCCAAATTTACAAGGGGGAAACTTTGGTGCGCGATAGAAAGTGCTGCAGAGTATGAACGAGGTATATTTGCATACGATGGGGGTGAGGAGAGAGAGAGAGAGAGGGTGTGTGTGTGTGTGTGTGTGTGTGTAATTTATTGCAAAATTGCCAATCACGAACTAGTCGTTGCGAAGGTGATGCTCTGGGTCTGTTGAGTGGTAGGACATCCATTGACTTGTTGAAAGACTCTAGTGGTGGGATCCTTTGGGATCCATCCTTGGGCGATGGCAGCTTGATAGCTCCATGCTGCAGAGCTCTCCGTCTTCCAGTTCCAGTATATCCAGCCGCCTGAAGATCGAGAAGGAGCGAGACAAGGGGGGGAAGAGAAGAGAGCGTGAGCAAAGAATCCCATCACTGCAACGAGCCACACATATCAGTCACTTACCAGCGCTGGCTTCAAATGTGGTGACTTGCGCTTCAAAGAATCGACGGTAAAACAGATTCATCGTTTTGTTGTTCTGCGAGTTGACAGACTCTTTCATGGTGGCATAGGTGCAATCCTTGGTAGCACAGGCCTTTAGACTGATTGCCCATTCTCCCACAATGATGGGGAAGTTGTTCGTTTGTAGAGGCGTGAACTCTGTAGTCAAGTTGCAGGCGTATTGAACGTGTGCATCTAGAGTGGGGAGATTCACTTGGGGAGCCCAAGCATGATAGCGATGAGTGTCGAGGGCGTAAGAGCCGTTCTTCCAGAATGAGCTTGCATACGTTGATTTCCACTCGCTCAACGGTTCAATGAAGCAGTCGTGAACGATTGTTGTTGGCAAAACGAGAGCGTTCTTCGAGACTGTGGCCCGAATAGCAGTGTAGGCAGCTTTGTGTATCTCGGTGCTGTCATGGGAAGCTCTCTCAGTTGAAGGAAAGGAAGAACGAAAGACGCGATTTATGGGCACTCACATGTACGACTTTGACAAGGCCCAGCAAGCTGGTTCATTCAGGATCTCGATGCCCTTGACAACTCCTCCGTACTGAGCATCGTTGACATACAATTGGACGATTTTTTCCAGGGCAGAGTAAAGACGAGCTGCATTCTTCGTGGGGTTGCTGGACGCGAAACGTACTGTTGCACGAAGGTGAAGGGCGTCAGACTGCGCTTGCTTCCACTGACAAAGTGTTCGCCCACGTAGCTGTCACTCACTAGGACCAGCTCGCCCGCTATTGTCAAAGCCATTCTGACTCTTGGGTGCCGTGTGCATGTCTATGATGACGTCTAGGTCGTATTTCTTTGCCCAAAGTAGGGCCTGGCTGATGTAAGGCTGTTCGGCATAAGCAAGATAGGGCTCAGTAGTGGAAGATCCATTGAAGGCCCAGTGAGGAACGGGCAATCGGACAGTGTCTGTTGTACAGGAAGGAAGCGGAGAGGGGTCATATTTGAGTTTTACTTCCAAAAGGTGAGGAACGGAGCGCAGGATCAAAGAACTCACTCAGACCAGCTGCACTGATTTGTTGAAAATCGGTCTCTGTGATCCATGATTCCCAATGTTGAGTCAAGGCCTTTCGCGCAGTGACAGAGTCGACCTTTTTCATGTAGGTGTACTGATCGACCACTCCTTTTGCAACAAGGTCGTCTGTGAAGAATGACGGCATCATCCAGAGCTCCAGGATGAACCAGCCACCCAAGTTGACGCCCCGAACGGTTTTCTTCCGACCGATTCGAGAATGTTCTTGACTGCGCTTCTGTAATGCATGCTTGACGGTCTTGGAAGCTGAAGAAGGGGAAAGACGGCTATCCTGAACAGACAAAGATTGAACGGTAGTAACACAAGCAAGAGCAGCAAGTGCTAGCAAGACGAGCACGGCGAAGCGATTGAGCATAGCAGCAGCAGTATGAAGCAAGTAAGGGGACGATGAAGGGAGAGGAGGGAGGATGCCTGCCTCTTCATCTCTATATAAACGAACGTACTTTAACACCCTCCGTCGCCTGGATAAGATTGCCGTGAGCTTATTTGTCTCGCAGCATGCACCTTCTCCTCCATCCCTTCCGAAACATCACACACGCACACCACCCCCCTATCGAGGAAATGCAGCAACGTTTTTGTTATGCCGTTTGTCTGTGTCTGGATTGGGAACGGAAGCGAAATCCTTGATTAGCTCGACTTGAACTCGAAACACTCTTGAAGATTCGTGCAGAAATGCTCCTCCACTGCGTTGACCCGCCCTCGCCATCTACGATGCAAGGAGGTCGTTGGACACGTCAAAGTAGACTTTCGAACGAGACGTGCACTTTTTATTACGAAACATATCGCGGTTGTGGCTATCTTAATTATAACGAACCGCGCGAAAAGGCTAAAGCTTAATAACCTTATTTGTCCAGCAAGAATGTAGATTTGTGCAGCAAGAATGTGGTCTGAAGTGGGTAGGTAGATTCTGCCTGAATCCGTGCGAAGGACAAACGAGGAGAATTTGCCATCATAGTCAATAAAACAAGTACGCCCTGATGAGATGAATCAGATCTGACGGCGATATTGATATTAAGCTAATGGGAGCGAGGGGAGGATGGTATCATTTCCTTTTCGCTGCTTGCAGTAGATCAGAGGTGCAGACTAGTATGACCAGACAGTGCTCACTAGTGGCATGCCAGCAAACCCTTAAGATAGATGCAGAATGTAGCAAGGATGTTGATGTACATTGAAATGAGTGAAGGCCGTGATGAGAACGCGAAAAAGATTCCGGCAAGATGTTTGCTGAACGGAGCATGATGTTAGGCACTTGTGATTGTCTGCTGAGGATTGATGGATGCCGGTAAAGATCGAGAAGGTGAAGAGAAGATATTGAGGCCCGCTCTCGCATCGAAGATAGACGAATGATGCGAGTATTGTGCAAAGCCCAAGATCACGCAACTAGTGCTCGAGGGTGGAGAGAAAGGCAAGCCATCTAAAGGGATGAGAAAGAATTGAAAAGAAGAGTCAGTGAGGCTGTCGATAGAGATCAGGGCAGGGCGATGCGGGTACACACGAACCTCTTCTTGAAGATGAGACCCTTGAAGGAGCCATCATCGTTGAGTACGACGAGGTAACGAATACCCAGCTTGACGAACATCTGATGGACGAGCTCCAGCGAAGTAGATGTCGTGACGGTGCACGGTGCTTTGTCTACGTACACGCTCAAATCGCTAGGCTCGTCCAAAGAGAACATGATGGAGTCTCTCATCATGGGGAGTGTTTGACCATCACCCCTTGAGACGTGATCAAATGTACAGACTGACTGGCCGTGGTCGATGTCAGCGTCACCACTACGATCCAGCGCCGAAGCAAAGGAATTTAGTCCATGCTCCAATTCCTGAGCTGCAATGTAGCCGACCAATCTCCAGCTCTTCTTTGCGTTAGAGTTGTTTTGTTGAGTATCTTTTATGTTGACGACGAGTGGGAACCCTCCATCAGTGTAACCAAGGCCAAGGGCTAATCTCTGCAGTTTCACTCGAAGTACGTCGACAGTATTCTCCTCTTCCAGGGAGATGACTTCGATGCCTGTATCGACAGCATCCACGATAGACACGCCCTGCCATGTGTGTTCCTCTTTCGCATCTAGATAGGGTAAGCCGGAGAATTGCATGACCAAGTCGTAGATACCTTTATGTTCCAGTGCATCGGCAATCGTTCGCGCCACAAGAACACTGAGCATGACAGGCACAGCATACGTTAGTGTCCCAGTCAGCTCAAACATGATCACCACCAAAGACACTGTAGTCCTCGTTACGCCAGATAGAGCGGCGGCAGCTCCTACCATGGCGTACACTCCTGGTACGATACAGGAGGTACTGTCTTCTCTACACCAGTCGAAGAGCGATGATTCCGGATGAGTCCATTGTGCGTATTGCACGAGCAGGCCTACGATCCTACCAAAGCAAGCACCCACGGCTAATGTAGGAATGAAAATACCAGCGGGTAACTTGATGCCAAAGGTGATGATTGTCAAAAGACCTTTCACAATCATGGCAAACGCAATAGCACAGAGGAGTGGCCCGATCTCCGATGGCTTCGACACGCAAAGACCATCCAATGACTCGTGTTCATGGCATTCACTGAACAGATCCGCGATCAGTTCCGGCCCACTCATGCGTGTGTAACCGTTCAAGAAGGAAAGTACGACGCTGATGACGGTGATCAGAACGACTTCATAGACGGGATGTTTCGCCATCCAAGTCTTTGAACGTACTCTTGTGCTCCAAATCACGTTGAGTCGAGTAAAAAAAGCTCCGTAGAGACCGCCAAAAACACCAATGACGATGAAGAAAATCAATTCGAGCCAGTGCCAATCTCGATCGTACGTCACTTGAAATAGGACAGTCTTTCCAGTTCCGAAGGGATCGATAAATCGGAGAGTTGCAGCGGCCACCATTGCACAGAAGAAGGAGCGAAACAAGACCTGTGGGGGTCCAAAGGCTCAGAGGTAGCAGTCTCTGCGTGCACCTTTGTGTCACTCACTTTAGCAGGAAAGTAGTAGGACACTTCCTCCATCGAGAATAGTACACCTCCGACTGGCGCGCCAAAGGCAACAGCAACACCGGCTGCACAGGCACACGAAAGCATCTCTCTCCTCTTTGACTCGTTACGCTCGTACTTGCTGAACAACCGACAGACTATGTTTCCCACGCACGATGCAATGTGAACAAACGGGCCTTCTTTGCCCAAAGAGAGGCCACTTGCGACGGATAGTGTCAGACCGACGCTCTTTGTGAACAGTGTCCAAAAGCCCAAGTAACCATGAATGACAAACCCGCTCAGGATGCACTTCACTTCTGAGATTCCACTTCCGCTGCCAAAATATAGCACTTTCCGGGAAGGAATGGCATCCGAGATACGATTTCGATCAGCCATCTGTGAGATAAACTTTGGTGGAAGTGCTTTTGGTGGGGTTGAGGTCGCAGAGTAAGACGATGTTGGCCTGCTTTGTCTATCTTGAGCACTGAAAAGTGGTGTTCGCTCGTCGCATTGACCAGAGGTGTCAACAAATTCTGAGGAGGTAGTATGTGGAGAAGCTTGAGGAGAAGTCGTTGATGACGAAGTTTTTCGTGCTGGTGTAGCAGAGCCGGCTATGCCATCCTTCTTGGAAATGTAGAGTTCCGACGAGGTGAGATATATAGTCAGGAGGGAAGCAATGGATGCCCACAGTATCTGAATTAAGAAGACTCAGCAAAGATCTGTCACCAAGAGAAGTTCCTTCGAGATCACTTACCGCGATTCCAACATACATGCCATAATCTGCTATCCAGTTCTCCTCACCACTCAAGCTGAATCGATCACCCCATGTTATCCAACCCGGGCACGATTCATCCTCCATTACTGCTCTCCACTTTGGGCTCGCAGCTACAGGACCAGCCCATCCTGCTAATATCCGGTTGTTCATTCGCGGCAGAAGAGAAAGACCTTTCGAAGGACTGAAAAGTGAGGAAGTGTTATAAGATGCAGAGTTGGAGCGGGTGGAAGAGCCGCTACCATCCCAGTCTGGCCCTCTCGCAAAAGGACAACAAAACCTTTTTGCAAGCCTCCAATCTCTACCGCAGTAGCCCTCCTTCAAGTCGAAGAGTACGGCCTCTGATTGTATGATCCATCCAGCAATCAAGGCAGTGAGGATACCGGTGATGGTTACGACGAGCCATCCTGCAAAGTTGCGAGCGTCTCCTTTTGTCAATAATGCCAAATATTTTCCCGAAGCAAGCTCGACATGGCTCACCTTGGAATTGATCCCAAGTATTGGCAAGAATACCAGAAAGCCCCTTCCTGCCTCTCAGTCTCCTAAGCCTAGACGACTCTTTTATTGAGTCGTGTATCCAATCGATTGTTGTATAGGATTCGTACCAGACACTGTCCGAAGGGAATCGGTGTGAGCATTGTCCGTACTACTCATCGCCTTCTTTGCCTCCTATTCTACCCCTCACCGAAGACCGTTGTCGCTGCTACTTTGAGCTTCTTCCTGCAAGCTAGTGTCGTCGTATAATCTGGTCTTGACGACGTCCTCTTCTGTGCCACGATCGAGTCCGGAAAACATAGATGTCCTGGTCCGG
Organism: Exobasidium rhododendri; assembly: GCA_026210745.1. Classification (NCBI taxonomy): domain Eukaryota; kingdom Fungi; phylum Basidiomycota; class Exobasidiomycetes; order Exobasidiales; family Exobasidiaceae; genus Exobasidium; species Exobasidium rhododendri. Next base: position 1,466,676 of record CP110631.1, read on the forward strand.
ACTCTGTTGATGACTCTGGCCGGGAAAGAGGGACGAAGGCGACCATTGACGTCATCCGACGACATCGTTCGAGGTAGATTGCGAGCGTGTGGTCGTGACATGGTTGGACTGGTCGGACTGTAGTAGGATGGTACGAGCGTCAATTCCTCTTGCTCCTTCCCGCCCTACTGCTCTCGATGGTACTCACATGGAGCGTGACATTCGACGGGCAACCTGGTCAGCTACATCGACTGACAACCTCGTTGAAGCCGCCATCTCCCTCTACTGCAGTTGACAAGAGACGCAGTTGAAGAAGAGGTATCACTGCATTCAGGGGCGGCTATGGAAAGAGTGCTAGAAGAAAAATATAGAAGCACTTTAAATAAGTTCAACACAATAACACTTTTACCCCCCCCCCTCCCCCACTAAATCCAGGCGCAGAACTGATTCTAGTTGGCAGGTCGATGGGGTTCGACCGAAAAGGACGCTAAGCACGGTCCTATTCTTTGCCAAGCTGTATGGCAGTGGCCAGTCAAGGAGGGGCATCTCGATGCAGGCCTGATCGAGATGTCATTGCAAAGATCTCGCATTCTACCATGTATACACCCTTATTCCGCGACTGATAATACGAAGAAGGAGAATGGCAGCCCTCTCCCCTCCCCGCGACAAGTTGACGACGCGCGCTTTGGTCATCTCTCACACCCCACGAGCTGGCGGAAGACGATCCCTCGCTCGCCCAGGGAAAGGAAGCGAGAGGGCCCGAGCTCAGCTGCGCTCAGCTTCCGTCGAGACGTGTTCTTCCTATAAATAAATTTCAAACGTGAATCACACGCATCGCGGGTACTTTCCACAGGGGGATCCTGTCGATTTGATTTATCGAGAGGCGTGCGTGTGTGACCAAGACTGAGACTCTTTATTTGACGGAGGAAGGCGGCGCGTCTGGCCCAGGGTGGCTGAGTTTGTAAATTGGTAGAGAGAGAAAGAGCGAGCGAGATGCAGTAAGGGCATAGGACGAGTGACGCCAAGTATCCGCTAAGCTGCCACAAGTCTCTTAGCGGGCCTCAAGATCCCTTATTCGGTCCGCGTCTTTTCTTCATCTCTGCTTTCTGCTTTGACATCTTCATTTTCATTGCTCTGAATCTGGTCTCTTCGACAGCGCAACGCCAGATCTCCTCTTTTTTTAGATTACAATACTACCTTCCCACCAGACCACCTCATCCGCGCAACCGCCGTCAGACTCTTTTTCGACACGCCTTGCGCTCTACCACTCGCCTTTGTTTGTGTACAAGTATCTCTTCGCGTCCCTGTCGTTCTACCGCACAGGAAAAGTCCTTCCAACGATCAACTAGAAGGAAGGGCGTTTAATTCGTGTGGGAGGAAGTGACTGCTTCTCGTCCATCGACTCCAGCAATATTGGCGGTCCATCAAGGATAGCTTTTCGTCTTTCAGGATGAATCATCACAACGTCCATCATTCGCACCCTCATCCGAGCTCGGGCTATTCTACGTACGGGCCAGGATCAGGTCCTCCGCCCGGCTCACACTCTAATTCAATACCTCAGGGTTTGCCGCCTGCTCCTCCACCCACATCTTCCCATCATCATCCACATCATCCCCCACCACCACCATCTTCATCACATGGGCACCACTCGCATCATTCGAACCACATGCCGCCGCCGCCGAATCAAATGAACGGCGTCCCTCCACCAATTGGATCGCACGGTGGTCCAAGCCCAAGAGTCGTGTCTGGTCAAGCACAGCCGTTGATGGATGGTTCAGGAATGCCACCACCACCTCCGCGAACGACTTCAGCGTCCGGTCATCATCACATGCAGCAACACCCTCATAATGGTCCACCTCCTTCTCATCATCTAATGGAGATGGGAGGAGCTGGCCAACCAATGAGTGTGATTCAGAAGTTGTCACATTCTGACGAACAGGCTTGGATAGCCATTGGTGAGTCGTTGGCACGCTTTTGGTGGGAATAGAGCAGCACTGACGCATTTCGATCTGCTTTCTTTCTTACAGGCTCAGCAGCGGAGGCAATGGAGGACTACGAGAGAGCAATTGCGGCATATGAGTCGTCCTTACGCCATAATCCATACTCGATCCCTGCCATGAATGCCATTGCAGGAGTGAACCGAACTCTGGACCGTTTTGAAAAGGTGCGGTGAAGCAGATGTGTTTGAAGTGAAAAGCGTAGTAATTGACTCGGATTTTATCTTCATATCACAATCGCAGGCTGTCGAGTACTTTCAAAGGGTGCTCAACATCGTTCCTGAGAACGGCGAGACGTGGGGCGCGATGGGTCATTGTTACCTGATGATGGACGATCTCCAAAAGGCATATACAGCCTACCAGCAAGCACTCTATCACCTTCCCAACCCAAAGGAGCCGAAATTATGGTATGGTATTGGAATTCTCTATGACCGCTATGGCAGCTTGGAGCATGCCGAGGAAGCATTTGCGAGTGTCGTCAGAATGGATCCGAGTGCGTAATTTCCCTCTGCTGATCTCTTCGAAGCCTTGTGACACTGTACTGACGAGTCCCTTTTCTTTACTTTACCCCGACCTAGACTACGAGAAGGCAAACGAAATCTACTTTCGACTAGGCATCATCTACAAGCAACAGAACAAGTATCAAGCAAGTCTAGAGTGCTTTCGTTACATTCTCAACAACCCACCTCGCCCACTCACTGAAGTCGACATATGGTTCCAAATTGGTCACGTCTACGAGCAACAGAAGGAGTTTGGATTGGCAAAGGAAGCATATGAGAGAGTCTTGGCAGAGAACCCCTCGCATGCCAAAGTGCTACAACAGCTAGGTTGGCTCTACCATCAAAGCAATGCCGGATTTGAAAATCAAGAAAAGGCGATTCAATTCCTGACTAAGAGTTTAGAAAGTGACGCAAACGACTCACAGAGTTGGTATCTACTCGGAAGAGCGTACATGGCAGGTCGAAACTACAACAAAGCGTACGAAGCGTACCAGCAAGCAGTGTATCGAGATGGCAAGAATCCGACATTTTGGTGTTCGATTGGTGTGCTTTACTATCAGATCAGTCAATATCGGGATGCTCTTGATGCGTACTCTAGAGCTATTCGACTTAATCCGTACATTTCCGAAGTCTGGTTTGATTTGGGAAGCCTGTACGAGTCTTGCAACAATCAAATCTCTGACGCCATCGATGCCTACCTTCGAGCTTCTGAATTGGATCCCGACAATGTGCAAATTCAACAACGAATCACTCTACTGCGAAATGCAGAAGCGAGAGGCGAATCAGTCACCTCTGCCCCTATGCCACAAGATGTTCACCCAACAGCCTATGCAAACAATGCCAATCTAGGAACAGGACCCTCTACGGCAGGACTAGGGGGAGGACCAGCTCCTGGGGTAGCCTTTGGATATGATGGTCAAGGTCCGCCTCATCTTTCTGTGCCGGGAGAAGGCGGGAGCGGAGGTAGAGATCTGTCAGGTCCGCCCCCGAATCTTTTGCGACCTAGTCAATCACCTCCTGGCCCTAGCTTCCGCGACGGTCCAGGTCCGTCTATCCCGAACATTGATGAAAAGGGAACAAAGGGACCGAATTCTCACGCTGCCTTGGCGCCTATGAATACACCGAGAGGCGTTTCACCTGTCCCATCGCATCGGAACACATTTCCTGCACCTCATGAGCGCTCCTCGCCTCGCTCGCAAGCCTACTCACGGAATGCAGAGTATGAGAGGGAGAGGGAGAGAGAAATGGAGTGGGAAAGGGAGAGAATATATGGTAACAAGGAATACTACAACAATGGCAGGAACGGAGCAGCAGGAGGACCACCACCGCCACCTCAGCAACAGCAACAAGCTTCACAACCACCCTCGCATCGATCTTATGGCTCAAGTGGATACGAAGGTGGTGCCTACCCTTCGCCGTATCCTCCATCGCAACCTCCTTCCCGTTACGATCCCATTGTTGATCACGAGAGAAGGAATAGGATGGAAGAACAGACTGGACCAAAGTCTAAGAGCGGTGGAAGTGTCACAAAGGGCTTGAAGAAGACCAGAGACGAAGAACAACAGCGTCTTTCTTCACCTGCAAGCAGAAAGGTCAGTGGAGGGACAAAGCTGACGGATGGCAAGATTCCTTCGCCAGGAAGGAATGGCGTCAAGCGAGGAGCAGGAGCAGGAGCAGCGAAACAAGATGGAGCCGGAGCAGGTCATTTGCGCTCTGAATCTAGTTCTTCATCAGGGAGTAACAAGCCCTTGGCTGCTGGTGTCTCTTCTCAGACGCCGACGTTACCCGCACCACCAGCATCAATCATGGCGTCAACAGCAACGGCCGCGACAACCCCTGCTTCTCGAGTGGTAGATGAAGATTATGACGATAGTGCGGCCGATGCTTTGATGGGCTTGGCAGGGGCAGCGGCTGCCTCTGCTTCTGCCCCACCGAAAAGGAAGACGGTCGAAGAGCAAAATGGAGACGGAGTGGAGAAGAATGAAAGTGAAAAGGAGGTAAAAGGATCGATCAAAGAGAGGAACGAGGATGTTCCTGTTGTCCATGATGAAAGCGATGCGGGAGTCGAAAGGCCGAACTCGAATTCTACACTCCACGATAGTGCAAGAGAAGCAGAAAAGGACCGCGAAGCATTGGAAGAAGTCAAGGACAGAGCGGAAAGGGCCGCTGATGTAGAAGAGGAAGACGAGCAATCGGGCGCATTTAAAAGCCTGTTGGGAAAGAGAAATACAGACGATAAGGAGGCAGACGAAGAGGAGGAGGTGGGAAAAGAAGTAGGAACGGAGAGTCAAGGATTTAAGAAGATGAAGGCAGGGGACAAGGAAGACGAGGAAGGCTCCGTGGCTGCGGAGGGGATGAAGACGGGTGATGTCGATCTTGATAATAACAAAGCGGCAGCAGCAACAAGTCCGACGGAAAAGCAGGATGCAGAGAACAACGACGAATCTATGCAAGAAGAAGGCGCCATCAACACTGCTCAGCCAGATCCTAAAGACGGTGTGGCAGCAGAAGAAGAAAATAAAGCAGTGGAGCGAGCTCAATCGGAACCAGAGGAAGGCGAAGTCGAAACCGAGGAAGGTTCGGCAGCTGTTCGTGGTGTTTGATCGGGAATGGGAGCACGAAAAGTCGCCCGAATGGTCGAAAGTGTCCCATCTTCCATGACGAGCACGATCTGAACCGATAGCCTCCCCTTTATTTTGGGATTTGTATCGTCTGCCTAGTAATTGATTCGCGAAGAGTATGAATAGTACAGTGGTATTGAGTGTGTGAGAAGGTGCCTAGTTGAACATGCTGTCGTTGACCTGCGAACCAAAGAGTAGTGACCAGTCCCGCGGCTGCTTGAACGTGAAGGCATTCTCTATTTTTATATCAAGCAGGGAAAGAAGCAAGGTCGCCATGAGTAGTGCATCTTGACGATTGTCGCCCTCGGCGGCAAAGGCGAGGAGCGCCTGTGTGGGGACTCCTTCCACTATAGCCGATTCCAAGTAAGCTTTAGCCAGACCACCACTAGGCAAAGCTGGAATGGAGGAAGAAGAAGAAGAGGGGGAGGAGGAAGGCGTTCTTGGCAACGGGGAAGAGGGAGCTTAGTAGGCCGGCAACTCCGCCTTCATCTTTTCTATAATCGGTGATTGTCCCTTGACGCCTGAATCGACTAGCCAGAAAGAATGACTGCAAGAGCAAACAAGGAGCAGGGCGATCAGTCATCTTTCCGAGGTGTTACCCCCCTCCCCCCCGGGCCCCATAAGTGTATTCGTCTGCTACTCACCGCATCTGAGCATCATTGCGAAGGCCTGCGTCAAGAGAAGTGAGTACAACGACGTCCATGAACCCCTGCTGCTTGATCCATTTTATCAGATTTTTCACATAGTCTTGTTTGCGAGACTGAGGGCGGAGCACCCCATATGCGAAGTCAGCTCGCAGTCTTGATGTATCGTGGGTCATCCCTCTCACCTTTATGATCGGACTCCTCTGCTGCAGGACAGTCACCTTTGCCCTCTCAAAGCTGTACACTCTCAGCGGGCCTTGTGGTAAAGCTTCTTCGCTGTCACCAAGCTGGACGCCGCCTAGAAAGGGGACACAAAAGCGATGATCGAGAGTGCTAATCAACTGAGCAGGTTGACCAAAGATCTTTGTCGCATTCTCCGGCTCAATCAGCGCATCAATGGCCAATTGAGGAACGGAGCCGATGGAGACACAAGGAATGATCAGCGTGTGCCCCTTGACATTGAGCGTTGAAGAAGACGATGCAGTAGTAGTCCCGAATCGACTTTCCTCTATCGTCATGGTGCGAGTGAAAGCACACAGTCAACCGTTCGGGAAAGAATCTTGGTGGACAAGAGAAGAAAGCGTCGTCACGAACGAGAAGGCGTATCTTAATTTTAAAGCTCGCACGGTTCAATCCAGACGCTAGGATCCCTTTCTGCTTCTCTCTCTCTCTCTCTCTCTCTCTCTCTCTCTCTCTCTCTCTCTCTCTCTCTCTCTTTCTCTTTCTCTCTCCCTCTCTCTCTCTTTCTTCTTTTACATGTGCAGGAATTGATGTCAGAATTAGAAATGGCTGTGCATGAATTGATGTCAAAAATACAATTGCAGAGGATGCTCACGTTCAGTACATAGAAGTATTTTTCAGGGTAATACATTACTTTTCTACTGATGGGTTGGTGTCGATCTGCTCCTCGGGCTCTCGCAGCGTTGCTTCGGGTGCCGTCCTGTCGTCGACTGTATCCGCTACACTAGTAGGATCAGGTGAAATTGTGCCTTGAACATCATCGCACTCCGGGACAGCATCGACAGTCGAATGATGAGAGGTCTTGTTGCTGTCAGGAAGCTCAGTCGTGGAGTCTTCTGACCGAGTCGACCCTTTCTGACTTTCCTTTCTGGTTCGACCTTGTCCAAGCGTTGCTACCCTCTTTTCCTTGCTAGGTGAAGAAGAAGGCGAGCTGGCTCTTGAGCTAGCTCGTGAACTATTTTCAGAAGCAGCGACAGACTGCATGGAGGCATTGGTCCCTGATCTCAATCGGATCTTTGTCAACCGAGGAGATCCCTTGTTAGGTGCCAAGCTAGTACTGATCTTGGCCCTTTCACTCAGGTTACCTTTCTCAGCCACACCAGCGAAATTCTTTGCTTCTCCCTTCCCTCCCAAGAACCACCATCCTCTCCAGCCGTTCCATCGTCTCTCTTCCAGCTTTTCCTTTCGTCTCCGCTCAAATGCTGCTCGGTATCGTTCGTAACCCTCACGAAATGGTGTCGTGACTTTACTGCTGAAGATCAGCTCTCCTCTGGGATTCGATGTAGGCGGGATGGCTGGAATGAGTAGTCTGCGTGCTGAGGTTTGATGTTGCATTGTCGTCCGCCTTCCTTGGTTATTTTGTTCTGAAGAAGGCAAAGATCCTATCTTTGGCGTGCCGTGTAGAGATGGTGACGTCGATGATGTAGCAGGGCGTAAGAGGGAGAAAAACGAACGACGGGAGCCTTTCCGAGTGTTCAGATACATGTTAAAGTTGCGCAAGGAACGATTGGCTTGAGGCACGAATCTGAATTGATAGATGTGGTTAGGTGGATGTGTCTCACCAAAGGCGAAGACTAGACTCACTTATTCGCAGCTGTGATTCGCTCGGCATACATACCACTTGCGAAGAACAGGAACAGCATCGTGCCGGTGACTAGCAAGATAGACACATTGAGGTAGTGCAGAGGTTGCCATTCCTGTGGGTCAAGAAAGACCGTGTAAGCAAAGAAGCTGATCGTCGCGCAAAGTAGCACCAGGAAAGCTGTCAAGTGAGCTCGTCAGTGAGGTGAACTTCAGCAAATTTTTATGCTAAACGCAGATCGCACGCTCACTCTGGTACTTCTTTTTACGCTTGACCAAGCGAGCGGCATTCTGCTTCAATCTTTCTTCGAAAATGAGAAGATCTCGATATGTTTGCGAATCTGCTATAGGGTGAAAGGACTCGACCGGCAAATGCTGAGGCCGGCGAGTGTTTCCAGTCGCATTGCCGTTCTGCGGGATCGAGAATGAACGAGGTGCAGCGGTAGGAGGCATCAGTGGGTAATCATAGCTTGAGATTGTGACCGCAGGGTGGATTGATCCAGGGCGTTGCGGGCACGGATGGCTGGCCGCCTCCTCCACTGGAGTCGAAGTTGACCTCTGTCGGTAAGTTGGAAAGCACGTGTCGAGCTTGATGAGCAAACAGGCATGCCCAAGGTCGATATTGATGCCACTATCTTGTGGAGAGAATCACCATCACACACCTCAACATGAGACCAAGCATAGTCTCCATCAGCAGACTCGCTGCGACTAGAAGCGCAGCGTCAAGGCCTTCAAGTCGCCTACAATCCTCCTTGGCGTCTTCAGCATACACCGACTCGACCGAACATGGAGAATCGACTAGTTCCACCTCAGCTTCTCTCACGTCAGCCCAGAGGGAAAGCCTTGATCAGATGTTGCGCATTGATCATTCGGGAGAGATTGCAGCCAACACCATCTACACAGCTCAAGCGCGGATGTTCGCCTTGCTTGGCGATCAAGCAACGAGCAAGATGATGCTCGAGATGCTCGAGACAGAAAAGAAGCATCTAAAAGTGGCAGAAAAGCTGCTGCAGCAACATCGAATTAGACCAAGTGCATTGGCTCCTATGTGGGGAATTGCTGGGACGATCCTGGGGGCAGCCACAGCAGTATTGGGAAAGAAGGGTGCAATGGCTGCCACTGAGGCGGTCGAGACAGTAATTGGAGAGCACTACGATGAGTAAGTGAAAGCCTTCACAGGTTACTCAACATGGGCGCTGAGTAGCTGATTCCTCGCTTCCGCTTCTCCCCCTTTACAGCCAACTAAAGTCGCTGAGTACAATGACCAGCAGCTCAGACCCATCAGCTCCCCCACATCCTTCTTTGCCTCTACTGGAAAAAATTATTGTCGAATTCCGTGACGACGAGTTGGAGCATCTCGATACCGCCGTTGAGCACGATGCTCAACAGGCCCCTGGTCATGCTTTGTTGAGTGCCGTCATTGGCTACGGATGTAAGGGCGCCATCCAGATTGCCAAGAGGATATGATCTTGAAGCCTGTCCACCTGTATGTACCAACACTTTGTATCTTAAGTCTGACTCAATCCAATTGTATAGCATGGTCCTAATAGTATGCTTGTGTAACCTCAACGCGTCGAGGGTGACTGAGACGTCCTCATCCAAGGCGCCAAATTTTAAAGAAGAACCACATCCTCCACCTCCTCTCTTGAGAACCCGCAATTTAACGTTGGATGATCATCAAATTGACGCCAACAAGCCTCTATCGTCTTTCCCAAAGTCGACCTTTTCTGCTTCCGTTTCGTCGAGCAGCTATGACGGACTTTACGCCCAAGCCACTCTTCTCTCCTTCGCAGGACCACTCTACCAAATCAGCGTCGGGCAGTGGTGCCAATGCTAGCCGCAGCCAGGCCGCGAATGACGACGATGATACCTTGACCGAAATCAAGTCTCACAATCAGTACAAGACTTCTGGCTTAGACGAGAGCAATCTTTTGCCATCTGCCTTGTCACAATTCCACAAGTGGTTTCAAGAAGCTTCTGATCATCCTGACATACCTGAACCAGAGAGTATGACAGTGAGCACAGTCTCCATTGGTAAGGATGGCAAGACACCACCTCGTCCTTCCTCGAGAGTAGTCTTATTGAAGAAGCTGGATCATCGAGGCTTTCTTTTCTACTCAAACTATGAATCCCGTAAAGGTCAAGAGATAGCTGCCAACCCATGGATTGCATTGACTTTCTACTGGTATCCACTTCATCGTAGTGTTCGAGTTTGTGGTAGAGTGGAAAGGCTGACAAAGGAGGAGAATCATCAGTACTTCAACAGCAGACCTGTGGGAAGTCGCATTGGGGCGATTTCAAGTCCTCAGAGTCAGGTAATAAAGGGACGAAATGAATTGGAAGAGATTGTAAAGAACAACGAGAGGCAGTACGACGCGGTAGGATCGGCAGGATTGGACGGGGAGGAGTACGTCGATTCCCAGGGAAAGGAGATTCCTGTTCCAGACTACTGGGGTGGCTATCGAGTGGTGCCGGATGAAGTGGAGTTCTGGATGGGTCGAAGTAATCGGTTGCATGATCGTTTCCGGTGAGTGATGAAGGTGCTCCCACGACGACGCACCATTTGCTGATGAGAATTTACCTTCCATCATAGCTACACTCGTCCTTCTGGATCAAATACGGAAGAGTGGACAATCGATAGATTGGCGCCATGATGTGACAGAACATTTATAAATACATGATTGCCTACTGCAATGCAAAGAAGCCCTCTCCAAGTTCCCCCTTCTAGAGTTCGGGGTTCTAATTCTGCATTATCTCTCGCCCTCGACCCTTACACTATTCCTCAGTGGTATAATCTGTTAAGATGCTCCTGCCAGGCTTCTCCAGCCTCTTCACACTCTCACTCTTCCTCCTCTTCTTCCTCCTCTCCCTCTTCCTCCTCCTCTTCCTCCTCTTCTGCCATATCATTCTCTGCATCTTCTGCGTCCGCTTGTGATCCAGCTGCTGCTCTTTGCCTTCGACGAGCTCCTTTACCTCTTGCTGAGCGAATGTCCTCGTTGGTGCTATTTTGCGTGTCAGCCCTGGACGCGCTTTGTTGACATGACAATGGAAGACGTCAGCAACTCACCTTAGCAGCACAGCTTCGCCAACCGGCGTTTGAATCCAAACATTAAGACATTGCGAACAAATCTTCTCGTCATCTCTATTGGCCTGCAGCGATCTCTCCCATCTTAAAAGGCAATGTCTATGTACTCTGACATCGCACCTTGAATGACTACATGCTGAGCCCTGTACAATTTTTGAGTCGTTTTTGTCAGACTAGGTCGCGAGCCAGCACCCTATCACCAAAGCTACACTCACTTCCGTCAGCAATTCCTTGCAGTCAACACAATTGCTCACATAATCGTCGAATGTGCTTGTGAGATAGCCTTGCAGTTCCATCAGACTACGCGGAGTCAGGCTGTAGCGACCGAGGCTGTAAAATGAACAGTCATTCTCAGTCTCGGACTTATCAGGAAGAGTCGCACGATCACTACTCACCGAGTGAGACGAAACCAACCACATCTGACCATTCTATCGCACACACGCTCTGCTTTTGTGGGTGCAATGGGCGGATCCAATTTGCCTGCAAGCTCCAACGCTTCTTTCGAACCAATGCAATAAGCGTTGTACGGTGCAGTGATGATCTTCTCGATCATAATCTTGACGAGAGTGATCTCGTGAGGCGAGAAGGTAGTAGCCATTTGAGATATGGCGTCTCCCTTTGCATTGACCTGGAAGGGCAGGATATCAGATATGCTTCAGCGCTGGGGAGAGATTTTATCTCCACGACATTCTTACTCACAAGTCCGACGAGCTTAGTACCTTTGCATTCATCTACTGTCCTTCGAATCTCAAGTCCTACCATTTCGACTGCTTTGACTATCTTGGTATAGAATTCATTGTAGTCTGCCGCTCGATAAGGCACTGCCGATTTCAAAATGAACAAGTCAGTCACATCTATCTCCTCTGCCAGCTTTGACACATCAGAAGGGGCATAAACTACACTCACTCGAGCAAGCTTCTATGGCAGCCTTGTGAAGCGCCTTTGCATGTGTCTCGGTCATGATTCTGTAGGAGATAAGACTCTGGAGCCAGGCATGCTGTGCCATATCAAGAGACTTCATGGCCGCATTTAACGTGATGGAGGGAGGGAGGAGGGAGAAAAAAGAAGTGTTGGTTCGAGAGGACGCGTCCGCGATTGCAGCGCGATTCGAGAATCTATTAAACGGAGGAAGCATCTCCAGGGCGATGATGGTTCTGCGGCCTCGATGCTCAGCAGTAAAGGCAGACAGTAAGCTCGCCGATCTCAACATCTTGTGTCAGGCATCGCCGTCAGTCCGCTCATACAGAACTCTGCTGCGCTTTTTGGGCAAGCCACAATTACATCATTGATATTACATTGAGGGTATGATCCTCTCACTGGGAAGGCGTCTCTCTGTCGGCCAACTCGGCTAGATCCATTCCATGGTTACTGCTCAAGGGATCTAGTGAGTCGGCGACACTTGCTTGACTAGGCGGTGGTAAAGAGGATGGAGGGGGTATAGCGTCTTCTTTTATTATCTTCACAGGCGTGTCGGCGGGAATACTAGCATCTGCTGTTGGAACAGACTCGCTGATCGGAACTTCATCTACTGTAGGTCCTTCCGCTGAAGTCAAAGGCTCTGTTGCTTCTGGTGGGGCACTTGTCGGGTCGATGGTATCGGTAGTGGAAGTTGTTGGCAATGCTTCAATCATTGCAGATGAATCAACATCCATGGCTATCGTATCTTCTCCTACTCCTTCCTCTTCATCAAAAGTTACGACATCTCCTGTTCGTACCCATTTCAGAATCTTGACTGTCGAGCTTGGAGCTGCATTATTCGGCATTACCCAATCCTTCTTCCAGACACTGACAGACAATAATTATCAGAAGACGTCTGACTTTTCCTAAGCACATACAAACTCACACGACTGGCTCCTTTTGAATCCTTCGCTGTTCTTGCTCTTGATTAGTGCCGAAACGACCTCCAAACCTGCCTGCCATTGTGTGCTTATCTTGTACTTTCCTTCCCTTAGAGAACGTGAGAAACCACGTCGGCCAGTGGAAGCTGAAAGATGGAGGACACACCGAGCGATATAAGAAGGAAGGAGGAAAAGACGGACGACGTCGCGACTACTGCTTAGCCTCAACAACCACCCTTCAGCCTCTCGTACGGAAGATGCCTTCGCGACACTTGACCGGTTAAGGCTACTTAGTACTCTCTTCCAGCCAAGCTAGCCGGTCGACTAAACTCAAGCTCCCCCTTCCGCCCCAATTCGCTCTCCTCTCCCTTTTTCCCACCATCATGTCGTCGCAATCAGCCGTATCCACAATGGGGGAGGCGGGAGTCATTGCCATCCCAGATCAACGTCTTCACTTGCTACCTTTGTTGCAGTCTGAATCAAGAGAGACTGCTCCACTCGACCGGCTACCACATGTTCCCTCCCCTGGTAGGATAGCATTTACCTCTCTTGATAGTCAAGGTAATACGATCAATTGGACCACTACCACGCATGCTTTCCCATCGGCATATCCTCGCTCTCATTTCGCGACCACCTCACCACCATCTGCACCACAACCTCAAATTGATGGAAGTATATTGCACCAGGATCGTGAAGGCGAAAGGGAAGCTCGAAAGGATGACTTTGCGCTCTGGGATGACTTCTCGCGCTTGTATTCAGCAGAGAGCTTCTATCCACCGTCTAGCGAAGAAGAGGCTCAAAGGGTGGTGGAAAATCTTGCAGGATCAGGTCAGCCGCAATTGTGGAGCTGCGTACAGAGAATTGTGCCGAGTACGCCCGTCCAGGGGGGTATCACCCTCTTCCTAGCCCATGCTAACGGCTTCCATAAGGAGGTCAGTAATTTTGACGGCGGCACCATCTAGTGAATTTAACAGTGCTTACTGACTTCTCATACCTGTAGATTTATGAGCCTACTGTACAGAGTATCATAAACTCCCTGGCAAAGCAGGGCAAAGGCGCACCTGTTATCTCCGAAGTGTGGAGTTTAGATGCACATAACTCTGGTGATTCGGCCGCTTTGAACATCGGAAAGCTGGGAAGGACAGTCTCATGGTTCGATCATCCTCGAGATATGATTCAATTTCTTGACTTCTATCTACCTGAAGAAGGCGGTAGTATTCCCACCCTACTGGAAGTGCATGCACAGGGAACAACGAGGAAGGATCGGACCATGATCGGAATAGGCCATAGCTTTAGTGAGTTCTTGAGCTCTCTTGTCGTCCAAAGACAAAACACTGACTGCAATGCCATTTCAGGTGGGGCAGGTATGGTCATGCTTAATAGCACCCTGCCCGACTACTTTCAAGGCTTAATAGCGGTGGATCCAGTCGGCACTCCTATCGAGCAATGTGAGTCTTTCTTCGCAACGAATCTTGGCTTGTAAAACTCATGGCATGTTGCTTCCCGCAGTCAAAGATCAGCCCTTTCCTTCCGATCAGCCGTTGAGCAGAGGTGCTGTAGCCCGCAAGGATACGTTTACAAATCGGTATGTTCAGATCATGCACGATGCGAAGTATAGTTTCTTCCCCCGTTTTACTGACGTAGCCGCCTCTTTTCTCTACTCTTATTCTTCTCTCTCCTCTCCCAGACGATCAGCCGAAGAGTATCTCAAGTCGAAGCCGTACTTCCAAGCCTGGGACAAGCGCGTTGTTGATCTTCATCTACGATTTGGCTTCCGACCTCTGACTGGTCATGAAAAGGAAAGTGATCCGCCCGTGACTCTTTGCATGTCAAAGTGGAGCGAAGCGCTTGCCTTCAGTACCAGCTTTCTTGGCTCGGCTTCATTTGAAGAGATTAAGAGGAGCAAGTATAAAGGTTGGTCTCATCTAATCTGCACAAGCGAGGGAGCTGTTTGGGGCAAGGGTGGACCGGGCGCACTGCAGGAGACGTTTTCAAAGTACATGTCGGCCACTGGACGCTCTTCCACAGAGGTTATGAAGGGTGGTCATCTTATTGTGCAAGAACAACCTGATGTTTTGGGTGAGCACTTGATGACCAGAGATGGGGTAACCTACTCCTCCGCCTTGCATCTCTTACTCAATTTCCGAACCTCTCTGTCTTTTGCAGGTGCTCGTCTAGCAGAGGTGATCTCGCATTATACACAAGAGCGCGAGGATGGCAAGAAAGCGAAGTTATGACCAAATTAATCGCCATGCTTAGCAGCCTTTACCTCGCTGTGGCCTGCTATGCTCGTTTTCTGCGAGATCTGTTACGAAGAGGTGCTCTCGTAAAATGAAGCAGGCATACTTGATTTCAAGCGTTCTGTGCATTCAGTTGTGTATGTATCGGGTGTTTGAATTGTAGTTGTATCAGCATAGTGTACATCAATATTAGCTTAGCGAGCAGTGTCCATGAGATGCGGTGAGAGTCTAGAGCTCTTGTCGACTAGGGAGCTGGTGAACCTCTTTCTCAGACCGACGAAGCAGTCCAGAGAGACCACTGACACCCAGACTTTTGAGATTGGCTGCAGTCAGAGGGCAAGCAAAACTGATGTCCTCGCTGAAGGAGATAGGAATCGGGACAGACAGTATCTTTAGCTTTGCGCTAACTTTCAGCGACAACTGGTGAATTCGTGGTGCGAGTGTCAGTTGTGCGCAGTGTGGAGAAGTCACATTCGATGAGGACTCACGTCTAGGTCTTGAACGGTTCCTCCTGTCAGTCCACATTTGGAATTCAGGTCCTATAGATTGGGCGGAACACTTCGCTGTAAGCGAAACCCTTCAAAGCGGTATCCTTCAAAGCAATCCCTCTCAGACTCCTTTTACTCACCTTGAGAATTGTTTGATTGGTATCCTTTGAGGAATCATATCGTATTTGATAGGGAAAGGTCTGGTAGGGCAACAGTCGTCAGCCGCTCTTTTCTGCGAGACCCATACATCTCCGAGAGGAACTCACAATAGTCGTATTGGCTTGCGACGCTATTTTTTGATCACTGACGCTTCCTGTTCCGATGACTTGACTTGTATCGACCGTGTCATAGATCTGAGTTGATGATAGTTTCGATAATGTAAAGTCAGTCAGGGTCGTCTCGATCTGACATTTTCCTTCAATGCTCACATTTGCTGTAAGCTCGCTGAGCGTGGCTGAGATTGCGTTTGGATTGGAGACAACGAAGTCTACAGAGCCATTTAAAGTGAGTGCCGATCCCGACACGCCCACAGAGGAAGCACTGGGAGCAACGTCGGAGCCGATCCCGACATTGGGTGGCCGAGCAAACTTGATATTTCAGAGCAGGGAGACGCCGTACCTCAGCCACATCGTTTCGCGGTATCAACACAACACACCCAGACTCACAATTACTACGAGACAGATGATGCTGATGATGACGATGATCGCATTTATGACAACGCAAAAGAGGGTTCTGGAAGTCCGATACATCAGCCCAACGGGTCTTGCTAGGACTATGTGGACCTCTACATAGAGTACTCACCGGAAGATCTTTGCTGCAACACCTCTCCTTGCCATGACTCGCTTGTCATCGACAGTCCAGATGCTCTTTCCAGCGTACGGAGTTGTACCGACTACATATGGCGACCTCTCGTATGGCGTACCACCTGCACTACCATCCTTCTCATTAATATCGGTATCGTACAGGCCATGCTGTCTACCAGGGTAAGCGGTGTAAGGAGCTGTAGCCGAGCCGTCCCTCAGAGTGTCTTCGTTTGCCATACTACGTGGCTGGCCCTCGTAACTCTCTTGAAGATTGGAGTAATGAGGCTCTTCGTCATGAAATTGAGCTGCAGAAGAGCCGAATTGATGGGGTTGCTGAGCATATGGGTCGTTGTAGCCATGTTGACCTTGGCTGCTGCTTTGAGCGTACTGATTGTTCGCAAAGGGGTATGCCATCGTTGTGTATTGTTGGATGTGCGAACAGGAGATGAAGCGTGGACCGCCGTGAGTTTTCCTCGCCCTCTTTCTCTCTAACGAGCAGGCAATTATTTCGCAGTCCAGTCAATTAGGCGGTGATGTCGCATCTCAAGGTTCAGGCTCCTCCTGCCTCGCACGCGTGTCTGCTTCGTCGCTATTTTAGGACGAGCCGGCGTGTGTAGTAATGTGGAGAAGTGGGATCGATCGCGTGGTGGAGAGGACCGACCCTTCACCAGCTGGGAATCAAGTTCACTTTCTCACACTTTGCGGTAAGAAAGTCACTGGCAAGGAGAGCACTGAGAGACGCAATGGCGAATGGCTTCTTTGCACATATTCGGGTGTCTACATAATAATCCTTAGATGCTTACTTGATCAATTCGATCGACAGAGCAGAAAGACATAAGATCAAGGATGGTGGCTTCTCGAGCACGCTCAGAATGGCAATCGACGTATCACCAGGATATTGATGAGGGATCTGCACGATAAGATAGCAGCAGGCTACCTACTGTCCGCCAAGAGATCCCATAACGAGGTGATAACAGAAGCTGCAGATATGGCGGAGGGGCACATCATGAATCTAATTCGTGGATGCTAATAAGCCAACTTTCCCTCTAGATAAGGAGGGACCTATCTTCTTTCCTCATCAACATGAGATTAGAAAAAAGAATGAAGTTGAACACGAACAACGTATCCTCTCCATGCCGGCAAATGCTTTTCTTTTTTTCATTTTATCGATGTAGAGACAGATACGCTCTTCTACGTCCTCTCTTACTGTCGCCAAGTGAGCGTGTCACAACTGAAACTGCCCTCGCAGCACAGGACATACACAATCCATCGAAGCGGTAGATTATAGGAGGCATTGCGGCCGATAACGGTGGTCAGGCGGTACTTGTATCAGAAATAAAGGACAGAGAAAGTACTGTATAACAAAGCCCGCGCAGCAACGTATACACAAGACGAAGAAGAAACGTCCTAAACGAAGCTAGTGGGTGCAGCCAACCTCCACACGCTTGCTCTACATGACCCTTTTGCGCGCCGAAGACTGTGCAATTCCCTATCGCTGTCCGACGTACTCTAATCGCCCTACGAGTCCCGCATCTTTTGGCGAGATAAATACCGCGAGTCGCAGGCCTCTTTGTAGAGAGACCTTCCTTCCTACTACTCCACCTCGTCTGCACTTTCTGCAGCCCTTCTATCCTCTTGAACAACCTACCGCCGCTCCCTACTAGTCAGCTCTCCCATCATGTCTGCCCCTCACTCTGATCGCCCTGCCGTCCTGTCGGAGCTATCTCCCATCTTCACCAGTCTCCACGACTCAAAGACAAAGAAGCAGATGTCCTTTGAGCAGATTGCCAAAGCTATCGACAGAAGTGAATGGTACACTGCCGCAATCTTCTACGGTCAAGCCAAGCCAGATGACAACGACATCAAGAATCTTGCCAAGGTCTTGGACATCAGAGAAGAGTACTTGCAGCAATCTCTTGGAGCTAATTTCTTCCCTACCAGAGGACTAGGAGAGTTCCCTCCCAAGGGTGAGTGTTGCAAAGTGAAAGTATCGGTTTGGACTCGTTGTTCACCTTCTTAGCAAACGTCAGATCCCGTTCTCTACCGACTGTACGAGTGCCTTCTCGTATACGGATACCCTATCAAGCACATGATCCACGAGAAGTTTGGAGATGGTGAGTGCGCCCCTATTTGGCTTTCTGTCATACACACATTACAGAAAGTCGAGCAATTGCTGATTTTGTGGCCTCTAATCAGGTATCATGAGTGCTATTGCATTCAACGGAGCCGTCGAAAAGGTGGCCGACCCTGCAGGCGACCGAGTCAAGATCACCCTCAACGGAAAGTTCCTGCCCTACGTGAGATGGTGAAAGATTCACACAAAAAGAGGTCAAGAAGGAAGATCGCCATTAGCATGTACCAGTGTTGATTGCAATCTAACGGATTTGCGTCGGTTCACCGCAGTGGAGTGAAGAGCTCGCTGCTATTGAGAAAAGAGCATGCGGTGGAAACTGATGCTTTACAACGTGAATATACTGCATCCGGGTCGGGTGCGAAGGTCGAGAAGTCTATCACTCTTCCATCGCCTTAGTGAGATCTCTATCATTGAGATGGCAACACATGATGCGATTCAACGGGCAAATCGTGTTGCATTGAATGCACAATACAAAGATGGAAAGCCTACGTCGAGGACCTCCTTGACTAGCCAGCCAGTTCTTCCTTCATGCCCTCCATTGCTTCTTCTCGACTAGGTGGTCTGACTCCAAAGCAATCCGTTCCTACTCGGACGTTGTTACTGCCTGCTTTGATTCCAACTTCTAGGTCGTTGCTCATGCCCATACTCAATTCAAGTCCACCTCTCTCATCGTCGCCCTGCAGTAGATCGGCATACGTTTCCTTGTGTTTCTCAGAAATGGTGTCCTCGCTGCGTAATGCAGTGACCAGATTCGTCCTTGTATCACTCAATCTTGCAAAGTCTGGATTTGTTTTCTGCGCTTCTTTCTCGATTTCCTGCCTCGATTGACCCTCTTTCGATTGTTCATCGCCGGCCTTACTGTTGCTTGCTGCACCGATGGTCATCACCCCTCGAAGTCGTAGGGAAGGGCACTCAAGAATGACATGTTTCGCGAGGGCAAAGAGGTCGGACGACTTCGAGGAGGCCTCCTCTAGCAACGGCTCCATCCCTCCCTTTGCCTCCTCACCGGAAGTATTCACTTGTAGATACACGCCCAAGGGCTCCTTTCTAGCCTCGCCGACCTTGCCGTCCAGTGCCTTTTCCAGCGCTGTTGCACACTTGACCGAGTCAAGCGTCTCGAGCATGTACAAGTTGGGGATACCTTGGAATAATGAAAAAGACGTCGGTAAGCTGCTGTACTCCGGATCTGTCTTGCCTCCTCTTACCTACCAGCGATGAGTTTAGCCTTGTTACTTTGAAGCTTCCCCACAAAATGCCACTTTATCGTTTCAGGCAGGACCTTGGCCTTCGCTTCCAACTCCTGAGCATAATTTTCGCCGAAATGCACCTGGTCTGCGTGGACATGAGCTGCCAGGATGGATGTAGGGGGATGCAATTTCGAAATGGCAACGAGACGTGGCTGTGACCGAATGGAGAGTGAAAGAAGGGAGAAGAGGGAGTAAGAGACGTAGTTCCCCCCCTCCCCCACCCACACACACACACCCGTCCTTCTCACCTCTTCTTGTCTCTTAGATTCCTTCGTAGCTTTGCTGATGCGGTCTCGCACTTGTCGGATCTGCCTGGTCACTCGTTCAATCTGCTCCGAAGACGGTTGCAAGGCGGAAGTGGAGGAATGGGAGGACGACATTCTAGTGTAGGCAGGAGAAAAAGACGCTTGAGTGGCTGCTGACGTTCTCTGAAATAAGGTACGAGCTGGACAGGCTTGCATTCCCTTTTTCCCCTTCTTGTCAAAAGTCAGGCGGTCAGCGTGGTTGCCAAATAATGATATGAAGTGGAGCGAGCAAGGAGGCGTTCAACTTCACATTCTCACGCAAGCAAATTTAATGCATCAAGGGAAAATGGATGAATGATAGTGTGGATCTAATCAAGCCAACAGAACGCGAAGCCACTTCTACCACGCGACTTACCACACTCGCGGTAAAGTTGACGTGACCCGTCGCAAAGGAAGGCTAAGCGTGCGCCGAGTGTGACGGGGGGTGGAATTGTCTCACCGTATTCTCGCAGAGTAGGGGGGAAAAGAGGGTCAGGTATGTCCTCCAATTGTAGGGAATGATGCCCACGACGATACAAGGAGGAGAAGCGGTTCTCAGGGATTACTTGCGAACAAGGCAGAATGAAAAAATCGACACCAAGATCAGCGGGAAAGTGATCGGCAAAAAGTGGAAGACACCGTCGTGCAAATAGACACGCCTCGCATCCTACAATGTCTCCGCGTCTCTACGTGAATCTGACAATCGCAAGATCTCCCTGTGTACCATTTCTCCGTTCAGTGCTTCTTTTTCCCTTGCTTGGGACTCTCTCGCTCCTGTACGTTTTAAGGTTCAAGCACAACTCCGCACTCTTCATGCGGCTGCACTCTGGTGTTGGTAAAAGTTTCCTCTGTAGGAGGAGATATAATTATCCCAATCTCGTTGTAATATCTCCTTGAAGGGGGGCTTTCCTTTAAATTAAATGTTGGCCGTCTACCCTTTTGTTTTGTCGGAATAAGATTTGATCCCGATTGCCCTGTTTCGAGACCAACAGACTCTTTGCCTAGTAGCATTTAGCTTCGATTTGGGTCCTCTTCACAGTTGTTAGTGTGTGCGACTGTATTCTGTCTGCTCCTTTCTATGCGAAGCGGCCTATGCTATTGATTGCGAGAGTCATAGCAAAGACTTTGCCCCTGTTCACAGAGGAGAGCGTGTCGCACAGTATATGCGATAGAAGCAGACCTGTCTCGCTTTGCCTGTGTGATTTTATCCAGTCTACGAACAACATCGTCACATCGCTGCTTTTCACCAAGTCCAGGTCTCTTGACGGAGGCAAATTTGGCCGAAAGGAGGAAGTGCTCCATTTTTCACTCACGCAGAACGTCATTATCGAGCATATCCAGCAGCTTTGCCACTGGACTTGATTCCTGATCCCGCCATTTACATCCAAAGCGGTAGACGACACCTGGAATGGCATGATCCGAAGTCGGTGCTCGATCGACTTCATCAGGCTCAATTGCCCTATATAAAATGCCAATTCTTTGGATTCCATCGAGAGAACCCACCACATCATCCTTCTCAACAATCTTACCCTTCTCATCGTCCTCCTTCTCCTTCTCACAGCACTCGCACTTGCTTCCTCTTTGCCCGCCCCAAATGCTCCGCCACGCACCTTACCCTCCGCAAGGGAGCAGAGTCAGTCCGTCTCGTCTCATCAACAACGCCAACGTCTTCAATGGAGCAGCATTAAGAACGGTGACCACCTCTACTTCCTCTGCTGCTTCTACACGAGGATCAACTTCGCCTGCTCTCTCCATCATCCCCTCACCACCAGCACCTACGACTACCAAAGTCAAGGTCTACTGGACTCCGCAATTGGACGAGCTCCTCCGAAACATTGCCATTCCTCTCCTCGAGCAGGGACAAGAAAGCAAGGAGACATGGAGGACAATCATGGCTCAATTCCGTCGTACTACTACCATCAATGCAAGCGACAAGCAGATTCGAGAAAGATGGCAACATCATGCAAACCCAAATACAGAATCTTCCCCCTTTTCGTGTCAACAGAGCTGTCATATTCTTTGCGAAGTGTTGTGTATAGGTACAGCATGGGCCGAGATAGCAAAGACCGATGAAGTGGAAGGGTACTCTGCCAACGCCATCAAGAACCACTTCAACACCAACTTGAAGATTCACTATGAAGCCTTGATAGTGCAGCACGAGCTTACGGAGGTGAAAGCTAGTCGCAGCAGGTTGTCGAATCAAGAAAATCGTAGTAATAATGGCAATCCGACAAGGCGACAGCTCTCCGCCGAGGTTCTACAAGACATTGAAGCAAGAATGTACGATCTTCACAAGAATGGAAAGACCGGAAAGCCTTCGAAACACATCTTGCGAATCACCGAAGCTGCAGGTCTTCCCTCTTCGGATGGCAGCGTGAGCCCTGCATCGACTGGTAACCCTAGCCAAGGTAGTCAAACCGATGACATAAACACGCCCTTGCCTGCAACGATATCGAAGATGTCGTTGCTGGCTATACTGGCACCCTTGCCCTCGGAGGACGCTACACAGGACGCTACACAGGCTGCTCATCCTATGCAGATTAATCGAAGCAACGTCTTACCTTGGCCATCGACGACACTACCGTCGACTTTGTCGTGGTTTTCTATTCCGCAACCCGTGGAACCGCCTTTTGCTCCCGCCGCCTCTTCCTTTGACGTCCCGCAACCCGTGGAACCGCCTTTTGCTCCCGCCGCCTCTTCCTTTGACGTCCCGCAACCCGTGGAACCGCCTTTTGCTCCCGCCGCCTCTTCCTTTGACGTCTTCTTTCCCACACAGCCTTCGCGCACTGGTGCACCTGGACGCTTCAGGAACTCCCTGCCCACCTTGCCTGATAGGCCCAGAGTAGGTATCCCAATCTGCTACGTTAGAACCGGTGCCCACTCCGATGCTGGTATGCAGGATTGATACATCGGAAGATGCGAGACAATGAAGATGAAGATAAAAAACTGGAAAACAAGACTGCAAAACCCCATACATATACGCTTTCTCTCTAATGTTCGACAACACAACAATATCTCCGTTTTGCCAATTCCGTGCCGTGCTCAAGCTCGTTCCTGCGTGCTCAAGCTCGTCCTTCCGTGCTTACTATCTTCCGTGCTGTGCTTATTGCCTTTCTTCGTAAACGTCAGAAAACCCACACAATGTTCTTAGTCTCCGCTCGTTTCCCAAATGCTATGTCCTTTCTTGTATGCTCTATGCGCGATGGATCTCCTGTCCTGCCTGGAAGACTCGTTGCAGCAATCCCTGCGGATCTGCCTCGAAGCTGAAATCTTCCGGCGTGGCGGGTTCCATTTCCCTTCCGTACGTCTTTCCCATGTATTCTGCCACTAAAGGTGTCACTTGATTCATCCTCACTTTTGACTCAGGACCAAGCTGTAGGCCGGGCTCGATCTCCTCTAGTTTTTCCTGAGCTTGTGTGAAGCTTCGTCCTGCTGCTTCTCGATCCGGTCTTGCGTCCTCCTCTCGCTTGATTAGTAACGCGAGCTCCCTTTCGATGCTCGTCATACTCTTTCCCTCTATTCCACAGGCAACAATGTTAGCGAACCAGGACAGCAAAGGCTGAGCTTTCACATTGAGAGCAAAGCCATGGGACGTAATCTTCTGCCGGACTTGAATGCCGATAGAGACAAGTTTGTGCGACTCATCCGCCCACACACCAGTATGATCATCGGGCGGCGGGACGGTTTGAATGTGATATACATCTCTTAACAATGAATGGAAGCAAGTTTGCATCTTGTCGACGAAACATCTTGTGGAAAGACTCATGCTCGCGATGTCCCAGATTGGGTAACCCACCAGCTGACCTGGCCCATGAAAGGTGATCTGACCACCCCTCTGCGCTACAATGTAGTCGGCTCCCAACTTTCGCAGTCTCTTTCCCTCGCTCTCGTCTCCGATTGCCTCCTTCGCCCCCTTTCTCCTCCCCTCCGTGTACACAGGCGAGTGCTCCAACAAGAGCAGGTAGTCCTGGCCAGAAATAGCAAGTGCTTTCGCAGTCCGAGTGGAAGGCGCACTTGTACCACCCGATGGTTGCTCTGAAAGGTACGCTCGGGCCGCTAGTCTCTGAGCCACGAGATGCTCCTGCACGGCGAGTCCCAGAGTGTATGGCACCTGATAGGGCACATGAATCCACTTCACCGCCCTCACAGCAGCATTTGCCATGGTGTAATTTCACACACACGATATCCTGGACCTGGGAGAAGCGCTTTTCTAGATTATCTTTTCTTCTCGTCTGCCTCCACAATCAGCTCTCGCGTGGCGCGTCGCTGTACACGTGGTGAAGGACGCAATTTTCCTCCCACCCTGAGCGAACGAACCAATTTTATATTCCGCTACTAAGAATCTTCCTCGCTTCGCTGCGGCATCAATATCTTCTGAACGGAGAAATTGTATTAGCGCCCTGTGTTGTGATTTACAATTCCATCGACTGCCCGGCCTTGAATTCGTAATTTTTGTCAAGCGGCCAAGTTGCAGAAGTCGCTTTGCTTTAGACTCTTCCGATTCATCTTTCCTCCATACCTCAAGATGTCTCATTGTAAGGTGTGTAAGAGTGTTTTTGGAGGTTCGAAGAGGTGATGGATACGGAGGACTGACATCTGTGCTCTCCTTTCTATTGCAGTACGAACACCCGCGACATGGATCGCTGGGATTCTTGCCCCGAAAGCGTGCCGCTCGTCATCGTGGTAAGGTCAAGGCGTGAGTAGAAGGACTGGCAATATTTCGACTGGAAGAGAGGGGATGGACTGACGAAGAATTACTTTGCCTCTCTCTCTACTGCAGCTTCCCCAAGGACGACCCAAAGAAGCCAGTACACTTGACTGCTCTGATGGGATACAAGGCAGGTATGACACACGTTGTTCGTGACCTCGACCGAGCTGGTTCAAAGATGCACAAGAGAGAGATTGTAGAAGCTGTCACAGTCATTGAGACACCCCCTATGGTTGTCGTTGGTGTGGTTGGATACGTAGAGACACCGCGAGGACTGCGATCTTTGACGACAGTCTGGGCAGAGCACCTTTCCGACGAGGTCAAGAGACGATTCTACAAGAATTGGTACCGAAGCAAGAAGAAGGCATTCACCAAGTATGCCAAGAAGCACAGTGAAAACAACGGAAACAGCATCGCGAGAGAATTGGAGAGAATCAGCAAATACTGCACAGTTGTCCGAGTTCTTGCCCACACCCAAATCCGAAAGACTGGCCTCAACCAGAAGAAGGCTCACTTGATGGAAATCCAAATCAACGGTGGATCTATTGCAGACAAGGTTGAATTTGCCAAGTCAAGCTTTGAAAAGACCTTTGATGCGTCATCAGTCTTTGCTGCCAACGAATCTGTCGACGTCATTGCCGTCACAAAGGGTCACGGTTACGAAGGTGTCACCGCTCGATGGGGAACAAAGAAGCTGCCGCGAAAGACACACAAGGGTCTACGAAAGGTCGCTTGTATTGGTGCTTGGCATCCTTCCAATGTCATGTTCAGTGTCGCTCGTGCCGGTCAGGATGGTTACCACCACCGAACAGAGCTGAACAAGAAGATTTACCGAATCGGAAATGGATCAGACTCTTCCTCGGGAGGTACCGACTTTGACACGACCAAGAAGACCATCAACCCCATGGGAGGATGGCCTCACTACGGTCTTATCAACAACGACTTCATCATGATCCACGGATCTTGCCCCGGAGTAAAGAAGCGTGTCTTGACTCTACGACGAAGCCTCAAGATCCACGCCAACCGAAAAGATTTGGAGCAGGTCAACCTCAAGTTCATCGACACCTCCAGCAAGTTCGGTCACGGTATCTACCAAACCGGAGAAGAGAGAGTGGCTGCCGAAGGTGTTCGAAAGATCAAGGTGGCGCCCACTGCCTAAGAAAATTGAATCCCCACATGACGCTGTACACATTGTCCCTCTTTCCCCTTTCCCCCTTCCTTTTCGTCATGCAATTTTCACTCTTTCATTTCTCTTCCCCACATAAGACTGATTGACTAAGGAGAACAGTGGTAATTGCACAAGGTATGGGAATGGGGGGGAGAGGGAGAGAGAGAGGAAGAGAATGAGAAAACATTATTGAGCGTAATAGGTGGCTGCTAATTAGTAGCGGTGGAAAAGGAAGAACTCGTGGATGCACTCATGTTCCAGCATCGTCGAGCAAGGGGGCTCGGCTGAGACGGAGCATGCTGCATCGTCTTTTTCTTAGCAAGCAGTTCACTCAGGGCTTTTTGATAGGAAAGGGAGATCAAGGTTCAGCGAAGTTTCTTCCGTCTTTGTGAAGCAGGCGGGGTCGAATGCTCACCTATATGCTCGTTGCCCTTCATGAGCAGTCCTGGAGCCTTCTTTGGTGTCGATGAGGTGCGACGCTGATCAGGTATGTCGACACACAAGTCAGTCTGATGCTTATTCACGCCGCCGTCTGCGACCTCGTGCTTTGTCTTACGTACCCTTTGCAAGATGGCCTGTTTTCCAATCTCGACGAGGAAATCTCTTTCGTTCACCTTCATTCCTCGCTCCACGCATTGTACTATCCAATTGACGCCTACAATGGTCGGCAACTTCCGGGTACTTTGGGTCTCCTGCAGAGTTCTCAAGTAGTGTAGAGTAGAGGGCTTCCCGTTCTTGTATACGATATGAGTCAAAGTATGCCTGGGCGATCCACCGCCACTACTCTGAGAAGAAGGCACTTTCGTGTATACCTTTGCACCGGCTTGTTTCAATTGAATAATCCAGGATTGCGATGCATCTTCGCCGTCTTGATCTCGAATGTCGACCAACACTCGAAGGCCCAGAAGAACGTTGGCTTGGCTGTGCTTCTTCTTCACCTTCTCATCGGTGGGTGCGACTTCGTCCTCGCTGACTTCTCTGCTGTGCCCCACTCTATCACTACTAGTACGTCTGAGCCGGATTTCACGACCGTCCTTTGACATTACACTGACTTCCTTTTCGGTAAGAGTGGGTTTACAAGAGCTGCCTTCAGTGCTCTGAACATTTGCTCTTGGACCGGTAGTCAAGTCGGCTTTCGTAGGAGATCTGGCCATCTCGATTCGATGCAGGAAACTAGCTGTGGGTGTGCGGGAAGTCTCCACACCTACTGGAAGCACTTGTCTCTTGGGTGACAGTGATTTGCGAGACAATCGTCTCTCGCAAGCCGATTCTGCTCCCTTCTCACTGCGCTTCACAGGAGACGATGCCGCTTTTGCACGTTCCACTCGTTGCAAGAAAGAAACTTTCGGTGTGTCTACATCTCTCTCAAATGTGCATTCTTCTTGCTGCAGCTTCTCTGCCGGCGATGAGCGAGAGCTGCGTGAGGAAGGAAGCTCATCCGGTGGTCCTACCTTCGAAGCAGACGGACGGCCCTTTTTACTCTTAGAAGAAGGATTGTGTTTTATCTTTAATCTGGCCAAAGATGCTTCCAGTTCGGCCAAAGCATACGTCGTCTCCGGTGACAAGTCCAGTGGAGGTGCCGAAGTCTGGGAATGCTGTATCTCGCTCCTTCTCCTCCTTCGATTAGCAGGCGAAACTGTTGTCACTTTCATCTCTCGTTCCTTTGGAGGTTGATTTGGAGACTTCTCGAATGATTTCTCCTCCGACACGCATTCGCTGAGCCTGCATTCTCCTACTGTAGTTATGCTATCCCGTTCCTCAAGTGACGAACAAGTCGTCAACAATTGATTAGCGGTCAACACTTTTAGAGATTTTCTTCTCCTTGAGGGAGCCTCTACTCTACTCTCCTTCAACTCCTGTGATGACATTCTATCCTTGGAGGATGGAGTTTCGAGATTCGACTTGCCCACCTCGACCACCGCTTGCCGGTTTTGCTTCACTGGGGACGTGCTTCGGAGAGGGATGCGGTTCAACCTAGACGATGAAGCGCTACTCGTCCTTATCTTTGTCGTGGCAGCAACATCCCTCGATCTTGCTGACTCCGCTTGCCTCCTTCTAGACTCGCCCTTGTTGGCTAACGACTCTCCCTCCTTAATTGGCGTCGCCGCTGCTTGAGACCCTCTTCCCTTGTCATCGTCGAAAGGATTCTCGGGGTCGTATTCCACCGAGCTCTCTCGCTGCTCTCTCCTGGAGGAGGAGGAAAATCCCTTGATTTGAGATGGGTCTGGAAAGGGAAAGGATCCCTCCGAATCTGCTATGCTCTCCAAATCTCGAATGCTCTGCCACTTTTCCCTCAAAAATTGTCTCAGATCCTCCTTACGACGCTCGCTTTCTCTTGGCCGCTCCATCATCATTCTTGCCTCTGCGCTATTTACTCCTGAAAGACATCTGCTGTTCTGCGTACTGACTGAGTCCGCTGTGCTGGCCATTCTAAGATCTACGCATGACTGGGCGTCCGACCTGTTTGCTGCTTGCCTTTGGGCGTTGTATACGGCACTGGAATCCCTAAAATTCACTCCATCAACACTCACACACACTTTCCGTAGATCTCAGAGCAAGTCTGATTCCTGCAAGACCAACACATGGGAGACGCGTTACGAGAGTAACACTCTACACGTGGTGCGCAACTACTCAGACAACAGAGATCTCCGCGGCCGCGAAAGGACCGGGCGTCAGATAGAAGGGGGGGTACCACTAAAGCGGGCAGTCCTCGCAGCGTCTCGAGAGATGATCGCCTCTTCTTGATGAAAATTAGCATCGACAGTCCTCATGACTATGCTGCTGGCAAAGATTGCAGGAATGCTTTATGGACTGACTGATGAGCTTGCATCAAAGCGCTCTTGACCGTGGAAGATGATTAGGGTACAATGACAGTGATCCCGCTCTGCCATAGGGCGAGAGCGAGTCTGAAGATCTTCTCGATAGCACCCTTTCTGCCGTGATGAGATTTTTGTGTCCTGACATGTCTTTGTGACCAACTGCTTAAGTACACCTTTGCGTCTGTACTGCCTTCTTGCAGGGTGAGTAGCCGTAGACGCTCTTGACGAACAAGGGCGGATGCATTAACACGGCTGCTTGGCCGCGCGTGGCCCACGTCTGCCTGCCTCCATTTCGAAATTGAAATATTCTCAAGCGCCTTGTCATGCAGCTGTTGGCAGCCAGCAACGGAACACTGATCAGAAGGAAAGGGAGCGACGAGAAGCACAAAGGCATCCACTTCTTTATTCTACCAAAACCTTCACAGGACCTGAAAGTGGCTGCTGGGTGGCTGTCAATCATATTCACGCAATGGCGGCAAGCCCCAAATCAAGATCCTACGATTATGACCCTTCTCAATCGGCATCGTCACACAACCAGAATGCAGTAGGAGGATCCCACAGTCTGGATGTAACGAGCTCGAGGTTACCAGTGAGCAGACAGGATACATCATCATCATCATCACTTCGTCATCTCAGTAGTGGTCATCAACATCATAGTCACTATGTCAATGCTCCCATCACGAAGCTGAAAAGGGTGGATACGAATGATTTGAAGAGTAAGCTCGCAACAGCATTAGGAAACAATGGCAAGAGGTATTGGTCGGCGCTGCTGGCATTCATGAATGCCAAGATTGATCGATACGAATTCGAAGAAGAGACAGCCTACTGCTTGAGCTCTCAGCATGGTGGGTAACGACACCTTGAGGGTAAAGGTGATTCGGAAGATGAGGGACACGTCTGCTTACCACCACCTCTCCATTGTGCCATCCGCAGTTCACCTACATAATCAATTGGTGTTGGGTCTACTGTACAATGCTTCGGCAGGCATTCCAGGTCCATCTTCGCTTAGGAACGGCTCTGGTCATCACAAAAGAGATGCGAATGGGGACTTGGTAGGATCAGATGGAGAATTGATTGGCTCGCAGGAGGAGGAGGAAGATGAAGACGAATCGTTGAATCGGGTGCTGGCCCCTCCCGGAAAGAGACTTCGCATGCTCACAGCAGGTCTATCCAGGAAGGACAGAGCACGTATCAAGAACATTCCGAAGAACATGACACACTCCAAAGGTTTGGGCAGTGGCGCTTCTTCTTCTTTAGGTTGGGCAGGAGCAGGTGCTGATATGCTGGAGAAGAAGAGAAAGGAAGAAGAAAAGCGAAGATCGATTGAGGAAAAGAAACGAGTCAAAGAAGTCCAGACACAAATTGGAGCAAAAGATTGGAAAGATCAGATCCTTCTCGGAAGCGAACAGGTTGCGAGTGTTCATGGAAAATTATCGTTGAGTGAGTGCATGCGAGGATGTCAGTTGCACGCAAGTGAGACCATGTCGAGAGCTGACAGGGCCATGGTATTGATCAGCGACACAACAAGAAATTGCAAGAGCCTTGGCAGCGCCTCTTTGTGTTGAATCGAAAGAGCTCCCTGATCTGGAATCGATGCGGGATAAGATGACCATGCAAGCCGTCGAAGCGGGCTTGCCCAGAGGAGCCCAATCGCAGGCGGCGGCCCTACTCCTGGCTGCACTACAGGTATGGCTCTCCCTTTTTCCTGATCAGCGGAACAAAGTTCACTTAGGCTGTTCTTAATTACTTCTATTTCCCAATTCCGACTGCACAGAATCATCTGCAAAACGTAACGAGCAGCATCATCACCAAAGTTCGAGCAAATCGTCAAATGGGAATTCGAACATCTCATCGTGACGAAGCTATGTCCTCCGAACATCAAGCACAGCTACCCATCGTTACGATGGACACTTCCAACCTGCAAGTGAATGAGACTGAGGAAGAGGTGGCAAACGCGACGATCAAGCAGAGTCCATTTGCAAGATCAAAGCAAACCATGAGGCGAGATCTCTCCAGTCTTTCCAGTAGCTCTGCATCTCTGAATCGAGCAAGCGCCTCCAACTCCTTGGCGAATTCGAGCATGGTCTCCCTGAACAGCACTGCTCCGACGAGCTTGCCCGAGTCTATCTCTTCTGATGACGCAACGACACGGGGTAGGAAAGGCGAAGATCGTGGCGAGGTAGGGCGGGCGCAAGATCTCGTATTGGAAGGTAGCACTCGACTTGATGACGAAAGTGGCACTCCTGACAGAAAGAACGATACCAACCTGGAACTTCGCCACCTGTCGTTTCTACTCAAGGTGGCTCCTCATACGGTCGTAGAACCGCTGGGCCTGGGAACGCAAGAAAGACTGCTTGCTCCCGATTGGACCGCAGTCGACGAGAACGCCATTCGCGAGCAAGAGTGGACAGATGATGGGATGCTGTTGCGAGAGAGTAGAATAGCCGCTACAGCAAAGATGAGCTCTATTGCTTCCTCGACACCATCTCATCGAAGTAAATACATCATCGACCAACTAGCTCCTGTGCGGCTATTCGACAGAAGAACGCTCATGGAAAACCAAGCTGCACATAACCACAATGGAAGGAGCACAAAGGGAGGTCTCACTCTGCCAGCTAGCAGTGGTGGCCATAGCGGTAGCAGCAACAGCAACAACAGCAATAACGTGACAACGGCCGACAGTGCTGCTGCTGTGGCGTCCACCTCCGCTACGGCAGGCGTCAGTGTGGACGTGGAAGAAGACGGGGTCAATGAGAATCAAAGTACGATCTCTTCTGCTTCGACAAACTTCCCAAGTCGATACTCCAATAATGCTCCTCATCACCACCGTGGATTGGACCCGCATCTGTACGACGTGGTGGATCCGGTCGCCTTGCTCGGTTCTATGGCCAATTGAATCAATTCTTCTCCGTCTATAGTCATATTCTGCCATCTCTGTCGATGAAACTCTTCAATGTACCTCTACTCATCTGTGTTCTATGCATACCCATTCTGGCGCTTCCAAGTGCATTCTACTTTGTAATGGGATCTATCCTCCAGCAGTACTCGTAATGGACGCGGTAGAAGGAAAGGCCAGTGGTGTACAGATACAGGGAGGTGAGGCTTTATTCCTTTCGCCGGATGAGGTTTTGCAGCATATCGAAGCTGCGTCAAGAAGGAAAGGTAGCATTAGATGCGCCCCATTTCGACATGAAGTCAAGCGAAATACTCACCTGTTGCCATCTGGCTGTAGATCTATATATTGGCCATGCTGCTTAGAAGAGGCCCATGAGCCAGCTGATCGACTACTGACAGTAGAATCAATCAGAGGTGTGCTGCGTAAGAGTCCGAAGTCGGAAGTGATGCCAACGATCCTGACAGGAGTGGGTGGCGTCGTGTCGCTTAGAGTTGTCACTTGATCACTATCGAGCGGTCAATTAATGTGTCAATTCAGCTACAGATCTGTACCAAGATCACACTCTCTTTCCTGAGAACCCGACAACACAGAGGGGAAAAACTCACGAATGAAGCCAAGCTCGTCTGTAAGCATCGACGAAGGGGTCGAAGCTACCGCCGGCACTGATAAAGGTGTTCCACATGCGCTCGAATGTAGCAATGATCGCACCAGCAAACCTTTCCTGGGAAATAGAGGCCAAGTGTCCATCTCGCGAAGAAGGAAAGTCGAGTAAAGAGCTGTTGTGGGCATTGATTAGATCAGAGAGAGACGTCGTTGGGCGAGGATTGAGCGTGTTTATCCCACACCCAACAACGAGACTTATCCTACCTCCCGCAAATTGACTGTTGACCAAGACTCCTGCCATCTTAGCATATCTCTTCCCACGAAAGGCGAAAGTTCCCTTTCTTTCCCCCTCTTGTTCGTCTGCATCACTGACTTCGGCATACACGTCATTAGGCCACTTGATTCGTATCTTTTCTCCTATTGCTGCATATTCTGCTCCCAAAATTCCACTTCGAACGCTCTCTACGATGGCTAATCCAGCCAAGTATTGAACGAAGACAATTCCTCCCGTCCCACTCCTTGCCAAAGCGGAAGGCGAGACGTGGAGCAAAGTGGAGAACTGAAGGCAGCCTAGTGGTGATATCCAAGCGTTCTTTCCTCTTCCTCTCCCTGACACTTGGTGAGTGGCAAAAGAGGTAAAGCCGTTTGGCGATTTGGTGAGAAGCTTGTAATTCTTATCTAGCATGGTCTGTGTGCTGGTGACGACTTGAGCATACGTTGAGACCTCGGCTAGCTGGACATCGTCATACACCGAACCCCATTTTGGACCATCAGACGAAGAGTCTGTGACCCAGGATAGCTGAGGACCCTGTATGATTCGCCTTCTTGCTTCTTGGATGTAAGCATAGAACGACAAAGCATCCCAATGGGGAGTTAGGTGCGAATGATCATCTTTTGGGTCCATGACTGCCAAGATATATTTCGGCACTTTGTTCAGATCTACTTCAACTTCGTCGATCTCCCCCGCTCTAGCCTCATCCGCATTAGAAGCTACGACCGGAAAGGTATAGGGCGAATAGTCTGCCTCGGTGCAAATCGCAAAGAGCTCAGTGGAATCGGAAGCACTGTGAATATGCAATGTGTCGTTCGTATCTGCGAAAGCACACAATCCAGAAGTGAGCTTGTCTGCGCTAGCAAAGGAAGCCAAAGTCTCTTTTGGAGAAGATGAGACGGACTTCCATACATCCAGTACCTGTGAGATCGTTTCTGCATTCCGAGCTGTTAGCATGACAGGCGTTAGCTTGGGACCACTCCCCGACATCTGGCCACTTTCCTGCGCAGAAGCAGGGACTTTGACTTCCAGACCCAATGCCTGCAATTGTTCGCCGAACACCGCCAGTCGTTGTTCCTCAAGCTTGTCAAGCGAATCTGTAGGCATTGTCTCGGGGGCGCTGTCTAGCTGTGTCGGCCTTTCCCTACTGGCCAAAGGAAACTCTGGATGCGTTCCAAAGAGCAAAGCGTGCCCCTTGCCTACTGTGCACTGAATGACAGCTGCCTGACCAGCAAGACCGGCCTTGATAGCAATTTGCCCATGAGATTTGACGTCTGAATCTCCTTCGCTGATGTACCGCGACAGCACCTTGACACCACGATTTTGGTACTTCGCTGCTTCCATAAAGGCTCCTCCTCCATTGTAGTATGTCGTGTACTTCGCTTGCTCGCCTCTGCCCTCAACTTGCAATTCGACCATGCGCGCTCCTTTGTCACTCTCATATACAAATCCTGGGAAGACCGTTCCTCTGCAAGTACCAGGAAAGAATTGTAGAGATGGCCTGTCTCCAACAACTTGCATCTCCGGGATCCCCTCTTCAAATTCGCAGCGGGAGCTAGCATAGTAAGCTCCAGCACAGATTCCTAAGAAGCTTCCCCCCTCTTGAACAAAGTCTCTGATTCTCTCATCAGCACGCAAAGATTTCGAAAATGTCGAAGAGCGATGTGAGGCACCTAGCTCACCCACATAGGGCAAGTCTCTTCCTCCAGGCAGGACAAAGAGAGATGCATTGGATGACCATGGATCTACCGCCAAGGATTTTGCATTGATGCACTGGACGTCATACGAAGGAAGCAAGATCCGTAGCGTTTTGAGGGTGTGAGAGAGCGCCGAAGACGAGACACCAGGGCCTGAATAAACTAAGACGTTGGACATGCTGGCATAGGGCCGCCTCAAGTTGCAACGCCAGACAACTTGGCCTTTGAGTGTCAGCTTGGGAAGATTCTTCTCCACCCGGCACAGAAGCGAGAGGGACAAATTAACCTTTAAACTTCCCCTCAGAAGCACACGCTCGAGCCACGCAGCAAGATTCTCCCATCCTGCTCGACTTCTTTTCCCCTTGGCGACTAGTATGTATACATAGATGGCTCTCCAATAATCCAGGATGAACTCGGTCGCCGCCACTGCTCACTTCAATCCAGATGACTTCGATCTGGATCGCTTGCGCCATCTCTTCAATACCGACGGATATGTAGTCGTAGATGGGATACTCAGCGATCTCGACGTTGAGGAGCTCAGAAAAGCATCAGCCGAGGTGACGCAACTGACGAGGGAGGGAAAGTGGGCGCATCGTAGAGTAGTCGGCAAACAGTTCCCGCCATACAACACTGTCACTTCTCAAGACTCCTGGGGTGTCCAGCATTTGATGCACCCGGATTTGCCGCATCACGATTTATTCACAAAATTCTACGGATCCTCACCACTGCTTGACATTGCTGCTCATCTGCTGGAAAGTACGACTGCAAGCATGCAGTTGGAGCTCTTCAACCTGCTAATTGAGCCATCAGAACACACTTTTGCTCTAGGTTGGCATCGTGACGATATCCGACCTGATGTGGACAGAGATCAGGAGCTACAGCGATTAGCAGCACCCACCAGTGGTATTCAGTGGAATGCTTGCCTTTACGGCGATGATTGTCTCTTTCTCGTACCGGGCACGCATACTCGCCTTCGAACAGCAGAGGAGATTATAGCGAACCAGACCGACTCGCCTCCTGCGAGAAAGATGCTACCTGGTAGTGATCAAGGCTACGATGGGGCGTGGGATGTCGATCCCGATACAGCGAAACGTGTATGCCTAAAAGGTTTGTGAAGGATGGCAAAGCTTGACGTCAGCGAATCATGATGCTGATGCTCAATGTTGCAACCTCGTCGGTAATTCACAGCTGGTCAGACTGCTTTTTACTCGCAGAGAATCCTTCATCGCGCATCATACCTGCCATCGCGGAAAAGGGCTACACTGCATGGATGCTATGGCGATGTTGGAGGAGCCTTACAGGAGGGTGTCAGCGATGAAGCTTCCAAGACAGCGGCAAGCGAAAGGGCTCGCAATGTGCTACAGGTGGGTGCAAATGCTTCAGCAGTGAAGGAAATATTCTTTACTCATTTTACTGCCTGCACTTCTCCGCTCAATCAGCATGGTGTCGATTGGATGCGAGACGATAGCTTTGGCAAATCACTGCCGCCTCAGCTTTATCCGAGTGAGTATCGCAGTGAATGGTCTGTGTCATTGACATGAAAGTACTGAAGCCTGTCTGCCTGCTGCCACAGTGTGGTTGAATTTACTAGAGATGGATCGAAGGCATCAAGAGAGCCCACTCGGTTACAGTCTGGAGGGATGAGTAGACGATCTCATCTTGCAACTTCGATAACGCGTGTAAAGTATCTATCTATACATACATTAAGCTCTTTCTCAGTATGTAGTAGTGTATTTCTCTTCATCTTCTTCTTCTGCCCTTTTCTCCTCCAAGTGTCTGACCGGCTCTTCAATTCTCCACGATGCGAATGGTGAGCTGATGTTGGGGAAGGAGGGGGGGGAAACATTCGAGGCCAGAACGGTGACTTACGAGGAATTGGTCTGCAGCTCGACGACGATGACTCAAACGATATCGAAGTGACGTGGACTGATCAGGAGAAGATCAACGAGTTCTCTCGTCTCAACACTCGTCAAAGCGAGGCACAATATCAATTAGAATCGAAACGAGAAGAGAAGGAGCAAGTAGATGAAGTGTATGAGGAACTGGAGATGCTTGAATTGAACGAAGATGATGATGACGACGACGATGACGAGGAGGATG
Source organism: Exobasidium rhododendri (assembly GCA_026210745.1). Taxonomy (NCBI): domain Eukaryota; kingdom Fungi; phylum Basidiomycota; class Exobasidiomycetes; order Exobasidiales; family Exobasidiaceae; genus Exobasidium; species Exobasidium rhododendri. The sequence continues at coordinate 1,502,619 of CP110631.1, forward strand.
ACCTGGACGTTGACAATCTTAAAGGCACATCAGACAAAGAGAGTAAGGCACAGGGAGGGAGGTCTTTTCCCTTCAAAGTGGGAGATGCGTTTGTCTATGTGACACTGGAGAAGGGCATTAGTCTATTAGATGAAGAAAGAAGTAGACTGAAAGAGGAAATTGACGAGTGGGAAAAGCAGGTCGACGAGTGCGAGACGGGAATGAAGGCTCTCAAGGTAGAGCTCTACGCCAAATTTGGCTCCAACATTAGTGAGTGATAGAACACAATGAGAGAGAGAGAGAGAGAGAGAGACGGCGATAAAGCCGAGGAGCTGCATCTGATCCTTAATTCACAATGGCAGATCTAGAGAGGGACTAGCACCTCTCAAGAGACAAATTAGGACCCTTGTAAAAACACGCAACTTTCAGCTTCGCATCACGCACACTATACCTCTAAGCACATTCAATTGGTATCGATAACATGAAAGAATGTATACGGTCACAATTTCTACAGGGAGTACATTGAGCTTCACTTCCTCGATGCGGAGAATCTGTCCCGAATTGCTTTGTCTTCACCTTCCCAATTGGCGCCATACCCATTCTTCATGGCTCGATCGATAGATTTAGTGCTGACTTGCGAGTCGGTGTGGCCTAAGATCTGGATGCTTCTTCTAAGCCAATCGGGCAAACATCGTATTGTTGACAGAATCCTCATGAATTGAGGCATGATGATATGTTGACTCAACCCACTATCAAACGCATCGACGATGGCTCTACCGACTTGGATCGGCATGAGATTTGGCGTCAAGAACTCCATACCATGATCTTCCATGCCGTCACCCAAAGCTGTCCGTACTTTTGTAGGGCAGCAAACGGAAGTTCGAACCTTTCGTGCAAAGTATCGAGCATTCAATTCACCGGCCAAAACCTCGTGAAAGGATAGGGCGGCCGTTTTACTTGTTGCATACTCAGCCATCTGAGGTAACGACATGTAACTTGCACTGCTTGCTACCGTCATGATGTGACCATGGTTCTTCTTCACGATGGAGGGCAGAAACTCCTGGACGGTGACCCAGTTCGCCAGGGTGTTTACTCTCCAGACTCGATTGATGCTAGCTTCATCTGCTTCCAAGATCAACGATCCATTGGCGATACCTGCACAATTCATTAGTATCGTAGGTTCACCCCACTTCTTCCGGATTTCTTCTGCAGCCGCATGGACCTGCTCTTTGTTACTGACGTCCGTCTTGAAGTAAAGGATGTCTGGAGCACCTGGCGGTGCTGGCGCGTAACTTGGTGGTGCCATGTCCAGAACGGCAATCTTGGCCTTCTTCTCATGAGACAGCACTTCTACCGTTGCTTTCCCGATTCCAGCTGCTCCACCTGTGATGACGACCACTTCCTCCTTCCAGTTTGGCTTGTCTGCTTGCCATTCTCCATGATTTCGAACGAATCGGTTCAGTCCTCGGTTGACATTCTTGACGAGAACGAACCAGAAAAGTCTTGCGATCCACCTGTTTAGATTCGTGGAGGAAGGACTTAGCAAGTCCAACAAATGAGAAACAGAAGGTGCAGGGTATGCAGAGTGGACAGGGGATCTACGCTTGTCAAGAAGGTAGGTGAGCGCGGGTATAGCAATCAATGCCAAGGGATGAAAGGCTGTCTTGTTCAGGTAGTAGTAGCACAGATCCCACGTAAAAGGAGCGCGATACTTCAAGTCTGGCTTACTTGCTTGCGTCGATGCTGCTGTCATCTTAGGGGGTCTTGTCAAATGATGAAGGTGAAGGAAGGAAAAATGCCACAACGCAGGGCGAGAAGCGGAACCATATCCTTTATATTTCCCCTTGTAATACAGCTTGGCCAGATTTGGCAGCGGGGAAAAAAAAAGGAAATGACAGAACGGCGCTCAAAGCGAGATAAAGTGTAAAGTAACAAGCTACTTGTAGGCCCGTATACAAAAGTCCCTTTGCTCCACTTGACGATCCTTCCTTGTGTGAAAAGACGCCAAAGTTGAAAGAAGGGATGAGCCACGTGGCCTTCGCCGCTCCAAGTACATCCATGGACTTTGGCGAAATTGATGGTGAATAATTCATGCCCCTCTTGATGGTATTCAAAAGTTCAGCTCCGGCAGGATTCGGCTCCACGGCAAGGTGTGATGGGTATGAACTGTTTCTTCACCCTTTGTGCCGGCGCAGACATCTCCTCGACAGCAAGGACAAGTCCTGGCAGTCTTGAGCCAAGCGGTAGCACAGTCGGCATGAAAGGCGTGATGACATGGTAGGCTCATCACCTTGTCCTTTCCACGGTAGTCTTCCAAGCAGATGGAGCAGCTTGCATCCTTTTCACCGCATCCTTGTTTTGAAAAGCTTCTGCTCTCTGTTTCAGCCTGTCTCTCTTTTGCTCTGGCCTTCCCCTTGCCTTTGTGTGAATACAGAGAAAAGAGCAGGGACGATGACCTTTCTTCCTCTTCCTCTTCTTCTTCTTCTTCGCCACATTGCTGCTTAGCTCTTGCGCAACTTCCTCCCGACCACAGAGCATACACACAAGTATGCAGCTTCTTGATTACATGATCTGGAGTCGATTTCGACCGCACTTCGCCGACTTGAGCAGACAATTGCAAGAGATCTTCGTAGCTATCTCGCAGTGCAAAGTCATAATCAGCTACATAGTTTGCAGGATTGGAGGCAATGTCCGAACGAGTAGCTCGAGAATGATGCGACAGACTGAAAAGAGAAGGCGAGGCCATAGGATAGTCATCCATAGCCCCGGCTTGTCCTTCCAATGTAGAGTCGAGGCTACTTGTTCCACTGGTAGAAGTGCCGACTTCAGAAAGGAAACGCTCCCATCTTCTCGACGAGCTAGAGGCACCTCGAGTAAGATTTTGCAGAGGTGGCGGTACGGGTGCGAGCCAATTGGGAAGACTAAGTCTTGGTGACGTCGCTTGGCTGTCATCCTCTGCTTCCCTTGCAGAAAAGGTTCGACTGTGAAACGAAGGAGAGTGCCTCAACGCCACCTGTGGTCTACTGGCGTTGTGTCCCCCATAGTTTGGCATCTCGAGCTCCATGTTGACCGTGCTCGAGTCTGAATCAAGTAGCGTAGGCCTTCTTCTGGCAAGCATTCCGATTGAACTTCGATGTCTCACTGTGCGACTGGACAGTTGATTCATTAATCTATTTGAGCTCAAAGGCGAAAGTGCAGAGCTTTCTGATCGATTCAGATCTCTCTCCCTTCTTTCGGGTAAGGCTCGATACCTGCGTCGATTGGCTAAAAGGTCTGTACGATCCGTGGGTGGATCATTCACCAAAGTATTCTGCCTTGCATCTCGTCGGAGTCGTATCCGATCGAGCGTCCTGTTTGCTGTCACTCTTGCCAAAGTATCCTCACCACCGAACAGCTCACCATCCTGATGCTCTCCCAAGTCAAAGGCATTTCTTAATGGACTCGAACGGCGAAGAGTAGATGTTGAGCCATCTTCACCATTGATTCCGAACCATTCTCTCTCCACCCTCTGATCATTTGCCATGGAAGTCCGCCAGTGGAAGCTTTCGCCGACAGCGGGTCGATGTGCTCCATGCGTGCTCGACATCGTTGTTGCTAGTGGAAGACGTCGACTAAGCGAGCCAGAGTGGAGGGCGAAAGAAGTATCATTGCTGCTGTTACTTGCACTTCCATGATAACGTCGAGTAGACAAAGCTGGATCCAGTAGATCAGCAGATGAGGAGGAGGAATAGCTCAAACCGGCTCGAGAGGATAAGGTGAGAGGCCGAAGAACAGGGCGTGAAGTTCTTCCCTCATCAGCCTCTTGACTTGCAGCCCTAGATTGAGCCAGGGTTTCATACGGAAATTCGAGCGGTGATCTGGATCGTAGTGTGGGAAGCTGGGGTGCTCCGTTGCGTGCAGTGTCACCACCTCTGTCATCACCATCTGATCCCTGTATTTCCACACGTACTTCGGGAGTTCTCTCGAAAGTCCCGCGTTGAAGCTGTCCTACTTCTGTTGAGTCGATGATCGAGGATCTTCTTCCATCTGCTACCCTTTCTGTCGGTCGGAAGGATCGGATGCCACCCAACATTACGTCGAGTTGGTCTGTCTCGTCCAATTCATAGTCGAATCCTGTCAATCGTTGCCAATCGTCAATGCTAAGACGAGACGATCCATGTGAGCGGTCAATATTGCCTCGTCGTGAAGCAGATGGAACGAATAGGGATTGAGACTGCTCCTCCTCATATGGTTCAAAATTACTAGCGGGGATGTTCGCACTCACTTCGTCTCTACCTTCACTCAGATGAGCTTCATACGGTCCAAGACGAGACATGTTCTCCTCTGACCATAGTGACGGTGATGACAGTGATTCGGAAACAGCGTTATCAAAGTTTTCGGCAGAATCGAGGACGAAATTCACATCGCGCATGCTGCGAGACTGCCGTGCATTGGAGTGAACACGGTGAGAAGCTGGAAGCAGAGAGTGAAGCATGCCGACAGAGTCCACTCGCGGCTGTTGCAAAGGACTGTCTCGATGGAGTGCTGCTTCTACATTTCGCGAAGACGAGGGGCTACCGTTAAGAAGCGACGTCGACGATCTGTGTTGTATGCTCGCCCTTGCCTGCAGATCAGTCCAGTGACGAATTCTGTGCACGCTACTGTGCGCTTCTTGAGAGCGGGCAGAAGGCAAAAAAGTGGACGGTAATACTGATGGGTCCTCTCGTTCGGTAGGCGAGAAGAGACCGGCAGGTGCTGTTCGATCACCTTGCTCAGTTGGTGGGTCTACACTTGCAGCGTCGCTTCTCGTGATGGAACTTGCGAGTCCGGCAGCGCCAGACGTAAGGCGGTGCAATGTCGTGCTTCGCAGACGGGTTCGAGGCCACTCTTCGGTTGTTCGATCGGTGCGGCGATTCATCCTACGAAAGACGTCCATCAATTCGTCGTGGTAATCTGACATGTCTTCTCCTTCTCGTCCTGATGCGATCTGCCTTTGTGGCTGGCTCCCAAACGTCTGCCTCTCTGACGCCTCGGTCAACTCTTGGGTAGACATTAACGATGAGAAGATAGAACGCTGTGTCAGATCTAATTCTACTGCAGAATTTGACCTTTCTTCGACAGGAGCTGGGCCATCTTCACTTTCTGCGTCTCCCACAGTCGACCGATTGCTTGCCGCATCGACGTGAGATCCTGACAAGGATACTTGAGAACCACTGTAATCGCACCAATGTCGCAGATAATTTGTCATACTTGAGGGCAGGATGGCAAGGTCCCATCTGCTGTCTTGGCTCGACTCTTCATGTGTGACGTGGGGATCGGGTGTGCGGGGCTGATTGAAGCTTGCCGAAGCTCGATTGTATTGACTTGAACTCCCTTCTCCGTTCCTAAGAGCTCCGTTTAATCCTTCTGTAGCTGAAGGACGGGATGAGCCGGTGTCCGAGGCATGTCGAAGCTGGGTGGCTGCACGTTGTCGTTTGCATGCCACACGCCTTCGAGCCGCTCGAATCAGAGTTTCATTGTGTACAGATTCTCCAACGGCATCAAATGGATGCGAAATGCTTGAAGAGAAGTCTCTTGACGTACTTGCTTCACCAAGGGTGATGCCTGATGAAAGTCCAGGACCTCTGCTGTTGCTCAACGGTGAATGGAGAGGCGAGATAGCCTCTTCAAATGACCGCTTGATAGATGTCTACAAAGATAGTCGATTGATTCGTCAGTCTTGCTCTCTTTTCTTCTACGAAGCGAGCCTACTCACCGAGTCGCTCGGCATCTCTGCCTCCAGCGTCACTCCTGTACTCAAGCCGCGAAAGATAGAAGCTCGATCGCTCGATGACATGTTACTTCGGCTGTGCTCATCGTTGGCTGAGGGCGAAAGGCCGCCCTGATCTGGTCTCCTTGCCACTCTCAAGGATGATCTTCCCCGACCCGGTTGACCATGCAGTCGAGGTTCATCGTCTACCGATCCGAAAGGGTCAAAAGTGAAAGGCAGACCGAGATCAACGCTGACGCCATTAAGCCCCACTGTCTCAAGGCTTGAATTTCGCGGCATCCAAGTGAATGACCGGGTAAGGCGAGCAGAGGAGAGAAAAGAAAGGTCCACGTCAATATCGAGGCTTTTCACTTATGGAGTGTTGCCTGACTGGAAAGGGGGTAGGGGGATACAGAGAAGCTAACGGCAATGCACAGCGTAGCAGCAACAATGATGCCCATGCTTATCACTTTGTGCTGCAACTGACTTTCCTTTTTTTCCCTTTCGACTTTGGAGAAAGGCTTGTGCAGAACACTGCTCATGTGCCTCAATCTGCTGTTGGTGCTCCACTTTATCGAGATTATTTTTAAGTTCCCTCTAGACCCAAATTATTGACCTAAAGAGCGAGCGAGCGAGCTTCACCATCGCGGATCGTAAATAAAGTGTCCTTGTCAGACCAGCCAGCCGAGGGTAACGGACAATGTGGATCTCTCAAATTCAGCATTACCTTCCTCTTTTCGCTTTTGCTTTGGGTGCATTCCGATAAGTGCGGTTGTTGAAGGTGGGTAGTGCTGTTGCCGAAATCCGATGGCTCATTTTAAGGTACACGTACAAAGGGTACTGTTAACCTCCCGAGAAGTGATTTGCATTTCGTCGATAAAGCCACGCGAGGTGAAAGGGGGAGGGGGAGAAGGGTCGTTCAGCTGCCAGTCCGTCTCCTCTCGTGTCGAAAGCTTGCTAGGTTGATCTCAATTTGGGTCCAAAATCAGCGACAGCCGGTACTCCACTCATCTTGACACTATCCCAATCGGCTTTACCTTCACACTTCCCTTCGCATCATGTCTAGGCCAATGAACGACGATGAAGTCCTTTCGGAGATGAAGAAGATGGTCTCCTTTATCAAACAAGAAGCTATGGAGAAAGCTCGCGAGATCCAAGTCAAGGCAGACGAAGAATTTGCTATTGAGAAGGTAAAGATAAAACTGAAAAAGGAAGGCGAGGGTTCCGTTCTTGGTAGCACTCACTGATATATGTCTTTCCAACACTTTTTTGTAGGCCAAGATTGTTCGTTTGGAAGCACAGAACATTGAGTCGACGTACGAGAAAAAGAGGAAACAAGCCAGTGTGTCACAGAAGATGTGAGATTGAATAGATAGCCAGAGGAGGAAAAGAAGGCGGATCTCGATACTCACCACATCACATCCTCCCCCTCTTTCTCTCGCCTTTTTTTGTTGCTGGTACATCAGCTCTCAATCAAACCAGACGAACAAATCTCGATTGCAGATATTACAAACCAGAGAGCAGCACTTACAAGATCTGTTCGATGGAGCAAAAGAACGACTGGCAGAACTGACAAAAGATCAGAGCAAGTACTCAAAACTGCTCAAGGGACTGATCTTGCAGGTAAGAGCGTTGACGTCGTTGAGTGGAAATCGTGCGCTTCTAACTCGAACACTGATGTCCTCTTGTGAACAACACAGGGTCTGCTGCAATTGATGGAGGAGAAGGTGGTCGTATCGTGCAAATCGACTGACGTTCAAATCGTTCAGGAGGCAGCAAAGGAAGCGGAAGCAGCTTATAAAGAGAAGAGCGGACGTGAGACTTCGGTCGAGATCAAGGACGACTTGAAGAAGGAATACCAAGGAGGCGTAATCCTAGCTGGTCACGGAGGAAGGATCAAGATCAATCAAACCTTGGATGAGAGACTTCGTCTGCTCGAAGATCGAATGCTGCCCGAGATCCGAATGGAGCTCTTTGGACCAAATGAGAATCGAAAGTTCTTCAACTAGGTTGTAAGCAAGCCTTTTTGCTGTTGCACTCCTCATCTACGCTCGTACCATCGTCCAACATCTTGCAATAGAGAACGTGCATCATTGAAAAAAAGGGCTACAATGACAGCAGTGAAGGAACAAGTAGGCGTGGTATTACTTTGTTCGCTTGATCAGCAAGTTGATTTCCTCAACGATCTCGGCTGGTGAGGAGAAAGAGAGAAAGGGAGATGTTGTTTGTGTGAGATGGATCGATGAACGATATGCTACCTTGGTGGCCGGTCAAACTCACCGGCTGTCGCTGGATTCTCTGCTTCAAAGTCATACCTTTTTTGATTCCCTACCCTCGTTATGATGAGCTTGAAAGATGACAGTAGACGAGATTGAGTGCAGCTGAGGATAGCGGTGATAGGAAAGGACGATGTGCCAGACTGCGCTTGGAAGGCTTTCGTGTCGGTTGGTCTGTTACAGAAAGAACACATGACGAAAGGGGAAGGGGGGGGAGGGGAGACGAATAGAAAGGCGTGTCAGTTTTCAGAGGAGCCATACTCGCAAAGACTCCCGCCCTCTCTCTTTCTCTCTCTCCTCTTGTCAGCCTTACATAATGTGAATCCAGTCACCGTCTATGGTAAGGTTGCGCTCATGACGACCGAGGAAGGATGCCTGCTTTCGATTGACTGTGTACGTCTTGTACGTAGATGCTAGCTCTTTTGCTGCATTGTATCTTGATAGCTGTACCGGTTGTGACATACGCTTGAAGATGGACGTGTTCGGATCGGTGCTGTAGCTTGTCAAGGCAGGTGTTCCAGCTTGCTTCCCCAAGTCTTGTCTTCTTACAAGTGCCAGGTCGTAGTTACCTTGCAGACTCTCCACTGTTCGATCTAAAGGCACCACCACGTTCTTTTCCGCCACTACAAGAGCCCATTCTTCAATGTTGGCCAATTGCCGCTTTCGACAGATCGTCTCTAGAACATCTGCAAGGTACGTGTCACTTGGTACTTGCAATGTCGTCTTATACTTTACCTCTGAATTGGGAGTGATCAAGATTCTTAGGAAGAGAGAGGTGGACAGAGGCGCCAAGTCGCTTTTCTTGATGGCGGAAGAGGTAGAGATTGGGGTGCCGGCGATGTTGACCAAGGAGCCTACTGCAGGGTTGTTATTGGCTGTAGCGGTCGCCGTTCGCACGGTGGATCCACCAAGAGACGCATTTGCGTGCAGAGTGGAAGACACCTCTGTCACAGGTACGACAGACTTCTTGCTTGTTTGCGGCGTCGTATTTGCGTGCGCTGCTTTGCGTGGAACGAGGGTGGAAGCGGAGAGATGTTGTTTCACTGGCAGGGATGAGGAGAGATGCGAAATGTCAGTGTCAAGTGATATAGATGCAAGGGCAGGAAAGAACACCCTCTGCCCTTGCTAGACATGTCTGCTCACCTTGCGCAGCAGTAGCTTCACAGATTGCGAGTTCATCAGCACCGAACTTGCCTACCGTCAGTGTACGGTCGATTGCTGGGTAGTCATCGTCTACTTCACCATCCTCCACTATGCGAAGCGTCCACCCGATGGTACTCAGTCTCCAATCCAGCTCCATTCCAGGCTCGGTAATGCTGCCTTCTTCTAGCCGCGGTTTCCAGTCTTCTTCCGTGTAGCAGTACAGACTGTACCCGATCACGCCTTCTATCGTGGCATCCTTTCGAACATTGAGTGACATGGACTTCTTCTTTGGATAGATTGCATTAGCACCGCTCCTTGTCTCTTTACTTGTCGTAGCTTCCTGATGACTGGCAAAAGGAAAGTAGACTTCGATGAGCGTGCTGGAGCCGCTAGAGACATTGCCACCTGCTACGCCCTTGTACGTGGCAGCGAATGGATTGCTTGGACCTTCGCTGTGTTTGTTCATCAAAGCGCTGACCCCTGATCGTTGTGGTCTCGTCTCGAAACGCTTTGCAACGGTCTCCGAATCAGCTTTCAAGGAAGCAAACCATTCTTGCTTTTGCTGTGCATCGTAGCCAGCAGGACGATGCGATCGCGAGCTTTGCTTTCTGGCGGTATTCGGCTTCTTCAACTCTTGCTGGTGAATCTTAATTCCACTCTCTCTTTCGTCTTTCGGTGAAATGTTCAGGCTCTTCTCGAGGTCTCCAATCTGCCTCTCAATCTCTCCATCCCACGAAGTATGCAGACCTAGTGCTGAACGCAGAGGAGGGTTTGAAAGATTACTGCCATTGTACATTTCATCTGCTTCTCCCCTGTACTGTGCTAAATGACTTGTAGAAGAGTGAAGAGAGTCCTGTGCTCCGTCCGATAGGGTAAAATCGAGCGACTGATCTAGTAAATTAGACGAATATCCGGATGGGTGAAGACCTCCAGCATTGCTGCCGTCTTGCGCTTCTGGTGATCCCGATAAATTGGTCTTCCTGGATAGGGGAGATGAATCATTTGTCTTTGTTCGAGAGAGCGAAGACTCTCTCCTCAGTGCTGTCAGGCGATAGGAAGCAAAAGATGAAGTATTTGCAGACAGGGGAGATAAATTATTCGGGTTCGGGTTCAAATTCGCATTCATGGCATCGCCTCGCAGCCAGTTGTCAGAGAGTCCTCTCTTCCTGCTCGTCGGTGGAGAGGCCAAGGAGAACACGGTAGAAGAGCTGTCCAAGCGATCGATTGAAGGTACGTTGTGATACTGTTCTCTACTTTCGACCTCCGTTGACACCTCTTCAGTCGCTTCTTCTTGCTCCTCGTTGACTTGGACAGCCTCTTTGCCTCTTGCCTCGACGCTACTGTCTTGCAGAAAGCTTGCATCTCCTTCACTAGCACCTCTATTCCGTGATGGCACAATGGAGGACTCTACGACGGGCAAATTCACATCGGAGAGGCGGCTAGAAGTTGTTGATCCTTCGCTAGTATCATCTTGTCTTGATCCAGATTGAGCGTCTGAACGATAAATCCTCCGTGGCGGTCTAAGTGGTGGAATACTATGCTTGTGCTTTCTCAAAGGATCGTAAAGATCTACCATCGAATGCGAGATCAGCTGTGAGTCATCAAGGAAGACGCCATCATCTTCACTTGGTCTTCTTTTCCCCTTCAGCGCTTCGGAATATGCAGTTTGAAGAGGCTGACTGCTGCTCCGGTTCCTTAGTCCTCCGATGGGAGATGAAGAGAGTGAGTGTGGTTTTTGGTTTGGCATTTGAAAAGACGACGATCTTTGACTCCTTCCATCAACGTCTTTCGAAAACCTAACAGCGGAAGCTTGCCTTTCTTTCCCAACATTACTCGCTGCTGCACTCTCCGATGGCTCGCGAATCATCTCTTCCGAGTCGTCTTCCTCCTCGACAAAGTCACTCTCCTTTAGAGCTCTTCCTCCTCTCCTCGGAACATCACCACTCATCGCTCTTCTACCATTTACCCTCATTCCCAGAGCTCCAGATCTACCCGGGCCGAGAATTGTGGTCGTGTACTTAAGTTTGCCAGCATTCTGACTCCTTTCTGCAGTTGGAGTAGAGGAAGATCGCTGTGAGCTCCACTTTGTAGACCTCCTCTCAGCATTCCCAGGGAAGGCTGAAAGAGAGTCTTGCTGAGGTAAAAGAAGGCTATTGAGCTTTGGAGAGTGAAGTCTGGCCAGTTCCGGCTGGTATCTAGCATCGTTCAGTCCCGCAACGACTACATGAGAGTTGGCAGGAAGAGGCGTCAAGACGCTGCTATTGCTCAGCCCACCAATGCTTGGAGAAGACGAGTGTTGAAATTCTTCGATGACTTCAACAAAAGCATTCGAGGTGCTTGCCTTAGGTGTGTTTGCGTCAATACCATCTAGCCCATGACGCTCCGATTGTGCCAGGTGAGAGATGAAAGGTAGCGTGATGACTCGAGGACCAGCGTGATCATCGATTCTTCTAAGGTAAGCGAGACGAAGCGCATGTATAGCATAGTCGGGGTCTACAAGCAAGGACATCGTGTCATGAGCAAGCTAGAAGCCTATCCATGCTCGGTGCGAGGTGGTTTCCTTGAATTGTGAAAGAGGAGGTGTAGGAGTATCACGGCGAAGGAGCACTATCCCAATTATCGAAGTATTGTCCATCCATTTAAAGAAGGGGGAGGAGGGGCGTCTTGGTCGCGATTGCGTTGGCTCGTGCGAGATCAGATATATGGCGGACACGTGGAAGTAGGCGTCTGCGGTGGTGAAAAGAGCGCGATCAAGAGAAGTTTTGACTCCATTGTTGGTGTCGACACTTCAAGACTATCTTCTTCTTGTGCACTTCGAGTCTTTCTTCTAGTGCAACATTGTCGTGTCCAGAGAGAGAATGGAATCCAATCTTGCTGCCAATGGTAGCTATCCACAGGGTGATATCCAAAGACAGCAGCAACAGCAAGCGTACTTTAGTCAAGATATCGACGACGACGAATTTATTGGCGACGATGGCGATGTAGACTTAGGTATTCCGGAGGATTATGCCAACGGAGGTTATATGGACGAAAGTGGTGAGCACAGAGTCACTGGTTGCAGGAGCAGATAATTTTGGTGAGATAGACAGGCTGATTGACATGGTATCATCGTGTAGCTCTCGCAGAAGCGCAAATGCAACAACAAATCGCAGCCGCTGCTGCAGCTCAACAAGCCGCGGCTCAAGCGTTGGCTGCTGTTCCCGATGCTGTACGCAAATACATCATCCTGTTTCAACAAGCAGTTGCCAATGGAAATTTGAGCGAAATCACCACAGCATATGAGGCGAGCTGGAATCGACTTACGGAGAAGTACTATCAACGCAGTGAATGGCCAGAGGCAGAAGTTCTTGCGCCTTTAGTCGGCGACGACCAAAAGTTCCTCACCTTGTACCGAGAATTGTGGTATCGACATGTCTACTCTCGACTTTCACCTGATGGAGAAGATCGATTCCACAGCTACGACAATTACTGCGACTTCTTTAACTTTGTCTTGAACAGCGAGGGGCCAGTCGCGATGGACTTGCCGTCGCAATGGTTGTGGGACATCATTGATGAGTTCATCTACCAGTTCCAGAGCTACTCTCAGTGGAGAAACCGAGTGTCGAGCAAGAGTGAAGATGAATTGGTTTTGCTACAAGATGGCGGTGTTTGGAGCAGTTACAGCGTTCTCAATGTCTTGTACAGTCTAATCCAAAAGAGTAGGATCGTAGAACAACTGGAAGCAGCTCAACAGGGAAACGATCCAGATGAAGTTGCTGGTGATTTCGGGACTCGACCGCTATACAAGCAATTGGGGTACTTTAGTATCATTGGGCTACTGCGCGTTCACGTCTTGCTGGGTGACTATACCCTGGCTCTCAACATGCTCGACCCAATCGACTTGCACAAGAAGGCCCTGACAAGCACACCTGCGCTGAACGGTATGCCTTCGATCAATAGAGTAACTGCGTGTCACGTCACATGCTACTACTACGTCGGCTTCTCGTACCTGATGCTCAAAAGGTATCCCGATGCGATTCGATGCTTTTCGCACGTCCTCGTCTTTATCATGCGATTGAGGCAGTATCATACTCGAAGCTGGCAATACGACCAGATCAGTAAGATGGGTGATCGAATGTACGCCTTGCTTGCCATTGCGTGTGCTCTCTGTCCTACAAGATTGGATGAAAATGTTCAGACAGCTATGCGAGAGAAGAACGGAGATCAGTTCAATAAAATGAGCAAGGGAGGACAAGAAGGTCTAGCAGCATTCGAGGAATTATTCTTGTTCGCATGCCCAAAATTCATCACGGGCAACGCGCCTCCTTATCACGATCAGGAAGCACTGCAAAACTTTAAAGATTCACCCATCTTGGATCCTGCACAACACCAAGTTCGTATCTTTTTGTCGGACGTCAAGTCACAGCTCTCCAACGCCAACATTCGATCCTTCTTGAAGCTGTACACTACACTAGGAACGGACAAGCTGGCAAACTTCCTCGAGGTCGATGAAGAAGATCTCGTAGAAGAATTGATGGTGGCAAAAGCTAGTACTAGGAGCATCAAGTGGACCGAAGGAGGCCTGTTGGAAGGACAGGTGATCAATACAAGCGATCTGGACTTTGTGATTGACGACGACATGATCCACATTGCGGAATCAAGAGTAGGAAGAAAATTCGGAGAATGGTTCATGCGTCAAGGTGTTCGAATGAATCAAACCTTGCAACACATCAAGTCAAAGCCACTCCCCATCATGGACGAAAAGACAGCAGCCTCCATTGCAGCAGCAGCCACCGCCACTGCCAATGCTGCAACCGCCAGTGGATCAGCTCAAGAGAAGCAAAAATCAAATGTGGGAAGAAGTGCGCAAAAGTCAGGAGGAGGAGGAGGTGGTGGCGGAGGAGGCGCTTGGGGAGGAGCAACTAATCGAGCGGGTGCTGCAGCGACTGCGACGTCGTGAGACCATTTTATTTCCCCTTTCCACTCGTCTACTTCTCTATTTTTCTCTCCTTTCCCTACTGTACTTTTTGATTTTCTCACTCCGCCCACACAATCACAATGAAGAGAAGAGTATTTCATTTGCGAATCCCAGGCCTCCTTTCTTTACTTGACATTGACTACTTACGCCTAGAGATTGCTATGAGACATTACGAAGCGAAGCAAGAAGGACGGCGAGAAAGAGGAATAGAAGAGAGGGACGCAGAGCAGACAGAAGTCGCTTCTCTTGACAGAAGTGAATCAGAGGAGGGGAAAAAATGGAAAGAGAGAAATGAAGAGAAGCACATCATCTACTCCTGATCTTTGCCCTTGTCGTTGCTATTTAATGCTGACATCTCCGAAATTGAGTCCTGACGCCTAGACCATCGAAAGGAAGATCGCTTGATAGATTGAGGTGTTCCTCCTCCAATCGAAGAAGAGGACGCGGGAGTTGTTGATTCCGGCCCGGTCGCCCCTGCGTTCATCGAAACGGAAGGCGTTGCATCGTTACCTGCTGCCAAACCTGTTGCCGAAGAGGAGGAGGTCAACGACGACGAGGAAGGTAGGTGATGTACATTGCTACTGTTGTTATTGCTACTCCAAAATGCAAATCTACTTGGCTTCCCAACTCTTTGACGTTGAGGCAGCGAGGTCGTGGAGGAAGAAGAAGTCGTCACAGTGGACGAGGATTGTGCATCGATCGACTTGTTCTTATGCAAGGGTAGAAACACATCGTCCAGCCAATCTGTCCTGGAATCACCGTCGTTCAGATTGCCACTACTATTACTGGTAAGCGTAGAGTGATTCAAAGCGGCTGCCTCTCTCTGTCGTTGTAATTTCGAGTCAAAGCTAGATCGTTGGTTGTCTAGGTAGAGTGGATCAAACTGAGAAGAAGAAGAAGAAGGCTTTTTGCTCTTTAGTCGAGAACCGACGGTCAGGTTGCTAGTATTCACGGCAGACAGAGGCTGGTGATTCTGTTGTTGCTGCCAAGTATCAAAAGCGCTCCATGATCTTCTTCCTTGATCTTCATCTTCTTGAGTAGCGTTCAGGTTGTTCGTCTGGAAAGCACGCTTCATACTCTCGAAGTCTTGTCTAGTGGAGAATTGGCCGACAGAATTACTCCAAGCAGCTTGCAACGCTCTGTCCTGGTCGTCATCGCCATCGTAGTCAGATCGAATGGCGGCCAGCTCATTGTTGCTGCTATTCGCCTCTGACTTCTTACCGGGCCCTCGAAAGGACTTTGCGCTTGGGTTGAGATATAGCTTGGGAAAGATGGACAACGAACGTTTCTTTCCTCCTTCCAATGGGACATCAGCTTGAGCATCAGACGACGCTTCTGCTGCTGCGAAAGTCTGACGATCGTCTCTCAATGTCCCACCGGACAGCACACTTCGATCCTTGCTTCCACTTCGACTACGTCCTCCCCACCAAGTACGAGCTGATTGTTTGGAAAAGCGATCGTTTGCCATTTCTGCAGGTGTCTCATCATCGTCTTCGAAGCTACTCGGTCGTGCCTCTTCCTCCTTTCCTGTCGAACTCCCTACAGCGCCTTCCAAGTCGGAAGTATCTGAACTGTCTAGTCCAAATCGATTCAGCGCAGCTTCTACCCTCTCCGATCGTGAGCCTGGCAAGACTCCAACATGCCTCTCATCATCGTCGGCATTATGGAACAAATTACTGGGCAACAAATCACTCGTAAAGGGAGAAATCGGCATGCTGGAGCCATCGCCAAAAAGACCGATGGGCGGCTGCACCGAAGACTGATTTGTCAAGCCCGAACGACCGTTTTGAAAGGTCGATTGATCAAAAGAAAATGGTGAGAAGCTCGGATGAACCAGTGTATCGTGCGATGTGACAGCAATCGTAGGATCAAACTTGTCATCTACATTCCTTTCTCCTTTCCTTCCTGTCATTGTTGTCGCGGTGGGGAATTGCAACATCGGGTCCGGAGTAAACGCGGTAATGTTGTTAGAATTCTGGCCTTTCTGTGCAAGCCAATCGTCTTGATGGTGATCTGTGCTATTGGGCATCCCTAAGTCGACAAAGGACTGGTCTGGCAGCATCTCGCCTGGCCCAGACAGTAAAGGGTAGATATTGTGAAATTGCGAGTCGGAATTTGAACTGGGATAGTAGCCCCGCTGAGCAGCGACAAGAGCATTATCTCTCTCTACTGCAAGTTCTCGAGCTGCCTCCAAATTAGCTTCTTCTTCCAGCAAACGCTGCTGAAGTTTTTCCAACTTAATCTTGAGCTGCCTAATTTCTTCCTCTGCTTCGTTGCTTTCTCTTTCCCTTTCGTTAATCTCGTTCCGCGCTGCTTCAATCTTTTGAGCTTTGCCTGTCCTACTCTCCTGAACTCTGACTTCGTGCTCTGCATCTTTCATCTTCCAGCTCTCCGTCTCTTCTTCTTTCGTCCTGATGATCGTCTCAATAGACTCTCTCAAGCTAGTGGCAGTCTTCAGGCGTTTTTCTGCCTCCCGTTTTGTTCCTTCGGCTTGTCTTTTACTTTCGTCCAAGCTTTTCATTCTGCCCTTTACGTCCAATCTGGCTGCATCCTCGTCTCGTTTCCGGGTTCGAAGTTCATCTAGTTGAGCCTGCAGTTGCTTGCGGGAGGTCTCTGAGGCAAGTCGAAGCTGGTCCAACTGCGACTGGGCTTCGACCATGGCAGCAGCATCGCCGACTGTTTCCACTGTCGTTGACGAGATTGTCACTGGCGTCATTGCTTGTGGACCGTACTGTTCGGAGGGTGTCTTTTGTTGTTGTTGTTGTTGTAGAAATACAGGATTGTCAGTAGCAGAACTCGCAGTAATGGTCAGATTAACATCATCTGGCGGCTTGCGATCTGCTACCGAAGCTTCGCCCCCAGGTAACGCTTGCGTTGGTCGTAACTTTTGGGCCTGTTTCTTCCTTCGCCCCGAAGGCTTACCACCTTGAGATTGCAAGGCTTCCGAGATGAAGCCAGACCACTGTGGCTTTGAGCTAGCTCCTCCATTCGCTCTGTTGTTCTGCTTTCTTGAAGCTCTTTCAAGGCGAGTACCATCACTCCCCCTACTAGTGTCCTCTGCCTTCATTGCCAGCACCCCCCCACTGTTTGCAGCGCTATCGTTGCTGGACCTTGACACTCTTTGCTTTCCAGCTCTGCTTGATTGTATCGTTCCTCCTAACCACCACTTACCAAATGCTCCCACATATCGAGTGTGCGTAGCAGAAGAATGTAGCTGATCTGAATGCGAAGCCCTATTAAGAGAAGTGGTCGGGACGGTGACAGTGCTGAACAGACCATAGTCTAACCTTTCATACCTCGGTGTCCTTAATGACAAGGAGATACGATTAGCAAAATTCAGGATATGCGGCGAAGCGATCTTCTCAACCTCGTTTCTCGTAGCGCCTTCAAGCTCATCGACGTCCGACTCATTCCGAGGAGTGTGGCTGACATGATGAATTTGTCGAAGGTGCTGGTGTAGAGAGAGGTCGGTCAAGTACGATCTGAATGATGTATCGCCGGGATTCGTAGAGTATGCTTTATGATGGACGATGGGAAAGGGAAAAGAAAATCAGAAAATTCTCACAGAAGAACATGCTTGCAACACCATCCACTCACCAACCAAGACTAGCAAGCACATCGTCGAGATGAACCAAGCAAATGTCCGGACGTCAACCGACTGGAAGAAGGAAGCAACGCGAAATAGAGCTACTCGGTGCAGTTGAGCATAACGATGGACATGACTAGATACGTTGGTCAAGATACCGACTCCGAAGGCTTGGACACTTTCCTGGTTCCCTTGCCTTGCATGCCATAGACTCAATCCACCAAAGAGAAGAGAGGAGAAAGCCATGAAAATGCTGTAGAACACGAGGGTGAGCTCACTGGGACCTTCGCCATCAGTCATGTTCTCGTCGTCGTGGGAAGTTTGGGCGGGAGAAGGTTGATTGTGGTGGTGCTGTTCTTGTTGTTGTTGCCGCCCGGGAAGAGAAGATCGACGCAATCGTGGATCTTGAGCATTTACCTGCTGCTGATGTTGTACGGCGTGATCGACATGCCTCGAATGATTGGAGGAAGTGACGAGAGAAGGCCCGTGAGCCTTGCTGCGTCTGGATCCCGTAGCTCCAGATGCTGTGGAAGCGAGTGCGGCGCCGTCACCACTCTGAGGAAGAGAAGGCACCGTCGCCGCAACCGCCTTTGCTTCCCTTTCTGCGATTTTGTAGATTGTTCAATGAGGGCTCCTCGTCTTGGCGAAATTTCTGACGTTTTTTCCGAGACCGAACAAGACCAACAGCCGTCTTTGATCGGTCTTTGATGTAAGTCAGAAAAGCTGGCTGGACAGGAGTGGTCGCACAGAACGATGCAAATGTACCGAGAGGAAACAAGGAGGAAAGTGTAAAGGCGACGAATGCAAACCAAACATATTCCCGCTCGACAAAAATCGCAAGCCTCGATTTTCAATTTAATTTCCTTTTCCTTTTCTCTTAACTCTTGACGTTATACTGTAATTGATTGCTCCGTACATATTAATCGCATTCGATAATCTGGCGCGTTAGTCACAGGGATACGGCGATATTGAGGAAATTAAAGTCCAGGAAGGAATTTGATCAGTGATCCCAGCATAGGAATTCATGATTTCAGCATGTTTCGAGCGTCCCTTTCTCATCTTTGCAGATATAGATCAGAGAAGCAGAGTCGTCCTTTTCAAGGCTGCTCCAGGTTTGGGCTATACAAATTTCAGGCTTTTCCGCTCTATTGCTGCATCGCCTTTGAGCCTTCGACCTGGCCATACATAGAGTTCTCACAGCCTCGCTCTGGCGGATCAAGACGCGCCGGGACCCTGGGGTATGTTGCGAAAACCAGGGCGAATAATCACGATTATGGCATAATATTGCGCTGTTGTCCTGATAGAGGAAGCAGATGTAAGTTCATCCGACATGATCCTCCCCCCTACTTCCACCCCTTCATGACCGCCGAAGTGGTGGCGAGATCCCTCGCAAAGTGCCAAAACAGGAAGCACGATTTTCCACGTGCTGTCTCCTGACACGGCCGAGAAAACACGTGAATGTTAGACTCTTGGTGATCGCGACGCGCTGCGACTGTCCTTGCCTCTTCACCACCATCACGGCTCTAGAAGATCTCAGGCTTCCGTGCTGTCTCTTTGTCCACCTATCCACAGGGCGACATCGGAGCATACCCTTTGCTTGTTTATCTTTCTGTGCCAGCTTTGCAAGTTTCCTATCGTTTTTGCAGGTCTTTAGGTCGGACACTGGGAGGAAAAGCACAATGTCAGAAATGGGAGAGGTGAACGACATCAAGCCATCGCTCAGCGGCACGGTTATGCACGGAATGGGATTGGAGTCAGCAGGGAACGGATCGCATAGTCCGCTGAAGACGAGCATACCTATGCAGGAAGTATCTGCTTCGAGAGACGAGCCTTTACCACCTATTGCACACCACTTGCCGAGCGACGACCAGAGCACTGTTGCAGCAGCAGAAGCAGTAGTTGCACCAAGGGCAGGCAATGTCGAGCATTTGGGTGTGTTGAACGACGATTCCGTGACCGAAAAGAAAGCAGAGGCAGCGGTCGATGGACCAGGACATGAATTGGATGTAAAAGATTTGAACGGAACAGGCTTGGCGTCCACTGTAGGCCAGAGTAGGCCTGAGTTTGTGCCACAAAGTATTCCAGCCAACCCGTCAACGTTTTCAGGTGAGTAGATAAAGGAGCACTATCAATTTCGTAGACTCCTTTGGACTGTTTAGCTGAACTAGTGGGCAAGCAACAGATTCTGGCCCTCTCGATGCTACTCTTTCCGCACCGGGATCGCAAAATCCATACAATAAGAGCGAAGAAGCATCGCTGGGAATATCGCAAGTGACTCAGACGACAGACAATGAAACAGAAACACCACACAGCAGTCTTGCAGCAACAGCACCGATCAAAACCCGAGAAGAAGCCGACTCACAGCCTTCTTCATCTGCTGTGTCCTACGACAAGGAGAACATACTGAGTCCGGTAAAGCTGCAACAAGACGTACCCTTGACGCAGCCTGATGAGCTCGATACGTCACAAGCTGCTCCTCTCGCAAGTGCGGTGGATGAAGCGGTACTCGATGCTGAAAGTAAAGTGGAAAGCGACTCGATAGCGCTCGTCGATCCGACACTTCCAGATGAAGGAGAAAGGGAGGAAGATGTCAAGATGGCAGATGCTAGAGTGAATGGTGCGATCGATGCTGATTCCGCTTCCGATTTACCTTCTGTCATTTCTTCACAAGGTAGTGCTGCACCTGCTGTTGCGGGAATGGGCGGGGTAGGACCCGGATTGTCGCAAGGGGAAGAGCCACCCTCCAAAAGGCAACGAAAGTCTGCTTCCGTGAGCATGAGCAGTGGTGAGGTTGGCAAGCCCGTCCTGGCAGGACCCGAGTCGACGAGCATGACGCAACCACAAATCAAATTTTGTCAAAATGCAATCAAGTCGCTGAAGGGAAGACCAGAAGCAGGACCTTTCTTGGCACCAGTCGATGCGATAGCCCTGAACATTCCACACTACACCAACATCATCACTCAACCAATGGATCTAGGAACGATTGACATTCGACTAGCCTTGACCGCTGCGGCATCGAAAGGTGGCAGCAAGCCGACTGAAAAGACAAAGCAAGCGTCCAAGTGGAATTTGGATCCCGTCAAGGACGTCTACCCGAGTGTGGAAGCGTTTGAAAGGGACGTCCGCTTGGTGTTTCAAAACTGCATCCGATTCAACGGACCTGATCACATTCTGTCTCAAAGCGCAAAGAACTTCGAAGCCGTGTTCGACAAGCAGCTCAAGACGTTGCCTTCTGCTGCTACCATGGCGCCGTTGGCCATCTCCACAGAATCAGAAGCAAGCCAATTAAGCGCACCCATTACACCCTCCACGAATGGATTTGCTCGTCGACCCTCTGATGGTGCTAGTCGACCGAAGCGTGATATTCATCCGCCTGCGCCGAAAGACTTACCTTGGACAGACCGACCGACGAGTGCAGGTGGTTCCAAGAAGGCCAAAGGTTCGAAGAGACCAATGAGTGCAAGAGAAGTGGCCCATTTGGATAAGGTGAACAAAGATCAGATCAAGTTTGTCAGCAAGGTAATTGATGATATGCATAAATTGCCCTTGAGCAACTTTGCTTGGGTGTTCTTTGAGAAACCAAGTAGAGAATTGGAATTTGCTGCGACGTACTACTCGATGATCAAGAAGCCGATCTCACTGAAGGAGATTAAATCAAGACTCTTGTATCATGAATACGATGGCGTGGAAGATGTAAAGAACGACGTAGAGTTGATGCTCAATAATTGTTTTCAGTTCAACGAAGAAGGAAGCGACGTTTGGACGATGGGACAAGAGGTCAAGAAGGCTTGGCGTGCTAGGTTGGCAAAGATGCCTCAGCCGATCTTTGATAAAGAGGAGGAAGAAGAAGAGGAAGAAGAGGAAGAGGAAGAAGACGAGGAAAGCAAAGCAGAGCTGGAGGCAGCTGCTAGAATCAAGGATCAGATTGCGGCACTACAGGCACAATTGGAGAGCTTACCTGGCACGGGCAAAGCGGCGGGTGTGAAGGCATTGGCCAGTGCGAAGGCTAGTCTTGCAGCTATGCCGAACAAAAAGACGAGTGCAAAGGCGAAGAGAGCGTCGGAAGCTTCTGGCAGTGTGAAGAAGGCCAGTTCATCGTCCAAAAAGGCAAAAGCGCCAACTGCTGGCCCTAGTGTTGGATCTGGCACTGGATCGAGTGAGTCAAAGAGGGCAAAGGCCAAGAAACAAAGTGAAAGCAAGAAAAGAGACGAGGATGTACGAGAAGTCACATATGAACAAAAGGAAGAACTCGCGGCAAAGATTACACAATTACCCGACGATCGATTGGATGGAGCTTTGAAGATCATCGCTGAAGATAAGCCTCCGAGTGCGAATGATGACGAAGAGATTGAATTGGACATTGACGACTTGAGTCCGCAGACTCTGTACAAGCTTTACAGATACGTCGTACGACCAAAAGGAAAGAAAGCACCTAGCAAAGTGTCTGCTTCGGACGGCAGAAAGAGGGGAACAGGTGGTGTCAAGAGGAAGAACTTGGACGAGGGAGAAGAAGCAGCGAGGATTGCCCGATTGCAAGAACAATTGCAGCAATTTGATCATCCCGAAGGTGGTACTGCCTCTTCCACGCAAGCGGGTGGAGCAACAAACGTTCCTGCTGGTGCTCACGATGACTTGGTTGCTTCCGAGAGCTCATCAGGAGAAGACTCGGACGAATCAGAGAGCGATTTCGAGTAGATAGGCAACACTTTAGGCAGCCAAAGCAGCCAAATCAAACAGGGTCCCCTCCCTCCCCCCTCCCCTTTTACTTCCGACTCTCTCGATCTCCATCTCTTTGTTATTTCGAACACTCTTTAATTGTACGTTTATCGATAGAAGGAAAAAGTTGTATCCAGAAATAGGCACTGCAGTACATTCGAATTAATCCCCTGTTTTTAAATCTGAAGTGGTGCAAATCTGTGTCTCGCTATTAAAGAACTCGATGACTGGCTAGGAAGTGGTGCTCTTTTCGCGGGTTTTGCGCTAGTAGGCCTCTGTAGTAGCAACTTACAGGTGTACCTTATAGACTACAACACTTTGTGTAGGGGTCTAAAAGGACAAAGAACATTTTAGAGTTTGGAGAGGTCAGTGTCAGTAGGGAAAGGCAGGATTGCGCTTTGTGCTCCTGCTTTCTGTCATGTCTTTACATCCATCCGAGGGAGCACTTCTTTCGCTGTATCAGCTTGATCGCTTTGAGTGACATCCTACCTCCAGTAGAGACTTACACTTGGGTGGTCAAGAGCAGAAGGGCTAGAAGACAGCGTAGCCTGAGCCAACTCCCCTTTCTCCGTCTTCCTCACCTGCATCATTCCGGATAGACTGCCCATCCAGCTGCGTGCCGGTACTTTACCACAATCGAGGCAATTCAGTGTCGCGAGACCATCATATGGACAATACTTTGTCGCTGAGAGTCAAGAAGACTACACCTTTTCATTGCACTCTGACCAAGAAGAGCTCTGCCCCTCGTCTCTCCAACGTTTCAGTGTCCGACGTAAAGAGCGCCAGACGTGCGCCGCAATCGCTCCCTCGCCGATCGAGGCATTCGTCTCCAATCAGTCTCGCACACTCTTAGTTGGTCGTTGCTGCTTCTCACCTTGGAACGTGGAAATAAGCATAGCAGCACGCAAGACCAGAACATGGCTTCTTCACTGCCCCTGCCCGCTCTGAGGCTTCCGGATGTGAGTAAGGGAGCAGTGATGATCGAATTTTGTCTCGTGCTACTTCAGCGCTCATCTCTGTCCACTGTAGAAGCAAATAATATCCACTTCCCTTGCCTACGACGGAAATGAAAGCAGCAGCCCATCAGGCAAGGGCAACATTGGCTCGACTTCGAGTTCACATCTTCGGCCCTCTGCGGCCGTCTTTCAGCCAAGAAGCAGCAAGATGAGTACCGGCAGTCCGAGTACCTCCGTACACCACGAATCGGTGAGTGAGAGGGGAAACTTGAAATTAAAGAGCTTCCTTCACTAATCTTAATCTTCTTCACCACCAAAAGCCAAAGGTCTTGAGCTCGATATCCCTCAACAGCATCAATCGATCAGCTCCACCTCGTCTGGGCCTGAATCCCAATGCACCGGCCTTTAGTGCACCACCATCGGCCAGGACTAGTCCGGGAGACCTCGATCCATCCATGCGCATGAATCAGTATCCCCACTCACCCTTTGCAAGATCGTCGTCTCCCAACTATAGTACCATGTCGATATCGCCAGGGTCAATGAGCGGCATTAGTCCCTTACCCCAAAATTGGGGCTTGGAGACGATGGGCAGAAGAAGAAGCAGTCGAGGTCCTCCGATTGTGCAGCCTTTAAAGTCGACGGGTCACAACTCTAAGCCATCGGTAAGTCTGAATCCAGCGGCACTGTCGACTATTTTGGCGACGCAAAGGCCAAAGAGGAAGGTCATCGTCAAGATGCCGTGGGAAGCTGATGACCTGACAGTAGAAGAGAGTAGTGATTTTGAAGGAGAGGAAGACGGAGATGCTAATCAGGACGCTATTGTTGGGGAAAATTCGAAGATGGATCGCTTGCTTCGACAAAGATGGCAAAAGCGAAGGCCCATGTTGGGTATCACTGTTGATGAAGTAGGTGAAGCAGTACCCGTAGAAAGCATCACGTCTTGCATGACGGATTCGGCACCAGAACAGCACAGCAGGGTTCTTCCTGACTTTATTGATATCTACATACCAGGTCAAGGGGCTTGGGAAGAAGTCAAATCGGTCTTTGAACAAGAGAGAGCAGAACTTGATGAAGATCGGCGTAGTGGACATGCTTTGCTAGAAGATCGTCCGTTTGCGGAGCGAGAGAGTGAAGACGACATTCAGAGAGATGGAGGGAAGGCAGAAAGAGGAGAAGGCGAAAAGGAAGAGAAACAAGAAGAAGGTGAAGAAGGTGAAGAAGATGAAGAAGATGAAGAAGATGAAGAAGATGAAGAAGATGAAGAAGATGAAGAAGGGAAGCAAATCTTATCGTTAGCTACTCCGTCCTTACTTACGCCTTCCAAGCTGCCGACTTCCAGATGCTACACGCCCTCTCCCTCTTCCTTCACTTCACATCACAGCTCAGCAATGTCTCTCAGTCTACCTGTTTCAGGCCAGCCCTTTGGACCATCGACGCTGAGTGCTCTCGGTCTTCCAAGTCCTTGTGAAAGTTTGTGGAATTCTGAGGTAGGTTACAATCTAGTGCCAGCGAATGGAGGTTCCTCTTCGGAACAAAATTGTGCCAGGAAAGAGGAGGTTCAACCAGCATGGAAAGACTTAGGTCGAGGATTCGGTTATGATATTCAAGAGGAGGATGACGAGGAGGAAGAGGGAGAAGAGAAAGGAGCCCAATCGTCGAACTTAAATATAGCCGAGCTTCGTCGACAGATCTCCTCCATCAATCGAGACATCATTGAGGGTGGTACTCTGCAAGAGGAAGAGAGGCATCTCTATGGTAACACGATGGAGAGCAGTGAAGAGGACGGTGATCGGATTGCTGAATCATTCGACGACAGTGTGGACAATTCTGATCTACCGTCGGAAGAATTCAGCAACCCTTCCGATGAGGAGGAAGCCAGACAAGCAAGGAGATATCGAAGAGGGCTGAAAGCCGAAAAGAATCAAGCAAGGCCGATCACTGACGAAGGCAGTAAGAGATTCATTGGTCGGCCAAGATCTGGAACGGGTGACTCCATCGCCAGTGGAAGTGTTGCTTCCGAGGCAGAAGGTAGGAAGCGTAATCGCCGGTATTCACTCAAGGCTAGGGGTCCTCTTGATGATGATGATGATGGGCAAGACGAGCCGAGAGGGTATAGTGATGGCCTGCTAGCAAGTGCAAGTGATCGACAGTCTCGTTTGCATCAAAAGCATTCGCTGCTCATGCATTCCAATGCACCTGTCTTTGCGCCAAATAGCGGTCCCACAGCGAGAATCCCCCACTTCCAGCTGCCTAGCACAAGTACTTCTACTTTTGTGGGTGCATCGGGTGAAGGCGGCAGAGGCGCCCTGAATGCCCTTGCTCCTTCTTTCCGACCTAGTACCACGTTCACATTCACTGCTCCTGATAGCGCACCCAAACTTCCTTTCCTGCCTCTCGTCGATCTGAGCCTAGCACCTGCTACTTCTGCCATGGCAGCCTTCCTCTCAAGGGAGTCACAGGGCAGGGAGAAGAGGCAGAGGCAGAAGCAGGGACTCGACAGCGGATCAAACGAACAGCGAGAAGCGGAGAAAGAGCCTCGCTACAGCAACGCCTCTAGGAAGCACTCAGATGACGTTGAGGGTGCAATGCAAGATATTTCAGGCATTGCTGAGCCTGCTATCATCCGAGCGTCGTTGGATAGCAGCGCTATGCAGCGAACGAAAGAGACCCATGGCACGTTCGCCTTCAAACCAACTGCGGCGCCTTTTTTTCCTCTACTGGGTCGCAGCACGGTGTCCCGTCCAGCTATTCCAAGCTATGAGGATCCGACTGAAAGAGCAGACAAGACATCTCGTGAATCTGAGCGACTTCAAGAGGAGCAAGCTAGAGAGATGGTGCGAAGCACGTCGAATAAAGCATTGACGAGCCGAAGAAGTCTCTTTATCACACAAGATACAAGATCTAGTCCCTCGCTGGATGGGCATGACTCCCGACGGTCCTCGTTGTTTGTGCTCAAGAAGCAAGAAAAGGCGTCACTCCAAGAGGTCGGCACTGCCCACCCCAAAGGACAAGAGGAAGCGAAGTCTGGCGATGACGACGAGACAGTATCGGACATCATCGAAGAGCTTGGCGATCGACTGGACAAGGCCTTGGAGGGGTGGGCAGGCAAGATCCTGGACGAGGTGATTATTATGGGACAAATTCGATCGAGCCACACGGAGACTCTAGATGCCCCTGAGAAGCGAGACTTGGTGGAACTGATCAGCAATGAGATACAAGATGTCCTCGGCGCTCATTATCGACGATTGATGGGTGAATTCACAGCGATGAATGCTAAGCAACTGGAACTGTTGGAGGGCAGCTTGGCGGGGGCACACTCGAGCCTGACGGTGGCATCTCTTCGAAGAGAACAGCAGGGCGTACATCGTATCACTCCTAGTGTTCAAGGTGACTCGGACTATGACTATATTCAAGAGACGATGGAACGAACACCAACTCTACAGAATGCAGCAGACTGTAGCTTCAGACGCCTCGAGGTGCATGGTGCACTTGACCCAAATGAGGAGGAATACACGATGAGAACGCAAGCGAAAACTCTGGCAGATCGACCGTATCCTAGTGACAGTCTACCGCGATTGATAGAGGCTAAATTCTTGCAGTTCGAAAAGACCATGCAAGAGGTGCAAGGAGAGACAAAAATTATGTTGAAGCATGGTGTTGTCGAAACGCTACTGCCACACTTGATTACAATGAAGTCGGATCATGTCGACGCTCTTCTGAAACCCCTAGTAGAGAGACAGGAGGAGACGAGTGACACGTTCAGGAGAATGAGCGAAAGTCAAGAAGAGATAAAGAGTTTGCTGGAAGACTTACCGGATGCAATCACTTCCAAAGTCGACATCTTCTTGACGACTACGGAAAAGATTCATGGAGTTTGCACTGCGATTGCTGAAAAGCTCAGTCTGCTTTCGGACGAATCGAGGAGTAAAATTGGCGAAGAAGAGGAGAGATCAGATCAAGTTCGACGACTGCTAGAAGACCTTCGGGATGAGCTCTTGCAACAACTTGACCAAAGTCGACAAACCGAGAGGCAAGGTCGAAAGGAGTTGGACGAAGCTCGCGCAGAATTGAGTGCTTCTGTTGGCTATAGCGCGACGTTGAAAGGCGATTGTTCCATGTTGGAAGGTCGATTGGGTCAAGCCGATTTGGATGCCATAGCGATTGGCAATAAGACGAGTGATCTCCAAAAGCGAGAGCAAGTAGTGCTCGAAGAGCTTCGTCTGACTGAGGAGAGATGCTCTGAAGCAGAAGCAAAGAATCGCGAGTATGAGATGCTGTTGACGACGAGCCAAGAGAGCAATGCAACACTCAAGAGTCGCTTGGAGTGCCTGGAGAGAGAAGCTGCTCAGAGCCGGGAAGAGCGAGGTCGAGAGATAGAAATTTTCGCTCAAGCAACAGCAGAAGTACTAGCGAATCGAAAGGAGACGGAGGAGGGTCTTCTTAGAGAGCGACGTCTCCTTCAAGACCTTCAAGAACAGTCTAGACGTTCTGAAAGGGAGGCACAAATGGAAGTGGAAGGGTACATAAAGAGAGCTTGTCATGCAGAAGGTCAAGTGACCATCTTAGAGAAGCGTATCGCAGAACAGGATGTGAAGATTACAAATCTGCAACAATTGACAGCCACCCAGAAGCAAAAGGCCGCTCAAGGTGGGCAAAAGCAATCGGAGATGGAGAAGAAGCTGAGAGAATTGGAAGGTAGAGATCGAGAAGCAACCGTGGCTCATGCAAGACTAGCTAAGGTGGAAGCTAGCTTGCAAGATAAAGATCTCATTGAGAAGAGATTGAAAGAAAGCCAACATGATGAAGCGACACTTCGAGAAAGGGTGTCTTCATACCACTCGAAGTTCTTAGATGTAGAAAAGGAGTTGATGGTGATGAAGGAGACTTTGGTTGATCGCGAGTCATTGGAGTTGGTACAAGCTGAATTAGCAAGCAGTCGAGAAGAAGTCACCATGCTTCGAGGTCAAGTAGTGAGAGCACGACAGAGAGAAGCAGGCCTACACGATGTGGTAGTACTATCACCATCGTCACCGCGACAAGAACAGCAGCAAGGCAAGGAGGGGGGCTCTTGGAACCGATCCTCCAATCATAGCTCGAACACGTGGGCTTCTGTCCATGCTCCTTATTCTCCTGCTGACGAGATGGACCCCACCTGCTCTCCTTTCATCGATGAAAGCTATGGCGCCGTCCTCGTTCCAAGCCCAAGCCAAGTGCGGGACATGACGTGTCGTACTCGAGAAGTTGAAATGGACGACGATGGCTGGTGGAGCTAGTCTATACTACTGCGATTCCTCGAGAGCTGTCTCGTTCCCCTCCCCCAAATACAATTATACCCGTCCCCAAAATAATGTAATGAATTGACTCCGGCCGTAAACGATATTATGATACCGGCTCATAACGAGGGAAGACCGACTACGATCACGGCGTCCGCTTTGTTTGACGGTGCAATGTACACACCCACTCACCAGGCGGGAGTAGTGGTTGTAGAGAGCAACTACCCCGACGCGACTTTACACACCTTAGAGTAGTCGTTGACGAGAGGCGGCGCGTCAACTGAAGAAGAGCTGAAATTAGAAGAGGGAGAGAGAGACGCACTTTAGTCTAGTCGCACTGATCAGAGTGACCGAACGATCGAGCCCACGCTCGCTGATCTGCTCGCTCTTCCCCCCTGCACCCTCATCTCCCCCGTTCCATCCCACCTCGACCAACCCCGCTTACTTTCCCTTACCCCACCCCTCGCACACACACATTAGATGCCTGCGAGAAATAAAGTTGAGGACTCGGACGTGGAGATGAGCTCTAATGACGATAGTCCTGCTCCGAGTCGAAGTCAAAGATCAAGACGAGGCATTCAAGATAAGCGCAGGTCGGTCGAAGTCGTTGACATCGTTTCTGAGGAGGGGGAGGAGGATGAGGTAAAACCAGTGAAGTCGAAGAAGGTCAAGACTGAGAAAGAAAGCGGCGATAAGAATGGTAAAGGAAGATCGAAAGAAACGGGAAAAGGAGCAGCTGGTGCAGCTTCGTCATCGTCTAAGAACAAGTCGAGAAAGCTCGCAGTAGATGAGGATGACGAAGAGGACGAAGAGGACGAGAAAGAGGACAATAGGAGTGACGATAGCGAATCTGAGGAGGACAACGAGTATGTCATCGAGAAGATAATGAAGCACCGGACTGATGATGACGTGAGTTGCTCGAAAGGGGGTGTCGAACACGGATCCAATTGACCAGTAAATGCTCGAACAGGGAACGACTGAATATCTGATCCGATGGGAAGGCTATGAGAGCGGTGACGATACATGGGAGCCAGAGGTGAGTTCGAAATTTGGAAAAGATCGAGTGTGAAGCTCTTCATACGCTGATCATCCAAAATGCGACGCTATGTTGTTCCTTTTTGTAATCTAAGAACAACTGCAACGCACCGCAGTTGGTGGCAGACTACTGGAAGGTGATCCCAACAAGCAAGCAGCCTCGGAAGATGCAAGAAGCACAAGCAAAGTTTTCCAAAGTCAAGAGTCCAAAGAAAAAGGCAAGCATCAAGTCAACCGAGACCAGCGAAACGGAGGAAGCAGATGAAGTTGCAAGTGCTCTAGATAGTTCTGGCGAGACGCCTACTCGAAAGAAGCGCAAAGCAAGCAAGGATTCCTCGCAAGAAGGAGGCGGAGAAGCAGAGGAAGAGAAGATGGAAGCTCGGCTTAAGGAAGACAAGCGATTGTTACGAAAGTGGGAAAAGACTTCGAGCTGGGAAGACGACTTGGAACAGATTGTTACCATGGAACGAGCCGATGATAGTACGCTGCGGGCTCAGGTGAAATTGTAAGTAGAGGAAGAGACGCTCCAAGAAAGGAGAAGCATCAATGAGTTATGCTGACTGTTGATGCGTCTATTGCAGCAAAAATGGCGAGATATTCTGGGTGGAACGATTGATTGCTTATCAGAAGTGTCCGCAGAAAGTATGTACGAGGCGGTGATGGACGACAGGAAGATCAACAACAAAGGAGAGATGACTCGTGTTGCTAACGCTTCTCTTCAACTCTTCACAGATGCTCTCTTTCTACGAAGAACGCCTTCGCTTCCGTTTCTGCAACTGATCCGC
This sequence comes from Exobasidium rhododendri, assembly GCA_026210745.1. Classification (NCBI taxonomy): domain Eukaryota; kingdom Fungi; phylum Basidiomycota; class Exobasidiomycetes; order Exobasidiales; family Exobasidiaceae; genus Exobasidium; species Exobasidium rhododendri. The sequence goes on from CP110631.1 coordinate 1,533,053, forward strand.
TTGGGCCCCCAATGAAGGGGACGACGCAATCCGTTTTTGGAATCTTGGCCGCTGCGGTCTTTATCACAGTCCCGATCGCAGTCTCTACAATTCTCGCTCAGTCGACCTGGCTCAGAAGCTGATTTCTCTACCCCTCATTTCCCCTCCCCTCTTGAGACCGCCCTCGTACGTGTCTTAACATTTACGAGCACCCTGGGATCTACTCAAACTGTAACAGACAACACACCTTCAATATCATTGGTGATTTGTATTATAAACACTTGGAAGGCTGGTCGTCCTTTTGGACAACTCTACTGCAAAGCATGGGCCGCCTTGAACATGATCGTGATGGCGGGTATGAGTCCAATCTGTACAGCAGGAAAGGGTCACCCAAGGGTAGGGTGAGCAGACATCTTCCTTCACTTTCTCTTCAGCGCCCTGACCGCACGTACCTGGAAGACGGCCGTTCGAATGTAGCTTGTCTTACGATCGCCGACTGTGACGTAGATGTAGTAGTACAACAATCGCAGAGCAAGATGAATGAGGGTCATGGTGTTGAGTGAGTCCTTTGGGAGCTTGGCCATGTTCCCTAGGATCTGGAAGAGAGAAGCAGCAGGTGGGGGAGATTACGCTCGAAAGATTAGCCAAGGTACGAACAAGTAAGCAATTGCTGTTGAGAGAGAGGAAAGTGGAAGTGCACCACTATGCTCAGACTTGCAAGACTCACAACTGCTGCTGCCCAGACAGGGAACCACTCGAAGCCATTCTGTTGAGCCGATTGACCTCGTAGGATCATTTCCTCCGTTGCGTTCAGCTTTTTCCCACTGGCTGCCTTGGAATTCAATCGAGCAACGAAAGCGCGAGGATTCTCGTTGGACCAACCCCCTTGGATTTTGTTGCTTTCTGCAATGTAGATCGTATACCAATGAGGTAGTGCAGCAATGAAAAGAGTTATTGGAAGAGAAAAGACGGAGAGATTGGGAGTTCCATTGTCGAAAAGGCGGACGATGCTGCTCATAACTTTATCTCAGCTTGAAAGGGGGTGGGTGCAGGAAGGCGAGGTCAAAGAAGGATGTGTGATGGGTGCGGATGAAGAGGATGAAGAGGAAGGTGTGATTTCTGGTGCTAGAAGTCCATGGCCAGGCATCCTCTGAAACACCAAAGTCGTCAAGCGGCGAATCGAGAGAGTATAAACCTGAATGACGTACCGAATCTTCTTCCTTTTTATTAGTATATATACTACACGGCTACGTTTTACTAGCCCCGCTTTGCTACTTTAATCGATTGCCCCGGAAAATTTATTGTGCTACTGTACTTTTCATCAGACTAGTGAAAAGGAGGGGGGGGGGTTGTTGGAAACGCTTTCACAGTGGGAGGCTAATAAACTTGGCCGACTCTGAAAGTCGAACATTACATCTGGATGCTGTGAAAGTGGCAAGACCGAAGATCATGAGCCTGGTGAGGATTAAGATGAGGATTAGGTTGTAAGAGACAATTTCAAGCTAAAGTGACCTGGTGAAGGATAAGAAAGCTTGTGTTCTTCCTCGCGATTACAAATAGTCAAAGATAGTCACTCTTGGAGGCCATATCCGTGCGAGAGAGCCGAGGACAAGTCCTAAGTTGCGACACGCGCAGGACGTCGTAGTCAGTGTTGAAGAGAGAGAGAGACCTTGCCTGACAGTCTATCTCATCACCGCGTTTAGAAAAGCGAAGATCTTCGTTGCGCCGACTCGGGAAAGAGAGGCTTCAGAGGCCTGTCGTCGAACCCGCTCTTCTGGTAGACTAGCTACAATGCACTGTCTGGTTAGTATGCCGATCGATCCCTCACCCCTCTCCTACACCCTGCTGATACCTTTTTCTCCCTTTCTCGGATCTCATAAAAATCCAGCGATGGTGGCTGCCGGTATTCTTGCTTCCACTTCCTGCTGCGTCCCCCTTCCTTCTCATTCTCTTCATTGCTTTTTACGGAATAAAGACTAAGCCATGGTGAGTGGTAGCAGCGAGACAGACGACCATTTCAATTTGCAGCAGGTGAAAGATGAAGCTGAATCTTTATACAATACGGGCTTCTCCCTTTTTCTTCTTCTTCTTCTTTACTTGGCAGCGCATATTGTTCTGTCATCATCCTTGGCCTCATGCTTAGCACTTGTTCCTTTTATCAATATTCTTCATCGACAGTATCAATCACACCCACTCATACAACAACAGCAAAGGAAGCGGCACCTGTCTCTCTGTTCAGCACAGCTACAGCGACAGGCTCAGCTAACGATGTAAAAGACAGCGTAGCTCAGATCGTCACATCCACTACAGCATCAGGCAGCGCAGAAGACAAGAAAGAGAAGCATCAGCGAAGTCCGTCTTCATGCTGGATCGATCTGATGCACACCGCTCCTGCAAAAGGAGGGCAGAACGACTCTCAAAAGATGGGGAGATGGAGCGCCCCAACGTGGAGGCGGCATCCCACAGTACTGAGTCGAATCAATCGAGGAAAGAAGGACACACCCGCTGCTGATGCTTCCACTTCGTCCCTGTCCCGGATTTGGCATCGTATTGTCTCTGAAGGTCTCTTCGTGGGCTTCGACGACGTTGGATTCCGGCTCAGGCTGTCGTCGGAATAAATAAACAAAATCTAAAAAAAAAGGGTTTCACCTTGGACTCTCAACAATGTATTATCAGTACAGTAATGTGGGGATGGGGAATGTTCCATCTACAAATACACCTCTTTCATAATTCTCCCAACTTGATTGCGCTCACATCTCCCAGAATTCCCTCCTCTTCTTCCTTCTCTTCTTGCTCTTCTTTGTACCGCTTGCTTCCACCCCCTAAGCTCAGACCGAGCGCACCACTGCCGTATCCTGGTCCACTCCCGCCTCCTGCTGCTCCTGCTGCTCCGACTCCTCCTCCTTGTCCACCAGGCCCTCCCATCGTTGCTGACAGTATGCTAGCTTTGCTGGCACTAGAGCTCAACAGAGACGGACTTGGACCTGGCCCGTAAGGATTGGAGGGAACTTGATTCGTTGGCGTCGTCGGTCTCGTTGTGGAGGGACTTGGATTGGCGGAGCGACCACTTCGACTCATTGGCAAGCCAGGATAACTCCTAGGAAAGGACCCACTGAAGCCAGAACCTCTGGAGAAGGGCAAAGTGGGCGAAGGAATTGACAAGGGCGTCGGTGTTGGCAGATTGGTCGTCGTGGCGCTACTAAACGGCACTTGGATTGACAAAGGTGACATTTGGTTGAGGCCACCAAGACCCGGTGACTGCGTCGAAGTAGGAGTGCAAGATCTACCCCTTCCCTTCCCATTGTTTGCCGCTGAGACAAATGCAATGGGAGAGATGGCTCTTCTCTTGTGCAAGACACTGGAAGAGTACGGTTCGAATCGATCGTCTCCCATCTTCCTCTTTGCTGTTCTTCCCCAAAGACTTGGAGAAGAACCAGACTGATGGATGGCCTCTAGATCCATCGCTTGCTCTAGTGTTGATCCTAACGAACCTGAAAGAGGTGTCGCAGCGTTGGCGCCTCCGGTTGAAGCAATACTTTGACCCCGGTTTCGAGAAAAAGTCCGTTCAGTGCTCGGCGAGAGGCGAGGGTTGTTCATGGCGAGATTGCTCGACTCTCGAAAGTTGAGCCATAGTTTCTCTCGATCGATGGTCGCATTGCTAGTACCCGGTATGGCGATGCCTGCTTCGATTCGATCTGTGCCTTCCCCATCAGTAGCAATGTAGTAGCTATTCTTGGCGGTGGTCATGTCATCGTCACCATCGTAATCGCTGTCATCACTCATTTCAAAATGGGTTCCATCCGGAAAGTAAAAATCATCCCCTTCTGCGGTACGATCGATTGGTCCAGCACTAGAGGCTTCAAACGGTGATTGAGATCGATACGCAAGCAATTTTGGGGTAGTAGGAGTTTGGGAATCACTCTCTGGTCCAAGTCTCCGCTGTAACTTTGCCTCTGATGCAATCTCCCCATCTCCTGGTCTCGTCTCATCCCGAAGAGTTGCAGCCACTCTCAAGACGCCTCGATCTTTCGGCATGTGATTCGCTCGACGTTGAACACCTCTTCGAGCAGCAGTTGGAGTCTTTCCTCTCCCATTTGGCTCCACATTCGAAGGTGAATTGGAATCTCTTGACATCCCGTCCAGCTCAACGCCGGCCACAGTGACATCGCCTGTGTCGATTTGCATGTCATCATCTTGCTCTTCATTGATCATGGGAGGCATTTGCTTCACTCGACTTTGTCTGTGGTATTCTTCCATGTCTGCATCTTCCTCTCCTTCCTCGCTTCCTGTATGTTCGTCGTAATCGTTTGCAACTTCCTTCCCCAACATGCTCCCTCTTCGCAGATTCTTTCTACTCGCATGAGCCAGCGCAGCCACTGCAGCCTTTCTTCTGAGGAGTGGCAGGGAAGCATTGGCCATCTTTGGACCATCACCTACTATGACACCGGTAGCGTCGAACGTGGGCGAACCCAATGATGAAGAGCAGTGCGATGAGACTGTAGGCGTCGTCACAAGTGCACGCTGGGGTAGGTGAAAAGCGGTTGACGATGTGACGAACCGAGAGGCAGAAAAGGACGCAACAGGCGACACAGGGATGTGCTCCCGTGTATCGCTTGTCCTTGCAACTGACGTATTTTGCGAGGTGCTGCTCATAGGTCCTGTGTTGGTGCGTTGACGATGTCGTGGGTGAGGATTGCTGCTGGGAAGCACATTCGGTGTAGCATTCGAATGAGATCGCTTTCTTTGCTGTATGGCCAATGATAGAGACGAAGGCATTGTGCTCCTTCCAAGTCCGCCGTTACCAGGTCCATCTTCCTGACTAGCCGGCGACATTTCATCTCAAGAGCAAGCCTACCACTCCTAGATGGAAAGCGAGGTATTTGGCAATGCGCCCGTTGGCCGTTACGAAATGTGATGAATCGAATTCATTTTCCGGGCTTGAATAGGTAGGGTAATTCGGCGAGGACTTATCATGACTGCATCTCACAAAGTGCGGCGCTTCGTGCACATCGTACAAGACTACAAAGGGTTTGCGGTGTAACAAGTCCCAACGAGGTCCGACGCAAGACCCTCATTGGAGTGCAAGTGCACTTTGTTTCGTGTCCAGAGTCGCATCGCTGCTCGCGTGGTAGTCCTCACTTGTCAGAAAATCCTTTAGCGTTGACGGTCTTCTGGGACAAGAGAAGGACGAGAAGCAGATGGTGCAACCCCCCATCGTGTCAATTGGTACACTCAGCCTTCCCTTGCTTCATCACTACCTTTCAGCAATTGCCTTGCCAGTGTTCCATCTTTTCCGCAGGGAATTTGGTGATAGGCAGCAAACTCCCCTTCAATAGACAAGAGCCAGTACGAGCCGCAAGGGCTAAGGTGCACCTCAATCGTAGTGTCAACGACAGATCGCTCACACTGCAGTCCGTTCATACAGCATAAACCTCACAGGCGACACACTCGACATCGCTCGGCTTCACAGGGTACATAGCACAGCATGCTCCCTCGAGCCTCGACATCTATCTTGACTGGTGCAGGTCGAAAATCTGGCATTTCCCTGGCATTGAACGGCAACGGTCACCCTTCGATGCCGGGGAGCATTTCGGTCAGAGAGCGCCTTTCAGCAAGATCCCGAGTCACCAACCTCGGTATCCTTCTACTGTTAGCGCTTGCGTGCTGCTCCATGCTTCTCAACTTCAGGTTCTTGACCACGTCCCACAAAAATAGTCCGATTCCACCTCCAGGATTTGGTTCATGGACTACTTTCCATGGTCTGACTCCGCAAATGCTCAAAGAAAATCTACCAGATCCATACCCTGGAAGCGAGAGACTGAATCATTTAGTGATCGTTGCTGGACATGCAGTATGGGCCGGCTGTAATTTTAAAGACCGGGAGAATGATGAGAATTGGATCCTGGAGGACTACCAGACAGGTGGAAGTGTCAAGACCTATTGGAAGCACATTCAAAAGGGGTGAGTCAAAGTGCTTTTGAACAGATCTTCTTTTACTCTGCTTTTCTCATCGAAATTTTTTGCCTTTTGGTACAGAGTGGAGATTGCTGATGCAGATCCGACAGCATTGCTCGTCTTTAGTGGGTGAGTGGAGATCCATATTCTGCTTCTGAAGTCTGGTCTTGCTTCTGACGATCTCGGCTTCTTTTGTGCAAATCCTGTAGCGGCCAAACTAGACCAACGTCACTTCAAACAGAGGCAGAATCATACTTTGCACTGGCCGTCTCTTCGGGACTGTCACTACCCGTCCTGCCTGGCTACAATTTTGCACCAAATCAAGGCGGAGTAGGAGAAGCAAAGATTACAGCTAAGAACAGTAATAGTGCTACCGCTGCCGCTGAAGAGATTCTAGGTAAAGTTGGAACAGGAGCTCAAGCAAATGCAGGAGTCGCAACTGCCAAAGGCCTTCAAGGCGTTCGAATGACCACGGAAAATTTCGCTTTGGATAGTTTTGAGAACTTGGTCTTTTCCCTGGCAAGATTTAGAGAATACACTGGAAAGTATCCAGTCCGAATCACTGTGGTCGGATATGGGATGAAAAAGAGTCGATTCGAGGAGCTACATGCAAAGGCAATCAGGTGGCCAGTCAAGGGTTATCAGGGCAACCAAAGACAATTTCACTACGTCGGTATCGACGATGAAGGTGATAGTAAAGATCAGTACGACGGTGAGAAGATCAAGGGATATCGAATGTTCGAACGAGACATGTATGGCTGTCATGGTGTCTTGCAGGTGAGTAAAGGAAGGGAGTGTTTTCCACTTTCACTAATGCTGAAAATGCATCGTTCCCTCGCTAAGGCCAAACGAAAACACCGAAATCCTACTCGACGATTTCACAGTTACTTTGGAAGTGCACCTGAAATGGCAGACTTGTTGAATTGGTGTCCAGCTGACGGTCTCGGACTACAGGGCGTCTACCCTCTCACCTTGCCTTGGGACTTGCGCATCACTACAGATGGATGGGGTAGAGGAGCAGCAAAATATCGAGAACAACACAAGGCTGACATTCTTCCCGATCATCGTTGGCTAGCAGTGCACCCGGATCGAGGTTGAGCGGTATGACCTCTTTCTGCTCCCGTCGTATATCCCTCCTTCTTCTTAACTTTCTCCTGCTGCGCGCATTGTATTGTAAAGGTACTCTATTATCGAAGGTCATGAGCGAACGTTAATGGTGAAGGAGGGAAGAAAAGAAGAAAAGAAGGAGAGAGAGAGAGAAACGTCATCTAAAGAGAGAAGGGGAAACAAGAGAAGAAGGATATACAAGTACAAAGGGAGGCGAGAGGGAATTTTCCAGCGAAAGAAAAGGGAGGTTGGGGAGGGAGTCTTGTTTCCAGAGGCAGAAACTGACTAGCTACGTTGGGAGGCCGCTTCCGCTGGGATGACTCAGGTGACACATCCAAATCCTAGTCTTGTACAGTCGAAACAGCTCCTTGACAAGGTCTCTGAAATCGACTCTTTGCGTCGCGGTGTAGTAGAATGTCAGCTTCCTGCGATCCCATTGCAATTCTGCGGCAACAACAAACATGGGCAGACCTCGCTGATTTATTTTTGTCGTGCAGAGGGACAACGCTCTTTCTTCATCTTGAGCTTTGGAATGTAGCAGTGTCGTATCTGCTGGCCCGGCTTTGGCGAACAACCTCTTTGGATTGATCGATCTGGTAAGTCGACTGAGAGGTATGGCGGCAGGATGCGGCTGTGCCTCTCCTCCTCCTCCGGCTTCACTCTGCTGTAGTCCACTCAGAGTGTGGTTCATCTGAGCCAATTCTGCCTGATGAGTTAGGAAGCTTTGGACTTGATCGACGGAGATGTTGTCGTTCACCACCGTTCCCAGGTCCTTTCCTCGATCTGCTTCTACGATCACCAAGTCTCCATTATATATCTCTTCGTTTCCGCCGTTGGCTCCTCCTTGTTGCTGTCGGAAGTAGAGATCTGTTCTGCCTTCTTTGAATTCTACAATGTAAAGCGGGGTAATTCGAGGTAGAACCTGCAGAGGCACCCCTTTTCCTAGCTCGGAGAAGCCGCCTGGCCCGTCGCTCTGTCCTCCACTGGCAGCAGGTGCCAATGGTCCCAGATTGATCAAAGAAGCGATCGTCAGCTCGGACAGGGCTGTGAGATTACCTCTGGACAAGGTGGGTAGTTGCTGCTGCTGCTGCTGCTGTTGGTCTTGAAAGAAGTGGGGCGGTGCAAACGATGGGAAAGATGAGGTGGGAGGGGAGGCCGAATGAAGCTCAGACGCCTTGTCTTGTGAAGCCTTTCGGTATAGAGAAGATGATGGTGCCATAACGCTATTGGATGCAGGGTGACCGGGTTGATGTCGCTGTTGGTGGGAGGCGATACCATCGCCGCTCGAAAAGGTCTGACTCCTACTGCCTTGAAAGCTCTTTGCAGTTGGCGAAAGCTGCGTCTTCCTGTCATCATCCCGAGAGAGAGACGACATGAAAGCATTGTTCCCTCTCGATGTCTGCTGCTGATACAGCCCCCCTCGTCCAAAGTCAAAGTAGGCGCTCTTCGTGGGTGGAGATGCATTGACATCACCCCACGTCGACTTTGCCTCTTCGTCATTCATTCGAGCTGAGATCGGCCAATTCCTCTGCATGGCCGTGAGCGGTGGACTGAACGCATGCCCGTTCCTTGGCCCCTCCTGATCACCGTAGCCTAAAGGTAAGGACGCCGCGTGGATGCCACTCGTGGCGGCGTTATTAGAAGGGACCCTCATTTGAATTCGCTTCCTCTCTTCTTGCATCTGCTGTCTCGCTGCTACGTTGTCGAGATTCACATGCAAAGAAGTAAAGTCGGCACTCAGGTCTTCCTCTGAGAAGCCAGAGTTCCCACTTCTGAAGAGAGTGGAGCCAAATTGACCCGCCCGGGGTGTGATTGCTTGTCTGCCCACCGAGCTCGTTCGAGAAGTAGCCGCGGGATGAGTCTTGCCCACCTCGAAACCGATGGCTCTTCTTTGCCCGAAAGGAGCGGTGTTCGTTGGATCTGTCGCAATGGAGTGTCTGCGAGACTCACTTCCACCCATACCCGCTTCTCTTAGCGTGTCCTCTTCCAGGAATTTGCTATCAAAAGCACTGTTGATGAAGTCGAACCTTCTCCCCCTTTCGCTTTCCTCTTCCTCTTCTTCCTCTGCCCTCTCGCGGCGCATTGTTCCTGATTGGAAAGACGAGTATGACTGACTGTACTCATCGTGATGATCGTGAGCGTGTTGATGGTGTTGATAGAACATCTGATCGCCCGATCCCGGACTCATACCACCAACACTCTTTCCAAACTCTCCTCTCCATTGTGAGATTGATCTACTGAACGTGTCAGCACTATTTCCTCGCTGTGTCATAGTTCGATCGGCTTGCTGTAGTGTAGCTGCGCTGGAATTAGTTCGGATGGGAGCCAATGAATGACGATCGACGTCGCTGGCTCTTGATGGGAATCGAAAGGACCCAATGCCATCCGTCGATTCTTCTGCCATCGTAGCCAACCCCAAGGGAGGTGAGTGTGTGGGCATGTTCGAACGAGGTTGCTCGGAAAAGTGCGGAACACTTAGAGTATAATTGTAGGAATGACCGTCTCTAACTGCACTTGGCGTGTTGCTTGATGATGATCGCTGTACTGCTGGACGCCCTGGCCTGATAGTGTTGTTGGTGAGAGTGCCGGGTTGTAGAGCGTGGTGCTGCGTACTATTATCTCTCTTTGCACCGCCTCTTATCGAATCAACTGCAATCTGTGGCGAGGGCAGTCCGCTGTAAGACGACCAGGGAAACGTGTTGCCGGTCTGCTGGAACCTCGACTGGCTCGACGATCTTCCGAGTATAGTCGACTGAGCTGTAGGGGGTGCCGGATACGCAGACTCGATCTTGCCACTGTACGACGATATCGAGGAAGGGGGAGACGAGTCGAAATGTGTGGAGTCAGTGGAGATGAGTTGCCGGTGAGACAGGTAATCTGCACCACTCCTCTGGCTGACGGTATAGTCGCTGGGCGAGCGAGTCACACCTGATGGCTCCCTGCTGCTCGATCGTTCGCTGGACTTATAGACCGGAACAGAGTCACTGAAAAGTTCTCTTCTCCACTCTTGTTCACTTTCCACAGGACTATCTGCGTCTTTGCTATCATGGAACACTGAATCTTGAGGGCCAGTCTGTGGTGAGCGAGAAGAAATCCTATCCAGATTTGTACCTGTTCTTCCCCTCGGAGAATGGTCAAGAGCTATCTCCTCCCTCTTTGATCGTCGCACGTCTTCAAGGAGGGCTGATGGTACGGATGAAGCCTCTGCTCTCGAGTCCACTCTGCCTGATGTACTCTGCAGTGAAGAAAATCGCCTTGGTTCTTCTCGTCTCTTGATCTCTTGACTTCTGAACGATCTTATGTTGAATGCCTCTTCGGCCGCAAGCCGAATATCGACGTCTAAAAGCTCTTGCTACCGGGTGAAGACGGGGACAGGGGGTTAGATTTCAGCTCTCATCTCACCAAAGAGCGTGCCAAAGCTCGCACTTACCGCGGTCCAAGAAGTAGTCCGAAAGGATGACAAGCCCTGTTCGTTGGGAGACGATTCAGCAAGTCCAGCAGGCTGCACGTTCGTCACGCCATCAAGTTCCGATTCTCTCACCTCGAGCATCAATCTTGCCAGTGTGCGTGCAGGATCGTTGTACGAAGTTCAATCTGTCTCGAGGCGATTTCTTGTCGAACGGAACAGCTTCACCGTTCACTATCGCACGACAAAGCACTCTCCGGTTGAATCTGGCTGGCGTGTAAGTGCGTGGAGTCGTGGCAAGAGGTTCTAGACCGTCCCGACTATTGAACTTCGTCCCGGCAGGGGTCTAAAGCAGGGTGATGAGCACTCGGGGAAGAATGACAATATCGATGTTCCAAGACTTCCTTCAATGATTGAGAGAAAGGGAGGGACAAGATTCAGAAGTGCAGACAATGGCCACGAACAAAGACTGGAGATAGATGAAGTTCGCACACTTCAAATCAGGCGAGGAGGACATTTTACTCCGATATTCGTGCGGGGTAGGCCTGCCTACGTACCTCGCCCTCGTTTTTTCCATTGATTTTCAGATGGAGCTAAGAACCTAAAAAGGCCCGCGGCGCGTCCCCTCGACTCCACTTGTCTTTTTCTGTCTTTTTGTGAGGAGGGAGAGATTGTATCGAGACACCCTTTCACTGGATCGTGCGACTCGGTCATGTCCCCTTTTTTTTAAATATCGCAATCAACAAGAAAGCGGGCCGGACAATATCACTATAGCTCAAAAGAGAAAATCAAGGAGTAAGAGGGGGGACCTTTCTCGGAATTCCCATTCAAACAGCAGGGCTGCACCGTTCCGGGAGGCCCGCGTTCGCCAAGCACTCCATGCATGTTAGGCAAGGTAATAGTGACAATGACAGGATAATTGAAGGGGAAACCTTATCTCAATGAACGGACTGTATGAATCTCTGCTCGATCGACTGCTTGGAAGAAAAAGTCCCAGAAACGCTCAGTCTACGATGAGGCGTGTGCGTCAGCATATATTTAAAGCTTGCAGATTGTCTCTGTGTGCTCTCAGCGTCACTCACGTCGATAGTTTCTAATACAACGGCGTTTCTTCCCCCAGCCGTCCAAGTGTCACCGACGCCTTCCCACTGATTATAGAAGTCAACGACTGTGGTACCAGCACAGATGCCAAAGGAAGTGTCTATCTTGACTGCATACCGCTGTGCTTCCTTTTTGCTCTTCTCCTCCTGCGTTCTACTGTCAATGCAGAACAAGGTCGGATCAAGGACATAGGCCACGGCGACAAGATCGTGCACGGGTGGCCCTTTTGTGAACCCAAATTCAGAAGCATAGGTAGAAGTGAAGAAGGTCATAGCCGATGATACCAGCCGACGTAGTGGAGAAGCTTTCGAGTGTAAGTCGTCCAGAGATTCGTTGGACATGCTCTGATCGGCGAGGAGGAGCCGTCTATGTAGTTGCGTAGTAAAGATGGCTTGGTGCGTGACATTGAGTCCAGCCATGACTACAGGCAGTGGCGAATCAAAGACTATGGAAGCAGCCTGAGAAGAATGACACAAAGGAGAGATAAGAGTCTTACACTCTAGACCACGTAAGCTATCGGATAGTCACCTCGGGGTCGACAAGGATGTTCCATTCTACACAGGAGAGCGAGAACGTAAGCTTACAAGCTGTAAATAGTGGCAATAAACCGCTAGACTTTGTTGCCTCACCTGCTAGAGGGGTGCGATTTCCTGGCACACCAGCCGAGCCGCCCATCAGCACGATTTCTTTCACGGTCTTTCGTAGAAGCTCCAGATCTGGGCCTGGACACATCTTGATGAGCAGGGCTATATTCGTCAGTGGTCCTGTTGCAATCAGAGTGATGGGCGGGAGTCCAGAATTGAGCCTCGACTGCAGCATATTAAGTTGGTGAGATATCAAGAGCAGTGGTGTTGAGGATGAAATGTCGGAGGAGCGAGGATCAAGACCGTCGTCACCGTGTCTCTTCGAGGAGAGCAAGTGTTTTTGCACCAGTTCCTCGGAGAGATGAGGGAGGCATTCTACACCGCTTAAGCCTCCCTCTCCGTGTATCCCAGCATCAAATCTAGCTTTGCGCATCAGAGGTTCATCTGCTCCTCTCCAGACTCTACATTGTGACGGATCGATCTTGAATGCTGACAACAGGCGAACAGCATTGAGATAGGTCGACGATCCGGGAGCATTCCCATGAACAGTCGAGACACCTAGCAAAGCAAAAGCAGGCCGGGTTGACAAAGCAAATGAAGCGGGCTGATCTGGAGCGAATAGAGCAAAGAGTAAGGCTATCGCATCGTCATGACCAGGGTCACAATCTAGCCATATAGGCTTTGCACCATGAGCAGTGGTCATGACGGGCACATCTTACTCCCCCTTCAGGACTGTTTCGTTGGTCGGTTGTTTGCAGGTCAAAATGCCGCACGGGCCCGCGCGATCGCGTCATGATAGACTAGAATCGTCCCTTTCTTCTACGGACAGAAGGGAGGAGAAGGCATCCCACATATACATATAATGACAATCTTGTTGAGGAAGCGCATGCGCGAATGAGTTGTGTCGCAACAGGGGAAGAAGCCAAGGAAAAAGATGGATCTCAAAATGTGAACATCGTGATTGGAAAGCTGAAGCACAGAGTGAGAAAAGAGACGAACAGGGAGGATGAGAAGTGAACAAGCCGAGAGATTGAAATTTCAGGAAAAGAAGAAAGTGAAAAAAATTGTCGAGAATTGTTGATGTTCTTGGCAACGTTGGAACGGAGGTAGGATTTTTGGGTGGGCGTATTACAGAGGGGCCACACAGCACGGGGGATATGGGCAGAGATGCAATACAGCTGGGAGTGATGTTGTGTAGGTAGAAGAATTGGAAGAGCAAGGAAGAGGAACTCCAATCCTTGAAGTCATGACGCATGTCCTCCTGCCCTTCCTTGAGTTTGATTTGCGATATTGGGTTTGAATTGATGACTTCGAGTAAACGTCCATAACGTTCAAGACATGATTGTACGATTAGATCAGATCATCAATCAACAGATTGGCAAGGCATGACCACCTTAGTCGGTGTGAGCAGCAGCAGAAGGTGCAGCTGGTGTGTTGACTTGACTCTTGGCTTGAGCAAACATGGGTCGCAGAACCCGACTGTAGACAGTCTTGGCACCCTATGCGAAAGAAGAACAAGGTGAGCAGCCCGAACCCAAAGCAGGTACGGAAACGATAAAGAGCAACTTACTTGCGTTTGAGGGAGCATGAGCCATACAATGGCGAGGGTCTTGAAGGTGTAGTACATTGGGACAAAGTGGAGAATGATGTCGATGAAGGACTCGGTGAAGTTGAAGAAACCGAACACAACCCAGTATGTGAGCCTAAGAAGGGGTGCAAAGAGAATTGTAATTGATATCAGTATCGACGTGCAAAGAGCACACTTGATGAAGCAGCAACGATGACCCACCACTGAATGTCATCTTGAGGTTGGGGTGATTCAAGCGCCTTCATGGAGAAGTAAGCGGGAAGGAAGAATCCAATCATGTTCGTCAAGAATCCAGCAAAGCTATTGGGAAAGGGACGAGCCGGAATGTCAGCAATGGTACAAGTGTCCCTGCGATACGAGTGTGACTCACATGTTGAAGAAGACGAGCTACACGGGCAGAGATAAATCGAGATCAAGCAGAAAAAGTCAGCATTAAACGAGAGCAGGACAGAACCCACGGTAGTCTCACCAAGGTGAAGAGGAGGAAAGATCCGATGGCACCATAGGCCTTAGCTTGAGGAATTCCTACCGATTGGTCCAATTTGACCAATTGAGGGTACTTGGACAGCTGGAGGTTGGATACGATGTTAGCAACGCTTCTCATGGTGCTGCGTCCTTTGCACTCACCTCCTTGTCAATCTGTAAGGTAAAATATATAAAGAAGATGAAAGACAAGAGTAACGTGGGTGTCAGCGGTCCATATCTTCACTATCTTTGCCATCGCCATCGCCTTTTCATAAGAAGAGCGCAGTGCCGTTTCCAGTGCTCCCCCAACTCCACTTTTCCCTTTCGGCTATCTCTCAAAGATAGGTGGATAGAGAATGTCTTACGCACCTGAGCAACAAAGTACTCTGCTTTTTGTTGAAACTGTTGAATTTGAGCAGCCATGTTGTGGAGATGCTGTTGAGATCAAGTGTGATGTGTGAGAAGGGAGAAAGTCGAGATTCTTCTGTACGAGCGGTACTTTCACTATATGTCAAGATGAGAGAGCAAAACTTGCAACGAAGAAAGTTCACTTCAATTGTGCCAGCTTGCCGGGCCTTCCAACTTTTCCTCCTCACCGCCTTCTTTGAGTTCATTTATCTTTCCCTCGCGTTTGATTAGACTCCTGCTGAGCGAATAGTTATTTTGCAACTTTGTGTAGGTCCTACACATCTGACGCGGTAGAGGACGCTAATCGTATTCGAAGAGGGCCCACTTACAATACATACAATACAACTGTGTGACATACACTTCCCTTTTCTTTCGTTGATCGCTATCTTGTTTGTATTGCCCCAAGATGGGAGAGAGAGACTGATCTCATCAAGACTGTCACGTGACCTATGCCTTTTGGACTTTCGAGGTTGTTCTACGGTTGTGGACGAGATTAGAAAGGAAGAAACGATTTCGTCATTGATGCCTAGTGCCACCGATTCTCTCTCCTTACAAGCATCAAATACACTTCAGCGATGAATCCGACCAGATCTTTGACACGAGGGCTATGGAGAGCGGCATCCTCAAGCCATGGAGGTCCATCAACATCGTCACAGGCAAGTGCTGCCTCGAGAAGAGTGCTTGGCCCTTTGTCAGCCGTGCAGGGTCGTAGTACTTCATCTCCATTCTCGACGTCAGCAAGAGTACCTCAAAAGAACGAAGAGAGTAGCAAGAAGGTACGCGATATCAAGGAGACGGAAAATGCGGCGGCAGGAGAGGCAATGGGCGCGACAGACAAAGCAGAAGGAGGAGGTGAAGCAGAAACGGGAGCCGTAGAAGAGCTGCGTAATACTCTAAAGGAGAAGGACGCAAAAATAAAGGAGCTGACTGTGAGTATCGGGCTGACTACAGAAGTTATAGCAAGAGCTGACCAGAACTATTGTCATTATCCAGGATGCGCTACTGTATGGCAAGGCAGACATGCAAAACATGCAAAGAAGGTCAAAGGAAGAGAAAGCCCAGGCGACCGATTATGCAATCACTAAATTCGCTAGAGATCTCACATCTTCACTGGATATTCTAGCTATGGCTCTACGAAGTGTACCCGAATCTCTGCGAGCAAAGCCAGCAGGTGCTACAGAGAATGAAGACCCAAGAAAAGCCATCGCTGAGCTATACAGTGGTGTTGAATTGACCAGCAAGTCCATCGTTGACATGCTCCGAATGCACGGTGTCACTACTTTCGACCCCACTGGAGAGAAGTTCAATCCACTCGAGCATGAAGCCATGTACCAAGCACCTGTGCCTGGCAAGGAACCCGGCAGCGTTCTCGAGTGCTCTAAATTTGGCTACAAGATCAAGGACAGGATCTTGCGTGCTGCCCAGGTGGGTGTGGTACAAGACACAGCATGAACCCCTGCCGCAATTCTTCGCTCATTCCTCCACACTCGCTGTTGTATGATGAAGCTACCTCTTCTATGCGTGTTATACTTTCTACCTATCTAATACATTCACCACTTTACTGATTCTTTGCGAAATCGCAGGCTTTGAGGGGTAGCAAGGCTGGACAGATCAATGGTCTTGGCGCGTGACGCATCATCATACGCTCTCATCTTGGGCGGAATGCAGTTTGTGGTTAGACAGTTACTTCCTCGGCGCTACGCACGATATCCTACTAATGTTAAATGGCTGAACTTGTTGGCTTGGCTTCATTGAGGCGCGCCGCGAGGAAAAACTTTCGTGAGCGGAGTGGCTGCGAGAAATCAAAGAAAAAATAGAAATTTCAACAGAAAAGAGAAAAAGAAAAAAAAAAGCGCACTCCCTACTCTTCTGCTAAAAACCATCTCATACACTCAAAAAAATACATCACAAAAAATCTGGAAAACCCCCTAGAGAAGATCTTGGTCAAGGAACGTCATACAGCGAAACCTGCCATTCTCTTGAAAAAAATCAGGTAAGTGCAAACAGCGAGAGAGGAAGAAGCGGTGCGCAGAAACCGGTGGGAGGAGAACGAGCAGAGATTGACTTGGCCTTCATTCTCCGTCTCGACAGAAAAAGTTGAAGAAGCAAGACACTTCGAGCCGACTTATAAAAATCTACTTTGTGTCTCGTTTATTCTTTGACATCCACACCTGTTGAGAGAAGATATCGTTTAGTGAGTGAATCGAAGGACACCACTTGTAAGTGAGAGTAGACTTGGAACTGACCTTCACTACCTGCAGACGACTCCTTTCTCTCTTCTTAACCTTTGAAGGGCATTTTGCTACCTTTCCCCACCAAGTTCTGCGACATGTCTGCCGCTACCTCGCCCGCTGCTCCTGCGGCTGATTTGCCCAGCAACACCAAAAATGCTGCTTCCACTGAGCAGCCGGCTGCCGGTGAAGCAGCACCTACCACCAACGGCAGTGCTTCCCCTAAGCCTGCCGCTGCCGCTGCATCGAAGCCATCTCAATCTAGCAATGACAATGGTCAACAACCCAACACCAGTCTCTATGTTGGAGAGTTAGATCCAAGCATCACAGAAGCCATGTTGTTTGAGATTTTCAACATGATTGGACCCGTTGCCAGTATTCGAGTGTGCCGTGACGCAGTTACCCGTCGATCTCTTGGTTACGCCTACGTCAACTTCCTCAACGCAGCTGATGGTGAGCGTGCTATGGAGCAACTCAATTACTCTCTCATTCGAGGTCGACCTTGCCGAATCATGTGGTCTCAACGAGATCCTGCCCTTCGACGAACCGGTCAAGGTAACATCTTTATCAAGAACTTGGACGAAGCCATTGACAACAAAGCTCTTCATGACACCTTTTCCGCTTTTGGTCAGATTTTGTCTTGCAAAGTCGCCATTGGTGAAAACGGAAGTATGGGGTACGGATTTGTTCATTACGAGACGAACGAAGCAGCTGACAACGCCATCATTCACGTAAATGGAATGTTGCTGAACGACAAGAAGGTCTTTGTCGGTCATCACGTTCCCAAGAAGGAGCGAGTGGCCAAGATTGAAGAAGCCAAAGCCCGCTTCACGAACGTCTACGCCAAGAATGTGGAGACTGGCGTGACACAGGAAGAATTCGAAGAGCTTTTCAAGAAGTTTGGACCAGTGACTTCGTGTGTGTTGTCAGTGGACGAGGAGGGAACCAGTCGAGGATTCGGTTTCATCAACTACGAAGATCACGAGCACGCTCAACAAGCAGTGGACGAGCTACACGACAGTGAACACCACGGTCAGAAACTGTTCGTAGCCCGAGCTCAAAAGAAGAGTGAACGTGAAGAAGAGTTGAGACGTTCATACGAAGCAGCTAAGAATGAGAAGCTCTCGAAATCAGAAGGTGTCAACCTGTACTTGAAGAACATTCCCGAAGAGTTCGACGATGAACGACTTCGCGAGGAGTTTTCACCTTTTGGTACTATTACATCTTGCAAGATCATGAGAGCTCCTTCTGGTGTGTCTCGTGGGTTTGGATTTGTGTGTTATGCTGCGCCCGATGAAGCAAACAAGGCTGTTGCAGAGATGAATGGCAAAATGATGGACAGTAAGCCGTTGTACGTTGCACTTGCTCAGAGAAAGGATGCTCGTCGTCAACAGCTTGAAGCTCAGATCATGCAAAGAAATCAGTTGAGATTGCAACAACAAGCTGCTTCTTCTGGTGGTATGCCAGGTTACCCCGGTCAACCAATGTACTACCCTCAGGGTGGTTTCCCCGGTCAACAAGGCGGTGGCGCTGCTGGTGGAATGATGCAACGACCCAGATATGCTCCTGCTGGAATGATGCCTCAAGGTATGCCAATGGGATCTCCTTATGGTCAAGCGCCTTCTCAGTTCCCCGCTGGAATGATGCCACCTCAAGGTTATCGGCCTCGTCCTCGTGGTGCTCCCAATGGCGTAGCACCACCAAACGGTGCTGCAGGTGGAGGACTTCGACCTGAAATGATGAATGGTATGGGACCAAGATCAGGACAATCGATGGGCCAAATTCCTGGTCGTGGTGTGCCCACAGCTGGTAGACCGAACCGACCCACTGCTTCTCCTTCTTCGCAACCAGCCCTCACCGCTGCTGCTCTTGCAAACGCCGGACCAGAAGAACAAAAGCAGATGCTAGGTGAAGCCATCTACCCAAAGATTGCCGCCAGTCACTCTGATCTAGCAGGAAAATTGACTGGAATGATCCTGGAGCTACCAGTCAGTGAATTGCTTCACCTACTCGAAGATACAGAAGCTTTGGATGCAAAGGTTTCCGAGGCTCTAGAGGTATTGCAGGAATTTGAGCGACAAGACGTCCAGGAGTAGTCTCCCCCAGTTTCTCTTCCCTGTTCTCTTTCCTTTTTTGATGTTACGCCTCTCTTTCACCTACTTGATTTAGGTTCGAATTCATTTCCTCATCTCCTTCCGAGTCGTTTTCTATTACTCTGTGTATGTGTGTGTGTGTGAAAATTGAGATCTGATGGAGTCTGACCACACCTCATAAGCTCTGGCGCAGAACATGAGCGAGGAATCGAATGGATGGGATTGATGATGGTGAGCAAAGCAGACGATCCCGCGCATGGTTTCATTTGCGCTTGTATTCATATCATAGTATCTAGTACAAGTAAAAATATGGGTGTGAGCTGTAGAACAGGACAGGAGATTATAAGGGAAAAGACGAGAAGACCAGAGCGCATGAGAAAGACAGGGCATCCCAATTGTAAATTTAAGATGGTACTTCGCCTTTTTCGACGGCAGCCTTGACGGGTTCTAAAAGATAAGGAGCAGAGGGGAAAGAGGTGAAAAGGGAAAAAGCGTGTCAGCTTGCTGTACAAGAAACGTCAGAGAGTTCAGGTGGGCAGACGCACGAAAGTAGGGGTGTTCTTGGGCTTCAGCAGCTGTGAGCCTTTCTTGGTGATCATATCGAAGTAGTTTGTCGAGGAAGTCAATCGATTCGTTGGAGATGAATCGTTGGTTCTCCGTGGTGACAAATCGAGACCAAGGCCGCCGCTGCCATCTAAGGAAAGCAGTCAATTCGGTCAGTACGCGGAGAGCTCTTGCATGGCAAAGTCAGCGTCCAAGCCTGCTCACCTGCCCGACAGGATCTCATCCAATTCAGGATCCAAGTCGATCTCGTACTTGTCCAAGTATGCATGAAAGTCGTCGGTTCCGAGAACTCGAACAATCTGTACGAGGAGAGTGATTGAAAGGTAGCAGGGTCAGCCTCAAAAGATCAAACCACAACCTAGCTTCTGATCAAGCAAGAATACAATCTCACCTTCTCTAATTGGTTCGTGTTGCTGTGACCATGGAAGAATGGCTCCTTTCGGAAGATCATACTAGCAAACATGCAACCAAGACTCCACATGTCGAGGGAGTAGTCGTACTCTTGAAAGTCTACAAGTAGTTCTGGGCCCTTGAAGTATCGACTCGCCACTCGAACATTGTACTCCGTGTAGGGGTGATAGAATTCGGCCAATCCCCAATCAATCAGACGAAGCTGGAAGGTTGGAGTAAGAACAGTAAAGCACATGTTAGCAAGTCTCGTCACAGACTCTACGAGATGGACCAGATCAAATTTACCACCTACTTTTCTTTTCTCATGGTCAATCATGACGTTGTGTGGCTTCACATCTCGATGCATGATTCCTCTAGAGTGGCAGAAGTCGAGGGCCTGAAAGATAACGAGAAATGGAAAAGGTGGTCAGTCTCGGCAATCACATACGTTGGCAGCCAGCAACATTTTTTGTATCGTATATGGGAGACGCACCTTGAGCAGCTCCAACATGTAGAAGCGTACGTCGAAGTCGGTGAATTTGGGATAGAGAACCTTGAAGTCGGTGTTATTGACGAACTCAGTTATGATTGAAGGGGTTTTCGACTTCGAGAGGAAGATCGATAGATCAGCCAGACACTCTTGTAGGAATTTGTACCTTTCCTTCCAGCTCTTCACTACACTAGAGACCCTGGTTCACTCACCTGTGGATCTCGAACAACATCCAATAGGCTAACGACATTTGGACCGCCAGCCAGATTCTGTAAGATCTTAATCTCTCTCTTGATTTTCTTCTTCTTTACTGGTTTCAACACCTTAATGATACACTTTTCGGCTGACGATGCACCCGCTACGTTGACTCCCTCGAAGACTTCGGAATACTTTCCTCTTCCGACCTTTCTTAGTATTTCATAATTGTCTTGTGTTCCCCTGGTTGTAAATAAAGGAAAGAATCAGTGGGCCCGGTCGGTTTGATGATGCTATCATTCTCTACACAATTCACCATTGCACTGCCAGGTTGTCTGCGACGATGAAACGAAAATTTACCTTTCTAATTAGTATCTCAAGCGTCATTTCGGAACAATTGAAGTCCAAATCTCACACCTTCACTACTTCAACTCACCGTAATCCCACCACGACCTTCCAAATTTATCGTTGGCGTTGGCGTATACGCGAGCAACACTGCGTCCACTAGACATGCTCTCCTAGATTCCGCCTTTGTCACTGTCTGCTACTGAAGCTGTTAGGCGTTGTTTAGACAGGCGTAAACAGTGATGAAAGACTAGACGATATGATTTGAGGCTCCTCCTACAGGCAAAATGGTGGTCAAGCTGTAAGTGCGATCGATCTCTTCGCTTTGAGTTTCCTGCAAGGGAAATAGATGTACAGTCTGAATTTCAATGAAGTCAAGCCGCGTCTTTGCCACGTGGTCATATCGCGAATCCAAGGATCGCCATGCAAAACATCTAGTTGACAACAGCCCCCCCCCCCCTGCACTCTCCTTCACGAAACGGTATGCCACGCAAAGATTACTCACTATCTTTGTCGCTCGATATTCGAGTACTTCGGAAAGAAGGACGAGGCCGTTCTAATTGTGTCGTTGTCTTGTTTTCCGCGCTGACGAGACAGAGACACACAGAACATGGGATTATAAATTTCATAAAAGTATAAAGATTGTCCTTTTGAAGTCGAGTAGACAGGCGATGAAAAGAGGGATGAATGACAGAATGGAGCGGAGAGTCGCAATAAATAAAAGCAACGTCTGTGGGAATGCGCTCAAACATAAGATTGGGAAGAGAAACGTTTGCGGTATGATAAAAACACAGAAGCGCGAAAAGAAAACGAAAAAAGTACGGGTGGAAAGGGAAGAGTCTGAATTAGTTGATGAAGAGATCAGCCAGAAAACGTCCTCTTTGCCCGTGAAGACTTCTTGTTCTTTGCGGCTCGATTCGAGCTTCTACGAGAGCTAGAGCTAGCTGAGTAAGCTGTTCCTTCCGTACTTGGGTTTGTGAACGTTTGAGATTGGACTGCACCACACTCTTGGTTGGACAGTGCATTGATCTGTTGCAATGAAGTCTGCGATGTGTTGGCTGTTTGGATCGACCCTGCAGCAGCCAGGGTTGTGAGTGAGTATTGATCCATGTGCAGATCAGAGACAGCAAGCACTTGGATCGTTGAGTGGTTCGTCTTGAAGTTCCAGAAGAAGCTGCCTCCAGACCAGGCGTATGCTGACAATTGCGTGTTATAGTACTCTTCGTTGAAAGAAGTTCCAATGCTGTTGATGGCAGAGTACTCTGTCATGACGACAGGCACAGGGTATCCCACGGAATCTTGAGCGAAAGCGCAGACTGAATTGATGACCGTGCTTTGAACAGTGACAGGAGGTGTCACAAACCAACCAGGGTATGGATTGTCATTGTAGGCAATGTAATTTGGGTCTTTGCCGGTGACAAAGCTTTGCCAGTAAGACATGGGATCGGTTGCGAAAGCGTTGTGGAACATCATGATTAGGCCAGCGTTCTTGAGCATGGTGTATGCAGATTCGTAGTACGAGGTGATGGTGGCCAATTTGGTGGTGTCACTGTATCCATGAGGTTCGTTGACGGGGCAAACACTGTGGACGACGCTTGAGTAGTTACTTGCCTGAATCCAGGCAATGGTGGCATTCAAAACGGTGTAAGAGTAACCAATGTTAGCATCGGTGAACCAAGTTGGATTGGTGGTGTTGTGCCCAGATGATTGGTCACCATTTTGAGATCCAGGCATGCCGTGCAAATCAATCATGGCATACATTCCTCGATCGTACAACCAACCGAGTACCTTTTGAAGTTGTTCTGTTTGACCAGATTGAGCGAGGTAGGGTTCTCCGGAGACAACAGGAACAAAGGCCCAGTATCCAATAGGAATACGAACAGAGTTGATACCGATAGATTTCAAGGTATCAATATCAGACTCTAGTACCCATGTGTTCCAGTGCTCTTGCAAAGCGCTCAAGGCTTTGGTAGGTCCAGCTGATTGGGTAAAGCTCCATTCATCCCAGGCGTCATCTCCCGCAACGCCAACGAACCAGTCCTCGTCCATCCATCGTTCCAAAACCAACCAGTTACCTAGCGAAGTCCCGACCATCTTTGTATTGGGATCTGTCAAATTCCACTTGGCGAGAGCTACTATGGGGGCTGGAGTAGAGGTAGTGTTGGTAGTGGTGGAGTTGCTACTGCTGCTGCTGCTGCCACTGCCTTTACTTGATGTACTACCGCTCTTGCCTGTAGTAGAGCCAGAACCAGTGTTGCTGCCTTTGCTTGCAAGATCAGAATTCTTGCTGCCGCTGCCTCCCAAGGCTCCTCCTACACCACCGCCAACAGCGGCGGCAACGATGATCAGAGCAATGAGACCGCAGATCCAAGGGTGACGTCGAAACCAATTCTTCCTACTTGCACGAGCACCTACACCTGCACCCGCAGCGGCACCTGCACCGGCGCCGGTAGCCGCCGCACCACCTTCTTTGTTAAAGTAGTAAGTGTCACGATTACCCATCTGAGGCGATCTTTGTCCCCCGTTTGGGTCGTCATATCGGTCAAGTTCCTGACTTCCGAAACTAGTATCGAATGTACCTGGTGTCCCTGGTGTCATTGGTCGGCTCTGTGCCGAATCTCTCCCCGTACGAGGGCTCATGTGATAAGCCATGGTGGATTACCGTATCTTGGTCGTTCGAAGTAAGCTGACTAGGCAGGGGGAGCAGCGTTGTAGTGCTGGCAGAGACGGGGCGTAGGAGGAGTATTGGTAGTGAAAAAGCAAAATGCACACTTTGTGACTGTATCTTGTCAACCTAGCAGGTGGGTAGAAAGAGAAGTCGTTCGCACGGGGTGATAAGGAGGGGGAGAGAAACTGTTCAAGTAGGAAGGGAGGAGAACGTTGTTTTCGACAGCTAAGCAAGCCGAGACAACTTATTTAGGAGAAGTATGACGGAGAATGATGAGAAACGAATTGTGTGTAAAAAAAATCATAGTAAAATAGCTGCCAAGAGACTACTGTGGATCTTGCCCCTTCACTGATGGACCTGCTTTGCCCTAATTTCCAACAATTCGAGGGCACTAGGCCCGTCTGACGAATCCTCATTCTTACATGGATACTCACTATTTGCATCAGCCTCTCGCAAAGTATGATACGATCGCGGGCCGTGAAATTAGAAATGACAAATATAGAGATTACTCAACTTTATTGAAATAAGCAGGTTTTAGATGGTCAAAAATGGAAGTGAATAAATGTCTCGGAATGATTTTAAGAGGATTAATAAGTGCAAGTCATTTTAGGTCTAGTAGTTTCGCGTTGATCGATGAAAATCATTATTTATTTTCCAGAAGAACGTTTTCGATGGCGCCGTCGGACTCCCGGTGGGGGGCTAAAGGAGCGTGTCCAGCATCGAGCTCCAACAGAAAAGCGCGTCCAAGAATGTTTTGTGCCGGACCAAGCCGCTGGAATTGCTTAAGCGTACCCGCGCGTATCTTATGTTGAGCACTTTGACGTGCTTGCGCACAGACCCTTCCATTGCTCCCCCCCGCTTCTCCGTCCCCCTTGACACGCAAGAGCAGAAAAGAAGATTGCAAGATCTTCCAGAGCAGCGGAGACTGGGACAATGGCGTCGGGAAGCTCACAGGGCCGTGATGCCGCCTCAAGCATTGCCGATCGCTTCTTATTTCAACCGTCTGCGAAGCAGAAGATACTGCGCAATGTAGTGAGTGAAGGTGTGGAGAGAGAGTGAAGAGGGGCCCAGCGGAAAAAGCTGAAAGGGTTGCTACTCGTCATGAAAGCTTCAATCACCAGACAACAGATTCCAGGCGATATGCAGGCATCTGACTATGGAAGACTGCGCAAGAGAACGCAAGGCAAGTCGATCATGTGATGCAATCCACTTTGAAGTGGTCTACTATCCTCAGACAGACGCCAGCTTGGGTCACTGCAGCTACTTGAACACTTGCCACCGGACAAACAAGTGCAAGTATCTTCACTTTCGACCAGTACGTCGTCCTGATGCACCGGCTTTTCACTGGACGACCATCTACAAACATGATCCGCTTCTTGTACGCCAGGATGTCATTCATCAGGCAGGATCAGAGGGCAATCTGTACGGCTATTCACAGCAAGAACTCCCCGACCCAGAACGCCGTTATCTCGAATCGCCTATCAAACACCCGTCTCGTGCCTTGCATGCAAATGGACTGCAGTGCTACACCCGTCCATCCACATACGAAGGCAGTGAGAACAATGACGAGTATTTGTTGCCACCCCAATGGATCGATGCCGACCTCAAGACCTTCGACTACAGTATACTGGGCACGTTTGACGTCATCATCGCTGACCCGCCTTGGGATATTCACATGAGCTTACCCTACGGTACCATGTCGGACGACGCTCTCCGTGCTATGCCACTTCCGCAATTACAAGAGGAAGGCTACATCTTCTTGTGGGTGACTGGACGTGCTATGGAGCTAGGAAGAGAATTACTGGGAGTATGGGGATATACTCGAGTCGATGAGATCGTTTGGGTCAAAGTAGGTCAAACGCAAAGACTTATTCGAACCGGTCGGACAGGACACTGGCTCAACCACACAAAGGAGCACTGCTTGGTCGGGGTCAAGAAGAGAAAGCAGACGAGTTCACCAGCATCGCCAGCACCATCGCCTTCTACGCACGTGTCTCCCTCTACTTCTCTCGGCGCCACGTATGCTGCTTCTCATGCTCCAGGGTTTTCAGCTACTTCACTGCTGCCTGACTGGAGCAATGCCGGTCTCGATGCCGATGTCATTGTTGCTGAAGTCCGTGACACATCTCGAAAACCAGACGAACTTTACAGCATCATCGAGAGACTTTGTCCGATGGGGAGAAAGCTGGAACTGTTTGGAAGGCGTCATAACTCGAGACCTGGTTGGCTTACAGTAGGCAATCAGCTCAAAGGGGATCGTATCTTAGATTCACACTTGCAAGAGCGAGTCACAAAGTGGAGAAGAGAGGGGCAGGGCAAGTAGAATTTTCCAGTAGTAGTAGCACTGTATCAAATACACACCAGAATGGAGCACTGTACAATATGCATCAATAGAGTGGATCCGTATCATTTCCGAGTCGTAGAAGTGGTGGACACTCTTTCTCATGATTCACACTTCCACAGTAAAAAGTTGCGTTCGATCGAAATGAATCCGACAGCAGGCCAAAATCAAGATTAGGGAAGTCTGTAAAAGTACGATGTAGAGAGGGATGGCACAATTTACATTCATTGCTTCACCTTTCCAATCACACCTTCTGCAAAGTACTTTGCGATTGTGTTGGGGGCGTGCAACATGGCGAACTCTTCCGTGGCGTCCCGTCCCTTGTAGAGGAGGATGGCCTTCCTTCCACCAGGGTGATCGTCTAAGAAGGGCGTGGTGTCGAGTACTTGGCCATCAATGACGACCCAACAATCGTCTTCCTTGTCGTGCTTTGCAACGTCTTCCATGGTGTACTCTTTTAATTCCTTAGCCTTGGGGGCTTCCTTCTTGGCTGGCTTTACGGCTGAGTTGGACGACTGCGCGGCTGGCGCAGATTGCGCCGGGGAAGACGTCTGTGGTTGGGAAGTGGTCGACTGCTGCTCTTGTTGACCGCCCCAGCTAAAGGTCAAATCGAGTTTTTGTGTTTCAGGGTGAACGCGAACCGTCGTTTCCAGGTGTTGAGCTACTTGACCAGCTCGACCGGCGGCGATCTTACCGGTAGAGATACCTCGAAGGAGGTAGGAGCTGGCACTGTCCCCAGCCACTCTTCCGAAGACGACACATCCGAGGAGCGAACTACCTCCCAATCGATTGGCTCCATGAACACCTCCAGCAATCTCACCAGAGGCAAAGAGACCATCGATGGGCTTTCCACTTGTATCGAGAACTCTTGATTCTGGATCAATCTCCAGTCCTCCCATAGTGTAGTGTAGCACAGGTGTCATGAGAGCGACGTGGAAGTTGTCATCCATCTTCCACTCTGCCTTTTCAAAGAACTTCTTGCCAAATGGATCCTTTGCCTTTCCACTGGCTACGGCATTGTAGTCATCAAAAGTAGACTTGAGCTTGGCAGGAGATAGACCCATCTCCTTGGCCAGTGCTTCACCAGATTCAAACTTCTTCATCAGTCCCCTTCCGGTGTAGTGTCGGCAATGCCAATCGATTTCCTTGGAGGAGGCTCCATTGAGGATCAGTCTCACGGGAAACTTGTCGTTGTCCCACATTCGTTGAGTCACGTAGTCACGGTGTCCCAATTCATCGGCGAATCGATTGCCTTCATTGTCTAGTAAGAGACCACCAACACCTCGAAGAGCTTCTGCGGCCAGGAATTTCACCTTAGCATCGGGTTCTTTTGGATCGACAAGTCCGGTGGGGTGCACTTGGACCTTTTCCAAGTCAATCAATTTTCCTCCAATGGAAGCAACCATCTTTTGACCATCGCCTGTGCAGTGATCACCGTTGGTGGTGGGTAGATGCATCAGGTCCGGTCGGTGTTTCTTCAGCAGCGAATCGACATCATCGAAATCAGCTGCATAGCCACCGGTCGCCAAAATGACAGGGCCCATCTCCCGATGAGTTTGACCTCCAACCACGTATTCGACACCTTGAACTGCACCGTTCTCATAAATGAGCCTATTCAAGTGATAAGGATGACGCAGATTAATGAGCACCGCGAACACCTTTAGGAATCTCCCCTCCTTACGCCACTCACTTTGTGACTCTGGCTTTGCGAACGATCTGGACTCGGTCTGGTTCACTTTCCGCCAAGTCTTCGATCTTTTCCATTTGCGCATAAGTAATAGTCATACCGGGAAACTGTGCACCTCCACGATGAGTTCGAGGTTGCGAGTGGCCTCCCAGTCGTGATACCTTGGAAAGATCGAGGGCAAATTTATCTTGCAGCCAGTTGACAGCTTCTCCAGACTGTCCAGTGAGGACCTTGATGAGATCATCTCTAGCTAAGTCCCTTGCTGATTTCTTTGTGTCGTTGAAGAAGATCTGCGCGATTTCGAGTAAATGAGGAAGGGAAAGTCAGCACCATTCAGCGAGAGTGCAGGGGCAGTCCAACAGACTATGGCAGACCTTAACTCACCTTTGCACTATCGGGAATGTCCTGCTCAGCTTGCGTGGCGGTTCCTGCACCATTAATACCGGAAGTAGCCTTGGTACTATTGCCACCAAAGAAAGCATTCTGGAAAGCGGCCACGAGCGGGGAGTCGTCAATGGGGGAAACTGAGCTCACCTCTTCATTCTCCCCGTTCGTTCAGCTTACTCACCTTGTCCAAGACGAGTACGTTACCGCCTCGCTCCAATACAGTGTGAGCTGCAGATAGTCCAGACAAGCCACCACCTACTACGATGATTTTCGACATGTTGCGTACTTAGTATTGGGGGAAAATAAGGAAGCAGTGAAGAGGACGAAGGGGTATAAAGGAGAGCGATTGCAACCTTGGCTCTGCAAGAGAGTCGCGGTGTGAAAAGCGTTTGACAATTCAGTGCATTTTCATTAGCTAGCAGCTCGCTCGGTCTGCTTACTTTCTCTTCCCCGCGCCCACATCATCCCTCTCCTCTTCTCCCCTCCCTCCCCGGCTGAGATGCCTCCTTGCTCTAATCGACTCTACCCCCGAGCTGTACGGACAGTACAGTAGGTATTTTCTATTTCTTATTCTGCACTACTCCCCTCGGCTACAAATCAAATCGAAGAAAGAAAGGGGAAACGAGACGGCCTTCCTATCTGTAAACTATATTTAGTGCGTGCTTGGAGTTCAATTGACCCCGCAAACGCGCAATAGTAACACATTTTCAGAACAGGAGCTAAAACCATGCAGATAGAGGGCGAGGGCGGGGATAGAGTTTTGGCGACTCCCTTTTTCGTTTCGTCCAATCAAATGGAGGCCGAAGCTGCAGGCCACAATTGGTGCGCAAAACAAGGATTTGTCAGCCCACCATCCTGTCTGGCATGCACTGCGGCCACGCCTGCAATCGCCTCAACTCCAGAGCGTCCTGATGTAGACGTTTTTGTGAGAATCATTCAATCACAGAGGAAGGGGGGGATGCGCTGGTCGACAGTATGTACTGCTGGCTCAGATCTGCGGTCTTGTGTGCTTATTCACGGGTATATTACGTAGCAACGTCCTCCCGCCTCGACATTTGCTCGTACACCAGCTCCAGCTCTTTCACCATTCGGTCCAACTTAGATCAGATCCGATACTCAAGTCCCATGGTGTCTCCTAGGAAGGGGCTCGTCCTCAGTGAGAGCGCTCCGTATTGTTTTTGCACGCCATGGTACGGAAAAGATAAGAAGAGCAGGTATGATCTCTTTGGCTTCTTCGTTACGCGCATTTGAGATGATGAAGGTCTCCCATGTCATTTGACAAATCTAGCCTGTAAGATACGCCTCATCGTACGCTCTGAGCGGTTCTCATGAATACCGGGTCGAGATTGGTCGTCCTCATCACCACGCATCCAACTTTTCCACACTCTCACTAAGACCCACCTTTTCACCTGATGAACTTCCCTCTCTGTACTTTGCCCTTGGCCTTGGCCACGGTCGCTTCCATTCTCGCCGCGCCTGCTCCCGAAGAGGACGTCCACCCCGGCGAGAGTGCCCTGGCAAGAAGAGGTACCGGGGCCGAGACCGACTGGATCAGCACTGATGATGACGATATGTCCAAGAAGTGGGTCAGTGTCAACCGTGGCGAATGACCGCAATCTTTCAAGAAATATTCTGCCACGACGAGATCCACCCAAGTAAGTTAAAGTGAATGCTCCATCACAGTCCCTTGAGTGACAGAGCATTGCGGAGCTGACTTGAGCTATTCCTTGCAGCGGCTCTGACTCAAGTCGACATTGTCTGTATCTCAAGCAGGGCGCATACACCACTTTTCTTGCACCAAGAGACGATGCAAGCGGTGCTGCCGAGGATGGGTCTGATAAGGTGATGTGTGCAAAAGTATAACAAGTCAGGGAGAGGCCGCAAGAAATGCAGTAGTCCGGAAATCAAGTCGGTTGCCGTCCAATGTGATGGAGTGAATGAAAAGATTGCATTCGTGAAATGGACGGAAGATAGCGAACTGAAGGCGTTACAAGACCGATGGAACACAGAACAAAAGTTCGGCTCGATCTGGTCTCTTCAGGAGAGCTTGGGAGGAAAAGCTGCGTACGAAAGTAATAAGAGCGGTGACGATCTGTATGCCGATTGCATGAAGGTCACAAATGGGATGAGGGATACGATCAATCTCAGCTTTGCGTGCACGGGGAGAGTCTGAATTGTGAAACTTGATGGCGTCGTCTCTGCTCTTCTAGACCCTCCTTCATTTGCAGGGTCTATCTGAAGTGGACGGCTTCCCAATTACTTCTGTATCTGTGTCTTTTCCTTGTAGTCAGCATTATACACATTTTCGACTTCCTTTTCAACAAAGGACTTGACGCACCTACACTGAAACATCGGAATCCGATTTCGCTGCACTCTGTGCTCGGGATGGCCATACATGAGTGGTAAAACAACAACAGAGACACTACACCCTGAGTTTGATTTCGCCATTCTTCCAGTCAAGCGGGGCTCAACTGTCCTCCTCGCTTCCATGCTTTCCGCTGTTTACTTTCAGCGTCCGAGTTCTAACCGTCACGAGACTCACACTCAACGACACACTTGTGAGAAAAAAGAGTTGAGCCGCAATTCGGTCATGGCGCAGGGCTTGGAGATCTCTGAAGTGACTGGCTCTGAATTGGGCCCGCGCGCGTTCGGAATGCCTTGCGCTCGGCTTGCGATTCTCCCTTGTTTATAAGCCACCTCGTTATCACTGATCCCACATTTTCACGGAGACGCCCAGCATGAGCCTACCTTCGGCATCTTCACCGCCATCGTGACTAGGTCCTGTCTTTTGAAGGTCCGTTGACTCAGGCTCCGATGACTGGCTTTCGACAAGGTTGGCTTTAAACACCTGGCACTATCATAGCTGAAAAGAGCTGGCATGCGACGTGTGCGCCGTGTGCTTGACAGACATGCCTAATTCAAGCGCACCTCCTCATTGCAACTCCTCCTTTTCCTTGACCGCTTCCATGCAGAGATCATCAGCAAAGTAATGAGCAAACGGAACAAAGCTTCAACGGTACAAAAGAGGGAGAGAGGTGCGCCAGGTCTCTTTTCCTCTTTCCTCACAGTCTCTCTTGGCGACAGTCCTTCCGATCTCCCTCCGCCTCTGAATTTTCCTATTCGACCCACATCCTTACGATTCTTTTGCCCTTAGTCTGACCAAAGAAAATCAACATCGACATGAAGATCTTTCCTCTCGTAATTTGCTTGGCTTCTGTGTCATTTGTGGCAGGTGATTTGATTCGAACACCCGTCAACAGCAACAACGCTCATGGTCTTGTCAAACGTCGCTTGGTAATTAGGCGAGACAACGACGGTAACACTGGGTGAGGGAAGAGACAATGACAGATGTGGTGTACCGATAATTCCCCTTCTCACCCTCTTCTTTCTATGCCTCTCCTCAATAATAGCAGCTACCAAGTGCCCGACGGTGACGTCACCAAGGGGCAAGGCCAGCAAGGTGCTGGCAGCAACAACAGTGGCAAGAGTACTCCAAAGGGCACAAATCACGATGCAGATGGAAGACAAGGCAGTGCAAGTACCTATGGACAGGGGCAGCAAGGCTCTTCTAATTACGACGTTCCCGACCCTGGCAACAAAGGCTCGTCCTCCGGTGAAAAATCTGACCCTGAGAAGAAGTCAGCTTTTCAGGACACACCTGCGTATGGCGTACCTACTATTCCCGATTCTACTCAAGCAGGTTCGGGAGGAGAGAAGAAGAAGTGTAAGGCTAAGAGCGGCAATCAAGTTACTCCAAAAGGAAGCGACAACTCTGTCACGGGAGGAACTCAGACCAAGGATGGTGGCGACGGGTCCTACGGCAGTAGCAATGGCGACACCGACGACAATGGCAAAGACAAGTCGGGTAAAAAGGACAAGAGTGCTGACGCATACTCTACTGCTACTCCGGGGGGAGGCAATCAATCTGGTGTTGGTGGCATTGGTACTGGTGGTGGCGTTGGTGGATACGCTAGCACAGGAGGTAGTAGTGCTCAAGGTGCGGGCAGCAAGGACTCTCCTACTGATCAGCCGAAGGACAAGTCTGCTAGTGACGCATATCAAGTGCCTTCTGACCCTGATCCCAGCAAAGGCTCCTCGAGCTATTCATCTTCGTCTGATCCCAGCAAAGGCTCCTCGAGCTATTCATCTTCGTCTGATCCAGTCGATCCAGGTACACCTGTCGACCCAAGCACTTCGGCCGATCCCAAAGCACCTACCAATCCCAAGGACCCTACCGGTGGCTCTGGCTCTCAGAGTAGCGGCGTAGGGAGTGGTGGAAATGTAGGTGCTTACAGTAGTAAGGATGGCTCACAAAACTCTGCAAAGACTGGAAAGTGCGAGTGAGTAATAGGAGATGCCGACTTCTGCATTTGGCAACACTTTGCTAACACTGTTTCGTGTCATTGAATCTCCCTCGCAGATGTGGTCCAGAACGTAGCTGTATCTACCTGGGCGACAAAGCTTTCACCTACGGGTTGTTCCAAGACAAGAGTAGCAGCACGTCGTCCGGTGGTGCTAGTGACGGCGTGACCTGTGAGAAGCAAACCAAGGACGGTCATGGAAGTGGTTGCTGCTCTTTTCCCAAGAAGAGTGCTACAACTATCCAATGCGCAAACACGAATGATTTCTTCTACGTCAAGTTTGGTGCGACGAAGAGTAGCTACAAGATTCCCTCCAAATCTTCCAGTGCGATCAAGGTGAAATGGGGCTCCAAGGGAGGAAAAGACAGCAGTGACACCTCGAAGGATGGCAAACAGAGCTCTTATGCCGACAGCACAAGCTCGCAAAGTGGAACTCAGACAGGTACAGCCAGTGGCGCCAACGATCCATCCAATCCTACCAATGTTCGCCGTCAGCAGTCTCCAAGCAAGGGCGACTCTTACTCGGGATCTACTGGCTCTTCGTCCACCAGTGGCACGAGCAGCAGCAGCAGCAGCAGCAGCACGCAAGGAGGAGCTGATGGTGACATTGTATTCTCCGACACTGCAAGTGATAATCTTTATGTCGACATGTGCGGTGACAGTAGCACTTCCTCCACCAACTCTGCCACTAACGGTGCAAGTGGATCTGGATACGCAGTAGTCGACGACACGACTAAAGGAGGAAGTAAGAGCAACGATCCAACTGAGCCAACAAACACCACACCTGGCGGCGGCGCTGGTGGTTCTTCCTCTTCGTACAGTGGTAACGGAAGCGGCAGCGTTGATCCCAAGCAACCTCAAGACACCACGCCCGGCGGTGCAAAGGGAAGCTCTCAGAGTGGATCCCCTGGATCGAAGTTTGGTGGAGACGGTGCCGTCACTGCTGACAAGCCAAGTGGAGTTTCGGATTGCACAACAGGCAACTGTGGATCTGTCGTAACCCCTTGAAGTTGTTGCATACAAAGCGCTTCTCCAGCGATCAAAAGGACGGATCTCTGGCGCTTGTCCATGACGGGCAACCACTTTCTTGGCCTTCTATGTTCTAATTCCGTGTCTCATTTGTGTCAAATGTCTTTTGTATTGACGAGCAGGTCTCTCATAGCCACACACACACACACAATCGATGTTGTTTGACGACTAGCGATCGTAGGGGCAATGAGCGGCGAGGAGCCCGGTAGTGCAGTCACGCACTTTCATCGTCAACAGTTGCTCCACCTCACTAACAGCCAAGGGTGCACGTCCCACGGACAATTAAATTGGTAATCGGAAATGAAAATTTCGATCTGTTAAGCACTGAATGCAAGCATAAGAGGGATCGTCGACTATTTGCATCCCTAACCAAAACGTTTCCCAGCTCAGTGTTGGTCTTCCCCTGCTTATTGCTCCTGACACAGCAGTAGAGGCGACATCCAGAAGAACGCCGATCACCTGTTCTTCTTCGCTTTGCAAGCTTCAGCTGCGGCACAGCATACTTTACCGCAAAGCAGGAGGGGGGAAGGCGCGAACATGGCGCCTCAATCGAGAGGTGAAGAGGCCAGTCAAGGGACGTCTTCCCCTCAAGGTTTTGCAGCTGGTGTAGTGTCCGGTCTGACAAAGGTGACCATCGGCCATCCGTTCGACACCATCAAGGTGAGGCTTCAGTGCTCACCTATGGACACCTACAAAGGACCTCTGGATTGCGTCATGCAGTTGATTAGGAAAGAATCGCTGCTGGGCCTCTACAAGGGAGCCAGCGTTCCAGCACTCGGGTGGATGGTGACCGATAGCATCCTCATGGGCAGCTTGCACACCTACAGAGTAGGATTAAGCAGACTATTGAATGTAGGGGAAGGGACAGGAGAGAAGCTCCCAATCTCGATGCATGCTCTGGCTGGATTCGGCGCAGGGATCACAAACTCAGTACTCACGAATCCGATCGAATTGATCAAAAGTAGACTCCAGATGCAACATCAAAGAGTGAGCCTTCACTTCCCAGGTCGATCATCAAGCGTAGGACTGAATTCGATCAAGCAAGAATACACTGGTCCAATAGATTGTGCCATGCAGGCTGTTCGGCACTCAGGTCTTAAGGGGCTCTGGCATGCTCTACCTGGTACACTCTTATTTCGATCAAACTTCGCCTTCATGTTTGGGAGCAACGAGATATTCAAGAATCTGTTTGAAAAGTCAAATAATGCCAATCCAAACTATCAGGTTTCACCAGGTCTAACCACCTTCTTGAGCGGTGGTTTGGCAGCAGAAGTGTACTGGTTCTTTGCATTCCCTGCTGACACGATAAAAAACCGAATGATGGCAGATTCATTGCGAAATCCAAAGTATCCTACAATCAAGTCTGCCGTTGTCGCAGTCTGGAATCAGCGAGGAAAAGATGCTGCAGTGCATCTCAAGGTTCGATCGTTTTATACCGGATTCCTAGTGTGCCTACTACGAGCTTTCCCCACAAATGCGGGCGCATTGTTTGCCTTTGAAACGACGATGCATTTTCTTGGAGCAGAGAAGGTTCGTAGCATGGCTGTGGGGTAGTTTTATTCGCTGCAGATGCTTACAGACATCACTGGTCCCTTGCCCTTCTCTCCCTTTCTCTTCTGCTCGAACAGACTTCTTCGAATTAGAAAGAGAACTACGGACCGGAGATGAGACACAAATCTGCAGTGGATGCAGCTCACAATACATGTACAACAATAGATCACCAACACCACTCTCTCTCTTTCCTTTAACGAAGGCTTCATACTGTATCATATTTCGACGCCGAATCCATCTTTATTCCCAGTCGGATTCGACGTCTTCTTCTCCTTCTTCCATTTCTTTGCTCTTTGCAGTCACTTTCTTAGGCGACAGCTTTTTCGCTACTTTGACGGGAGAGGTTGCAAGATCGCTTTCACTTCCAATGATGCTCCCTTCCCAGCTCGTAGTTGGAGGTCCACTATTTGTCTGAAGACCGTTGGAGTCCATATCGCCATCCCAGTCGAACTCCTCGTCCTCTGTTGTCGCAGTAGTAATGGCGGCGACATCTGCTATTAAAGAGTCAGTAATCACTATAGCAAAAGCAGAGATTGGTATACGCTGTCCCTGCTTGCCATCATTTCTTTCTCACCTTTTCCAACCGGTGGCCTGACAATTGCAGCCGGCACCTGTGGCTTAGCGACAGACACTTTCTCCTTTGTCGCACCTCCAGATGACTCTTCAGGAGGCACGATCTTGACAAGGTCTCCCATCAGATTCGTCATTTCTTTTCCCCAGTCTTTGGCGACATTTTCGCTGGCTTCAAAGTACTTTTTTGCCATTGCTTGTGATTCTTTCAAGTTCAAATGAGGGAATGAAGCCTGGAATTGCTTGGACAGGTCAGCGAATGATGCGATGGGTTTGGATGTCTTGCCACCTTCTCCTGATAGGGTATCATCCTTTGATTGCGAAACCGTTTCCAGTGTTTTTGCAAGTGAAGCCTGAATGCTGTTGAGACGAGGATCAGCTTGAAGTCGATCCCAAAAGGATTGGACGTTATGCAGAGCAGTCTGAGCATTCTGCTTCGCAACCTGGATGGTGTGATCGATCGAGACATTGCTGTCAATATTGTTGCCGTCGACGTCGAATATTGCTTCCCCTGTCCCCATCACCATTGGTGCGCTATGAGCTTCCACTTTGTCTCTTTCGGCCTTTTCTTCTAATGCATCTACAGCAAGACCGTCATCCTCTTCGAGTATCACTTCTTTCTGCTTTCCTTTCCCGGTATCACTGTCTTCCTCCGAACCTTCTGTCAAGCTCTTCCCTTTCTCTGGCTGAGAATCTGCTGTCCGCGCTTTCTCTCTAGCAGATTTTTGCGCTTCATTCAACTGCGCTTCAAACCGCTGCGCTTCCTTCTTCGCAATGGAAACAATTCCACCCTGTGACTCAATCTCTTTTCGAGCAGCGTTGATCTGCTCTTGCGACTTTATATGTTGCGGACTTACTTCAGTGTCTGAATATTCTTATCCGTCTTACGCCACGGCATCACACACTCACCCGCTTGCTAAATCCTGTCCACCACGAACTGACGCTGCCTACTAATTGTTTCACCTCCTCCTCTAGAGTCACGTCTTTTGTTTCTGTAGTGTCTGCCTCAGCTCCTGCGCTCTGTTCAGCTTCATTGCTCCTGCCTGCAATATCTATACTTGGATCTATGGCGCTGTCCATGTCTCCTACTTTTTTTCGCAAGGGGGTTGGACTGCGATTGATAGAAAGCGGAAAAGCGACTTTGGCGCTCACTCACTGTCCGAGAAAAGGAGCCTTAAATTATGTCCCCTCTCTATCAAGCTTACCGGTAAGCAAAGGAGCTCTCACTTAAATCCTCGACCGGCCGAATCATTTTCCCTTATAACCTAGGGTTGGTCGCGTCGCGTTCACCTTTCTTCCCTATGACTACATACCATGCCCTATAACCACACACCATGACCAAGCCATTCCTGAAGTTCTACCAAGACCTCTCTAAAGTGATACCTCCTGCAGCAGACAAGCCTATTGTAGAGTATTCTTTCCGCCTGCAAAATTGGATCTTGTGGCTAGATGAGCGTCAGCTTGGCAGCAGATGGGTTAGATCAAAAGTCAGACGTGCAGGTGATGTTGGTCTACAAGAAGGTCTTGACTGGCGGGAGACATGGACTTGTGACCATGCTGGTCCTTACAGATGCAAAAAGAATAGTAATTTGTCACCACAAAAGAAAAGGAAAGGAAAGATTTCGATCAAGACTGGCTGTATGGCTACCATCACAGCTTCAAAGGTCAAAAATGCTGACAACATACTTGTTTCATGGAGACATGAACACGGCGGACACAATCCAATGTCTGTGAAAGATTGGCGGGCTTCTTCCTTGTCAGAGCATATAAGAACATGGGTCAAAGAGCGCATTGCAGAAGGACGGGATTGGAGGAGCATCCATGACCTCTTGCGCATCAAAGAATTAGAGATTGATCTCCTTGACAGTACTTCAACAAGGCTTCCCCAAGCTCTTAGACTCACTCGACAGGATGTCTACAACATTCTGCGTCAACAACTGGTTGCTGTGAGCAGAAAGGACCCTGATCTCATGAAGAGTCTAGAAAGCTGGATTGCACAAATTGTCAAAGATGGCGGGTGGGGATATACTTCAAAGGATTCCGTCGGGTTTGCAACAGCATGGCAACAAAGTCTGTGGGGAGCTTCCACCTTCTGCTTGGATTCAACGCACAACACCTGTCAAGGAGGATTCTACCTATATACACTAGTTGCTCGAAGCAAGATAACTGGTCGAGGCTGCCCTGCCGCATTCTTTCTCACTCCTGATGCAGGTCAAACACCTTTGGAAGCATTTCTAAAGAGTCTCCCTATAAAGCCTGATTTCTTCATGATTGACTGTTCTCATGCAGAGGCAGGTGCCATTATGGCGGTACACCCAAGAGCAAAGATCATGTACTGCAATTGGCATGTATTGAAAGCAGTGCGTGGAAGAGCAAAGACAATCATTCAGCATGCAAATGCAAGAGAAAGAAATACATTAATTCAAGAAGCTTTCAATGACTTCCGAGCAATAATGCAGCTAGAAGACACCTCACTCTACTTTGCAGCGTATCAGAACTTCACAAAGAAGTGGACCAACTTACAACAGCCTGCTTGGGCAATCTACTTTGCAAGAACCTGGAATCCATTCCGCTCACGCTGGATTAAGGCATGGCGCTTGGATTTCCATGATGGAATTGATACAAACAACTACATTGAGAGCTGGCACGGGCGGCTAAAAACACAATATCTTCAGACACTGCGTAAGCAGCGAGCAGACTACCTTGTTCATCTTCTTGTTGACAAAATAGTTCCTGATTACAGACAAGAATCAAAACAGGTTGAGCTTGGCATCCTTCTGCCAACTTTAAGCAAGGCAGAGCGTGCAGCAAAACAAAAGGCCTCAAAGGCTGACCTTACGCTAGTTTCAGGGGATACGGTAGGCTCATTTACTGGTCCTGGATCATACAAGCTCATAGACGGCATCTGTACTTGTTTAGCAAACAAGCCTTGCAAACACATGTTTCTGGTTCAGCGTCTGCAAATTGCAGGCGATAACTTAGAAGCTCCAGAATGGAACTGTACCAACGCCGTCTTGAGTGAGAAGCAAGATCTCCTGCAGTCTGTTGCTATTGCAATGCAGCAAGTGAGCGCAATCTCAGGTAAACTGAGTACAAATTGTAGCCGTCAAAAACTTGGTGATCTCCATGTGAAGCTTGTTGCGCTTAAGCATGAAATATCAGACGTTGTATTGCATAGAAGCCCAAGTGCAACACAAAGTTGACGATGATAAAGCTGCGTCCAACGGTCTTTAAAGAAAGTCAGAAGAGCTATCATATTTCAATAAATTGAATTTACATTTCTCGTCTCATCTCTACTGCGCGTGCAGCAATGGTCTCAAAAGCAGGTGACGGTAGGGAAGGAAAAAATTCACGTACAGGTGCGTGAATTCAAAATTCACGTCTGTGTACGTGAATTCAAAATTCACGTCTATGTACGTGAATTTTTTGATTTTCTCGGCCGGTCTAGGATTTAACGTCGTTCAGCAAAGGACGTGCACAGACCATCAGCTGGAAACTCACGTGTTGCAGGAATTTCAACTTTTTCTTCCCCCCTCTCCCTCTTTTGAGTTAAATTTATTGACATGTCGGAAGTTCTTACTCTTGTACCGAGCCATCAGCTAAGATTCCGCTTCACACATTCCTAATCACGCATTGCAATGTCTTCCAAAGCAGAGAAAATGGCCGAAGATGCAGTGAAGAGCTCTCACAAGATGGAAAAGAAGAGAAAGAGCATGGTGGAGGTGGTCAAGGAAGACTCGCCTTCGGAAGTTGCGGCCGCCAGTATGAAGGACGAGGCGAGTTTTGACAGTGACAAGAAGGCCAAGAAAGAGCGAAAAGCAGAAAAGAAGCGGCTGAAGAGAGAGGCAGAGGAGAAGGCGAAACTGAGCACAAAGGAGGATGAAGAGCGCCCTTCTAAGCGCACGAAGAGCAGCGAAAAAATGGCTTCAGAGCCTCACACAGAAGAAGATGTAAAGGCAGCAAAGGGGAAATCGAAGAAGGAGAAGACCGCTCCGGCGACCACAGCAACCACTACTAGCTCTGCTCCCACTCCCGCATTCTCCGTAGCAGCAGCTGCTCGCGCATACATGGAAGCCAATTCGATTACTATTGAAGCTCCCGAAGATTCACAAGACAAGCCACCGATGCCCATGCTTTCTTTTGCCGAATTGAAAGGCCGCATCGACGTGAGACTTGAGAAGGAGCTGGAGAGGAACAATTTCTCAAAGCCAACACCTATTCAAGCCTGCTGCTGGAGCGTCCTCTTGGCGAACCTAGATATAGTTGGGATTGCAGAGACAGGGTGGGTATACCATTGGGACCAGAAAGATGGTGTTACCGCGGCTGACTCTTTCCGCTTTTCGTTCTTCTCTCTCCTCTCCTCATTAGATCTGGCAAGACGATTGCGTTTGGGTTGCCAGCTCTGCAGCACGTCATTCAACATCCTCCTCCTGCTTCTTTTGCAAAGTCAAACAAGGGTAAAGGGAAAACGGAAGCCTATGTCTCAGTCATTGTCATTGCACCAACTCGAGAATTGGCCATTCAAACGCATGTAACAATGGAGAAGTTGGCCAAGGCACTAGGGTTCGGGTCGATTTGTTTGTACGGAGGTGTCTCCAAGTACGAACAGATTCAGCAATTGTCTTCTTCCCCCTCCGTTCGAGTGGTTGTCGGTACCCCTGGCCGAGTGCTAGATCTTGCAAGAGAAGGAACGCTTGATCTCAGCAACGTCACGTATGCTGTCCTGGACGAAGCTGATCGTATGCTGGATGTCGGATTTGAGCCAGATATTCGAGCCATCCTGGGAATGACGCAGAGCAAAGAAGCTGGCAGACACACCAGCATGTTTTCCGCAACTTGGCCGATGAATCTTCGTGGCCTAGCAGAGACGTTCATGAAGGAGCCGATGAGAGTGACGATTGGTAGTGACGAATTATCAGCCAACCATCGAGTAGAGCAGTCCGTTGAGGTGATGGAAGATGGTCGAGCAAAGGAGAGGCGACTAGAAGCATTTTTGAGGAAAGTGGGAGCGGGACCAAGAGGCACTTCACCCAACGACAAAGTGCTAGTCTTTGCCTTGTACAAGAAGGAAGCGCAAAGAGTAGAAGACACGCTGCGAAGGAATGGATACAAGGTCGCCGGCATCCACGGAGACCTCAGCCAAGCACAACGAATAGCGAGTCTGGACGCATTCAAGTCAGGAGAAGCGCCGATTCTCGTAGCCACAGATGTCGCAGCAAGAGGAATCGATGTGCCGTTGGTGGAGTACGTTGTCAATTACACTTTCCCACTCACTATCGAAGATTATGTTCATAGGATCGGCAGAACGGGCAGAGCAGGCAGGACGGGAAAATCAATCACATTCTTCACCCAAGAAGACAAGAGTCACGCTGGCGAATTGATTCGAATCCTGAAAGATTCAAATCAACCGGTGCCCGAAGCAATGATGCAATTTCCCACCACGATCAAAAGAAAGGAACACGGTGCCTACGGTGCTCACTTCAAGGAGATGGTGCCGGGAAAGGCCAAGAAGATTACTTTTGATTGAAGGGGAGGGAAAGGAGGTCGTCAAGGCAGGAAGCAAGAGAGAAGGGAGGGGGGGGCTGTAATTTACGACAGCAGCATACATGCTGTAGATGGTGTATAAATCATTTCTATTCCGTCGTATCTCGAGTGGGGGGAAGAGTGCCTTAGTGTTGAGGAGGATGGGATGCCGTTCCTGTAGGACTGAGAAGGGGATGCTTTGCTTGAGTAAAGATGACGAGACTTCTGTAGATGCAAGTGGAAAGAGCAAATGAGAGGCCGGGCGGGGCGGGGCGGGGGGGGGGCCTATGGGGATCAGAGGAAGAAAGAGGGAGTATTGGATGCCACAGTCATAGATAATTACTTGCGTATCGATAGATGCGAGCAGGATGCAGTTCCACAGCAGCGGAGGGACTTCAATGAAGATGTAGATGAGAACATGAGGGAGGAAGGGAAAGAGGAAGGAGAAAGGAAAGGGAGGAAAGACCAGGGAAAAATAAAGGCAGGTCATGAAGAAGCGTGCAGAGGAGAGGGTGAATTGTGCGACTCAGAGTAGCGTTTGACCTCTTGCTGCTTGAGATAGGTAATGTACTTGAACAGAAAAGCAACTTGCTCGGCTGTTTCAATCGCCTTTGGACTACGGCGTCTTCGTATGGTGTCGATCAGGCGGTTGATGATTTGCATCGTCTCTATTTGATGGTCTGTATCCTCGACGGCGCATCTGTTCTTGTTCTCGTCGCCAGTGCCCCTCGGAGGCGGAGGCAACGGAGGCTGGGCACGAATGCTGTCGTTCTTCACACCACTGTTCCCATTCACACCGCCCACACTGCTTCGAAAGTAAGCCTCGTCTTGATCCGATCGGACTAGACCCATCTTCAACATCCAAGTGCAAGCAATGAGCCCCGCTCTACCGACACCACCCCTGCAATGGACCAAGATATTGACGCCTTTCAACGTGAATTGCTCTACCATGCTAGTCATGATGTTATCCGTCATGGAGACATCCGTTGGACAGAATCCTTCCGCCATCGGTATGCGAATGACTTCCATTCCAAGCAGATCTGCTTCCTTTTCGTACTGAGACCATGGCGCACCGAGGAAGCCTAGTTCTTCATCATCTAAGCAGCAAATCAACGCCCCCACGCCCAGCTCTCTGATTCTTCGCAGATCTATTCCCAAGTTTCGACAGATGGCCCCTCTCCCTCTCACTGGACCAGTCAATCGCACCTTCTTGCCTGGACAGCTCGAAAGAAGCAGATTGCCAATCGTGAAGCCACGAAATTGACCTCCAAACGCTAGAGGAACCTTGCCGTCTTGCTGCTCTTCTTCCGCACTGCTATTCTCGTACCCTTCAACACAGATCGTCTTCAGGAAGAGTGGTGCATCGGCTTGCTGATGGGATGAGAAAGACAGGTTTCGCGGTTTTCGCTTACTCTGCGACGCTTCAATCAGCTCCAGTTCCGCTCTCTGTCCTACTTCGCACATATCCACGCGGGTCGTGTGACAACGGACTAGACGTTGACCAGCAACTTGTAGGGCACAGTGCTTGATCGTGGTCAGATCTGGTTCAATCTGTTCTCTGACTTTGCCGTCAGCGCAAATGTAGCTGGGCAATCCTTTCTGTACGTAGTGCGTTATATCGATGAGAAGTTCAGGTGGAATTATCGGGCTGATACTGATCGGGTGTGTGTCGCTAGTCTTGACTGCTGAAGAGGCTTGATGTTTCTGATGAATTTCCTCTCTTTGATGCGACTCCTCCGCAGTCATGACTGCGCTTGTTCCTGCACTGCTGCCGGCAGCGTCGCTGCCTTCCTTTATTGGTTCCTCCCATTCTTG
The DNA here is from genome assembly GCA_026210745.1 of Exobasidium rhododendri. Classification (NCBI taxonomy): domain Eukaryota; kingdom Fungi; phylum Basidiomycota; class Exobasidiomycetes; order Exobasidiales; family Exobasidiaceae; genus Exobasidium; species Exobasidium rhododendri. Next base: position 1,575,886 of record CP110631.1, read on the forward strand.
AATCATGGTAGCTTCTGATCCGAGAGGGCCTGATATCTTCACAACATCCTCCCGTGAAGAGTTTGGTGGCGTAGGAGATGCTTCTCTCATTTGACTATCGCTACTCACCTCCCAATCTGACTTTTTGAAAGTCTTGCTTGAGTTCCTTGCCTCAATTTCATCATCACCGTCTTCGTCTGCTTTTCGACTCCGACTGCCGTCTTCTTCCAGGATTCCACCCCCTCTCTTGACCCCTCGATCGATGTCTTCTACCTTTGCTTTCGTCTTGCGCTTCTGAATTAGCCACTCCATCGCTCCACTCTCATTGACCTTTTGTCGTTCTGTCAGTGCGTCTGCTTGCCATGGCTGCTGCATGGACAGAGGTAGATAAGCATAGGGTGATCCTGAAGAAAGTGAGCAGCGTCAGTACACAAGCAAGTGTTGTTACCATAGGACAAAGAAGGAACACACCCACCTTGAGGACCAAACTTCATGCAATTGTAGCTGCTCAAATGATGCTGGCTTGCCAGTGGCGACAATTCAAGTAGGTGAAGCCACTTTGCATACCCTCCTGTTTTGCACATGGAGTACACACGAGAAGTAAGAGCGTCTCTTTGAGCAATAGTCGGTGCTTGATTGGCATAAGTTGCTAGTGCTGTAGCCTGGTGCTGAAGCATCGTTTCTGCATTTCCTGAGGGATTCTCTGAATCGGTCAGAGCAGAGTCTTGTGCACGTCCTCCCTCTGGACCATCGACCTCCAGCTCTGAACCTGATTTAGGGCGCGAGAAAGATGGTGTCGAGGACGGTGATTGCTTTCCAGGGAAGGTGCTGACATTCTTGCTGCTTTGTGGTTGCCTTCTACCATCTGAGCTTGTGACTGCAGAAAGAGAAGTTGGGGAGCAATTCCTCTTGAGGGAGGTACTTGTCTCTGCACTGATCTGAGGTTTCGAAAGTGTCGGTGGCGATAAAGATGCTGTGGAGGCTGTCCGTAGACGTGATGGTGTTCTATATGAGCTGGAGGTACTACCAAGAGAGCTTTCCATTGTTGTGTTTGATAGTGACGACGATGACGAAGACGAGGATGATGATAGTGACGATGTGCTATTAGTGCTGACATGGTGATTCGGTTCGAACAAGTGTGGATTCTGAGAGTGAAGCGCCGCGTCCGAGCTGGATTTCGATGAGGAAGGTGAAGGTGGGGTATACTTTCGAGATAGCAGTGGCTGCGACATGGTGGCCTCAAGGTTGGATGGCGAAAGATATTGTATGCTGGCGCAAATCTCCTCAAAGCGGTGGAGGGTAGCTATCTACAAACAGATCAAGAGCGGGAGAACTAAGGGAAAAGAAGGGCACAAGGGCCAAAGTGACTTTCCCCCTTTCTTATTGGCGTTGCTGCATGGTCTTGAACTTGATGAAGTGGGAACTGTCGAAGGTTGCTCGCTCAAAGGAGAGCGGTGCGCCGTATCGTTGCAGGATCACAAGTGCTCATGGACGACGTCGACGGCGACAGGATTCATTCACAGTGACTCTCGTTAGATTTTCTCGCGCCTTGGTCCTTTCTCATCCTTCAGGGCTTAGAAGAATAGCTAGCTCCCTATCGCATCTCAAGTCTGGAATATAAAGAATAGTGTAATTTATATATACTTTTGGCATGTGGAGATAAAAGAATTGCATATGGCAGGAGTGGCAAAACGCGCTAGTGCCACAACACTGACACAAAGCCCTTGCTTCTTAATGATCAGTGTTGATAAATTAATATTAGGACATCTCACATCGACGAGGAGAAGCAACACTATTCAATCTCGTTGCGGCTTGTTTTTATAATGAAATGGAGAAGGAATTCGTAAAACTTCTCTCATCCATGGCATTCGACTCTCGAGCTCTTACCCACGGACGGGAGAGCAGAGAAAGGGAGCAGGGAAGGAGCAGAAAAAAACACAGTGTTCGTCGTGAAGAAGATTGCGAGTGTGAGACTCAAAGTAAGAACGGGTACTGCGACGTGGAGAGGGGAAGACGAGAACAGAAAGTCTTAGCGTAGAGTTGAAGTGAGTGGATGTGTGCGTGTGTGTCTGGAGAAGATTAGTCCCTTCTGGAGAGGGAGAAGGGAGAGCGGGCGACTTCACTCGACCAGTGTAGCGGGGGGAGCAGCGACGTGGAGACTTGCCTGCCATGCTTTGATGTCGTCGCATCCGTATCCTTTTCTGACCTTTGGAAGTTTGTTGACGGAAGTAGACGAAGAGAAAACTCCGTGTCTTTTGTTTTCTGCTGTTGAAGGATTCGCACGCCTCGAGCGAGAGTGCGATCCATGATCCGCCCTTTTATCCCCTTTCTCTTCTTCTCTATCGTCTGCCCGTGTAGTTTTGGATGGTGTGCGCGTCTTTGAGTCGATTTCTTTACCTTTGTCTTTGTAAAGGTGATGAGGAGATGCAACAGTCGTACGTACTCCATCGGTTTCGAGAGCAGAAGAACGCAAGGCGGCATAGGCCGTCCTGTCGGTTGGAACGGTCCTCTGCCCGTCCGAAGGCTGCGAGCGTTTCGCCAAGGCTGAAGAAGACAGTGAGGCTGTACTCCTGTCACACATGATTGCCTCCTGTTCTGCCTCTACCTCGAGCCTTTTAGCGAGAGCTGGTACTATCTTTTCATCCCAATCCTCCTCGCTCCGAGTTGGTATACCACTCATCTCCGCAAAGGATGGAATCTTTGGCCGACTGTGCTTCTTCATCTCCTCCATCGTACTGGATAGAGGGCGACGATCTTGCCCCTTTTCATCGGTCATATTTGTCTCTGATGTCATCAGTGTGCCCTTCAATTTGCGCAGCTGGTGGTAATTGTGATCGTGAAAGGCGAAGTCCGAGTCAGAGGTAAGGTTGCCTCCGTTCTGTGAAGCGCTACCGGGAACTTTTCGACGACTACTCCCGTGACTTTTCTTCCTAGCACTCTTGCGAGTTTTGTCATCAGCACTAGAAGAATAGTCTTCCTTCGATCGAGTGTAAGGTGCAATCCTCCTTCTCGACCGGGAAAAGGAGTAGTCGCTCAGTTCGCTCATGCTTGGCTGCTCGTGGACAGCTGGTGCGATCAACTTGGAGCCGGTGGAAGGGACAGTAGACGAACCCAATAGCTTATCTCTCGCCCATCTACGTTGCCAATCGTTCCCATTGTCCAATCTCTCCAGCGCCGCCAAAGCTGCCAGACTAGCCTGAACAGCAGTCTCGGCATACGGAACTGGCTCTGTTGCCATGTTCTCCTCGAACCCTCTTGCGCTCCCTCCACTTGTCCAGTCGACTCTTTCCACGAATGCTGCTTCACGAGATAAAGAAGAGGAAGATTTCTGTCTATTCAGGAGCTCCTTTGGTCGAATCTTTGCCTTTGCCGTCCCTAGAGCCGCTAGTTGAGAGTTCGATCCGGCATCGAGAGTGACTAAATCGGCATGCCAAGATCCATCTGCGGAGTTCCAGCTCTCTCGTACCTGACTACTGGCTCTCCTTGCTGCATTAAGCGTGTTCGCATGCAGACGACTTGTGTCAGTAGCCTGAGCAGTCTCAATCTTTGTACGGGTAGCCGAAGAGGTCGGTCTCGACGGCACAGAATATGAGCGCCTGCTTCGGTTGATGATCTTAGTGGCAGGGACCGAGATTGCAAGGGACTGCTGGATGCTGTGATCGCGTTCACCGATTTGTTTCTTCCTCGTGGATGTTAGTCCGGAATTAGGATGATAGCTACTGCTACCGAAGCTGTCACTTCTCTCAACTGATCGCAAATTCGTCTGATTTTCTGCCGACGCAGTTTGTGCTCGCAATAGGCGTTTTGGAGTGACGACGTCATCAATAGCGACCAATCGATGATCATCGGGTGCCAAGCTCTCTGCTCTCCTCGCATTTGTCATCATGGTAGGCATGCTGTCATACTTTTCTCCAGTCACAGTGAAGGAGTCCTCTTCATCGTCGTCGTCTTCTTCTCCTTCTCCTTCTTCGACTGATAAAGGTGCACGAACCTCTTGGCTCTCCCTGCTTCCCTTGACTGGTGATAAAGGGGGCGAATTTAGCTTGGAAACAAGCGGAACCACACTATCGAGGTGACGTTGCAATGCTATAGCCTTGTGATCGTCTTCATCTCCAAGTGTTCCTTTTGTGTCTTGCATCTCTGGTTCAGAATCCTCGGAAAGCAATACTTCTTTGGTCTCGCTGTCCGAAAACGACTTCGACGCTCGACCCCTTTTCAGCACCGGTGAAGCAGCAAAAGATTCAGACGACGAAGCAACAGTAGGAGAGGCACCATGGTCAGCCACCAGACCCTTAATGCCAAGGTACCCGACCGACTTTACAGGCGAAGACCGGCCTGTCTTTGCAATTCTCGACCCTAGTCGTGAGCCAAAACCATCACTACCTGGAGAAGGGAGCGGCGACGCTTGGGAAGCGGTGTCGCCTCCGTTACTACTCGAATCAGTTCGCTTCGTCTTACGAGATGGTCTTTGAGGTGGGACAGGGCTCGGATTGGGAAGGGGAGCCAAGGAGGAAAATGTAGAAGTGGAAGTGGAAGAGGATGGATTAGCAGGACCATACGTGTGCGGATGATCGTAGGTGCGAAATGCTTCGTCCGACTTTCCTATCACGGCCAGCGGAGGCGTTTGCTGGGCGGCTCGGCTCCTTTCGAGCGCTCGCTGCTCAGTCTCCAACAGGAGAATGTCTGTACCTGTAGGAGATGCAAAGCCGCCCTGGATCGATCTACTCCTCCGATCATACTTTGTTCTCTCAACAGCTGTCCCTTTCGACGACCCAAAGCCTGCTACTCTGATAGTCTGCGCTACGGGAGCCATTATCCCTCGATCGTCTTCTGTGTTCCCTTCCTCGTCCATCCAAGCACTCTCATCCTCTCCCTCTTCAGCTTGTCGACCTGTTGAGATGCCTCTTGTTTGTTTTGCTGCCATACTTCCTCGTCTAGGCCAGGCAAGGTGACTCTTCCACCATTGTTGTTGATGCGGTAAGGGTTGTGAGTTAGACCTCTGCTTCAAAATATTCACCGAGCTCGTCTTGTCCTTGCCCCGCTTCTGCTCGGAGTACCGCAGACTGGCATTCGAACTTCGCTTGCTGCGAATGCTCTTGGCACTACTCACGCTTCGAATGCTCTGACGAGACCACCTTACGTTTCGTGGGCTACTTGGACGTCGGCTGGCTACCTTTGCGCGATCTCGATGGAACTCTTCTTCTTCTATGGGAGCAGTAAGTCCTTTGCTGCTAGGTCGTCGAGCCAATCCATACAGACCTCTCGACGATACAGTCGCAAAGTGGAAAGCTTTCTGGTGAGGTGATCGACTGTCCTCTTGATCTATGTTTGCCTTCACCACGAGCTGACTAGAAGCCGGCTCAGCAGTCGCCAATGCTATTGCTGATGATGTAGATGCAACTCCCGTCTTGCTAGGCGATGCATTGAAGGACGACGTAAGTGTGGCATCAGAATTCTTACGAACCCTTCCTTTGATCATGGCCATCAGGCTTTGCGCTCTGGGTCTCTTGCGTGGGAAGTCGTTTGCAACACTCCCTAAGAAGTCGGCATGGCTGTTGCTAGCCGTGGTACTGGTGATGGCTTCGTCACTGTCGTTGAGCTTGAAAAGAGTGGAAGCGCTTCGATCGATGAGATAGCTTGGACCAGACCGGATCTGTTCCACATGAGAGAGAAGGGCATCTGTCGTTGCGCTTGCCCGACTGAGATGACTGCTCCGTTTCGAGTGAACTTCTACAGGATCGCTCATTGTCGCTGGCCAGAGAATGTATTGCCTGCCTACTTCCATGGAAGACGGTGGAACTGAGACTTCACGTTGTTCTGCTATCTCCCCGTCTCTCGGCACTGGCTTTCGCCTCACTCTGCTAACGAGAGCCGGGTTGATGGCTGGAGGAGACTCTTCTACTTCCGAGTTCTCTTCGCCGCTGCTCCACTGGAAGTGTATTTGCGAAGAAAACCGAGTGTCATCCTCTCCCAGCCCTCTTCGATCTTCCCAGTGTGATGTCCAACTCTCTTCTACAGTCCGATAGGATGACGCACTTTGAGCGAGTGAATACGTTGGAGAATCTACCTCTACACCCGAATGAGAGACAATGCGACGATTACTTATATCGCTAGGTGGTTGCCGCGGCGTACGTCGCATATTCTCCCTGTCTATACTGTCCCAGTGTGCAATAAGCATTGCATCATTACTCTCTTGTGTTGACCTCTTCAAGTGCGTCGACGAGCTATAAGGAGGCTCAGATGATGAACTAGAAGAGAGGAAGCCACTCCCTAGGCCGAACTTGAGAGCGTCCGCCAGAGGAGAGGGGATTGGCGTAGGTGTGTGGCCATGATCAGACGACTGGAGGGAGTAAGACTCCTGCTCAGGTAGGACAAAAGCAGGAGAGGCATGTTGTTGTGATGCTTCTTGCACAATTTCAAGAGCTTCAGGCTCCGGCACTTCTACGATACTCGGATGAGCAGGTAGAACACTTATACGATAGTCCCCCCTGACAGAAGCATTATTGTTCACCGGCATGCTCGGCGACGTCTGAGAAGAGGAGAAGAGCCGCTTCACTGGCTTTTCCCGATGTCCGACTGGGTTCACATCCATCGACTGAAGACGTTCTTGACTGTATTTTGTGTGCTGGTTTGAATGCAAGTCCGTTGATGGTGGTGCCCAAGGTTGCTTGCTCTTCACCCTGTGTCGCATTGGCCCTACCATAGAGCTCTTATAGGTACCCTGGTCAGGTACGACTCCATCCTCCTTTACTCTACGTGATTGATTGCCCTTCTTGCTGTGCGAGTATCCTACAGAGGATGGATGGTAATCCACCGCTGCATCCTTACCCTCCCCGGAAGAAAGACCCTGACCCATCCTCGAGGACTTTATGTGCTTTACTCGTGCAGTATACTATGTAGGAGCCCAACTCACGCTCAGCTAAGACGTTCGCAGCCCTTCACAGTGGTGATTGACCCGTGTTTGCGGTAATCGCGACCGACAAATGATGTAGAATCTACCTCTCTTGGCATTACTTTCCCATCCATCCACCAAGGAGCTGGTCAGGCAGGGGAGTCGGGACGGCCGTCGACGATATGCCTGGGAGAGTGCGCGTACACGAAGCAATTGCGGATTCGAGTAGAGAGGATGTGGGTTAGGGGATTATTTAGAGGACGACCAGAACTTCAGTAAAGGCATCCGAGGATGGTAGGGGGAAGATGTAAGGGGGGTCAGGATGGGATCTAAGATTCCCAGGTGCTGCACTCTAGATGTCCTGATCTTTAGATACTAGTGCAAGATGCTTAGTCTGTTTCTCGCACACTAGCAAGGCGCATCAAGGCTTATTATAGTCTAATACAACAAACAAATGGATACAAGCAAGTCAGATGAAGATAAAGTTTGATCGTTCTACTTATGTATACACTACAATTCTCGTTCACTTATGACTAGGTGAGACTTTCTTTTTTCGTGATTGATCCTCAATTCGTTAGGGCGTCCTGGGTTGTATCGCGTTGTATGTATAGAGTACTACGACTTCAATCTAGACAACTTTCGAGCTCAGATGTCCGCCACGCGATCCTAATACTTCCTTCAACCCCTTTCTGGCAGGCGAGTAAATTCGAGCGAGATCACCACACTTGACACTCCAGGCAGGAAGAGCGCTTCATGTGACTCGATCCGAACATGTGCAGCGTCTTCTGTATCAAGACAACAAGCGCTTCATAGAGTCTGTCTGGCTGAGAAAATGTCCGTTTATTGGAGTAGTATACAAGGTAGTGAGGTATAAAAGAAAGACGATGAATGTAGTGTCAAATTTGAGTGCTAGAAGAGCTGCGGGACAACGACTGCCCTGCGATGTTAACTGCCTCGCGTGCTTATCTTATGCTGTGCTGTGTTTCACGCCCTTCTTGCCAGTGCCTGCTAGTCATATTTGTCCTTGTGAATCCAAGACAGGCCCACGGTGTCATATCCCTGCGCTTCAGCCATTCGATAATACATCGCTGCCCTTTTCAGATCCTTCTTACATCCTTTTCCTGCCGTCAACAAAGCGCCGGCCTCCGCTTGAGCATCAGAATCACCCAATTTTGCCGCCAATTCGAAATACTCCAACGCCATCGTCTTGTCCAACTTGACCCCCCAACCGTAACAGAAGCACTTTCCAAGTTCATAGACGGATAGCTTCAACTCTGATCGAATGGCCTTTAGTTCACTCTCACTCTTCTTTTGATTGCTACCACCTCCTCCTGCCATCATCTCGCCCGCTCTTGTTGCCGCTCTACTAATCCAATCGAAACCCTTCGTCTGATCCTTACGCACTCCCCATCCTTCGCGAAGGGCCATTCCCCACATACACATGCCGACTACGCAACCACCTTCCACTTTGGCGCTTCTTTCAAAATAGTAAGCGCTTCGACTCAAGTCACCAGTCTCGTGATGTGTAATGGCCAAGGTGAGAAAGCGTTCTGCTTGTGAGTTATTCGTGGCTCCTTTGACCGCTACGTTGCCAACGTCTTTCGTTTCTCTTTTAGGTCGGGGAGATGTGAATGTCAACGATGATCCATTGCCGTCGGTTGCAGAGGCGCTCTTGGCTTGCGCTGGGAGAGGTCTTATTGCTGACGCTACTACCGGAGACCTTGAAGCGAAAGCTCCCTTTACTACTGAGGGTGCTTGCTGCACTCTCGACTGACCGTCGTCTTGCCTACTAACACCATTCCAGGATTGATGCGATTTCTGTGGCGATCTCGGCCGATCTTGTATTGTCCCTGAACTGCTTCGCTTGTCAGAAAGAGACGACATCATGCTAGCTTGTGATCTTCTTTGTCTCTGTTCTCGTATCTTTTCGCTGGAGAAGCTACCCAGAGATATGTTACTGCCCCTTCGAGAATTCCACTCTTCGCTGTCACCATCAATACTACTGTCGTCTAAGCGTAAAGTCTCGACATCTAAGTCTGACACCAACGACTCTCTCCCATCTCTATCCTCAATCGCTTTCCTCCTCATCTTCCCTAGATCTGCGAACGGCGAATTCGGCAGTACTTTGTTTGGGTCGGAGTATCGCTCTTCTTCTTGCACAAGTGTTGGAGGTTCAGGTGGCTGTCTTCCGGTCGGATGTCCGCCTAGGGAACCAGAGGAGACTCGGGCAGCCGACTTTTGCTTCTGAATTGCTTTCCCGTCTGTCCCTAGTATGGGCGAATCTAAAGGCCGAGCAAGTGCTGCTGATGGACTCATCGGATGATGCGAGATAGGCTGCGATGCCAAAGCTTCTACGTTCCGTTCTTCTGCATACTCTACTCTAGCTCGTTGTCCAATTCCTACTCCAGCAGGATAAGCCAAGAGCGTGTCTCGATTCGAGACAGAGCCATCTCTCTGACTAGTGCCTCTTTCTTCGCTGCTACCACCGTATTCGCTTGCGGCCGGCGTCGGAGGCCAGACGTAGACATGCGCATTGGATCTAGCTGACTCGCTAGAATAGCTCGATCGATGATCCATATCGTCGGCAGCATTCAGGGTGGCATTGCTATCGGAATGACGATGATGATATGTATCCAGCCTAGAATGAGTGGGCGATATTTGACCTACGTCTCCCATCATACTCATCATAGTATCTCGTCGTTGTATCAGTGGTTGCGAGCCTGCTTCAGTTCGTTCATCAATTGCGTTTCTTGGAGGAGGGATTGGGGCTAGATTTTGTTTCATCCTCTGCATAGAAGGTGTCAAGCTCACCTTATGCTCGACGACTGGCATATTCTGCATGACTGGCAACTGTCTACCTTCGAACTGATCTCTCGTCAACGTTCGCCTCTTTCCGTCTTCTCGCGACTGCCACTGTCCGTCGCCGATCCGATCGAGAGCACCGCCCTTTCCTCCAATCTCAAAGTCCGGTAAAGAGTGTTTTGGAGTCGATCGTGAAGCGTACTCGTCATCATCGTCTTCTTCTTCTTCGTCCTCCTCATCACTGCCTCCCCAAGCTCGATCCCACTTTCCACCTTCTCCGAATTCGCTGCTTCTTACTGTGTCAATTGACTGACGTCGTCTCAGCGCTAGACCGCGTATCGCCTCAGCAACTCGATCAGAGTCATTTTCATCGGAAGCAGCGTTGAAGGAATAGTGATTTCCGACCATACTGTCACGCTCTTGGGATCCCGAAATACTGTTGAAAGACATGTCTGAGGCAACGGAATCTCGAAAAGCATTGCTGATAAGAGCTGCCGTTGGCTGAGAGTCGTGAGAAGTGGACTCGGGGGTAATAGTCGATGAACTCGAAAGCCTTTGTTGTAGTTTCTGCTGACTCAATCTTGCAGCTCGAAGATTCTGCACAGTTTGCCGTCTGATGTCGGCTGATGGTACCCTGCAGTCATCAGTGTTTTCTCCACCGAGCGCATACCCAATGTTATCCTTGCTGTCCATCAGTGCTTCTCTGTCATGATGGCCAGTATTGGTATCGGTACTCCGTAGCAGGATACTTTGCGCTGGGTCGCACTCTCCATGTTTTGCTGGTGCCTGACGAGTCAGAATCGCTACTCCATCCAGCGAGGCATGCTGAGGTGGGTCAGGGTGGTTACCGTTCATAATTCGATCAAGGGGTGAGGCCGATGCATACTGATATTGTGCGGAAACTGCCGTCGGATTCGACGCCATCCTGCCGATCGATGACTTGCGAGTGGACGAGGAGGAAGCACGGTACGAAGATTGTTGCTAGTACAGCTGAGATCGTCGGAGCGGGTCGTGAATGCGGAGATGGTATACAAATACGTACTGAGGAGTCCAATCAGGGCAATGGCATCCTCGCTTTTCGCACCAGATTGGATGAGCAGCGCAGCGATCGAAAGATGTGCAGGAAATGGGTGGAAATATGAGAGAGGGTTGATGGGCAGTAGAGATTGGAAAGAGGTGGACTTTTTATGTCACTCGAGCCGCTGCTACCTTATGCAACACGTATCGAGATTCTTGAGCTTTGTTGCCTTTCGAGATCTTTGGCAACCTAAAAAAGACACTTTCTTTTTTCCCCTCGGTGTACACGAATTCTAGGCTTTGACTTCACTTTATACTATTTTCGGGTTTTGTTCTTCTCTTGTATTATCTCACGCTAAGACATCGTGCCTTCAAAACGTTTGATAAAGATCCGTCTTGGAGTTTAGGGTTAGACGCAGAGGTGCAAGGACTGGCGACTTGAGGGTAAGAAACGTGGCGGAGAATTATTTTGTACTGAACGATGGACTCCATGTGTAACCCGTCGCCATTATCACCGACTTCGAGGCAGAAAGTCGCTTCTTCGCAGCCAGGCCCCTCCCTACCTTGCTGGGCTGCAACATGGCCAAAGGGGACGCCAAGCCAAAGGCAGAGGAGGAGGAAGTGGACGCACCGCCAAACTTCTTCTGTCGTCTGCCTTCGAAAGATTTGTCGAAGAAAGTGGACAGAGCGGCGAGCCCACCTCCGCTAGCATTTTTGCAACATATTATTGCAAATTACAGGCAGCAGACGCCGGAGGACGAAAGAGCTGATCTGCGAGGAAACGGGCATACATCAGATGATAGAGGGAACGGGAACACAGCTTTGACAGCTGCAAATAGCAGCGGCGGCAGCGGCGGCAGCAACAACAACAGCACAAACATCAGCCAGGCACACAACAGAGCAGAGAGAGCGCGACAAGAGGCGCTCGGCAATATTGCAGCATTCTCCTCTTCAACTTCCTCGTCCTCAAATGCTTCAGAGCTCACCAGTCCAGAGGTGGAGGACATTGAGGATGACGCACCCTGGTTCTCTCAGTTGGCAAACTTACCACAAGTCCGAAGTGCTGGCATACCCATGATAGCACCAACAGCGAGCGGTAGAGGTATCCAAAGCTCTCATCAGAAACAAAAAGCATTTGAAGCTACTTTATCTGCGCCATCTTCTTCGAGACCTCCGGAGTCTACTATGAGTAGCGGCAGCTTACAAACAGTCGCATCGCTGCTCTCCTCCTCGGTAGATACACAGGTGGGAATGGGTACCTCTACAGACACCTCTTTCAGCAAAACCAAACTTGCGGAGGGAAAGTCGCACAGCTTCTCCGCCTTGGCGCAATCAACCACCTCGACCTCATCTCTTCCTCTTGTTCCACCAGAGAACTTTGCTATGGTCAATTCATGGGTTTATCGATCTAGTTTTCCCAAGAAACGGCATTTCCCTTTTCTTAAGACGCTAGGTCTGAAAAGTGTCTTGTGAGTAGTAGTCCTGCTCAGGCTCATGTGGCTCTAAGTGAAGCGGTAAATCTGAACCCGCTTCACCTCTCCCTCTCCCTTCGTCCCTGCTCCTCTCTTTGCGTATAAGAACTCTCATCTTGGAAGAGTATCCAGAGCAGAACACACAGTTCCTTGACGACAACGGGATCACTTTCTTTCAATTTGGCATACCGGGCAACAAAGAGCCGTTTGTTCAGATCCCACAAGACAAAATCACAGCAGCTCTCATTACTATCCTGGATCGACGGAACCACCCAATCTTGATTCATTGCAACAAAGGAAAACATCGCACTGGTTGTTTGATTGGTTGTTTGAGGAAGCTGCAGCAATGGTCGTTGACAGCTATCTTTGATGAATATAGAAGATTCAGCGTTCCGAAAAGTCGCAGTATGGACCAAGAATTCATCGAACTTTACTCGGAAGATATCGTCTGGCTGCACGTCGAAAGGCAGTGGTTGCCGAGGTGGGCCGTGCTTGCCAAAGGTAAAAGAGGTCCCGTCGAGGAGGAAAGTCAGCAAGATAGGATTAAGCATCATCAAACGGTTGCTGCACATTCAAACCTATCTTTGACTGTCGACACCTTACATAGACTGAAGATGAAAGGTATGTAGCTTCCATGACACACACTCACGCACACTCTCCTTTTCTCCCATCATTGTATTCTTTCTTGCATGTACTTGTTTCCGTCTGCTCTCCTCCCCCTTTTCTCTCACACAATACATACCCTGTCTTTCATGTTTATGATTACTGTACTGTGTGTGTGTGTGTGTATGTGTGTGTGTGTTCCTCTAAAGAAAGATGTACAGGTATGGAACAAGAAGAGATTTACTGATACAAGGAGGAACGGTACAGGCGGGTGTGCATCAAGTCAGGTGAAAAGCAGAAGGCCTGAGAGGAGGCCCCCGAAAGAACATGGCAAACTTCGGATTGCCTCGACTCAGATGTCGACCACTTCATAAGGCTTCCCTCCGTCATAGGATGCTGGCGTATAACGGTGCCTTGCGCTTCCGTATGGTGAGGAGACTGGTACACTGCTCCTCCTTTGCAATGTTGAGCTCTTTGGGTGAGAAGAGGAAGAAAAGGAGGAGGAGGATGACAGTGAAGGTCGTAAAGAAGACCCTACAGGCTTGAGCTTTGATAAAGAAGCAGCGGAAGAAGCATCGGATGCCGTCTGTGAGGATCGATTCACAAAGAAGCTGATAATCCCAGCCCCAAGAGCAAGCAAGATCGTTAGGAGAATGGAAGGCAAGAGCGCAGAGAGTGGAGGTCTTGGTGGGATAGATGCACGAAAATCGGGAGGACTATCAGATCGAGATCCTTTCATCCCTCCATGACTACTGCTTGACGTGTGTGGATTTGTAGATCGTGAGGCGGTGTCATCTTCCCTCTCACTGCCAAGACCGAGCGTGTCACTGATCGCCGTTGGTGTCAGCTTGTAAGCAATCGTAGCAGGAAAAGCAAAAGCAAACCGGATCGGAGCACTAAGCATTCGAGAGGAGGTGTGGTGATGTTGCTGCTCGTCATCATGCTTCAAACTTGAGGCGTCAGGCGGTGGAGGTGACGAGCCGTCTTGACCTCCCAGTAGCAGCTTTCCACACCAACTCTTCACGCTGCTGACATTCTTTTGTATCACTTTGCCTCGACTGTTGACGTCATCCCAGGCAGTGATCATGTATCCGATTACCAGACAACCAGCTAAAGCCACGAAAGCAAAGCTGGAGATACTGAGAAGTATCGTCAAGTACAGCATCGGCTTCAATGACAGACTCAAGTGGTGAGTAAAGGTGAGTGCTAGACTATTGGCCGATGCCATCTGTGTTTGAGCAACTTCAGACGAAGAGAGGAGAGCTACATCTTGTAGCTTTGATGTGCCCTCTTCAGACAATTTCAGGCTTGTCTCAGCTAGGGGGCGTGTGGCCGTCTTCTCTAGTGATTCTGGCACTAATCTGGGACTGGTAGGCGCCGAGTAACAAGGCATTCTCCTGCCTCGAACAGACGAAGGCGGTGGCACACTGGGATCGGTGAAAATCGCTCCAGAGGCTAAAGTAGGAAAGACCTTCAAGGGCTGCCTCGCAGGATCCGGTTGCCAGCTCCTTCCTTTGCTGCTTGTGTCATTGAGTAGTGAGTGACTTCGACCAAGTTGTCGACCTAGCGTCTGGCTTGACTGCTTCTCTCCACCAGAGACCTCAACATTCTGACTAAAACTAACGTGGCGAAGAGAAGAGGTGTGACTGCCGTCTGTATTTGCAACAGCGGTCAACGATGTTCGACGTGGAGACGGAGTGGGCGCTGCGAATATGGGCATGCTCCGTCTCTTGCTGGATCTTGGTGTCGCATCTCGCACAGTCTCCACGACATTTACGCTATTTGACTGCTTTGTCGTGCGCCGTATCGTTGTTTTCTTGGTCTTCGTCGTGGTGCTCATGGAGTACTCTTCGTCGCTCTTATGCTCTTCGTCTGAACTGACCTCTGGTGTATCAGACAGGACACGAGTGGGGGACATGCGGCCTTCAACGCTTCTTGGAAAGGGTCGAAGCGAGGTATGAGAAGAAGTGCGACTTGGAGGCTGAAAAGGCAATTTACTGTTCCACTGTCCAAGTCGTTCTTTCAGGTCCACGTCTGATACTTGACCAGCCTTGGCTCCATTTGCCGACCCCAGCCCACCGTCATTGCTGTCCAGCACCCTACTTCTTCGACATGTCGTTGATCGAGACATTGAATGAAGATAAGGCGGAGATATCGTGCCACTGACATCCCTTCCCTTGCTTCGCTGTTCCCAGTCTTCTCGCTCCGATGTACCCCGACGATGCAGCGTGCCCTCCTCGACACTATGGATGCTAGTGCCGTTGCTAATACTGCTGTTGTCACTTCTGATCGAACGCAATGACCCTACAGATGATCTACTTGAATTAGCCTCACTTCTGTTTGGCTCGATCCTTCCATCTCCTCGGCCAAAGTCTGCCAAGCTGGTCCAGATTTTCCGTTCGGATGGAGTTGCTTCGCTCAAGACATTCTTTCGAGCAGCCTTCGACCTGTCCTCAATGGCAGCTAATGATCGAGTGCTTTCGCTTGAAGAACCCTGCTGCGCTCTCCTGAACCTTTCGGCCAATTGACCCGGAGGAAGGACGTGCTCCCACCACTGGTCTTTCGGTCTGCTCCTTTGACGATCGCTGGTGGTGGAAGATGTGCGAGCTAGTCGAGAGGAACCGCTCAGAATTTGACTGCCTTTGACCGAATGAGGCTGTGGACTGGCATCTTGTCGTTCGCTGACTTCGTGACTGTCAACGCTGCCGCTTGGCACCCTACTATGGACTGCTTCGGAAGTTATGTGTTCCTGTGAAAGTTGTTTGCTTCTTCTGATTGTAGGACCTGGCCATATTGGCAACGAAGATCTACTTTGTGCGACATTAGATCGCCAAGGCGCATCGTTGATATGTGACGTACGCTGTGACGAGGCAGAGGCAGAGGCAGATGGCGCAATACTGCTGCTGGTCATTGTGTGTTACACCTCCCGATTATAGGCGCGGATGTTCAGTGAATAGCCCACTCCTATGTTGATGGATCGAGTCGAAGAAGTGGATGATGGCTATGCAAGCAGATCACACCCGACGGAGTGAGTGATAGGGTGGAGAAAGGATGCAGGACTCAATGACACCCTGCAGCAATGCCCGATGGGTGGATGAGACCTTTGATGGAGGGAGTGTCTTGGTGGAGAAGAATGCCGCTGAAGGGTAATTATACAGGGACAACTCAAAGACGATCAGTGAGATACCTGTTGATGGTCACGCAATACAACTGGCCCCTCCTCCCAGTCTCCTTAGGAATCAGTACGCTATGCCAACTTCGAGCCAAGAAAGGGTGTAATTTTTGGAAAGATTAACTTAGTACCGGCTACGCAATTATTCCTCGCTATCATTGCCCTACACAACGGTGAATTTTTATTTAGAATATCTTCTCCCAGGGGGGAGGCTGCCTTACGCTATCTTGGAAATGCAACTATTCAGTCCAGTCTGCAACATGTGAGGGCCACTGTCGGTCCCTCTTCAAAATACATAATCCGCTCGCTTTGTTTCACTGTTGCCAGGTCCTAAACAACAAAATGAAAAAGAAGCCGACGAAACTTTACCTACCTCGATCACAGACGTCTGAGAGTACTTTTTCATCATCTACAGCCAGCCGTCTCCTAAATGTTCATTTAGCTGTCCCCGGCGTAAGTGAAATCGTCTTTTAGAGTTTGTACCTGCACCAACACTTTCAATAAAGAAACATAGGATAATTAATAGCTGTTGATTACTCAAATGGTTTCGAGTAGATTATTGGAAGAGCACTATGAAAGCCTTCCCGTATGATGAAATAATTATGAAAAACGAGCTAAGATACTTTCATATCTTGCCCGGAAACATTTCCGTGAAAGAGCAAGGAGAGAGAGAGAGAGAGGAGAGGAGAGACGACGAGTAGAGATTACTTGGCGAATCGATCACTAAATGAAGGATCCCAGCCGGCACCTCCTTACCACAAGAGGGGGAGGTGGGCGAGTAGTGGAAGCGCATCAAGTGTACGCTGCGCTGGATTGTCGGACTGCAAGACGCTGCCGTTGCTTGAGCATTGACACCACCCGTCCACCGCTGCAACACTGATAGTATTGACACCGCCTCTCGTTTCCTTTGCACCTTGCAAAAAAGGGTCCACCCACTTGACCACACCCCGGTCTCCACTATCTGCACTGTCCAGATTAGAAAGGTGCTGCGTCCGCGTCTAGGCGTTGACGCGCGCCCCTGTGTGGGAGCGATACGGTAATCGGGATCCAGCCAATCCAACAGATTTTGACTAATCGAGAATGCCTCAAAGCGGGAACACTGCCACAAAACCATCTGTCCAGAATCGCCATGCCCAGAGACCACGAATCCTTGCTATCCTTGAACCGAGAAATGGACCCCCTGATCGAGGCGTAAATTTTTACCACACTAGGGCAGTCCGACACTAGTGTCTGGTATTTGCACACACACTCACCACACATCTAGGTGTGTTGCGGAAGGATACAATGATGATTTCAATGCAGAGGAGCGTGATCAGATGATGTATGTATATGTGTGTATACACTTGCGGAGAAACGATTGGTAAGGAACATCGGCATTTGAGCATGTAGATAGAATCGGAAATGTACAGACAGATAGCCTGTAATATCCAGTATTACTGAGCTCATGACGAGGAGAAGATGGTAAGAACATCTTCACCAACATTGCGCACATTGTCGAGCGGCGATCAGTAAGAAAATGGGGGAAATTAAGAGATAGAGACATAGATGATGTGAGGACAGGTAAAAGGGACAAGGCAGGAAAACGAGGGGAGAATCACTTCTTGTCGAATTGTACCGCGATGATTTGAGCTTCCTTCATCCTCCTTCTGGTCATCCGCTTGTGACCTTTGCTTCCGAAAGAGCGTCTTTTCAGGAAGCCACTTCCTCCTAATGCGCTTCCAGTAGTGCTGCTGCCGCTGCTACTGCTACCACTATCACCTGTTCCCGTCAGTATGTCGCCTGCTATGCCTAGACCGGTGGAGAGGAGATTCAATTCAGCCGCTGTTTGTTGCGGGGTCTGAGCCGGAGCAGTGGTTGCAGCGGCGGTGGTATTGTTGGCTCCACTAGCGACTGCTTGGTTGCTTGCAGCGGTATCGGCGGGTGCAGGACTCGAAGTATTCGCTCCGTTTGCAGCTTCTTGGCCAGTCACCGCACCATCTTGCGAAGCACCAGCTGTGCCCGCGTCTGTGCCTTGATTGGCAGTGTAAGGGTTATCGTCTGCTTCGCTGGTGCTGAGCGTATTGTCTAAATTGGAATTGTAACTAGCAGGGGTACTGCCTGTGCTGGATGTACTTTGAACATTCTGATCTTGTCCTCCTTGTTCGTTTGTCGCCGCTGACGTCTGACCGTTGGGGGAGGCTGTACTACCAGCACGGTTTACAGAGTAAGAGGTTCCACCTTCGTTGGAAGCGC
The DNA here is from genome assembly GCA_026210745.1 of Exobasidium rhododendri. NCBI lineage: Eukaryota > Fungi > Basidiomycota > Exobasidiomycetes > Exobasidiales > Exobasidiaceae > Exobasidium > Exobasidium rhododendri. Next base: position 1,594,055 of record CP110631.1, read on the forward strand.
TCTGAGGCTTTTGGCTCTGTACGCCCTGTACGGTCTCCGCTGTCCCCGTTCGATCATTTGAGGACGCTGCACCTCCGACGTCGTTCATTCCACTTGCTGTCGCAGTGCCCTTACCTCCCTGAACGACCTCTTTATCAGTGGAATCCCCCTTGTCTGTGCCGTACTTGACGGTTCCTCCGTTCGTCGTTGCAGAAATTTGAGAGTTGGAGTTCGTAGCGGCATTTCCTCCCGCTTGATTCCCAATACTACTGCTACTCTCTTGATCGTAATTCGTTCCCGAGGTTGGAGAAGTGGATCCGTTGACGCCAGAGTCTACTCCTTTGGCACCTACGGCATTTGTACTAGCACCGGTGTTGCCTTGATTAAAATTACTTGCCACACTGCTGCCGCTCTGACTTGCATTTATCCCCTGACCTGCTGCGTTCGTGCCTTGACCTGCTGCATTCGCACCTTGACTACCAGTGGTGCCCTCGGATTGTGTTTGCTCTTGTTGACTCACTGATTGTGGTTGTGCGACATTATTCGACGCTCCATTGCTGTACGTCACAGGAGTGACAGCATTTACGAAACCCACATTCAGATTATTCGATCCGCCGACTGCTGAATTAGTGGTTGTACCGACAGTCGAAGCGGGGGTATTATTTACTGTCTCGCCTGTGGTACCGGCTGTCGTTCCAGCTGTGTTCCCACTTTCATATCCAGTCTCACTGCCAGCATTCGTCTTTCCGGTCGCGGTGCCCGCCGTCGTACCGCCTGTCGTAGATCCTGTTGTAGAACCGATTCCAGACCCTGCTGTTGATCCTGCAGTAGCTCCTTCCGAAGACTCCGCTCCAGTGCCAGTCGTAGATCCAGCTGTAGTGCCGGCCGTTGTTCCGCCTGCGGTAGTCAGTGGTACTGTTGCAATCGTTGCGGGCACAGTGGCTGCTGACGCGGTGGTGGGGTTGGTCGTTGTATTGGCAGGTAGAGAAGCTTCATACGCTGCAGCAGCTTTCGCACCTTCCGCTCCCAATTTCAATCCTTGACCGACTATGTTTGTGATTCCTCCAGCTAGACCGAACCCGTTCATTCCCATCATGCCCATCCCATAAAGAGGACTTCTCTTCACTTTCTGTTTATTATTCTTTTCATCTTTTGTTGTTGCGGCTGTCGGATTAGTGGATTCATCAACGGTAAAAAAAAGGACTCGGTGTGAGTCACTGACGTCGAGCTCATCTTCTGTCCCTTTTGTCGTCTCCGGTGCCGTTTTGGCTCCGATTCGATCGAAGAGCACAAAGAGCAAGGTACAGAGCAGGATGCATCTTGGCAGCATTGTATGCCAGAGAAGCCCTTGTCAAGAAAGGGCAGGGAGGGGAAATCTGAGGAGAGGAGATGAAGGAAAGAGGCAATACAGTAACGATTGAGATCAGAGCGGAAAGCGAGGAGATATATCCAACTTCATGTGTAGAAGAGCGAATCGCCCTGACTTCATTCGTCGATCCAGCATTCTACCTATCGCTTGCTCAGACCCTCTTCATCTCTTTTCCTTTCCCTGATATCGAGCTGAGGAAGAGCCGAAAGGAAGCAAGATCAGGACAGAGATGACTTCAATAAGGTGCACTAATTTGTTTATTTGCTGAAGCGATCCCTTCCCTTGCCCTAGAGACTGCACGTAGTGACTGTAAAGCAAGTGTCTCAGTAATCATCTCTCCTCCCACGACTCTGTGCCAACGACTTGGCCGACGATATTTTCCAGCTCTCAGACCCCCTTCCTCCTCACTCTCAAATTTTAATCTCATCTCTACCTAATTAATTCAGGAGTGCATCTTCGGCGACATTTGAGTCACGCCCTCAGTTCTATTGCGATGCTTTGATACAGTGGCGCTTTCTGAAGTGTCGTCGATGCAAGGCGCTCATCAAGTATCGACAGCACAAGAGGCAGGAGCGTACGCAGATGCAATGGACTATAATTTAATATTATTTTCATCTTCTATTCGATACTCTAACCGGAAAACATGGTTGTGAATCCATTTTGGACTTGGGGAAATTGTGCATGGCGATACTGATGGGATTCGTGAGCACGCGCACTTGCAGTACCGGGCAGCGCGTTGGTGGCGTTGGCGGCAGCGGCGGCGGCGGAGGAGGAGGAGGATGACGAAAGCTTTGGTCGGGTCAAGACCCATTCAAGAGCGCGTAAGCTTCTCAAGATCACCGTCTGACTGCTACTTGGACTAGCCAACTTTGTCAAGGCAGGACTTGAGAATCTTTGTTCTACATTCTTATCTTCTTCTTCTTCCTTCTTCTCGTTCTCCTCTCTTTCTTCCTCGTCTTCTTCCTCTTTGCCGGGTGCAGGCGCGGGTAGTGATTCCAGAAGGTCATCCAGTTCACTGATCAAAGTCTTACCCGCCATGTTGGCTTCTCGTTGTAGTGCAGAAGTAATCACATCTTGGGCACCTTCGATCGTCGACAAGTTCGAGGCTACCGCTAGCGTGTTCTGGAATCCTTTCGAGCTGATGCTGATCGACAAAGGCTTCACTACAGACGCCATCCTTTCTTCCGAGATGTGCGGCGCAGACATTGGTAGTTCCACAAGCGAAGGTGTCACGACGCCTCCTTCCTTCATCACTTCTGCCGGCGGGCCCGTCGCCGTGGTCGTCGCTTCATTTCCTTCGTCCTTGCCTCCCTTACTGTCCGCTAGAATGGCCAGCCTCTCCCTCTCTTTCACCTCCGCCTTTTCTCTCTCTGCTTCCGCTTTCCTTCTCGCGAGTGTGATCGACGGCAAAGGTCGGGTGATGGTGTTGAGCAAAGCAATGAGACTGTCGACTAATTGAGCATTTGCGAGGATACTTGGCTTACCTAGCAAGATCAGAAGGATGTTGATGGGCGCATTACTGGTCGTCTTTTCTTTCTCTTTGCCTTTCACATTCGTGCTGTTGCTGCTACTCTTCTTGAACCATTTCATCAAGCCGATGTTACTTGGGTCGTCTTTAAGGAAGTAGTAAGCAGCTTGTTCGTTTGCACTGGTCAATTGAAGCAACGTCTCAATACTTCGAGATGCGATCAAGAAGGGAGCTTCGTCACCTGCTCTCGAAAGAGGTGCTATGAAAGAGGTGGGTAGGACGTTTCCAGCATTCACACTAGGCGTTGCTGGCGTTGCCGATGCAGAGAGGCTGCCTTGTTGAAGCGGTGTGTTTGCATTCGCAGAATTAATTCGCTTGGTGGAAGCAGATCGGGTAGGCGTTTGAAGAGAAGACGACTTGTTGATACGAACACTCATGTTGTTGTAGCTCTTGTCCACTGCATGACTATCGTTACTTGTGCCTTCTGCCAAAATCATCAAAAGCAGGGTGAGCAACTCGAATCGACTCTTTGAGTTCTCCGACAGATTGATCAAAACATCACGTAGGCCATTCTGGTTGCTGTTCATTTGCGGGAAGAACAACAATCGAACTAGTGCTGCAATTCCTGCCTTGTCTAACAACTGAATAGCATCTCTTGGTGGTGTGACCTTCTTGCTTCCGTCTTGATTTACTTCTCCAGGTTCAGCAACGGCACCACCTTGACCAGATCGAGAAGTTCCTGAGTCAGCATTGGAAGGTAGCACGGCCAGTCCACTTCGATGGCTCTGTAGTCTACGTCGAGTCTCATTCAACTGTCTGCTTGTTCTCTGCATCTCTTCCACTTCAAGACGAAGAGCAGAAGGCATGTTACTTAAAAAGGTAGCATCCTGTTCCATCAACACTGTTCCACGAGACTCTGGATCCAGCGAAGCAAGGTAGCCCGCTGCATCGAGATGGGAAGGACCTCTTGAATTTGCTTCCCCTGCCGCACTACCGTCACCGCCTTCCGCTCGACGTTCTTCTCTTCTTCTTCTTTGATTCTCCACCGCTTCTTGTTGAATCACTTCAGCCCGTAGATCGGGAGGAAGGGCTTCCAAGAACTCGGGGGCGATATTGGAAGAAGTTAAACGAGCGTTCGATCCGCCAGCAGCCAATGCAGCAGCTGCTTCAGCCGCTCGACGTTCTCGGAAGTGTTGATTGAGCACTTCTTCGCGCATGTCTTCAGGCAAAGCCTCGAGGAAAGTTGGATCGATACCGCTGTCAGTAATATCGATGACGTTACCGTTGATAGTCGTGGTAACCCGTTCACGAGGAGGGGCTACTGCGTCGACTGCAGGCGACAATGTGATAGCAGATGCAGACTCCCCCGCTCCCGTCGTCGTCGTCGTCGTCGTCGTACCTTCACTTGGCTCTGCCGCTGCAATAGCGCGCCGCTGAGTAGAATCAAGCTCATCAAGACCTTGCTGTAAAGAGTTTAGCTCCAGATTGGCAGGATCGTCGCTGGAAGAGGTTGCCGCCGCGTCCACCAAAGGCTCGGTCATCTCCACATCGTCGTCAGTAGAGTCAATCAAGCTTTCCGTGTTTGTTTCAGCGACATTTGCTTCACTCTGATCACCTCCTAGTTGGTGGGAGGCTAGTTCAGCCTCTATGGTCTCGTTAATTCCTCGAGTCATGTCGGCCAGTCGATTGCGAGCGTCTGTGACATCCTGACTCATCTGATCTACCTGATTGCGACTCGGATCTTCGACTGCGGCTTCCTTTGATGCGCTTGCCTCCTTTGCTTCCTTTTCCTTTCTGCGCTCTTCCTCTAATTGCTCCTTTTTCTTTCGCGACTCTTCTTGTTTGATCAGATAAGACGGTCGCAGCGCATTCACAATATGTGCTCGCATCATTCGAATTCTGTCGTCCGCTTGAGCGCCAGCAATGATCCTCATCCCTTCTCCCCATCGGGCCAAGGTCGGCAACGGGTTAAATTCCTGGACGGCGGCGACAAAGTCGATCGGCGTAGGCGATGAAGTCGCACTCGTAGCAGTACCACCACCGCCTTGAGCTGCGCCCTGACCTGCTCCCCCTTCCCCTCTCTCGGAATGACTGGGTAAAGTTCTGATCTCACGAGATCGGGTCACGCCTGGAAGACCTCCGATAGCTCCCATACCTCGAGGCAATGCACCTCCTGCCGTCAGTGAGATCTGAATCGCCTCCCCTGGACCGTTTCCTTGACCTACACCATTTCGTTGCAGTAGCGTTTCCAAGATTTGCATAGCACCTCCGTCCATCAAGCCCTCTAGCGATTGAGCAATGTCTTCGTAGGGTGGCATCGGCTGACCGTTTCGTCTCGTCGTGGCGACATCTGTCAACCTTCTCCTCGAAGGCGATGTTCTGAGCAGGTCATTCTGAGATGGTGACTGAGTTAGTAGGGGATGCGAAGCTACATCTTCATTTCCTCCTCTACTATCGGGAAGCATGCCGCCGATCGACCTTGTTCCAATGTAACCCCCTGGAATGGCATCAAAAGGATTCCAGCCCATCCTCCTTGAGCGAGAGTGTCGATGAGGAGCGGGTCTTTGGCTCAGGAATGCAAACGGACTGATCGTCTCATTCCCTTGATATGCTTGCAAAGACGCTCCGGCTCCTCGATTGGTAGTAGCATTGACGCCGTTGGTCGTCCAATTCCAGGTAGCTCCAAATCGATCCATGGGAGCGTGATCGTGAAAAAGTTGTCCTTGCATCGTCGTCAAGTCACCATGCTCAAAGATGCCTTCTAAGACAGACTCTTCTTCTTCTTCATCCATCTCCTCTTCGTCTTCGTCCTCGTCTTCTCCTTCTTCTCCAATGTACGGGATCTGTGCAGTATCGACGAGCTCGCCTTCGCCTTCCTCGCCTTCAATCTCTTCGTCGTCTCCCATACCTTCTCCGCCGCCCAGCAACATACCACCGGCATGCTGAAACAATCGCTGTGCTTCATCTGGATCACCATCAAGGATGAAGTCGAGTTCACCGTCAATGTCGTGATCTTCCTCTTCATCGTCTTCCTCCTCGTCGATCCAGGAATGCGCTTCATCTTCGTCATGCGGTGCTTGCGGATCGTGCTCATCGTCTGTGTCGAGATCTTCGTCGCTATCACTGTCGCTGTCATCATCATCTTCTTCTATGATCTCAACAATGTGCTCCTCGTCGATGTCGTCGTCGTCATCCTCATCGCTAAGGAAAGAGAAAGTGTCAGTAGCCCACCTCTTGTCTTCTTTTCCTTTTCTCTCCTCGACGCTGCTCTTAGCGCAAGGAACCACTCACCTATCGTCGGTGTCTCCATCGCTATAGACGACTCCTTCCATGCCCTCGTCCATGTCCTCGTCCTCGTCATCGTCTTCGTCGTCGTCGTCATCGTCTTCATCGTAATTGACTTGATTGTCCAGATCGCCAGTGTGCATACCGAGACTTGAATTGCGGTAAAAGTCGGGCGTCTCCTCTCGCGCTTCTTCCTCTTCTTGTCCCTCCTCTCCTTCGTCTTCTTCATCGTCCTCTTCTTCCATTCCGTCTTCTTGCTCTACCATCTCGTCGTCATTGATCGATTCCAAGTCGTTCATGTTGAAGTCTTCTGCTTCCTGGAACTTGCTTCGCTTGTCGTTCTTTCGTTCGGCTTTATTCATCTTGATCGCTATCTTTGTCAGATACTCGAGAGGTTTCAGGATCCGATCTAGCAACGACTTCACCATAGGCAGATTCAAGTCCACTTCCGCGATTGCACAGGTAAGAACAGTGACAAAGTTCCTCTCGAGCATCGTTTTGGCCATATGAAGAGTCATATCATTCATCGATCGAGTAGAGTTGCTTCCTGCGCTGGTAATGTTCGGCCTGGCCTTCAATAGTCGATAACAGAGATCAGAAAGGGAGTACAGTCGGCCATATCGCGCTTCGATACTTTCATTAGCCCGACCGGCGGAAGATGCAGTAGTCGCTTCTTTGATCGCCTTTGCAATTCCATCCAAGACGCTCTTTCGTGCAAAGATGATCTCGTTTCCCACTTCCTTGACGTCAGGTGTAATGGCAACGACATCGGAACAAAGAGCCACTAGAGTTGACATGGCCCAATTGGATATCGTCATCAACTTGCGCATCTCTCCCTGCCCTCGAGACTGGACAAAGCCGATGGGGATCAATTCGGACAGGAAGAAGTTCAGAATCGATCCGTTCTGCTTTGCCTTTGTCGCTTCCTTCTTGCTCGAGGCGGAGACGGATTGTGCAGCAACAGCAGAGAGAAGACGCTTCTTTGTGAAATTGAGGAAAGAAGTCTTGCAAGTTTTGTAGGAGGAAAGCAGCTCCGTCAATGACTGCAGTAGGAAACAAATGTAAAAGAATTTGGCGTCCAGTCCTTCCTCTTGTCCTTCAAGCTTCGTCTGGTCACCGTCTTCTTTATTGGCCATGTCTAGCTTGCCTGTTCTATCGCGGAACGTCTTCAGCAACTCAGACAGAAGAAACTGCAACACTGCATCAAGTGAAGCGGAAGAAGCGGTCTCATTACCACTCGTGGACCCCTTTTCTTTGCTGGAAGTATCGAGCATCTGTTCTTCACTCGCCGCTCCGGGCTTGGTCGGTGAGGGAGGCATAAAGTCCATAGAGTCGTCTGCGCCAATTTCCAAAGGTGGAATGAAGCTCCTTCTCGGTTCGCTATTTCCCTCTTCTTCTTCTTGAGCGGTAGGTGCAGCACTCATCGAGGAAGAGAGTGGCTCAGCTCGAACAGCGTCGGGCAGCTTAAGAATACCTTGATTCTGGGCAGGTTTGTAGTCTACCAACTCTACGTTGCTCTTCATCACATCCAAGAAAAGATCCGGCTCACGTAGAATCACAGAGGCCAACGATTTAGAGGCGGAAGAGGTGTCCATCACTTTCACTCTGGACTGAGAGAAGAACGATCGTACCTCTTGCGTCATGGTACTCTGCAACACTTCGACGTTGCTTTCGATGAGATGACGCATGATCAGCACGGCGTACGATCGACAACTTGCCACGTTGTGCAGCTTTTTCATCGTGGAAAACGGTTGCATCAACAGGGCAAGTCCATCCTTTTCAAGGAAAGTGGCAGCCTGATCAGATCTCCGGGTGAGAATGACGAAAAATCGATACAAAGCCAGCAAATCATCTCGCTGCAGCAGAGAAGCTTGCTTGAGTCGTTGAAGACTGTAGTCGAGCAACACAGGTAATTCCTCGGCAAAGATCGATGTTGTTGACATTCTTGGCAGCTCATGCTCGCTTTTGTCATCCTTGTCGATCATCTTCGTCTCGGGTACAGAGTCCTCTGCTCGGAGCAGAGCGGACAAGACCAGAAGCAGTGACGCCATCCATGTAGGCACCTGATCTGCTTCTTTGCCCTGCGACACAGGTACCTCCATCAGGGTGACGAGTGACTGCATCAACTGCTTTGCTCGATCTGATGCGCATTGGAGAGTGTTTGTTTGGTCGTTGAAGATCAAAGCCAAGAGGTGCAAGCGCACCGCTACAAAATGCATCTTCTCCCCCCTTGATTCAGATGCAGCATCTTCAATCGCTTGGAACAAATCTTTCAACTTTTCCAGATCAGAGTAAGAATTTGTGACGACTCGGACGACACTCCTGACCTCGAATACGAGCGACTCAAACGTGTCACTCAGCTCGAGAGAGCGCGACAAGAGGGTCTGCAAGATCTCTTTTCGTTGCTCCTGTAGCGATTGTGACTCCATTTCAAAGGTGTCTGGAATGGACGAGCCGGGTATTTCGTCTTGCTTTTCTTCCTTTGCAGTCTTATCATCTAGGGAAGGGGTGGTCTCGGCCATGGGCGTGTCGCTGTTCAAAGGATCGTCCTGCGGAGAAGTCCCTGCGATCATACTACCTGTTGCTTGCCCTTCTGTAATCTCGTTGCTTGCCGTCGAGGTCGCCATTGACTCGATCGCATCGGTAGCTGGTTCTGATGCTGATTGCTGCTCCGATGTCGTAGTCACGCTGTTGTCGACGGGAGCACTTTCCAACACAGGCACATTGTCTCCAAGTGGATCATCGCCGCCTTGCATGGCACTGACTACCTCTGGGTGCATCAACAGATACTCGGTAGCCGCACTGAGGTTATTGAGGCATCTTTGCAGTGCTTGTCGAGCTGCCCTTCTTGGAAAACCCATGTCGGTCAACTGCCTAATCCTCGCTTCATCCACAATCGGATTCACTGCCGAGATCCTCGGTCGAGTACCATTAAAGTCTCCGAGAGGCGCGCCCATCGCTCTGGCCAAACCAGTGAGAGGATTTGTGGAAGAGCCGCCGGCTTCGCCCAAGGCAGGGAACATGGTCGAAGAGGAGGAAGAAGACGTTGCAGTAGCGAGCGCTGTTTCACCTTGACCTTCTGCCAGCTTGAGAATGATGCGCAAGACACTTCGAGCAACACTGAGATTCACGCTCGTAAGCCACTTCTTGACCCACGTCTCCCGAATGATGGGGACGATTGTCAATCTTAAGTTGACCAAGAAAGCTCGCGGTTCAAAGTACTCCACCGAACTCTTGTCCACGCCCTCCTTTGACTTTAGGATTTGCGTAGAAGGCGATTCAAGAAGCGGGCCGTGACTTACCATCTTCAAGAGCAGATCCAAGGCCAACTGAAGTCCACCACATGCATGAAGAGCGTCGTGACTTGTCGTGGGATCTTTGCTGATCGCACCTTCTGCATTGTATTGGCTTTCCAATTCGTTGCTGAATCGCTCGTAGTCTTTCAAGATTTCATTTAGACCTCCACTCTTGACGAAGGGTACCAGCACGATAGTCTGGGCATGGATAGCTTGAGAAGAAGATCGATCTTCGTAGAGTAACTTGGCGACTTGCGTCATCATGATCATCAGAAAATCGCAACTTAAAGCGGTGTCATCGTGCTCCTTCCACACCATGTTCTTGCAAAGTATCTGACCAAGCTGAGAAGCTGTCAAGGTTGCGAATCTCTTGTGCGATGAGTCGTGTGCTCGCCGTGTAGACAAGAGGCGATTCGTCTCTACAAAGAAGGACCCCAACGCAATCTTGACTTGAGAAGCAATGTAACGCAACGCCAGCGTATTCTTGACGAGAGGGTCGCTTGGGTCGTGCGACTCATTTGCCCGCGCGTCCTTTCCCTCCTCCTCGTCCTTCTTTGGCTCGTGAGGTAGAGGAGCCGTCGATGGGGTAGAAGTAGCGACCTCGTCCTTCCCCTTGTCTTGCGACTTGACAGCCTGGGAAATAGAATGCGTCGCTGCTTTAAAGAGAACGCTTTCCCAGATCCAAGCTCGTTGAAAATCCCCCAAATCGTTGATCGTCGCTACATCTCGATTGCCCGCCATGATCGACGGGGTGGTGTTCAGAACTTGGAGCAACGTCGTTGGTGTTTTTGAGCCAGAGTACGTAAAAGTGGGCGCAACATCAGACAAGAGCTGCATTCTGGCATTCAGCTTGATCAGTTGACGGAATTTCTTGTTACTGCTTGCCAATTCTTCTTCCGAGCTCGGCTTAATCAGCTGATACATGGCAGAAACTTGATCCGTCTGACTCCAAATCGGCTTTGTTTCCTCTAACGACGTCTTGACCTCTCGAAGTAGTGCGGTGATGACTGTGTTGGGGTTGATCTCGGAGATGAATCGCAAGAGGTGCACCATGGAATCCGCCGTCGTCGTTGAGGAGAAATTGAACGACAAGCAGGGCAGATTGTAGAATTGTAGCAGCTTCTCCAGTCCATCTGCACGTAGAAAGTCTTTGCAATGGTTGGACGATTGGAAAAGCGCTTCGAGAAAGCGTGCGGTGACGTCCATGTAGGAAGCGACGATATTTGGCTCCCTGGAGGAGTCGTCCTTTCGATGGAAGATGTCAGCTTCGTCCGTAATGACATCTGCTAACACCATACTTTGCTGTGTCGCACTTGTCGTCATTCTTTCCTTGTGGGAAGATGTAGACGACAGTGTCCCCCTTCCCTCTGCGTCGTCCTTTGCAGACTCGACTCTGCTCAATCTGTACATGGACACCTTCTCAGTCTCCGGCATCTCATATGCACTGCCCACCGCTTGAATGGCGCTCAAGACCTGAAAGATACCGTCTTGCACCTTTGGCTTCATACTCGGTTGATGCCGCACCAATTCGTCGATGGAAGAGCCATAGATGGAGATATTGTCCTGATCTTGCAGAATCTTCAGATGACGTTCCGAGGTCAAGAGCGACAGAAGCTTGTCGATCATCGTCTGTGAGTTAAACATATCCAGACCAGCTTGATTGAGACAAAGAGCTCCAATAGCGTTCGGGATGGCGTTCATGACATCGAACTCCGCTTCAATGTCATCCTTGACTAAGTTGAGAAACGTTTCCGGCAATTTCTTCTCTTGAATGATCCCCAGCGAAGTCGGTTCATTATGAACAAAGGTGGCCATGATGCTGATTGCCAAGGCCAGGTTCTGAGGTCCAATGATGCGCCTGTTCTCCATGATCTTCTTAATCGAGGCAAGTAGACTAGTGTCGATCAGATTACGGAGTCCGTCTGCCGTACCGGTGGAGACCATCATATGAGAGATGGATTGTAAGAATCCGCGAAGTAGATGAGCTCTGCCGTACGTCAATTTGCCAAACAGCCGATCTGGACCGGGATCTTCCCCTTCATCCATCTTAGCACTCGCTGCTTCCACGTCAAAATTGATCTCTTCTTCGACTCGACGTACGAAAATATCGAGACCGTGTGCTTGACAGAACAGCTGGAAAGCGGGCATGTAAGCGTAGATGATGCTGTCTAGCAAGCCAATCGCTCTCGTTGTACTCCTCTGAATCATGTACGATTCAGGTTTTGCAGCGTCGACGAGCTTGATCAACAAGTGCAACAAGCCGGCGCCTACCACCATTCCGCTGCCAATGTTGGTCGAAGTGATGAACGACACCAATCCAAAGTAAGCATCGACGTATTCATCGCATTTCGTAGGCGCTCCTGTGCTCAAGTCTTCGCTGATGTTTCGAAGGATTCCGAGAAGAATGCCATGATTCACTGAAGCATTGAGTGCGTTCAAGACATCAGTCAATCTGTTTCGGTAGCGTCCGATGGCGTCGAGTGCATAGAGTGATCCACTGACAATGGCATTCAGCATCCCATTCTGAGGATTGACAAGACTAGCCAACTTGAGCACAATCTCTGGCTCGAATAGGAATAATTGCGTTGCAGCAGTGCTTTCCGGTACAATGTGAGCTGAGGAAGGGAGGCGTACAGTCAGCAAAACGTGGCTTCTCCTCTCGTCCAGGGAACACGCTGTCACTAACCGTAGCATGCAATGGCAAGAAGTCGACAGACAATGAGTTGGCGTCGTTGTGCAAGATCTGGTAGCGCCATGGCCAAGCGAATCTTCAGGTATAATTCAAAGTGATCTTCCGCGGGAACGCCGTGCTTCTCAACGACATCTGCCAAGACTTCCATTGCGTTGGTGCGCAATTCACTTGGCCGACCTAGTTCGATCATTGTCATTCCTTCTGGGCTCTGATGTGATTGACCAGCAGTGGCAGCGCTTTCTGGTGCGGCTGTAGTGGAGTCTGTTGTGCCGATGTTGTACGACGCCACTCTGTCTCTGTCTCTAGGTCGAGGTCGGATGGGAGTGGACACGAAGCCATCGGGGCCTTCATCTTGATCCTCCTCTGTGGGTTGACTTAGACTGGTAGAGGCTGTCGGATGGTCCACCACCTCTCTTCTTCGATAGAATTGGAATTTCACGCTCAGCAATTCAGCAGGGATGGTTGCGTCCGTCTTGGCCATCTCCATCATGTCCAAGCCGTGATCGCGGGGAGACCAAGTTATAGCAAGCGATGTCAATTTCTCTTGCGCCGGCAACAACTCTCCCCTCGGATGTTGTATGCTATTCTGCTGAGCGAATCGCAACATCAGTCGCAATGTAGATTCCAGAACATCAGTATCTCTCGTGAACAGTAGTTTATTGAGGTGCTATTGGAGAAGTTGAGGAGGTTAGCGAGGTTGAAGCTTGCTATCTCATTACTGCACTGCTCTCTCCCGACTTACCTCATACGAGTTGTAAAGTTTCCTGCTGGTGCAATTCTCGATCAACAGTCGTGAGAATTTTAGGATGGCATTGATCATGCGTTTGCAAAGAGGAGTGAATTCATTGATTTGTAATTTGTGTAGTTCATAGTCACTGCATATCTCTTCTAGCATGCCATCGAATCTGTTTAGGGTTGAGATCCAATAGTGCAAATCTCCTCTTGGCCAGCACCACTCTGAGATGTTCTCGATGATATCAGGCAGCTCATCATTGCTTGCATCTGTGATTTGCTTGAGCAATTGCCTCACCTCAGATATCTACAATCATCGTGAGTGATTTGCTTAGCCTTTCATACATCGGTAATTGCACACCACCTTTGACTTACTGGCTCTGCAAGACGCTTCGGCACCTTGGTGATCTTCATGATGACCTGCTATGACGGCGTTTGCCAGCCATTCAGCTTAGCACGAGCAGCAAGAAGTTTTGCGTTCAGCCTTTTTTTTATCGCGACTTGCGGGAGATAGATGCAAAAGGTGACCTGGAAAAGTGCCGATTAAAAAATGTTCTACTACTTGAAAGTTGAAAAGGAACCGATGTGATGTGAGTGCTGTGACTAGTATGACAATGAAAAAGCTGGAGCCTGGAGAATGAGAAGCGAGAAAGCGAAGGTGTTGGATCAAATTAAAAATTGGCATCATCCAATCGCTTTCTAAGAAGTGATGCAGCCTGTCCCACTTCGCGCCACGCGATCTAGCAGCTTTTCAATTGCACCCTAGAGGATATGAGCCGTCTCTCCGATATGTAAGGTTGATGATGAGAAGAAGGCCCTACGGTGTCTCCTTGCGCTATAAGGATGATCTATTCCGTACAGACGACGCCCGGTCCTTTGACCAGCGCCTTCACAAATGTCGTCTCTGGCGGCAATGGGCAAAGGAGCGGAAATTTCTTCGCACAGAAGCTGAATCTGGCAACTAAGACCCAACGTATTGAAGGAGGTGCTAAAGGTCAGCTGCCGATCTTCCATGTCAAGAATGCTCAAGGTGGGTGGTATTGTCGCCTAGTGTGTATTTCCGATGCTGAATATATGAGAACCACCACCCCCTTTACCCCTTGACAGTCCCAAAGGAGCCTAAGAAGGACCAGATGGCCTCGCAAGTAAATGAGATTGCGCGAGGAGTGCGCTTGATTCTGGCTAGTCCTACTGGTTCAGCCTTGGAGACGGGAGCGAGCTTGGAGTCATTGTATACCTTGACGGAGCGAACTGTTCTGACAGGAGTGCAAAGCGCAGAAAATCTCTATGAAAAGGTGAAGATGGAATTGGAGAGGGGCATAGGGGAGGTAGCTTCTTCACTCAAAGCTGGACCGAGCAATCAAAGTATGGTTGCTTGCCAGTCCTGGCTTCAGCGGCTTGAATCTTCTTGGCAAGATTGGTTGTTCAAGACAACAATCGTGGAGAGTGTGTTGACACTGCTGGATCAGGCGTATCTCTTGGAGCAACCTGATCTTTCTTGTCTAAAGGAACTCAGTCTGGACCTTTTCCTGCACGCCATCACCCTGAATGAAGACCTACAGTTACATGCTTCTGCCTGCATCGTCGCTTGCGTCAATGGAGAAAGGTATGTCACACTTGGGAAAAGGTCTTTTCGAGGACCCTATGAGGCTTACCTTGCTGAAACACGTATTGCAGATATCAGCCAGGATCCTCGTATCAATCTCTTCACCTCTTGCTCATTTCCATGTACACCAAGCTGGCCTGTTACTCCCTTGTGGAAAAGGCTTTACATCAAGCGACCACGTCATTCTACGAAGCAGAATGCGAAGAGAAATTTTCTCAGCTGACTATTTCCCAGTACCTCGTACATGTACAAAATTTACTGGAAGAAGAGCAGGTGCGCGGAGCTTGGCTATTCTCAGATGATGGAGGTCGCAAGACGAACATGACCTCCGCGCAAGATCTCCTCATAAAATCACACGCTCAGGCTCTGATAGAAGGACTGCCACAACTTCTGGATGAAGGTTCGGTAGAACCAATGAATCTCCTGTACCGACTTCTCGCAAAGGTTGGCGAACTTGCACCGCTACGGAGTGCATTTGGCAAATTCGTCATTGTGAAGGGTGAAAACATCGTGAAAGAAAAAGAAAAGGACGATACGATGATCGAGAGATTGTTAGAGTACAAAGCAACGATAGACATGACGGTAGCAAAGGCCTTCTTGAAGGATTCCAATTTTCATCAGACGCAAAAGGAGAGCTTTGAAGCATTTGTCAACAAACGAGAGAATAAGCCAGCGGAGCTGATCGCCAAGTTTCTAGATGCTAGACTGAGGAGCGGCAATAAGACGATGTCGGACTCGGAACTAGAGCATGTACTCAACGAGGCTCTCATATTATTTCGATATACGCATGGTGAGTGGTGGCCGAACGAAGTGCACGGGTATAGGTATGGACCTCTCATGTCGTGTTTCGTTTCATTGCAGCGAAAGACATGTTTGAAGAGTTCTACAAGCGACTGTTCGCCAAACGATTGTTACTCAACCGATCAGCCTCTTCTGATGCAGAACAGAGTATGCTGCTGAAGCTGAAGGAAGAGTGCGGCCCTGGTTTCACTCAGAAGCTCGAGACCATGCTGACCGATATCTCGCTTTCGGATGAGATGATGAAGGCATTCACTGCTTTGCAGGAAAAGGCTACCCTTGAGGGTAAAGGTGATGACTTTGAGCTGTCAGTCAACGTGCTCACTCAAGCCCATTGGCCCACGTACCCTCAAATCGATGTCATTATTCCCGCCGAAATGACAAGGGCGACCGAGCGCTTCCACGAATTTTACGAATCTCGAAACCAGGGGAGAAAACTACAATGGGCCCACACACTAGGTACGACCAGCTTGATCGCTCAATTTGCTAAGGCAGGCGAAAAGGAACTGCTGGTCAGCACCTTCCAGACTGTCGTCTTGCTGTTGTTCAATGGTCTGACAAGTGGCGGTAAATTGAATTTCCGGGAAATTAAGGAGCAGACTGGATTGGAATCGAAAGAGTTAAAGAGGACCTTGCAGTCCTTAGCCTGTGGACAAATTCCAACACGAATTCTACGAAAGGAACCCCAAGGCAAAGAAGTGAATGAAGAAGATGAATTCACTATCAACGAAGGAATAAAGAACGATCGGAAAAGAATTCGCATCAACATGATCCAACTGAACGAAACAAAGGAAGAACAAAAGTCCACAGTCGACAGAGTCATGTTTGATCGAGAACTGGTACTTCAAGCATCCGCCGTCAGGATCTTGAAAGCAAAGAAGACTATTAAACATGCAGAATTGCTGCAAGAGATTGTGAAACAGATAGCAAGGTGAGTAGAGAGAGAAAGTGCGGTGGGGCAATAGGGAGAAGAAAGAAGAGGCCATTAAGAGACTTCACTGAGATTTAATTTTGTTCTTTGCAGTCGCTTCACTGTCGATGTGAACGAGATCAAGAAGACCTTTGAGATTCTCATCGACAAAGAATACATGGAGCGAGTTGAGGGACAGCGAGGCATGTATCGTTACCTGGCATGATGGCCATCTATGCGCCTCACAACCGTTCCTTTGTGTCCACGCACAAATGTTTACACAACAAGTGAACTAAGTATTGAGAGAGTTTGATAATTGCACATTTCTATTTCGTCATTCAAAGTGGAGGTGGGAAATCTAGCCAGTGGTCGACTGGTGGTGGAGGAATGAATTGGAAGGGGGATAAGAAGGTAGAAGGGCCTGGGAAATGAGAAGAGGTGGGAGGAAGGATTCGTGAGAAGATGGAGGGGAAAGGGAAATATTAGCAAACAGCAAAGGTATCAGGACACACCTTGACAAAGTATGACATTCCTAGGAACGTAGGAGCCACGAAAGAGAAAGAGAGTAAGAAGAGGAATGTGCCGATAGATGTACACGAATGAATGGGAAAGAATTTGGAAGAATGGCAGGGAGGGAAAGAGGATGATCTGCAGGCGGCAAAGAGGACTAGTACAAGCAAAGCAGATGAGATATCATACGACAACTAGTAGAGGGAGGTGCACACAGCATTAATGGTTCTAGGTAGAAGGGTATAGGCGATGATGCTGATGTTATAAAAGGAAGAGAAGAAACTTCAAGCCTTTGTTGTAGCAACAGCTCGAGCAAGGCTATGCGGCGATGGTGAGTCTCCGTTACGAGCTGTTGTAGGCTGAGCAGCAGCTCGAGGCGTATTTTGCAGTAGGACCTGTTGTGCTAGATCGTTCGTCGATGATGGCACGGGTGGTGGACCCATCGATTGGGCTTCATCGTCTCTGTTGTCATGTACCGCGGCAGCCTTTTCCTCCGCTACCATCTTTGCAGTAGCTGCGTGTTCCGCTGCTTTTCTTTGAGCGTCTTTCAATGCTTTTTCGTTGAGATGGACTGGTGCCGCAGAGTTCAAGCTGCTGGCTTGCGAATTAGAGATTGGCTTCAAGGCGTCCATTGTGTCCTGATCGAACACGTCTTCTCCGTCTTCGCCTTCCGCCGACTTGCCCGTCATTGTCACGTCTGCCGCGTCACCTGAACTGCCCTGTGACTCGTTCCGTTGTGACGTTTGACGGCTCCGCATCATTTGCTCAATCTCACCTTGCACCATAATCCCCTCGATCCATTTGTGATCTAAAAGGTCATGCGCATTGGCTCTCTTGTCGGGATGTAACTTGATCATGGGCGACAGAAACGAGGCCAACTTGGTAGCTTCCTCCTGCGGCATCAGATACTTTTCCTGCAACACAGAGATCAACGGCCAAAATCGTAATTTGTGAATGTGTCGCAATTCTCCCTTTCGATTGAACAAGTCGGCGCTGTATTTGCCTGAGAATGCCAACGCCTTCGGAAAGTCGCCTAGCAATTCAATGATCTGTGCAATGTGATCGTCGTCTTTGTTGTACTTTGATCCGGCAGCCGGATCGAAGAGGTAGTCGCCAGTCAAGAGCTCGAAAAACATGGCACCGGCGCTCCACATGTCTGCGCTGGTGCCCCACTTCGCGCCTAGAATCACTTCTGGACAACGATACTGCCTCGTTTGAATGTCGTTGGTAAAGTGATGATCTACCCAACACGCGTTTCCTAGATCCGCAATTTTGACAGTGATCGTCTCTAGCGTATTCGGATCATAAGGAGGAGGCGGTGGCAGAATTGTCGGATCGCCCGCTGCAACTGCACGAGGATGCTGATGCGATTCGACGCTCGTGTCCATCGAGATGGCGGAAGAGGTAGAAGAGGAGGAGAGATCTTGACTTGATCCTGCAGGACCAACGACGCCCTCTACCTTGTGTGCAGGTGCTTGTTGTGACAATAGCGAGGGACCCTTCGGTGCAGTAACGTGTGCCGGAGTCTTGCTGCCAAACGATTCCTTTGTGGTCATCTGTTCCATGCCTTGTCCGATGGACTCTGCCGTTTGCTCCCGCTCTGAAGTCATTCCGGTGTTGGAAGAGTTTGACGCTTGACCTCCTGAATCTTCACTCTTGACACCAGCTTCACTCTCGGAACCTAACATACTGCTACCGATTGGCTTGTCAATCTTGGACATACCAAACGCCCACTTATCAAACATCGGACTGGAGCCAAGACTACTGCTAGGGCTCGGTAAAGGCTGTGAACCAGTGATGAAGATACTGTCTCTTCGAGGTGTTTGCGTTCCACCTCGGCCTTGACTAGGCGGCACACCCACTAACTTGGTAGGTACTGCTGCTGGGTTCGTTTGTAGTTCTGCTTGAACGACGGCTTCCACATCTTCGATACAGATAAGAACATTCTCTGGCTTCAGATCAGTATGAATAATTCCACATTCTCTATGCATATAGTCTAATCCCAGCAAGACTTGTTTCGCAATTTGCTTGACAATGTGTGGCGGTACACCTCGATGCTGATATCTCTTGATGAGTCCGAGTAAGTTCTCTCCCAACACTTCGAACACCATGCAAACGTGCGATCCGTTAGGACCTTTATGCTTGAAGTGATCCAAGAGAGAAACGCAATGCCTCCTGCCAGGATGATGAAGATTCGCCGCCACTAATCTTTGCAACAGCTTGATCTCATCCAGTGCCGTCTCGGTATAGTGAGGTGCTGATTTGACAACCTTCAGTGCAACATGTCGCTTCGCTCTACGGCAGCAAGGAGTGGGGAGTGTAATAGAGTAAGCCTGCCATCATCGCCAAATCTACCGCTTCCTTACTCACTTGTTATCCCTGGCCAACCAGACTGTGGAAAAGTGACCCCATCCCAACTTCCTCACAATCAGATATCGACCATCTGAAAAGGTATCACCGACATGAACGGGATGGTAGCCCCCTTTCACATAATCTTCGCAGTCCTCTTCATCTTCCGTCATGACGCTATCGTTGACTGAACTTTGCTCGAAACTTGTGCCACTCTGATCGCCACTACCTGAGATGGGCGTGGACAGTGAAAAGGAGGTGTCTTCGTTGGAATGAGCGGCATGGTTGATCATACGTATAGGCTGCGTCTGGCTCTGTGCGGTACCAGGTGTTGTGTTGGGCGAAGACCCTGGAGTGGATGTCGACGTGACCGCATTGCTGAAACCACTTCCACTTGCAGTGCCGTTCTTCATCCTTGAATTTTGTAATCGTTACGTTGTAGGCTGTAAAGGAATTTAATCTATCACAGAGGGGAGAAAGCGTAAGCCAAGTGACAAGCACACATGATCACTACTGTTTCATCATTTTGCCGTTCTCATCAGGGAGGTTTTGAGCTAAGCCCGACGAAGTCTTTGCCGCGCTCTTGTAATCATCCGAACTCCTTTCTTTGGCGTCAACTTTCCGAAGACAGCCGAATTTTTCAAAAAGACTCCCTTTCGACAGTCTTCATGTATCAACAACGCAGATTGGAACCAATTCTCCCCTTTTAAACTTCCCCCTTAAAAGACCGCCACACGATATGGCCATCGGCTAGATTGGCATGTACTCACTAGGCAAGGATTGATCAGTCCCTTCTGTACGAAGAGAGCGGTCTATGATGTGATACTGATTCCTAATTGAGTGACTATCTCACTGATTTTCCTTGATTGCGGATGTCTAAATTGTATGTGATAGTAAGCTCCCTTGCTGGATGCACGGTAAGCAGAAAGGGTGGTTGGGTAGCGAAGGCGGTTGTCGCTAATCTGTCGACGGCGTGTATGCTCAAGTTGCTATCCCTCTTCGCCGCAGAAAATTATCGTCGCCAGAATGCTTCTGTGAGTATAGAAGCCTAATTTGCTAGATGATGCAGGCACCTTGCTATTAATAATGTGATGGCGTGAAATGATAAGGAGAGCGGGGAGAAACGATGGGACGCAAGGCTAATCTAAGGGTAGTCTACCGCGCGAGGGTCCGTGTGTTGCAGGCGATTAGAAAGTACGTAGAACGTCGTTAAATACTTAATAGGCAGAGCTAAAGTGTAAATAAAAAGCCAATACGGCGGATGATTAGATCGAGTGCTGCACCTCGTGATTGTGCCATCTACCAAATGCGACGGTCTCAGTCGTAGGAAGTGTGTGTGTGTGATCGTGCTGGAGAGGGATGGCGAATTGATGCAGTGTCAATGTGACCAATTCTTGTTGCTTGCGCTGGTGTGAAGGGAAGGTATCGGAAGACGCTCTAGTCGCATTCAGATGCACAAATACCCCGAGCAGTAAGGAAAAGGAGAAGCTCTCGCCCCCCAGTAGAACACAGAGAGAGAGAGAGTAGTTACCGAGGCCTAAGTGTTTAAAGCGTACTGACTCAGTTGTAGTAGCAGGAGGGAGTGACAGACAAGGAACGCTCAATGATACTGTGGTACTGCCTGAGGAGCTTGCGCTGCCAGGCTAAACGGAACACTAGCTTCGCCTTTTTCCTTTTATTCTCTCGCTTTTAGAAATTTTCCTTCTGTGCATTTCGAAACCCGACAGATTGATATCAATATAATCTCGTATTTTGATTATGACAATCTCGTTTCAAGAAAGGTGCTCTGAATTTGAATATGCGGTCCCTGTTGAAACAGATAGTCCCTTTGCTGTGCTTCCTGGTGGCCTCATGATACTGCCCTCGATGCGCTATGCTATCTCTTGGATTATAAAGGACGAAGAGGTCAAAGCCAGCGTGGGGGGGGGGAAGGGAAATAGTACGAGAAGCACTCGAGATAAGGGCGGGGCGGGTTCGTGAACGGTGCCTCAGATGACCTTCTCGCTACTGATTCTGAAACGGGGTCGCCCTACAATTAGAACTTTGGACCTTCGCGCATGACAAGGACGTTGAGAAACTCTCGATTTTCCTTGCTCGTTGCTTGCGTCAATGTATGTGAGCTGCAGGACGTGAGCTTCGACAAGTGTCAACAGCAAGTTTCATTCCAATTTGCGGCCAAGTTGACGTCGGTGGGGGGGGGGGCAAAGCCAAAATCTGAGTATCCAAAATCTAGGGATTGTCATTGTCTTCTTTACCTTTTCATTATCCCGAAAGGAATAAATATCTTATGCAGTGTGGTCCCTTTTAAACTAAAATCAAATCTACTAGTCGGAGCAAATATTATTTTTTTGGCTCAAACAATGGCGTCGCCACTGGCGAATCAGGAAGCGAGGAGCGCTAGAGGTGTGTCTCAACCGCTATAACAGCCGAGAATAGAAATAAAAAGCAATGTGCGAGCGGATAAGATGGAACCAAATAGAAAGTGTTGCTTCAATCGAGGACAGGTCGACGAAGGTCGTTACAGTCCTTTTCGACAGGTTCAAGATGATACAGGTATTGCTGTAGAACGCTGTGAGCATTGGAAGAGACCCACGGGAAAAGGAGGGAGGTGACGGGCATCTTCCTTTTAGCTTCCCCGGATCACCGCTACGTCTTAAAGGCGGTGACGCTCGGTGTCCAACACTAGAGGCCCTCCCGGCTAACTAAATGAAGTACGGTATTGTTATTGCCGGTCCTTGTTTCGGGACACCACGGCGACAATGATGATGTTGATGAACCTGATGCTGCTTTCGAGAAAAGATTGATTCCTCTGACTATGTATGTGTGTAGTTGAGATAGCCTTTCTGGCACTTGCTCCGCATGTAAAGTTTGAGTGGAGAGGGAGGCATTCCTCGCTTTGGAGGGAAGATGCAGAGTCAGTCTCTTCTACAGCTCAATGACTCCCCTCTGTCTCTCTATTCTATGTGCTGTTTGTTGTTCATCTTGTGGAACAACAGGATCTCATGGTTGAGTCCGTCCACTCTCAAGAGAAGGGCTTGGGTATTCAAGCCTATCTTTGCTTCTTACGTCTATTCGATGTGAATTTGACGTCGGTGCTTTGGGAAGTCATTGCGGGCCTTGCAGTGATCAAAGCAGAATTCTGACACCATCCTGCCCTGACCTTGTCGGTTCTGACTCCTGTGACGCCCAAAGGTCGAAGCGTGAAGCTGACTCGGGCAGGCGCAAGATGGGCTGAAGCTGAAAATCCGTTTTCGGTTATATACATATGTATAGTAAGACCGCGAGCGGATCTGTGCTAAGCAACACAAAATACGCGCGGCCGAAGGCACAAAGTCAGAGGCCCGAGAAAGCTACAATATTACAGATCAGTGCGTTCTAAATGCAAACATCACCATCATCAATCTCATTATCACTCAGGCTCTACATCATCAGGACAAATCCGAGTGTGCTAGAGTGCAGATAGTTGGACGAAGAAAAGACTTCGACATACGGGCACGCATCTGCTTCATCATCACCTCTCAGCTTGGGACAAAGGCTGGACACTCGAAGAAGAGATCATACATCCGGACTCCTATGGTACTCTCGCGGCAAGAGGTACAGTCATCGACTCGAAAAGTTAGCGCCTGATCGACCAGTCACACGACAGGATTCGCCCTTGGTATCTGCTCTACATAAAGCAGGCCCCCGTCTATAAGTGTTCTCGGATCTGTGAACCAAAGTGTTATTTATTCGACCATCGCCTCTATCTCTGTGCAAAGCCGATAGACTTCCTATTCACCAGCCTGTTGGCGATCCCTGCTCTGAAAGCTCCCTCTCAGCTCGCTCGTCGATACATTGCTGACTGTGAAGAGCTATGGTCGGTACATCGAGCGGCGATTCTTCACATTCCGACGAGTCTGCTGCACAACGCCCCTTTGCTGCTACATCGGACAGTCTAGCCAATGTCGCAAGAGCGCAAGGTATACGCTTGCAAGATGAGGAGATGGCGAAAAAGATGCATGAGCGTTGGAAGGCAAATTGGGACGACGTAGACAACGAGTTAGACGAAGTGAGGAAAATTACAGGTCTCAGCTCAAGTGGGCGGGGATCAGATCCCGACTCAATCTGGTGGCTCACCTCTTCACCGTCTTCACCCTCTCGGATGCGAGACGAAACGACACAGGCTGAGAAGCGATCGAGGAAACGAGTATCACCTCGCAACACCTTGAAACCGGGTACAGCAAAGGATGACCAAATGCAGTATGATGCTCCACCAACTCTGGCTCAGCAATTACAGGCTGCGCTAGTACCAGGGGACGATCGACGGCAAGACGCTTTACTCGACCACTCATCCCCGATCGCACTTCCATCACTCAAAAATGATGCGCAGACACCACCATATGGGCGACCGACCCCTAGCGACGATACTCTTGCACTGCTGTTGCCCTTGCTTATTCTGCTGTCGACGCTACTATTTCTGCTTCTCATATTCATTGTCCTCGTTATCTTCGTACGGAGGAGAGCGAGAATTGCTCTTACAGAAGGTGACGGACCTTTGGATGTAGGAAGAGAGGAAGAGCTGGAAGGTCTTGGTGGCTTGGCTGGAGTGGAAGAGAGATGGCTAGAGACTGTAGATGACTCTATTCGAAGAGGCTTTGCACGAGCAAAGGAGTGGTCCTTGTCTTTTCCTCCCGGATCTCAATCGACCGACATTACGCTGAGTCAATTCCTCACTATTCAAGAAAAGGGAGTTTCTGCATGGAGCTTTGATCCAGACTACGAAAGCAATCCAAGTGTTTACGTTGAAGCACGAACGGAGATCACCTTTGTTGCTGATGGAGAAGGCATGGCGCCACAAGAAGGCGGCGGCTGCTGTGTGCAGAGCAATTTGCCATTACCGAAAGTCAACGAAGTATACTACTGGGAGGCGAAAATGTTCACGAAGCCAGCAAATACAAATGTAGCAATCGGTCTCGCATCCAAACCTTATCCTAGCTTTCGATTACCAGGGTGGAGTAAATTCTCAGTGGGGTTCTTCTCTGCTGATGGCTTCAAGTCACACAACTACCCCTTCACTTCCCAGTCTTACGGTCCTGCATACCTGCAAGGAGATGTCATTGGAGTGGGGTATCGGCCTCGATCAGGAACCGTTTTCTTTACCAGAAATGGCAAGAAGCTGGAAGACGCATTCATCGGCCTTAATCGACAAAATCTTTTCCCTACTATAGGGGCAGACGGTGCTGCCGAAGTTCACATCAATCTAGGGCAAGCAGGATTTGTATTTATCGAAGCGAATGTGAAGAAGTGGGGTCTAGCTCCAATGGTGGGAACATTGGCACCTCCTCCCCCGTATGGAATGGAGAGGGGAAGCATTCTCATTGAGTCTGGTCAGGGAACATCTAACGATCAGGAGGGGGAGCGTGAATCAGCTGTCAGGTCACCCTTGAGAGATTGGAATTCGCCTCCGCCACCTCCTTCAACGAGTGCCTTGTTCTCCATTAATCCGCCGGCAAGCAGCTCACCCTTGTCGTCGCTGTCTACCAGGAGGAGAGCAAGGAGGTCTGCCAGGATTGCGCTTGGAGACGGCACAACTTCGACTTCATCGGATCCTGCTCATGAAGAACTCCCGTCGTCGTCGCTCATCCCTAATCGCTTGTCGCTTCTGGAGGAAGGAACGTCAGGTTCATCGTCTTCCTCTCAACGTCGCATCTCCCCTCGAAGTGACTCCTTCTCTTCGAACGACGCCCCCCACAATCCGCCCACACCTAACCATCTAGACATCAGCCTTCACTCGCTTGAGAACGGTAACGGAGATTCAGCAAGTTCACCTCTGACATCACCTTCCACAACCATGAGACGTGCTGGTGGTCGGGGCGGGGTGGCTAGCTACTTTCCTCGTGTACTAACCTCGCGCGGAGACCAGACTCGAAGTCCCAGTCCTCCTGCCTATCTTGATCAAAGACATAGCTGGGCTTCGACAGGTTCCTTGGGCGGAACAGAAGCCTCCGGTAACCAAGCAAGACGTGCATCAGGTCGAAGCCATGCCCTTGCCAATGCCCTCTTTGGTGCTCTGGCCGATCGAGGACTCTTGACACCTCTTTCAGCGCAAGACAATTCACTACAGGAGACCTCGCGACCACTCACACTTCCCAGACACGAGTCAGTGCTCGATTACGAGAGGCTCCAAGGAAGCAACAACACACTGAGCAACACGCAAGCAAATAGCAGCTCTTCGGCCAACACTTGGCTCTCCTGGCTGCGTGGATAGGCAAGACAGACTCTTCTGGCAACATTATATTAATTACTGCACCCTTTTCCCACATTTCAACTATCGCATCTGACACATACCTCCTTCCCTTGTACTTTTGCATCCATTGTCTGCTGCATTCTTTCCGCTATACACACTTTTCCGTGCGCAAGACATACATGTTCTTTCGTTTGTGCTGCTTGGGTGTCGACTGCAGAGGTGATGGACGCGTGATATCCTGAGGGAGAATGAAATAAAGGCTCTGGCGTAATGTGGCTCTGTTCCTCGCACTGGCGCTCACTTTGCCGTCTCCTTCTCCTCCTTCCTTCACCCTCGAGAATGTCGGCCGATCCTTCGTCTATCGAGGTAGCGCCCGGCTTACTCCGGCTCATACATGATGTTGAAGCTTTCCAGATCCCTCACCTGCTCGCACCACACACGGGCATTGATGAATTGGAAACGATTGAAAGGGATCTTCTATTGACGTTGAAAAAGATTGAAGCAGAGTTGGAGAATTTCCTACTTGATTGTGCCGATGCCGGGAACAGTGCCAGAGAAAGAAGTGCTTGGAGTGACGCTATCCAGAATGCTCAGTCACAGGTTGCACGGGTGAAGAAGGAATCGCAAGAGGCGCTTGTCAGATCGAGAAAGCAGTGGAAGGCACAAGCTAGAAATGCACTATGGAGTGACATGGCGCAAAGCAAAGAGGAGAGAGAGAAGAGGAAAGCAGCAAGCACAGCTGATCAGAGGTGAGGAGATTCAACGCAAATGTCATACTCTAGTGCCCCAGGATATTCTTGATCGCTGACCCTTTCCTTTATTCGACTCAGCTCCGAGGACAAGCTGATGACTGCATCGGGAGACGTCACCTCTGCCTTGCAAAGAGCAGTGACATCCATGTCGATTGAACTTGAAAAGTCCTCCTACTCGTCTCAACTTCTGGACGAATCTTCCATGACGATTCAACGTGCATCACTCGAGTACACCTCCTTTACAGACTTGGTATCTTCCTCACGAAAGCTCATTAAGAGCATGGAAAGGGCCGACTTTATAGATGCAATCAAGTTATGTCTCTCGTTTGCCTTCTTCTTGCTCTGCATCGCATACATCATAAAAAGACGGATCTGGGATAAGGGAATCGGTATACTTTCTTTCTTATTTAGACTGGGTGGTCTGAGTACAAGTCGTAGTGTTGAAGATGTAAAAGAGAAACTCAAGTTGGCGAAAGAAGCGGCTAAGCAGCTCGAGAGTTCCAAGGTAGCCGAAATAGCAAGAACAACGATCATGAGCACAATCGCTTCCGCCGCCGCATCATCATCGACGATTCTATCTGCGAGCCAAGCTGTACCATCACCAGACATAGTCGACTTCGCAGAGGAGCATCCTGCTTCCGTTTCATCGACGATTCTATCTGCGAGCCAAGCGAGTCAAGCTGTACCATCACCGAGCATGATCGCCTTTGGAGAAGAAGACTCGTCGCTTGGGTCGACCTCGTCAACACTGGCTGCGATCACCATTCAAGAACCATTCCACCATGACGAGTTGTGAATACGACCTTTCTCAGCTTTTCCATTTACCCCTCTCGCATTTGTATTTTTTACTTTTATTACATTGTCATGCTAAAGATCATCAAAGAAGGAAGAAGGCTGATCCTCTTGCTGCAGTGAGATATCGCCTTGGCTTAGAATTGTCTCCAGCCTCGACTTTTTTGGGAGTGGTTTCGCCTCTTCTTCGCTGTCACTTTCATCGTCCTCACTAGAATTCCGTTCCTCGTTCTGCTCGACTGCATCGCCCTCGTCTGCTCCCTCTGCACCATTTTGGTCTTCTTCGATGTCAGCGTTACCTTCCTCTTTTGCGTCGTCATCGTCATCGTCGTCATCATCACCATCACCATCATCATCATCTTCTTCTTCTTCAAGCAAAGAGCTCAGATCTGTCAACTTGATGTCTGCCCCATGCCCAATGCTGGCCAACCAATTGCCTTTGATTGCTAGTCGCTCGACTGGCAAGCCACCATGATCAGCTACGATCCCCAACAACTTATGTGGTAAGATTTGGACTACTCGAACCAGACCGTCAGAAGAACCTGTCAAAATTGTGTCGTGATCCAAGGTGCACATCGTATCGACACTAGCAGGATGACCAGGTATTCGATCCACATGATCGAGCAAGCCTCTAGCTGGCGCCCAGAGGGACAGGATACCCATCTGTGTGCCCACTACCAATTTAGAATCGTGCTTGACAGAAGCAATCGACAACAATTCATCCTCTTGATCTTCGCTTACATCGACGCCAGCTGGACCGCTACGTATGTCAATTACAGACAGCGTTCCATCGCCACTTGTGCAGACCAATCTTTCGCGACTAGCCTTTGCGGCTATCGCTTTCTCTTCCTCCTTTCTGGCTTCTTCTTCTTCGTCGTATCCGCTTCGCTTCTCCTTCTTTCGACGCTTCTTCTCATCTTTGATCTTGCGCTTCTCTTGCTCTTCCTTGCTCAATTTTGGTGGTCTAGGAGGGGCAAGCTGCTTACACCAGAGGAAAGAGGTGATCCAATCAAAGTGGTGGGTATAGGAGCGAATAGCAGAGGGAGAAGACTGTCGTGGATCCCACAGCGAAACGACACCATCATCGTCTCCCGTCGCGAGTAGATTCGGTTCAATCATTATCAATCGAGACGGAGCAGCTTCATGTGCTTTTTTCCAATGACAGACAGTCGATCCAGTCTCTGTGTTAGTCTTGATTATTGAACCATCTTTCGATAACGACCAAAGTGATGAGCCATCTTGATCAAAATAGACACCTCGACAGCTCTTATTACTTGGCCGTACTGTCCACCTTTTGCTGTACAATCGCGCCTTTCCCTTTCCTTTTGTGTCTGCAGCGCCCTGGACGTAATCATCATCTTCATCATCGTCTTCTCCTTCGTCGTAGCTGTCACCTTCAGTGCTTATGTCCTCATCTTCATCGTCACTTGAGCTGACATGTCCACTGCGAGCCTGTTTATCTACTAATGCTGTGTAGTCAATCAATTGGATCTTTCCCGAGATCAAACCAGCCGCGATTAGATTCGACGTGGAGCTAGGATGAAAGCTGACGTCAAGTGCATCCGAAGACAGCGGAATGTCCATCCCTTTTTGTTGCAGATGGTCCTGGGAAGGAGTAGGGATGGCAAGAAAAGCGGGGGGATAATAGCGGCTCATACAAACACGGCACGTGTACCACAATTTTTGAAAAATCCACGAACAGGCTTCAGAAAGTGGAGCGAGGAGCGGTGCGCACTGACGGGTTTTAGGGTGTACATGCTCACACACACTCCTTCTCTCCTGGCCCAAGCGAATTTCATCGAAAAAAGATGCCGATCAATCAGCCCGCAAATCAGATCAAGCTCACCAATGTCTCCATCGTCCGTCTTCGAAAGGCTGGAAAGAGGTTTGAGATCGCTTGTTACAAGAACAAAGTCATGGATTGGAGAAGCGGAACCGAGACCGAATTAGATGAAGTGATTCAAATCGAAAACATCTTTAGCAACGTATCCAAAGGTGCTTTGGTACCACAAGAAGATCTCAAAAAAGCTTTCGGCAGTACAAACGTTGACGAGATCATAAAAGAAATTCTGAAAAAAGGAGAGCTACAGGTGGGAGAGAAAGAAAGGAATCATGAATTGAGCACTACATGGAAAGAAATCGTTACACTGGTCTGCGAGAAATGTGTAGATCCAGGAAGTCAAAGACCCTATCCTTCTGGAATGATAGATAAAGCGATGAGCGATATTCACTACAGCATTAAGACGGGAAAAAGTACAAAGAGCCAGGTGAGCGTTGAATTCCTTTGTCGCGACGTAAGAATGGCCTCACTGATCTATGTGTGATGCTGTTCCATTTAAGGCGCTCGACGTTATACGACAGCTGCAAGCGAGCGATACCATCCCGATCGAAAGAGCCAAAATGAGAATCCGACTCACAATGGCAAACAAAGAGGGCAAACGACTGAAGGAGAAGATCATCCCACTGGCGGACACGGTAGAAGACGAAGACTGGACCGATGAGTGGGAGCTGGTGAGTGCAATGTATGCTGTACACTTGAGATCATATTTTTGCTGACGCCAAGTGGATCAGGTTGCTGTCATTGAGCCAGGGTCGCTACGAAAGATCAATGAGCTCTTGGAAGCAGAGACAAAGGGCAGAGGGAAGGTAGAAGTGCTCAGCTTTACATCGATAGGCGACGACGAAGAAGATGCATTCGAGTAGATTGAATCGTGTGTTGTAATGTCTTCTGACCAATAAAATACAAAGGGATGTCTCGGGAAAGAGACAGATCCAGTCCCCCCTTTACTAGCTGGCTTCAGCTTCGGCTAGGGCGGCTTCTTCCATGATCGCATCCATCTCTTCCTCGGTCGGCTCTTTCCCTGAGCTTGCCAACTTTGGTTGCGGTGACGAGACCTCTTCAGAAGCTCCGCCCTGTGCAAGACTCCAGCTTCGCTCAAAGTAGCTAGGGGTGCGAGGAGAAGGGGAATGTGTATGTCAGACGCAAGAAGGCTTCTCTCTCCTAAAGCCTCGTCTACCCACCGATTGGGATGTGAGACACTTTCTGCCTCTCCTAGTCCATCGCCTTTCTTGATGCCTTGCTTCTTGTGCGTAATCTCAAAGAGCCGAG
The DNA here is from genome assembly GCA_026210745.1 of Exobasidium rhododendri. Lineage (NCBI taxonomy): Eukaryota > Fungi > Basidiomycota > Exobasidiomycetes > Exobasidiales > Exobasidiaceae > Exobasidium > Exobasidium rhododendri. The sequence goes on from CP110631.1 coordinate 1,623,928, forward strand.
TACAGCCAACATGGTAGTGGCCACCTTTGACGGCTTGCATGATCTCACTCTGTTCGGCAAAGTTCAACCCGTACTGAGTAGCTAAGGCAGTCGAAAGGTTCTGCGGGGAAAAGTGTCGGAAGGGACAACCATGGTTGTCTTGAGGTCCTGGTTGATCCTGCGTGATGATACTGATACAGCTGTGGGAAGAGGAGGAGAGGAGGAGGCGAATTAGGGAGAGAGCCGCTCGACGTTTGACCTCTTTGCGACAAAGCAGAAACTTACCTTTTTGCAGGGTAATTGACTCTCTTTCCTTCCAGACCGTAGCCATACCGGATGTTGTACTTGTACTCTTTGTTGAACTTGTCATCTGACATGCTCCTGAACGATCTCCTCCAGAAGAGAAGAGCTTCTTCCAACGGCAGACCAATGTCTTTCAGGAAGAGGTTGTACTGTAGTCGTCCGTAGTGTCGAAGATGGCCTCCGCTGGACAGGGACTCATGTAGATTGCGCATACACATCGGAGCGTGCTGCCTCACAAGAGTGTCGACCATTTCAGCGGTAATGTTGCCTCCGTCGATGCCTTGGATAGTGGAACGTGCAGCGTCATTTGTCACTCCCGCAATGAAGCCCATGGAAAGGTGAGATAAGAGTGGTATGATTCGATCGTCCTCATCCAGGCGGGGCAGAGCTCTTGCCGTCATCTACAGGGGGGAAGCGTCAGAGATTGTTGAAACCTTGTGCTCTTCCCCACCGTCTTTCCTCCGGGACTCACCTCTAGGTTCTTGGTCAGCCTTGTCTGAAATTCTGCGACGACAAGACTTGCCTGCTCTCGCATCGGCACCCATGCAATTCCAGCCTTCATGAAAACCTTCCTCCTCTCGATCAAGTCCAGTACTCGAGTCCAGTGGACCTGTTCCACGGCAGACGTAGTCAGGCGAGCCAATCTCTAAAAGTATCGCGATAGTACTCTCTCTGCCTCTCTCTCTCTCGTTCTCTCACCTTGAAGAAAGCATCAGTGTCTATGCTATTCATATACTTTGGGCTGGCTGCTATCAGGGCATCTCTGTTGGCCTGTTTCTCCTCGTACGTTACCTGAGGTAAAGTGTGCATCAGTACTGGCAGGACCACATCACTCGACGCAGTGCAGGCTTACAGGATCCCAATCTAAGGCCAGCGACTTTAGGAAAGTCTCCTTCTCTTGCGCATCATCATTCTCGAGCCTCAGCCGAAAGAGCGTAGTCTCTGCTTTCACAAATCGCCGCCTGAGATCATCACTGCAAGGAAAGGGAAAGTTTCAGCAATGATTAGAGAACTTCTACAGTGTGTGACTCGTCCTTTCCTTTGCAACACGCACGTTCGACAAAACGCCAATCGCAACACAAAGTGGCTGACGTGATCTTTCATTCTCTCTGCTTCCAAGTCAGTGCTGCCCTTGCCGAGTCCTGCTGTGGTCGCACTTAGCGGCAGGTATTTCTTGATCTGCGTGTTGACGAGATCTTTCATTTCCATGTACGAGCGGTTCCTGGCTTGACTTGACTCAATCTCAGCCAGCACTGCCATCGACAGTGGTGGGTATCAGCACAGCTGCTCACCATCTTCATGGCTTCTTTGCGTGTCTTACTCACCCCTCAGTCGATCAATCGCCCATGTCTCAAACTGCTCAATCGTGACTTCATGGATAGGTGGCTTGTCGTAGAAATTGAGCCGAAATGGATACCTGCGAGGTCCTTTTGTCAAGTGTCGATCGACTCCAGCACTTCCCGAAGTTGAAGCCCTCTCGATTGCGGAGGGCTTCCTCTCAGAAGGTGGTGCAGCTCGAAACATGGTAGAGGCTAGCAAACTGAAAAGGGCAAGGGGGAGAGGAAGCCGGTGAGAGGATCGGAGCGAGGAGGATGATTGATTTGAGCGAGTGGAAAGTGTTACTAAATGAGCTTTGATTGCGCTCCCAAGCTAAACGCGTCGCGCCTGTGGTGACTAGCGTGACGGAAAAAGGATAAATGTTCGCTGCACCCTCGTCTCTTTTTAAGTCTAAAACATCAAAAACCGCCCACCCAGACTATACGTCAAGATTGGAAAATTAGATTAACTCGATCTTTAACCAACACGCGGCCTGGCTATGATTGCGACCCGCTTCTACAGGGCATGGCATCGTCGTCCTCTAAAAGTGCAGCCAAGCAGATCCTAAGAGAGCTTCGCAAGGACAGAGAAGGACAAGGTGAGCGTGGTAGGGGCTCAGTGGGGAAAGTCGTGAGTATTCAGGGCAGTAGCTAACCCTTCTCGCCCATCGATGTGATATTCTTTTGCAGAAGTCTGGAGAGCGTGTGGCGACGAGGAGGATGCCTGTCTGCGCGCATGTGTCTCACAATCAGAGACAAGTGAGACGTCTGAGACGCTTCATCAGGACCTTGCCAATGTCATGAGTATAGCTCTAGAGGCGATCAAGAGCGTGCACCATAGCAAAGTCCAAAGAAAATGGCGCAGGCTGTACACCGATGCTTGCATCTTGATCGCAATATCGTCGATACTAGAAGAAGACTTGATCGATGTGGACAGGCGAGCAGTGATCATGACCACGATACGCGATCTCGATATGGCTATCATTATTTGCGGTGCGCCTGGCCAGGACCGACTCGAGTACATACACAGACTTATCGCTATCCTACAGGAAGAAGTGTCTAGTCCTGATTCCTCCTCTTCGTCATCGGCTTCATGTGCAGATGTGAAAAGCGACGAAATCCCGACGCAGAAATCCTTCTGTCTTGCCTCGAATCCAATAAAGGAGCTTTCCCATCTACCTGGCCTGACTGACTTTCTGCAGAAATCGACGACGGAGCCTTTCATTATTCGATCGTATGCCAAGAATTGGCCAGCTCTTGCGGATCCAAGGCGGCGTTGGTCAGACGCTGGGTACCTTGCTCGGGTAGCTGGACGAGGCCGTGTCGTACCTGTAGAGATTGGCGATCAATACACAGAGTCGGACTGGTATCAAGACATTGTATCCTGGGAAGTGTTCCTAGAAGCCAGTGGATGGAATATATTGGATGAGAATGGGAAAGAGGATGCAAAGCGTAAGCCAAACTACCTGGCACAACACAACCTCTTTACACAATTTCCTGAACTGGAAAAGGACATCGTCATACCCGAGATCGTTTACTCTTGTCCGCCTGCACCTTCTTACTACGAGGACTACAGACCTCCCCTTGACGAAGACGGTCTCGAAACAGCACTAACTAATGCTTGGATCGGACCGCAAGGCACAACAACGCCAGCTCATTATGATTCCTACTTCAACGCTTATGGTGAGTTTGCTTTTCTCTCGCATTACATGTTCTGGACGCATCAGTCTTCTAATCTGTAACTCAACAATGTCTCGGACGATGCAGCGCAAGTTGTCGGCTACAAACTTGTGTGGATCGCACCCCCAGATCTACTCTCTCGACACGATTCTTCGCTTATCGACGGAAATTCCTCTACACTGCCAATCTTCGATGAAGCATTGTGCGATGAGCTTGCTCACGCAGATCATATAAGCAATCGAGCAACAAGCGCTGTTCTGGGACCAGGAGACCTACTCCTTCTCCCGCCCGCTTGGTATCATGCCATGCGAAGCGTCACGAGGGTGAGTACAATATCTCTTTCGCCCAGTCACTCGATAGCTAAAAGCGGTTGCCCTCATAATAGAGCTTTTCCGTCTCGATTTGGTACTAAGAGGGCTGTCGATCACATCTATGAAAGAGATCTGAAGACGTTCATACGGGTGGATTGAGGGTGGGGAATGCTGTGATCAAGCGAGAGGAGGGCGCGATTCGCTATCACACGAGCCCTTTCGGTCCGCGCTACGAAGTACTGCTATGAGGAAGTTCGATACCCTTTCATTAAGGAACAAGAGATAGCCAGTGACGAGGTAACAGGACGCAAGAGAAGGAGAGAGTAGAAAGAAGGAAAGGGAAGAGGAGAAGAGGAGAGAGAGGAGCTGATTAGTAGCAAATGCCACGTTCTTGAGTTAGCATTGTATGTGGCAGAACAAGGCGAAACGATGCCCTGAGGAGTAGATGATAATCAGAGGGGTTGCAAAGTCCTCGAGATGTGTCCCGTGCATTGGAGACATCACACTGGGAGCTGGATGGTATTTGGTGACACAGATCTGAGGATGTGCGGTCGGGTGTGTAGCAGGAAAAGGAGGAAGGAGATAGCTGACCTAGCAAGGGACGACTGCTCGTGTTAGATCGAGTCTTTACCACTTCCTCCTTCCTGTTCACTTTGCCACTATTGAAAGACCACTCACACAGCAAATCACAATCCGATGTTGCCAGTGCTGTCTCGCTTTAATGGGATCTGATTTGAAAGAACTTGCATGCCTGCCATTCTTGATGATACAACTGTGAGAGGGAGTGGACGGCAGAAGCAGAGGGGAGGATCATTCTTGCCCACCTTGACCTCGACCCGAGGGACGCTGTGTTTGCATCGCTTGTTTGTCAATGAGGAGAGCCTTGTTGTTGTTGATGTTGCTGCTGCTGCATGGCTTGAGCTTGAACTTGAGCATGAATCGCCTGAGCCTGGGCTGCTTGCATCTGTTGGATCGTCGCCGCATCAAGAGGGTTTGCCATCTGACCGCCTTGATAGCCGCCAGGGAATCCATACTGTGGCATACCATACATGGGCTGAGGAGGTGCCTGGACAGTCACGATGCGATTAGAGGAGATGGGACACCAATAAGAAGAGGGGAGGAGAAGAGGCTTTAAGGTCTTTCGATCCAGCCAAGCTCCCTTTTTCCTCGCACTACTCACCATGTTGCCGTAACCACTAAGTTGCAACCCTTGCCTCAACGCTCCCAGCATCACACTTTCATTTCGATCCTTTCCCCATCCACACTTTATGGGACGACCGCAGGCAACCTGACCAGCTAGATTCACAATCGCACTGGCAGCATTCTCGTGCGTGTCCAATTTGACAAAGGCAAAACCTCGATCGGCTTGCATTCGGATTTCCACAATATAGCCGTAATGAGAAAAGAGGGGAATCAGATCGTTTTGCTGATCATCAGAGACTTTGTCAGAATTTCATGCCAGTCATACAATATCACGACGATCGTGTCTTCATGACTCACAGTGGCAAACGGGGGAATATTGCCGACGTAGACGGTGGTGTTGTGAGGCGGTGAGCCTGCCATAGCTTGATCAAAGGTGATGGGTGTGCCGGAAGCAGCTCCACCAGTCGGAGGCATGCTCGTGGCCCCTATCGCAATGCCACCCATTCCTCCGAAGACGTTAGTGGCGGCAGCCATTGATCGGCTTTGCATCATTCCCGGCGATTGTTGCTGAGTCGGCGCTTGCGAACGTTGATTAGCCCAATTGACTCGAATCGCTCTCGAGCCCAACCATTCACCATTCATTGTCGCCATCGCCTGCTCTGCATCCGACTTGTCCCGAAAGGCTACAAATCCGTACCCTCTTGATTTCCCGCTGGCAATGTCCCACATCACTCTTGCTTCGCTGACTGTGGGAAAGTTCTGAAATGCTTGACGAAGCATGAAATCGTTGACTTCCGGTGACAAATCTCCCACAAAGACGTGGAAATGGCCAGAAGTGTTTTCCTTGTTCGTGTCTAATAGGGCATTACCATTCCTTTGACTGTCTACAACCGCAGCAACCCAAGCGCCGCCAGAAGTGTGATTGTTGGCCATCACACCAGGTATAGAATTGGTAGAATGACCGCCTGAAGAGGTGAGATTGGATCCAGTGCCGCCCGTGGCCCAGTCTACTTTGATCTCCGAGTCGAGCAGCTTACGACCGTTGAGTGTTTGCAAGGCCAACTCTGCCGATCGTAGATCAGCATACTCTACAAAGCCATAATTGAGGGCGCCTTGTTGCAGATTACGCTGATCGGGGACAATCTTGGTAGAGACGATTGGCCCGACACCTCCAAAGACTTCCCTGAGCATAAGATCGTTGACTTGCTGGCTCAATTGACCAACGTAGAGGTATGGTCTCCGAGATACGGCCCGCTGGCCAGGACTTTGCATGCCCTTGTTTGGCGACATTGCTCCGGCAATACCGGGTGAAGTGAGACCAGATTGCTGCATAATGAAGACCCAAGAATTTGTTGCAGTCGATGCTGGAATAAAAGAGGACTTCTAGATGATATCGGCGGCGGCAAGAGGATGAGAGAAGAGAAGAGAAGACGTATAAATTAGAAGAGGTGAGAGAATGAAAAGCGTGTGGTTATCAATGGGCGCACTGCTGTCGTCCGACAAAGATTAGGACGAAGATGTTGTTGAGGCAGATGACGAAGATGGCAGATGTTGACCAGATTGGTGCAGAAGAAAAAATGAATTCGAGTGGTAGGAGAGAGAGAGAGAGAGAGTGAGGAGGAGAAGGGAGAGGAAAAGGTAAGCTTTGTGGTATACGCCCCAGCACGCCTGTTTCCGCCACACTTCACCATTTCGACAGGGCCGCCCGCCTGATCATGGCCGAGACGAAGAGAAAGTGGGCGAAGGCACGGAACAAGCGCTTGCCGTTTCTCTTCTCCCAATGTTGCAAAGCTATGCTACACACGTACACACACCTCCCCTTCCCCACTCCAGGCGTGTCACACAGCGACACCGCCAACACCTCCACCACTGCCACCATCGCCCGACATCTCGACTCACCTCTGCTTGCGTTCCTTTGAGGAGAGGGGGATCGATTGGCAAAGGGGACCTTATCACCAACGATAGAGGAACAATTTTCACGCCTGCCTTCGTCACACAAGTACTAATTACTTGGGTCGTACTTGCCGAAGTGCTTCTCTTTTAATCTCCTCTCGCAACGGACAAAGATCGGAAAAGGGAAAAGCAAAAAGCCAGTATAGCTTCTCTCTCCCTCTCCCTCTCCCACTGACTCTCAGATATAGACAAGCTACCGTGCGCCTTTCTAATGCGAATTTTAGAAGTAATTTAAATGGACCCGATAATTAATTTCCCAACTTCTTCCAAGGAAAGAAAAGGGTCGTTGGCGAACGCGAGCTAGCTGTCAGCCAGATCAAAAAGAAGGGTTGAAGGGTCCAATGGGGCTTTCTGGTTTGCTAGTCTGTCTTGGACAAATTTCGGAAAGAGGGGGAGGCCCGTCGAGGGTAGTGTGGAGAAGGTCCTTTTAATGGATGGTGTAGGACGGGAAGGTGTAGGGAGGGAGGTACGGTAAATACTGCCGAAAGTCGAAAGCTAAATCTTCGAGAAGCCGCGGGGATGTCAGTCAAACGAGGGGTGGAGGGAACGGCAAAGCTGAACAGAGAGATTGCGAGAGGAGGAAAGCGGAGGGACAAGGGGTCGCAGAAAGACAACTTCAGCTCCGTAATGGTCTAAGGAAGATCAAAAGAGGCAGGGGATATGGGAGAAAGGTCCCAGCGATAGAGCGATGATGTTGAGTGTAGTCAGACTCAAAGCCAAGTGACGCAACGCACTCGAACAAAAAGAAACACGGCAGAGAGAGACCGTCCTTTCCTTGTGCTCCTGCTGAGGCGGACCCACCAGGTGTCGTTAGTAGTACCGTCGCTTTGTGAAGGTACTGCTCTCGCTCTTGTCAAAGGATCTCAAGACTAACTGTCGTCTCCTTGTCGCTATCATACTGCCCAGCGATGCTGCTTTTAGTCTGTGGCATCCGTTCGATTTGGGTATAAGACGATTAAAGTGTCCCGCTCTATTTAGGAGCCGACGACTTGTGCACGTCGGTCAATCCCAAGTCAGCAGAAATTATTCCAGCGACGCAAACGCGGTCGCGGTGAGGAAATGGCCGAAGGAAAGGAGACGCGATTTATCGTTACGACTCGAAATGAAAGCATACAGGCAAGTTGTCTTACTTACCTCTGAAGGTTGTTTTCTATTCACGCGCCGGATAAGCATTATAGTGGATTCTTATGGATAGAAGGAGGTGTACAGTAGTAAATCATGCTCTTGTTGAGTTGTGCATCTCAGCTTTCGTCAATGTAGGTAGACATCCAGTCGAGTCAATTGACTGAACGTGCTAGGCTCGACTCTCAGCCGTAGCATACCAGCAAAGAGCATCAGTGATCTAGCCTTGTTACGGTATTCGGCCATTCGCTGTGCAACAGAGGAAATAGACGAGGTTAAGTACACGATCTCCACGTTGGCTTTCCTCTTCTCGACTACTCACCTGCTGCCGATTGCTATCACCGAATGGCATATCTTTCAGGGTCAGATACAGCTTCGAGATGCAGTGCATGGCTAGTAGTAGAATTTCACTGAAATTTTTGCCAATATTATCGTCGATGTCTTTGAACGATTCCGCCTTTCTGGTGATGGTCACTACATCCCCCTTCAAAGGGACGACGTCCAGAGATTCCAGCACATTGAGCGTCTTTTCCCACTCATTCTTAGAAAAGAGTTGAAAGCAAGTCTTCAGAGTGAGAAGAATTCGACAAGTTTCCCTCTTGCGAGGTGAGATGGAGCGTTGAATGTGATTGTGCTTTTCGTAATTGTCTAGAATAGATTTGGCAAGCCGACCGATATCCTCGACGACCGAGAGAGAGGCAGTTGCACTGGTCGAATCTGCATTATTGACGGCGTGGTGATTCGCCGGCTCGACCAAAGACATACTGAGCTCTCTATTGACAACGTCGATGACTCGATCGTACTCTTCTGCAATGTTGTACAGCAAGATGGCATCTCGAGTTCGATTTTCGTTTTCAGCTTGCAAAGCGGCCGATCCCACGATGTTGGATAGGAATTCCCTCGAATCGTGTAATCGTATGAGCTTCAAATGCCGTTCAATCAGTCCAGGCGTCTTTGTACCGTCGTTGCGAACATCACCTAACAATTCAAAGTACTGTCTTGAATCTACTACGAGAGCCCGAATCAAGTCGTGGCATCTTCTCTTCTGTTCGTCTCCTATCGGTCGCTTGCAGTCTGCATTCAGACAGAGAAGATAGACGTACTGAAGTGCCATCTTTGCGTCTGACTTGGCGAAAAGACGAATGTACTTCTGAATTAGCTTGGCGAAGTCAATCATCATTATCTCTTGACCCGTACTAGGGTTGACGGCAGATGTGATGTAGTCGATGTGTGATACGTTGGATTGAGCGGGAATCCGGAGCAGACCGTAATAAGTCAAAGCTACAGCGAAGTTGACGGCATCCACTTGATATTGAGGCCGGGAATAAAGAAAGTCGATCGACCTCTCGAATTGACCGCACAGCAGTAAAAGCATGAAATAATGCAACGGCCGATTTCCTTTTGCATCAAAGTGTTTTTCGCCATACTTCACCACTTTCGCACCGAGATCCTGCAATGTAAATTGATCACGCAAAGAGTCAAAGCCCCCAAATTCCGGCCTCTCTGCTTCCTCTCCCCCGCTTTCTCGCACTAGTGACAATTGCAACCAGAGCCAGGTCTCTGTATCTTTTGTCACAGCAGATGGGAAGCTCTTGTTGACATCGATCCTGCCGATTAGCCGATACAAGGACTGCTTGTATACATCAATCGAGTTAGCATCCGACGACACTAGTCCCGAGCCTCTGAAGCGAGAATTGTATTCTGCCACAAATCGATCGCCGAGTACTTTGGAGAGTTTGCCATCAGCGCTGTTCAACCAGGCTGTGAAGAATGAAAGGAATCCGCTGCCATTATTGCCGCTATTGGCAGCTGATCCATCCAAACGTCGGAAAGCTTCCTCATTCTCGCCTACGAAATCAAGAGCAGCTGCAGCATTTCCGGAACAAAGGAGGTAGAAGATCGTCGACCAAGCTGGAACGTTGCCATACGATGTCATAATCATTTCCAACTCTGGCGACCACTTGCCATCTCGATCGGTGAAGGTCACTCGTTGAAAAGCTATAATCTTGCTCACAATATTAGGCCTGCCCCCCAACTGAGCTTTCACAGGATTCGCAGCAATCCCATTCTCTATATGGCTTGTCAAGTGTCGATTGAGGAATTTCAAAGCACCAGCTACCAACGTCTTTCGTAATTCTCTGCTTTCCAGTTCGCCGCTCCTTTGACTCTCTGTGCCGACGTACGCACTTGCGTACTGGCGCTCCCGAATGGCAATGCCCTTAAATTCACCGTCCTGTACATCGCTCTCTCCTATCAAGAACGACAATGCTTGCCAACAATCGTACACGTCCTGACCACTTTGAGCTCCTTCTTGCGTACCAGCCCCTGCTGTCAGCGCAGTTGACTTTATGGAATCACCGTATGCAGAGGCTAAAGCAAAAGGGGTCGAATCCAGTCGATATTCATTAAGCCTCTCCACGACTCCCTGATACTTTGTCACCCTTGCGTTGCCAATGCTTCCCACCCCGCCTCCTCCTTGAACTTGGCCGAGCTCAGATCGGCCGGAGGCGAAGCCACGAGAAGCCCGGAAAGAATTCTCCTCCATACCACCGCGAACACTTGCTCCGAATCTAGCCTCTGAACTTCTACCTGTGTCTTGATGTTGACCCAGCTCCTCTAGAATTCTCATCTTTTGCTGCTCCCAATCCCTCGTTTGTGCTTTTGCCAGGTTGCGATGAAAGTCGTGAAGTGTCTCCCTCCTTCCTTCTTCAATGGCAGATAATATGACTTGCTCATGAGAATGGCGCAGATATGACTATGGAGATGTCTGATGTCAACTCATCTTCCATAAGATTACGCCTCACACGACGACAACTCACATTGACATCAGTGTCGTATATAGGTTGCAGCGGCTCGAAAGCATTGGCGATATCAGTGTGGTTGATCGTATCTGCTAAACCACTGGCATCGATACCTCCATTAGCTAGAAAGAAGTGCGCCTTTGCGTCGTTTCCGATCTCCGCTCCCGATGACGAGGATGCTCCAATTGTCGTTGCCCTAGCTTGAGCTAGCTTTCTGGATTGAGCTTCGATCTGGTCTAGTCCCAAGTGTATGCTAGGCAAGTCTGCTCTTGAGCCACCTAAATTCGTATTCAATTTCCTTGATTGTTGCAGCAAGTCTGCTAGCGACGGCTGAGCCGAAGAGGAAGGTCCTCCCAGCATGTCCATGTGCGTATCCATTGCTATGCTAAGCTACTTTGCTGGCGAGGTTGAGTCGAAGGAAGAGGAAGAATAGACGTCCCTCATTTGACATGACGTTGGCTTCTCCAAGTTGAGCTGTTGACGCGCAGGAAGGCGCCTCGTGACTTTTCTTCCTTGCGCTCTCTTCTTCCTCCACTGTCAGGAATCAACGTTTGGTCGTCCAGAAAGAACGTCTCCGACAATTTTGAGATTGAAAGGGCGCACAATCGACACTTCTGGGACAGAGAGCGACGGTATTACCTTCAGCTAGTTCGTCAACGCGGAAGAGGGTTAGTTCTCCCCGATCTTGTTAGACATTTACAAGCAAAGAGCGGGCTACAGAAGATTCGGGGGAACAGCATATCACAACAGGACGTAACCTCACTTCCAGTAAGCGGGCTTGGTTTCCAGGATTATTTCATGTCCGAGTAAGTGTATGCTAAGTAGATGACAGTAGTGTATTGTTAACGATGTCCCTTCTTCCTTTTTCGTAGTGAAAGGTCAGGATCAGAGGAGCGGCAGCCACCCCTGCCCAGCTTCTCAGGAGGTAGCTTGCCAGAGGTGCTTTCATCGGCGCTTGGAGCTGCAACTGGTGAAGCTTCAGGGAGCGCACTTCCTCTCAGCGTCCCTGCTATGACAGATATTGTTGACGAGAGAAGAACGGAGCCGTCTTCTGCAGCGAGCGGAGCAGGTCTTGACTCTGTAATGGCCTTCCCAGCATCGCTCTCTTCGGCTTTAGAGAACTCTTCGGACCCAAGCACAAATCATGTAGAGGGTAGCGTGCAACAGGAACTAATCAGAAGGGAAGACAAAGCGAGTGAAATAGTCAATGGGAAGCAGAAAGTAGAAAGTGAGGAAGAAAGAAAGCTGGCGGACATTTACGAAAACTTCGATTTTGAACCTATCTGGGATAGGCTCAGTCAGGTTTTGACAAGGTTAAGAGGGGATCCAAATGCAGCGCAAATCCTCTTACCACTAATAGAGGTATGTAAGATCGAATGGACGAAGGCTGACGAGGAGTGCTCTTTCGCTTACATTAGAGCGCTTCATGCAGAGCTTAATGGTTATCTCAAAACATGCAGCCACATCAGATCCCCCACCTGGGTCGAGTGCCTCCGCTCGAGGATCGGTCTCGCCTTCAACAGAAAAGCCGCCCATACTCCAAACGAAGAAAGAGATTCTATATGCTGGGTTTTTCAAATTCACAGAACGACATAGAAAGATCTTGAATGTCATGGTACGGCAGAACCCTTCACTGATGTCTGGATCGTTCAGTCTGCTAGTTCACAACCCAAAGGTTCTCGACTTTGACAACAAGAGGAACTACTTTACACAGCAACTTCACAAAGGTCGAAAGGAACACTATACACCCTTACAGTTATCTGTGCGTAGAGAGCATGTGTTTGCTGATAGTTTTATGCGACTACAACGTCATACTGGGCCCGAAATCAAACATGGCAAGCTCAATGTTCGATTTTGGCACGAAGAAGGAATCGACGCAGGTGGCGTCACGCGAGAGTGGTTCTCCATCTTGGCAAGAGCAATGTTCAATCCAGATTATGCCCTCTTTGCTCCATGTGCAGCTGACAGGACTACCTACCAGCCAAACAGAGCTAGTGCCATCAATCCAGATCATCTGGCCTTCTTCAAATTCGTGGGGAGGGTCATTGGAAAGGCGATCTACGATGGAAGATTGCTAGACGCCTACTTTACTCGGTCGTTCTACAAGCACATCTTGGGTAAGGCGGTAGATTATCGAGATTTAGAATCGATCGATCCAGAGTACTTTAAAAGTCTAGACTGGATGTTGGAGAACGACATTACCGACATTCTTGACCTGACGTTCAGTGTAGACACCGAAGAGTTTGGAGAGACGCAAGTGATTGATCTCAAGCAAGGCGGAAGTGCCATTGCTGTTACTGAGCAGAACAAGCAGGAGTATGTTCGGTTGGTCACGGAGCAAAGGATGACCCTGTCTATTCGCAAGCAGGTAGGTGCTAAAGAGGATTTCGCGATGTGTGTGCTTTAACGTTGTACTACTTCTGACACTTCTAGCCCGCAGATCGACGCTTTTTTGGAAGGCTTCCACGACGTAATACCGCATGAGTTGATTCGCATCTTCACCGAGCAGGAGCTGGAGTTGCTTATTTCCGGACTGCCCGACATTGATGTGAATGCATGGAAGAACAACACGGAGCTGCATGGATACAGTGCTAGTGATCCTGTGATCCAGTGGTGGTGGAGAGCAGTGCGATCGTTTGATCAGACAGAGAAGGCGAAGCTACTGCAATTCATCACGGGTACGAGCAAAGTCCCACTAGAAGGCTTTGCTCACCTTCAAGGTGTGCAAGGAACTCAACGTTTCAATATCCACAAAGCATACGGGGCCGATCGACTGCCAGCAGCGCATACCTGGTGAGAGAGATGACGTACAGCTATGATGCTTTCCTGTTCGAGCTGACCAACTACCTTTGACTTCACTCAGCTTCAACCAATTGGACTTGCCTCAATACGAATCTTACGAGAAACTGCGATCTCAATTACTTCTCGCTATGAACGAAGGTGGTGAAGGGTTTGGCTTCGCGTAGAGGGTTCATTTCCCTCCTAAAATTTTCCTCGCTCATAACCCTACTACCATATTTTCCATCTTTCCGCCATCTATACAATACCATCACTCAACGGGTCTCTCATATAACATCATACTCTTCACCCTCTACTTTCTGCTATCAAAATTCAAATCGGCATGCACTAGAGTGATCTCCAATTTCCCTTCACTCGATACGGTATTAATACAATCCTGTTCTGGAATCATAGGGAAGCAATCACCCTAGTCGATCAAGAAGATCATTGCCTCCCGCTCCTCGCATGCGTTCGGATAGTGATTGCGACATCCTTTGCTCGAGGCTTTGATTGATATTTTGCGTCTGCCTTCGGTTGTCTTCCCCTCCTTTTGTACCCCAACGTTGCTCGTAAGGCGAGCCACGACTGCCATTATTGGCGTCATCCCAAGCACTAGGCGCTTTCATTCTTCCTCTTCCCTTGACTTTGACAGCGCTGCCTCCCTTTCCGTTCTCCCTTGGATACCCCTTATCGTAATTCGCTCTTGCTCTCACGGGCGAAGCAGAACGCTCCCTTCGATTGCTATCTAATTCTTCGTCGAGTGCATCCATCGTCATGCGTCCACGTCTTTCAGCACGACCGCCTCTTCGCCCATCAGGTAGAGAACGATGCTGCGATGGCCTTGAAAGAGGCATCACTTCGTTTTCTGCTCCTCTCCAAATGTCTAAATCGGCGTCTAGATCATCCATCGCTGCTTGCCTGTTTCCTCTTCCTCTTCCCGTGTCTGCCGAATCGTCCCACTTAGATTTGTCCGCTCGCCTGGATTTCACATTAGATGGCAGCAATTCCAACCTGTCGTCGATTCCCCCCACATTCAGCAGCTTCGTTACTACCTCTTTTCCAGCATCATTACCATGCTCTTGATACCATTTACTTTGTTTTGCTGACTTACTCGGCTTGACATCCATACTTTCTAATGCCCATCGCACCCACATACAACCTCTTAATTTCTGAAGTTTAACCTGTTCAGGTTTCCCCATTTCGTTCTTTCGATCTTCGGCTTCCATTTCTCGATAGATCTCTGGCACGTCTAAAGGAAGATCGCTCTGAGCATCCTCTCGACCTACATCGTGAGCTCTCCGAGCTTCTGCTGCTGCATCCTTTTCAGGTGCAGTGTACAATTTGGCTGGGATACGATATGCCTTTCGATTTGTCAGCAGACCTTGTACAAAGATTGGACTCCACTCTTCGTTGTCTTGCTCTTGATTTGTTGGATCGTCCAGCCTCTTCTTTCGGTTTACGGCTTCGTCCAGGACTTGGTCATTAGGTAGGGGTATCAAAGGACTGTAGCTCGTACTAACGGCCGGACACAGATACTCAATCGCAAGCCGAGCCGCGCTGGAGTCACTAAAGACTACATTGCAGCTCGAGTCATCGATCCACTCCAATCCTAATGGCTGCGCTCCGTAATGAGTGATGTATGCGAAGAGGCGAGAGGTAGAACATTGACTGACAGGTGTCCCAGAAAGGTGCAGCACTGAGTATCTAATATCTTGTCCACCCCCGATGGCAGCAGGTGTTTCTGGCAGGGGAGAGTCATCTGGAGCGCATGTAGATATGCGCATGCTACAAATAAGCATCCACCCAAAACACTTGTACGTGGACCACATCCCTCACCTTCTGGGCCTAGATGGTCTAACGTTTCTACCTCTCCCAGACTGCTGACGCCGCGATTAGCACCTGCCGAGACACCTTCTTCGCGAGGTAGAGGGTAGAACCTGGTCCCCGAAATACCCTGCTTGAGCTCTAGCAACTTCCTCATCTTTTCACCCTCAAAATCAGCTTCATCCCCCTGATACTGATTCGCCCAATCCTGCATTTCAGCATCCATCTCCTCTTCATCTCTCATTTCAACGCCATTCTCCCTCTCTCTCTGCATGTCTGCCTCACTAGGATCACCGTAGTCGAGCGTAACATCGTTCATGGCGGAAGCTTGTGTCTGAGTCCAGTCTTACCAAGCAGGTGATACTTTCCCACTTTTCGAGACACAGCACGACGATACCTTGCCAGAACGAATGGAGGATGAGAGGAGGAAGAGAGAAAAAGCAAAAGCCTAATTAGTAGCATGGGCCTTTAGGCGCACATGTTGCTCGCGTCTCTTGACTGGCTCTCTCCACTATCATACCATCTCTTCTCAAAGTGACAAAGTGACAAATGACAACGATAAACCCAATAAATGCTCCTCCGGAGCGGGTTTCCCTTGGACAGACAGTACCAGTTCCCTCCCACGTACTTCCGTCACATGCAACAATATCTCAGACCAGCTTGAATGGCGCAACAAGCTCTCAAGGTCCATCATCCTCGCATAGCGGCCCTCAATCCTCTTCGCTCGTCAATCCTACCACTCTAGCCCTCTCCCTACCTCACTCCACCCAATCTCTTCCCATCATTCAAGTGGACTCACAAGCTCTGCACTATCTGACTTTGGAGATGCCAAATACACTGCGGGCAGGTGCCAAGAAAAGTCTCCGCAGGAGGAAGCGAGGTGTAGCATCTCTTCGGGAAGCCGGCTTCAACGTTGATGGCATGCTGGGTCCCGCTGATGCCACAACGCCAGAAGAGCTAGAAGGAGAGGTCATCATAAGACTGGAAGCAATCGGAAGTCATGTGGGAGCTAATTTTGCAGAACGGTGAGGTCTTCTTTGCAAACAATCTTCTCGGTCAAGCATGTTGCTAAATCTTCTACATCTTTTCCCCCTCCTCTATGTCGATGTAGACTGTCTCGGGATAGGACAAGCTTCCTCACAACGCTGGATGTCTTGAAATTCATTTGCAAGGATGTTTGGACAGCTATATGGGACAAACAGGTTGACAATCTTCGAACAAATCATCGAGGAGTATATGTTTTGCAAGACAATCACTTCAAACCTCTCTTTCGACTCTCTTTACCTAATTCACCCACCGTCTCTCAAGAGCTCGTCACGATCTCCAAATTGCAATTGGCCTTTCCTGTGGGCATCATCCGAGGTGCGCTTGCTCGACTTGGTGTTACTAGTAGTGTAGTAGCAGAAACGAATCAAATTCCGCAATGTGAGTCTTTGACGTGCGCTCCGACGCTCTCGTTGAGATGATGACGTTCTTACTGTTTTGCATATTCATCAGGCACCTTTCATGTCAAGACGACCACACAGAGACCATAAGAAGGGTCTAATAGGTGCAGCTTATACCGGATTCATCTCTTCATCAATTGCATGTTACAGATCGAAAGTACTACAAGATTTACACATGAGCCCGCGACGGAGAGGCGGCATCGGAGGGAGGTAGCTAGAGGAGGCGAAGACGAGAAGAAGGAAAATAGCAGATGTGAGAATGCACTTTTCATCAATTGGCCAAGACAATCATGAGAACCACCTCCTAGGTCTCCAATTCAACAGCTCTGCAAATGTCTTTGCAATATCGCCGATGGCGTTCCTTGTTTGAAGAATCGGTCTGCCTTTGATCTCCAATAGCCAAGCAACTTTCTCATCAATGATTACTCGAACCTTCACAAATGGATTTTGAGCATCTCTCGTGTCGACTTCGAATTCGCTCCATTTGACGTTACCATCAGGAAGGTATTTCAGCAGCTTTTCTTGACCAGTCGCGCCTAAGCCATGGTCCTGTGAAAGCGTTCGAATAGGCAGGTAGAACATATTCATGGGCGAGGTGGAGAATTCGGTGATTGGATGATAACCTTCTCGGGTACCCTGTGGTGCCAGACTGACAGAAGCAAATTCATGTCGATCACCACTCAACACAATAATGTTGGGAATGTACTGCATCACCGATAATAGATCTTCTCGTTCGTGCGTGTAAGCTGCCCAAGAATCCTTTTTTCCATCCACATCTAAGGGGCCGCCCCATAGACTGGTGAAGGGCACCGAAGAAACGACAAACTTAAAGGTAGCAGTGGTATTGACAGCACCAAGCCATCGGTAGAGGGCATCGCGTTGTTTGTAGCCAAGCATAGTCTTTGCTTCATCGTCGGGCAACTGATGCGGTGTACGATGTTTTCGGGTGTCCATGACAAAGAAAGCCGTATCACCGTACCGGAAAGTGTAGTAGTTCTCTTGACTCTCTAGTGCTTCTGGGTTGCCGCCACCGACATACTCTTTCCAGGCTTGCTGTGCAGAAGGAAACGATTCCAGGTCCTTGACTTTGTACGTTTCTCCTCCGACGACCTCTCCTTGCTCCATCGATTCGACCAATTGTTGTCCACCCCAGTTGTTTTCCACTTCGTGATCGTCATATATTCCAATGATGGGGATGCGCTCATAGACTTGCCTAAAGGACTCCGATGAAAACAGATTTCGGTACAGCTTTCGATAGGCCGATACCGACGGACCCTCGTAACGTGGAACGTCGGCATAGATGAGATCACCCAGCTGTAGGAAGAATCGTATGGCGGGCTGGTCACGACCGTTTAGGACTGCTTTAGCTAGTTGATCGAATCCCTGGATACGATTTCTCGTCGAGAAGCCACCAACATTGTCGCCGATCCCCACCAGCTGCAACAGCCACGACCAGGCCCAGAATTGCGTGGGTACCCAAGGAAAGTCTGGCTTGACGCAGGAAGAGGAGGCAAAGGTGAAATGGTTTGGATCGTCAAAGGGAGCAGCGGACGCTGACACGGTAGCTGTGTTGCCAAGTGGGATGCCTACGGTGCCCTTTTGAGCGCTAAGTCTAGGATCTGGCCAGGTGACGAATCTCCTTGGACGTGAGGGCATCGTTGTGAAGGTCGAATTGTGGACAAAGGCCAATCTCCACTCATACTCTGTTGCTGGCCAGAGTCCGTTGATCTTGGCATTGGCAGTCCAATCCTCATTGTCAGTCAGGTGAAGCAGAGGACCCCTCTCCCATCTCTTTGAGTTGGTACGGGGTCTACCATCGACGCTGTTTTGACCGCCTACTGCATTTGCTTCATACCCTATGGAAGCCCCCACGCTGGAAGACGTCAGACCGCTCCCGTAGACCTCTCTGTACACGACTCGAATCGGCTCTGGATTTGAGTAGAGATCTTTTTCACTGCGCAAAAGACCACCCAGTGAACCTCCTGCTGTGTCTTGCTCAATCAAAGCGCTCCAATTGGCGCCTTCCTCTCCTTCTCCTAGATATCTTTCTTGAGGCTGTCCCAGTGGAAAGGGATACCGGACGTGTATTGTAGCGCTCTTAGGTCCCAAAGCACCGACTCGCGCGAAGGAGAGATTATGTTCTAGGTGCGAAGGAAATATATACGGGCTCCAAAGCGCATCCAAGAAGAACAAGAATAGCAAGGTGTGGAAGGCCAAGGAGATGCGGTTGGCGAGGTGTGATCTCGTAGAGTGGCCCAGGAGGGTAGTCTTGACGACTTCCCACAGCGACAGCCGGGGTACGTTACGATTCGCATCTACTTCATCAGTCTTTCTGACCACTTCCAGGTTATTCTCTATGGGATTCTTCTTTCCTTTCTTGACGATGGCAGCCTCTTTCTTGTCCACTTCCACACTCGCTCCCAACCTTTTGAGATCGTGCTTTGCACTTTGTAGCTGTGCATTCGACATCCAATCTACGATGGACGCCTGCACCCTACTCTGTCGGAACAACCATGTGAGCAAGTACAAGAGGTAGAGTCCAGGTACCAGTGGATTCAGGATCCGGCTTGGGATCCACCGCAAGAAGATGTAGATCGACAAGCGCAAGAAGACCGAAGAGAGGACTTGAAGCCTGTCGGCAATTCCTCGGCTTATTTCTAGCTTGTCGTATGCTGCGTGAAGACCTGCATTGGTGCCTGTATCACTGTCCGGCATGAGCGCCGCCTCCCTCTTGATGACCATGTCTTCTTCTCTTTCTACTGATTTGCAATCTCTGAAAGATACGGGTCGAGTGGAGCGGGAGAGACGTAAGGTTAATATAGCAGTAACATTAATTCAATGAAGAAGGATCAGGGTGCGCCTCCCTACACTGCATCTCTGATTGCTCTTCTATAATTCATACTCAACTCATGACGTGAAGCGCCCGCCCAAGACGCGCTTCTTCATCCCTCCCTGTCTGCCGGGCTAATCCTAATTTCTCTCATCTTCGGGTTGCGGAAGTCAGATCTTCAAAAAGGCAGAGAGAGAACGAGAGAGGGTTGGGAATTTTTCGAGGATAATTTGGCTTCTGCAATGCAATCTCACAACATTGGACTCGGCCAGTCTTTCGTCTGTTCATGATCCTGAGAAGCTCATCGTTGCTAGCCACTGCATTGAATAGAAGTCTACGGGAGTATCCGCATCTAGGACTCGTCAGAAGCATCATGGCACTGCCTGTGAGGTCTTCCTCGTCACCACCTCCCAAACGAGCCCGACAGAGCTCGATTTCGCCGGATGCCGGACAACAAGGTCACAGCACTACACCCACTGTAATCCTGCCAGACAGGAGCGAATCCGAGATTCTACACGAGGGTGTTGCAGTGAGAGAAGGCGGTTCATCTCGGCATGATCAGCAAAAGAAAGATGCAGAACAAAAGGCGGCAGGGAAGCGACATTCCAATCGCCTACGGTCAAAGAAGAAGGACCGGTCAAAGAAGCTGGAGAAGATGGGAGAAGAGCCTATCTTTTATGATATATGTGATTTGCTAGGCCTAGATGCCGTGAATAGGATCATCGGAGGCGGTGATGAGATGATGTGGGAGGAAAAGTTCGAACGAGGACAAGAGCTTACTTTGGTGATAGAGCGACTTAGTGCGCACGGAGAAGGACTGGCGATCGTCCCAAGCAAAGATTGGATCGTTGCTGTACCACATTGCTTACCCGGGGAGACCGTTCTCGTTCGAGTGTTTGCCAACGAACGAATGTTCTCTAGAGCCGATCTGATTCGAGTCGTCGAGCGGCCACTGGCGGAATCGCAAAAGGTGTCGAGGAAGGAGGATTTGATCAATTGCAAATACTTTGGTCAATGCTCAGGATGCCAGTACCAAATGATCGACTACGATACA
This sequence comes from Exobasidium rhododendri, assembly GCA_026210745.1. Taxonomy (NCBI): domain Eukaryota; kingdom Fungi; phylum Basidiomycota; class Exobasidiomycetes; order Exobasidiales; family Exobasidiaceae; genus Exobasidium; species Exobasidium rhododendri. Next base: position 1,644,467 of record CP110631.1, read on the forward strand.
CAGCTGGAATTAAAGAAGAAGGTGGTCGCTCAAGCATTTCGTAACTATTCCCAATTACCTGAAGATCGCCTACCGACCGTTCTGCCGACGCTGCCATCACCCCTTCAATACAATTACCGGACGAAGCTTACACCCCACTTTGAGTTGCCAAGCTGGATGCGAAAGGGTAGAAGAGGAGGTGGGGGAGTACAGAAGAGCAAGGATGACTCGGACCTGTTGAATGGTGGAGTAGACATCGGATTCGACAAGATAGGCGGCAAGACTGTGATGGATATTGAGGAGTGCCCCATTGCGACAAGGGCAATCAATGCTTCCCTTCCCAAGGAAAGGAAACGGGTCAAGGAGACAATAGGATCGTTTAAGAATGGAGCTACACTCTTGTTGAGAGACAGCTTAGTATCTTTTGGCTCATCAGCCGAAGATCAAAGCTTGGAGATCAGCCCGGAGACTGAGGTCATCACCAATCACAAATCCGTAGTGAAAGAACGAGTCGGCGGAATCAAATTTGATTCACCAGCCGGAGCTTTCTTCCAGAACAACCGGTCCATACTACCACCACTACTCGCCTACGTTCGGGAGCAGATCGAACAGTTCACAGACAGGACACACGACAACTACTTAGTGGATGCCTATTGCGGTTCTGGTCTTTTTGCAATCTGCCTCGCCACGCTATTCAAGAAAGTGGCAGGAGTTGAGATCAGTCAGGATTCCATTCAGTACGCAAAGCAAAATGTCACTCTGAACGGTGTGGACAATGTCGTCTTCATGGCAGGTGATGCTCAGCAGATCTTCAAGGTGAGTGGTGTCTAGATCGAACGAGACGGTGCTTGCAGTGCTGAGATAGAAAATTTCCCAACTTTAGCAAATCGATTTTCCCAGCGAACAGACTACAGTCATCATCGACCCACCACGGCGAGGCTGTGACGAGAACTTTATCAATCAGCTTCTGGCTTTGTCCCCCCGTTTGATCATCTACGTTTCTTGCAACGTTCATACCCAGGCAAGAGATGTAGGACACATGATGAAGGGTACACCTGGAAAGTATGAAATCAAGTCGATTCGAGGTGCCGATCTATTTCCGCAAACTTATCATGTAGAAGGTGTCTGTGTACTAAAGCGAGCTGTCAATTGATTCATGTTGATTAGGTGTCTCTTCTATATACAAGGTTTGGTTGGGTAAGAAATGCGTGATAATAATAGTGTTTTTTTTGGTTCGGAAGGATGCGTAAGTTTGAAGGAATTAGAAATTGGGATGAATACGACTTAGAACTCTCATTGTACTTGCGCTTGCTCTTGCTTGTTGATTATGCTCGTTCTCGTTCTTACTGGGATTACCATCGATGCGACTATTGCTGTCGTCTGTGTCTTCTTCTATGACTACTCTTTTCTTGCAGTGTTGCTGTCTCTGTGTATTGCTACTGCCATCGTCTTCGTCGTCTTCAGCGATTCTCTTCTTTCTCGGACAATACTTTCTTTTGAAGCTGTTGTCTATCTCGTCACTGTAGTCTAAATCCTCGTTCTCGTCATCTTCTACCGATGCTTTCTTCTTCTTTGGGTAGTGCTTTCGCTTTTTCTTCTCTTCATTTGCTAGAGGTAATTTCTTCTTAAAGTCTATCTTGAGCGTTGCGTTAGGTCTTTTCTCTGATGTTGGTGTCATGCGTGTTCGCTTTGTGCAAATAGAAGGTGATGCTGTTGCTGCAGTGACACTCGACTGAGTCGATTCGATGTCATCCTCAACGGATAATAGACTTTCCATCCAGGATGTCCAATCATTGAAGATAGCTCGTGCTTTAGGAATCGGAGACATCAGAAGATTGTAGTCATGTCCTATTCGCTCTGTCACATGTCCAGAGCTGAGATGCAAGTCGTGTTCGACGATCAGGTGATCAGGATAGTCTGGTGCAAAGACTACCTCGTCACACAATCCGCACTGCAATCGCTCTTCTTTTCTTGGGATGATGTGCAAGTTGAGGATGTGAGAGACAAGACTTCGTCGAGCAGGATAAGAGCGTACTCGTAGTGACATGCGAAGACTTTCGTCGTGATAGCAGAATTTGCACGCTACATCAGACCATTGATCACCTAACATGGAAGTAGCTTCCTCGTAGTCGTCATTCTCGTAATGTGACTTTGCATGTGCTTCCAATTGAGCATTTCCGATAGACCAAATACCATCTTTGAAGCAATGGTCAATTCTGTTTCCATCTAGAATACCATGACACGTTTCGAGATGTCGTTCGTATTCAGCCAGACTGGTATCGCTTTGAGCACGACAGACATAAAGACACGGTACTTCCTTCTCATTACGCAGATTGCACTTGTGATTTGAAAGTCTGCGATCGTATCCGACTATCCGTTGAGTGCGAAGATGCTGGTATGAGTGGTGTATTACTGTGTCTAACGTGTCTCCAAAGGTGCTTGACTTTGCACGACATCCAGGTGATACACACTTCTTTCCACCAAGATTCGAGTAGATGATCTCCTTTGCACGCTTGAGAAATTCTTTCTGCGCACAATTGACCACATGATTTACAAAGTGTCGAGGATTAAATTGTGTTCCAAAGAATCGCTTGCATTCAGGACAACATCTGTCCGTGTATCCAGCATAGCGATCATGATCCAAAGTTCCTACTTCGGATGCAAGGATCTGATAAGCGAGAGATAGATCCACAGTTTCGGTAGAGAAGAGTGCTGAAGCATCAAGGAGAGGAAAGCAGAAAGGACTGATACTCTCGCTGAGAGCTTTTAATTGTTGCTCAATTTGCTGTGCAGCGTGTGAAGCCAGAGATTTTTCGGAAGTAGACGAAGGTGTAGAAGTCGAAGGAGTGGTAGCAGTGGTAGTAGCAGTAGTTGTGCTAGAGGTGGTACAGATACTATCCTCATCACTATCGCACACCATTGAAGTGAGCTCTTCCTTACCTCTCAGGCTAGAGATCTGCGCAATGAGATCATCACGAGCTGATAAGAGTTCCTCGTTGCTAGTGTCTGCTATCCTTTCTGTCTCTTCTTCCGATCCATCCATTTCGTCAGAGCTGATCTCGAGTATGTCGTTGAGAGATTCCGTGAAAGATAGCTCTTGTGTGGAAATACTGCTTGTCTGACCAAGAGCTTTGAGTGTGTACTCTTCCAATAGACCTTTCTCCTTTTGTTTGATGAGCTCACGTTGTCGAGCGTTTCGAATCCAAATCCAGTGATTCAATGCCTGACTTTCTTGCTTCGCTGCTACGTTGAGAGCTTTGAGTGCTTCAGCGTATTCTGCTCCATCGTCTTGACCGTTGTCTTTCAGAATCTTGACCTTGTTGCGAGTCTGTGTAGCGACGAGAATCAGAAAATCTTTCAAGGTGAACAAATCAATCTCTACTCACCTGTTGCTTCTCCAAACGAGCATCCTCTACGTTCTTTCTAGTAAGCACTACTTTGCTGTCTGCATCTAAGTCTAGTATCTCCTTTGTATCGAGGAAGCAGTTCAAAGTACGAGCAAGTGGTCTAGCTGTAACAACTTCTTTCTGTCTTCCGTGAACAATAAGTCCTTGTGCATCGACGGTAGTGCGTTTGGTCTGATAGTATCTAGAAAAAGTACGACTTCCTTCTTGATGTCCCATAAAGTTACACAATTCCTTGTCAGAAACAGAAGCAGTCTGTAACGCATTTCCTGCTGCTCTTCGGAAAGCGTAGAGATCGAATCGCTCGAGATTTGCTAGCTTCATAGCTCTATGAGCTGCTGCACAGCCTTGCTTGTAGAGAAGTGGTGTGTTTGTGCTCGTGATCCATCGGTGATCCTGACACTCAACGGTACGAAAGACGTAAGTCTCTGCCATCTCTGGCTTGATGAAGACTCTAGTACGACTAGCATCGTCAAAGTATTCTGCTCTGCAGGTTTTAGAGCAGTCCATGATAGAAATGCCATATCCGAATATACCATCCATGTCTGCAAGTGCAGCGAGCAACACTGTTGCATCGCAAGCTCGTGGTATGGTCAAATCTTCGTAGAGATTGACGATTCGACTAAGAAAAAAAGGGTAGTGAGTAGCAGGAAGATCACCAGTGCTTCTTGTCATCTTCGAGACTCACGATTTCGTTGGATCACGACGCATACCTTTGAGGTTACGGATGTACACATCGCATTCGAGCAGGTATAGTGGTTCAGCACTTTCGTCTTTGTCGTTGTTGACCAACTTCACATAGAAGATGACGTCTTTCCACTTGAGAGCATCTTCTGCAATTCCAGCATAAGGAGAAGAAACGAGCAACTCACCAGGTCGAGCAGCAGTGTACATGAGCAGAGCTAAGAACACTCCAGTCTGCAATCGCTCTCGACCACAGTGATATAGGTCGTTGCTATGGAAGTGAGGATTCTTGGTTGTGCAAAAGACACCTTTGATCATGAGTCTCTGGTAATCCTGAAAGGTGATGATTTTCTTCTCTATACGCTTGGAAGGTAGATCGAGTGATGCTACGTAGTCGAAAACCGTTACACGCATGTCCTAAGGAAAAAGAGAGAGGGGGAAATCAGTCCTACTATCACCATCGTGCTGTTCTACAACCTCGCTACTCACTTTATCGACTTGTTGATTGGTCAAGCGATGGACTGATGCGAAAGCTTGATGCATGAGATTGACAACAGTGATGGATGATTTGACTCCTGGTTCATCACGAACAGCTGGTTCGAGTCGATTTGCCTTCTTTGGTTGCTTGAAAAAAATGACTGCTAGTTTCCAGAACTTCAAAGGAAGTTTGACTTGAGCATTCTTGCAAAGATAATCGTCTGCTGATCTCGTGATGGTAGATTCTCTAGAGACAAACTCTTTCAAGATTCCACGCAAAAGAGCATCGATTTCTGCATGAATTTGTTGCGTAGCTGTAGTAAGTTTGCTAGGTATATCGGTATCGTCAAGTTCATCCTGCAAATCCTCGTAAGCATCCCAAATCAGTCTATTGTTCTCGTCGTTGTTGACGCTGAGCTTACTCGTTTCGCTTATGTGTGCAATACGAGCTGATAACGCAGCGTAATTGATAGGTACAATCTGTGTGTTGTTGTGTCGAAGCTCAACTCCAGGTATTGATTTTTCTTAGAGACGATGTGTCCATAGCGTGACGAGTCAAAAGGACTAGAGCTGAAAAGGATACCAAGTCTTGGTTCTCTTCCACTGCCAGTACGGCAGAAGAAGGAAGAGAGGTTTGCGAGCAGTAGACTTGGATAAATTAAGAAGAGACTTGCGATACTGAATACCATATGCGTGATGAAACGAAAGAAGAGAACCTCCTAAAAGGAGAAGAGGAAACAGAAAGTGAGACGCAAAGCTCAGTGGTTCGTGTAAGAAAAGGACAGGAAGCGAAAAAGGTAGAGGAAAAGTGCTACTGCGATGAGAATAAAGTAAGGAAGACAGCAGATTTTGACCTGAGGAAACGAATCTCCATGCACTGCCAAGGGATAAGGTGAAAAGATCTATTCGCAAGTGCACGAGTGTCCTACACTCGAAGTCTCCTCCCAAAAGAGGAAGAAGGGGGGAGGCAGGGCGAGCGATCTCGAGCCAAACCCTGCAGCCAGCTATGGCGAGTAAAGTATAATCACGCTAAAAGTAGGGGGGGGGGGGAAACGAGACAGACACAGTCTCAGGCGGCGCTCAGGCCAAATCTTAAGTCACGCAAGTCTTGAGCACTGATCTCCAACAAGAAGACGATACGCTTGAGCTTTCGCAATCAAATGAACTGCCATCGGAATAGGCGAAGTGAATTACCCGATTTACCGATTCCAATAGTATCATAATGTATACCAATAATATAAATTCGAATCTAAAGCGCAATGTCTACAGAAATGTTATTTGGCCTATACAGGCTCGCAATTTCGAATCAGCTCAACGCGACCTCTCTCTTGTTGATGGTCACCGCAGGGGGGGGCCTTCAGAGCAATCTTGACTTGATCGTAGATACCCATCTGAGCCATAATGAGCAAAGATTGCATTACGATCCTGGCATTCAAACCAGCCCAAAGACCTTTGAAGCCGACGTCCTTGGCCACGGTGGCAATCTTTGAGAATTGACCACCCTTACCACCTTCTCCTTTGTTGATCTTGGAAAGGATGGTGTCTGCTGGGTGAGATGCAATAGCTGCACCAATACCTGCGACAAGACCGCAAGAAAGCGAAATACCGACTTCACCAGTCTTGCCGTATGATTTGACCTTGGCTTGGTCAAGTTTGGTGTTGAAGAGCTCGTGCATGTACTCGTTGATGGTGAATTGAGCCATGGTGAATGGAATCTGCTTGAGTAGGATGACGGCGTATCCAGCGTAGAATTCACGAATACCTCCTTCTGCTCCCATCCTCTTCATAGCACCGACCAGACCATTGGCGTATCCACGTTGTGATACTAGACGGATACGAGCTGCTTCAAGAGGAGTGAGGAGAGTTGAGGCGATCAATTCTGCCGAACTGGCGGCTCCCATGTAGATCAGTGTACGATTGTTTTCAGCGTTCTGTTGTGACCCAGCCATGATGGCGAACTTTTGCTTGAAGTACTCGAAACCACCAAACTTGGAACCACCCTGGATGACTGTAAAAGGGCGAGCAAAAAAAGCGAGGGGGAGGGGGGGGGGGAAAGGATGGTCAGTCAGCCTGACAGTCTAATTTTTCGCGGCATTGATCATAGTCAATGGTACTCACGATAACCAACAGCCGTGGGACCGAAACCAGTCATGAGACCGGAAGCACCTTCGGTAGCCACAATATTCTTTGCCATGCTAGCCATATTCAGTGTACTTCCCTTTGGCTCTAATTGTAGTCTAGTCTTGATGACATCGATTGGAGTCATGGCTCCATGTGTGATTGTGGCGCAGAGTGCACCGGCAGCAAAGAATCGAACATAGTCTGAAGGGGAATATTTGGGAACCCAAGCATTCGGATCCACTGGATTCACTCCCGTCGCTTTGTTTCTGAGCTCGGAAGCAGCGCCCACCACAGACGACTGGACATAATTTGCCTTATTTTGAACATCTTTGGATAGCGACTGTAGATTTGAATCAGCTCGAGATTTCAGATCGGAAGCCTTGTCTGACACTTGAGACTTCAGATCAGCTGCCTTTGACCTTGCATCCTTTCCGGTGGCCTGTGCGTTCTGCTCGGCAGAAGAGAACCAGGAGTTGGTATTCTTCTTTGCGTCTTCAGCTTTTTGCTCGGCTGAATCCGCTGCAGAGGAGAACCACGACTTTGTGTCCTTCTTTGCCTCTTCTGCCTTTTGCTCGGCAGAGGAAAAGAACGAGTTTGCGTTCTTCTTTGCGTCTTCCGCCTTTTGTTCGGCTGAGTTAGCAGTGGAGGAGAACCATGACTTGGTATCCTTCTTTGCTTCTTCTGCCTTCTGTTCGGCAGAGGACAACATTGAGTTGGCATTCTTCTTTGCGTCTTTTGCCATCGAATTTGCATTCTTCTTTGCCTCCTCCGCCTTCTGTTCGGCGGTGTTAGCAGTGGAGGAGAACCATGACTTGGTATCCTTCTTTGCTTCCTCTGCCTTCTGTTCGGCAGAAGACAACAGTGAGTTGGCGTTCTTCTTTGCCTCCTCTGCCTTCTGTTCGGCGGTGTTAGCAGTGGAGGAGAACCATGACTTGGTATCTTTCTTAGCTTCCACTGCCTTCTGTTCGGCAGAAGACAACAGTGAGTTGGCGTTCTTCTTTGCCTCCTCCTTCTTCTGCTCGGCCGTATTAGACGCAGAAGAGAACCAAGACTTTGCCTCCTTCTCAGCTTCGTTCTTCTTCTGCTCGGCTGTGTCGGCAGTGGAAGAGAACCACGATTTAGTGTCGTTCTTCGCTTCTTCTGCTTTCTGTTCGGCAGAGGACAAGAGTGAGTTGGCGTTCTTCTTTGCCTCCTCCTTCTTCTGCTCGGCCGTATTAGACGCAGATGAGAACCAAGACTTTGCCTCCTTCTCGGCTTCATTCTTCTTCTGCTCGGCGGAATTGGCGGTGGAGGAAAACCATGATTTGGCATCCTTTTCAGCCTTTTGTGCTTGTGCTCTTGCGTCAGAAGCCTTTGCATCAGCCTTATCAGAAGCGGACGAAAACCACGAACTGGCTTCGTTCTTGGCTGTCTTGGCATCCCGTTCAGCAGAATTCTTCCACTCGCCTAGGTTGCTCTGAATGGAGTGAGCATTGGCTTCAGCCTGCCCAAAAAGGATGAAGGGAAATATAGAAAGTCGCTCTTCTCAGTCAGCAATTTGTCTCTGTGATACGGAGTAACGAATGGACAAGCTGTGGAGAAGGAGTGATCCTCCAAAGACTGGCCACACTTCGCTCACCTTTGATCGCTGCTCGCTGGCATTTGCTTCAAAATTACCAAGGGCGGCATTGAGCTTTCTTTCTCCTAGCGTTTTGAGCTCAGCTGCAGCCGCCTGCGTGTGGGCGGCCGCTTCGTTGAGATCCTTCTTTGCGTTTGCAGTCGACATTTTGTTCTAGGGAAAAAGGACGCTATTACTCTGACCCGATCACAAAGAGAGGAAGAACAAGGCAAGGTGAGGGACGTAATGGGAAAGGTAGAGCAGGTTTGCACGAGTAGATGTGGCTGTCCTGTGTCCCTCTTTCGCCAAATTTCCTATCTTTCTTCTGTGTCCCTTTCGCGCCCTTCTTGCCAGTTGTTACTTTGTTATTAATGTTAGCCTTCTCCGAGTGGACGTTCGTCATTTCCAAAGTGGCGTCCCGAACGAAGCGCATTGCCAGTGTGGAGCTTTGCTAGCCCAAATGGGAACTACGTACCGAAAATCTCAAAAGCTTCTCACCACCGAGGACGTTGGACATTTTCACGCAATCGCGGTCTTCAAGAAAAAGGAAAAAGTAACAGTCGGCACGTGGTCGCTGGAGTTTCTCCTTTTCTCCTTCTTCTCGCGCGGCTCTCTGATGCACTCGACACAATCACCCTAGCAAAACTTTAAGAAAGCGACGGCCGAATTAAGCCTTGCTTCTTTGCTGCGTACCCACGCACCATGGATACGATTGACCGAGATGTAGCTCGACTTTGGCGGGTCAATAGGACCATCCACGAGCTCATCAGAGATAGGGTGAGTGGTTTTCAGGAGGGAGAATGGGGAAAGAACGTGGAAAGAGAAAAGAGAACTGACAGTGGATCACTTGGTCGAATTGGTTAAGGGCTACGTCGTGTCACAAGAAGAGATTGACATGTCTCTGAGCGAATTTCAGGACATTGCAACAAGAGGTCACGCTGCGATTGATCGAAATAACCTTCACTTCTATGCTGCACATTCACAGGATGACAGTCAGCTGATCTTCATCTATTACAGTGATGAGCGAAATGTAGGTGTAACGACGATGAGGAAGTTTCTGCAACAATTGGAAGACAAGAATATAGGAAGAGGTATTATCATATACCAGGACAAGATGACGTCAAGTGCACACAAGGTGAGCATCTCTATATTTTTGGTCATTCATGTCTGCCTGGGATACAAGAATTTAGCCCCCTCATCACTTCTCCTCTTGTCCAGGTCATTGACGCCATGCGAATGCAGTTTGAACTGGAGGACTTTCACGAAGTTTCTCTGCTGGTGAACATCACCCAGCATCATCTCGTTCCGGCGCACAGAGTGCTCACTGACGCCGAAAAGAAAGCTCTGCTGCAGAGGTAGTGAGTTGCAGCTATCACTACTCCTGGATAGTTTGGTGTTGAGCCCACTGGGACTCATTCCTTTTTGTCCATTTCTTCCAGTCGATTGAAAGAGAATCAACTTCCTCGGATTCAAGTGAGCGATCCTGTGGCACGCTATTACGGTATGAAGAGAGGCCAAGTGTGCGAGATCACTAGGCGTGAGTGCAGATGTTCGAACGCAAAAGGCCTGCAGACTACAGCAGATACTGACTTTCTTCTCGTGCCTTTGCCTCGCTCTGGCAGCATCGGAAACATCTGGTCGGTACTGTTCCTACCGGATTTGCCTCTCGTAGCCAGATGGCAGTGTGTCTCGAACTTTTTGTATTGTATCGAAGGACGTGGGAGTAATGATCATTCCTACCCGACTGTAGCAACAATTTGGCGATTCAGGTGGTGAGGAAGCCATGCGGAGAGTAAGGGAAGTACACCGGAGGGGAACACAGAGAGGGACACAGAGGAGATCAAGGGAGGATGAGCAACTAGACAGTGAAAATTCTCGAGAGAAGAGGAGGGATTGACAAATTACATTCGGAAAGTGCGAAGAGAAGAAAGTAAAGTACAGCTACGCGGTGACGGGGAGATGAAGAGGGACAGGCTGGAAATGGCAGGATGGTGTGTCACTTCCTTCTCCCAAAGATCTTGCTGGCTCTTCCCTTTCCAGATTCAGTCACTTTGGAGAGAAGACTGCCCTGACCTTTGCTCATTGTCGACTGAGCATCACCGGCACCAACGACAGAAGCAGAGAAACCCTTGAAGATGCTTTCCGACGTCGTTGACGTAGTTGAGTCTACACTATTCGAGTTCACCATCTTTGAGTTGTTGATCATATTGAGAGTCGGGGTACCTCCGATTCCAAAGACAGAAGCGGCAAAATTGCCTGAAATGGGCGGAACAGTCTGTGGTCCTTCTCCCGCACCCCCTCCTGTCATTGCTACCACTCTGCCGCTATTGGTAGTATCGTAGGTGGTAGGGGAGCCTTTCAGCGGCTGGTCTTGCTGGGATAGATAGGCAATGTGTCTCTGAAGGGGACTAATCGCCGTCTTACCCTCCGTAGCTACATCGTGTCCATTCAAGACATTGATGTGTGACAACTTCCGCCCTCGAGCGCTTGTACTGACACTGTGTGCATCATTGTTCAGCGTCGCATTGTCCTGCAGATCTGCTCCTCTTCGCCCGTCGACCGGTTCTGTAAGTAGATGCATGTTCAGCGTCAGGCGTTTGATTTCTTCCTGAAAGTTCTGCTTGAAGAAGCCGATCAACGTCTCATGGAAAGGTTTCATCTCCACCGGACATAGCGTGTTGTGCAGTATCAAACAAAGGAAAATGATCGAGACTTGATTCTCGACTGCGGTCCTCAGCTTGAAGAGCAGTGCTTCTTCATCGGGGTGATTGGATATATAGATGGTGGAAAAGAAGGCTCGTTTGTACGTCGGTATGCCACCGTTGATCGGTGCGTCCACCGCGCCGTTCAACGCCATGCTGAGTCGGTTGGTGTTGAGATTTGCCATCTTGCCCATGACCTTGCTGAGGGAGGCAAACTTTACGTGCAAGCTCTCCAGCTCCTTGACTTTGTTCTCCACGTCCAGTATGGCATTTTCGATTGGTGAGATCTTGATGACGTTGATGTCTGCAATCTCACTCCTTCGAAGGACAGTCGGAAAGGAGTCTTCTACCTTCAGATACGTCTTCTCCACCCAAAGCGTGGCAATTGCATCACTCTGCCCATCCACACCTGCTGCAGGATGAGTAGCAGACGCTGTCGTCGCACTGGACTTGTTGGGCTTCCTGCTGTTGCTGTTGCTGTTGCTACTGCTGCTGCCTCCCGTCATGCTACTGCTGCTGCCCCCTGACGGTAGCGGTCTCGTGAAAGAGAAGAGATCCGTCGTGTTGTGTTCGTAGTACGCGCGGATGATTGGCGGTGATTCCGGATTCACGAAGACGTCCTTTGTTCGGTCTGGCTCCGGTGTCACCGCCATGATCTGGATGAACATGGACGTGGTCGAGAATCGAACCTCATCGCTCACCTCCTTTGTCGTCTTTATCAGCGTCGCTTTGGGATGCTTTTGGTGAAGTCTTTCGCAGAAATTGGAAAACTTTTCCCAATTCAAGCCACGATAGATGAAATTCTTACCCTGCAGGCTCACCGGCCACTGTGAACCGTAGTAGGCTACCCTGAAGTAGTTGGGGAACGTCCTTTCCTCTGATCCAATCTTCTGAAACAAGGATGCTTGCAGTTGCAAAATGTTGCTCAGCTGCTGATAATCCATCGACCGATACTCGTATTCCTTTGCCAATTCCCTGCAGATATCAATCGAGATCTCCCATGCTTGCCCTTTACTCAAATAGTCCAAGATCAACATGTAGATTGTTTCCTTTCGCGCAAAGTGAGATTGTCTTGGCAGGTCTAGATCGGGTACAGGCTCCACAAACTCGTTCAACTCCCATGTGTGTAGATCGGCATGCAACTTTAAAGTCAGTCCAGCTTCCACGTAGTTGTGGTTCTCCAAGTGCAAGTTCACCAGCCGCAAGACGTGAGTGGAAAAGGCGGTCACTCGGTTGGCCTGTCGCAAGAATCCTAGCAGCTTCAACGTGCCTGATACTCTGTCGTCTTCGAATCCTTCCTCCAAGGGCAGACTCCTCACGCTCAACAGCAGATCCAAGAATCGATTCACGCTAGACAAGCAGATATGTACCTGCTCCTGTAACTTTGGATCAACGTGAGGACTGTCAAACAGCGATCGAAGCTGGCCAATGAAGAACGCCCTTGAAATTTCATCGCCTTGCGTGTCCGCGATGAAGAGAACATCGAGTTTGTCGATAATCTCCGCCTCGATCACGCTGAAATCGCCATTCAAGTGCCATTCAGAGGTGATCATCGTGGCCAAGACTCGAACAGCACACGTTCTTAGCTCGTCGTGATGGCTAAGACATAGCTCCAAGACGGGTTCCACAAGCGAAGGAACGAATTGCACCTGAAATCCTCCCGTGTTCAATTTACCTGGATCAGGAATCTCGCTGTTTGGCCGGTCCGATGCAGGACGATCAGTCGGCCATCCAATGGAATTCCACAACTTGGCAAAGATTTGCGCGCCTTCGCCTCGGACATCTCCTGCCAACCTCCAGACAGCCCTTCTCCTCTGAGGTTTAAATTTCTCAATCACCAGCTGTTCCGACGAAAGCAGGGCCAGGAGCATGTTCAGACCCGCCTTCCATAGCTGCGTATCGAACGTGTCCGACTTGTCCGCTGAAGGGATAAAGTCACGAACCATCAGAGAAGCCAGTGGATCTGCCATCTTCAGTATCATCTGATGAGCAAGGATGTTGATGTTGAGCCATGTGTCTGGGTAGGCTTCATTGTGCAAGATGCTTGTCGTCACCTCAAAAAAGTCGTACAGGAATTTGCTCAGCTTCTCCGGCCCTTCTACATCCAACTGCTCATCCAGGAAGCCGGCCAAGTGGCGTCTCGGGCTGAGCATCACTAGGACAGTGATCACGACCGCTAATTCGCCCAGACCACAATTGAGAAATGGCGGTTGCTCTTTTCGCAGGTGTCTACGAGACGATCGCGCTCTGTTGGACGGTGTCATCTGACCGACGGGCTTCCGTGCTATCAAGGGAAAGGGGTAACTGGAAGGGAAAATGACAGGAACGGCAGACGAGATCGTCGAAGGCGAACGATGACGTTCCAGGACTACTCTGGTCTCCACACTGTCCAATTCTTTGTACGTCTCGAGCAGTCTTGGCATCATGGACAAAAGGTAGTCGACGTTGTCTTGCTCTTGTCGCAGTCGCTGAGGGGAGACGTTGTTCTTCTTGCCAGAGAGTAAATTCACCTGTAGCTTATCCAATATTACAGCAAAGATTGTCACGCCCAGTCTGGCCGCTTCTACCCATGCAATCCTGGCGGAGTCCTTCACGTTGTCAAGATCACCTGGCGCGGTATGCGATGATTCCTCGTACCGTCCGAGATGCGGACGGACCCATCGCACAATACTAGGCAGTATCTGCGACCGAGAAGCGTGATCATCGAACAGCGCATCGTGAGTGACGTGGATTATGTGCAGCAACTTCCAGATTGCCATCCTGCCCTTCGTGACAAAGATGCTGTCGACGAATGCAGTCTCAATCTGAGCCATCTCCTCTAAGGGAAAGATACGGCTTACTTCAGGTAGTATGCCGGCAAAGTTCTGGAGTGCCAACGTTTGCGTTCCAATGATGGAGCTTGGCTTGCTTGTGGCCATCAATCGATTTATGTAGCGCAGTAATTGATCCAAATCGTTCTTGAAACTCGTCCCCAAGTGATCACTCACTGCTCCTCCTAGCGCCCCGATAGGATCTTTGATACCCCGTTGGTTCTCTCTGCTCTTGACAATGAACTTGAACAGGTACGGCCAAACCTTGATAGCTGCTCGAAGATCCTTCGACGTCTCTATCCGCGTAGGGTCTGCCAGTAGCTTCGACATGGAGGCCATCAGACGGGTGTGGACGGTTTGGGAATGATAATGCTGATCGATGTACACGTCCAGCGTTGCCCTGAAGTTGTTAAAGCGACGATCCTGTACAATCCCAAGCATCGTCACCAAGGAATTAAAGACCAGATCATCCAATTCCCCGCTTCCGTTCCGTGGATTGACTACGATGCCGAAGAGTGCGTCGAAGATGTCTCGCAGGAACTTGACAATCTCCACCTCTCCTACAAAGGAGAATTGTATCAGGATCGCCTTGAGCTCCTCCACGTTCTGTGTGAGAAGCTTTTCCCAATGCAGTAGCTTCAAGAGGACTTCATTTTGCGTATAGCGAGCGGAGACTAGAAAGGTACGCAGCGTCATGACATCGCGAAGAGGCTGGATGATGTTGCTCAAGCTTGTGGGGACGGCTTCGTTCAGGCTCTTTCCCATCGGGATCGTGGAAGGAAGGGAAAAGTACAGCTCCGGGCTGATGTGCTGTGTCGGTCTGGAAGTCCTCCAGAGTAGCAGAGTATGACTGCCATCCGGTATAAAGGCATCGTTTGCTTCAAAGAGGGGCAAGAAAGCATGTGCAAAGGGCTGATTGACGACTGTAGTTTCGCCTCCCCCTTGCTGTTGCTGCGGTCCTCCCACTGCTCCCATCTTCTCTTCTTTGGAACTACGATGACGAAAGGAAAAGAATAAGTGGCAATTCTCCATGACTTCTTTTGGTAGCTGCAACTTGAGCAGTTCACCCCACGTTGGTGCATTCTGATGATAGAAGACTGTGCTGTCGAATTGCGTCACCAAGGCCTCCCCTGCTCCTCTCGAGATGACGTTGTCCAGCACCGTGCCATCTTTGTTCCGTACCTCCACGGAGATTTGAATGTTCCGTGGAGTGTTTCCACCGGGCATCTTGTTTCCCTGCGGAAAGAACTCTCCACTCCACAGCTTTATGTATGCTTCGTTTCGAGTATCGCCCGGGAACACGACGTCGGGAAACCCAAGTCGAGCGGTAAGAGGCGCGTCCTGCAGTAGACTTGGATTCTCCCGCACAATCGTCCTCTTTTCACCGTGAAAGACCTTGACGCTGATGGCCAACAGATCGGCCCGTGGTGATTTCTCAAACTCTTTGACACGAGAGGCAATGATGTCTTGATGTAGTGTACTGAACGCCGCTTCATTGACAGGGACAAAGATCGGCATGACGTGCTCGCGAAGTGTACTGGAAGAGACAATGTCAGATTGGAATCGATGGTCTTGACCCAATTCAACGACGGCGCATCCGAAAGGTCTTCGGAAACAACGATCTGTCGTCATGCGAGAGCTCTGGAAGCCAGGTGTTCGACTCAGATTCATCGATTCGGTGAAGCTTGTGTCGTTGGAGAGCTCACCTACCCCTTCGTTACCTTGACCGCCAGCAGGAGGTCTTTGCGTGTCCGAGTTGCTCAATCGCATGGCTCCGTTGCGTATGATTCGACAGACTAGATTGAGATCTTGCATGTCATTGGAGCTGAGATCAGTGAATAGAGCTCTCATCTTTCCAAGTTTGCCTTGCATCTCTCGCGCCGGAACACCTTGATGATTCAGGATGACGCAATACTCCTCTGTCAAGAAGCGAGATTCCGCCTTGTTGTAGAGGGAAAAGTACAGCTCTGCCGTCTCTCCAGGCATACAAGGGCTGGCTACAAATGCTCGGACATCCAGGTAGACATGAAAGTACTGCCAAAGGGAAGGATGTCAGTATCTGTCAATGGAAAGAGCTCACGAACCGGTAAGCAAGCTAAAGTATATAAAGACACTCACCTTGATGTTGTTGGCTTCATCGACTCCACTGAATGCACTGGATCTCCTGGGCTTGAGCTGAGCTACTTGTCTGGTAACGCCTTTTCCCGCCGATGAATTCGTATTCGTCACAGAGGCACCGAACATCCCCGAAGATGAAGTAATTTGATTGACGATCCCGAATGCATTCGACGCCCCCAAGTCACTCGAGTCTTGCCCCTTTTCCTGATCGACGTAGGCCAGAGCTGTCTGCAGAGCATACAGACGTATGCCACTAATCCAGCTTTCAGGATCTGATTCTTTTCCAGTAAAATCGACATCGACTAAGCCACCTCGGCCTGGATGTCGCACAATGACATCGAGCCCCTGCTGGACATTTCCCTTGACTAATCTTGCTACA
Source organism: Exobasidium rhododendri (assembly GCA_026210745.1). Taxonomy (NCBI): domain Eukaryota; kingdom Fungi; phylum Basidiomycota; class Exobasidiomycetes; order Exobasidiales; family Exobasidiaceae; genus Exobasidium; species Exobasidium rhododendri. Next base: position 1,660,738 of record CP110631.1, read on the forward strand.
CACTCTCTCCTCAGCTTCTCGACTTCTTCTTCACTTAGCGTTTGGGCTAGTAGCTGCCTTCTAGCGATGTGTAAGACTTCAATGTGTTCCCGGACAGCGTGAAATAGTGCGTAGTCTCTCCTCGACAGGTAGACGTACATCAGTGCACTCCATTCTCTCAAGGCACATGCGATCTCGTCAACAAGAGGCTCTATCCCTCCACTCTTTGTCTCATCACCACATTTCAGGCTTGGCAGAGGAGGCGGTGGTCGCTCTTCATTCGATTGAGAATCCTGCAAAATGAAAGATTGCCTCGAGGAATCAAAGGTGATTTTATTCGGTCCGAAGGACGTACTGACTTGGCTCAGCACGACTCCTGCACGAGCCGGTGTGGCTATCGTAGGACTTGCTGGCTGGCTTGCAGTGTTTTCATCTTCTTCTGCTAAGGTCTCCATATGGTTAGAAGCTACTAGCTGCTTCAGTGGAGGTGGTGCAGTTGCTCCAATGATACCCAATTCTTTAGCCTTTGCAAATACCTCTGTCAGACGCATTTCAGCATCGTCAAGATGCTCTTTGATGTGAACATTAGCTCTTGGGAAAATGCCGACATATACCTGAGGCTCTTCTTGTAGGCTTGCTCCAGCTGCAATAGTACTTGGAAAGGCAGAGTAATCGGATAGACTGCTTGCTGTTGTAGCCGACGTCGGAACTCTCGTGGTCGAAACGACGTACCCCCTCACCCAGCACACCTCCTTGTGACCTAATTGTTCAAATATATACACTTCATCTCCCACTTCTAGCCCTATCAGATGTGTCTGTATTGTAGCAAGCCTGGCGGAAGAATCTGCTTGATCTTCCGCCTCTACCTCTTCTTCTGTAGAAGTCAACGACGCCAAGTCAGGGAGGAAAGGTGAAACTGCGAAGCCATATTCAATTTTGGAAAGTGGCTCCCATCTCCTGTAAGACGATGTTGTGGGTGACGGAAGTGACTGTGGAGCTACTGCTGCATTAGAGCCTGTACCAGTGGATGCCGCCATCCTACTCAAGCAAGATCGCAGTGGCCAGACTTGACCGAGCAAGCCGTAGAGCGAAAAGCCCGAGCTGCAGTTGCGATGTAGTCCTCAGCAATGCCGGAAATTGCAGACAGAGGCCAGAAAGCAGAGCAACTCCTGATCTTGAAGCACGACGACCTTCAGCGTTGGCCAGACTTGCGTCGGTAAGATGTGTGCAAACAGAAGCGAATTGTGGGGGAACTTGTATAGGATGGAGGCGAGCACCACACTTGTCTTGCTCGCAGTGACTTTGAAAACCTAAAATCGGGCCTCTCTCAATAAGAACGAGAAGATATTCACGTATATAAGTCACAGTAGCCCCTTAGCGCCAATAGACCTGCGCCCATTTCTTCTTTCTTACTACTACAACTGCTATCGACGCGCTCTGCACTTTCATTTGGCACGTCGCCGTCAAGTTTAGCATCAGCCTGGCAGATCTGCATCCGAGAAGTTTCCACGCCCAATACAGAGGACACGATGGAAGAAGGATCACGGCGTAGGAGACGTACAACTCAACCACAGGAAGCTGCAGCATCACCCTCCCGGTCTTCGCCGCGGCCGTCTCGACATGCGGGTGGCACAATCTTCGCTACAGAGGACGCGCCCTATCTCTTGCCGTCTGGTCGACCGATGCGACAACGGTCGAGTGCCAATTTCCGACAAGCTGCATCACCACCGGCACCAGCTCCAGCTCCAACATTAAGGACTTTCCGGGCGAGTGCCTCTCGATCAACGAAGCGAGACTACTCAGCTTCATCTCCTCTAGAAGACAGCTCCGATAAGGAGGAATACGTAGACGAGGAGGCAGAGGAAGAAGTCACACCATCTCGTGCAAAGAGACTGACGATGCGAGTAAAGTTACCACCACCTCCTGCACCTGCTCCGGCTCCGGCTCCAGCTCCCACACTATCTCTACGAGCATCCTCATCAAATCTAGCTTCCTCTTCGCCTTTCAAAGTGACTTTGGGAGGCAGGGGTAGAGGCAACACACGTACTGCAAAGAGGGCGAGATTGGCCGAAGAAGAAGACGCTGGCTGGATGGCTGAGGCTGATTCAGATGGAGATGCTCAGATTGTCTACTCGATCATCTTAGCAAAGATACAGTCGTGGCTGTCGAGCAATTCCAACATTCGACTAAGTAGCTTTTTTAGCACCGTTCCTTCTGACACAAAGGTAAGTCATTTCCAAGGCGTACGTTCATGATCTTGCTCTTAACGAAGCCTCTGTGTGTAGTTTGAAGTGCCCATAACACTGGAGATGATCGGCGAAAAGGTCAGCAGGTCAGAATACGGCTCATCGATCGACTTTGAAAAGGACATGCTACAATTGTTCTACAATGGCCGCCGATATTTTGAGCCTGGCTCCGAAGCTTACGGGGGAGTTCTACTCCTACAGCGAATGTACCAGCACATGACGCAATCTACGGAAAGTGCCAAGGAAGATATCGATGATGAAACCATCTCGAAGAATTATGCTTCTTTGCGTTATGGTCCCTGTGAGGACCAAGGTGAAGGACAAGGGGAAGCGACCAGTATAGGTGAAAAGGTCAATGTAAATCTTCTTCGTTACAAAGGGCAGGAGCTCTACGTTGGCAACTTCGTCCATCTCAGCAATCCTACAGACCCTAGCCGACCAATCATTGCTCAGATCTTTAAGACGAGAACGGAAGAACTGGGAGCTGGCAAACAAGACTGGATCACTGCGTGTTGGTTCTTGCGACCAGAGCAGACCAAGCACCCTCGCTCGATGCTGTTCTGGCCGGATGAGGCTCTGAAGACGAGTCAATTCGTCGAGCATCATGTCGAGGATGTGATGGAGATGATCTGTGTCATGTACTACACAAAATATATGAAAGGAAGACCGGCAGAAGGGGAAGGAGGATGGAAAAATGGCGATCCATTGTACGTTTGTGAGAACCGCTTTCATGCTGAAAAGGAGCAATTTTACAAGATCAAGAATTGGGTGGGGGTCATGCCAGATGAAGTGAGACACAAGCCTTTGTGAGTCTATGCAAAGTAATAGTGCGAAATTGATGATGGGAAATTGATCTCTTGGCCTCTCGTCCATGCCTGCAGTGACACGATAGAATTCGATCAACCGATGGCACAGCCGACCAAAGTCAAATCGCCCTTCTTGCTCGGCTCCAATGGACCGGGGGGAATTGCTGACGAGAGCTACCGGCCTCCCATTGCTACACCTTCCCTGATTCGAAGTAATAGTAGTTTCCTGGGAAGTGGTGCAGCTAGCCCTATGACAGTGGGCGGAGCTTCTAACGTCGGCGCGATCATTCCCCGTGCTCCGCTCCGAGTTCATGCCGGTGCCAGTACCGATGTGCCAGCTGCTGGTGCTTCCACTTCAGCCGTCAAAATACCTCAATTGTTCAAGGAGTGGAGCGATGAAGTGCAATCACAACGAAGGGCGTATCTTAAGGCAAGGGCACAAAGGAATGACACGAGCGGTGCTCCTTCCACTGATGTCGCAGCAGGTGATCAAAAAGCTACAATGCCTACGATCGGAAATGAAAGGAACCCACCGATTGCCCCAGCGATCGATCGTTGCGTTAGTAGTGTCATGCTTCAGATGGACGTTCCAGCTTTCTACAAGACCCTACCCCCGCCGACTCAACAACACTTCCAACAAGACTCGGAGAGTGGTAAAGTGCTCTGGTATCCTGCTCCTCCTTTCCTGGCGCCGACCGAGACACAGACTCAAAAGGTGTGGAATCGCGGCAACAAGTTGCTTCTTCCTTCTCTCGACTATCTTTACCACATGGCCGTCGAAGAAAGTAGTAGGAAGTAAAAGCTATTTTGTACGGAGAGATCTTGCAAGCTATTCCGTGGGTGAAGCAGAGCTACTTACGACGCTGCATCAATTCTCAATGCGTCTTTAACCCCCTCGTCCACACGGCCGCCGCCCCCTCCATCTGTTTCTCCTAATCTCTATCTTTGGGTTCGAATGTGCTTCTGATTGCAGCTTACCTGCAGTGGAACCTTCCGACTCCCTTGAACGTGAATTTTAGTAGAGGCATGTGCGCCATTGCACTAGGCCATGCGTTCTTGTAATCCGTGCATGAGAAATTGTATTTGTCTTTCAAAGCTTAGGTGGTGGAATTCTTCCGCCCCTCCCCTACCCCTTTAACACACACCCCCCCCTTTTTTTTACAGGCAGGGCCGATCTCCGTCCGGAAAATTCCTTTCGAATTTTAAGAACTTGCGCGCCGCGCGCGTTTTTCGATCAAAAAGGGACACGGCAATTGTTGCCTCCCTTTCCTCTTTCTCCCTCCCGCTATCACCTTTGATACCATCACAACGCTACTGACTCCCTCTATTCTTCATTAAAGTCGAATCGAGACTCCACCGTTTGTAAGCGCCTCCTCTCACTCAGAACACGGCAGATAAAATTTGCGAGAATTCAGGATTATCCTTGAAGCTCAGATTGCCCAGCGTGTTTGCAAATCAGCTTTGCTCCTCTCGTAAGTGTGGCTCGAGTCCCTCTCCACTCTGGTTTCCTCTCTTGCTTACTATTGTGGTATATATTCTTTACCCGTACAGACAACTCTCACCGAGGTAGCAAGCACTCTTGCCCTGGACATATAGCAGCTCATTAACAAGCCTTACCTCCAAACAACACACTTATTGACTTTTATACTATTTTCATCATGGCACCTATCGCAAATGGAAATGTCGCCTTGAACGGACGCAGCAACCTAAATGGAGCTCACTCCTTGCCCATCAACCCTACTGCTGCTCGTCACGAAGAAACGGAGACGATTCGGGTCGCTTCGCCTAATGTCAAGTACGAGGCTGAAAGCATCACCTCTCGCTACCAGTACCATCAGACTCATGTTGAGACTGTTGACATGGGTAACGGCAAGAAAGAATTTGTTGCTACCCCCGTCACCGAGACCTACGAATTCAAGACCAAGACCAAGGTCCCAAAGACTGGGTGAGTTGCCTATAGTGTGATCATGAGCAAGGAGAATCGAGAATGGCTGCTGACTGTCTTGCTTTGCCACTGGTAGACTCATGCTCGTCGGTCTTGGTGGTAACAATGGATCGACTATTGCCGCTATGGTAATGGCAAACCGTCACAATCTTACCTGGAACACCAAGGAAGGTGTGCAGAACGCTAATTACTACGGCTCCATCGTTCGAGCTTCCACTATTCGACTTGGAATGGACCCAAAGACCGGAAAGGACGTGAATGTACCCTTCAGCAACGTCTTGCCCATGGTGCACCCCAACGACTTTGTTCTTGGAGGCTGGGACATTAGCAGCTTACCCCTCGATGCTGCCATGAGTCGAGCCAAGGTTCTTGAATACGACTTGCAACGAACTGTTGCTCCTTACGTGGCAGACTTGACTCCTTTGCCTTCCATCTATTACCCCGACTTCATCGCTGCCAACCAGAGTGATCGAGCTGATAATTTGATTCCTGGCAATGACAAGGCTGCTCATGTGGAACACATTCGAAAGGACATTCGAGACTTCAAGCAAAAGAACGGACTCGACAAGGTCATTGTCGTCTGGACCGCCAACACTGAGCGATACTCGGACATTATCCCGGGCGTGAATGACACCGCTGACAATCTTCTCGATTCGATCAAGAAGTCTCATGAAGAAGTGTCGCCCAGCACCGTCTTCGCTGTCTCGTGTATTTTGGAGGGTGTTCCTTTTGTCAACGGGGCTCCTCAGAACACCTTTGTACCCGGTGCAATTCAGCTGGCTGAACGTCATCGAGCTTTCATTGCTGGTGACGACCTCAAGACTGGTCAAACGCGTTACAAAACGGCCGTCATCGACTTCTTGGTGAATGCTGGTATCAAGCCTTTGAGTGTGGCCAGCTACAATCACTTGGGAAACAACGATGGACACAATCTAAATGCTCCTGCTCAATTCCGTTCAAAGGAGATTTCCAAGAGCTCCGTCATTGATGATGCCGTCGATGCTTCTCACCTACTCTACCCTCGAAAGGTGGGCAAAGACGGCAAAATCACTGTGGACAAGCCCGCTCATTGTGTTGTCATCAAGTACATGCCGCCCGTTGGTGATCAAAAGGTGGCTATTGATGATTTTACCTCTGAATTGGCCATGGGTGGACGCAACACCATCTACACTGTCAATCAATGTGCTGACAGTGTCTTGGCTTCACCGATTATCTTGGATCTGGCCATTCTTGCCGAGTTTATGACTCGAATCTCGTACGCTAAGCCCGCTAACGAAGAGCAAAGTACACAAGAGCAATACTCTGGCCTTTACTCGATCATGTCCTTGCTCTCGTACAGTCTCAAGGCACCTCTCGCTAAGCCCGGTACTGATGTGGTCAATTCGCTCACTCGTCAACGCGCTGCCGTCACCAACTTTTTGCGAGCTTTAGTCGGTCTCCAACCTGAAAGTGACCTGCTCATGGAACGAAGAGTCTGGTAGATGCATTTGCCATCGTCCTCCGTCCTCCGTCCTTTTCTTCTCATCTCTTCTCTTCTCTTCTTTATTCCTCTTGACGGTATTTCTGTTCTCGTTCGCTTCTCCCGATTGTACGTCGCTAGATTGAAGCCTGTTCCTGCCTCTCTCTTTCATGATCGTAATGTCATTTGCCTTTCTCGTTTTTCTTATGCTTGCATCCTCGTCGTCGTGCCCGGACGAAGAGAATGTAAAGGTGAGGTTCCACCCCTCGCTCAACTCTTGGGTTGGATCTTTCACAATCTCCTACGCTTCTCGGGGAGAGGAGTGGAGTTTTTTAAATACACTAAGTTTCGTGGCGACGCGTCCGACCCTTGTTGGTTGAACTGTGTATGTGTGTGAGAAATTAGGAGCTGCACCTCCTAGTGATAAACTTAGGGAAATATACATACTTACTCCTGGAACCGCCTCTTCACCGCTTTCAAGTGCCTCGACATTGCAGTCTTCTTTGCTTTGTGACTCATGGCGATCTCTGCAAGTATCAGTAGACTTGTGGGTTCCTTCCTTCGGGTCGTCTTAATCCCCCTCATTCTTGTTGGTATACCCGTCTGGCCGATCTTAGGCTTGCTTTGCATTGGTGAGTGTGTGAGGGTCTTTCATGCTGCAGATCTCACACTGAAATTTTTCATCCCTTGCACTCATGACAGTACCCATCATTGGCATCATGTATGTGCACCATCTTCCCCTCGACATTTCTTCTCTCACGATTTTGCTCACACTAGCCCACCTCTCTGCCTCATTCTCTCTCTACATGCAGCACAATTCCGCTGTTCTTGCTTCTCACTATCTTGCTCCTTTATTCCGTCGCTTGGTTCTCTTACTTGACTTTGGCTCAAGCAGATCCTCCCGGCATCAAAGATGGAATCATCACAACCTTTTTGCCCTTTTTGCCCTACTCACCATTACGATGTCTAAAAGTGAACTGGGCAGCAGCGCTATACGCAATTTCAGCATGTAGAGTCGTCTTACCTGCTATCTTGGACTGGTCGTATCGAAGAGTGATGGTCCTGGGAACTCAGGGAGGAGGGATAGTAAAGTGAGTGTCACATTGTATTCATGTGCAGAGTTGCAACGAAATGGAAGAACTCGGATTGTGTGCAAGGTAGAATAATTGTTAGAGACTGAGCGATACATCCTTCTCATAGGGAAAATATATTATACGGCTCTCCTCATCCTGGCAAACGACTAGATATCTATCTACCGCCTTCCAAACAGCCAGGTGCAGGTATGGAAGAAGGCCCAGAAGTGTCTGTCAGGATGAGACATAGGAAACATTCGACTCTCTTTGCGGAAGCAGCAGCTCCCGACCTACCATATGCTGGTACCTCTAATGACGCCGATGGAGACTCCACCCGGAAATTGGCAAAGGCACCTGTAGTCGTCTTTATTCCCAGCCCTATCCCACCTCTCACATGGACGGGCAAGAGGGTAAGTACGGTGTTGTACGAAACAAGAGAAGAGCGTGCATTTGTCCGGCTGACGATGAAAACCGTTATAGAAAACATACTTGCAATTGGCGCTCAGGTTACGGAGGATGGGCTACTGCGTAGTGGTGCCAGATATCGTGAGTCAGCGCAGATGGAAGTATGGAGAGATAGAAGAAAGACGGGCCTTATTCCTTATCTATCATCTTCTTCAATAGACGTTCTATCCTGAGGCAAGAATAAATGCCTCGATTGTAGACCTTCGACTAGTCCTACGATGGGTAGCGGATAATTGCGAGCGATATGGAGGGGATGCAAAGCGGATCAATCTTCTTGGTCATGGGATGTCTGCTCATCTAGCCATGCTGACCCTCACGCAAGAAGCAGTGGTGCTAAGTCGTGAAGGCTTTCTACAGCAAGAGTATCAACGTGAATCGGATCGGGAAAAGATGACACGATGGGATGATTCGAATGATGAGAGTACCATGCGAGCTGATGAAGACTCGATCAAGAAAGCCGAAGATCGTCAACATCGTACCACGACAGCACGAACGCATAGCAGTACAGCAGAAGAGAATGCATGGGTGGATGAGCCAAATGAGTATGAATTGCCTCCTGGGGCTGTTATAGCAGGCTCGGAAGACATACCCACTTCCTTTGCGCAGACAATGCAGTCGGCAGAGGATGGAAAACGGAGTGGGGTCCCATTTCCTGCTTCCTCGGCCAACCGGTGGCAGCAAAGAGGTGGAAGCGATGACACTGTCGCAGCTACCACACGGACCGACTCTAATACTGCCGCTTCTATCTCCAATGGTCTTCGTAGAGTCGAGATTTACGAACCACAAATTGAGATTCCCCCGATTGCTGGGGTGATTCTGCTGGCTGGTGTGTTTGATGTGATCAAGTGCTTTCGAGGGGAGTCGGATCGTGGGGTTGAACATCTTAGTGCTCTAAGAAGGAGTTGTGGCCCTAGTCACACGTCTTGCTTGGTGAGTCGATTGCAGGACGAGGAAGGTGGTGGGACTTTGTGACGGGAAGGGGGCGGGAGGCAAATACTAACGATGCTCTCCCTCAGCTGCATTCACCTGCACACCTTCTCTACGCTGCCAAGAATATCATAGATGTGTCTCTTTTGCCGCCAAAGTTTCTTCTGTGAGATGCCTCGTCGATCGGCAGACCGGGGCACTTCAACGACTCCCTAATTAATACTCCGCTTTTCCGTTACACAGTATTCACGGCGGAAAGGACACGGTGGTGGACATAAGCCAATCGACGCTACTCAAGACTCTGTTGAGCGGCATCGGAGTAGACAATGTCAACCTACGAGCTTATCGGGAATTAGGACACGCCGAAGCAGTCGCCTGTGAGTGCTCAAATACTGACCGCGGGAGAAGGACTGCTATTCCGCATAAACTGCCCTTACTGACTGACGACTTCCGCTTGCACACACACAACCTTTTCTTTTTTTTCATTTCTTTGTCTCTCTCCGGTCGATAGCGCTCTTTCTCGGTATGGGCAAGTCATCGACGCGCTACTCCAAGCAAATCCTCCACGACGTGAGCGACTTCATCTCTTCCTGATGTTCACACGCAAACACAAACGCACTATCAATCGAGGAAAAAGGACCCTCAAGCGGCCTCCTGTACATCAAGGGCGCAACCCACACACTCACCTTTTGCAATGCCATCTTTATCCTTTGCCGACAGTCGCCATCGCGATGAGCGGGTCGGGAAGAGAAAGAGGACATGCACCCTGAAGCTGTTCCGGACCTATTCAGGGGTATACAGAGCTGTTCAGAGAGCGAGCACGACGATCCGATCATTGTCCCGATTTTGATGGATATTTTTCGACGAGCGCATGTCAGAGGGAGAAGGAAGACAAAGTAAAATTCAATTTTATCCTCTCAGGCGATCATCTACAATTAGAGAAAAGAGGCACTCTTTGCGTGGAGAATGGGTAATGAGAGTGAAGAGATGTGATGGAGAGATGAGACGCGGATGCGAGAGAAGTAGTGGAGGAGGATAGGTTGATGATGTCGTTCTTCTTGTTGCGGCTATTGTTGCGGTTGTGATTGTCGTTGTTGTTGTTGTTGTTGTTGTTGTTGATGGTGATGATGACTGAATCTCTTGGCAGCGATCACGAATATAAAGATGAATGTGAGTGAGAACAGATGGACGGATGAGAGAATGGATGTGTAGGGAGGGCCTGTCATTTCTCTTCCCTTATCTAGGTCAAGCCTGGTCAGAGACACAAGTGAGAACGGGATAGAGGAGCGGACCCCACCGAGAGAGGTAATAATTACTATAGTGGTCGTTGCAGGGCGGTGTGAGACCAATGCGCTTGTCTTTTGTCAGATCGTACGTCAAATCGTGTTCGAGACGGAATTAGCAGAATCGTGTGTGGAAAGGTGAATATTTGTGCAGAGAAGTCGTAAAATTGGCGGGGCCGTTAAGGTATTCAGGACGATGAAGAGGGAAAATGGAGTTGAGCTAGTGATCGCAAGACTTCATCAGCCGTCTCTGGCTCGGGTGCATGTTGGATTGCCGATGGAGCAAGTCTAGAAATGCTGGGGGAAGGTATGTGATGGTGGTGGTGGTGGTGATGATATTGAGACGAGGAAGCGGGTTGATTTTGCTGTTGATGCGAGAATGAATGTTGCTGTTGGTGGTGATGATTCTGGTGTTGTGGCTGTGTTGGCATCTGTTGCTGTTGCTGTTGTTGTTGAAGTCGTGGTGCAAAGATGCCGATGGAATTGGTGTAATCATTGCTGCCTCCACCACCACCACCACCACCGCGACCGACTTGATTCGAAATGCCAGTCATTGGGTTCGGGCTACTTCCGATGGCCCCAAACACTCGCTGATTGTTGGTGCTGTTGATATGGTGGAGACTGTTATTGCTGCTGGGGAAGCTGGAGTTGGACATCTTGCCTGTCATAGTAGGTCTCATGCCGTCCATGCCATTATGACCGGCAATCGCTTGTTGGACTACTTGTTGTGCTGCCATAGCTCCTATGTCTAAGCTCTGGGTTCGATGAGAGAAAGATCGGGGCTTTCGAAGTGCTCGAACGGAGTCCTCAAGATTCATGGCGGCCGCTACGTCTTCATTGGGTCGTTGAACAGAGTGTGAATCGCCCGACAATCTGACGCTCCTTGGCGGAAATATAATTCCACTTCCGACACCACCACCTTGACTGGCAGTAGAGGCGGTGGAACGGTGATGCAAGAAGTTCGGCGCACCCCAAACATCTCCCCCACCTCCAAGACTACTCGTAGCATTCGTCGGACCGTCTGGAAAAGGAGTCGTAAACATGGAACTGTTGATCAGGGGTGAGTTGTTGGCATTTACGACGCTGGTAGTCGTCGTCGACATTGAAGGGACGGGAGCGACAGCACCAGCTGAAGGAAAGAATCTACCTTGTTGAGAAGTATTGGGCGAGTCAAATAAGGCTTTAATGTCAGGAGTAGAGGCAGCTGCACGCAAGATGTTGCTCTCCTGCGCTTGTTGTTGCTGCTGCTGCTGCTGCTGCTGCTGATGATGTTGAAGGTGTTGTTGCTGCTGGTGGTATCTCGCAGCGAGATCGGTCTGGAACGAGTCGGTCGATTCTGTCGCTTGGGAAACGGACGAAATCAGCTTATTTGCAAAGTGGGGAAAGCTGGAAGCAAATGAATCAGATCTCTGCCTTTCTTGCGTCTCGTATACGTCGATGTTTCGACTGATTAAAAAGTCCTCCAACGCATCCTTGGCAGCGGGTAGGAAGTCAGCATTGCTTCGATTCAGTCGTAGCTTGAACACAGCTTCACCTCCTCTCTGTTGCTGCTGCGAATTCGACCCAATAGTTGGAGAAACATCCTGTTGGTGACCATTCATGACAAGCACGATGTTGATGTTCAAGTCTCGCTTGACGCGCTCCGTCAGGGCGACGAATTCATGGGAGGCCAACAGTCGCTCCAGATCGACCGAGTAAGGTGTCCGGAATTCCGCTTCGAATGGCACATGATCCAAGAGCATCTGAGCTGCAATGTGAATTTGCGATTCTGGTCCAAAGATGGAGACCAGATCGACGGCCGACTCGGGTGGAGGAAAGCGAATCAAGCATCCTAGTTTGCTCTCGATGTCGTGAATAAAGATTCCTTTTTCGCCGAGTAGTGTCCGATGATAGCGCCTCGCAATAGGGACGGTCTCTGTGACGAAATCTCGATCCTTTGGATTCACCAACTCCATGACGGCCACTTTCAGGTTCTCCAGATTTGGCGAATTCTTGGCAGGTGTTCGGGCAATTACATTGTCTTCACAGTCGAGAAAGGGATAGGTCTCCAGATCTAAATCCTGCTTGGAGTAAAATTTGACGTAGACGCCGTACTTTTTCATGGTTCGTTGGATGTTCTTGCCACCTACGCCAATGATCCTCTTGTGATAATTTTCGGGAATGTGAAAGGACACTTCTGCGGGAAGTTCTTCTAGCAGGAGGTTGAGTCCCTGCAACGTGCCGCCTCGATCGTTGCTCGAAATGTCGATGAGAAAATTGTAATCGTTGAACGTTTCAAACTTGATTCGGACGCCCTGCTTCATGATTTTATTGATCTTTCCATTCTTTTTGCCACTGATGAATTCACGATGTTCGTTTGCCAATTCAATCTGGAATCGTACTTCGAAGTGGTGTGGCTGGATTACGTCCAGGTCGAGCAACTGCAAGATTCCATGCCGCACTTCTGACTCGAGGCCGTGCAATTCAAAGCAATTTCCCTTGAAGACCACTTCGGCACCGGAAGCATTAGCGATTTGCTTTATGATGGGCGTCATCTGTGTGGAGTTCAACGCGCTCGGCGTCATGACGTTCTCAAATTGAGGTGGTAAAAGCCAGAGAGAAGCGATGTAGAACTGACAAGCCAATTGCATGACAGATCGAATGGTCCTTTCGATGCTGACTCTGTTGTCTCCGTAGACGGTAACCATGCTTGCTTGTGATCCCAACATCGGCAAATGGATGAAAGTGGCGTCATCCATCATGAAAGTACGCAGCTCTTCAATCTTTTCCAACAGCATCCAATCAATCTTCCGTGGCAGTACAGCCGTGTCTCTTGAAATGATGTTCTTACTCTTATGAAGGGATACCTGAAACAACATCTCTCTTGCTCTTTGGACACCAAAGTATTCTCCGGTCAGGTAGACGGTGTTCTGTCGAGTTAGGATGGTAGCGACTCGAGTGGAAGACAAGACACCGGAAAAGGGGGAAGGCAAATAGATGTTCGTCCCGGTTTCCTCCTGGATGGTCTGTATGACGCATCTCTTTCTACCGCCTACGATGTTGTGCAATTTGTACTCAATCTCACAAGCTTCCGAATGGAGTCCGCTCAATTCATCCAACATGACCATGACTCGAACTCTAGCATGTTCCGCTCCTTCCAATTGGCCAGAAATAATCATCTCCACGTTCCTTTCCATCTCCAGTCCATACCCTAAGTCAGCACCATAATACTCATTGCTCACAAGAGAGATGAAACACTTGCATCCTATGGCAATCTCGTCTAGTCGTCTTCGTACGTCTGGCTTGAGGTAATCGCTTGGGATGAAGCCTCCGTGTTGATGAGCAGAACCTGGCAAGATGTCGAGGAGATTATTGCGGGGCACCTTGATTGTCAATCTCGTCTTGAAAGGGTGATCTCTCAAGATCTGACCTCGAGCAGCCATTACCTGCTGATAGCCTCCCGAGAGGTGAAAATTGTACTGTGGTGCCCTCATTGTGCTACTTCCTACCACACTTTTCCCTAAGTTCTGCTGAGACCCCGACATGGAACTTGACGTAGTCTTCATTGCCGTTGGCAGAGATGTATGCGATTGTTGACCATTGGAGCGACTGTTGGAAAAGGTAGATGACGGACTGAATATCCCTCCTGCACCATTAGGATACGCATCGAAGCCTTGGGCGTATTGCTGATACGGGTATTGAGACGGAAACGGCAACGTGGCAGGGCCAGGCAAAGAGGGAAACGATTGTCGATGGAATGGATCGCTGCTCAGAGAAGTCGAACTGCTGTTTGCATGTAAGGTAGTCAAGCTGCTAGAGGGATGTTGCGCGGCGGTAAAACTGACGAGGCACTGGTGACTGCTCATTGCTTCTACGCTTAGACGTTGCATTGAATCGGTCAAATCATTGGTACTTGGTATCTGGTGCAAGAACCCGAAAGCAGACAGAGAACCAGAAGCGCTATGGGTAGCACTTCGTGGCTCCGAAGGCGATCGAATGCTTCCACCCGCAGTTCCAAAGGCCGGTGCCGTACTTGCAGCAGTGCTGTTTGCGGAAACAGAAGTCGTAGAGGAAAGGTCCAAAGATGAATTGGTCCCAACTGTTGACCGACTATCCCGATTCTTGGAGGCCAAACTGCGCTGATCCCTAGAACTGAGGTCGGGCGAGAAAGCGTCTCCAGTCGGTGTGCTCTCCTTTCTGCCGTCGACATTCATGGTACTGGGATTGCTCAACGAGGATTTCGGTAATGGCGAAGCAGCTTTGGAGGTTTCTTCGATCGTGGAATCCATCCCGTCGCCTTCTCCTTCTGTCTCTCCACCTTCCTTTTCTGATCCAGTTCCCACCGCTTCCACGATACGATCGCTGGTTCTCTTGTTACCTCCAAATGCAGCTGGCATGAAGGCTTTCACACTTGGAGGTAGTCGAGAACGCATGGAGCTCATCCGACCAGTCGATCGAGCGGCATCATTTCGATTGGCATCTCCATTTGAGAAGTTAGTTGGTGAGGTGAGGGTGTTCGGACTGTTCGCTGCAGCAACAGCTGCGGGTGTACCACTATCATCCGCAAAAGCTACTGCGCCAGAAGGCCGAGGAAGCGTGAATGATGTAGAATAGATGTCCATGGCTGAGTGCGACGAAACAAAGTCAGTACAGTGCCTTGGATGTAGACGTGGACAGGAATCCTCACCTTTGTGCCCTTAAAAGGTTGCGACAGGAAGTTCTGGACCTCCTTCTCTGTAATAACTATTCGAAGTTGAATCTCCTAATCTGCCTTGCAGCCGTGCCCGCGTCCTTTCTCTCCCCGCCGAAGGTATGATGATCAAAACAGAAAAGGTTCACTTATCAGTATGAAGCTTTTCTGATTTCGCAGAGTACTATTGTCGAGCTGATGGTGCCTACCGAGGCGACATGCAAGACGGTGAAAGAGTCGGAACAACTATTGGTAAATCTGCCCAGCGGACTCAGCAGCACTTCTTGTGTATCGACGGTCAGCAAGTCGAGGAGCGCAAGAACAAACTTCGTGGCCCACAAATGCTCCAACTGATTAGGCGAATGAGGACAGCGCTTCGAATCGATATTGAGGCTAAACAGAGTCGGAAGCCCCTGAAGGAATAGGAAGACTCGACCCGAAAAAATCGTCGCAAAAGCGGTCCGGCTGCTTGTCTCTGCGTCTTCCTTCAATTTTCAGTCAAGAGGAGAATGAAGGTCCTTTCGCGTTAAACGCCCGAAGATGATGAAATGAACTGAAAGAGGAATGGCAAGGGTAATGGTGTCAAATGATCATCGTCGAGCGGTCCTTAATGGAAAACAAGTCTTGAAGAGGAAGGCGCTTCATCTTTTCCGTTAAAGTTGTGTCACGTGGGAGGATGGCTGCAAGTCCCTCGCTCCGTGGAAAGTAACAGCCCAAGGGAGAAGAACTTGACGCGAGAGACGTGCTTGTGCCATTTTTAGAATATCTATTCGCGTGGCTCAAAGTTGACCTAAATTAATTGGGCTGCCTGAGATACACACTACGCACAATTAGAGCGTTTTCTGGATCGATGCTTGGCCGTTCGCGCTCTTATAACCCCGTCATCAACTATCATATACCAATATCCCTTCAACGGTAAGCTCACTGTGGCTTAAGGAGGTCTCATCACCCCTCGAAAATCTCTTCGCCTTCGTCGTCTGGGGCTACTCAAGCGCTGATACGACCAAAGTGGACCAATCCTTCCTCCCTCTCCTCCGTGCGGCGCTGCGCCCCCTGGCTTTGCTACGGGGGTTCTGACCTGACCCGTCCTTGCTGGCGCCGCTTGCAAAGACACTTTCAACTCTCACATCACTTCTACGAATCACAAGGATCAGCGGTACCTTTGTTGCCACGAATATCTTTGGAAGTCTGCAGGTAATTTTATAGTCTTTGAAGAAATGGCCGCGCTCGCATCGAGGTCGCCGCTGGTCAGCAGCCTGGACAGCTTTCACAACCCTGAAGTAGACAACAAAGAGGCGAGGAGCCCCAATATAACTGTGATCGATCCGGATAATGGCCAACATCTCGGAGGAGCAAGTGGGTCTAGGCCTCTACCGAATCTTGGCCTGCCAAATTTCTCGCGCAATGCAGAGGTAGAGTCAGAGACACCTGTGACGATAGACGAGGAGTTTCCGGAACCTATCTGTGGAGGCTGCAAGATCTTGATCGACGAGAGCTCGGCCGATGCTGGAGTGATACATTTTGCGTGAGTACCTACCAGAGTACACTTGTCAGTATGAGGTAGGTCGCTCATTGTCAATCAAATTAATCCTTCTGCAGTACGCAACTGTGGCATGTTGACTGCTTTCGATGTGCAAAGTGTCACGACTTAGTGACGACTGATCGAGACGACATCCTCTTGCTTTCAGATGGCAATCCGATTTGTGGACAGTGCAACTATTCCTGTCAGATCTGCGGACTTCCTATCATGGAAGAAGCAATCATGACGGGAGACGAATCGTATCACGCTGCTTGCTTCACTTGTCGGTCTTGTCGCTCACCCATTGCCGAGCTGGTCTTTGCAAAGACTAGTCAAGGCATCTACTGCATGAAATGCCACAATCAGAGAGTTGCTCGGAGTAGAAGACACGCTGATAAAAAAAAGGGAATTGGCAAGGTGAGTGCTAGATTACGCCTGCTTTGGTCCTCATCGAGCGAAAATACTCACCCACGCACTCCATACTTGTGACTGTAGTCATCGTCATCGAAGCGACCCGAGGACAAGGCGACATCCACTTCGAAGAATGCATTCGAGGACAAGTCGCCTTCCCAATCAGCATCGGTGGAAAGCAGCCCTACGATGGCAAATGAATTGGAACAAGGATCTGGCGCGAAAGGAGTGACACCTTCTGCCTCTACCGCTTCCTCTCTCAGTCCATTTCCCAAACAAACAACGAGCTCGGCCGGTTCGATCTCAAAGAGGCCTCTCAATCCTCCTCCTCCAGTAACATCGCTTCGCGAATTACGTGAAGGTCGATTGAGTGCCAATCGTTCGTCGGGAGAAACTACAGCAGAAGAGGGGCCAAGTCGATCTACTTTAAGAAGTCCGATGGATAGATCACCTCCACCAATACCACCTCCATCGCCCAATTCACTTGCTTCACCCGGTGGTCGTAGCGTACGATCTGAAAAGGAGGTCTCCTTGAGTAGACAATCATCCACCCGAGATGAACACGCCCAAGGAAGGACGACTCCGACTGCCGGTCTCGGAATCGGTCTCGGCGCAGAAGGGAGAGAGGAGAAACGTTACTTGGAAGCGGCGTCATCACCGTCACAGATCAAGCGTTCTCTCTTGGCACCGACAATCGTCCAACCTTTATCTGGTAGTGAAGCAGAAGACGAAACGAACGTCAGTAACGTTCAATACAAGAGAGCATCGCGACTGAACGTTAGTAGTGAACTTGGTATACAAGACGCGGCAAGACTGTCGAGATCATTCAGCTTTTACGATCCTGACATTATCAAGCTGATGGACTCGATCAACCAATTCGAAAGCTCCGACGAACTAAGCTTAGATACGTCTTCCAGCAAGAACCAACTGAGAGAAAAGGCTCCGTTGAAAGAGATCTTGATCAATCAACGTCCAGTGATTGCTGAAGCGCAAAAGGACGATGACGACAACAATGACGATCGAGCACCAGTATCTGCTTCTTCAGGAAGGATGAAGGTGAGCGAATCGACAAGTTCGCTGAGCAAGATTTCCAACAAGATGAGGGATTCCATCAAGCAGGCACGCAATGGCCATGTCAGTATGGAGACTGACTTTGTAGAGAGTGTTCTGCAAGACCTAGACTCTACAAGAGAGAAGATGAAGAGCCTACAAATGAAGTACGATCGAATCCGTAGAGCTAGTCAGCAAGCTGCGCAAGGCTTCACCTCTGCGAGGGAAGAGTATGAGCAGGAAGTCCAAGCTCGATACGACGCCGAGTCGGAGATGCTGAAGCTGAAGAGACAACTGCACTTGCAGGCGACCAAGTTGACTGAAATGACGATGGAGAAAAGGCAACAAGAGAACTTACAACGTCGAAGTCACACTGTCAAAGACTCGATTGAGACGATGGAGAGGGATCTGGCAAAGATGACGGTGGAGAGGGAGATGACGTTGGCAGAAGTAGCAGAGCTGATATCCCACCAAGATCAGGGTGGAGGCGAGGAGGTCGTCCTACAAAGCCTGAGGCAACGATTGGAGGAGGTGAAAGATCGCTTCCGTCAAGAGCTCAATACCTTGCAGGAAGAGAGAGACGCTCTGTTGATTGAGATGGAAGAAGTACGACAAACGAAAGAAGTCTACGTAGAAGAGGCGCGAGCTCTGAACAGTCGAAACGAGGAATTGAATGCAGCTCTGGCGCTTCTCAATCGTCGTGTCGAGCATGCGCAGAACAATGCCTCGATCGACAGTCAGTCCTTCCAATCCACCACTCCAAGAAGAAGCAACACCAACGACACCAGCGCTACTTCGCTGCGATCAAATAGTATTCAGCAGAACTCTGGCGGATTCGCCTTTGGTTTCAGCAAGCATAGTCGTCAAGCGAACACTACCTCGACTGCAGGCGTGGACTCCATCAGCAGCTACTCGGACAATCATGGCTCACTCGCTGCGGAACAACAAGCTGGCGGCGGCGGCGGGATCGTAGCCCGTGTGGCACCTGTCCCGATCACAAAGATGGAGGCCATACCGAAGAAGTTCAAGTGGAAAAAGACGACAAAGTTGACGGCAGACACTGCAAGAAGTGCCGGTCAACAGATTGCGTCTCAATTTCAGGGAGTGATTAATCCATCCCCGCCTGTCCCGCCAAAGACACCGAATCAACAGAGCTCCCCGTTCAGCCATGGATCGGCGGCGCCCTCACTCCAGCAGCAGCAGCAGCAGCAGCAGCAGCAGCAGCAGCAGCAGCAGCAGCAGCCGCAACAACAACAGCTTCAACATCATCAACAACAACAACAACAACAACAGAGTCACCAGCACTCAAGTCACCAGCACACTGCGTCTCAGATCATGTCGAATTCCTCTGATCAAAGCCTCACGCCCAACGGGTACTCCAGCAGCATGGCAAACGGGGAGGTCGTGGTGAAGGAGCACCTGTTTCAGACGTTCAGTGTGCTTCGACCCATGCGATGCTTTGCTTGTCAGAAGAACATGTGGGGCCAGACGGAAGTAAAGTGTTGTCTTTGCAATCAGGTGTGTCACATTCGATGCCTGCAAAGTCTGCCAACGAGCTGCAATCAACCTTTCACCAGATCGGACGAGGGAAACGACTACAACGGCCCTGAGATGTTTGGAAGACTGTTGGCCGAACAGGTCCAGTCAGAAGGGGTGGATCGCACCATACCCCTCGTTGTAGAGAAGTGCATCCAAGCTGTCGAAAAGATGGGAATGGACTATGAAGGAATCTATCGAAAGTCCGGCGGGACATCTCAACTGAAGATCATCACACAGCTCTTCGAGAACAGGCAGCCTTTCAATCTCGAGAACAGGGATCGTTTCAACGACATCAGCGCCATCACGTCGGTGTTGAAAAACTACTTTCGAGAATTGCCAGAGCCTTTGCTGACCTTTGAATTGCACGAACAATTCATCAGTTGCGCCGAATCCAAGCAGGACACGGCAAGAAAGGTATCGGGGATGAAGGAGCTGGCCAGAGCGCTGCCAAAGGAACACTTTGAAACTCTCAAGACGTTGATTCATCACCTGCATCGAGTGCAAGGCAATTCAGAAGAGAATCGCATGAGCAGCCGTAATTTGGGTGTCGTCTTTGGTCGTGAGTGGCTCGTGACTGACTGATCCCATCGCTCGGGGATGCTGACCGGATGCGACTGCCTCTGTTTCACCCTTGTTCTACCCACATCAGCTACGTTGATGAGATCAGGTGATCCTTCCAAGGAATTTGCACACATGGGCGGCAAAGCGATGACGATCGAATGTAAGTGACAGTCAGCTGTTGATACGCAACAGACGTGTTCGTCTTACCCTTGCCCTGTAAAACCCCTCTTTGCAGTCATGATCGACAACCCTTACATCTTTGACTAGCGTTCCTGCTGTTCTCCATGGTCTCATCTCTACCCTTCTCTCTCAATCCCAACGACGACTCCGCCCACTTTCCTTCACTGACGCAAGTCTCATCTCAATATATACCTTCGAACATGTCGTTGTCTACATCACTTCAAATATCCCCAAGGACTCCTCGCTTTCAAGTGTCACCTATTCTTCAGCACCTCTTCTTTCCACCGTCCTCTTTCCGCTCCCGTTTCAAAATAAAGTCACTCTGGTCGTCAAATCATTTGAAGAGTACATGATTATTACATTCGCTGTTACTATAGTACAAATGCGGCTTGGGCGTTGTTAAGTGCGTTTTGATTGGTCATAGAAGTTCAGGATCGTGTACGGTCATATTTGTTGCTTCTGGTGGCAAGGTCCAAAAGTCGCCGTCTTGCTCCTCTGATCGGAGTGTCGCTCGCTTGAGTTGAATGGTAATCTTGTCGATTGGGTTGGCCACTGATCTTCTATATCGCTGAATGGCTAGATCGTTCAAGGCATCATTGTTCGGCGAAGGTAGCAAAGGGAGATGGTCGACCGAAAGCCTCGATACTGGGGAAGAGAAGGAAGAGAAGAAATATGAGTGAGCTGCTTTGTCAGGAAAAAAGGGTAAGCAAATCTTCCCTTTCACCCCCGGGGTTGTATGGGGGAAAGCAACGCACTGATTCGCCTAATGCACGGAGTGTTTGCTTCACTGTCCCTCTGATCACAATACCGCTCCAAATCATTGCAACAAAGGCAGAGTCGAGATAGACCCTCCGGAGTCCAGTTAGATCGCAAGATATTCTCATACAGCGATTTTGTGCAGTGAGGCATGTAGACGAAGGTGGACCGTTGAAGTACGTACCGACCTTGGAGATTTTCTTGGAGGGGTTTTATTCCGTAGGATAGCAAAAGATCGCAGTCTTCCTCATCGAAGATGGGGTCGAATGCTTCAGCTTGAATGTGAACTCGTGCTTTAAGAGGTGTGTTCGAGCATTCGGTATCGACACCAGCACCATCCTCATCATTTCTGAACCTTTCGCAGACAAGTAGTAAGAATGCAAGTTGCATCTGTGCTGCTTTGGAATCCTTGACGCTCCCCAATCCTAGCGCTAGTATAGTATCAGGCAAGTCGATCCCGTCTACGGAATCGGCAGATGAAGAAGAAGACGGAGGATGAAGAGTGCGATCAAGTAAGGCTTTCACCTGCTTGCCAACCTCTCCCGTGCCTAGAAAAGCCATCTTTGCTGCAATGATCTCTCGTCGCCTGTTTAATTTGCTGCTTGATCCACTCTTATCATCATCATGACAATCTTCCTCTTCTCTTGACACCCCTCTCCCTTTCCTTCTCCTGCGATTACTTTTGCTCTTTCGTGCTGCAACATACAGAAATGTGCCACTGGATTCTTCACCTCCTTCGTCATCTTCTCCGCTCATGATGCTGCATGCTCATGAGGCGTTGGCTCGCACTCCCTCTACCTCCCAATTCTTCCAATGTTTTATTTTCGCGTGACTCCCATGTTGGATTTTAAAATTAGGCTCAGACCTGCAGGCAGGACTGGCTACCGAATTGCTTGCCTCCTCTGATTCTGCTCTTTGCCTTTCGATCACTTCTTTTCGTCTCGCAAAGTCTTGTACGAGGCATCAGCAGACATGACGGAGGAAAAGCCAAAGATCGATCTAGAAAGATCAATGGCTGGTACGAGTCTCGATGATGTATCGGCAAGAATTCATCACGCTGCTGCCACCGCCGACAGCAATAACGACACTGCAGGCACCTCTGCGATTCCCATCTCCAAAGCTGCAACGGAAGCCAGCGTCGGAGGTCAAAAAGTAACACCCTGGGATGTAGAAGGAGCAGTAGTCGATGGTGTTCAGGTTGCTATCGACTATACAAAGCTGATAAAAGAATTCGGAACCAAAGAAATCTCGACGGAGCTGCTGGATCGATTTCAAAGATTGACAGGCTGGAAACCACACCCGTTGCTAAGGAGAGGGACCTTCTTCAGTCACCGAGAGTTAGACTTGATCCTTAACAGGTACGAACAAGGCAAGCCATTTTATTTGTACACTGGTCGAGGCCCTAGTAGTAACAGCATGCATATGGGCCATCTGATTCCGTTCATGTTCACAAAGTAAGTCTTCTTTAGGTCCTAATGAAGTGATGTTTCCACCTTCCACTTCTAACCTCATCCATCACCAGATGGCTTCAAGACGTCTTTGATGTGCCTTTAGTCATTCAATTGACAGGTGAGGCGTTGCGACTGAGTGTCCGTTAATTTTAGAGCGACACTAAATCTCTTTGACTGATTCTTTGCCTCTAGATGATGAGAAGTTTCTCTTCAAGCCATCTTTGAAGTTGGAAGACGTTCGAAAATTCAGTATTGACAATGCAAGAGACATTATCGCCTGCGGTTTCAAGCTCGAAAAGACATTCATCTTCTCTGACTTGGACTTTGTTGGTCAAGAATTCTATCACAACGTCGTTCGAATTGCGCGATGCATCACCACCAACCAGTCAAAAGCAGCCTTTGGTTTCAACGATAGGTGTGTCTCCAGCTCTGCCAAGCTCACCTACTATTGCCGTGTACTCATTTTGCTCCCCTTCATCTTCCTCCTTTCCCCCTTCCGCCTTCACAGTGATAATGTTGGAAAACTTCACTTTGTCTCGATCCAAGCGGCACCCTCTTTCAGCAACTCCTTTCCTCAAATCTTCGGCAGTCGATCAGACATACCTTGCCTAATTCCTTGTGCCATTGATCAAGACCCTTACTTTCGTTTAACAAGAGACGTTGCAGCAAGGCTGAAATATCCAAAACCTGCACTGATCCATGCCAAGTTCTTCCCATCACTACAAGGCCCCCAAACGAAAATGAGTGCGAGTAATGAAAGCAGCAGCATTTACATGACCGATACACCAAAGCAAATCAAGAAAAAGGTCAATCAAGCTTTCAGCGGTGGTCAGGAATTTGTTGAAGATCATAGGAGATTAGGTGGAAATCCAGACGTCGATGTAGCCTATCAGTACTTGCTGTTCTTTGTCGACGACGATGAGGAGATGGCAGTGCTGGGTAAAGAGTACAGAGCGGGAAGCATCTTGTCGGGCGAAATGAAGCAAAAGACGATTGCTGTGTTGCAGTCGATTGTGCAAAGCTTCCAAGAGGTGAGCTCGAGGAAGTCAGAGCGGGTGTCATCGTTGTCGCCTACTAATACAGACCTCCCTCCCTCGACTAACACAGCGAAAGGCGGCGGTGACTGAGGAAGTGATTAAATCATTCATGGACAAGACCCGTAAGATCGACCCCACCCCCTCCCAGCCTGGGTCGACTGCGCATCTACAACACAACGCAACAGGGCGCTCGACTACAGTCGACACTACAGAAATAGTAGCGAATGTTGACAAGTAAAGTAAGGTAATATAGATTACATCATAAGTGTCATTTACTCTTGATAATAATGAATGAGGGAGATGATCCATCTGATACAATCAGCAAAGATCATCTTGTCAAGACCCAGAAACGGAAGGCATGACAGCATGCAAAGGCAGTGAGAGGAACCGGGGAAGGAATTATTGAAAAGAATGTGCATGAGTGTCGTAATCGTCTATAGCATTCGCGGCCGTTGAGATTGGTCCGCTCCCTGTGTTGTGAACAGTATAGACGTCAGAAGGCCTGTTTCATTTCTTTCAAACACACACACTCTCTCTCTCTCTCGCTCGCTCGCTCTAGATCCACTCACCTTGACGATCGAGAAGAGGAAATTGCAGAATCTTTTGCCGTACGGTACGGGAGAGATGGAAGATATCATGTGTGAGTTGTGGGTCAGACTTTTGAAGAAATGCTCGCCTCGTTTGATGGAGTTGTACGACGTCAACGTGTCGATGATGCCAAAGTAGTATATCCAGTCGGTGGGCTTGTTCTCCATGTCGGTAGCTCGGTATCCTCCTTCGTCTTGGTAGAAGAGAAAGTCGAGTCGCTCTGAACCTTCATGTTCTGGTAATTTGGTTGCGGCTGTAGATCCGAGCGTTTTTGCATCTGATCTTCGAACAGCCGATCGCAGTGCATAAGCTTCCTTCTCCAGTCGAACCGTCGGCTCCCTCTTCAGGGTGATGTGACCCGGATGGGACGGGTTCTTGCTGACCGGTTGGATAATCTGAAGAGCGTCCTGTCGAAGACCTTCTTTGTTTCCTCTCTTCATGTCGTGTAAGCCGATCAAGAGACTGTAGTCCATGATTCCTAGCTTTTGAAGAAGTGCTACGTCACTGCGAATCTGAGCCTCAAAAAGGGCCAACTTGTCGGGTCCCAGTTGCAACTCTCTACCTCGCTTGACCCAGTTCAAGTCTTTCAAGACTGCTCCCTTCTTCTGCGCCGCCTTTTCTTCGGGATACTCTCGTCCAATCGCACTGCCCTTTAGATCATACGTCTCGTGGATGTCTCTATGAGGTGGGAAGATGTTGTTCATAATGACAAAATGGATCTTTTTTCCCCCTGGTAGCTTGACTCGATGCAGACCGTAGAAGCGACTGAGAAGTGTATGTGGATTTGACTTGATGTGCAGGTGGTACTCCTTCAAGATCTTGATCAAAAACTTGTGTTCGTTGTGTCGAATAGTCTTGATGATGAAGCGATAGTCTCTCGAAAAGTAGAAGAATGACCCGGACTTGCCAGGTGATCCCAGCTCGGATAGGATATATTTGGACGTCAAGGAAAGCAGGTAATCGGCCGGATCCAAGTGGAAGTATTCACGTAGTTCTCTGAACACCCAAGGTGCGTAATCCTTGAACTTGAAATCATACTTCGCCGAAGGTGTTAGCTCATTCCCGATGATATCAAAGGTAAATTTATGCCTCGCTGAGTAGTCTGCATCGGTCAGAGTTCGCTTGATCTTTGCTTGACATCGACTGACACCGATTCGAATACCGGTCAACATGTTGTACATGAGCACGTAATTGGCATGACCTTCGTCAATCACATTTCCCATCAACGCTTTAGGTTCTTCCTCCGTCAATTTCCTCCCACTCCTGGCTCGTGTCAGAGTAGCTCCTCCTCGCAAGGTATTCTCTGAGGGTTCAACCTCTCCCGTCATCTCTCTCATCTTCTTGGTCTCTCGTTGCCTCCTCATTTGGTCAGCCTGTTTGGCAATCGCTTCGTCTAGCCCTGCGTCTCCCGTCTGAAGCGGTGGTGCTACCACAGAGGAAGCGTGGAATGGTGCAGATGGACCACTACTCTGCTCATTGTAAAAGCTGGTCGGTGGACCATCTCTATCTTTGCTATTCTTCCGGCTCCTTTGCGTGTTGATGCTTCCCTCTGATCCAGCGCGTTTCTTTTGCGATGATCCTCCTGTCGTGTTTCTCCGTGAGGGCAGAGGTCGACGAGATGCAGAATTGGCACTGCTGAATGACAAGGAAGGCGAAGGCCTCCTACTCAACGCATTGGAAGCCTCTGTATCTTGAGCAGAGGAGGGATGTAGAAGTGATGCAGGCTCGGCAACAAAAGGCGCAATACTGAATTTACTCATCTGCTGCCTGTACGTGTCAGTGGAGTCTTCATTGTCATCCTGAGAGCTGCTTGCACTCAAGTATGTCGTACTTGCAGTAGAGGCACCACTTGCCGCCCTTGCAGACCTTGAGGGCCTCGTCTCATCGCCTTGGATGGAATATGCCCTATCGTCATTAGTGAGAGCGCGCCGAGGTCTGCTCCTTATCCGCCCTGTCGTCATTGCTGTTTCATCGACTCTACTTGACGATTTCGAGATGGCTGTATCGAACATATTGCCGTTTTGCAGGCCATTTCGATACTCTGGCTCCAGCGGTGGGGAAGGCGGTAACTCTCCCACTATTGTTTGTAACTGAGAGCCAGGCTCCATTCTCATGATCGCATCCTGATGCATCGCCAGATTCTTCATTTCGAGAGGAGGCTGAAGCGGATTAGAGCCTTTCGCTTGCGCGCTCGATGATGGTTGATGTCCATTTCTTCGACTGACAATCTGAGGAAGTTGCAGGATTCGACGGCCATGGGATGATGACGAGTGATTATTCGATCTTTCATCACTTCCACTTGCTACTCCTCCACTACCGTTGGCTGAGCTGCTACTAACATGTTGTCGTTTACCTGTTGTTGCCTCCTTTATCGCACCAAATTGACTATCGGCGTACGCTCGCTCACGATTGGTGGTGACCGGGGAAGCATACGGGGTGGAATTGCTCAAGTTCAAGTCGTATATCTCCCCTGTCCCTTCCTCGTTGACGCGAACAATGTGATACTTCTCATCTTGAATGGCATTGCGAATCGAAGTGTGTTGGTACGGTGAGTTGAAGCTCGTCGCCATTACAGATCGAGATGTACCGTTTTCCACAAAGGACGGCGCCAACAAACTTCTTCAATCCCACGAGCAAGCCTATTCGAAATTCTTTCCACACCTTCTATTAATGTTCTTGAGGAGGGATATGCTGGTAGAGCCACTTCTACTTGAGTTGTGTTGATGCAAGGCAGCTGAATGTGGTCGCAGGAAGTAAGGATGCGACAAAGAGTGAATTTTTACAGCCTCTGTGACAATGATACAAACAGATACAATTTCCTGCCCCCCCCCCCCGGTCCTTATAACACATACACACCCCCTGTAAAGTTTGTATGTGTGTAGGGTACCTTATTTCCCTTATTAGTCCGGTTCGTGATAGTGAATCTATATTCGTATGCTACTGCAGACGCGAGCCTAGGGTGAATCATCTGGGAACATTGGTACGCTTGGCTTTGTCAAATTCCTCGCGAAGCTCACACCAGACATCGTGAGCATTTAGAAGCGCCTTCGGGGGGGTATTTGACGCCTGAAGCTTATAGAGCTTTGTACCACGATGAGAGTCCTGCTCGTCAACGATGATGGTCCACCGTCCACCATCTCGCCTCATGTGCTAGGTCTATGGGAGACCCTTCAGTCACAGCTCGGATGGCAAGTCTCTGTCATCCTCCCTTCCTTTCAAAAATCTTGGGGTAGTATGGCATTCTCGATCTCGGCTCCAGTGAGCGTCTGGTACTACTATCCACTTCGAGGCAACTACGACGGAAAGATGCCGCGGACAAGTGAGAGCTGGAGTGCGACAAGAAGACCACTCGCAGCAGACGAGGTCGGAGAGTGGATCTTGCTTGATGGGGTGAGTTCTTTTCTTCTCATAAACGAAGACAACATTGAAAGAGGTGAGATTGATCCTAATACTCGATGTACTCTCTGCAATAGACGCCCACAACCTGCGCCAATGTGGGACTGTACAATATGGGCTCCCTACTACCTTCAGATAAGAAATTGGAGCAGTTTGATTTGGTCGTTTCCGGTCCAAATTACGGAAGAAATACCGGAACATCCTTTTCGGTATCTTCTGGCACGATCGGAGCCGCTCTAGCAGCCTCCTTGAGTGGAGTCAGAGGCATCAGTCTCAGCTATGGTCACTTTCAAATACTCACCGAAGAGATGAAAGCGGCGGAAGTAAAATACAAAGGAGCAGAGGCAGACGGATCGCCCAACACTTCGATGACCGCTCCACCTTCGTCAAGTCCAGAGATTGTCACTATTGCACATAAGCTCTCTTGTCGTATCATCGAGAAACTGTGCAGTGAATGGGAAGATGGTGTCGGGGTGTACAGTATCAACGTACCGCTGACATACGTCCTTAGAGATGAAATTGTTCACTGGACTACCGTCTGGGGCAATGGCTATGCACAGCTCTTCAAGATAGTCGAGCCAGAGGATACCGCGGATACAACAGGAACCTACTTGCCGCCTTCTGCACCCAAACCGACGCAGCAATTGCGCTTTAGTCCAAACATGAAAAGTCTGCTATCGTCTCAGAGCGCACCCGAAGGTTCAGACATCTGGGCAATCATGAAAGGGTTCGTCAGTATATCACGATTGGAATGTCGCTATGCAGAAGTGACACCGCAAAAGGCTCCACAGGGCAGATTCAAGCTGTGATGACGTCGCCCTTTCTTTTTTTTGACTTCTGAAATCTAAAATGTATTGCTACAACTATCACCGGTATCCAGAAAAGGGACAGTGTTATGCTACAGAGAAACGGAGTGGAAAGCTCATAATTTCTCTATGATCTCATCGGCATTGAGGTTCCTGCTGCTCTGGATCCGGTGTACTTTCTTCTTTTCTTTTTGAGCGCCTCTCGGTGCCTTCGCTTGTAGTCTTGTGTCAATTGGCCTTTCCTCTCCTTCCATAGTGCTTGCAGTTCTTCGTCTGACTTATCTTTGCAAAAGGGAGAGACTGTCGAATCTGACTGCAGTATCTTGAGCCAACTCTGCTTGTCGTGCTCGAGAGTCGGAAAGAAAAATGGAAGCTGCTCAGCAGCAGCAAACGAAGAGGCAGGCGCAGAATAAGCACTTTCTGGCACCCAACGATTATGTGTCACTGTCGCCTGGGTCTCTCGTATCGCCCCTATCGTCTCTTCTTCCTCTTCTTCCTCCTCCTCCTCCCCTTCTTCCTCCAGATCCAAGTCGAGGTCGCCCATCAGTGAAAAGCCGACTGACGCTTCCTTGGGTCGGAACATATCCTTCAAGCTGGACATTTGCACATGGTCTTTAACAGCAGTGTCAAAGATCGGTACGACGTCTTTGCTTGGCCGGGAAGTTTCAGTCACTTCCTTCTCCACTGTCGCTCGTTCTGGCTCCTGATCCTCTACTTCATCATCTTCCGGTGCTCCACTGGACCCACTTGGAACAAAGCGAACCAAAGGACGGAATAGATTGGTCTCACTGCCCAACTTGGTGTTCCCCAAGAGAGCAGCTCGCTTCTGCACTCCGGTCAAGGGTATATCGACAATATTGGCAGTTTGTACTGTCTCACTCTGCATTGGTAGCTCTGCCATGTCATCATCTTCACTTTCGTCGCGCTCAGGAAGAGGCTCCACTGGCGCCGATGATTGTGGTAGTCTGGGTGACTTCATGTTGTCCCCGAACATGTTTTTAAGCACGTCCAAGTGTCCCGCTTTCTCCTCCTTCCAGCTCTGTGACTTTATTTGTGTATTCGGTTGCATCTCTTGATATCCCTCTGAAAAGTCAGAATCTTCTCCAGGATCGTAGGATGGGAACCTGTAGGGTCCTTGCGTCTCCGACGTCAGCTCTCCTTTTGACGACTCCTTCTTGTTCACTTCTTCCACTTCTTCTTCTTCTTCCGAATCAGAAGAATCTGGAGCAGCATTATTGATGGCTGCAGCAACTTCATCCATTGATGAGTCAGACTCGGTATCCTCACTTTCGCTATCTGAATCTGTGATTTGATCCTGCTCATGCACAATCTTCTCCTCGCGCAGCTGTACAATCTCCTCCTTCAGCACATTTCCGTCCACATCTCTTAATATCCATTTAGCCATATCATCACCACCCTCGATCGACTCTTCGCACTCCCATTCAGCACCGGCCGGTAGTCCCTCTGTACCATCATCTAGCATCACTCCTGACAAATGGATAGCCCCGTATCGAGATGGATCGATTGTCACTCTTCGTGTCCTAGTCATGGGCTTTTTGACTGCACCCTTGCTTTTCCTCTTTGCATCCTTTTCTTTGGGTGTGACAGGCCCGGAAGTAGGTCGAGGAAGCGGATGAGACGGCCTCATGTGGAGAGGTCTTAGTAAGTGGCCTGCTGGCGTCTTCTTCCAGCCCTGAATAAAATTATGGAGGAGGTTCCATTAGTCTGTGAATATTGAAGACCCTTATGGTACTCACCCACTCTCCCTCTGTCACTTCCTTATCTGTGATGGGATGATCTATTCTTTCACTCTCTACTCCTTTAGGTTTTCTCTTCTTCTTCTTCTTCTTCTCCTTTTCCGTTTTTGGCTCGACCTCTACGGCTTCCTTGATTTCTTCCGCCCAAGCTTGCTTCTTAGCAAGACCGATTCTCAGCTTGCTCCCTTTCCAGATTGTATTATTCAGTAGGTCAGTAGCTCGTTTAATCTTCGATGCTTCCCCTTCGACAGTCAAAAAGCACCAAGCTTGCACATCTCCAACACCGTCATTTCCCGGTGGCCAATTATGGATATCTCGTACTTGAAGCTGGAAAGATTGAAATCGTGATTGGAGATCTTGAACAGAACATTGCGTCGGATTGAGTCCTGAGATGTGCAGCCTTTTTATCTCGCTCATGAACGGCAATGCTGTCTATACATGCACGCACACAAATGAGAAAGAGTCTCCCTGGCCATACTAATTTCGAGGTTCTAAACTTTTAACTTTTTCTCTTTTCCCTTTTTCCGCCTCTGCGCGTGACACCTGCTCGGTCAGGACCTCGACGTTTGCATAGCGGCCGCGGTAACAAATCCGGGGTAAGCGCGATGCACAGTTAAGGTTTTGCAGGCGTTGTGGGTAGTCAGTAATAGTCATGATATTAGTGTGCCTGCTGTCTCTCGCGATAATTCCAAAACGCCCTGCCTTGACAGAGGCGACAAGGATCAGCCGCTCCTTCATACCCTATACACTATCTCGACTTGCACGCACGTAATCACCAAGACCATTGGACTGGCGAGAGTGAGAGACGTCGACAATGAAAGTGTTCTTCCCAGCGACCAGAATGCCCGGATTGGTGAGGGCATTCAGCGCCGGCACTCGCGCATGGGCACCTTCTACTTCGATGGGTCATCTACCCGGCTACCCATCCTCCCCTTTCCTGTCTTCATTTCAAGAAGCCACCTTTGACTCAGTGAATGCAAATACGTCACCCTCTTCCTCCACTCGAGCAAAGGGAATTCCCACATATCGTCTCATGGATGGTGTAGGGAATCTACTGCCCAAAGTGGAAGAAGCAGGTCTACAATTACAGAAGGAAGAAGCCGTCAAGATCATGCAGCATGTGCTTCTACTGCCTGCTTTGGATGTTATACTGTACAATGCGCAAAGGCAGGGGAGGATAAGCTTCATGATGACGAGCCACGGAGAAGAAGCGGCGGTGATTGGAAGTGCTTCCGCTTTAGACGCCAAGGACGAAGTGTTTGCTCAATACAGGGAGATGGGTGTACTGCTCTATCGAGGATTCAAGCTGGATCAAGTCATGAGTCAGGTGAGTATGTCTGCACTGCTATCGTATACCCTTGACTGGACGCTCATCGAAGGCGCTCCACCGGTGCGCTGATACAGGTATTTGGAACAGCAGACGATCTAGGTCTAGCCCGACAAATGCCCGTCCATTTTGGCTCACCTCAACATCATTTCCACACAATCAGTTCCCCTCTAGCCACACAGATTCCACAAGCAGCAGGAGCAGCATTTGCACTCAAGAGGATGAAGGATCGCAGAGACAATGTCGTGGTGTGCTATTTCGGGGAAGGAGCGGCAAGTGAAGGAGATGCGCATGCAGGGATGAACATGGCAGCTACATTGAGGTGCCCAGTCATGTTAGTAGTAAAAAGGGGATAAAAAAATTTCCATCGTTTTCTTCTCCTACTCTACTGACTCAATTTGCCTCACATGTTGGATAGCTTCATCGTCCGAAACAACGGTTTCGCCATATCGACACCATCGACTGAGCAGTACGCCGGTGATGGCATTGCATCTCGTGGTCCAGGCTACGGAATCTCCACTGTTCGAGTTGATGGGAACGACATTCTAGCGGTTCGGAGTGCAGTGCAACAAGCCAAGAAACACTGTCTTGAGCATTCTCGACCGTTCCTGATCGAATGTATGACGTATCGAGTCGGTCATCATTCTACTTCCGACGACTCGTCAGCCTATCGAAAGAAGACGGATGTAGAAGATTGGAAAAAATTAGACAATCCTATCTCAAGATTTGAAAAATTCTGCATAGATCGTACTTGGTGGTCAGAAAGGGAGTCAGAAGACCTGAAGAAAGGGTATCGGACACAGATAGTCAAAGCGCTGGAGGTTGCGGAAAAGAAAAAGAGACCGAAATTGAGTAGTATCTTTGAAGATACTTACAAGGAGATACCGGAGAATCTGAAGGTGAGTAGGCACACCCTTGAGGGGATCTGCTGCGCTTGAGAGGAGACTATGACAAGTGCAAGCTCATACTTCCCTCCGTCGGTCGTCCAGCAACAACGGTCCGAGTTGGCTCGACTACTGCAAAAGTATGGGGACAGCGATCTGTGGAAAAAGGAGTTGTCAAAGTACGAAGAGCAAGGCGAGGACATGATCGCCTTTCGGCCAAGAGAGGAAGAGGAAAAGGGAAAGTGAGGCAAATGCAAGAATCTTATTCACGAACTTAGCTACCCGTACAGCAAAATTCATCACCCCCCCCCCCTTTCTGCCATCTTCCCTTCCTTGGAAGTATTATTCTTCACTTCTTGGCGAACCATCCTCCCAGCCAGCCAGATTTCTTGCCGACTTCTGTCTCTGTGTCCTCTTCATCTTCGACGAGATTACCAGGGTCGTATGCTCCACCTGTGTCGTTGCTTTTGCCGACCAGTTGATCGTCAAAGTCGTCGCTGACAGTTGTCGTTGCCATGGAGATTTGTCTTTGATGACGATCGAACCCGGTAGTGCGCTCGCTCTTTGCCGCCGTCTCATCTTGCCAAGTTTCTTGATCGACTTCATCGGGGAATTCCCTCGTTCCATGCACCTCCTCCCACAGCTGCGCTTCTCTGTCTGAATTCAAATGCAACGCTTGCTCCAGGTCGACGGGATCAAAATCGACATACTTGCCAGCCAGGTCATTGATCGCAATGTTGGCTTTGCTTTGGGCTGTCGTGCTCCGACTGACGTATGTCTTCCCCTTTGCATCTTCACCATGGCTCTTGACAAATACGTCTTTTTGAGTCTGTTTCCTAGCTTGTTCGATGAGCTCTTCACTCTTCACAAAGGTCGCTTCTGCCATGACAGGTTTCACTTCTTCGTTCTCCCTTTCTACTTCTTCCTCGTCTACCAACTCCATAGCGCTTCTTGCCTCTCGTATGAACAATTCACTTCGATTGAGCAAGACTAGGCTCTTCCCCTGTTCTCCGTGATAGAGGTAGCTCTTTGCCAAGAATCGCAGCAATTCACTTTTAAACCATGCCGACTTTGCCTCCATCAACGTCGACACGTTTGCCTCATTCTCCACCAGTCCCAGGGTAGTGATACCAGTGCAACTCATCTCACAAGAGTCCAACAATTTTGCCACACCAGGAACACCTCGAGCCACAATTCTTTGCTTCTTGAGAAGAGACTGCTTGCGGAGTCGCTCCTCTTCTTGCTTCCTTTTCGGTGACGGCTTCTTGCCTTGAGCAGGTCGGGATAGACCGCTGCCAGCACTCGCCTTCTTTTGCTTCTTTTGGGTCTTTCTTGCTGCTGGGCGGACCTTTCTCTTGCCAGCTTTGACCCTTCTGCGAACTGGCTCGGAATTACCTTTTCGTACCTTCCTCTCCGAAGTCACGGCATCGAGACGTCTCTCGACGATATCTTGTACTCTGCTCTGTCGCCTATCGCCCTTCTCCTGTACATCCTCTATCAGATTGACGTTCCTCTCGATTCGAACAGCGAGGAGCTTGTAGAGCAAGTACTCGTGAGCATTGATTAAATCAGTACTTGCCGCTTCGTATCGACTACTGTGACTTTTAGCCAAAGCTTCTGCATTATCGGTCACCAGCCTTCGAGCGGTATCTTCAGCTTCCGTCAGAGCAGCTAAGAGACTATCGTAGCCGTCCATCTCAGTCTTGGAACTCGTCGTCAAGACTTTGCTCGTACTTGCTGCAGCATTCTTGGGTTGACTCTTTCGGTTGGCAGAAGATGCCGAGTCATCTCCAAAGCTTCTCTTCTTGGCACTTCGTTGTGCGCTCGTCAATCGCTTTCGTTGGTGATTCTTGTCTACCTCTACCTTTTCGCCGCTCTCTTCCTTCACTTTGAGGGAATGTCGTAACTTTTCTTCTACACTTTCCACTTTGAGGATCACGTCGACCAGCTCTGGATTTCGAATAGCAATCGCTTTAGCATGCCATTGAACACTGACGAGCTTCTTGGCTTCTTGGCTTCCTCGCTTTTTTTCATTGTGCTCGTGCAGCTCCCTTGTCATTCTCTCGAAGCCTGGTACGATCTTTTCACAGACTTGTGGAGTGGCCATGTCTTTGGCCAAGACGTCCATGTCTTGTTCGCCAATGTCCAGATTGTATGCGCAAAAACGGAGCATGGCTTCTGTACTATCAACGTAGCTATTGGATAAGGCCTCGATTCGACTGTCGTTGCTAGCTTCCGCAATAGCATACAGCAGCTTTCGAGTCACAGACAGCTGTTCCACGCAGGTTGTGTAGCTTTTCTTGTCGAAAGACTCATATCCTCGCAGAAGCGCGTGATATGCCGTCACTTCTGCTCGAGTCATAACGTCCACCCGCTTAGGTCCTAAAGCGAGGAGAAGACTGAGCAGTGAAGTCGACCATTGCACACTTCTGCGACTTCGAGACAGCCCGTGTCTCCTGATTGCACCGTCTTGCTCTTTTTGAAACGATTCTTGTTTGAGCTCTTGAGAATAAGCCCAAGCTCTTTCAGCTTCAAAGAGGAGTAGTTGCGCTGGTCTGCAAGGCAAAGGGGGAAGATCCTCGTTAGCTACACTTTACGTAAAGAGACCAAGACCACTGGATACACGCACCTGTCATCTTTCACCTCCTCTACTGCAATGCTTTTGCGAACAAAGACATGGCCTTTCCCCTTACTATTGGCGCTTTGTACTGTTGCACTCTGCGCCTTCAACTTTTGCTTCTTCGACAGCTGCTTCTTGTTGTTGGGAGCATGCGAGCTTTGGTTCTTCTTGCTGCCTTTTGTTCGAGTGTCCACTTTGTCGACGTGTGTCTTGTTCATGATCTCTCGTAAATGATGGAGCTTTGTCGAGCAGAAGAGTCGATAGCGTTTGAAATCTTGTTGGCGCAGACCATGTTCATTCCGCGCTTGATTGATGAGCGAGAAGAGGGAGATCGATAGAAGATCTGCACGATCCTGCACTTCGGCAGCCTTACTCAGATCGACGTCCATAACGTTTGTTTGCAGTCAGTCGTCGGAAGAGAGGTAGGAAAGTTGGGTAAAATTGGCTTCTTTTGATTTAGGCGGATGTTGGTGATTCACGCTCAAATCTGATCTCAGTAGATACGCGCAAGAATGGAGATGGGAGGGCACGCCGCTTACTAAGCACCAATACTGCCTTTCTCACTCCTCACAACATCCCACGATAATCGTATGGAGCCGCACAGTGATGAGTGCCACATTCCGAATGTATTCGGTGAAGAGAACATACATACAATTAAGGGAGAGTCTGGGCTAGAAAGGTCGCGCAGAGGGCAAAATCAACCTCTTTGTCTCTGCCTGGCACCGACGGTCTTGAGATTGGCGTAGACCTTGCCTGGGGGTGATCCCATTATTAGAGCCACGATGGCATCCCTTGCAATCTTTATGTTGGTGAAGGAGCCCATGATGTGGATCTTTGTATCGGCAACTACGACTCTTGTTCGACTTGCATTCTCGATAGCAAACCTAGTCCGTCCGTCCTTTCCAGCGATTCGACCAATCGCCCTTGACAGGTGATCGCCGTGCAAGGTCTTGACGTCCTTGATCTCGAAGCTGTCCACGAAAAGATCATCGATACGAAGCAGCGCAATAGCATCATCTGCCTCGAATCCAAGTGCAAATGCTTTGACAAAGTCGGCGCCCTTTTGTAGAATTCCAACATCAGATGTATGCTTGGAGGACTGTGTCGTGGTGAAGAAGGTGAGGTTGAGCGAAGGTCAGTCACAGGGTAAAATTAAAGTGATCAAACTTCACTCTAAAGCAATCTACCCACCTTGATCTCTACAGTCTTTCTCTTGACGTTCATCCGCACTTGCAAACCTGCCATCTCTACAAGGGGTGTATAGATCTTGGGCCACTCGTTCTTGAGCGGTGTCATTCGGTGAGGTGGAATTGGTACTTTCCGCAATTGACCGCGAGTGACATCCAACGCATCTTGGGCCGATTGTGTTGCTCCCTTGGAAAGAGGTTTGAATGTCGGCTTCAATGTCGGGTCGATAGACATGAGATTCGAGTCACTCGCTGTGGATTTCTGATTCTTGGCATTCGACGTTGAATCTTTATTTGACTCGAGCGCAACACCATCCCCGATCATCAATTCATCATCATCGCCGTCACCTTGCATCTGAACATCCAGCTCTAAGCCATTTTCCTCTTCATTGTCCTCTTCTTCCTGTCCGAATGGAGCTCGTCTCGGTAAGGGTGCTGACGCCGATGCTGCAGATGAAGTCTCTGCTGCCTGTGAGCTGTTGCCGAGTAGTGCCGCTTTCGCAGGAATCGTCTTTTTGGGTTGTGACCGGGTTCCCCTAGAGGTGGATGCCTGCTGTGATGACATGACGAAGGAGAATTTGATCCGTATAGTGTGAGTGAAGTAGTGATCGTTTAGTTTATGCCCGCCTGCTCAAGTCGCAACTTCTTTCTCTCTCTCGCTCCTCAGCACGATATTCAATTTCAAGAAAAAACCAAAATCTTGAAATCTCAAAATATTTTGGCGATGCACGTGATGACTTACTCGCTGCTCGATTGTCAACATTTGGACCGGTCGCGATGGGACCGGATTAAGCCCTTTTGCGGGGAATGTGTTCGATACACAGTATTTAATCAATCATTCCGGGCTACAAAGCTTTATATGACCGAGAGCGAATCGACTCTTTGTGCGTTGCCTCTGCTTGCCTGTCTTTCTGAACCTTTTCACTCGCTGCAGCAAAAGCCTCTGCAATCACACACGTAGTAATGTCGCTCACTAGATCAAAGACTCCCTTCGCAGAGAGGTAGGTGTGCAAACAGCCTTCCAAATGCGCACGATTTGTACTGATAGAAAGTGTGGCTCTTTCCCTTTCGCCAGTCCCTGGGTTCAAGGTTTGCCCAGCCCGTACTACACCAAGAAGTCGCATATCGCACTCCGAGAGTATGTAAGGGAGTGGTCAGATAGATACATCAACGATGTAGTCTCCGACTTCGACAAGAGTTAGTCCTTCAACGAGGAATACGATGCTCGAGGTATCCACTGACAGTCCGTCTTTCGCTCTATTCCTCTGCCTTTGCCTCATCCACAGATGCCAAAGCTACGCCTGAGATATTTCAACAGTTTGCCAAGGATGGCTTCCTGATCCCCTTTGCTTTGGGTGTCAAGATTCCTGCGAAATTCCACGCCTTTTCCGGAAATCTGAAGCTACCTGGTGATGTACCTGCCGAAGAGTGGGATCACTTCCACGACCTCATCTTGGTCGATGAATTGTGTCGATCTGGATCGCAGGCAGTCATGATGGCATCTTATGGAGGACTGGCGTACGGAGCTGGCCCGATTGTACACTTCGCCTCTGAGAACATGCAGAAGAAATACCTACCTGATCTACTGACTGGTAGGAAGAGGATATGCTTGGCCATCACAGAACCCGAAGCTGGATCAGACGTAGCAGGCCTAGGTACGACGGCTACCTTGTCACAAGACGGCAAGCACTACATAGTCAGCGGCACAAAGAAATGGATCACGAATGGCATCTACTCTGATTACTTTACCACTGCCGTTCGCACGAGTGGAAAGCCGGGAGACTACAGTGGTATTACCTTCCTCGTCATACACAAAGGCGAAGGTGTAGAGACTCGCAAGATGGAGATAACTGGTGGAGGGGCTTCTGGTACGACGTTGGTGACTTTCGATGAGGCAAAGGTCCCTGTTGAGAACGTGATTGGGAAAGTGGGAGAAGCATTCAAGTACATCATGTACAATTTCAGTCATGAACGTATCACCATTGCCGCCATAGCTAATCGACTCTGTAGGGTCTGCATCGAGGACGTCATCGAACATGCTCAGAAGAGAAAAGCATTTGGTAAGACACTGCTGGATCAGGCGGTCGTTCGTCATAAGATTGGTCAAATGGCAAGAAAGACGGAAGCAACGACTGCCTACCTGGAGCAGATCGTTTACCAACTCAGTCAAATGTCAATCGAGGAAGGAAACGCTAAGCTAGGAGGCCAGGTCGCTTTGCTAAAAGCTCAAGCTACTGCCACGGTACAGTATGTCAGCAACGAATCTGTTAAATTGATGGGTGGCATGGGAATCACAAAGGGCGGTGCCGGTGAACGAATCGAAATCATCTTCAGAGAATTCAAGACCCTGCAAATTCCAGGAGGCTCCGAAGACGTCATGTTGGACTTGGGTGTCCGTCAAGCGATAAAGACGGCAAAGTTGTAATGTCCGATATCGATGACAGCGCCAGCATACCAGTAGCTTCGAAGCGCGCACGCGCACGCGCTCGCACACGCACACGCACACGCACACGCACACGCACACTCACTAACCCCGCCGAGCCTGTATCAGGTGGAACAGCATAATAGCATACATTGTGATGTAGAAAAGTCTATTAAAAATAGTGATAATGATAATACAGTGTAGAGGGAGAAGACAGGCGCAATGTGAGGAGGGGAGGAAAGATGTAGAACTGGATACTGACCACGGCTCCATCGTACGGCGAAAGCATTCCGCGATTGTTCGTGTGGGGGGTGTGATGTGCGCGATGTGAGAATGATCATTCACCAGGTGTGGCCGTCGTTGCCGGTTTTTGTTTTGCTTGCTTTGAGGGTGACAGCTGCATGGTCGCCAGGATAGACTGCATTGCTGGGTCTTTCAACAATTCGGCAAAGTCAGTGATACTGTTTTGGCTGCTGGTGCCGTTGTTGTGTGTCGTCGTTGCGGCAATGGCGTCTTTGCCCTCAATTTTGAGGCTAGACGAAGAACCCTGCGCAGGATTCAAGTGAGCCGCCACACCATGACTGCCCATCTGCGTAAAGAAGTCGAGCTGCTGAGTAAAGTCGACCCCCTTGAACAATTCAATGCTTTCAAAGTCTTCCATGGATAGGCCCGGTTGAGCGTCGTTGTGCAATCCGATTCCAGAAGCGGCCAGCAATCCATAGGGATCTTCGAACAAGTCCATCAAGTTCACATTACCACCTTCCTCTCCTTCTTCCACGTAATCGTCCTCTTCCTCCATTGGGGTGGACGAGACAGAGTTCACAGAGGAAGAAGCATCTTCTACAGTCGCAGGAAGCGGTTTCCTTCGAACGAGTTGGTGCTGGTTCAGGTCGAGAGGCGCGAGTGCTGAACTTTGTTGTTGTTGTTGTTGTTGTTGTTGATGTTGTTGCTGCTCTGGGATTGTCTCTGCTTTCTCTTCCGCCTTGCCACCAGCAATGTTTGCCGTCGTCGGCTTGAGGGGAGAGATACAAGACTTGACGGTCCATGAAGTGGGACTTTGCCATAGACCGGCGTTTGAAGGGCTGTTTGTGTTGTGATTCCACTGCTTGACGGGACTAGGTGTAGGAAACAATTCGCGCAAGCTGGAGCTTCTCGTCCAGTCCTGATCAAAGTCCAGCATCGACTCCACTCTGGAAGGGCTCTGATCCAGGGTAAACGAGTGTAATTCACCGCTCAGAGGCATGGAGGACTTCTGACTCATTCGAAGACTTCTGCCCAAGGTAGGACTGCCCACGCCTGCTTCGTCGAGGTCATGCTCTTCCAGTCCATGGCTTCTGTTGGTGTCGGCAACACCCATAAAGGGACCTGCTGCTGCTGCTGCATCCATGCCATTCCCTGCTTCGGAAGTCACACCTACAGCGGCAGCTTGCCTAGCTTGACGAGCAGCTTTTCGAGCCTTTTCCGTAGACAACGGTGCCTGAGACGAGGTCACGTCTTTGCCTCTTTGCAGTGTTCTTTGACCAGGTTGCAATTGATGCCTTTCATGCTCTTCTTCTCCATTCATCTTGCGCTTCACACCCCTACCTTGCACATGAGCAGGACTTGGACTAGGGGATGCAGGACTGGTCAAAGCACTAGAGCCAGTCGTCGTCGCCTTTCTGTTCTTGCCACCGTCGACGCTACCACCAAAACCAAAGCTCTCGCTGGAGAACCAAACGTCTTCCATTTGATACTGGCCTGATTTCACTCTACTCCTAGTCAACGGGCTACTACTCGTCAACTTCAGCAAGTCGACGGGATCACCACCGGTCATGGCATGAGTGGCAGCGCCTTCCTTTCTACTCGTTGTCGTCGGGCTGGCGACGATGAGACTGGCATATGGATTGAGCCCGCTGTGCGTACCATGAGGATTCTTTCGAGGACTTCTTCGTGGCGACAGTCCACATAGTGCATTCCAGTCCGTCTCGGCTTCGTTCAGTACTGTTTGGAAAGCAGTGGCAGGACTTGAATCGAGGAGGTAAGTGGGCGCTCCGTACCTGGCTCGATTGAACGTGCTGCCGGGTGTCTTTGCGCTTTGCTGTTGTTGATGATGCAATGAATGGGAGGAGCGAACTGGGCTAGATTGAGCGAGCAAAGATTGGAGCGATGCTGCCTTTGTCGGTTCTCCTTCCTGCATCTTACTTGATCTGAACACACCTCCTGGACTACTTGCCGTCATGGCTTGCAGCTTTTGTGCGCTTCCCACCGTTCTCGCATCTTGACCCTCGTGTGCCGTCGGCAACATGGACGGTGCCTTGACAGACTTGCCCGGTACTTGCCTGTCTCGATCGCGCGGTCGACCAGCTCCCTTTCCTGTCTTGATGCCTTTCGGACGAC
This sequence comes from Exobasidium rhododendri, assembly GCA_026210745.1. Taxonomy (NCBI): domain Eukaryota; kingdom Fungi; phylum Basidiomycota; class Exobasidiomycetes; order Exobasidiales; family Exobasidiaceae; genus Exobasidium; species Exobasidium rhododendri. Next base: position 1,701,457 of record CP110631.1, read on the forward strand.
CTGCTTTCCTGTTCGTTGGGTTCTCCAAGATGCTTCTCTTCGTCCTCCAGTTTCCTTCACTGTCTTTCACCCAGTCTTTCAATCTTGCAGTCTCAAAGTTGTCGACCCTCTTTGCAGGCGCACTTCCCGCGACCGTCTCTGTCTCTTGATCAGAGTCAAATTCACCGCAGAAGCTCATTCGTCTGGTAATGTCACGCTCGCAAGCATCACTCAGTGTCCTCGAGATTTGCTTTGTCCTTGCGAGTGCGCTCAGCTCTCCCTTCTTTCCCCTTTCAAGCGTGCAATCTTCCCACCCTTCCGCATACATTTCATCTTCCAACTTCGAGCAGCCACACTTTCGTCCATGCTTCTTTTCACTCTCCCTTTGATGCAGTTCGCGCTTCAGTCGAAGTGCCTCCCGCCAGACATGCTCTGGTCTCGAGACGCCAGAATATTTGTTGAAGTAAAGGCCACACGCATTGCATGCTCTATGGAATCGTTTGCCGTGATCGTACACTTCGGATCCCTCCTTGAAGGATATCTTCGTCTCATTGGTGAGGACGAGATGTCGCCAAGATCGCTGTGATCGGATTCCACAATTGTAGCAGCATTGCTTCGATCGATTGGAGCCGATACTTCGACTTTGAATCCTTGCTTCCATGCTTGTGATGGTGTCTTGATGGTCTGCGCCTGCCTCGTTCTTGACCTCGATGGAAGTGCTGCTTTCCATTGGCACACTTGCCTTGATGTTTGCCGCAGGACTGGGACCAGACAGGTAATCAACTTCGTATCCTGGCGTCAAGCCGCCCAAGATGGGAGAACCTGCAGAGTCGTTGGGTGTGCCTTTCGACACCCCCTCTGGACGTGGCGATCGTTCCGTATTTGCACTGGGAGAAGCTGCTGTCAGGGTCCGTATAAGGTTCGAAACGGCTTCCGATCGAGGTGGATGATTCTTGGACGGAACAGACAGACTGTGCGACTCCTTTGTTTGGTTTGCCGATATAGTAGTTGGTAGGGGTGGCGCTGACACTTCACCGGTGGTTGAATTACCTGGAGGCAATGTTGGTGATACTGCCTGCGCTTGCAGTGCTTGTAATAAGTGCAATAATTGTTGCTGGTGCCCTGGTGCGTTGGCGATGGCAGCGCTTTGCTTGGATGGATCTCGCTCTAGAGCTGTGACGGGACTGGAGGCAGACTGCGGTATGTCACGACCACTTCCTTTTCGCTTCAAGGGTTTCTTCTGCGTCTCTCTATCTAGTACACTGGCATTTGAATCAATCACTTCCTCTGGAACAGCTGTCGACTGGAACAGCTTGACTCTGTCAAAGTATTGATCTCTGCTTGTCGAAGACGCTGCTTTGAGTCGAAGTGTTATTTCGAGAATCTTGCCTTGAAAATCAGAACCCTCTTCACCACTGCTGCAACGATCCTCCTCTTCATCCTCGTCGTCTTCATCGTCATACTCGGCTCGTACTCGCCCGTGAACTAGGGACTGCCCTTCGCCTTGTTCTGCCAAAGCCCAAGTGAAGAATCCTTTGCCTACGACGAATGCAGAGCTGGCCGCCTCTTTCCCCTTTTCTGAAGCAATGTCTGTAGATGCGGACGTGGACGCGGAGTCGAGGCTATCCCCCTTCTGGCTGGCTCTGTATGACTCGATCGGATCAATAGCATACAGAATGTAGTCCTGCTTTCGATCGATCATCAGCTCGGGACTGAGAAAACGGAAGAATGGGTGGCTCAGCTTTTGTGTTTTGGAGTGTCTTGAATGCACGTCTCACCCTCCTCTACATACCTGGCCATACAAATCGCGCTGAGGCATGTCTTGAGCGTTACCTTGCCAAAATGGGTGCGACCTTTCTCATTGCTGCCCTTTTTTTTCAAAGAGACAATCTGAACACTGGCAAGCCTACCTAAGCTGGCAACCAGGGTCGAGTTTGGATGTGAATCGAGAGTGTAGAGCACCTTGACTGCAATCGTGAGTGGTAAGAACCAGTGTCAGATCATGCATTCCCTTACTACGTCAATAGCGATTGCTGAGACCACTCACTGTCCATCTGCGCTCTCTTATTTCTTGATCGCTTCTCGATCATGCGCGCCTGTCGAGGTGGCGAAGAGTGTTGTCTGGGAGGACCAGGTGATGAGGCGATAGATGGAAGGGGCGACGTTGACGACGCGGGTCGTTTAAGACGGGGTAGCGGTTGCGAATGTGATGATGAAGAAGCTCCCAGAGTCTCTTGAGAATGCTGAAAAGAATCGTGAAATCCACCGGATTGTTGCTGCAAGGATGTAATTGGTGATGGATGACCTGATCGCGCGTTGCTGTCGACCATGAGCGAGTGCCAATCAAAGTCCATGCTCGTCATGGCGAACCCGGCTTGCTGGAAGGCCTTGCAGTTATGTTCTTTATTTTACTTTTAATTTCTTTTACGAGAGAGATTAGCAAAGGGGGTAGGAGTAGATCCACCAAGCGTCTCGAAGCGTTGGAAGGTGATAGGGCGATCAAGGTGATGTGATGATGGAACGGACGAGCGGGAGAGAAGAGAGTGAGGAGCCTTGGACGATACTCCCTCGACACTTCCCGGACCTTCAAAATGTCGCGTCTCTAAGGCGTCCGCCACTCAACGCGCCTCCGACCGCGACACCACCACGTGCCCGAGCCCTTCAACGAAATATTGATCCTCCTTGTTCTCCTCGTCGAATGCATCTCGCAAACTCACCTCTACGTGTAAGTGTTGCCATTCAAAGCCGACAGTCATGGAGGGGGACGACCTGTACAAACTCGAGCTACTCTCGCTCGTGTCGAAGATAAGTGAGTGTAGGGAGATATGAGTCATCGCTGTAGAAATGAAGGCTTCGAGAGCTGACTATTCTTACCTCACTCTCTCACAGCCAATGAGATCCTCAATCATATCGGCATCAATGATCGTGTTCTGGCTGAGTTCGTCATCTCACTACATGAGCAATCCAAATCGATGGAAGAGTTCAAGGGGAAATTGAGCGAAGTTGGAGCTGACTTCCCTGAAGCGTTCATCCAGAACATTGATCGACTCATACTGGCTATGCACCCTAAACATAAGAAGGCCAAGTCACTTAGAGATGTACCATCAAAAGCAGAAGAAAGAAAGGGCAAGAGCGAAATACACGATGAAGCAGAGGAAAAAGAATACGACGAAGAGAGAGACAGGAGGAGGAGGATGTTTCCAGGTTTGGCAATGAAGGACGATGGCTGGAAAGCACCTCGACCCGACAATGAAGACGAGTTAGCAGCCGTCAAGAAAGCCGTAGAGAGGGAAGGAACAGAGAAGATTAATGAGATGGAGGGGGGAATCAACGACTTTATGAGAGAGTTGGAAGGCATGGAGAGTCGGCAAGGGCGTCATCGCAATCACGGTGGGAGGGAGGAAAGGGACGAATCGAATGGGAATGGGAATGGGATGAGAAGATGGGGGAAGCGCGACTCCAGGTCGCCACCAGAAAGGGATCATGGCAGGTATCAGGAGGACCGATCAGACAGGAACAGTAATCCTAGGAGAGGCAGAGAACCGAGAGCGCCAATGGACGACAAGCCGGTCATGTATAAGATCTACTCTGGCAAAGTGACAGGAATGAAGGACTTTGGCGCTTTTGTCTCCCTGGATGGCCTGATAGGAAAGCATGAGGGCATGGTCCACATCGGCTCGATTGCTCAAGGTCAACGACTCAACTCACCATCCGACTTATTGGCTAGGAATCAGATCGTCAAGGTCAAGGTCATGTCAGTAGCCGGTAATCGACTCGGCTTATCAATGAAGGATGTCGATCAAGTGACTGGACGAGACTTGACTCCTCACCTTCGGATCAAGTCTGAAGCAGAAATGGCAGCAGAGCGTGAGATGATGAGTACACGGTCTGCCACCAGCTCTAATTCTACACCGTTAGGAGGAGGAGCGCGGAAGCCTACGTCTTTCGAGGACGATGCACCGGGTAGCAACACTTCCAAACGACTGACTAGTCCGGAGAGGTGGGAGCTCCTCCAGCTCGTCGCCTCGGGAGCTGTGAAGGCGTCTGATTATCCCGAACTACTAGAGGATCGAGAACTGGCTGCCCCAACGACGCAAAGACGGGCGGGACAGATCAACGCCGACGAAGAGGTCGACATTGAAGTGAATGAAAAGGAAGCGCCGTTCCTTGTCGGGCAGACTGGTACCTCGTTGGAGCTGTCGCCTGTAAAGATTGTCAAGGCGCCAGACGGTACGCTCAATCGAGCTGCCTTGGCCGGAGCTGGTCTGGCAAAGGAGAGAAGGGAGCTGAAGCAACAAGAAATCAATGCTCAAGCGGATGCAGAAACTAGAGACGTTAGCTCAGGTTGGCAAGATCCAATGGCACAGCAACAAGATCGGACATTCGCTCAAGATATGCGAGGGAATGCACTGGGCCAAAAGGCACAAGATCAGCCAGACTGGAAGAAGGAGACATTCAATAAAGCTACCACGTTCGGTCGAGTCACTTCAATGAGCATGAAGGAACAAAGGGAAAGCTTGCCGATCTACAAGTTGAGGCAACAGCTCGTTCAGGCCATCAGAGAGAACCAGGTCTTGATTGTCGTAGGAGACACGGGATCCGGCAAGACGACACAAATGACGCAGTATCTGGCGGAAGAAGGCTTCACAGAGCGAGGCAAGATCGGCTGCACTCAACCTAGACGTGTGGCTGCCGTCAGTGTAGCCAAGCGAGTGGCAGAAGAGACGGGCTGTCGAGTGGGACAAGAGGTAGGATATACCATTCGATTTGAGGATTGCACTAGCCCCGAAACGAGGATAAAGTACATGACGGATGGTATGTTGCAACGGGAGTGCCTCATTGATCCTGACGCCTCGAACTACTCTGTGATCATCTTGGACGAAGCTCATGAGCGCACGATCGCCACTGACGTCCTGTTTGGACTGCTGAAAAAGACACTGAAAAGACGTCCGGATCTGAAGTTGATTGTCACTTCGGCTACGCTGGACGCTGAAAAGTTTTCAACGTACTTTTACGGATGCCCCATTTTTACGATCCCTGGGCGAACGTACCCAGTAGAAGTGCTCTACACCAAGGAACCGGAGCCAGACTATCTGGACGCGGCTCTTATCACCGTCATGCAAATCCATCTCTCGGAACCTCAAGGGGACATCCTCGTCTTTCTCACTGGACAAGAAGAAATCGACACCAGTTGCGAGATCTTGTTTGAAAGGATGAAAGCGATGGGACCCAGTGTGCCGGAGCTGATCATCTTGCCTGTCTATTCTGCTCTGCCTTCGGAGATGCAGACGAAGATCTTTGATCCAGCTCCACCAGGTGCGAGAAAGGTAGTCATTGCCACGAACATTGCCGAGACGAGCATCACCATCGATGGCGTGTACTACGTTGTCGATCCAGGTTTCGTCAAGCAGAATGCGTATGATGCCAAGCTGGGAATGGACAGCTTGGTCGTCACGCCCATCTCACAAGCACAAGCTCGTCAGAGATCAGGCAGGGCCGGCAGGACAGGGCCTGGAAAGTGTTATCGACTCTACACCGAAGCCGCATATCGGAATGAAATGCTACCCAATCCTATTCCAGACATCCAACGTCAGAACCTGTCGTCGACGATTCTGATGCTGAAAGCCATGGGCATCAACGACTTGATCAACTTTGACTTTATGGATCCACCACCTGCACAGACGTTGCTCACTGCACTAGAGACACTGTACGCTCTCTCTGCTCTCGACGATGAAGGCTTGCTGACTCGACTGGGCCGAAAGATGGCCGACTTTCCCATGGAACCCCAACTTGCCAAGACGCTGATTGCTAGCGTGGACTTTGGTTGTAGTGAAGAGATCTTGACAATCGTTGCCATGCTGAGCGTCCAGAATGTCTTCTATCGACCAAAGGAGAAGCAAGCGCAAGCCGATGCTAAGAAGGCCAAATTCTTCCAGCCAGAAGGCGATCATCTGACTCTGCTGGCCGTTTACAATGGCTGGGCCGCATCGAAGTTCTCCATGCCTTGGTGTATGGACAACTACATCCAGGGCAGATCGATGAGGCGAGCACAAGATGTTCGAAAACAGTTGGTCGGAATCATGGATCGATATCATCACGACATCATCTCGTGTGGCAAGAATTCGAATCGAGTGCGGAAAGCGCTCTGCTCTGGCTACTTCCGAAATGCAGCAAAGAAGGATCCACAAGAAGGCTACAAATGTCTAGCAGAAGGAGGCCAAACGATCTATGTTCATCCGTCCAGTTCACTCTTCAATAGGCCGCCAGAGATGCTGATCTATCACGAAGTAATCCTAAGTAGCAAAGAGTGGGCAAGAGAAGTCACAGCAATCGAACCGCAATGGCTCGTCGAGCTGGCTCCCAGATTCTTCAGGAAAGCAGACGCAAGCTCGATCAGCAAGAGGAAGAAGGCAGAGAAGATTCAACCACTCTTTGACAAATTTGCCAAGGACCAAGATGAATGGCGTCTCAGCAAGCAAAAGAGAGCCACTCGATCCTCGCAGACATTCGGATGACACCCTCTTCACTTCATCTACCTTCTTTCCCCTCCCCCCTCTCTTTTTTTTCCTTCTTTCCTCTCTCCTTCTTTCATCACACACACACACACACACACACACACACTCATACACACACACACATCATCTTAAGTCATATAATATACTTGTATAAGCACACAAACTAGTTACACAAAAGTAAGAGAACAGGAGATACTTTGTATTCGTTACATCTAAGCAGCATGTACGACAAGGTGTCTACTCTTCGGAGCTCATCAATCGTCATCGTCCATTGCTGCATCGCTTGTCTCGTTGCTAGCCCTCTTTGAGTTCGCATTCTTTCCTCCTCCCCCCTTCAGCTTCATACTGAGTCTGATCTTTGGCCTGCTGCCCGTTGGTGGAGCGACAGTGGCAGCAATGTTATTCTTTGAATCCTCTTCCTTCTCCTCCTCCTCTTCTTCTTCTTCCTCGTCGTCGCCATCGTCGTCATCAATGTCTTCTTCATCACCATCGTGCCCTTTCTTCCGGTTCATGCTGCCGCCTTCATTTTCCGAGCCGGGTAGACCGCTCCTCTTTGCCAGGGCGTCGTACTTCTCCTGGAACACACTCATCAATTCTACTGCATCGTTGTAGACCCAGCTTCCTTCTTGATTGTACGTCTTTGCATTGTTGATCATCAACTCAAAGTCTTCCAAGCAACTCACAACACTGGGATATGTTCGGTTGTCGATCTTCCTCTTGATCTGCCTGAGACAGATGGGTCTCTGAATAATGACATGATAGTCGGGGTACTCAGACTTCTTCGGCACATCCATGAAGAGCACGGTCCTCTTGCGCACACTGCCATCTTCATACTGCTCTGTGCTGTTCTCCACAGCCTTGTAGCATGCCAACAAGACGGAATAGATTTGATCTCTCACATCGTCTCCTGCGCCTCCACTGCCGCCACTCTTGCGCTTCTTGTTCTGCGTGCCGCCGCCGCCGCCACCCACTTTACTTCCCGGAATGCTGTCGTCATCGTCAGGACTAGGACTCTCGATGAAGTTGCTAGGTCTTTTACGCTTCTTTGCTGGTCCTCCGGGGGACGGTTCGGGTGTCTGTGTCACTCTGGACGAGCTCGTCTTGCCCTTGGAAGCCTTTGACGACTTCTTGCGCACCAACGGCTCAGGTGATCCAGCTTCCGACGTCGTAGCACTCACTTCCGATTGCAACACCTTGATCCTTCTCTTTTCTGCCCTTTCTCTCTTCTTCTCCACTACGTCAGCAATATCGACGTCATCGTCTTCCAGTGCACGCAGGAATTGCTCTTCCGTCAGACCATCATCGTAATGAACTACGGCTCTTCTTCGCACACCAACCTCCTCTTCCGGAGCCTCTTCTAGCACGGCCACCGTGTCAAAGTCTTGCTGATAAAGTGATGGCAGTTCCTCTTCCTGAATCAATCGGTCGGGCAACTTCGTCCCGGTGAATCCAATGGCTCTCCATTCCTCCATGTCCCTAATCACTCTTTCCTCATCCATCTTCTTGAACGTCGCAACCTCCGTGTCACCCCGGGAAAGCAATTCGTTTAGCTCGTCGTCATCAAGATCAGCGTCCTCTTCCTCCTCCTCCTCTTCATTGTCAGCTTCCAGCATCGCTCGTAGCAAGTCCTCACGCTCTGCCGCCGTGGCCTGATTGTCAAACTTTCCTGCTTGGATGACCTTGCCATCGATCTCGAGCTTATCCCTTGCCCTTTCCAAGATGGTCTCTTCCACCGACTTGGTTGTGACGAGACGTAAGATACGGACTTCCATCTTCTGTCCGATTCGATGCGCTCGATCTTGTGCCTGCAAATCTTGATGCGGATTCCAATCAGAGTCGTAGATGATGACCGTGTCGGCCGTCTGCAAGTTCAGTCCCAGTCCTCCTGCTCGGGTCGAAAGGATGAAAATGTCAATGTCCGAGCCGGGTGCATTGAAGGCGTTCAGGAGTAGAGTACGGTCCTCTGGTTTAGTGCTTCCATCCAGTCGCAGGTATTTGAAGCCTCTGAAGCGAAGAAAGTCCTCCATGATGTCCATGATCGCCGTCATCTGGAAGAAGATCAACACACGATGACGAGTTGCCTTGAGCTTGGGCAACAACCGATCTAGCAACTCAAATTTACCAGAGACTCTGTACAAGTCCAATCCAGTCTCCTTTGTCGGATTGATGGCCATCTCTACCTGCTCAAACACGTACGGGTGGTTGCAGATCTTTCGCAATTGCATGATTGCATTCTGAAGTCCCCGAATCCCTTGAGGTTTTCCCTTTCTACCAGGTCCCAGGTCTTCTCCAGCCAGGAGAACCTTGTGATTCTTCATCTGTTGGTACAGCTTCTTCTGCAGACTGCTCATCTTGCACTTGATCACTCGTTCCACCTTGTCTGGCAATTCACTTTCCACATCCTTTTTCAACCTACGAAGCAAAAACGGTCGAAGCACCTTGTGAAGACGCTTGATGATCAAAAGCGCTTCTTCTTCGTTCAATTGCATACTGCCGTCGTTTGCACCCGTGTTGGCAAAGGGAGTGTTGAACCATTCATCAAATGACTTGACGGAATTGAAGATCTTGGGTAACACAAAGTTGAGCAGAGCCCACAGCTCGGGCAGATTGTTTTGAAGCGGCGTTCCGGTCAAAAGTAGACGATACCGACTGACGTAGAAGGAGGTCAACGTGAGCGTCAACTTGCTCTGCGTATTCTTCATTCGATGACCTTCATCAATGATCATGTGCGTCCACCGAATCTTCCCCAACAGGTGTTTGTCTTTGATGATGTACTCGTACGTTGTCAGCAGACAATCGTAATTTCCCGATCGAATGATGGGCGTGAGATTCTTTCTCGTCTGAGGCTGTCCTTTGTACACTACCGTATTGACGGCCGGCGCCCACTTCTCAAATTCATTGACCCAGTTCGTCAAGGTGGACAGGGGAACGATGACCAGATAAGGACCTCTCTGTTTCTTCGTCTCTATCAGAAAGGTAATCAAGGCAATCGTCTGGATCGTCTTTCCCAACCCCATTTCATCTGCCAAGATACCGTTCAGTCGATTGTTGTACAGTGAGACCATCCATTGCAGCCCCTTGATCTGATAGTCCTTCAATGTGCCGCCGATGAGGATCTTCGGTTGCTCCGTGATTCGCTCGGTGATCCGATGTGCCACCGAATAATAATCAACCTTGCCTTTGTCTTCATTGGGATCGTCTTGTCTCTGAGCGCCAAACATGGTCTCGTCCACTGCCAGGCCTACTTCTTGATTGGCCGCTTGTTTCGCTAGCTCATCAACAGAAGGAGGGGCAATGCCTGCCCTCTCTGCTGCAATCGCTTCAGCGTGAACGTCATCGTTTTGTTGTGCTTGAACAGCTTGAGCTAGTCCTTCCAGGTAAGCATCTGTTTGTCGAATCAAGTGAGTAATACGGGTGTCTTTGGCAGTGTCGATCAATTTCAGGTAAGCCTCTTCATCGTCTGCTTTCAAGGCATTCAAACGCTCCTTGGCAATCCTTTCGATCCTCTTTTGTTCTTCCCTTTCTGTTTCGTTGTGAAGTCGCAACACCAACTTGCCCATCCTTTGAACCGAGTTCGCCTGATGGTGTTTGTGCGCTGCCATCAGGTCACGACCATGCGAGCAAATCGAATTCAGGTAGTCAATGTGATTCTGTCTGGCTCTCTTTTCTCGATCGACTCGCTGCTTCCTCTCCAATTGTTCCGTCATTCGAGCGTCTCGCAACGTCTGCTTCTTGAATCGTCTGAAAGCCGTCCTATCCAGTGCAAGCGTGGTCGCCTGCCCCATCTGTCTCGTGATCGACTCTCGCAGCGCCTTTTGCTTGGACAGAAGGTGTAAAGACTTGAGCTCAATCAAAGCCTTGATCTTGGCATTGTCCGTAGTGTCGTAATTCGTCACACTTTGCTCAGCAGGGTCGTATGCCTTGACAACATCCTTCCCTTTCAACGCGCTGGACAGAGTTGGCTTTTGTGACATCGTAGAAGGTAGACCCTCTAATTCTCGAATCCTCTGCTGAATGCGAACATTGATATATCGATCTCTCTCTTGCAAAAGTAGATGCGGGTCAATCCCTGCAGGCATCAGACTTGGTACAAGCAATCGCTTTTGCTTGGTAGCAGTAAAATCTTCCGGGCCAAGTGACGGTTTAGAAAGATAGGTGAAAGGATGTCGAAAGGCATTGTAAGGGTAGACGGAGCTGGAAGGGTCATCTTGAGGTGAAGCAGCTCTTTGCACTTGCTGACCTGCTGTTTTGCTTGCCTCCTTGTCCTTGATTGATGACGACGACGACGACGACTTCTTCACCTTCTCAGCGGCCAGATGTGATTCCACTCCTGCCTCTGCGACTTTGCCAGCAAGTCCCAGATCTTCTACTTGCACTTCCATCTGTTCTTTGATCTCATCAATGACGCTGTTAGGGTCCAAAAGAGCCGCCTTCAATTGAGCAGGCAAAGCAACGTTGCGAGCTAACATCTTGAAAGCGATGATTTGAGTCTTGAGTGCTGCCAATTGAGCTGTAGAGAATGTCGACGTTGGCACCGTCGAGGTTGCCGCTCCTTCCATGCCAGCAGAACTTGGTAGAGCAGATGACACACTCTGGCTCGAGTCAGTCGAGGAAGACATGACAGTCACCCCTCCTCCTTCGGCGATACTGGTACTTGGAGTAGAGGCCTCTGCCGCTTTGGAAGAGTCAGCGGACGAGCCATTGGTCTGTCCAGCTTGGTGCTGCAATCTCGCTGAAGGATGTAGATGTAGACAAGTCAGACCTCATCTCTCATAAAAAACAGGGACTGCCTTCTGGTATGCACTCACCTTGCTGCTGTCTCATGCTCTGGACCTGCTGAAAATATCGAAAGGTATTGACTAGATTTGCGTACTCTTGACTCGATTGTTCCGTTTCGCCATTGGCTTGCAACGTCTTCATTCGGACCACCATCTGCTGCAACTTTTCCTTGTTCATCGACATGAGGATCTGTTGCATGTGTGGTGGTATGGATGTGGTGGAAGGTTGTGCCGGCGCACCACTTGCTGGGGATACCGTGCTACTGCTCATTGCGATCTGCCCATTCGATGACTGCGACTGAACACCACCATTGCCGGTGACGTTTGCTGGGGCGGCATCATTCTTCTTAGCAGAAGGTTGAGCAGAGGCTACAGTCGATGACATGATGGCCACGTTCAAGGTCGTTTACCTCTTCCTTGATCTATCACTGCTCCACCAACACTTCCACTTGCCTCTCTTGCAGCTGCTAGATAGAAGGACTTGCAACTAGCAAACGCGTCGGGTGAGCAGCGAAAAAGAAAAAGAAGAATGGGATAGGCAAGCGTCGCGACAGGAGGACGCAAAGCTTTCGGCGCGGTGGAAAGGAAATGAGTGCGAATGAGTATCCCAGGGAGAGGTTCCTCGAAGTCGTCCTAGTACAAATAGGTGGTCGTGTATGTTCTCTACCACTCGCGGTAGATACAGTATGATGCTCCTCTCTACTTGCAAAGCGATCTTTTTGGATCCGTCGCGAATACAGTGTCGAGTGATCTTTTCCGCCTTTCTCTCTCGCTCTCCAAAATAGATAGAGTGATGCTCTCGTGTCCGTCGTCGAGAAGGGCGATTGTCCTTGAAGAGCACGCGGGCGAAAGAAAGCACCCTCTCTTCCCTGCTTAGCGTCTTCGGATGTGCTTTCCAAGCCAGAGTAAGTTTGAGAGTGCCAGGGTTACAGCAGCCAAGGCCCGAGAAGCGAAATCGACCAGGGAAAAAAAGAATTATTCACTTTTGCCGGGGCGGACTGGCGCTGGCTGACAGAGAGACCAGAAATGGGGAGAAAGAATAAAAAAAAGCTGTGGGCTTGATAGGAGTTCGCTTAGAACAGGACACGGAACACAATTATTTTCAAGCCCAGCGCATGGAGAAATCCACGTGGTTTTTCATGCAAGCAAGCAATACTCCCAGGTCTAAGAACATATATCCGTATCTTCTACATGCTATTTGTATCAAAACTTCAGCAGGCTGCAATAACGCAATTCAGGAACAGAAGACCCGTCTCTTTTGAAATTCCTCTTGTGATGGGCCAGCTCGGCTCACAATTCAGAAAGGGAGCTAGAAAGAGTTCTAATTGAGGTCTTGTAATACGCTATCACAAATTAGATCGTCATATTCAATGGCAAAGAAGAATTAAAGAAGACTTGGGAGCACCGAATAGAGCAAATCATTATTTTGTTATAAAATTCGACCAGATCGAGTAGGATCCGGGCTTCGTCGTTGCGAATAGCCTACAGTGCAGCAACAAGCCTGATGAATTTCCGGACTAGCGCTGCACCGCGGCATGAAACACAGTCACCAAAAAAAAAATCGGGAGAGTCGCACCCACCCCTCCCTAAAGAGGAGAGGCCAAGTAGTTGAGGAAACGCCCGTCTGTCTTTGAGTGCGGGCCGTCGCCAAAGCAGGTCTCCTTGAAAGTGGGAAAAAGAGAAAGAATAAAACATAAACTAATAGGAGTGAATCCGCACTAAGATCGCTGTTTCCGTCTCCTTTCACTGGCAAGGAGCAGGAAATTCCATCGCAAAGTGAAAGACCAAGCCCAGCCCCCATGGGCTTCCGACAAGCATTGTGATTTGTACGAAAGGAGGCAAGACGCTTCGGCTGTGTTCAAAGTGGCAAAGGATCACAAGAGAATTTATGTCATTGTTCAGAGTAGGGGAAACATGCAGGAGGGTGCACCCACGTATAGCTTTCTTTTCCATTAGTGATTTAGGTTTTTCCTTTTTTTTTTTCGTTTGCTTATTTTGAGGCTTGGCCTGCGTCCTTTTTTTATGTAGTACTGGAAAAATGCTGACTGACTCTACTGATTGCTCTCTCACTTTCTCAAATCGACCTAACAGATTCCGGGAAGGAGGGGAATGGTTGCAAATCACACAGTTCCCCAGTTCTCATGTGTGTTTGTGTATGTGTGACGAGTGTGTGTGTGTGTGTGTGTGTGCGTGTGTCATCGCCAGCTGCTTCTTGTCTCCTGAAAAGTACCAAACCTGAAGTCATCGACGAAACTTGGAGAACTGCTCAAGTAGAGGAGGTGAAATGAAGAGCCGTGGTACAGTCTAGTTCGCAATAGGTGAACCCCTCCACCCCATACAACACTCGCATCTTGTGCTGTCTCGTGGAATCAACAGTCTTGAAAGGGCCAGTGGCTTGATCATCATGGCGCTGGACGCTGAACTGCAAGAGATACTAAGGCGACATTGCTCCTCTTTGGGAACTTCGTTCGTATCCAAAGGGTCCTGTCAAGTGCTGGCACAACCGTCCAATCGACTATTGTTTGCAAAGAAGGGAGCGATTGATCAGGTACTTGGTGAGGCAGAATCGCTCAACGCAATGTATAGAGCTTCTCTCGCTGCTGGACAAACGCAAACACTGATCCCGACCATTCACGCCTTCGGCAAGATCGAGAACAAAGGGGAAGCGTTTCTAGTGACGGACTATAAGCAGCTATCCAGTGGACTGAGTCGGAAGAACCAGCGGACTCTGGGTGAAAAGCTCGCTCAAATGCACCGATCGGGAACGAGCGAAAATGGCATGTATGGATTCAGCAGACCGACGCATTGCGGTGCTACAGTGAGTTCTGTGATATCTTCCTGTGGCTCGTCGTGCTAGTCAAGGCAGGGAGAGTGGGTTTGTTCTGGATAAGGGGGTAGTGAGGAAAAAGAGGAGGTGCCTTCAGGCCTCACTGGTACACTTTGCCTGGTATTGCTGCTTGCGTTGGAGATTGCAGCGGGATGTCGTATGTTCGGCCGTCACTTACGGGGTCAGGAGACGTGAGTGAAGGGGCCACGCTGGAAGCTTGACATAACCGAGGAGAAAATTTGGCGAGGCGGTTGTGTGGGAGACTTTTCCCTTCACTCCCTCTCTTATCCATGGCTTGTCAGGCCGAGGCGATGGTGTGAATCGGCAGGCAGGCGAGGCAAGAGAAAGAGCAGATGTCATGCACGAGCGGAGTGACCAGCACGGCCGGCTGGCTGTAATTTTCAGCCTGCGAATGCTTGATTCCTCAGTGGGCCTTGATCAAGTCCAAATCAGCTTGTCTTCTCGAGTGCTCGATCACATCTTCTGCTTCGAAGAGGACACATATTTAGTAGTCGCTTGCTCCGCCGCTAGGCAGGATGTTTGCTAAAGGCGCAGGCGTACTCGATAGAGGTGCAGCGCTTCCTATCTGTTTCTCGAGGCCACGGAACAAGAAAGCAGTGTAGATGTTCTGACGAAGGGGGAGAGGGCGTAGCTCGGTCGAGGTGATTCACGTTCCTACGACGGACGAGGCAGTCTGCAAACGGACTGAAGCTGTGGGCGTGGCGGAGCTCGATGCAGGAGGGTCAAGGCAGCGCTGGTGGGGGAAGGGTAAAAGTACGGTGGGCGGAGTTCTTGTCTGGTTTGTGCGTGCCTGCCCTCTCTTCCTCTTTTCTCTCCTCGGTCTTTGGGTAGAAGGGGGGAGGAGAAAGGGTAGACATTGCAAAACAAGCGTAGTAGCAGCGTTGGAGTCGTGGAGTTTTGACGATGTAAATCCGTCGACAAGGCGGGCCAGAGCAAAGGCTGTGATCAGGTCGTCATGCCTTTGCATTGCTCCGTCGTGAGGGCGAGCAGCATTTTGCTCGTCACTAGAGCAACAGTCTCGCTCCGTCTTTCGACTATCTTTTGGGGAACCATTTCAAAATTCTCCCTTTCTGCCCGCTCCCTCCGTCTTCCTCTCTCCATCGCATCTAATCACGTCTGCTTTGCTCATGCGCAGTCTAGTCGCAAGGAGTGAAGATTGCTAACCGTTTATCTTTCTCTCCATCCTCTGTGAACCTCTCAATTTCCTCCCCCCCCCCTTTCACCGTTCATCATCAAAATTTGACTCTCTGCCCATCTTGGTCATCGTCACTACTACCGTGACCATGAAACGAACATTCTCGGCAATGCAGGAGCAAGACAACACTTGGACCTCGAATTGGTCCGACTTTTGGGCTGATCGACGTATAGGTGATCTGATTCGCAAGTCGGGAGATGAAGAATTGGCCAGGCTTGAGACACAATTGAGAGAAAAGTGAGTCAGCGTTTGCGATGATTGTCGTCGCACTTGGTAGAGAGCCCATTGTACTCAACGTCTACCCTTCTGGCAGAGTTTACCCTTTGCTATTCAATCAAGAAGCTATGAAGGATGTCCGACCTGCTATCATTCATGGTGATCTTTGGAGTGGAAATGCTGGAACGGATGGAGAAAGCGGAGAGCCGATCATCTTTGACCCTTCCAGTAGCTTTTCACACAACGAAGCTGAACTAGGTATCATGAAGATGTTTGGAGGCTATGGAAATGACTTCTTCAGTGCTTATCATCAAGTCATACCCAAAGCACAACCACACTACAACGAGAGACAGGAGATGTACGAAGCGTACCATCATCTAAATCATTTTGTCATGTTTGGAGGCAGCTATCGTGCAGGGGCAGTTCGCATCTTCAAGAGACTCATTGCATGGGCAGAGGAAAAGAGACGAGAGGGAGGCAACGACACTCACGGTGGTGGCGGAGGCAGCGGAGGTAAACAATCAAACGCAGGGCCCAATGTCGAATCTGGAAACATGGCACGAGGGTTGCGAGGTGGCAACAGACACGACTCTACATCTTTGACCAGCCACGACTCCTCGTCGACCTCGTTCCATCTTCCTCCTCTTCCGTCTCCACCTCCACCGTCGACAAGTGCAGCTCGGTCAATCTCTACCTCGCTTGGTAACGGTGTGAAGAAGTCAAGTCTTTCGTCTGGTGGTTCCTTTCCCCCTACTACGCCTTCTCAGATCGCAGACTACTTCAGTCAAATGATCTGTTACCTATGGTTCAGTACGGGTGTACCAGGTCACTCCATCCCTACGACTCCATCCCGATCGCCGACCAGCGTACACCAGCCTTTGCAATCATCTCCCCTTGCTCCTCGTCGAACGAATCCTCATCCAACGCCATCCTCTCGTTCCCATCGCAACTATCGAGCACCGCATACAAAGGCGACAAGCGCTGGTAGTCTCTCTCAAGCTTTGTCTACAAGTCTGAATAGTCATGACTTGTCAAAGGCTATTCAAGATCATCTCGTTTCAGTTTCGACTGCGACGGTTGCGCCAATAGCTACAAATAGCAAATTACTGGCCAATGATCCCATCCTGCGAAGACTACAGCCGAAGAGTCGATTCCTGCGCTTTTCGAGGGAGATCCTTTCCACAACGCAAGTTTCAAGTTCTGTCATTACGCTTGCCCTGATCTATGTGCACCGTCTCAAGGCGGCTCACCCCCACATGAAAGGCAGAGAAGGAAGCGAATACAGGCTTGCAATCTCCTCCTTGATGCTCGCCAACAAGATTCTGGACGACAACACCTACCTGAACAAGACATGGGCAGAGATTTCAGGCATGCCGTTGATCGAGATTAGCAAGATGGAGGTGGAATTCTGGCTCGGACTGAAGATGGAATTGCACATCACAAAGGAAGATTACGAGACTGGACTGAAGGATCTACAAATGCTGGCTAGTGATCGCAATGAGGCCGTTTTGCAGCGAGATGCAGCCATGAAGCGAGCTATGCAGCAGCAGCAACAACAACAAGAACAGCAGCAGCAGCAGCAAGCATTCATGGCCTCCTCTCAACAATTGCCACACCCCTGGTCGTGCTATCTACCGTCGCACCACAGCGCCTCATTGGACGGTTCCTCGTTTTCCTCTCCTCTCCCACCACTCGACTCTCAACTTCCCAACGTTCGTCGATCGATCAGCAACATGGACGCCACGTCGAATCACCGTCTGCTTGGCTACTCTTTTCCTGGCCAAACTGCCCCACCTTGTCATGCTTCGATGAACTTTGCATACGACTTTGGAGGAGTGAATGCAGGCAATCAGCAGAGTCACGCACCGCCGGCTCCACACGTCACCAGATCAACGACATTCACACTTCCGCCCAGTCCACTTTCTCAATCGTCGACAGGATTCTCCGCACGGGTCCAAGGGGACGGCTTTGTTTCGCCTCATTCCTTCCTCGACGGCGGATTGAATCACTCATCGCCACCGATCAATCGTGACCGTATCAGCAGCAGCAGTGCAAGTCAATCCATTTCCGGAGATTCCATGTGGTCGATGCTACATCAAGAAGATCCGACGTCGATGAGAAATCCATCATCTAGCTCCATCAATCCCTTCAGCGCTCGCAGCAGTCAGACAACGGAGACTTCTCCCATGAGCTCCACGAACAGCCTTGGCTTCACACCCGACTACTTTGTCTCACAAGGAGTGCGACGACAGCTATCCTCCAACCAGAACACTTCAACGTTGTCCGGCCTCAAGAGGGATTTCGAATTGACGAACTTACATCAATTCTCCCCATACGAACATCAAGATGACGGCAACAGATGCAGCAGCAGTGGTAACAAGAACAAGAGATTCGCTGCTGAGCCAAAGATGTACGCTGGACTAAAACAGTATCAAGACTCTTCTGCGGCTTCACGAAGGACTTCAGACACGCCGGTAGAATCAAGGTATGCCCTCCGAAGTCAAAGTCGTGCTCCTATGACGATGAACGATTTCCAGGGAAGAAAGAGCACCACACCGAATGAAGCTATCCGAAACACGTCTGCCTCTCCCAATCGATTTTCTACTGCGTTTGCAAGATCAGCCTCGCCTGCTGCTCATCATGATCGTCAGCGAGGGTGTGCTCATCTGCCCAAATCTGTTGCCGCAAATGAAGTCCATTCTTCTCAACAGACTGAAAGGCAGGAGTCTCATCCAAGTTATCACTCCGTCTTTACTTCTGCTCTTACACCCAACACTCTCGCCGCGCCTCTCGAAAATTCATCGATGAATGCTACTAGTAATCCGTATTGGTATGGAGGAGCATCTAACGGGCCAAGGCAGATTGGGCCTTTGCAATACTACAGCCTGGCAGCAGGAGAACCGTTTGGAAACATCGGAACGTACATGCCTCCGCTTCCTTCTGCCAATACTGATAGAAGCCCTTGGAACGCCGATCCTACTGGACCAAGAAGATCGAGTCTGTCAGCTGAATCTCGATCGGCCCATAATGCCGCAAGCAAAAGTGAATATGCAAATCATCATTGGGTGGATAATCACGATGCAGGGACGCAACTTCCGTCTTCTGCAGCTTCGTTGAAGAGCCGTCATGTCGGAACGATGGCGACAAACGAGTCTGGAAATCAGAATCCCAATACTTCGGTCTCTTTCACCCATTCTAGAGCTCCTGTTGCACCTTTCACACTCGACATCGATGCATGGCCCTTGCAGAATAGCTCTACTTCCACCTTTCTCTTTCCTTATCACCTTCTCCCTCTCCAGCCGCAAGGTAAGGAGCACCAGCACCAGCATCCTCCTCCTCCTCATACGTATCAATACCATCACCACAATCTACAGCAACCAGACTCCCATGCGACGCAGTAGTTCCACTTTACGTCGTACCTCTCTTCGCATCATCTACTTCCTGTCCTTCCCATTTTCTCTCTACCATCTAGTCTCTGACTTTAGCATGTCTCGATCTTCTCCTTACCGTCAATCTGTTTCTTTCATTCACTCATGTTCTCCGATTAATAGCATCAACTATCCCACTATATCATGCGACGAGAGAGCTGTGCCGTTTGAGTGCTACACGATGTGCCGACAAACGTGGCATCTCTGCTTGCCACTTTGATAGGAAAGAAATTAAATCGTCAATTTTCCTATCTTGTCGGCGAAAATTAGTGGTGTTCATCTCCTTCAGCATGACTTTCATGACCGTGATGACCGTCCCATGGGTGTCGTAGGCCCTGTGAAGGTAACATAGATAGACAAAGTGGACCAAGTAAGATATCTGTTCGCAACTTCACTTCATGCTCTTCTGCAGTACCAATAGCCTAGCAGGTCACACACTCTCGTAATTCCTAAGATAAAAGCTTCCCACATTTCGAGGGGACAAAACTCACCAGCATGACAGCACCGTCGTGATAGCCCCTGTACATGATCCAGAAGAACATGGTGCCGCCAAGAATCTTTGCACCAAGTCTGTGGCGAAGGGCAGGTGCGTGTGGGTGAAATCCGTGGACAGGTCGGTACCATCTCGACGATCCTGCCGAGGGTCCAATTCCGGCGCCTGGAGCAGAACCTCCAGCCATGATTTTACTAAAGTGAGATGTGGAGAGGTGCTGTTACGAGAAGCATCCGTCAGCAGAGGAGTGTCTCTAGATTTGCCTCACCTTTGACCTTACCTGCTTGCCCACAATCTACGTCTTGAAGGAGCAACTATCTGCGTGTCAAGCTCAAACTCACCTTCGACAAATGGGGGCAAGGATGGGCCTTGGAGCCAAGGAAGGGATGAGACGGGGTGTCACGTGCTGCTCCTCGAATCGCGCAACGTTCAACGATTCCAATCCTCACGAAGGGAAAGGGAAGATTGCTTGCTTCCTGTTGGATGCTCGCTCGCCTTCGCTACTTTCCGGTGGGGTCAGCAAAGGTTGCGACAAAGCTTCTGAATCAGGATGGCAGCTCAGTCTAGCTCTTCGACGTCTGGTGAAACGCTTCCAGAAGACGAGCGCTTCTTTTCCACCCTTGCACTAGCATCGAACACGATCAAAACACACCTGCAGGAAGACAGCCAATGGGGTGACCTATCTGATCATCTGAGCGCGGCCCAATACCAATACAAGCTGCAACTGGTCAGTCCATGGGCTCCCATCGAGAGACAGCGCCTGCTGAGCATTCCCGATGCGGTCATTGAAGCCAGTTCGTCAGCAGAGACGTTCGCTGCTCAAGGTCTTTTCACTGAGATAGAAAGGGCTTGGATTGTGATTGATACACGCCTTTACTTGTGGAACTATTTGGACGCAGGCGCTGATGCCTTTGAATCATACGAACATCCCGAGAGAGTCATCCAGGCAGTAGGACTAGTTCGACCGAAGACTGGCGTCTTTATCGATTCGATACAGCACATCCTCGTCGTCTGTACCAACTCAAGTATAACTCTGCTAGGTCTGTCTGTGGACACCAGGGTACCGGCTAACAATGGAGTCACAGCTGGAGGGACATCATCCTCGTATGCTTCTGCTGCTGCTGCTGCTTCTTCATCATCCTCTTCGGGAAAAGGAGGCAAGCAACTAAAATTCTTTGTGACGGAAATGAACATTCAGACGGAAGGGATACAGATGTCGAACATTTGCGGCACTGACTCGGGTAGAATATTCTGCAAGGGCAACGATGGCTGTCTTTACGAAATCTTGTACCAAGCAAATGAAGGATGGTTCACCAACAAATGCTCTTTGAGGAACGTCACCAGTCCAAGGTTGTCGAATCTAGTACCGACCTTTATACAAGGGAAGCAGAAAGAATCACTCGATTTCGTCGCAGTAGACTCTGCCCGCAATATACTGTACACTTTGCACAAGGGTACCGAGATTGAAATTCATCATCTCCCAAGTCGAGACTCTTCGCAATCGCCCGTCAAAGTCGCAAGAGCAAAGGACATCTGTCGACACGCAAATATGATCTGCCCCAATACCACCCTTCTGCAACCGAATGAATTCCTAATCACTTTCCTCTCGCCGCTGGCACTGGGGGAGAGCAAGAGTGTTCACTTGGTAGCAGTGACTAGTAAAGGGGTCCGCCTCTACTTTACAAACCAAAGGGGCGGTTGGAGGACGTTGAGTGGATATTCCAGTACGTCAACTTCGGATTCGACTGTTCCTACTTGCTTGGAGCTGGTCTACGTTCGACCGCCTCCGCCAGCCGGTCAGATGCAGTCGGCAGAGGGTGGAATGTCTGCACAGCAAGAGCAATCACGATCCGCTCAATCGTCGACGTCTGCTGCCAACTTTGCACCTCATCAACCACTCATCAACGGTGTCCATCATGCCTACTACTCAGATGGCATGTTCCTCGCTGCTGGTCAGTATTCTCTAGAACCGACGGGATCGCTTGACTGTGTCTTGTGCGTCAACCGTGCCATTCCCACAGCAGCGGATACAAGTAGAGCAATGACTCCGGCGTCTACCGGCATCAATATGAGCATGACCTCTGCTAACACCTCACACGGAGGAGGAGGAATGGATTTGGCAGATACCGCGACAGACATCATTGTGCAAGGGGCGACCTGGGCGATTGCAGAAGTATCGCGAAGCATCCTGGTCAGAAGAGTAGAAGAAAGATTGCACCCATTGGCACTGCAGATGATGCAACCTCCTCGCGTCTTTCTCATCTTGACCAGCAGTGGTCTCTTTGTCTTGATCGAGCAGAGACCAATCGATACGCTCAAGGGGCTTTTGCAAGTCGGGACGCTGTACGATCAGACAGTGCATGAGTTCTTCAAGAAGTACGGGCAGTCTCAGAGCTGTGCCATGAGTCTGGCAATTGCGAGCCAGAATTCACTGCTCAGCATAGCGCCAGAATCGCATTTATCGTCTTCCAAGCTAGATGATGAGATCCCACGGTATGTCAGTCAAGACGTCATTTCTCATGCGTGGAGAATCTTCTTCGACTTTGGGGGTCACCCTCGCTTTGAGCCACCCCCGTACCCTAGTCAGCCGGCAAGTGAAGGCAAGGTGACATTGAGTGGACGCCACAACGGTCTCGCCATCTACTTGACGAGACTACTGCGACCTTTCTGGAACCAACTGATCACGAAGAAGGAGGTAGTGCCGGGTGCAGGAGAAAGACAGAACGCAAACATCTCGCCTTTCACTCTGATGGGTCCACAGAAGGAACTGAGAAATCTGCAAAAGTTCCTGGATCAGAACTCCCAATTGTTCGGAATGGGAAGCGGGGGGAGTCGGGGCGCCGGAAGCGGCAACCACAACAATGGTGACACTGGCACGAACAATAGTGGCAACAGTAACAGCAATGCTCGGGTAATGGAGAGTGGCGGTGCGCAAGGTGATCAGATTGCTTTGCAGGCAGAGCAGGAAAGCTTCGACGCAATCAGACTGCTCCTCGTTCGATCACTGGAAGCACTCAACTTTGTTCTGCTCTTGATTGACTACAAACTGCCCACCTTGGCTCAAAAATGCCGACCGGAGGTGCAAAGTCAATTGAGCACGTTGACGTTTGCCAATCTAGTCACGACAAAGACGGGAAGGAATGTTGGTAGATCGCTTGTGGAAGCAGTGATCGAGCTGCAAATCTCCTCGCAACAGAACGTAGAGGTGGTCGCCGATGTGCTTCAGGAAAGGTGTGGAAGTTTCTGCAATTCAGACGATGTACGCCTATACAAGGCCTTAGAATGCATCAGGAGGGCAAAGGAGGCTGGCAAGATGAGGGACGAACATGGAAAGGTAGAAGCACTCAAGGAGAGTTTACGACTACTCAACAGAGCGACGGGAAACCTGCCGCTAGAGAAGTTGGAAGGGATCTGCAGAGACTATCGAGAGTTGAAATTTATACACGGGGCCATCGAATTGCCACTGCAATGCGTCGCTAATTGGGATAAGGAGAAGGCGGCTGAATCGTATCGAATCCAAGGAATGCCGGAGAATGATCCAAGAAGGAGTGTGTACGACTTGAGTCTAAAGTGTTACGGCTTAGTGCTCGACACACTCGAGAGCTTGGAGCACTCCAATGCCTCTTCCAGCAGGGCTCTGACGCAAGAGCAGCAAGGAGGGGGCAGCAGCACGACGACGGCCTCTGCTCACTCGGCAAAAGAGGCAGAAGAGCGGCGTATCAATGCATACCAACAAGCTCAATCGTCGACCGATGCACTGTTCCACATCGCCATGTATGACTGGCTCCTTTCGCGCAACAAGACGGACGAGTTGTTGAGAATACGAAGCCCGTTTGTTGAAGAGTATCTTCGATCAGAGCCAATCACACTCGAGAAGTGCCTACTGTTGTGTCTGTGGTATGTCAGTGTCGGGGAGAACTTCTCGGCAGCTCAACTCTACGCTGGTCTGGCCAAATCAAAAGAATTAGATCTCACCCTGGAGGATCGACTGGAGTACCTGACCAAAGCTTCAGGCAATGCTCAATCAACTTTCCAACATTCACACGAGATTGTCAACTTCATCAATGAGATCGTCGAAGAGTTGGAGGTGAGCTCTATCCAAATCGAAGTGTACAAGTCAGTTCAGGAATCAGTGGAACTGGAAGAAGAGGCAAAAGCAAGTCTGCTGGCCATCCTGAACGAAAACCTGCTGAACGTCACCGAGCTCTATCGTGACTTTGCTGAGCCTCTGCAGTTGCATGAAGTGAAGTTGCTTATCTATCACACGTCTGATCATCGAGAGCCAGCAATGGTCCGACAGTCTTGGGAGTCATTGATCGCTGAAGGTGAGTTCGTTGGGAAGATGCATGATGCGTCTCGCGGGGACGTCGCGTACTGAGAGACCTGTTTTTCCAAATCTTCTGTGCGCATTTTTCCTTCCCTTCGCTAATGAAGCCCACGAAGACCCCACTGCGATGCCCGAGACTCGATTTGAAAAAGTGGCTTCTGTCGTTGTGGAACTGGGTCAACGCTTCAACCCTTCTGAGGTTGCATTTCCCATCGATATGTTGACAGACTTGCTGATCAATTACGCCTTTGAGCAACGCGCTGAACAAGACATTCCATCTGCTTGGACGACAAAGACGTTGATTCAAGCCAACGCACCTCCTCAGATGGTATTGGATGTCTTGTTAGGACTACTCGAGACAAGGAGAGAGCCGTGCCAGACTGATCAGGGCTTTCAGTATGTCCTACAAGAGATCGCCATCCTTCTTCAGATCTGGGTGGAGGAGATCTTGGGTATCTCACCAGTCTCCATGGGAATTCGAGATGTTCAATTGAACTTTTCCGCTCAAAGAGTAGATGAGATAATCAGCTCACTGCTCCTTACATCTTCCTCCATCGGCCAAACGACTGCAGCAGCAGGAGCTACGACCGCTACGAAGAGGAGCAGAATCCATCCCGAAAAGACGAGAACGATCCTCAAATCAACACAAGACCTCATTCGTCGCTCCTTCTAGATCCCTTTGTACTTCTACGAGAGCCCCCTTTCCTTTTCTTCCACAACAATTCAAATCCAGTCGGAGGACATGATCGCTGTGGCCACAAAGTACAGAAGCCGAACCATTGGCCGTGTTGGTAAGTGGATGATTGTCGCTTGCTGTGCTCTCTTCATCGATCTCGATATGAACTCGGTTCGTCCTCTCGCCTTCTGATTGGCGATCGCGGCCGAGCATCTCCTCTACGATGATGATCACGATCCCGCAATGGTATCGTATTTGCTCCTCTGCCTCCCGTGTTCCCCCCTCTTCCTGCCCCTGTGTTCGCTTGCGGACAATCTCGACGTAGATGAGGTCCACCACAGGTAAAGCACTGCTGACCTGCCCCTAAAGATTGCTGATAGCCATCAGCACCACTGATACCCTTCATTCGATGATCTTGCTGCTTCCGAGAGGTGTCCTCGTTGGACAGGTGCGTGTACTTGCTTCGTCCAGCCTTACCGTAATCTCGGACTTGCATGACTTTGGGCAGCAGACTCATGTCAACAGCACTCTCCGTCTTTGCAGAATAATCTCGATTCTTCAAGATGTCCATATCCTGAAAGAAGCTTCCTTTGTGGTGATACTTTTGCATGAAGTTGCCACCACCACCACCGTCAGCTGCTGCTGCCGCTTCTCGTTCTCTCCTTTTCTCCAAACGGCTCTGATCAGCTCTTGCTGTATCTTCCGCCAACCTCTGAGCTTCTGGCATCGCTCTCCTCCGTTCAATCTCTTCTCTCTCCACTTCCTTGGCTGCTGTCGTCTCCTTCTCTAGCTTTAGCCTTGACAGCTCTCGTATCCGCCACGCCTGGAATTCTTCCTCAGGATCCTTGCCATCTGTGTCTGAAAGGTCGGGTTGTGCATCTTCATGGTCCTTTTCGGCTAACTCTCGCTTGATCGTATTTGCTGCGAGCAAGTGCGATTGTTTTCGTCTCTCCTCTGCTAGGGCTCGAGCCTTGTGCGTGTCCGCATCCAAGATCTCCTCTGCTCCATTTTGCGAATTCAACTCGCCCATGACAACGTCTTCAGCTTCAATAGGCCGAAGTGTCTCACGCTGTTTCTTGGATACAAAGATGGGCTTGAGCATGACCGGTCGCTTGTCCTCATCCGATTCTTCCTCTTCTTCGCTGTCTGTCTCGTATTCGGAGCTCTCATCTTTTGGCATAGGTGCTCCTGGCTTCTTAAATATCGGCTTGGATGGCACGCTGGATCCAGCTCTTTCGTCATCAGTGTCTGTCTCATACTCGTCACTTTCATCATCCTCTACTTGCTCTTCGTTTCCCCTCTTTCCTCCAATCACGACATTATCTAGTCTTACAACCGGCTTCATGGAGCCATTTCCACCACTCTGAATAATGACACCAGCAGTCCTCCTCTGAGAGTCTTTGAGCGCTGCAGTTCCACTCGAGACGTTTGTGATCGATCGATCATACTGCTGCCTCTTCTGCAGCTCTTTCCTTCTCCGTCGGTCCTTTGAATCTTCGTCTGAATCATCATCGTCATCAGAGGAAGTCACTGCTCCGGCATTGACTGGAGCTTTTCCTGGCCTATATCGAGTAGCTGCACGAGCAACTCGACTGCCTTGCCCCGCTCCCGAAGACATGGCTAGGTGGTAATAGGAGGTCGATGTTGTGTCGTCCGTGTCCGACTTCTTGTCGAGCCGTGCAATGAGAAGAGTATGGATAGTTTCTCCACCCAAAAATCAAACAAGGACCTTCGCGTGACGACGATGGTCGAGCCGCGTTCGAAAGTGTCACCCATGATCGCCGAGAAGATCTCTTTTTCTTCCCTTGTCAAGGTGTCACGCAGACGAAAAGACCTCCTAATCACAGGCATGGCTGCACTGCCTCCGCTACTTCCTGGATGGTCGGAGCATCTGACTGCAGAAGGCCAGATGTATTGGCATAATGCCTCACTCAAGCAGAGCACATACAGTCGACCTACTGCCGTTCCTTCTGGCTTTCCCGGCGGTAGTGCTATCCCGATGTACACCGGCCCACCGCCAGCACATCTGAATGGTGACCTGTCTTCTCAGGCTGGATCTTCTAGCTTCTCAGACGGGACAAGTATCGTGACGAAAGCAAAGGCGAAGAAGGAAAAGCCGGCAAAGAAGGAGTCTATCCCGGGAGCTCTGGGATGGTTGCGTGTGACAACAACTCTGGGGAACATCTTCTATACGCATGTAGAGACCAAGAGAAGCGAGTGGACGATACCTGGTGAGATTAAGGAGCATGTGGAAGCATGGCTGGATGAGGAAGCTCGGGTCAAGGCTCTCGAAGAGGAAGAAGATCGACTGGCAAAGGAGCAAGAAGAGG
The DNA here is from genome assembly GCA_026210745.1 of Exobasidium rhododendri. NCBI lineage: Eukaryota > Fungi > Basidiomycota > Exobasidiomycetes > Exobasidiales > Exobasidiaceae > Exobasidium > Exobasidium rhododendri. Next base: position 1,728,242 of record CP110631.1, read on the forward strand.
AGGAAAGACTTCGGCAGAGAGAGCAAGAGAAGCTACAGAAGCTGAAGGAAGAGGAAGACGAGCGATATAAGCGCTTGGAGGAGCTGCGGCTGAGAGAAGAGGCGGTGATCCGACAAAGGCAAGAGAGGGAACGAATACAGGAAGAAAGACTACAGATTTTGAGAGAGCAAGGCAAACGAAAGAGAGATGAGGAAGAGAAAGGAGGTGGTGGTGGCATAGAAGAGGAAGAGGTGGACAAAAAGATTCGCTTAGAGGAAGCTGAGAAAGACGATGATGAAGAGGCATGGCAGAGGGGAATGGCGGCTGAAATGGCAGAAGAAGCAGAGCGAGAAGAAGCCCTAACAAAGACAGCTTCGACTTCGGTCGGTCCTTTCAACATACCACCTCCCGGCCTACATGCAGACTCTTCCAAGATGGAATTGTCCCTGGACGAAGGTAAAGCGCTCTTCATGCACATGCTGACGAGCTTGAATGGTAGCCCGGAAGAAGTCAACCCAATGGCGCCTTGGGATAAGGAGCTACCTAAAATCATTCATCATCGAGACTACACTGTTCTGAGCTCCCTTCGAGATCGACAAGATGCTTTCAACGAATGGTGCAAAAGACGTTTGAGAGAGAAGAGGAGCAAGGGAGTCAAGTCTGCCACAAAGGTGTCGCAGCAAGAACCGCCTACCGATCGCGAAGTGATGGCAGCAGGCAGTGGGTCAAGTGAGGATGCAATGCTGGAGTATCGCAGACTGTTAGAATGTGAAGTCAAGTCAACTAGAACAAAGTGGGAGGAGTTCAGAAAAGCATGGAAAAAAGACCGACGCTTTTTTGCCTTTGGAAGAGATGACCGTGAGAGGGAAAAGGTGTTCCGGAAATGGCTCAAAGAACTTGGCGAGGGTGAGTCTGTCTCCGGGTAAATATGAAGCTGTCCAATCGAAAGAGTAAGAGCCGACTGACGTCGAATCAATCCTCTCAGTGAAGCGCAAGGACGCTGCACTAAGGGAAGCTGCCTTTGTCCAGCTACTCGAAGAACAGGTGGGAAGAGAACACCGACTCACGCCAACTGCCTCAAACGAAGAAGTAAACGTAGCATGGAAAAAGGTCAAGACGACCTTGCATTTGGAAAAGGATGCCCGATACGAGCCGGTCGGTAGCAGTACAAGACGTGCTGAGCTGTTCGGTCTCTGGGCACGAGGTCTGTGGCAGCAGTGCAGTGAGAAGGAAAGCGAGGCAAAGGATTTCAGAGATGCTAGAGATGATAACCAGCTTGAAAATGACGCACAAAGAGCTCTACGACTACGTGAAGAATCAGTCCAGAAGAAGCGAAGAGAGACAGAGTCGGATAAAAGGAGGGCTTTCGGTCAGGCGACTAGAGGGGAGAGTCAAGTTCAATTTCAGCAACTACTCGTCGATGCAGTTCGAGACCCTCTATTCACTATAGGAGAAGCCGTCACTCTCCTGTCGAGCGATGGACGATTTGATGCACCGGGTCTGCGATCAGTCGACAAGGAAGATCTCATCCAACAGCACATTAATGAGCTCAACGCGAGGCGATTGAGGGAGTTGCACGACATCTTTCAGAGACATGCACCCACTCTCGATGTGGACGCAGAGGTTGCTCTGCCGCTCGTCAAAGATGACGATGAGATGGAGCGGCGTAATTTGGACCAACTAAAGGTACTTCTGTCCGGTCAAAAGTCCTTGAAAGACCTATTCTTGGAGTGGAGGGAGGAGTGTGAGAGGCAGGGATCAATAGCCTTCCAGCAGATGCTCAAGGAGAATGCCTTTGTCAACTTTTGGGGTCGGCTCCGACAAGAGCACAAACAACGGCAAGAAGCGAATGAGGACACTAAAGGTGCAAGTGGACGACAGGGAGAGGATGAAGAGGATGAGGATGATCCCGACATGCTGGAAATGGCGGGCAACATAGACCTGGAGGAGATTCATTCCATTTTGAGGGTATGTGCAGGCATATCCAATTCTACTTCGCTTTTTTTCTTTGCCCTCCTGACTGATTTTATCCCTTACTTTCCACAAACACACACACACTTCTCCATCACAGAACGACCAACGATATCGTGCCTTCCGCCATCAACCCCTGCAACGGGAGGAATGGATTCGAGTGAGTCACGCTGGCCCCTTGCTTGCATCTACCACCCTCCTAATTCGTACACTCCACCTCTCGTGCTTAGAATCATCTACAAACAATGTCAAGACCCAAGACGACCGTCTTCCAGCGAGACTGACAAGAGACTGGACGGACAGTGACAAGGAATAAAGTCTACTATAATGCAATTGTACAATATGAATCGTTCCGCACAATGGAGCATTTCCCCCCTTAGCTCTCTTGTGGTGTATCCTCGCCTGCGTGTCTTTCGACTACGGTGCTCTCCGTCGTTTCAACCACCTCGTTCGCTCCTTCTGCTTCTTCTCGTGCTTCTTCTTCTGCTCCTTCTTCTGCATTTTGACTCCGCCGTACATCCCCTCCTTCGCGATCCATGCTCGGGCTACCAACCTCATTGTTCGGCAAAGAAGCGGCACTTTCCATCTCCACCTTGCTGTTGTCCACCGACTTCACTTGAGCCATGTCTACTCCCAAGTCTTGCTCTGCTTCTCTTGCACGGATGTCGGCAGGAGAAGGGGCTTGCTGTCTATCGTCTTGCCAGGTGTGTGCGCCTTCGACGATCTGCTGACTGAGGATAGGTGTAGAATGCAGGATACTCTTACGTGCGTTGACGAAGTGTGCGCTGGCCTTGTCGGAGATGGACAAGTTCCTCGTGGATGGATGAGGCTGTTGCTGAACCGCGTCAACGGACGATTCCTCCTGCACGTCGCTCGGTTGCAGCAGGATGGTGGTGGAGGAGGACGAGGAACAAGAGTGATGGTGTGGCATACTATATTCATGCTGTTGTTGTGATTCCGTTGAGCTACACCTTTCGGCGAAGAGAGGTGCAAATCGGAGACATCCATGGCCGCCATTCCACTCTGACCAATTCGCTTGCAAAAATTTGAAGAAATTCACTCCGATCAAGATGCACGCATGCGAGAAGTTGAGACTAGAGTGCTGGTCGAGCAGGTGAGAGGGGTAGGTGGTGAGGTCGTTGCCATCGACTTGCTTTTCATTTGGCAGAGCAGCGTTGATGTGCGGTTGTCGCTCTGGCTGATCTTGTCGATCTCGGCGATCATGCTCTTGCAGCTGTGTCAGGTGCCACGCTGATTCAATCGTTGCTGCAAGCGGCTTGACGTTCTCTGAGGAGAATTGAAAGGGCTGCTGTACAACGAAGGCGTTGACTCTTCTGCGATCCACTTCAAATTGTAGGGCAGGCAGATACAGATGGAGCTGAGTAAAGTGCAGCTGCGAGATGACTGCCTCTGCCAGACTTTGACATATTGGTGAGACTGTAGAGACACTGCCTATCAGCCATCTCTGTTCCTTGCAGAACACCTCGAGTCTCTTCTCGATTGGCAAGATCCTGCGAAAGATCTCTTCCAGATTGATGACAGCCACATCTTTGTGTGCATCGCCTCTGTTCCTGGTTGCAACCTGCTGATGCTGACGAAAGATTGGTAAGAGCAGCTGCTGTTGGACCGTTTCGGTGATTTGACTCAGCGTGATGAAAGCACTTGCCAGACGCTGGATCAACACTGCAACAGTGGAAGGATGGGAATGCAGTGGACTGAGTGTAGCGTTCACTTCATTGATCGACGGTAGCGGCATCGAGTGGAGCTCGGTGGGAATGGCAGGAGATCGTTTTGTCAGAACGGAAACGATCTTGTCGACGCAGAACAGTGCCCAGAAAAGCATGATGCGGTCGGCTCTTGGACCGGGGATCACGTCCAAATGACGGCCGGAGTGTAATTGCAGACTGGTGGCCAGCGTGATGGCCGTGTCGAAGGTGTTGATTCTCTCCACTCGAAGGAGTGAGCCAGGCCAGTTGCAGGAGAGAAGTAGGAGTGCTTGAACCAGTTCTAATTCGGGGGGACCCGTCCGATTGAGACGGAAGTGCACTGCCTCTGTAGCGCCATGCCACACTTGTGCTTGCCAAAGTCGAAGTTCACGTTCAGTGGTTAAAGAAGAGGTCACCGCGCAAGCGACGATGGCATGGAGTAGATAGGCAGGTATGCTGGTAGGTATTCCGTGCTTCAATCTACTGATCGTCTTGGCGTGATTTGGCACGACGATGCTGTTGAACGAAGGCTGCGCATAGAATCGGTGGACAAGTAATTCGATGACGATGTGACTCTTCATCGAGCAGGGTCGACCGGTGTCTGGATCTGTGACCATTGATGGAACATTCCAACGATCCCAGATAGCAGCTCTGGGCTGATCCTCCTGTCGAGAAGCAGAGGGTGACAGGCTTGCAGGCACCAAACCAGCTTGTTCATGTCCCCACCCACGGTCGCTGTCGAGCGACGTGATGTATCTCTCATCGTGCTGTACTGCTCTCATACCTGTCGATTTGGATGCCGAGTCTAGGAGGGTCTCTGGACGAGCTCTCTCTTTGAACTCAAAGGGTGATCCCGCGTACTCGTTCTTACGATTCGGTCGATGGTAGTGATTCGTACCCTGCAGAGTGTCTAGAGAGTGGGAAGAGCTGGTCTGGGTCTTGATTGGTACTTGTATCTCCTTGCGATCATCAAATGTGCATCTACTGCCAGTCTTTGCGCAATGAAGGCATACAGCACCTTTACGTAGATCCTTGGCATTACACTGTGGGAGAAGTAGAGCAAGGTACAGGAAAGAGAATCTTCAGCCGACAAGTCAAGACGACCCGTAATACCACTCGCCCTTGGCCTACATTCCCACCCACCTTGAGCTTGCGCAACCGGCACGTATCGCAAGATGTCACCGAGACTCGTCTCGACCTGTGGAATGGTATGCGACACAGCGACTTTTCTCTTGGCAGGGCGCTGCTGCCACTGCTATTGCTCATGGCGTACTGTCGAGGTGATGTTGAGCAGTTCAACACGTAAGGCGGTAGAGAAGGGATCTGGAAGGAGGAAGGAGCATGAGGGTGGCATTGCATGAGCTGAGGTGAGTCGATGGACTCTGGCTGACTCTTTGGAGGTAGCACAGGTCCAACGATGTGAGCGTGCCCAGGCATCTGAGAGACTGAACACGGGAGAGGAGACTGCAGGCTTCTGTTCACTATCGCACGGGATCCTTTGCTGGCCCTGCTGGCTGACTCAGATGATTCTGACTTCGTAGCGGAGTATGGCCCTCCTCTGATGTGATGCACAAATGATGAATGCGACAACTCTAAAGGCAAACTTGAATTTTCCACCTTGTGCAGACAAGTCGCAGCTCCCCGACAAGGACGAAACTCGAGGTCTCGAGGACGGGAAGGTTCCAAGAGGGGTCAGGAGGAGGGAAAGGAAGGGGGGCCTTAAAGGAAGAGGATCGGAGAAGGAAAAGTGATGGAGCTGAGATGGAGGACCTACTTTTCACCTTCATCGATACGTCCTCACTTGTTCTCAAGAAGAGGACCGACGCCCACTGTACGGCAGGTACGCCGCTTTGTCCAACACAACTCAACTCTAACCGGCTCAAGGTTGCACGGCGCCGCCAGACTAGCTGTGCTTGCCATCACGCCAACGTGTGTTGATGTGAGAAGATCTATGACCGCGATGTATAATACGAGACAGGGTCGCAAAGATGATGGATAGCAAGCAAGCATGCGACATAGCCTGCGCCTTCCACCGTAGTGGTGTAAATTCTTAGCAAAACTTCGAACGCGCAGTTGGGTCAATCTTCGTTCAAAGTAGAAATCCTCTTACACCACACACGACACCGATCATTGAGAACAGCAGACAAAGTAGGTTTTAGATTTTGATATGTCATTCTCACTCAATCGTGATAAAAGGAGAGGAGAAGGAATGACAAGATATTGCTGTGAAAAGAACGGGCACGCGCGCAAATGATGCGGCGGCAATGACGGTGAGAGGTTATTTACATAAATTAGCGAAAGGAATGGTTGAAGTATGTTTTGAAGGTACTAAGGGGGGGTATCCATTGTCCATGTGAGAAGGAAGAAGCTTGATGCTTACGATGAGTAGTAAGCAGCTCCCTCAGAGGCAGAGGGGAGGATGTCGAAGGCGACTGGGCCGGCCTTGGTGTTCTCGTCAGAGATGGTGGTGGCACCCTTCTTGAGGATGACGGCGTAAGTTCGACCGTAGCCAACTTCCTTGGGGAGAGTGACCTTTCCGTTGGTCTGGGCAACGACAACAGTGTTGAGTCCGTTGAGGAAACCGATCATGTCACCAGCAACGAGCTTGGCAGACTTGAAGGTGACCGATTGTCCCAACTTGGTAGGGGCAGCGGCAAGAGTGGCAGCGGGGAAGGCAACGACGGGGAGAGGTGCGTTCGACGATGGACAGTTCTTGATCAATGGTGCAGCCAAAGAGTAGGTTTGGTTGAAGTCCAATGGGGTGTCGTAAGGGTTACCGAATGCATCAGTGAGAGCAGCGGATGATTGAACCCAAGCACTGTGTCGGGACTCAGTGGTCAAGATGGAACCAGCAGCGGTGAGGTAAGCTGGGTTGGTGATGTTCTGGGCGGCACCGAGGTAAGCGGAAACACCGACACCTTCCAACAATTGAGAGGTGGCAACGAAGCTTTGGGGGGTAGTGATACCGAAGTCGTATTCACAAGCGGCGACGGCTTGGCTACCAAGAGCGGCAGTGAGGAAGGCGACGTGGCTCTTCTCGTGTCCGGCAATCTCGAGGAATCGCTCGTGAACGTACGGTGCGTAACCGGCCTTCTTGAAGGCGGCAGCAGAGGGAAGTACGTCGTGGTAGAAGTGGTCTTCGAGGTGCTCGAGGGTCAAGGCGTAGTTGAGAATGACAACGTCAATGTCAGCTTGACCGGGAAGGGCTCGCTTTTCAACGGCCATGGGGGCGGCGGCGGCCATGGTGGCAGCGGCCACGGTAGCAATAAGTGCGGATCTCATCTTGGATAGGGTATGTGTTTGTGTACGGTAGATCTTGCGACTTGAAGATGAAGTGCTTGAGGAGAAAGAGGAAGTGAGATTGAATGGGGGAAAACAAATACGGATTGCGATCAGTAGGAGGGGGTTTATAAGCACTTGCAAGGGAGAATGGGAATTAGATAGACAGACCCTTTCTCGTATGGACGGAAACAGCTCACAACATCCACTCGAACACTCATGTGGTGCTCAAGTGCACATCAGGGAATCTTTCTTTCCTTCTAATAGAATAGCGCAAAGCTTTCCCCTCTTGATGACATATTTACTGGGCTGGGCTTCGTTCGTCGTCCTAATGATGCCATTCTTCCCCTTCTGCTCCTCTAGTGCGTAGGAGCAAAAGAAGGAAAGACATGAAAAGGGTTCTTTCCCATTCCCCTTTTCCCTTTTTTTCGTGGGTTGATAAAGCGTAAAATGAAACTCAGACCATTTTCGCTGCCAATGTAAGCTATGCAATTCTCACACCACAATCGGATGCGTTAGAAGTTGTTTCTAATAGTATTATCCTTATTTGTCACCCACACGAACAACTGCATCGTATACAATTAGAGTGCTTTTACTAATCTTGCATTGCTAATCAAATGTCTCGCGCCGATCGATCTGCATTCTTATATGTAAATTCCATCAAACCTGACGTTTTAGTGGAGAAGCTTCTAATCAGAAGGGTTAGGGTTGGGAAATACGCAACGATTCTTCATTGAGATCCCATTCTCAAGGCAGATAGATACGAGTCCTGGTGCGGATGCAAATACCCCTTCCCATGGTTCTTACAAGGTATCATTCATTTCCTACAAAGGCATTCCACAAAGGGAAAGGCCGCACCTCATCTTATCCATCAGGAAGATGCCCGATTCCTTCTTCGCCAACGTGCAAGCGATAATGAACCAGGCCCCCTTGAACGGCCGGGGGAAGATCCCTTTCCTCGGGCTTCCAGCAAAAGAATGTGCTATTGTCTATTTGCAAACAATCTCCTAGAACGAGCAGTCTGTATTCTAGAATAGAGAACAGCGAAGAATGATCTCGAAATTCTCGACGAATAGAACTGCCCTTCCCTCTTTCGCCCTTTAAATGATAACCCTACTGGTATTAGCTGATTGGGATCGTCATTCTTTCCTTTCCCCATGAATGCAGCGGCAGGCGAAATGACGTACCTCATCAAGAAATTCATGTTGTAGTCTGTCTGTAGATCTATTCTTACTTTCCAATATTCTAATGTAACATTCTTTTTTAGCGTCTTCGTTCCAAGGAAGCGTAGTGTTCCTTGGCTTGGTTGTTCTAACGCGCTCTTTGAGTCTGCAAGCGGGCTTTGCTATTGGGTATGTCATGCCTTCTATGCCTCTTAGAAGATATGCACGCGTCGTGCGGATGGGAAAGGGCAACAGCGGCATTCCAAAAAAATGGCCTGATCTGAGACCATCCCTCTTCTTTCTGCAAGCAGGGCCAAGGTACACTACGTAGGCAGTAGAGACTATCTATCTACATACAAAAGCAGCGGGGAAGCTGTATCACAACAATAATGATTTGCAAATCGCATCCGTACATACATATACTGTACACAGCTTACTGTACACTGCTACAAAACAGAGCCGATCATGTGCTGCTTCTCCACAATCACAAAGCCCGTGAAGAACGAGCCAGAATTATTATGGATGTTTTTTTTGCTGTTCTTGCGCATATTTCAGACGGAGATTATCGCACGTTACTTCAATGTATCAGATAAGCGCGCCAAGACGGAGATGATGAGAGCCACCTCTTCACAGTGACAAGAGATGTCAGACCAGAGAACGGCTGCGGAGGACAGGAGATCAATGGGATGATCGCCGAGCTCCGCATGTATCCTTCTCCATTTGTTGCGTCATGGATGTTTCACAGTTGTCGACAGTCGCACGAGTACATGAGTGTGGCCTTTTGCGCCATCCCTCTGATTGCTTCTTGGCATGATGCAGACAGAGCTCTGTCGCGGTTACCTGTGGTCTCCTTTTTCTAGCAAATTTCGACAGTCTCAATAAGTTTGGCCCTGTTCTGTTTGCTGCCATTGTCTCGGGCGAGTGTGTCCAGAATAAAGGCAGACGTGCCCACACAATGACGAGATGTGACATTCTGTCAAATGACCGACGGAAGACCAGCATAGGCGGTCGCTATGCTCTCATGCTTTGCAGCGCCTTGATGGCAATACTTGAGGCAGAAGGAGGACATTATTGACAGGAAGAAAAGGTCACGAAGAGCTGATAGGGTGGCCTACAAACAGGGGTACTTTGTTGTTATAAATCTCCCATGCGAGCTTCACTGTCACTACTGTCATGTTGGTGTGTTGATTAAATACTTGTCTTTACAGAGCAGCTTGTCTCTTTGTAGACACCTCGCAATGCACTCGCTGATCCATTCGGCTTGTATGAATTCTGTTTTTCTGAAGAAAGTTTCCACCTTGGCCTTTTCCTGCTCGTTTCCCTTCGCTAGATGTGCAATCCATTTCTCTATCTCTACGTTGCTGGGCTTGCATCCAGAGTGAGTGCAGGCTATGACACATCCACTTCCACAGAGCTCTTTTGCTCCCTTGAAAGCCTCCTCCTTGACAACATGACCTCCGTGCTTTTGGATCAAGCCTTCAAACAACTTGACTTTTGCCCAGAAACCCAAGACCAGAAAGGTGGAGCCTTCAAAGATCGGCGATCCTTTCCCTACGCTCGGCTTCTTTACTCTGATAGTAGCAGGCTCTCCCTGGATCTTTGCAGCCTTTGAGCTCTTCGTACCACGAGTCGTTCCTCTTGCAGCAAGACCGTGCTTCGTCAGATTGTTTGGTGGTTTTGAGAGTACTTCTTCCTCCTCCTCCTCCTCCTCTTCGGTGTCGCTCGATGCAAGAGGATCCTCCGATGGCTTACCAGTCAGAGGAGCCACAGAAGACCTCTTTCTTCCTTTCCCGGTCCTTGCTCTATCAATGGAAGACTCGCTTTCCGTCTGACTAGATAGCGGAGAAGACAGCCTTTCCTCCATGTTGCTTACGGGCTCTGTAAAAGTCAAGTCTAAAATCGGTACTTCCTTCTTCTTCTTCTTCATCTTTCTTGCCCCGGATTTTCGTTGTTTGGCATCAGATGTCTGCACGGGTTCCGCACCTACCGATCCTATACTAGGGTCCGTGATCTCTGCCGTTTCATTCTCACTACGGTTGGACGATGGTAAGGGCGTCGACTTGTCAGTTGTGCCTCCTGGTGGAAAAGTACCACTCCCACCTTCCCCTTCATCCTGTCTCTGTCGAGCCTGACTACGAGTAAGTGGAGGTCCTCGCCGTCTTCTGGCGATCCTTTTGTCTCTCTTTGCGGCCCACTGCAGTGTTCTCGGTCTCTTTGGAGAAGGCAGATCATCTCTCTCATGATTGTCCACGACATTCTCGCAACGCTGTTCTCCACTCAAGTTCACTTCTTCCTCTTGCCTTGTTTCTTCTATTGACATCGGAAAGCCCATGAAGCTAGGACCGGCGATGCTTGGCTCCCTTGCAGCGATCTGGTTGGCACCTCGTGTACTTGCAGCCAACTTTTTACCTTTTGCTGAGGCGGCTGCAGCTCGATCCTCGACGTCCTTTCGCATCTCCATCAGCGTAACACCGCCACTCAGAGCTCTGCAGCCTATTGCTTTCCATTGCTGCTTTTGAGCTGTACAGTTGGCAGACATGCGTAGAGGTCTTGCTTGACCAAGTCTTACGCTAGACTCATGGGAGTAGGAGTCGTTGCCCAATCCGTTCCTCTTCTCGGCACTGGCACCATCAAGAGAAGCAAACGCAGCCCTCAAAGAGTCATCAGATTGCAAGGAGCTTGTGAGTACATCCATCCTTTCCCCTTAGCCTTACGCTCCCTTGCCGTCGCTTGATGTGTTCATGTAAGATGAATTGCGGCAAGGGCGGGCCAAGTGAGGAACACGAAAGTGTGAGAGGAGCTTGAAAAGTAACACAAACGCGCCTCTAAATACGGTGGGTGGGTGGGTGGGTGGAAGTGCGTGCATTGGTTTTGTAGCAGATAATGGCAACGGGCGTTTCTCCTTCTGCAGTAAGGGCTGAGCGTAGAGGCGATACTGTTCCTCTCCATGTACACGTACCACACCACTGCGAGGTATTTCGTCTCGCTTCTTGATTGATGGCAGTGCTGCCTTCACCGAAGACGCGGCGAGAGCCGAACAGGTTGCGTGCGTGGATGGGACCTCCTGGAGGACATTGAACGCCAAGCATCATGAGACGACGGCGAGCTGGACAACGAATGCCAGACGAGCAAGACTCCCTCCTGCCATCAAGATCATAATCACTCTTGCTTTCTCCAGTGAGCGAAGTGGAATTAGTACTGCATCGCTTTTTGCATTTCCCTCCAAGACCATACCTCGATATCTCCAAATGAAGCTTGTGGCCACGCAGTTTGTTTCGTGTCTATGGGTGCTAGGACCTGTCTCGTAAGTGTTCAAGGTTCTGCCTCTGGCACATCATAAAGCTGACTGACGCTCTTAGCGGTCATCCCTTGCCAGCAAGAGAAGTGATGGACGGATCTCTCCTACCACTCAAGCCTCCCACCTCCATCCTGCACTCTAGAACGACATTTCAGAAAGCGCTTTATAGTGAGACGGTGAACCTTCCCGCTAAGTCGGTCGATACGTCTACGACGCCACCATCGATAAAGTCTAGGCCTCTGAAAGTCGTTGCGCCTTCCTCTATCTTGTTCAATCACACTGCCGGCACTCTCGGGAAGGAGTCCAATCTCGCAAAGGCACGTCTCTTTCGTCGTGACATCCGAGCAACAAAAGAGGGCGAGGGGGTCGAGGATGGGGTGAAGTGGCAGGCAAGAGGGAGAGTCATCGTACAGGCCAAGCACTTGAAGAAGCAAGAGTGGGCTGACTTAGAAGCGCAAGATAAAATGCATCCGTCGTGGTTGAATTCATCAAGGTAGACTGGTTGTACATAAAGACAAAATCCGCTCGGCCCTTCTCAATTGTATGTGTGTGTGTAGGGGGGTTGGGGGGGTTTATTGATGGTGTTAATGTATGTGTTTCGGTAACAGGTGTATTGAAGAATGTTGTGTGATGTAGTAATAGCCTGCTTGATAGATGGTACGTCTTACCCATTCCTTTTCCTTCACTTCTTGGCTTTGCCCTTCCCCTTCGAAGACTTCTGCTTGAAGAATTTGTCTTTCGAAAGATCGATTTCACCGTCGCTCTTCTCATCTCCAGATTCATCATCTGGTACCTCTTCCGCTTCGAACGCCTCCTCCACGTCAGGCGCTGGCTCCCCAACAAGTTTCTTTACCTTTGCTCCAAAGTCTGTCCCCTTGTAGAAAGCGACGGGGCTGCAGAGAAGGGCGAGCGAAGGGAGAGGGAGGGAAGGGAGAGAGAAGGAAGGGAGAGGAAGGAGCGATATTGAGCGAGCTGTACAGGGTCGAATCGCAGTCATCAGTCCGTCCGACTCACTGTGCTACTGCATTGTACTTTCTAGTAAAGGCAGCCTTGGTGGGAGGACTGATCTGCTTCGTGAGCGCCTCTCCATCATTCTCGTCCATTCCCAGCTCTAGCACAATCTCACGATCCTCCAACGTCATGTAGTAGTCATCCATAAAGTCGATGATTTCTGCAATGGCAGCTTCGTTATTGCCTGCCTTCTTTGCATCCAACAACGGACGAATCAAGCGAGGGAAAAAGTATGGGAGGTACTGTTCTCGAACTTCAAATCGAGAGGCAGCTGTCACCAGTCGCATGCGAGCTTGCAGCTCAACAGCAGCTCGAGTGAGTCTCTGCTGTTTAGAGTTCTGACCTAGCCAGCTGTTGGGAGGAGCAAATAAGAAGAATTCAACAAGGCTGGTCCCGACCAAGACCAGCAAAGCAACGAGAAAGGAGACTTACCTGGAAAAAGATGGAAACGACGCAGATTGACCGTGAGCATAGCTCAATGGCTTCACAGTAGAGACAATGCCATGAAAGGGCATCAGACTCCAATGTTGCTCTGAGCTGTGTATCATCCGGTCGACCAAGTCCCCGTCACTGATAGACTCGGCTGCTCTCGTGATTGTCTGCATCAGTCGGACGCCTTTTTCCTTTTCGCCATAACGGTTCAGAGAAGGGGGGACTTGATTAATGTAATTCTGCTGCACCATGAGCGGCACAAAGGAATGATCTTGAAAGTAGTACTCGGTCTTTTCATTCAGTGTCTTCTTGTTAGTAGCAGCCCACATTCCCGGTGCACTCAAGGCACCGTACAGCGAGAAGGGTGTGTGCATACCTGGCTTTACATTGGCTGCCCCAAGCTGTTTCCCTTCGTCAAAGTTCATCGATCCCCTCTTGTCCAGCGCCCAAGTAGAGAGCATGTTGATGACGAGACGGATATCCGACTGAGCAGCTTGCACCAACTGATCCATCACCTCCGGCTTTATGTTCAACTTTTCACGAAATGAGATCGTCATCAATCTTTGGCAGACTTGACGAGCATCTGGTTTGCTGAACTTCAACTGAGCCGCTGTCCTCTCCATCGGCTTCATCTTTGGATTCTTTGCGTCATTGCAGATACAGATGATCGGTACCTTTGTCTTCTTGATAAGTGCATTGATCGCTCCCACTCCTCCACGATCGCCACCAGACATGCCATCTACTTCGTCCATGATGAGGACGGTACGATCAGTCAACTTAACCCCCGCACTCGTTGCAGACTTATCGTTCTTCTTGTCACCCCCATTGTACCAACTGTCCAAGCTGCTGTTGTTGATCGTGTCGGACAAGCTCGCATCAATCAGTTTCTTACTCCGGACATCGCTGGCGTTCAGTTCAATAGGAGTGTACCCTTCCAACTTAGCGATGATGTGCGCAGCAGAAGTTTTCCCAATTCCAGGTGGCCCTGATATCAGAACAGCTCGGAAGATGTTCATGGCATTCTTACCTGGCTTTTTGAATCCGCAAGCTAGAGATTTCTGCCAATCGTGCAACCACTCCCTTAGCTTTGCAATGGAGGGACCATTACCCACGAGATCCTTTGTATTCTGAGGAGCATATCTCATTGTCCAAAGAGGATTCGCGCCCTCTGTAGCATTTGCAGGTGGCTTCATCTCTGCGGCTGCCTTTTCGATTTTCTTGCGATCGTCGTCTAGTTTCTTCTGAGTCGCTTCATCGATCTTGACTGGTCCTGCACTTCTTTCAGCAATGAGGTTGAGAAATCCGTCCTCGTCAAGCATCTTTGTCTTGAGCTGTTTTTGCTTGTCAATCTTGCTTTTGCCTGCGTCTGCGCCCATGACGACATAGCTCGTCTTGGAGGAGATCGCCGAAGTCACCTTTGCTCCAAAGCGTTTGGCTAGATCTGTGCTCTCGTCTCTAGACAGACTCGACAGTTCTCCAGTAAAGACCAAAGTCAAGCCAGATAAGCAATTCGGCTTGCCGTATGGTATCTCTTTCGAGCCTGGCGCAAGAGGACCTGCAGACTTTCTCTTTTGAGCTTCTGCCCAGTTGAATTTGGGTTTTGCATCTGACACCTTGTCACCTTCCTTGTCAAGCTTCATGGCGGTGTCTGTCTCACTCTCTTTGCCTCTAGGCTTCTCGGCTTCTTGCTTTGGAAGAGCAGTCTTGACCGGCTTTGCGTTCGCTTTCCCGTTTGTTGCCATTGTCGCCGGCTTAGCCTCTTCTAGCATCTCAAAATCGTCGTCATCGAGATCGTCAAATTCATCGTCATAATCGTCTTCCTTCTTTGCCTTTGCCTTTGCCAGCTTTTGACCCTTGCGGGGTGATGCCTTACTAGACACTGGCTCTTTGCTCTGTCTCCCCTTCTTGGCTGGTTCCTGTACTTCGATATCAGAGTCAGAGTCTTTTAATTGTCGCTTTGCTTTGGGGCGAGCGGACACCTTGCTACTTCCACCTGCCTTCTTCTTCTGAACGGGCGCTTCATCAGCTTCGCTTGAATCACTGAGGAGAACAGGATCGCTCTATCATACATGGGAAAGAGTGTGGCATTAGCTAAAGCTTTGGCAAGCAAAAGTCATTCTCTCCTTCATACCTTCTTTCCCGTTGTCTTCGAGGTCGCTCCGAAGTATTTTGAGGATGAAGAGGGCGTCATCTCTTCAGTCCTGCTGCGGCGCACAAGCAAGCCAATCGTGTCATCAGCAGAATCACTTCACTTCGCTGCAAGATTAAAACACTCACTTTTCATGCGTTTCTCTCTTGTGAGGTGAAGCAGAAGGACTGGCTTTGTAGCCTGCAACTACGATCTTCCATTTCCAAGAGGAAAAACAAAGAGTTGATCAGCACCTCTGATGCTCTGTAGCGATTACCAAGCACGCGGCTGTACTTCAGCTGACCTGAACTCACCTTGTCCTTGACCTCGACGACCTCCTGCCTGTTGTGGATACTGCTACCGTTCTGCTCTGACTTGCTGCTCTTCTTCTTGGGAGAGGGGCTCCCCTGACCAATCGCTTCCGTATGTGCTTTGATCGCAGCTGGAGTGAGACCGCCACCTGAGAAGAAGCTCGAGAGTGAAGCTTGTCCTTTGATCAATTCGCCTTTCTTCGGAGGTGCCATAGATATGGCCACTCAAAGGCGCGGTCCAAGCGATGGGTGATCCTCGAGGGTGGGAATATCTGGAAGCTATGTCATTCAGAAGACCCGTGCGGGCGCGTCTCTCCATCTGCTCCCCTTTTGGCTGCAAGTGTGACACAGTACCACCGCTGTATCGTCAGAAAGGACAGAGAGGCAAGCGCATAAAAGTTTAAAGTCGTGGGAGGAAGCCTCGTCTCATCGGAGGGCAAGGAGCACAATATATACATAAAAAGGGCACTTCCCTGGCCACCATGAGTAAACAGCTCGACGATCCACTGCGCTCGCCTGGTCACGTCAGCGCCGATAGCCAGCAGCAGCACGCATCACCTCTTTCACCTTCAACAGCAGCATCACAGGCATCACCGTCTGCGCCTTTCCTAAATCGCGACAGCAGCAGCGCGCCGATCTCAGGTCCACGACTACCAAGCCTGTCTTCCAGAATCACCTCACGTCAGAATGGTCCGAGAAGCTCATACTATGTGGGACCGCCAGATAAAGACAGCGCTTTTGGTACAGCGCCAGTGGGTGTCATCGGCAGGGACAAGCCAAGAGAAATCGTCAGGTGAGAAACTGTTGCGGGTGCGAGGAGCGGTGAAATGCACGTCAGACTCACCCTTCTCGATGCTCCTGAAAGAATCGAGAGAGACTACTCAGGAGGAGAGCTGTGCCAATTCCATCCCACATTCCCACTTGAGCTTGAAGGTCGTGTGCGTAGAGAGATTGACTTCAAAAGTACGACAAGAGCTCTGACCCTCGCTATTCCCCCCTTTCCTTCTCACAAAAGATCACGCCAACAGCTTTTTCAGAGACCATCAATGACATCAATGTCATCATAATCGAAGCGAACGACTCTGCGTGGGCTTGCTTGGACAACACCTTGTCCGTTCTCTCGCTTTATACATCTTCCTTCATACTAGGCTCAAAGTACAGGAGAGTGAGTGTGGCTTTTACCCCTTTAACGAGAAGTTCGACGTCTCCAAACACGCACACCGTACTTACACACGCAATCCAAAACTCCCGCAAGGAAATGAAAAGGCTGGAGAGGAGGATGGCCGAGGCTAATCGCAATAGCTTCAATCCAGTGGGACTGAATCTACGTAGTCCCGTCGAGACTGCATTTCTCTTCATCGAGGTACGCTTGTATGCATTGACTAACCGTCTCGCTTGGAGACGAATAAATTCTCACGCTGCTTGTCTTCCTGTCCTCACAGGTTGAGTACTTCTAGATCATAGACAAATCGACATGCTACCGCCAGTCATCTATACCCTTTATATGATAATAACGATTCAAACTAACGATTTCAACAGGAAAGGTATGTCACTAGTAAAGATTAGAGTCTATCTCAGGATGGTACAGAGCAAGTGGAGGGTAAGGTCTAGCTAGATGGAGCTCTACTTAGACCCAAAGACCTTGAATCTTTCAGCATTGTCAATGTACGTCTTGTCTCCGGCGGCTCCCTTGGGAGAACCAAAGACAAGTTCGGCATTTAGCTTCCAAGCCTTGTCGACGTTGTACTTTTCCGCAATGTGTTCACTGGTCAAGTTGTTGTAATGTTGCAAATTAGCACCGTATCCTGCCAACTCCAATGCGATCCAAGTGTTGCTCTGCGCGTAACCACTTGCGTGAGCGGACCAGAGAGGGAACAGATCCTTGTACGCAGCAAATTTCGATTGGAATTGTTCGATGGTCTTTTGGTCTTCGTAGAAGAGTACTGTACCGTATCCTGCTTTGAATCCATCGATGCGGCCTTTGGCGTGTTCGAAGCCTGCATCGTCAGTGACCTTTCGCAAGCTGGAAAGAACAATGTTCTGCCAGTAAGAGTCATGCTCTTCGCCCAAGAGAATGACGATTCGAGAGGTTTGCGAGTTGAAGGAAGAGGGGCTCTCTCGGACAGCTTCTTGGATTAATCTAAGGGTGTGCAAAAGGGGAAGAGGTAAGAATTGTCAGTCGGCGGACATGACAAAGATAGAAACGTTCAACGTCCATCTACTCACTCAATAAGGTCCTTGTCAGATAGGACTGGGTCCTTTCCTAGCGCATAGATGGTTCGTCGAGACTTGATCTCTGCAATGAAGGCATGTGCTTTGCTCGCTGATGATCCTCCAGGTGCTTGTGCACTTGCGGGATGAGATTGGACCTCTGGCTTTGGGTTGGGTGTTTCAGCGCTTGCGCCTGACGGTGGAGGGGTCTGAACGGAAGTAGGCTCAGCCTTTCCCTTTGCTTTGTTGAGAACTTTGTTAAACATGTTGGTAGAAGTGGTAGTGTAGGTACGAGGGGAACCTTGAACTGTGAGGTGATGAAATCTATGTGAGAAAGGGTGAACACGGAAAGGGGAATTCGTCGAATAGGCCGACTTAAGTATCTGTCGGTTACAGCTGGTGCGAAACCCAGTGGAAGCTGCTAGAGATACAGAAGGAAGCATTCTTTTGGGGGTGGGGGTAGAAATTGTATCATCTAACGTCGAGGTGGCTCAATAATTAGACACTATGTATCCCAAGTGTTGTAGTTCGGTAGCCTGACTTTCGGTATTTGACTCCGTGCGCGCACGCAATGTGCAATATGCCTCCGATAGCTGCGATTTCTTATCCATCTAATTTTTGTGTGCTATCTTCAATTCCGGTGAATATAGAAATCAACCATTTAAAGTTTTACGTGTGGCTCAAAAGTCACTACTGTACTTTACATGTACTGTAGTTCGAAATCTTTATCTGCCTATTTCCGGGCCTAACGATAAGGTGAGAGATCTGAGTAAATGCTATGCTTGCGATATTTTGTCTGCCGATTAATACACGTCAGCGCGTGACTGTTCCGGCCGTAAAAGGCGAGGATGAGGCCCCGCGTGGAAGGCGCGTGTGTGTGTGTGTGTGGTACCGGATATTTTATTCGACACCCTCGAGAAGGTAGCATCGGTCGGAAATTAGCTATGGGCGACGATGTCATGGATGTAGAGGCCGCCGCCCGCGAAGCGCTGTCTGGCCAATTTGATAGCAAAGATTCAGGTCCGGATACAGCAGATCAAGCTCAGCAGAACGTCATCACATCCTTGTTTGCAGCTCCACCGATCCAGTCGACACTTTATACTCGAGATAATATTCGGCGATGTCAAATCCTGAAACAAGTACGAGATGACACAGATCAGGGCAGCTTTAACTGGAATAGTTCCGACCCGCAGCAAAGACTACAGCGTCAGACTGAGATTCTCAATCTAGCCGCCATAGAGATAGAGGCAAGAGAGAAAGAAAAGGAGACAGCCGCAGTCGAAGGCAAAGAAGGGAGAGAGGCAAATGTTGAAGAGATTGCCCGTGTGCTTCCTGTTCCAGATTGGGATGTCCTCCTGACCATGGACCCACCACGAGTAGATTGGATTGAAGAAGATGGGTACTACACCTGTTTCGGGGACAGGTGGCCGGTAGAAGATAGACTAGCTGGCCTGCAAGAGATGGGCATGAGACAATTCTATGCCGACGAAAGTAAGGACCGGCGTGCAGCCATGATGACTATACTGCGTACTCTGCTCAAATCGTATCTTGGTCTAGTGGATATATTATTGGAAACACCTCAAGAATACTTGGCTTCCACTCAGATCCCCAATACCGATCAAATCATACAGTCATGGCGCTTTGTATCTCAAGACAAAGCCAAGGACATCAATGACTTGAGCATCAATTTCATGCATCTACTGAACGAGATGAGGCCTCTGCAGGCAAAGGAGGAATTAATGATGCTGTTGAAGCGGCAATTACGTCGACGAAGGGAGGAAACGGAGCTTATCAAGTTGCAATGCCAAGCCATGAGGGCGGAATTACGGAAGATGCGCGAATCATGACGCCAGGTCGTACCTTACAACACATTCTTTCGCACTGGCTCGTCAAGTACAGTAAGATGCTTGTTGAGAGCTATTATACCCCTTCTATTGAAGTACATCGTATCAGAGGCCGACATACACAAGTAAGCGAGACAGCAGTGCAGAGCAATTTCATCTGTGCAAGGAAATGTCAGAGGGGAAGTCTACGTCGAACTCTGCCCTCTTCATCACTCACCCCATATCTCATCCGAAGCGCTTGAGCATCGGGAATGTAGAGCATGTCACCATGGGAGAGATGAAAGGAAGCTACATCTCTGTTGACGAATCTATCCTGCACCAAGACTTGCACAGTGGGCCCAAGACTGCAGATACGAAATGATGAGCACGTCACTCCGATCTTCTTTGTCTGCGCCTTTGTCCTCTTTTACTCACTGATAGATTGCTCTATGGAAGGCTTCTTCTTGGCCGGGCCTCGTGTCCGCCAGAAGGTCACATGCTCCACCACTTGCAATCAAAATCACCGCTTCATTAAATGCAAGAAGGGGTCCGTCGTGCTCGCTGACGAAGCGCGCTACGTACTCGTTGATGAGGTGGACAGCATCTACGACATCGCTCGGTGTGTTGCTTTCAAGGTGGCTGTCGTACAGGGTAGATGCATCATGCTCTCCAATGTCCTCTGCTCGGAACGTGGCGGAGAAGACCGTTGCCAGGGTCGATCGTCGATACGGCATCTTTCTCGAGAGAAGGCGATTTAGCAAGTATGTACTCTCGGGTAACAGTGAGGATGAGCAGAGGAGGTGATGGAAGTGCTCTTCGGCTGAAGTCAGGGGAAGAGTGTACTTTGCCGTCTGCCGGGAAAGAGATTCAGCACAAACTCTCACCAAGGAAGAGGGGAAGGAGAGCTCACTTTGGTGCCATCATTCCAGACGAAGAGCTCACGTCGTGCTTCGGTGCTTGTGTCGAGAATGGCTTTTCCGTTGTCCATTCGGGGACCAGAGTATGATATATTCATCCTGGCGAAGAATCGAGCAGATTGTGCTTCGACGCTTGGTGCTGCATGAAATTTGACGCAGAAGGGACAATGCCAGCCAGCCCAGATAAGACGAGGTAGAACACAGGAACACAAGGAGCAAGTGATTGCATGAAACAAGGATGGAGACAGAGAAGCTTTCTTTCGTACGGTGTAAAAGTACGGCAGTCGCTTCTGTTCAATTTGTTGCATGGTTATCCGGTAGCTTTTACCATTACGGCTCTTAGCTGCCTCTCGATACTCGGTAATTTGAAATAGGCCTACGTGCAAATAGTCAGCCTGATCTGGACATACCCACGGAACGCACCCTGCTTGTGCAAATAGAGCGATGGGAGTGTCGTGTTCGCAAGCCTTGAAAAGGGCGTGGCCGTCTGAAGCTGGACGAGGCGTTGCGTCTCTGTTGGGTGCACAGCGGTGCATTAATACGGCAGTCGACCATCTGTAGTCACCTTCCCTACCTCTCACAATGTAAGTGACACGTTGAGAGTCCCCTCCCATTGTATGGAGTGCATGTATCGCGAACACTCAATGAGGATGCCGACAGCGTGGCCGCCTTTTGATTGCTTGATAAGTTGAGATTTGACCGGAAAGAAGGGTGAAGCTTCCGACATGTCTTGTCGCCCCTGAAGAGATCATCGTACTCGTCAACTCATGACCTAACAGAGATACTCAACGCAGGATGTGGCTCACTTCTGCCCACACTGTCTTCGAAAGGATGCAATTGTTAGACTTGTCCGTCTCCTTTTCGGGATCAAAAGAGGAATTCTTGCGGCTGGACATTCCTATACTCTTGTCAACAACTACATCTTTTTGCTTCATTCGATTCGCAACGAGATTCTTCTCTTCGGCGGCGGTGTCAGTGGTGCTCTCTGGTGGTGTCACGGCCTTTTTGGCTGCCTCGTTCTTCTCTATAAGTGCCTGCTTGTGTGCTCTCAGATGTAAACCGTGCCTCCAACCTCAGATCTCAGTTCGCTCGTTCGCGCATGGGCCAAGCGAGCCGCCTTGACGCGAGTTTCTAGGAACAAGCTCTCATGAAGCTCAATAACACTTTCCTTTCTGCTTGTTGATACTCGAAAGGTGCGGGTCGACTCACCTTCACGTCCGCCCAAGCACCCTCTCCCTTTCCCTTCTTTTGACGTCATACTGATTTGACTCCAAAATATAGCAAGAGGCGCATGCCAAAAGGAGGTCGAAGAATAATTTCGCCCCATGAACGACTCTCATTCACCGCACCTTCCTCAGCTTTCACAATTAGCCGGCTCACCTGAATCGGAGATCATCGACCAGAGCCAGAATCGAGCTCGTGTTGGTGGCACTCAGACGAAAGCAAAGAGTTTGACACAGCATTCATCTCGATCCCGATCACGGCGACGATCATCACAGGCGTCGTCTATGTTCAGCAAGGAGGACAATGAGGACGATGAGTTGCAAAGGTCAACATCAGTTGCTTTTGCAACGGCCCATTCAAGCGCAGAGCCAATCAAATTGGACAGTTCTGTAACACAAAATGGCGACCTTGACTACAACGGCAAGCTACATATAGAAGCAGACGGTAAAGAGCAACGAGACGATGACGAAGAGGAGGATGATCTGATTGCTATTCCCGGCGAGCATAGTCTCTTGAGAGGAGAAAGGGAGGACGATGATGGGCCGAGCTACAGACAAGTCGACGGACCTGGGCTCAGTTCTGGCCGAGGGTTGGATCGAGCGACGATGATACGAAAGATCATCGTCAATTTGGCACTGATCGGCAGCTGGTGTGAGTGATAGCATACAGAGGCAGATGGGTGCTAAGGGTAAAGGGTTGAACATTGATGCCGCTTTCGATAGTCTTCTTTTCAACCCTAATGAATCTATACAATTCTTGGCTGTTCTCAAAGAAGAGGCATAACTTCAGCTACCCTCTTTTCGTCACCTCTATTCATATGCTGGTTCAATTCGGTCTGTCTAGTCTTCTCATGTGTGCCTGCCGCCGCAACAGAAGAGTGGTGCCACGGAAGTCCAACGGAAAGCGAGCCAGGCCGGAAGCTCGAGACTGGGCGTGAGTGATGACGATGTGAATTGCCGTGTGGTTGGACTGACATGCTCTCCAAAACGGACACAGCTTGAAGGTCGTTCCTTGCGCTCTGGCAACTGCCTTGGACATCGGTCTGTCGAATTTGAGTCTCAAGACTATCACTCTGACATTCTACAGTAAGTATCGCGGCCTCCCAGGACAATGTTCATCGGAAGCAGACGCAAAGTTCTGACATACATTCGATCCCCAAAGCTATGTGCAAGTCCTCCAACCTGGCTTTTGTTCTGCTCTTTGCCATCTTATTCAAGTTGGAGAAGCTTCGACTATCCTTGGTCGGCATCATCACCTTGATTACAATCGGAGTCATAATGATGGTAGCAGCAGAGACCAAGTTTGTTCTTGAAGGTGCCATACAAGTTCTTACCGCTTCAGCTATGGGTGGTCTTCGATGGGCTTTGACGCAGATGCTGCTTCATAAATCGCAAATGGGAATGGATAACCCAATCGCAACCATCTTCTGGCTTAGTCCCCTGATGAGCTTCTTCATGGTGATGAGTAGTATGCTTCTCGAGGACTGGAGAGCAATGTTTAGCAGTCAATTCTTCCAAGACTTTGCTTCAAGTATGAAGAGCATCGCACTCATGGTAGCTCCTGGCTTCATCGCCTTCTTGATGAACCTCAGCGAATTTGCGTGAGTACGTCGGAAGCTATTATAGCAGGAAGAATGGACGACCTGCCCTGACATCCTGCATACCCCTTTCTGAGTATAGTCTCATCCAGCGGACTTCAGTCATGACGCTGAGCGTGGCAGGCATCTTCAAGGAGATTGCCACGATCTTGATCAGTAGTAGTGTTTTTGGTGATGAGCTGACCCCGATCAACGTCACCGGGTTATGCATCGCCTTGGCCGGGATAGGTCTTTACAACTACCTCAAGTATCGGCTAATGATGCGAAACAACTTCCAGCAGCGCGATACCTCCAATCTGTTGACCAGCAGTACGAACAATGAAATCAATGGCACAGAAATGGGTGGCACGAACCTGCCTCCTACCGGATTGGGAGGTAGCTACACCTCTTTGTCTCGAGAAGACACACAAGTCGAAATGGAAGGAGACGTCATTGAGCTGACCAAGGAGGAGTTGGAGAGGAGAAAAAGAAGGGATGAAGAAGCAGACATGATCGGATGGAGTCATAGCGGTACCATCAGAACCGGAGACGGCTACGACGATGACCACAGTAACAGCAGCAGCAGCAGTAACAGCAACAACAGCAACAGTGGCGATCTCACACCAAGATAGATTAAAGGGAATGACAACAAATTCGTCTTTCTTGCCTTTTGTGCAATGATGGGGTTTGCAATGAAAAGGCATGGCGATAATCAGCTATCAATACAGTAATACAAAGGGGAGAACATGGAATAGAAGTCACCCTTCATCGCATCGCTGCTTTCCCAAAAGATCGACGAAGGTCAGAAACAGCGTATTGAGCGATCAGATCCTCCGTTGACACGTAAAGAAAGTCGCCATCTGGATCCCAAGTGAGGCCAGAGATGTCGATAGCATTCTCTGATCGATGAATCCGTCTAGATAATTCGCCTAGTGACCAAATGCCGGTGCCTCTTTGAGTTGCAGCAGCATTTGCTGTGTTTGTCGTTTCGTCTTCGAAGGTCGCCATGATATCATCGACTGTCCTGATCAGCATACTGGTAGATGAGTTCGTAGGCGCTACACGGTCGTCGCTTGGACTGGTCGAATTATCGTCGATGTACACCTCTGGATGAGAAGCGACGCCAGCTCTTCGACTGTTGGACCATTCCCCAAGCAAAGCACGATCCAACGGCGATCTCGCGGTGACGTTATTACCAATATCTCGGTATCGTCTAGCGCTCGTCCATGTTCGCAAATTTGTGGCAGCAACAGTGGATGCACTGCTTCTGCCGCTGCTTGCAAATCGAGATGGTGAAGTGGAGTCCAGGAGTAAAGTGGCAGCGGAAGAGGAGGAGGAGGATCCAGCAGCATTAGTAGCAGAGGGCGAGGTGATCATGGTGGTAGGAGCGTCAGTGGTGTCAGTACTACTGTGTAGAGCATCTTCCATGTCGTAATGACCATGCATGCTGCTGTTGTCGTTCAGCACGTTTGCTCTTGATGATACTGTTGTCGTCGAGGTCATCGCTTGATTAGAAGCAGCAGCAGCAGCAGCGAGTGCGGATCTGCCTTGGCTTGTTCCTCCGACGGGCACCTTAATTTTCTGACTTGATGTGAAATTGATCGTTTCGACGACATGAATGTAATTTGTATGCTCACTGAATGCAAGTAGGTTGCCTCGAGGACTCCATTTGACGACCCTTGCTGCCCCTGAACCTCTTGAGTCGGCACTCTGACTCGTCTGTAGGGTAGCGATCTTGCAAGCCGATCGGACATCCCAGACGGAAACATAACCGTCTTGAGATGCTACAGCAAATCGCATTCCATCGGGCGACCAGGACGTACTGAACGAAGCGTCTGATGAGGCTGACAACATCGAAAGAAGGTAGTTGAAAAGGATCGTCCGCAAATGGCGCTTTGATTTCACACACACTACTCACCGGTGTATGTCGCAATCTTTGTAAGGTCCCCACTGACAGGATTGACACTGTACAGGAACACTTCAGGTGTGTCGCCAACGGAGACCAAGTGCCTGCCGTCAGGCGAAAAAGAAGCTTGATGAAGGCAAAGGCGTTGTTTTTTGCATGTCAGAGTGCTGAGAGAAGGCCTGCTATTGCTGCAAAATTTCGACTGCTCGAAACTCACAATGATTGATGCAAGTAGGAAACTCTACAGTCTGTAGCCTACTCAATCCCGGTAGACCACTCTCTATCTTTTCTTCTCCAGCGGATCCTGCATCACCACCACCGCCGCCGCCGCCTCCACCACTAACCCCTCCAGCCGATCTCCACTTCGTAGGAGGCCTCAAACGAAACTCCTTGACGCTCTGATCATTGTTGCTGACGAGAACACGCACCGAGTTGCCTACTCCAAGCAGTCGACTTGCTGAGGAACAAACCAATCCGTTCCTGAATACTTGGCCTCTATGCGCTCTTGCATTTCCTTCCATCTGCCGCAGCCTCTCCTCCTCAGACACTCGCAGACCTATCCTGTTCCTGTCTGAAAGAGCATCAGAGCTTGATTGACCGGTATTGCGAGGCGACGAACCAAATTGGCCCATCTCCAGTCCTGGCATATTCCTACCAATTGGTCCATCCCTTGTCCAGATGAAATTCGTTCCTTGATCGTCTTCCATCTCCTCCTCTAATTCCTTCCTTCGTTTCTCTCGATGTCTACAGGTATCTTTATCGTCTTCCAAAGGTCCTGCACCTCCCATCAATGGATATCCGGACAATGAACGGGATGATGAAGGAGAGGCATTCATGTCGGGTTGAATGCAGATACTGTTGTTGATGCTTCCACCGGTAGGGGTACGAAGGTGCCATCGCGGAAAGTGACGAGACGTAGTAGGCTGTTCGTGTGTGGAATTGCGAAGGCTGCCGGCAGATGTACCATCGGTGCTGTCAGATCCTGCCTCAAGATTGCCGCTGTCGTCGGAAGGGCTAGGGAGAGGCAGCAGGGGCCTGATATCGAGTTCAGACTGTTGCCCTCCCGCTGCAACGAGTCCGGAGCCGGTAGTCAGGCATACGGCAGTAAAGTCTAGGGTGCACAAAGCTGTAGGGACCTTGATTTGGACAATATTACGATGGATCACTGTAAGTATTTGGAGAGCACGGCTTCAATCCCTGATACTGCGGCAATCAAGCTCACCTTTTTGGTAGTAAAGTCGGCGCAATCGATTCGTAATTTATTGATGAACAGCACCTTGCCCTTTTCACCAGCAGGTTGCAATAGATCTCTCAACTGAGGGTGAATGATGTTAACATTGCAGTGTATGACAGTCGGTTTGGGGTTCAAAAATTCTATCTGCCTGTTGGATGTTGCGCGGAAATTTTTTGTTGGAGCGATTGCATTGAGCAGACTGCTTCACGATGACACACAGCATCACATCTACTTACCCCATATCAGGTTACACTTTGCGCCACAATCTCCGGAGCAGGACAGGCAAGGTACCTCTAATTCCACTTCTACTGTATGCAGGTCAGGGTTGATGAGGCTGCTGAGCAAGTCACACTGGACACTACTTGAGCCACCGTCACTGCACAAAGACGATGGAAGATGAAGTGAAAGAGGAGAGAGAGAGAGAACAAAGCAGTTGACGCAAGATTGCACACTAAAGATCCTTAGCAGCTTCAAAAGTAACAATGATGCGCATGGGCCGCCAACATCGCGCGATTATGCACTAAACCTACCCGAAACTGTTGCACAAACGAGAAAGAGAAGGGGAGAAAGAGAAGGAGGCAACGAGTTTTGTTCACGATAGAATAGTAAAGAGGTGTGTTATCTTTGGTACAGTTGTTTTCCGACAAGTAAGGAGCGCATTGAAGAGGAGTAGCATGCAGCAGCGATGTCCGTCTATTTCTTCTTGCCTTGTTGCATTGCTAGAATTTGCACAATTCGAATGAAGATGCTAGAGAGGTGATTGGAGAAGATAAAAAGATGTCAGGTCATTGTCCGCCATCCTTGCAGAATGCACTCCACGAGAGGACCAGAGAACTCACTTGATGAAGTCTAATTCAAGACCGATTGACTCGGCCAGTGGATCATCTCGTTTAGCACCTGCTTGAACCATCTGAGCGTGTTGAAGGATCTGAAAGTAGAAGATGTGCAAACTTTAAGTTGCGGGCGGGTAAAAAACAGCGACGAAGACCAAAGACGTACCTTTTGAGTGTCCCAGAGAACAAAGCCGCCGAACACGGCCAGACCTCCGTAAAGACTGAGTGCCTCCGTCACGGCAAGTGCTCGGAAAGCAGTCACCGGTAAGATCATGGGGGCCAGAGAAGACAACGCGCTGTGATCCAAGGGACAAATGCGGGTCAGTACATGCTCTACTAGGTGCACTACTGGACGTTCGGCTTTCTTGTATCACTTACACGACCGTCACACCGGCAAGGAGCGGGCCGCCAAGCCAAAGGTATTGACCCTCCTTTGCAGTGGCGCCTACGTAACACAGACTGCCGACGACTCCGGCAGTGTACAGACCAGCCCTAGCCAAAAGGGCAGGATTGAAGAACAATAAAGGACTCAACACTGCTGCCTGCGAAGCATTGAAGAGTGCCCAGCAAGCGTACTTGCCAGGGCTGCCAGGGGGAAGACTTTGTGCACCAATCATTCCACCAATCGAGGTCACTAAGCCTACTCCAAGCACTAGCCATGGATTCGACGCCATCAGACGAACAGAAAAGCCTGATCGATGAAGACCTACTGCACCGATTGCAGTCAAACTAAGTCCACCAGCGAGATAGCCAAAAGTTCGATGAAGATACGTTTGTTGAAATGCACTCAAGCCACCTTCATTGGTCGAGCGATTGAAGAATAGATTGGCGGCAAGTGCACTTCCAGCAACGATTCCTACCGTCGTCAAAGCTTTCGTCCATCCACCTGGCTGCGAAAGACTGGTAGGACCTCCGACCTCTGGCGCAGAATGTGGCATGCTGAGTGAGAAACCCTTGGCAGCATTCTGATTGGCTCCTTTAAATGGTGAAGTGCGTACCCCTCGCACAGCAGTACGAATGGCAGGAAGGGGTACTGATGAGCGTACGGAAAGAGGTAGTGATTTTGAGATCGATGTGGTCGCAAGCGATGCTCTTGCAGAGCGGGCGAGAACCGCAAAGCCAGGTCGTAACATTATGGCGAGTGGTAGATCTGATGGTGGGAGACAAAGGATCGTTTAGGTTGCCACAAATAACAGTGGAGGGGACAAAGAGATGACGGAAGTCCCGAGCAGCCGTGTCACGTGGATGCAGAGGTAGGGTTAGACTTGCCGGGTCAAAGTGGAAAGATCCCCCCCCCCTGCTTCGGCGGTCAGGCTAGATTGTGGTGCGCTCTGCTGCTCCTGCCAAAATTACAACACTTTCTAACACTCTCCTGCCTTCTGTGAAAGATTACAAGCAAGCGTCTTCAACTCGAGAGAACAACAGGAGAGGTCAGCTCATCTCCCGAGAGGTGACAGGCGGACAAAACTATGATGGATTCTACCCTCTTAACTCTAATCCTACCCAGCCTCAACATTTTGAGCACACGATCAGAAATATTCGCATCAAGAGAGGCAATGACTTCATATTCCATACTTCTGTCAAGCCCTTTACAAGATGTTCGCACAACATCGCACGACGTAGGCCATCAACGGCAAAAGAGAAGAGGGGACGAAAGAGAGGAAGAGGAATAGTGTGATAGCTCTCAACGACTCCACATTGACTGTTGTGTGAAGCGGCTTCGACGAGGAGCATTGGCGGGCGATGCGCCACCTGCACCTGTTCCATTGCCTCCTTGTGGGCTTGTAGGACTTGTGGGGGAATACATTGGCGATTGTGGTGAAAAGACGGGCGAAGTAGCATTTTGAGTGTTTGAACCATACGTCGGTTGGTAAATGGGGGAGACTGGAGATAAGTTGGAGGGGCTAGTCGGTGACCAAGTTGGACTCGAGATTTGATTTTGACCGTTACTCATCATCTTTGAGTTGTATCTGGGAGAAGCGAATCGTGGCGAGACTGCAGATGGGGACCATTGAGGCGATGCTGGAGACATGGAAGGCGAAGCTGGGGAGAAACTTGGTGAAACAGCCGAAGGACTCCATTGTGGACTTTGCGGACTATACGAAGCAGGACTGGTCGCATCGATTCGATACGCAGGGCTAGTAATGTCCGCCCGGAAAGCAGGCGAAGCGTTACCAAAGCCAATGTTGGGAGAGGTCGAGTAGCCACCACGCACAAAGGGAGAGACCATTGCCGGAGAAGTCGCATAAGCAGGTGAGCTAGGAGAATAACCGACCATTGGTGAGACTGGACTGAAACCTAAACCATGAGCAGGAGAGGTCATACCGCCCATCGGTGTTCTCATTGGTGTTTGACCTGCGCCGAGGTAGTCGTTGAATTCCTCTTGAGCTTGCGCCAAAGGACTGAAAGCAGCTGCCGTGGTTGCTTCGATATTGTAGCCGTATTGTGCGGAAGGACTAGTTGAATCGTACGGTGTCATCATACCCGAAGGAGTCTTACTTCCTGTAGGATCCAAAGCAGCTTGCATGGCAGCTTGTGTAGGATTACGATAATCAACAATGACATCCTTCAACATCTCCACGTCCAGGCAGACTTTGAAAGCACCCGTGCCCATGGGAGCAATCTGACCCAACAGGACATTCTCGGCAACCCCTTGACAGTGATCTAAATTGCCCATTGCCGCGGCTTCCATCAAGATCTCGACCGTCTCTTCAAAGGTGCATCTCATCAAAGCTCCTTGATTCGTTCGGTTGATACCGTGGCGAGTGATGGCCATCAATTGACCTCGAGTTGTCATGATGTCACAGAGCAGTGCCAAATGACGATAATTGACGTACGAACCGTCAAATTCAATGACGGCCTTCGACTCTCGCAAGACGGAATTTCTGGCCGCTTCAATGCCAAACACTTTCAAGATCTCCACGCAATTATTCGAAATCGTTCGACCGGTGTCGACTCCATCGACTGCCAATACCTCTCGAAGATTACTACCGTCCGTCTCTAGGATCCACTCTCGAATCTGTTCCCAAGCACCGGTCATGGGGTTGACACGTTGATGGACCTTGTCCTGTGAGACAATAAAAACTTTCTTGATGCCCTTGACACCTTTCAGATCGATTTGATTCAGCATGTCTTCCGACAGCAACTTCAAAAAGTCGTTCTCATCTTGATTCTCATTCTTATCTGGATCGTTGTCCACCACTCGAATTCGAAGTACCAGCTCTTCAGCATTGTCCTCCGAATGCATGACAAACAAGTCATTGTTGAATGTCTGACTGATCTTGGCGGCCACTTCCGCCATCGTTAGATTCTTATCCAACATCTGCGCTCGATCCAACACCAATCGAAGCAACCACGCAGACTGTCGATCCAACGTTCTCTCCACCTCCTCATCAGGAATGGCAAAGAAAGCTTCGACAAAGTCTCGATCGTCTTCAATCGTCGTACTGACTGGATCAGGATCGAAGTGGATCTCGACGGCACTGGTGACCGTTCGCAGAGTGGTGTGTGTCAACGCAGTCTGAATAATCTTTGCATTCTCTTCCGTTTGACTATATTCCGGTGTGAGATAGACGCTCAACGAAGGCGTCTTGATGTTCTCGGCACAGTTGATGATCTCCTTCAAGCGAGGAACACCCAATGTGACATTCTTACTGGAGACACCAGCGTAATGGAACGTATTTAGCGTCATCTGTGTAGCCGGTTCCCCAATACTCTGAGCGGCCAACGTTCCACACATCTCTCCCGGATTCACCACTGATCTTGCAAATTGCTGCTCAATCTCGCCCAACACCCAAAAGAAGGCCTCGCGGTTCAAACGTAGATACTCAATGACGTTTCGCGTCGATAAGAAGGAGCGCAAATGAATCTTGAACAGGAGCGTCGCATTCTCCTGTGCGGCTAGACTGATCGCATCCGTGCCTCGAACAACAATCAGTTTCAGGAGCAAACTTCGCAATTCCAAGATGATTTCCTTTGGCGACAAGTCAGACGGCTTTCGAGGATCAATGTTGAACTCTTGCCTTGCATTGAGCACCAATCGAGAAATGTTCATGGGCAAGTAGACATCGCCACGGTTGTCATGGAAGATTTCTGTTCGCAGCGTCATGCGATCTTTCGTCAACTGCTCAAACTCTTCGTCTAACAGATCCTGCAATTCTTGTGACCAATCGCCTAGTCCAGCCTGCAGCGTTGCCTTCTTGAAGCCACCCTCGTGCAGATCCACTCTGAATCGTTTGGTAAAGTCGACGTCACCCAATCGATGGGTGAGCAAGTGCTGTCTTTCCACCATGGCACCATCGATACCGTCTTCTCCGTAAGCAAATTGGATCACGCTGTTTGTCGAATTACGCACCGTTCCATCATAACAGACCATGACGTCTTCCAATGCTTTCACCAGTCTCCTTTGAATGTACCCCGTCTCGGCAGTCTTGACAGCGGTATCGATCAAGCCTTCACGACCAGCCATGGCGTGAAAGAAGAATTCTTGAGGTGTCAATCCTCTCAAGTACGAATTCTCTACGAAGCCTCTCGATTCAGGACTGAAGTCGTCTTTGGTAAAATGTGGCAAGGTACGATGACGGAAGCCAAAAGGAATCCTCTTTCCCTCGACAGACTGTTGACCTACGCAAGCAGACATCTGAGAGATATTGATGAAGGAGCCCTTGGAGCCTGCAATTACCATCTGCTTGACATTGTTCCAGTTGGGAAGATCTCTCTCTGCCCTAGAGCCAACAGTGTCTCTCGCCGTGTTCAACTCTCTGTTCACTTTCGATTCGAAAGACTCTCGCAACGTCATACCGGCTTCCGGTTTCATTCGATCAAAGCGAGCGTCTTGAATGTAGACGTCTACTTGCGCTTTGGCACGAATGATCTCTTCGGTAATAAACGTAGCCGTTGCCTTGTCTGCCACTGTGTCCCCAATACCGATACTGAAGCCGTTATGAAGTAGCCAGTAGTTTACTACCTTTTGACAACCGCCGAAGAAGTCACGGGTGATTTCGGGACCTCTTTCTCTGAAGATGATGTGGATCAAGCCTCCTGCAGCAGCGCCAACAACTTTCTTGTTAATCACCCCATAGAAAATCTCTCCATTCTCGATGCAGACGCCATCATCGGAAGCGTTGTTCGTAGTCGCTTTGACCGGATCGCCCAGGAAGACATTGATACCCTTGGGAATACACATAGAGATAATCTGCTTTCCCGACCAGTAGGGCTTGGGTTTCAGAATGCAAGGCATCGGCACAACACCATCCCAACCGGGGACCCAGAGCAGAATGTTTTGCAATTGATCGTAGTCTAGCAGACAATCTCTCAGTGTGAACTTTCGAACACCACAAAGCGTGTCTTGGACGATTCCCATGACGGGCTTGTTAGCTTGTGGAGACACAATCTGTCGAGGTACCCAGGCAATCTGACTCAGCTCTGCTCGAGTTTCTTCACTTTGTGGTACGTGCAAGTTCATCTCGTCTCCATCAAAATCGGCATTGTAAGGTGATGTTACGGAAAGATTCAATCGAAAGGTGGAATAGTCCATCAGCTTGACACGATGACACATCATGCTCATCTTGTGTAGACTGGGCTGGCGATTGAAAAGAACAAAATCACCGTCCTTGAGGTGTCTCTCCACAGTCCATCCAAATTGCAAGGCCATGTCTGCTCTTCGATTGTACTTCAGATCGATCCTCTCGCCTGTATCTCGGACGACATAACGTGCTCCAGGCCATTCATTTGGCCCGTTCCGAACAAGTTGTTGAAGGTAGGAAATGTTGTAAGGCGTGACTTTTTCTGGATATGTCAGATTTCTCGCAATACTCTTAGGCACACCTACTTGATCCAAGTCCAAATTTGGGTCACCCGTGATGACGGTACGAGCAGAAAAGTCCACTCGTTTTCCCATCAGGTTACCACGTAATCTTCCTTCTTTGCCTTTGAGTCGAGCTCGAATCGACTTGACCGGGCGACCAGACTTTTGCATCGCTTGCGGAATGCCAGCAATGTCGTTGTCCATGTAGGTGGCGCAATGGAACTGCAATAGATCTTCAAATTCACCTACGATGTGTGCAGGTGCTCCTTCTTGTTCAAACTTTTTCAATTGTGTACTGGCTTTGATGATGTCGGCTAATTTGTACGTCAAGTCATCCTCACCTTTTGCTGATCCACCTTCTGCAACACCAGGTCGGACAGGAGGTGGCGCAACGGGAAGGACAGAGATGATCATCCATTCTGGCCTAGCCTCGTAAATGGACAGTCCCATCAATTCAATATCTTCGTCGCTGATTTTTTTTAGTATTTGAAGTGCTTCCGAAGCAGGCAGTAATCTCTTCTCTGGCTGCCCGCCTTTGCTCCCTTCGCCCTCTTCATCGTCGTCTTTGCCCTTCTTCCAGCTGGCGTACATCTTCAGACCTTCTCTTCGAATGACAGGTTGCGTGTGACCACATCCACCATGCCCTATCTCGTCTTCATTACCCATGTCCTCTTCTTCTTTGACCGGGTCTGCATCACAGACGAGTTTCTTTTGACACACTTGCCAGACTCCATGAAATCGCCTTAGTCGGGAAAAGGCACTGCCACCTTGTGTTCCCGCAATCACGCTCGCAAATAGGGGATCCGTATGCTATCGAGAGAAGGTCGTGGAAGGATAACGTGGATCAGCATAGGATGCTCATAAATCTTCATCCTGTGCGCGCATCCTTGTCAACTCACCACATCCGCTTTAAGCTTACCACAGTGAAAACAGACACTCTCCAGTATCTTCTTGACCTTTTTGATAAATCCTATATGATACACAGGTCGAGCCAAATCAATGTGACCAAAATGACCAGGACAATCGTTCATCGATTCACCACACGTTTGACATTTGAAGTTTCGATCCGTCGTTCCCAACCGAGGATCAGACAACCCACCAACCAGGTTCTTGCCATTCTCATCTCTAATATCACTGAATTCCACTTTGAGAACGGACATGCTCCGCTGTGAAACAGAGGATCAATCATCAGTAGACTGTTTTCTCAACAGTCATAGTCGCGCATAATCTGAATTTTATTTCCTCCTCGCTCAAGTCCCCACCCCCCCCCCCCCTCCCTGACCCCCACTCTCCTTTCCCTGATACTTACAATCTCATCAGGACTCAAGACACCAAACTGCACTTCCTTGACCACCCTTTGCTTGGCGGCCGAGTCGGTGAAGCGGCCATGAGCAGCCATGATGACAGACGAGCAGGTACTGTACTATCGAAAGCAGAAAGTCCGTTGTTTTTGTGGCGACGAATGTCGCTCTTCAGAAAGGGATTCATTCTGGCGCGCGACTCACCAGACCTCCGGCCGAGAGAAGCGCACATGGTTTTCCCCCTCACTGGCTCAGTCGCGATTGAGGCCCTCTCCACTCGAAGTGGATTGATTGCAAGTCGAGCTTACCGGCCAAAGATCTCTACCAGCAACCACCAGACTTTCCCCGCTCGATTACGGCTCCTCCAGAGTGCTCTGCGCCACACACAGCTGACTGTCGATAAGGCTGATAGCGTTCGAGTGTGCTCCTCAATTCAGTCACCAGAGTTACACCTTATTCAACACACTTCCGTAACGCTCGCCACAGTCTTGCTCAACGAAACAGTCCCATCGTGCATTGCTCAATATGGCAGCCCTATTTGGAGGATGGGGTGCAGATCCCTTCTCTGAGAGTGTAGACAAGGCAACGTCAGAGCTGTTACCAGCAGGGCAAGAAGACATAGCTCTCAACCTGGAAATCTGCGATCAGGTAAGGGCAAAGCAAGTGCCTCCCAAGCAGGCCATGCAAGTGATCAAAAAGAGACTCGGAAACAAGAACCCAAATGTGGTACTATTGGCACTAGGGGTGAGTCAGTGAGATTTGAGCTGCAAAAAGAGAGAGACTAGAGGAAGCATGCTGATGAAATCTCCTATCGGCTAGCTGACCGACATCTGTATCAAGAATGGGGGTGATCACTTTCTTGCCGAAGTTGCCTCCCGAGAGTTCATGGATAACCTCGTCTCGATCTTGCGAAGTCCTGCCGGAGTAAACAATGACGTGAAAGTGAAGGCTCTTAGTCTTATACAGAATTGGTCGCAGATTGCCGAAGCAAAACCACTGCAAATGGGATACATCAGCGAGACGTACAAATCACTCAAGAGAAGTGGCTTCGATTTTCCTCCAATGGACTCGAATGCCTTTGTCAGTGCTGCACTGGTCGAGACAATGACGGCACCGGAATGGATAGACGGTGATGTCTGCATGCGCTGCAGAACCGCCTTCACCACATTCAACCGCAAACACCACTGTCGCAATTGTGGTAATGTCTTTTGTCAAGACTGCTCGAGTAAATCGATGGCTTTGCCTTGGTTCGGCGTAGGTCAAGATGTCAGAGTGTGTGATGGATGTTATGCCAGAAAGTCGCCACCGAAAGTAAACAAGCTGGAGAGGTCGACATCTACTCAGATCCCTTCCTCCGGGCGAGGAGGTGCAGGATCACATCATCGATCTCGTACCTTGGATGGTGATGTGAAGAAGAGCAAGTCATCAAGAGAAGACGATGACTTGGCATTAGCGATCAAGATGTCGTTAGAATCGAGTTCCGCTTCTGGCTCTGGTTCTCGTCCAGGGTTTGTGACATCTCAACCACCAGTCAAGGAAGGGAGACCCACGAGGCAGGCCGATGGAAGGATGCTCGAAGGCACTGACACAGACGACGATCCTGACTTGGCGGCTGCTATCGCCGCCAGTTTGCGCGACTTTGCCATGCCAGTACCATCCGCCCCTGATGGTGGCTTCGACGACGGGAGGGCTACACCCAGACCAAACGAATACGGCTATACAAATATATCCGAAGTAGGAGAATCACGCTTACCTCTCCCTCCTTCGCTAGATCTGCCAGCACCTGATATGGATGCTCTTCTAAGTTTTGCGCAGGATGCTTCGGCGCAAGAAGCTTATGCTCGTCAACACGGCCAATGGCAGGGAAGATACCAGCAGCAGAAGACGCAAGAATTGTATGAAAGAGCGACAGCAGCACGACCTAAAATGGCGCGAAATCTTGATGAAGCGACCCGAAGACACGGTGTTCTCATCTCGATGCACGACAAATTGACTGAAGCAGTCCGACTCTACGATCGACTGCTCGATGCGCAGATGTCAAGACCAGCCATGTATGCTTCACCTTATTATGCTGGCTCTTCTGCAGCGCTTGCTCCTCCCTCCTTTGCTGGTCAAGTTCCGTATATGGACAACTCGACCATGTACCCGTCTCTTCCTCCTCAGCAGGGCAACAATGGGTACGGCGAACCAGAGCATCACCAATACATACAAGAACAGCAGCAGCATCACCCTCAGACCCTCTACCCACAGCAGCAACGACCTTATCACCAGCAGCCCCAACAGGTGGGATCACCAGCACCATCCAGTATGTCGTATGCACCGATGGAAAGTCCCAACCCGTATCACTCTCATCAAGCACCGCAGTATTTTACTTCTCAATCCTCATATCCGATGACGATGTCGTCTCAGCCAGACGTCTCGCAATCGCAATACTCGCAGCAGCAGCAGCAGCAGCAGCACCAACAACAACTACAACAACACGTAGTACAACAACCTCTTCACCAGCAGTTTGCGAGCGCAGCAGCTAGTGCCCCTCTTCCTCCCCTATCCTCTGCCTCGTCTCAGGTGACTGGATCGTCCAACGCGAATAATCACTGGCAAGCGCTCGATTCTCTTCCATCTGCACCCAATAGTAAAAATTTCAGTGAACCTTGGACGACGCTCAGTCCACCTTCTCAGGATCCAGCTCATGGCTCCATCTACGGCAACATTCCCAATCTGCCCCAATTCGAAGCACTCCCTGCCCACGAGCAACAGCTGCCGCAGCTACCATCAGCTCCTGGTCTCACGTCACCACCTTTAGTTCACGACTCGATTGATCGCAATACTCTTCACATGAACGGACAGGATGATGAGTCCGGGTGGAGGGACATTCCGATCAAAAAGATTGATTCCACTTCGGACACTCCCTTGGATTCGGCCCGAGTCATCTCGTCACCCTATACGGCGCAGCCGTGGACTCGTCCCGTGGAGACACCATTGATTGATCTGTAGCGGACCACAACCTCTATCTTTATGTCTCGGTAGCTTTAATGAGGAGCGGTAGCATGCCTTTGAGAAGACGAAGAAAGAGAGCGAGAGATTTAGCTGAATTCTTAAGCCCGAGTACCATGAGATTCGCGTCGCAAAGTCCACACACTTACCTCCCGTCTTTGGCTTGAAGTCGTCGTGCCCAACAGCTCGAAAGAGTGCCTGCATGGTGCCACTGTGCGAAGTGATGTTGATCACATCGTGACCTTCCGAGCGATCAAAAATGAGCGATAGTGCGTCTTGCAAGCGCTGTGTCATCTCTTCTTCACTTTCTCTGTATTCGGACTGTGTGTGTGTGTGTGTGTGTGTGAAAGGATGTCAGCGACCAATGCAGACGCCATTCCCCTTCGACTATAAATGCACACCCACCATGAAAAGAGTGTCTTCTTCATCGATGGCAGAATCTATCGTCCAACCCTTTCCTTGCCACTGTTCACTTATCTTACTCTTTGTGCTCCTCTGGTCACACGTATGTCTATCCTTGAAATTCTCTCGAATGCACTCTAAAATGATGGGACTATGACCCTGTCCTTTCTTGATCAATCCCTCGAATGTCAATTCTAGCGTCTTTGCTGATCGCACCAAAGGGGAAGAGTAGCATAGAGTTGGAAAAGGGGGTGGATCGTTGGGCGATGATGGTGATGAAGCGTTGGAGAGTAGCGATTTCCAGATCAAGTTTGCGTCTCTTGCCTGGCCTTCACCGATCTCAGTGAGAGGAGGATCAGGTCCCCACACTGCCCCTTTACCATCTCCCGTGAGTAGTGACCAATGATCATCCCACGCTTGAGTGCCGTACTTGACAAAAGAGCAGAATGGAGGACGATAAGTTCGTACTCTTTACGAGCTGGCAGGACCAACAGTGTTTCCCCTTCCTCTCTCTCTCTCTCTCTCTCTCTCTTTCTTTATTCATCTCACCTTCTCTTCGGCTACGTTGTGAAATCCTTCACCATGTCGAGCAGCGTATACAATCTTGTAGTGCTCTTTCGTCTGCGATGATTTGGCGTTCAAGTCTTTGAGCGGTGCATGTGAGAAAGACATGTCAGATCTCTGCTACCGTTGTCTGAAGTTAGGCCAACCTACCTTTGACTTGTTTCACCAGCGTGCTCCATGATATCGATGGTTCTAAGCCAAAATTAGGCGCAATCGCTGGCAAATCTTCATTTCGAATGGCAGGGTTCGTGTAAAGGAAAACGTTTGGTTGAGCCTGAAAATCATAGCGAAAGAAAATTATTGTAAGAAGTGACATTCCTCTTACTTCCGCTCTCTCACTGATACTTACTTGAAAGGCGTATTTGGATCTGGTCAGTCGAAAGGACATGTTGACGTGATGTCGCCCTGGAAGCTCTGCCCGATGTGTGCAAACGAGGAAAGGGCTTGCAAGAAGTATTGCAGAGAAGGGTGGCAGGCAGAGAGCACTTGACGCGAGGACGTGCGAAGACGCCCACAGCTAGAAATAGGACTCTCACTTTCTCCGACCTAGGGAACACATTTTGTTGATATCAGACAGGGAATGTATAATGAGTAAAGAATGTGGCAGAACAGTACAAGCGAGAGCATGAGAGCATATGTGGGATATTGTACAAGTGAAAGAATCGTGCAGAAAGGAAGACAGAAAAAGCAAGGAGCAGCGAGCGACAAGGACGAAGAAGAAGGAGGAGAAAAGTGAACAACAACTAGCATATAATGCAATTGCAGCAACCTGACGTCGCTGTTGCCTTCTTCAACGAATCTTCTGGAGGTCGACAGAAAGATGAAGCGAGACGAAGATGATCAGTTCCACCGCCCCAGATTCGTCCTCGACATGTACTGCAAGCACTCACCATCGCCGTCTTCCTTGGTCCGAGCCTGCCGTAAGAGTAGATGCACCACAGTACCTTTCCCCAAAGGCATTCCCCTCAATGTCGGGGGAGCAGATGCAGATTGTTCGCCAGACCCAGGTGAAAGAACAAATTTGTCCTCCAGAATGTGTCCAAGATGAAGCAGTCGGATTGCGCTAGGATTCATTGGTCTTGGTGGCCAATCTGCGAAAGCGTTCACGAATGTTAGCCTCTTCAAACCAAATTTCTCTTCATCAAATCAAGAGTGCTCTCACCTTGGGGCCAGTCCTCCCAGATTGTCTCTCTGACTTCCTTTGCAGTTTTCTGAGCATCAAAGTCAAAGAACTTCCGCTGACCAGATATCAAAAGAACGTCCAGTCTGACCTTGTCGGAAGGTACTGTGTTGGCACTTCGAGAGGTCATTTTCGAGACGCTGATGCCATTTTTTAGTGTTGCCTCTGCTGCACCGGTGGTCACGGTAGGAGGCGAAGAAGACACTCCCATCATGATCTCCTTAGTTGCGTTCGGATGGGAAACATCTGTCGCTGCTGACATCGTTTATCAGTCGTCCCAGAGCTTGGATTATTGGCCTCAGACCCTGTACAGACTTCTGACACCGCCGTTCGAGGCAATCCTGTAATGCTGTAGCAGACGCCTCCAGCGGGAGCGGGTGTGGAGAGTGCAAGAGGGAGAAGAGCCAAATTGAGCTCGCAGGAGACTTGGCGCGACTAGGTGGCTTGTCTTGGCAGGTGAGTTGTGGCGTGGCGTAGATATTGTCTAATTTGATCGTCCAAGCGAGCTAAGGCACACACCGAATGGAAAGATCGTACCCCGCTCGCAGAAGAGAGTGAGACGGTGGAGAAGCGGGATTTCTTGGCCAGGTCAATAGAGAGGGTAAATTCAACAATAGAGACGAAAGAGTTGGGATCGATCAAAATTGACTAGACGATCAAAGCCGTTGTGTGTGCTGGTGGTGGCAGGCGTGAAGATAGTGATGTGATGAATGGCGGAGTGGACAAATCTTAAAAAAAAATGAGGTGAGTTTATAAAGCATTCAGAGCCCGATATGTATAGACTGGGAATGGGCCTTTCCATCCTGAAAGCCCGAAGGTAGGTAGGTAGTGTAGTAGATTGTCACTTGCATTAAGGTCAAGGGCTAGATCGTATACAAAATAGTATTCTCCCCCTTCTTCAACATTTGTGGAGTAAGAGAGTCGCAGTATTCGCGATTTTCCGGATTTTTATATTCTGGCGCGGCATAGCTGCTTATTGTTATTACAAATGCGACTCACGTAAAAGTGGGAATAAGGATGCGATTATGCAACAAAGGGTCGGCCACTTCAGATGGAGCTTAGATGGGGTGTGAGCAAGTGGTGTTGGTGTCACTCTTCGCCGGCCAATATCCATCGCTTGAGGGTGAGACAGAGCTCTGTCGTAGAAGAGCAGACTTCTCGCTAACGGTAGGGTCATGACAAAACGAGCAGCAGAGAATGTGAGGATACAGTGCATATGAATCAAGATTTTTGAGGGATGTAGAATGTGCGCTCATTAATTTGTGTCTGATGTGTGCAGGTGTGGAATTACCCTCGGCCACCGGCACTGCAAAGCACCAGTGCTCGACTTCGGGTCATCTGGAGAGGGGTCGACAGCAAAGAAACGCTGATTGCCGAGACCACCCGCGGATTTCGAGTCTTGGAAACTAGCCACCCTCCCACGTACTATTTCCCACCTTCTGACGTCAAACAAGAATTCTTGAAGCCTAGTGCTGCTCGTCGTACCATGTGCGAGTGGAAGGGTGAGGCGAGCAGAGGCATCTTAGATCGGTAGAATATCCGATTGTCCTTCTCTGCATACTAACGTTGACCTTCACCGCCTCCCTAACAGGCATGGCCTTATACCACGATCTTTCTCCATCTCCTGGTCAACCATCCACTGCAAAGGCCAAGGTATGGTCATACCCAACTCCAACGCCCGGCTTCAGAGACATCAAGGACTACTTGTGCTTCTACGCCTCGAGCGGTACTGATCCAAAAACTGTCGGCAGCTGGATATGCGTGAGTAGACAAAAGAGGGACAAGTCCGCAAGCCGACTGAATCAATATTCTCATACCTCCAACTTTGGCCGGGCAGATGGTCGACGATGATCAGGTGCAAGCGCAAGAGGGAGACTTTTGTAGGTGTATAGGATATTCCGATGGAATGCGTAGACGCTTACATTCCTTTCGCATGGCTACAGATGGCTCGTGGATCACGCCGGAGATCACTGGAGGGCAAAGAGGTTTCAAGGGAGGAGCCGGCACATGGGGATGGTAGAGTCGTCTGTCATGTCCCTTCGGTACGGCCGTGAGTAGCACAGCGGTGATAATTCTGAGACGGCGAAAGAAGCCTTATGAGGCTGCGGTAGAGATCGCAGCTGTCGTCCCCACCTTCACCTGCGCTACGGCTTGTTCATTTCCAGCACAAAAGGTTGGGAAAATGCCGAAGCAAGCAGCGGACTCAGACACTCTTTTCTCACCCTCGCCGTGGTGACTTGCCCCTTTTCTTGTAATGATAAAAAAATAGTTAGGCTTCGATTGTTGTATGTTTGCACCGCGCGATGTCGGATATTTATAGTAATTCTCTCTCGGTAACTTATAATAAAGGTTAGTCAAGCTAGGCTAGTGTATCTCGTCCTTCGAGAGATTGAGTTTAAAGAAGTCACATGAAAGGTCTGGTGGCCACTCGACGTCTTCCTGAATGTACAGCATGGTGGATCATAATTCTTCATATTGTGACAGAACAACAACTGCAGCTTTGACTGGACTTGGAGATCCGCTGCACCGTAGACATAGAGGAGACAGGGGTCAAAGCAGAGACGGGAGGGATCTCTTGGGACAGGAGATAGATCCTGCAGTATTTTGCTGCGCCACGCGAAAAGGCAAGCGCTGACTTTTTGAATTTCCAAATTTATTGATCTCTTTATAGTGCAGCTGGCTGACCTTTTTCCTCTGCACAAGTCCACACAAGTCAGACGATCGGTCGTCCGGCGTGCTTCTGCTCAGAGACTGCTTGAGACTTGCAAAAGGTAAGAGGCCTGTGGATGGGCCAGTAAGTGAGAAGGAAAAAGAGGTATCAAGTCTTCTCTTGCCCTAGGGCCGTGAAGGACCGCATACTCTTGCTACACAATTCTTTCTCTTCGGCATTAAGGCTGGAGTGGGAAGTCTGCTTAGCCTCCCATTTGAGCTCTGCCAGAAGAGAAATTCAAATATTTAGCGCCACACGACGTCCTCTTAAGGATTTGCAATCGGCCTTGCACCTTTCATCACTCCCATCCACATCTTCTCCTCTTCAAGGTCCATCCTTCCCCTCCGTGCTCACCTGTCGAGCTCATAGGCCTGAATCTTGTGGAACTTCGGCTTTCCTTTGAAACGACAGGTGAGCTAGAGGAAATAGAAGTGGAAATATTGAAAGTAAATCGGATCAGAAGCAGGATCGCAAGCAAGTCCTTTTTGCGCGGTAAGAAGGGGGGCCTCCATTGTTTGTTCGTCCACTCCGGCGTTTACCGCCCCTCCCTCACGACAACAAGAACAATGACAGCTGCCGTTCCGAGCACATCATCCCTCACAAAATCGATCAATTCTGCCCCTTTACGACCGTCTCTTCCTCTCACCAGAGTCGCTATCCGTAATTCCAAGGTCATCTCAATCAATGGTGAGTGGTGTGGCCCCTTCCTCTCTTCGCGTCCCCGTCTGCTTCTGCCCCTTTCGCGGTACTTCGGGACGTCGCCTAGTAAAATAAAATCTGGTCGCCATCGTTGGGGAATGTCGCGCGTCACACACCTCACTTTTCCGTCACCGTCATCACTGCTTCTCCCTTGCGTCTGTGTGCTCACAACGATTTACTCGCTTTACTAATATTTTTGCGCCCACGCTCTCTCTTTGGACTTTGTGTAATCTTCTCTCACCTCCCCTTGCAGACCACATTTATGTCTCTACTCCTTGGGCGCCGGGGGCGGGTGATCCTTACATCATTGGACGAGTAATGGAGTTCGTCACTGCTTCTTCTTCAAGAAAGGGAGCACAAGCGCTAGCGAGTTCTTCGGGAACGCTTCAAGTCCGAGTCAACGTCTATCTACGACAGCGTGACATCCACAACAAATCGCTGAGTGATCCTCGCTTACTAGTAGCTACCATGCACTCGGAAATTTTTGCAATCGACAACGTTCGAGGACTCTGCATTGTCCGACATCGTGACTTGATCGGAGAAGCTCCTGCAATCTCCGCTTGGAAGAAGAGGGAGGATCATTTCTTCTATCATCAACTTTACGATCGCTTTCTACATCGCTTTTATGATGTGATACCTACCGATAGAGTTCGAAATGCACCTTTGGACGTTTTGACCGTCTTACAAAACCGGTATTCGTTTGTCATAGCAGAGGCCAGCACGACGCCTGATTTATGTGGTGCCCTACGAGGTTGCTCCGTATGTCAGAAGTGGGCTTCAAGGTGAGTTTGTTCAGTAGTGAAAATTGATGGGTATAGAGTGTAAGGGGAGAAAAGAGTATACTAAATGACTTGCGCAAACTTCCAGCACCGAATCTGTCCGCTGTGATACCTGCAAACTCTTCTTTCATATGCATTGCCTCACGCCACCACTAGCTTCGAAACCGGCAAAAGGATACAGTTGGACTTGTGCACC
This sequence comes from Exobasidium rhododendri, assembly GCA_026210745.1. Lineage (NCBI taxonomy): Eukaryota > Fungi > Basidiomycota > Exobasidiomycetes > Exobasidiales > Exobasidiaceae > Exobasidium > Exobasidium rhododendri. The sequence continues at coordinate 1,771,875 of CP110631.1, forward strand.
TTGTTCAAAGCGGAATGAGATTGTCGCTGCAGGGCTGCCTTTGTCTCGTACGGCTGCATTAGATGCTTCAGCTGCCATTGCATCATCTTCCTCGAATGCCTCCTCTTCGGGAGTTGTGGAGAGCAGCTCCTACACGTTGAATCGTCTTCCTGACTCGACGAATGGAGGAAGAGGAACACCTACTCGAGGCAGGGGCAGAGGCCGAGGAAGAGCGAGGGCCAGTGTCATTTCTCAAGGCAAGTGACGTCGGTATCTTCTGAACCCAGCACTTTGATGAAGGTCTGCTAACACTTATGATCTTCTCTGATGTACAGCTCTCGGTCGTGCTGCTATGCTACAAGGCTCCGATGACTTTAGCAGTGATCAATCGAGGGAGTCTTCTCCTTTACCGGCGACCCTGAGTCTTACAAGACGAACGATTGATGACGAGAGAGGGACCAGGTGCTTCAATCGATGGCCTTTTCGATACTTTGGAGAGTGTACAGAAGCGAGTGAAATCTTGGACGCTTACGATTCCGTCTATCCTCGACAAGTGGCAAGGATTGGAGTGAAGTACCAAGCATTACTTCTTACCTGGCACGAACAAGAATCTCTCGGTCTAGGAGTGCGGGTTTTTAAAGATGTAGACTTCAATGAAGGAGGAATCTTGACACCTATGACTGAAGATCTGATGAGAAGCAAGAGACTGATGGGCAGACCAGCGAAGAAGAAGAAGGAAGAGACGCCAGGCACGACACCAATTCTACCTCACATCACGTTGCCTACTCCTGCTGTCACCAACGGTGCAATGGAGATCGACAATCAACCGCTGGCAAGACTAGTCATCGACAAGGAGATCGAACGAGGAACAGACGAGAGTGTAGACGCAATCTACCTGCCAGGAAATGTAGAGGAGAAGACGGTCGATAAGTATCTGAAGGTCTGTAAGAAGCAACTGCCAGAGTATGCTAATCAGATCGGTTTGATCGATCGAGCCTTGACCCTTCTCACTCGATACAAAGGAGAAGCAGGCAGAGCGCTACACGAGCTTACCAATAGCAGCAACGAAGAGTTGGAAGTGGACACTTGGACACCTAAAGAGGCGAAACAGTTTGACCGGATTATCAGTGATTACAATGCGGACTTACGCATGCTAAAGAGGGAGATACCAACAAAGACAAGTGCACAATTGGTTCGTCACTTCGCCCAATGGAAGTGCAAGCGATTGGCGAGTCAGTTTGAGAAGGCCAAGGCGCAAGATGGTACGGATAAGGGTGTCAAGAGTGATACAAGCAGTAACAACGGAGAGCAATCTACAAGAGCTGTCAGTCCCTCCCTCTCCGTCATGGATGACAATAGCAGCAACCCGCAAACACAACTGCCGAGTAAATTATGCAAGATTTGCACTACGAGTACGTCGTCGATATGGTACAAAGGACCAATCAGTTGGCATAATCGAAGACTGTGTGTGAACTGTGGATTGTACTGGCGAAAGTACGCAGCAGAAATGCCTTCTAGTCATCTAGACATGATCACCACAAGAAAGAGAGATGCCGACGAAGCAGCACTCGGCGTAGCTCCACCGGTCAAGGCAGCAAAGTTGACCAGGTCAGAGTCGTCAAAAGGTGTTTCTCCCTTGCAGACCACCTCATCAACGATTGCCCTTGAGCCTAGCAAGTGCGTCATGTGTAGAAAGTTAGAGCCAAAAAAGAGGTTGGCACAATGTCGTCAGTGCGGCCTTAGTATTCACCAAGGTTGTTATGGACTCACCAAAGAAGAAGTAGCCTCGGAGATGTGGTTCTGTGAAGTCTGCTCCAACGAAAGAGCGTACGATGCCGCCTTGACACCGCAATGCATACTCTGCCCTCGAATAAGGTCCTTGCCTCTTATTTCCATTGGTGATGATACTGCCTCGCTGATGAGACAACCGCCGCCCTTACCTACTCTGGAGCAACAAAAGGCCACAAGCAGACCTCGCAAGAACACGTCTGCTTCACTCAATGGTGGAGGTATGAATTTACCTCCCATGGGAGCTTTGGATGCCATCAAACCGACGGAGAGTAACAATTGGGCTCATGTCTACTGTGCCCTCTTCATTCCAGAAATCACATTTACCGAGCCGCAAAGGATGCGGACGGTGGAAGGAGCCGGTTTCCTACCGAACTGGCGATATGAAGCGACCTGTGACCTTTGCAATCACCAGGAAGGTGCCTGTGTGGGCTGCGCTGATTCGAGTTGCAAGAGATTCTTTCATGCCTCTTGTGCCAGTCAACAGCCCACGTTCACACTGGGACTGGACTTGGCGCCTGTCAAGAGCACCCGAAGAGACACGACTCTCACTACCACTTTCAAAGGTGAGACTGGACATATGACTGCCCTGATCTATTGCAATTTACACAAGGAAACAGCAAGAAGTCGAAATTTGATCGACTTGGCAGAAATAGATCCAGTCAGCGGTTCGACGGCTACGATTACTTTTGCACAGTCTCACAAGGCAGTCAAGAGTCTCACTTCCAGTCAAAACGAGCAGAACAGCTATCCCCTCTTACGGAAAGCGAAGCGATTCGATGCAATCTTCGCCGGGACACTTTCTTCTTCTACTGGTGTGGCTCAGAATTCCTTTCCTACCCTATCCAAAAAGGTATCCAAGCAAACACTAGCGACTCGACCACCCCTCCCTCTTCTTACTTCAGCCGCAATACCATCAGCAGCAGGAAGAGACGGCGTCTCATCTTCTAGCATGGATGAGATTTCTGACGACAAGTCCTTAATCTCACGTAGACTCCTTGAATTGAGGGAGAATACCACCAAGAATTGCGTTCGTTGCAAGACACAATTTTCTCCCTTTTGGTGGGATGTCCCCAAGAATGTCAAAGAGGGTCAAGAAGGCGGTAGCACGCCAGATTGGATTCACCTCCTGACTAGTGTTTGGACGCCGCCAGAACAAGTCGTTTTGTGTGTGCGATGTCGACATGCGGTCCTGCCCCCCCTTACGATGTAACGAAACGAGTCTCCTCCTCCTCCTTTGCTCTCCTCCCCATCTGCCTTGCCGGTACATCCACAAAGTAAGTAAACATCATCAGCATTATAACATCAATCGAATCTACAATCTGCAGTGACGATCAATCACAAGTCGACGCTTCGATTCGTAGAAGAATTGAAGAAAAAGGAGTTGTTCTTTCCGTCACCGGCCCATGGGAAGGGCTGATGTGTGATGGGTGACGGGCAGGTGTTAGACAGTGCTGCAACTTTGCCTCATCTCAAAGATGGTAGCTCACCTTTTTGCGAATGTCGTTGTACTCGTAGACGGTTGTCTCGGGTAGTTCACCTCCATTCTCTTCAATTTCGTGGTCCTGCGAGGGCAAGGAGGGGAAAAGTGTTAGCATCTTTGACATTTCGAATCATGCTCTTACGATCGCGTCTCACTGACCCGGTGATGAATGTGCTCAGTCTCGACCCCGTAGATATATACACCGAGGACGATGGCTGGTGGTAGGAATTTTGAACGACCCTCGAGGGTTAAAGAGATGTTGCACCTCTGATCTCATCTTCTTACTCTACATACTCACCGAAGGGCACACAGACGTACATTGACACCTTTCGCCACATATCAGCAGATTCTGGAAGTGCATATGGAACGGAAAATGTCAGTCTTCCCTCCATACGTGCGCGATAGATACGGCAAAGAAACAACTCACTTCCAGCGTGGTCCTTCTGGTGCTCTCTTTCCTTGATCAATTCAGCTCCAAATGCCTCGCTAGATGCGAATCGCTTTGCCTGAAGTACAGGTTGGACAGTTCTGGGAGCAAGCATCTGTCGAGCCATGGCAGGCGTGCTGCGAGTGAGTAGTCGAGCATTCATTGTTTTGGCGCGGAAGGTGGGATGCTTAATGAGAAGGGCAAAAGGGTGGATCACAAGCTCCAGGAAGGCGCTTTTGGCCCTAATCTACAATTCTGTCGCTCACAACCGGCGCTCATCGGTAAACAGAAATCAGCCGTCAAAGCCACGCGGCAGATGCGGTATCGAGGAGGCGCTTGGTGTTGAAGCTGTGCACGTGCGGCCTGAACTCCACCCTCCCTCCCTCCCTCCCTCCCTCGAAGCCAACTGGCGACATTAGTGTGTCTACAGTTGTAATCTTTAACCCATATTTGAGTTAAGGAAGCTCATTGCAATTTTCCACTCGCCCGCTGACACAGGATGGCATCTTCAGAAGCAGACGTCGCATCTGCTTCAGTTGGAGAAACTGAATCGAGTGCGGCGATGGATGCGAAAGCAAGACGAGAAGCCAGAAAAGCTCGCATCTTATCGAGTGGAACCGACAGACTGGCTCGAATAACCAAGACTGGAAGAGGTGAAGAAGCAGAGAGTATATATCCCGAATCGCCCAAGAAGGCGACGACAACAACAACAGCGAAGACTATTTCCTCGTCCAACCTTTACAGTAATGAAAGCTCCATACCTGGACAAGATGAGGACATGATGTTCAAAAGAGCACAGGCCGCAATGCAGGGTGGAATACTAGAGAGCAATGATGATGATCCAGGTGAAGTTGACATCTCGCGGACGAATGCAATGAATGCAAGTCCATTCATGGCTGGACAGATGAGTGGCGGACAGGAGGGTATGCCGCAAGATATGCAGGGGATGATGCGAATGATGCAGGGGATGATGGGAGGAGGAATGGCGGGAGGAGGTCTACCAGGTCAAGGTCCAGGAGCTCCAGGGGCCGACTCACAGCCACCTTTTGCTTTCCCGTTTGCACCGTCGGGACAAACGCAACCTCAGTCAAGCACAAGCAGCCTTTCAGACACCCTTTTCAATCTGCTTCGCATAGCAGTCTTTGCCATTTTTGGCATTGCTCTAGTGTACAACGCTTTAGGTGGGCACGCAGCATCTCAGATTAGCGTGGCCGAAGATGAGAGTCTGGTAGCAGAGAAATTTGAGCACATGACGACTCTGCATCGATGGGCTAGGCTAGCTTATGAGAAACCAGCTCACTGGGAGGCACGCTACTTCAGTGTCGAAAGCTTTGGTCTGCCCGTACACGGCATAGTGAGCATACAAGAATCGTACAGTCTGAGAGCACTGTTGATGTTTAGCTCACGCTGTCTCTTCACCACGCAGCCCGTCTTTTGGCTTTTCATCTCTCTCGAGCTTGTCCTTCAGAGCTCGAGGATAATGCTACAGCGCGTGAGTAGCGGTCTTCGATCGGACACCCAGGCTGCAGAATTTACTCTAATCCCGCACATAATCTCTCCATACTTACTTCCAGTCGAAACCTTCAGCGCCTGGATTTCTTCTCAAAGCTACGGCTTACATTCCCAATGCCCACGTCAGGCTTTTGATCAGGACTGTCGCCTCTTACCTGCCTCTCTTGGATGCATTCGTCAATGACCTGGCCGTTGTCGTCTTTACGATTGGATGTACTGTCATGTTTGCAGCGTGGAAAGTCGGCTTGCATGACTCACTGGGGATAGACACCGAGCTTCTCAATGTCGACGTTGGGTCAGCAGCAGCTGGTGGTGTTGGTGAGAAACTACTGGACATGGATAGCCCCATCATGGGGAGCATGTCCCCTGTACAAGTAGCCCTTTAAGATGATTATTATTGCTCATCGGCACGATTTCGAAAGGTGCAAACCATCCCTTTACACATTTACGTAGGTATGATGACGACGCTCAGTCCAAAGGAACTTGCTCCTCCTCGCCCAGCTCCCATCTCCGTAGTCCAAGGACCGAGACAGACTCCGACTCCTGTCTCTCTCTCGGATTACCTCCCACCCACGCAGTGCCCCAGTGTGTCAAAGTGTTGGCAACACTCTCTTCCCCTTCACGGCTCTTCTGATCTGGAAGGTCTGCTGCATTCAGCTTCATGAGAAAAGTTTGACTGTACAAGCTCAATTCGTCGTCCCATTCACCACGTATTCGCCTCGTAGGCATACCGGCAGATTGTCGAGCCAGCGATCTAGCCATAGCCCTCATAGACTTGAGACTGGCTTCATCTCGTCTGTTGTGTAGTTTTGGTTGCGCAAATCGGGTCAAGACAAGTGAGCCCACCTTTCCCGTGGAAGAAAAGAAGATGGAGGAATTTGATCCGCTTGCAGTGCTTTGCTGCTGACCGACACCGCCATGTGTAAAGGCACTGGCTACCAACCAAGGCGTGTCGACTTCTTCACTCTGGCTTCGGCGAGGGGCATGTGCAGCTGGTGTGATTGCATTGCTCAAAGCAGATGCTCGTGACAGATGTATCCTCTCGCCAAGGCGAGAAATCACGTCCAGGATAGCGTCTCCAATTGTGCGCGGTTTTGATCCGCCTTGTGGAAGCTTGGCATTGCTTGTCAAGAGAGGGAATTGCATCAGATCGGCAGTAGGAATATCGATTATCCTTTGCGATGTATTACTGCCGCCATTTTTGCTCTCCTCCATTGCCAGAGTGGGGAACAGTGCCACAGTGTGAGCGATATCCTTGAGTAGAGTCTGAAAGATCTCATTCCTTCCAACGAAGTCTGTCTCGCAATTCAATTCGACTATACCAGCTTTAGCAGCCAGGGTGATCTCTCCACTGCCATTCGTCTGCTCGGGGCCATTCGGAGCTCCGTCGACAATGATATTGATTCCAATTCCCCCCTCCTTTGCTTGACGGTCCCCTACCTTTGAGGCCTTTTGAGCTCCACTGATGGCTGAATCCTTCTCTAACCAAGCTATAGCAGAAGTGATATCATTTTGACTGATTGTCAGAGCTTCCCTAGCTTTGGTCATCGTTGTGCCGGGAAGTAATTTTCGTATCTCGCCAATGCTAGAGATGCTGGGTTTGGAGTTTAGAGGTGAGGGTGAGAATGAGAATCGTCGAACATGGGACGAGCATGACGGCGTTTCGCTCCAAGCCCTGAGATGGAATTTTAGAGGACAGAGTGAGACGCATACATCACTAAGACATGTTGGACAAAGCTCACCTTCGCAGAGCCCCTGCCCTTGCTGATCTAGCCAGCATGTTCTGACTATGACTTTGAGAAGAATGCAACCGCAAAGGAAGCTCTGATTCCCATTTCGACACTTTTTTTTTTTGGTTGTGGACTTCTTCCCATATGACACAACTTTCTTTTTTTTTTCCCTTCAAGCGCGTGGCTTCGCGCTCTGATGGCATCCTCGACTTGACTTTCGCGTAGGAAGACAAGCGATCTCGAATACGACTGCAGTAGGTGCTATACATGGTTGTCTATGCGTGAGTAGCTATTGTTACAATGGGTACAATGGGCGATGATAATCATGCGGTGCTTGAAGATCCGCCTAAATGTTGCATGGCCTCTTCCAGTCTTTGCAGGGTAGGGCCTTTACCGAGCAAGGAGATCGCTTCAGCTACAGTGGGGCCAGACTGAAGAGAGGAGGCAAGTAAAAGAAGAAGAATTTTGTTGGTGAGAAGGAAAACTTGTGCCAATGTCGACTCGGATCTCACCTTTTTGGCAGACAACGCCAGTCGAAGCGGTTTCATCAACGCAAATTTCCCTCTGCTCTTCTTCGTCCTCGCTCCTCCTTTAGCTACTCGATCTTCCTCGACCAAGATTAATAGATCTTTCAACGCAGCTTCCAAGGAAGACAGATCCTCGACATCCTTTTGTTGCATCGACGAGAGGAAGCTGTGCGTCTTCCATACCACGCGCTCTGATCCATGGAGAAGAGCACAAAGTCAGCCACTACATGCAACGCGATTATACCCTTCCCACCCTCTCACCGTACTCAAGCGGACCGACGAGAGCCAACATCTCTTGTGCTTCTTGACTCGTCCAATCAGGTTGATCGAGAACTAGTTGCAGTTGATCGACTATTTCAGACAGGGTATGAACTCGACCGGCAAAGATGTCTGCCATGACTAGTACACGATCTTGTCCCAGAGCACCGGTAATTCGATCGTCTGGCCATCTTTCTCGAATCATATGCGTCAAGCGAGCGGCCAAGTCCTGTCGTTGAGTGGTTGTCCCGTCTCTCAACTTCAAACACAGATGTTGCTTGTTGAGGAAAAGTAGCTTTGATAGATTGGGATTTGCCCGAGATTGAGAGATACGTAGAGGATTAAACTATGGCCAGGAAAATTATTTAAGTATACTTGATGTAGACGGCTTCAGACAATATACGCACCCGGTCAATCATATCTTGCATGGTAAAGACCTCGCTTGTGTCGTCTTCAGCTCCAATATTCACCACCTCCTCCTTACTGCCGTGCCAATTGTAGCCCATAAGACCGACAAAGTTGATCAGAGCTTCTGGTTCAAAACCTTGCTGCTTGTAGGACTCGACATGCACGTCCGCATGCCGCTTTGACAATTTCGATCCGTCAAGATTGATCAGTAGAGGCAGGTGAGCGAATTCAGGTGGTGGCAGAGACAACGCTTGATAGAGTGACAAGTGTATCGGAGTAGACGGCAGCCATTCCTGAGTAAAGGCAGGCATCGGAGTCAGCTCATCTACTTTTGGATGCAGCTCACATAAGCGGCTCACCTCCCCACGGAGGACATGGGTGATGCCCATTTCGTGATCGTCGACCACATTGGCGAGGTGGTACGTCGGCCATCCATCACTCTTGACGAGGACCGGGTCGCCTATCATTTCATCATACGGGAAGCTCATCTTGCCATAGACCAGATCTCGATATTCAAACGCCTTGTGTTTCGGCATTCGAAGGCGAATAGTAAAGCTTCTGCCGCCACGAATCAGCTCGTCCTCTTCTTTCTTGGAAGGGGGTATGTACGCTTCTTCTGTTCTGATGTCTTCACCCTCAGCTCGAAAGTCCCGATATGCTTTGCCTTCCTAATGACACGGAGGGCCTCGATCAAAAAAATTTGTCGTGGCAGCAGATGGGCCAGTGCTCCTCACTCACATCAATTAATCTCTGTGCATAAGAGGAGTACATGGGCAAGCGCTCTGATTGGTGGTAAGGACCGCATTTACCTGGCTTATCAGGTCCTTCATCATACTCCAGGCCGGACCATGTTAGTATTTTTTGCATTGCTGCAGCTGAACCCTCGACGTATCGTTTCTAGCATGTCGTGGAAGTAACGAGACTTTGCATAAGCCAATGCCAAGACAATCCGAAGTGGTAAATCTCACCTGGTCTGTGTCTTCGATTCTCAAGATCCATCTGCCTGCAAGCTTTCTAGCAAACAAATGATTGAATAGAGCCGTTCGAAGACCACCCAGGTGTAGTTGGCCGGTAGGTGAGGGTGCAAATCGTAGAAGGGGAGATTCCGATTTTCGCGGCGAGAAGATCGTGCGAGACGAGGTGCCACCTTGTGGACGAGTAAGCCGTCTAGCTGCTTTCACCCATTCCAGCAATCCAGAGCGCATCACCATTGCGGTGACTGTCCACTACAACACACTTCCCTTCACGCACCCCGCGTATCGATTCGTGCTCGATTCTTCTGTACGCTCTATCTGGAAGAACGTCTAAGCCTTTGTGCAGAGCAACGAACACTTGGCCCGCGCACGAACATGCAGTAGTCAAGAAAGGGTGGTAGCAGAACTGCTAGGACGTCTCGGCCGAGGGACGCGCCGCTAGGTCGGTAAGTAGACCTTGGAGTAGCAAAATTGCGCTTTCCAAACGCGCTCCCCAAACTCAAAATCTCCTCTGCTCACTTTCTTCCACCAAAAAAAGGCGCATCCGACTTCTCTAGATCGCTCTATTTCGCTGTCCGAGGGCACATCGGAACATCAGAGAGTACAACGAGGGCTGAAGTTGTTCCAAGACAGATCACTTAAGCATGACTTCGCACCTCAGCTTGACGGGCGCACCAGACGCTGCCATCTATCAAGACGCGATCATTCACCGACGATTGGAGCCGCTGGTAGAGCCGATTCAGACAAGCCTGGGCGGTGCATGGTCCACTGTCACTGCATCGTCCCTATCCCAGCTCACGTACGCTATTCAGGCATTCCAACATCGACATCTAGGGGAGAGCCAATCGACCGCCCTTTTTCCCCGTATCCCAGCTCAACTCTTTCTTTTTGCACCTAAGATCTCCAACATCAATGGACCACTAACGACGGACGCACCATTATATCATGTCTTAAAGTCTTCGCTGGAATACTTGAAGAGCAAGGGAAAGTCCGACTGGGAAGGCATCGAGATAGACGACGAAAGTCAGGTGCTATTCTTTGTAGACATGATTGCACACGTTCGTAGTGTGCTAAAGGAAGCAGGCATCATGAAGAAGGTCAAGATTGCTGCTGGTCAGGATCTCACACAAGCAGAGGTGGAAAGCTGCAAAGCCATGTCTGTCAAGCTAGATTTTGACTGGATCGAAGACGTTGCCGCCGCCACTCATGTCATCTTCTCATCTGAGACACCTCCCACCACTCCTTTGTCGTCGTCGCAAGAATTCTTTAGAACATTGGCCAAGATTAAGATATCGAAAGGAAGAGATGTTTCACTGATACATGTTTGGTATCGACCTGATTCATATGATAGCTGGCTCCCTGCTCGAGACTTTGCCGATCCCGAGCCCGAGCCGGCAGCAAGGAGCGCCGCATGGGTGGTGGGCACTCGATGGCTTCGTGACAGTCTGAGATATAATGAACTAATGAACGAAGAGGACTACGAGCAGGAGGACGAACAAGAGGAAGACGGAGAAGAAAAGGCAACGGCAACGGAGGAAAGTCAACCGAAGATCAGCCCTCGGAAGAGAAGCTTGCCAGAGGAGGTGACAGCAGAGGATGAGCAGGGAACTACTCCAAATGTTGGCGGGACCGGAAAGAGAATTAAACTGCTCGTAGCAGCCAAACCAATAGGCGCTGTAGCTGTGGACTTGACAGGAGCCAGTGGCCCACCCTCCGGTCGTAATTATGAAAAGGAAGCGTTGACAGGTGGCCAGATTGGCAACATAGCAACCGAGGGTGGCGTGAGTAAAGAGATTGCCGAAAATCAAGAGAATGCCAAAGTAGCAGGGCAAGAAGAGGATACTAGCATGACGGAAGCAGCCAGTGGAGTGCCCGAGGATGAACCAGTCTTGATCAGCGACGAGTCTGCCAGAGAATTGCAGAGATTGCAGACAGAGTCCATTGCTCGAAAGTACTTGGCAGAACAGACGCAGGAAGTCATCATCCCTTCGTACTCGACGTGGTTCACCTTTGCTGCCATCAACGCTGTGGAAAAGCGAAGTCTACCGGAATTCTTCAACAATCGCAACAGAAGCAAGACGCCTTCCATCTACAAGGAATATCGAAATTTCATGATTAACACCTATCGGCTGAATCCTTCCGAGTACCTCACTTTCACCGCATGTAGACGAAACTTGGCCGGCGATGTCTGCGCGATCATGAGAGTACACGCATTCCTGGAACAGTGGGGCCTGATCAACTACCAAGTCGACCCAGAAACAAGGCCTGCCACACTAGGACCACCTTTCACCGGTCACTTTCGCATCACAGTCGACACGCCGAGGGGGCTGCAACCTCTTCATCCAGGCACTCGACGCCCATCACAGCCCGGTGTGCCGACTTCCTCTTCTACTGCTGGCAGCGCCAACGGTGGAGTTGCTACCACCACTGCCGCACCTGGCAAGCCCGATCTGACGCTGGAACTTCGTCGTACAATCTACCAAACATCTATGAAATCATCCAGACCTGTCGACGGCGAGACGGCAAGTCAACTGGCTTCGAGCATTGACAAGGCAGAGCAAGCAGAAGGAGGAACATTGCCAGTCTACTCATGTGACACTTGTGGCTCTGACTGCACGAGGACTCGCTACCAAAGTATCCGAGTGACGTCTCGTGGTGCTCAGAGTGGTGGCTACTCATTGTGTCCCAATTGTTACCTAGAAGGTCGATTTCCAAGCAGCATGTATAGTGGCGATTTCGTTCGATTGGACGACGGTCCGTTCAAACAAGGCGGCGAAAAGTCAAGCTGGAGTGACGCAGAAACACTGCGACTGTTGGAAGGACTGGAGATGTTTGACGATGATTGGACGCTGATCTCGAATCACGTTGGAACGAGAAGCCGAGAACAATGTATCGCTCGATTCTTGCAGTTGCCGATTGAAGATGATTACCTGAATGGTAAAGACAAATTCGGCAGCGCAACAACGAATGGAAGCAAGAGTGATGCTGCTGCTCCTGCTACTACTAATGGGATCAATGGACATGCTGGACAGGGTGAAGGCCGAGGCTCGCAATACATCAAGCAGAGCGATCTCGGTCCTTTGCAGTACATTCGAGACACGAACTCGGCAGCGATCCCTTTCACACAGACTGATAATCCTGTCATGAGCGTTGTAGCATTCCTAGCAAGTGCAGTCAGTCCCGCTGTGGCCGCCGCTGCTGCTCAGAGTGCCTTGGGCGAGTTGACGGAAGGTCTACGTAAGAAGGTCGAAAAGAGAGAAAAGGAAGTCGCGGCAGCCGAAGACAAGGCAAAGAAGGGCGCCGAAGGGGAGGAGAGTGCCATGGAGGTGGACGCTATTGCAGAAAGCAACGATGCTAATGCTACTCCCGCCGCTACGGCTAATGCTACTGCAATAGAGGTGGAAGGGGACGAGGGCACCGACAAGGAGAAGAAAGAGATCGACTCCAGTGTCATACCGAAGAACGCAGTCGAAAGGGCTGCTACGATTGCACTGGGAGCCGCGGCAGCGAAAGCGCAGATCTTGGCCACATTTGAGGAGCGAGAATGTCAAAAGCTGGTAGGACAAGTGATTGAAGCGCAAATGAAGAAGATGGAGATCAAGATGGCCCAATTTGAGCAATTGGAATCACTGCTGGAGCAGGAGAGGAGATCGCTAGAAGTAGCTCGAAAGCAATTGTACTCTGATCGACTGAATGTTGCCAAGCAAATTCAAATGGTGCAGGAGTTGGTAAAGAAAGCGCAAGCGAACCCAGTCAGCGTAGGACAACGAGATCTGAACCAAGTGTCTAGTGTCGTTCATGGAGTAGCTCAACAAGGCAGTGTCGTGCGAGAAGCTAAAGTGGACACGAGCAGTGCCTCACCAGCAGGAGCCAGCTTACAGCAGCTGTGATCGTTGTAGTCAAGGTAGAGGGTTGCGATTGGCAGAACATCTTTCTCTCCTCCCTCCTCGCTCCCCATTTATTCTCTATTCCCTTAAGTGCCATCTTTGTATGTACAGTTGTGTATCTCTCTCTCTCTCTCTCTTATGCTGTTCGAGGGCGCTTCATTAAAAGGTGATGTGGTCATTCTAAATGAGTATCTATTCTGGTATTGAAGATCGGTCTGAGGTGAGCAGAACATGTCTTCCCGGATGGTATATTTAGAGGGGGAGTGTGCGTGTGACCGCGAGCGAGTGAAGGAGATGTATGCGATCATGTAGAGGGGTAGAGGAAATATTCGTTACAGAGAGCACACAGGGAATAGGTGCCAGGTGCCGAGATGTAGTAGTAGTAGTAGTAGTAGCGTACGCCACTCAATCTTCTTCTTCGTACTCATCTCCCTCGTCCTCTGCAGACTCTTCCATCTGATCCGTGTACTTTGTAGTCGGCTTTCGGTAGCGACTGGGCAAATTCTTCTTTGGCGGTGTGTGGAGCATAGCAAACGAGTCGTCCTCTTCTTCATCATCATCAACCTTGAAAAGTGGCTTCTTTGACGTACCGACGCTACCACCAGTCGCATTCTTTGGCTTCTTCGTTGCTGCCACGTCTTTCTTCTTCGGCACGAGGTAATCGTCCTCATCGTCATTCTCTTCATCAACGTCGATTTTGAGGGGGGATTTCTTCCCTTTGGAAGAGGACGTATCAAGCGTACTCTGCTTGAGCTTCTTGCTGGCAGAAGACGAACCCAATGCGCCAAGCTCGACGGCTTCTTTGCTTGCCGATCTTTTCATTGCAGCGCCGCCGCTCCCTTCCACTGCCTTTGCTTTAGCAGCAGCAGCGACGTTCTTCTTCTTGGCAACGGGCACTTTCGGAACAAAGTCATCCTCGCTCCCACTGGGATTCCCATTGTCGTCGTCGTCGTCGTTCTTGAGTACCTTGCGAGCCTTTGCACCTCCCTTTGGTAATATCGCCAGGGCCTTTGCTTTCTTTCCCTTTGTGCTGACATCCTTCAGTCGACGCTCATCCTCCGCCAGAAGGGCTTCCCATTTCTGCTCAAAGTGATACAAATCTTCGTCCCACAGATTCTGGGGACTTCTCTGCAACAGTACATTCAACTGCTTCTCCTTTTCGTCCCGCTGAGCCAGCAACTTGTCCACTTTCTCCTTTGTCAGACTCCAGATGGCCATGCTCAACAAGTAGTCAAAGTCGTTGTCTGCTCCTGGTTCATCTTCCTCTACGTCGTCCACTTCTACATCTGCCGCCACTTTCGCCTTTACATGCTTTGCAAAGGGTCGGAAGTCTTTCTTCCTCAACTCTGCCACGATTTCATTCCTCTTTCGATTGCTGACGATCAGTTCTTTTGTGATGATCATTTGAACAAATCGTGCTTGATTCGACAGCCTTTCATACTCCGTCTTGAGTTCATCCACCAAATAATCCTTTCTCTTCGAGTAATACTCTAGTCGCAGTAAGAAAAAGTCGTCCAAGATCTCTTCTGGCGTCGTGTATTTCTTAATCTTGCCGTGCTGATCAAAGAGGACCATGTTAGAAGTGGCGATTTGCGAAGTCAACTTGAAAAACACTTCGGGCCCCTTTTCTGCCATTTCAGCTTGTCCCTTTGGATTCAATTCAACGACGAAATGCACGGTCGTGTCGGTGTGATACTCCTTGTACTCCTTGATCGTAGCCGGCACCTTTTCCGTTCCAACCACGCGCTCTTCCAAGCTTTCCTTGTAGGGCGAGGTCCACGTCTTGACCGGCAGTTCAGTGATCTCCCAAGTCTTTTCATCGATCTGTCTGCTGATTCCGCAGCACTTGAATCGATTCTTATTAGCATCCTCCGGTGTGATGGTGCCGGTAAAGCCACGATACCACGGGTACATCGGCTCGTACTCCTGACCATTCAAGCGACGTCTCACGTTGGCCAAGATCTCCTTCGGATTGTAATTGGGAACATTGGACGACCATCCAGTGCCGATACCCTCGCTTCCGTTCATCAAGACCAGCGGAATCGTGGGCATGTACCATTCCGGCTCAATGTTTTGGCCGTCGTCGTTGAGATAGGTGAGCAGTGCATCATCGGAAGGGTGATAGATTGCTCTTGTGATGTCGGCCACGTTGGTAAAGATGTAACGTGCAGAGGCAGCGTCTTTACCCCCCATCAACCGCGTTCCGAATTGACCGTTAGGAGAGAGGATGTTGACGTTGTTGGCACCACAAAAGTCCTGCGCTAGATTGACAATGGTGGACGCTAGACTCGTCTCACCGTGATGGTAGGCAGAATGTTCGGCCACGTACCCGATCAACTGCGCTACCTTGATTTCTCCCTTTAGCTTTCTCTTGAAGCAGCCAAACATCACTTTACGCTGACCGGGCTTGAGACCGTCGACCACGCTTGGAATGCTTCGAGCATTGTCCGCCATGCTGAACAGAATCAGCTCCTTGTTGATAAAGTCTTTGATAGGCACCTTTTCAATGTTGTGATCGAGATACGTGCCTGGACGGAACAGCCGCAGCCACTCCTTTCGGTCGTCTGCTTTTTTCTTGTTGAATGCCAGGTCGATCAGCTCGCGATCACCCGGTTGTGTGGTCTCAAACGGTAACATGTGCTTGTTCATGGCTCGAAAGTACTTTTTGGCGTCTTGCGAAGTCGATGTTCCTAGACCCTTGTAGTACTTCATGATCCAACCTCTTCCTTCGTTGTTCTGCTCTTTCCAGATCTCATACTCGGGAATGGTGAAAAAGGAAATGTCTTGCTTTCCCTTGGTGCACTTTACAATCGGCGTGATAAACTCCACCAAGAAGTTTGGCTGCAAAAGGAGAGAAGGGTAGAAGTGATCGAGGAAATTGATGATGAGCCCTTTGATGTGAGAGCCGTCGTGATCTTGATCAGTCATGATCATCAATCGACCGTATCGAAGACTGTCGACGGAAGAGTATTGCATGCCATGCTTCAGGCCCATGATAGACTTGATGTGGTTAATCTCGACGTTCTTCATGATCTGATCGTGATTGGCTTCTCGCACGTTCAGCAGCTTGCCTCGGAGGGGAAAGACTCCGAAGTTGTCCCGTCCCACTTCGGTCAAGCCGGAAACAGCAAGTGCCTTGGCAGAATCTCCTTCGGTGAGGATCAAGGTACAATCTCTAGCCTTCCGCGTTCCGGCGTTGTTGGCGTCTTCTAGTTTGGGAATCCCGGTGATTCTCGTGCGTTTGTGGCCGTCGTTTGCTTTCAATTGCCTCTCTTGGATGGACTTGGCAGCCGACAGAACATTGTCTACTATGCCAGTCTTTAGGATCTTCTTGCTCATCTCTTCCGACAGAGTCCATTTGCTTCCGAATGCGCTCGTCTTGAGAGTCAAGGTCTCTTTTGTTTGCCCATCGAACGTTGGATTGACGATTTGACAGTTGACAAAGATCCAGATTTGATCTCGAATAGCCTTCGTCCTGACTGGTCCGTTCTTCTTGTTCTTGGTAACGTGATCGGTGATTCGCTTGACGATCTGGCTCTCGATCATCTTGACGTGCTCTCCTCCTTTGATCGTAGCAATGTTATTTACAAACGACACTTGGCGCGCTTCTCCGTCGGAAAGGACAAAGGCAACCTCCCACAGTTTTCCCTTGTCCATCGAAGTGTCGAAGATGATCGTTGGCTTGGGAACCGTCGAAGCAGCTGTCATGTCCATCACAACGGCGCCATCTTCGTCCGTCTCTTCCTTTTTGGTTTGCGACGGGCCTCCCGATGTAAGCTCGCTGATGGCGTTGACGTACATCTCGACATACTGCTTGAAGCCTTTCACCTTCAGTCGCTCACCGTTCAGGAACACTTTCGTGTCACGAACAGTTCCGGCCATGTCGTACACTCGCTTCATCATCAACGCTTCCATGTCGTCGTCGATGTTTTCCATCTTGAAACGAGCAAAATCTGGCTTGAAGGTGATTTGTGTATAGTCCTTTGCACTTCCTGCGCTCGTGATCTTTGGCTTGCCCTTTGTGCTCATGTTGTTCGAAAAGACTTGCCTATACTTCTGCTCACTCTTGTTGTCCACCGTCTCGACGATGAATTCGGTACTGTAGATGTTCGCCAGCTTGGCACCGTATCCATTTCTACCACCTGTAACCTTTGCTTCATCGTCGTCGTAATTCGAGGAAGTGAGCAGATGACCAAAGATGAGCTCGGGAATATAGACGCCTTCCTTTCCGTGCATCTCCACAGGTATGCCGTTTCCATTGTTCCAGACGCTGATACTGCCTTGCGCTCGATCAATCGTCACTTTAATCGTGTCCATACTAGGATCTCGAGCCTTGTTGTCTGCTGCATTTACAAGGATCTCATCAAAGATCTTGTAGAATCCAGGCACGTATGTTGTTTCTCTACGGGCATCATGGAAATACGATCGCAGAGGTCAGGAAAGATCCGGCGCAGCGTGAAGGGAAGGAGGGTCCGGAAGCATCTTACTCACCTGTGATCCATTCTTTTATGTACATTGTCGTACACCCACAGTGGCTCAGTGCGGTGCTCTACACTTCCGATGTAGGTGTCAGGACGTAGAAGGACGTGCTCTAATTGAGACAGCTGCGGTCGTGGAGAGAGAGGGGGAGAGAGGCAAATGAGTTCAGGCATGCGTGTACGTCAATGAATGCTGCCAATAGAAAGCTTACCTTCTGATACGTCTGCGTGGCCGACTTCTTGCTTGCAGCTGTAGCAGGCGGCGCAGGAGTATCCTGTGCCGCAGAGCCCACCGAAGGCGATCGATTGACCTCTTCGTCAAGGTCCATCTCTTGGCTATCCTTCGCTGTCTCGTTGCTTTTGCGTCGAGCGAGTGGCTCCGCCTTCTTTTTGGGGACACCTGTTGCCTTGGTGGCCTTTGCTTTGGTCACAGCTGTCGTTGCTCCTTTTGCTTTCACAGGAGCTTTCTTTGACGCTGCTGCCTTGGACTTGGCCGATACCGGCATGTCAAAATCGTCGTCAGACATCATCAGGTCGCCGTCGATCGAAGACATCGTTGCTCTATGTTGCTTGTGTGTCTGTTTCTGAAAGGCGAGGACTGACGATTGAAAGGAATGGGTGGTGGACGGAGGTCTGCTTTTCTGTTTCGGTGCTGATCGGATTGCTGCTGATTGGAGCAAGCGAGCTCCGAGCAAGTGTGATCGTCCGAAGCAGATCGTGGTGATTGTAGTTGCGCGGAAAAAGAAGGAGAGGGAGACACAGCAGAGCAGGGCGGTCTACTATGTTGGAATGTTGCGTCGAGCTTACTTTAATTCTTTCCCCGTCATTCGTGTATCTCATACTTGCTGCTTGTTTTTTTTAGAGTGCCCGTCTTAGGTAGCGACGCGCTGATGAACCGAAAGTCTGAACAAGGCGCGACCGGGGACACGTGCGCACACACCAGGTTACCGGTATTGTTCTCTCGTGCTTGTGTGTCCATTTTCCCTTGCTAGATTCGTCAATGCCAAGAGAATTTTCATTGCTGTGTAGTGGGGGAAAGAAATACAGGAGTACATGCTTTGGAAGAAGATTGAGAGAAGGATGCTTTGGGTCTGCCGCTTGATCTACTTTGGTCCGTTGAAGGACTTTGGCTCTTACGCTTTGAGCTCGTCTTCGCCGACGCCCATTGTATTGCCTGCAAAGAACTTCTTCTGCTCGCTGCACACAGGATTCACGCATCCCGGACATCGAAGTTGCATTTGGCGACTGGTGTTGCCTTGATTCCAGACGTGATGGCCAACATCGGCATCCGGTGTAGACGAGAAAGCAGACAGGTGATTGGCGGTGATATCAGCAAGAGCTCGTAGGAAGATTGGCTCGTCATTGAGCGATTCTGCTCGCTTGAGGTGCATTCCATGCTCCTCTGCTTCTTCTGCCAGTTCTTGATCCAGCTCGTACAGAGTCTCGATGTGGTCTTGCGTGAATGCAATAGGCACAGCAATGGCGTCTTTGTAACCTTGCTTAGCCCAGCCTTTTACAGTGTCACTCGTTTGTGGTCCAAGCCAAGCAGAAGGTCCTACTTGCGATTGCCACGTCACTCGATAAGGGTTGCTCCATCCTAATTTCGTCATGACTGCCGCCACCGTCGCTGCCACCTCGGCAGGATATGGGTCACCCCTACCGGAAACAATCTGCATGGGCAATGAGTGCGCTGAGAACATAATTGGGATCTTGTCTCGCTTCTCAACCGGATATGTCTCCAAGACATCTCGCAGTCGCTTCACAAATGCGTCAATCAATCCAGGATAGGTGGGCCATCGATCAATGACGCTCCATTGAATGTTCCCTTCCGACAGCCCCTCCGCCTTCCTTTTTGTAATCTCGCGATAAAGCTGATTCAATGAGCTTCCCGTCGTACTACAGCTATATTGAGGATATTGGGTGAAAGCTACGGCTCTCGTGACGCCATCTGCCTTCATCTCATCCATCGCCTCTTCTGTCAGTGGTCGAGCATATCGAAAGGCTGTATACGCTTTGTGCGGCGCTGTTTGTGGGGATAATTCGTCGAGCATGGTGGCCATTGCTTGACCTTGCGTTTTCGTCCATCGAAGAATCGGACTACCTCCACCAATCTTTGCATATTGCTCCTTGATCTTTGGTGTTCTTCTTCGAGCAATCAAGGGACCTAGTCTTGATTGGAACGGCAGTTGAATCAGCTCTCGATCATTGAACAGACGGCCGAGAAAGTCTCCGACTTCATCCAACGTAGAAGGGCCGCCCATATTCATAAGAAGGATCGCGGTAGGTGGCTTGACGCTTGCTTGATGTCTCGACACCGAAGTCGACAGCAAACGCAGATGGGCTGAGGAGGACTGCATCCCAAAAGGACGAGCCTGCATTGCTGCTCTGCTGAGCTCAAGTCGCATTGCCATCGCGGAGTTGACAGAGGTGATGGGCGAAGAGAAGAAATCAATCGAGGAACATGATTACAAAGCTAGATACAAATGACGTTGACGTGTAGCCAGCCCCTTTCGCTCCTCCTCCAATGAGGGCAAAAATGTACATTACCAGACTATATTTTAAATGTGTAAAGACTAAGTAAAGTAGCCCGGCAATTCGAGCTCTAAATTTCACCTTGTCAGATTGATTGCACCAAAATTGTCGCATCATTTGCTCATGTCGACGGTGGACCCGGCAGTGTTCCATGGTGGGTGAAAGGGTAGAAGCAATGGCAGTGCACTTGACTAGCTCTTATACTGAGCTGCTCTTCTTTGCTCACAGCTACGGTGTATGAGATCGCTCGACTGATTGTGCGTTGTACGTAGGGAATGTTTGTCTGTCTCTTTAGTAACACTACCCTCCTCCTGCTCGGTACTGGACAGCCCGTTGGAATGGTGACGAGCTACGGTGAGAATAATGGTTCGCCATGTCGAGACATGATCCTCCAGCTCATATGCCGCTACTCAGGTCACATTGCTAGGTTGGCCGGATCACCCTCTCGTAAGCCCCGGAGATTCTACTTACGAGGACGTGCGTATGCGCATCGTTTTAACGCTGCTCTCCCTTTCTCTCCCCTCTCTCCCTTTCTCTCCCCTCTCTCCCTTTCTCTCCCCTCTCTCCCTTTCTCTTCCCTCTCTGCTACCTTACTGTAGATTCCCGACTCGTGGGACAAGCTCTGAAGTTCCTACAGGCTGACGACGTGCCGTGGCAAAGAGTCATCTCTTCCAGTGGGGCTATCTCTGATCGAGGGGATGGTGGAGAAGGGGCAGGTCGGCAAGCAGATCGGCTCCGACAGGAAGGCGTAGAAGTCTCTGAATCGGGAACACCCACAAAGTTCAGAGTGAATATGGTTCGATTTGGCTGGTTCCCTGATCACGTACACCTAGGGCCATACGAGGAGAGCGAAGAAGAGGAGTAAATCACAGAGACGATGAAAGTAGGCTACAGGAGCACCTAAGTACAATTAGATGTTGTGCTTTCGCTCCATCAGAGCATGAATATCGAGAGTGTCCTCGCCAATGGCCGCTGGAGAAGGAAGTGGTGGCGTCAGATTCTTTCGGCAGACCCTCACCAAGAAATAAAACTTACTAGGAAGGAAATCAACCGGCTCCAGCGTCTCGTCGTTGCCGTTGAGTATATCTAGGTGAAGTCCCGACAGGCCCTTGTTGGGTCCCCCCATGTAGCTCTGACTTGCTTGGAACGCAGGAAAATGCGGGTTCTATGGAGAAAGAAAGCACAATAAAGTCAAGAGACATTCCATCGCGCTCCCTTCCTATCTCTTTTGCTCACATGCTCCACCACTCTCCTCTCCATCAATGTTCGAATAGGAGCACCAAGACCGAACATATTTCTCTGCATCGTCAATTTGAGATTGTCTCTCGTTTCATCCCATTTCTCTAGCCTGCTCTGCATGGGGTGTTGTTGCGACATAGAAGAGGCTTCCGTGGCGAGATTGCGAGGTCCGTACCTCATTGTATCATGAACTCCAGCATGGACCGGATGCGAAGTCTCATTGACCGAGACACAATTTGATGTAGAAGGGCCGGGTACAAGACGCAACGATGGCGCGAGAGCGTCCTTGCTTGACGAAGACTGAAGTGAAAGTAAAGTCCGAGTCAGAGTCCGAGTCTAGTCAAACCACCTTCTCTCGGCAAGACTCACCATGATAGCTTTTGGGCGATGGTGTAACTCTGGACGATGTGTAAAAGAGCATCTCCACGATTCGTTAGTTGGCCGCGCGTCAGAACTTCTGCGATTAGGGCTGCTGACGTAATCTAACATTACAACACACCGGGCCTAAGACAAAGCAAAAACGTCGACGTCGACCCCAAGGTGCACTGGAATCTGATTCACTCTGTCTCCTCTCTCTACGACGATTGAGCCATGACGACGACGACGACGACGACGACGAAAATGGATGTCGATTCAGATCATATTGATGAGGGCCTCTACAGGTGAGAAGCAGTGTCGAGTGATGTTGGGAAGATGAGTTGAGTTTTACTGAGCGCAGTGCTCTTTTACAATCAGCCGTCAATTGTATGTTTTGGGTCATGATGCCATGAAAAGAATGGCTGTCAGCAACGTGCTGATTGTTGGCATGAAGGGACTGGGTGTGGAGATCGGTGAGTGTAGATATTTTTCAGCAACGGAAAGGCCTTGACAAAGCTGACGTACCTATCCGTCACAGCCAAGAATATTTGTCTTGCGGGTGTCAAATCAGTCACAATCTACGATCCTTCACCTATTGAAATCAGCGACTTGGGGACTCAATTCTTCCTGCGAAGAGAAGACCTAGCCAAGTCCATCTCCCGAGCACAAGCAACTGGACCTAGACTTGCTGAGCTCAATTCATATACACCGGTTCGAGTGCTTGAGGAGGAGCTGACACAGGAAGTCTTGAGTAGATTTCAAGTAGTTGTCCTCACCAATGCATCACTCGCCAAGCAACTGGAAATTAACAAGATCACTCACAACTCGGAGACAAAGTTCATCTCTGCAGACGTTCGAGGTCTGTTCGGGAATGTCTTTACTGATTTTGGGCCAAAGTTTGTCTGCATCGATCCGACGGGCGAGCAGCCTCTTAGCGGCATGATCGTGTCGGTAGAGCAGGACAAGGAGGGCATGGTGACTACATTGGATGAGACGAGGCACGGTCTGGAGGATGGTGATTATGTCGCTTTTGCGGAAGTTGTCGGTATGGAAGGTCTCAATGGCTGCGAACCAAAGAAGGTCTCTGTCAAAGGCCCTTACACGTTTACCATTGGAGATACGACTGGGTTGCAACAATACAAGAAGGGCGGCATTTTCACTCAAGTCAAGCTGCCCAAAGTGATCGAGTTCAAGTCATTGGAGGAGAGTTTGAAAAGCCCAGAGCACTTGATCTCTGACTTCGCCAAATTCGATCGACCTGCCACTCTCCATGCGGCTTGGCAAGCAATCTCTTCTTTCTGGGCTGATTCCGGTAGACTTCCTCGACCTCGCAACGTGGAGGACGCTGAAAAAGTGCTCTTTTTGACCAAGCAAATTTTCAAGCAATCGGGCGAAGATGGCGAAGTTATTGAGAAGATTGTCAAGGAGCTGTCATTTCAGTCTACCGGCGATCTGTCTCCCATGGTAGCATTCCTTGGTGGGTTTGTCGCTCAGGAAGCACTCAAAGCATGCAGTGGAAAATTCCATCCTCTTGTCCAGCATCTTTACTTTGACTCTTTGGAGTCTCTGCCATCTTCCGTGCCTTCGCTTCCCGAGTCCGAATTCGCTCCTTCCGGAAGTCGATATGACGGTCAGGTGGCCGTCTTTGGAAGAAGCTTCCAGGAAAAGATTGCCAATGCTAGACAATTTTTGGTAGGATCCGGTGCGATTGGTTGCGAGATGCTCAAGAATTGGAGTATGATGGGCTTAGCTAGTGGCCCCAGCGGATCGATTCATGTCACAGACATGGACTCCATCGAAAAGTCCAACCTGAATAGACAATTCTTGTTCCGAGCAAAGGACGTCGGTGGTTTCAAGGCAGACACTGCTGCTGCAGCCGTTGTTGAAATGAATCCGGACTTGAAGAATAAGATCCGCAGCCACCAGAACCGTGTAGGACCTGAAACGGAAGACGTCTATGGGGACGAGTTCTTTGCTGCCTTGACCGGTGTGACAAACGCATTAGACAACGTTCAAGCTCGTCAATACATGGACAGAAGATGCGTATACTATCAGAAGCCCTTGCTAGAATCAGGAACGCTAGGGACAAAGGCGAATACTCAGGTAGTCGTACCTCATTTGACGGAATCGTACTCGTCCTCACAAGACCCTCCTGAAAAGTCGATTCCAGTGTGCACGCTGAAGAACTTTCCTAACCAGATCGAGCATACCATTCAATGGGCTAGAGAGCAATTCGATGAATTCTTTGTGAAACCGGCGGAAAACGTGAATTTGTACCTCACTCAACCGGACTACATCGAGACGACGATCAAGAGCGGATCTGGCCAAAAGGAGCAATTGAATCAAATCAAAGAATACCTTCAGGATCAACGACCAATCAGCTTCGATGCCTGCATTGCTTGGGCGAGATTCAAGTTTGAAGAGAACTACAAAAACTCCATTCAACAGCTACTATATTCCTTGCCAGAGGATGCTTTGACATCGAGCGGTCAACCGTTCTGGTCTGGACCGAAACGAGCACCAAAGCCAATCCATTTTAATCCCGATGATCCCATTCACATGGAGTATGTTGTTGCGGGAGCTAATTTGCACGCTGCCAATTACGGATTGAAAGGTCATACCGACGAGGCCACCTTTCGTAAGGTGCTCTCCAACATTGCCGTTCCAGAATTCGTGCCGAAGAGCAACGTCAAGATTCAGGTTACCGAAGGCGAAGCAGCGGCTGCACAATCGAGCAGCGCCAACGATGATAACGACGACTTGACGGAACTTATTTCTAGTCTGCCTTCTGCTTCCAGTCTGGCTGGTTTCCGATTGACTGCCATGGAATTCGAGAAGGATGACGATAGTAATCACCACATCGATTTCATCACTGCCTCTTCCAACCTCCGAGCCATCAACTACAGCATCCACCCTGCCGACCGTCATAAGACAAAGGGAATCGCTGGTAAGATTATTCCCGCCATTGCTACCACGACGGCCATGGCGACTGGCCTCGTCTGCCTGGAACTGTACAAGTTGATTGACGAGAAGGACGACATTGAGCAATACAAGAATTCCTTCATCAATCTGGCTCTGCCCTTTATGGCATTCTCCGAACCGATTGCAGCCGAGAAGTTCAAATATACAACGCCGAAGGGCGAGGTCACCTGGACGCTTTGGTCGCGCTTCGATGTGAAAGGAAATCCTACCTTGTCCGCCTTGCTCGAGCTCTTTGTCAAGGAGCATGGCTTGGAAGTCACCATGCTTTCTTCCGGCGTCTCGATGCTCTTTTCCGGTTTCGGTCTCGCAGCCAAGAAGAGAGAGGAGAGGATGAAGATGCGAATCAGCGAGCTGGTCGAGACCGTCAGCAAGAAGGCCGTTCCACCGGTGAGTTTGAGAGACTGTTATGAGACAGCATCACACGACTAATCTTACTCTTTCTTCCTCACCGCTAGTACGCAAACCACGTCATCTTAGAAGGTCTTTTTGATTCCGTCGAGACCGGCGAGGACGTCGAGGCACCATACATTCGGGTGGCAGTCAAATGATCGATACATGTAGTGTTAAGAAAATATTGATTGCAAAGCTGATGACAAATCCTTCTCTCTCTCTCTTTCTCGCCATGAAAGTTGTTTTCCATTGGACATAATACCTACATTTCCCCGCCAGGTTCCTTCTGAGGAAGAGAATGGTACGATTTTGTCTCTTTTTCGTCGTTGTGATTGAATCGTCACTTGCATGAGGCGGAGATTAGATTCATCGGTGCCCACCAAG
Organism: Exobasidium rhododendri; assembly: GCA_026210745.1. Lineage (NCBI taxonomy): Eukaryota > Fungi > Basidiomycota > Exobasidiomycetes > Exobasidiales > Exobasidiaceae > Exobasidium > Exobasidium rhododendri. Next base: position 1,797,210 of record CP110631.1, read on the forward strand.
TTCTGCCCCTTCAGAGTGGGGGGGGCGCGGATCTGACTTTGAATTGAACACCCACAGCTTACTTCGACTAGGAAGACGCGCGCGAGAGCCTTTGTCGCACGCTAAGCGGGTGGAGGCACGCAAGCCACAAAATAAGAGCACCCTATCATATTTTATCTTCTATTCATTCATCTTTTTGTCTTTCTCTTGTTTAAAATCTCTTTTTTTTTCTTTTTTTTTCTTTTCTTTTTCCTTTCGCTGCTATGATGATGATATGTGTTGCTAACTCTTCTTGATCGTGTAATCAATTCGAGGGGACAAACAGGTCCATAATCACCCCATTCAGAGCAGGCTGTAAGCTCCCTGACACCATCTCCGCATCCCTCCCTTTGTTGATCTCCTCTCCTCTCGCTCAGAGGGAGAAAGTGGATCTAGGAACAAAAGCGGAATCTCGGACTAGAAATTCTAGGAACCTGTGCTTATTCCCTTTCATGAAGGAAAATCCACTAACGTCAAGTTGTACATCGGAAATTTGAATTATTCTATCGATAGCGGGATTACGCTCTCTGTTTCCCTTCACTTGATCGCAGATTATAACTTCAAAGGGATCGTCGGCCTCAGGACTGTGCGAGAGAGACCTTTCCGACGTGCGAGATTAGCATCGCCTTTCTGCGGCCCTCCCCCCCCGAGTCTGTTCCGGCGTTTCCCCAAGCATACCGTTAGTATGGCAATCCTTGGACACCGTACTTGATCTTTACCCCATGCAACGACAGTCATGTCTGTCTTTTGAGTGTGTGACTCGCACTGCCTCACCTGTTGTCCGGCTTCTCTTTGTAGTGATATCATGCTAATTCCTCTTAGATCTTTCTGCTCGAATTGTGTGTGTGTGTGTGTGTGTGTGACTGACCAGGGCTCTCCATATCCCAATGACTCTTCATGCGTCGGAGAAATCTTTCTTGCGAACAGATTGGGTGCAGTATCTTACCTACCAACCAGGGTTCTGTCGCGCTGCGTCATCTCGCCAAGACGCTGGTCGGCCTCCGAGGTGGACCAAAATCATCCCATCTTTGACTGCTTTCTTGTTTATTCATTCTCCTTCCTTTTGTCGACACAGAGGACAAAAGGAAACGAAAGGAAAGGGAATAAGGTAGATATATGGTGCATCATTCAGTACAGTACAGTGCCTTACCTACGACGCGGAGTTGGAACCTTTTTCAAAATGCTACGGCTCGATTACTATTCCCTATTTCGAAAGCCTAAGAGCATCATGGCCTCCTTTTTTCTAATTGTGTATTTGAACTTCTCCATTTTCCTCTCTTGTAAAAGTAGATTACGACACACAGACAATTTAAGGGAAAAGGAGTCAAGCGCGCGAGAAGAAACAAGAATCGTATCATTTTGGACACCATCACGACGACGTAGTTCTGGTTGCGTATGTCTCGCTCGCTCATAACTCTTACGTGTGTGTGTGTATGTGTGTGTGTGTGGATGATGTCTGCGTTCTAGTCTGTTCTAGTGCGTTGGTAAGGGCAGTCTGTGCACTTGCAAGTAGGCCAGAAGTTCATTGTGATCTACTGAGCTTAAAATTTTGTGCAGTGGGGGGAGGGGGATGATAGTAGTCCCTGACATCAGAGACCGCAAGAACCTTTCCTAGTAATGGAGGATGTTGTCGGTCCGAGTTCCAAGGAAGGGGGAAGATGTGTTTCAATGGGATAGTATTAGAGGTACGCAATCTCCGTTCCTCCCAGCATTCACCATTGAACCATCATTCCTCCCTTTCCAACATATCCCATCGACTTTGCTCCATCCCAAAGAGGAGAAGCAAAACAGCAAACGCATCCATCCCATCAGAAGTTGATTGTCTCGCCACTTCAATCAAGTCAGCACCTTCTAGGTCTGGCTAGCGACGCCAACATCTGCTAATGATACCTACCTCCCAGAGTGGAGATCTTAGCACTGACAAGCAGAAGAACACGGCGCTACAGAATGAATTTCAACGCCAGCAGCGTTTGCTCCAATGGCAGCAAAGGCAGCATGAAGATTTGGATCCGAGGGTGGTGCCTCCACCCCCTGCAGAGACAGCAGCAGCCCATGGCAGCGTGGGAAGCTACCCGTTCAAGTCACAACCCTCTCAGTCGCAAATGACGATGATGGTGTCTTCCTCACATCAATTTACAGGCATTCCGTCATCGGCCCCGTTCGAGGAAAGAGGGTACTATGAAGCTGGTCCGAGCATTCTTCATCATGATCAGCAGTCGCCCTACCTATCTAGTCATGCTCAATTTGCAGATCACTACGAATCTCACCTCACAAGTACCCTGCAAGCACCTTCCACGTCTTGGCAACAACAGCAACCGTTGATGACGACAACGGAAGCGCACACAAGTCAACTTGTCTCTCCTACAACTTCTGAATATCCTCACACGCAGTATCCTCCTCCTCCTCTCCCAAATACTTCTGCGAATATTCCCTCTGGTCTGCCCTCCTCTTGGATCGATCCATTCCAATCGAGCAGTCTGACCGTTGAGCATGGTCGATCCAACCCTCCCATTCAATTCCCTTACGTGCCAATGATGTATCAAGGTCGACCACCGTCAGCAGGTCGAGCAAGCAACGCATCGCTGGGCCATACCAGCGGTGCAGGAGGTATGCCCGGATACATCTACGGAGCGATGGCATCACCTCCTTCTGACGAGGAAGCACGAAGAGCGATGATGTCGACATACCCAGCATACACCGGAGGCATGCCCCATCGCGAATCGTACTCTGCTACTAGCGGAACCAATTCCTCCTCCTCCTCTATGTCTCTATCACTTGGACAGCAATTTCCTTCGACCGCTTCCTCTTCTAGCAACATTATGCATCCCCCAACCTTCATGCAGCAACAGCAACATCAATTTAATGTTGTCATGAACATGAACATGCCACCGCCAAATCCGCCATCAGTAGCAACAACATCGCCACCCGAACCCGAACCGCAAAGGAGAGCCGCCACAGCATGTAACTTTTGTCGGGGCAGGAAGTTGCGATGCGACGGAAATGCACCTTGTCGACAATGCGCTCGTCGAGACTTGGCCTGCGTCTTCTCCCCCTCTAATCTTGCAAAGAGAAAATCCCGAGGGAGTGGCGGTGGAGGTGGGGGAGGTGAGGGAGGTAAGGAAGATGACGATGGTGACGACGATTCAAGACTGGGCAAAAGGGGCAGCGGTCTCCAAGATCGAGCCAGGAGTAACAGTGACTACTCTCTGCCAAGTGCGTCGAGCAGTGGTACCGTTGGCAACAGGGGAACGTACTCCTGGGCGCCCGGCCGACGTAGATCAGATTATCAAGAGCAAGCGGAACTTTCGTCATGTACAATTGTTGCCAGTCAAGCAAGGAAAGGTAGCGGCACCACCACCACCACCACCACCACCACTCCCACCAACACACGTACAAAGCGTAGAAGTAACGCAAGCAGCGCGAGAGAGCCTACAATCATGAGAGGACAGATGGCGCCACCCCTGAGAGCCGGTCATGAGCCCAACCTGTATCTGGACTGGTGTTTAACCGCAACGTTCTCGAACGGCAACGGGCCAGAAGTGAATGGCATGCACTCACTTTCTAGCTGTTGATGCCGTCGTCGCCGTCATCGCTCCTCCCACAGACTCTCTATCTCTCCCTGTAACATATTACCGCAAACGTACCATACTATAATCTTAGCATGATATCCACACAGTGTCTGAGAGTGACATCTAAAAAAAAGTGAGAGATTGCGTGGAGTCACAGAGCTGTTACAAAGCTACACGAGATGAGGCGAGGTGTCAGGCATCGATCTTTGACACAGATGGATGAAAGTCAGTCAGTTAATCTTGAGAACAAGTCATCCTCCACTCTCGACTCCTTCGTCTCCTCTCCCACTCACTCCTGCGGGCATCTTCTTGAGCGAAGATCGACCGAAGCGCGGGGCGCTAGCCTTCCAGGTCCATGGCTTGTTGATCCATGATTCACCACCTTCATAGATGAACAAATCGTACAAAAAGGCACCCAGAAGAGCTCCCGTCATGCTGCTGACTAAAGGAGTGTAGGCAAAGTAGCCATTCTGATAGCTCCACAGTCCTTTATACCCAACGATCGTCAGAGCGATTCGGGGGCCCCAGTCCCTGATTGGGTTGATAGAATAGGCAGTCTGCCATCCCAATGTTGCTCCAATACCCGTGATGGTCCACAAAAGCACAATGGGAGCCATGCCTTCAGTGGGAGGAGCATTCGATGAATCACCGATGGCGAGCACGACGATCAGTAGTATAGCTGGTTCAGGGAGGAGGAGAGAGAGGATCTTAGTCTTCCTTAGCAGTCGAAAGCGAATCTTCGACTCACCGGTGGCGTAGATTTCGTTGTACGCAGTGAAGGCATGCAGCATTGCACTACCTTCCAAGAAGCTCTGCGAAAGATGGCAAATTTTAGTCAAGAGCCGGACAGCATCCCAGCCAAGCACTCGACTCACTGCAGGGAAAGTGCAGAACAGTTCAGCAGTCGTCTGCGTTTGCATCGGATCGACCATGCGAATCGGAATGACGTAGAGGCCGTAGATACACAGAGCACCCGAGATGGCACCGAGTAATTGAGCAGCCCAGTATATGGGAACTTTGCGCCACGGGAAGCCTCGAAAGCAAGCGAGAGTGAGGGTGATGCCTGGGTTGATGTGACCACCGCTAATGCCTGTGATCAAAAAGTCCTTAGCATGACAGATACTTTTGCAGGAATGTAGAAAATTAATCCCACTCACCTCCGGCTACATAGCTTGTTGTTTGTGATGAGGACTTCTCAGCACATTCGTCGTTCTCTGCCTGACGTACTCTCGGCACTTCACACTCACATGGCAGCCATGACGGCAATGCCCCAGCCGAAGCTAATCGATAGATACTCACCCTTTGGCATACTCGGATCTACGAGGGCCGACAATTGAACCTGCACATTGATACCATCACCAAACGTTAAGAGAACGAAGCAAGCCAGGAATTCTGCAAATGGCTCGCGGCAGTGATATCGAATCTTTGTCCAAGGGTTGGGAAAATCTGGCTCGTCTTCATCCTCCAATTCCGAATCTCCTCGTTCTGCACTTGATGGATCGAGGACAGTCTTTCCATCATCGCCTGTCTTCCTCCTGATCTTCTTGTCGTCATTGTATGTAGTGTCGTTGGAGCCGCCGTCATCGTCCTTGTTCTTCTCAATGGCTTCCTCGATGTGCTGCTTCATTTCATCTCGATGCCCTCGATTTGCATTTCGAATCTCCTCACGCATCATCATTCGCATGCGTTCAAACATCGCTTGTTCTCTCGCCGCCAGTTCCGCTGCCATGCCACCATCGTTGTGATCATTTCGGCCTTGACTGTACTCCTTGCTGAATCCGGGCAAAGTGTGACCAAGTCCGATGGGAGCACCACGATATGCGCTATGATCTATTCTAGCAGCACCTTTACTCCTTGCAACGCTGTAAGTAGGTTTCTTGACTCGATGGTAGTGTTTTCCTGTTTTCTTGTCTTGGACAATATCGGCGGAGAGTGAGACCTTTTCGTGTTTACCGATCGGCTGTAGGTCGTAGTCGACGCTGTTCCTGTTGGACGGAAGATGGACTTGCTTGGCTGCATCGCCTGCAGAGATCTTCGCCTCGCTGCTGCTACCTGCGAGGTCGATGGCTGGGCTCGACATTGTGAGTAGTTTGAGCGTCTTTCCCCGCAAGTCACAGTGCACAAGCAAACTTCCCCGCAGACTCTGGAGTACCAGCCACGAAAGGGACGACGGGATGCCGTGGCCCTCTAAATCACCGCGATAATCGGCCCACCTCCAAGAATTGCGACAGTCCCGCGCTCTCGGCACGCATATCCAAAGAAATAGGCGTACCCACGCTAGGCACGGTGTTGGTGTAGACAAGCTCACGCGCAAGCCAATCCGACAAGACGTACCTCCCACATGGTTTCTCCACTTTCCTCTGTGCATATTGTATGGTTTAGGTATGTATAGCCTAGCTATATAGACTCACTCACCTGGATTTCTTCTCGCTTGTCGCGTCGACGCGTAAAGAGGGGCGTGGCTTTTCTCGTTGCGCCTCTCTCAAGCGAAACCTAGCAGGGTTTAAGAAGTAGGTGAGAGGAAAGGGAGAAAGCAGACGGAGGAAAGATCGCTTCTCACAGCAGCATCAGACGATCATCCTTGCCCTCCTGACTAGCTTCCTTCTCTTCTCTTACTCTTGACGCCAGACGATCATTATATATCAACAGCCAATAGACTCTATTCTTCTTTATCGAGATAACGAAGCAAAGTAACACTTTCGCCTACTGGTCACTTGCTCCTTTTTTCCTCTCTCCCCGTACACCACCCTCATCACTACAGCAACACTCCGCGCCTCGTCACACCAACACGAGAACGAATACAAAGACAAAGACGAAGCCTAGCCCTGATCTCTTATCACACCCATTTACACAAAGTTGAAATTATTGGACGGCGAGGCTCTGCAGCAAATTGGTCCACGATCCCCTTTTCCTAACTCTCAACACACTGCATTTATCAACGTCCGAGATGCCCACCTCGATAAGGGCCTTACGAAGCCGCAACTTACCGGCATTCGAGAGCAAAGGGCAGGACGAAACAGCATCCATTGCGAAGGACTCGACTGCTCCTACTCATCGGAGATGCACCCGTACCCTCTCCTCAACCTCTCTGTCTAGCTCGTCTAGGCGAAGTAAATTACCGTCTCGGCCGTCTTTCTCCAACGCATCGTTCTCCTCTCCCATCTCTGTATCTTCCTGCTCTTCCTCTTCTGCGACCAGACATGATGATTCTGACGAATCTGACGAAGAGCATCCGGAGCCAAGACAACCACCTTTTCATTCTCAGACGGTAGACGATAGCAACAAGGAGAACATTGCCCCTCGGCGTAATCTCGCTGGAGCAGCCCTTGATCAGGAAGAATCTTGCCTTCAGGAGGAGTCGATTGCACGGAGGACTCGAGCAGCAGGGCCAATGTCGGCGCGGTCCATCTCGCACCCATCCAGCCTGCAACGCCGCACTTCCATGTCCAGCAGCACGAGTAGAAATTCTAATAATCGAGCCTTTCGAAGAACCATCAGCACTCCGCTCAACAACCGAAAGAGACTACGAGGATCGCTCGACATGGTGGAGTTGGAGGCACAAGCTGCGGCGGGAGATTTCGACGTTCGAACGCCGACGAGCCCTTTGTCTCGACTGCGTCTCGACTTGACTTCCCCCTCTTCCACCCGCATGAATTACAGTAGCAACGAGGACGCAGAAAGCTACTTTTCCAGTCAAGAAGCGACGTCTATCTTTGACTGCATGTCGTCAACACTGACAAGTCAATCTTCCGCTTCCCGATGCACCACGCCGAACATTTCCTCCCACGAGAATGGTGACGAGGTCGACGCAAAGCTTGAGCGCACTACCGAGCCCGACACTCGAGCGCTCCACACGTATCCCAACGTATATGCCCACGCCAAGGCCCTCCTACGGTACGGGGCTGGAACAGAATCGCAAGTCATCGGACGAGATCGAGAGCGCTCTTCTCTTCAGCGATTCCTGCAAAAGCGCTTCAATCTGTTTGCGCACCTTGAGCACTCTGCTAGCCCGACGGGAGAAGACCTAGAGCTGGACGGAGCGAGCGAGAGTGGAAGCTTGTACGTCTGCGGTCTACCTGGCACAGGCAAGACGGCTTTGATTCGATCCATCTTGGCTGATCTTGAAGAGAGTGAAAAAACACCGAGGATCGCATTCGTCGATTGCATGTCCGTGCAACACCCTAGAGAGATCTTTGCAAAGGTTCTCGAAGAACTTGGCGATTACTCCGTCGGCAGTCAAGGAGAGCTGGATGAGGTAGAAGCAGAAGAGAGGCTGAGCGTCATTGTCCAAGATCCACGACGAAAGACTCTGATTGTGTTGGATGAGATTGATCACCTCCTTCGCAATCGAGCGCATCAAAACGTCTTGTATCGCCTCTTTTCTTGGGGTGCGAGTGCCAAGACGGTTGAAGGCAACAAATACGCTGTAGGAACGTGTGCACTGATCGGGATCGCCAACTCACTCGATCTTACAGAACGCTTTGTACCTCTCCTGGCCAGCAAGGGAGCCGCTCCTGCCGTGCTCAACTTCCGACCGTTTGAGGCCAAGGAGATCATCACCGTCGTCCAAACCAGATTCACACAACTGTTCCAGCGCTACGATGGTGGCCAAGTATGTGACTCGTTGGCAGAGATGGAGCCGGAAGTGTCTGTCGTGCCGTTGATTGAAGCGGTAGCTCTGGAGCTGGTGGCAAAGAAGATTGCCGTTGCTACGGGAGATCTGAGAAAGGCACTGGACGCCTGTCGACTTGCCATTGACATCGTGGAAGCGGAAGAGATGAGAAAGGGCGCAGACGAGGTGAAAAGGGGCGGCGAAGAAGGGGGAAAAGCTCTCTCTCTCTCGCGTCTCACCACGACAACGGCGCCCAAAGTCAAGCCAGGTCACATTCTCAAGGTGTTGTCTGCCGTCTTAGGAAGTCCACAGCTGACGAAACTTCGTGGCTTAGGTTTGCAATCGAAGCTTGTCCTGCTCGCTCTTCTTATTGCGCAAAGGAGACGCACTTGCAAGCTCGGCGTTCTGGGCGTGTCGTCGAACAGCAGCACGACAACAACAGTCGCCTCGACACGAGTGGAAGAGATGCAGATCCGAGATGTCGAAAGTACCTATGCAGCTATGCTGAAGAACGACGATGCTGGTGCCTTTTCGACGGTCGAGAGCTCCGAGTTTATGGACGTCGTGGAAGGCCTCGAGGTCGAAGGAGTGTTGACGATCAGCAACGACGCTGCTAGCCAAGTCGCAGGCACCAAGCGACTAAAGTCAGCAAGCGACACTACTGGCGTATCACCGAGCGGAAAGAGGGCGGCAAAGAAGCAGCTGCTGGCCAATAATCGAATGATTACGCTCGCCATGTCGCAGGAGGATGTCTTGCGAGGTATCAGTACTTTCTCACCCTTGTCGGCCACAATCGAGACGAGTAAGGTGGTGGTGGAAGCGATCAATCGCATTTACACCAGAGAAGGTGATCGAATGGAGCGATCGAAGAGCTGGCAATCCATGGCTCAGGAAAGTCAAACGATCCGAGACGAAGAGATGGGCGGAGGTAGGGGCGCCGTCGGCATCTAAAAAATCCTCCTCCCATCATACACACCATATCTCTCTGCCAGCTCCTTACACCATCCTCCATAATCCTCTCTCCCCACTTCCTTTGTGTTTTCATCTCCCCAGTTCCTTTGTGATTTCATCTCCCCAGTTCCTTTGTGTATATAGAAAGCTTACCCTATTCTTACCAGCAGTAAATCAGTCTCTTATTCATTGATCCATGCGATGGTGGAGTAGTGATATAGGAATGTTGCATGGTAGTTACAAAGATTGGAAAGGAGAGAAAAAAGAATGGGAAACGAGAGAATTCAGGCAGCCTTGTCCGCGACGTCTTCTTCCGGATTGTTAAACGCTTTCTGAGCGTCGGTGATGACTTTGTCGAGGTAGAGCAGCTCTTCGATACGAGTCGACATCTTTGCCTCCTTTCGACAGGCGAATTTGAGGTCTTCCACCGTCATTCGAGGACGGGCAACGTAGGGGTGAGCAGCCAAACGTGGTGGCATAAATTGTTTTGCAGCGACGACCACTGCTTCCTTTTTCTCCTTTGACCGGCTATTTGTCGCTCCTTTACGAGTATTCACGTCGGTGACTGCATCTACACCGGACGACTCTGCACCACCGTCTTGCAGTAGGATCCCGGCCGCAATCGTGTTGATCGTGTTCTGATTCGACATTACGGGAATCTTGTGAGGTTGTGGTCGCGCTCGATGACACAGATCAACCAGGAATGTCAACACCATATCCTCCATCAATGCAAGCGAATCCGGATCAGGCTTTTGTTCGTCCCCAAAGGCATACATGAGCTTCTCCACTGTGAGTGCGAACATGTTCCGCGAGTCAGTCGCGGAAGACAGGACGAGCAAGTCTTGTCATCACTCACCGTTGTTACGAAACTCTCCACGATAGACGAAAACCCCCCTAGCACGAGTCTTCGCCGCCCCAGCTTGTGCTTTTGCCTCACGCTGGCTTGCTGCAGGTGCCATCGTCGTCAGTCGGCCATGGAGAGGTAGGTGACTGCTCGTCGGAGAGCTTCTCCCAAGAGCTTAAAATCAAGTCTACCTTGAGTCACACAATCCAATGCGAGATCAAGGCCACGTGGCGCTGGTAGTGCCTTTAGATACTCTGCCCAGTGTATATTCCTCGACTCGAAGGCATTCTCCTTACAGCCTCTAGTCTCATGGGACGTTGCAGGACCAGCAAGAATGTTGAGTGTATTACTTTACAATGAGATGATGTGGAGTGTGTTACTTTACAACGAGATGATGGTGAGTGTGTTATTTTTACAATGAGATGATGGTATACAACACAAAGTCAGGCTCTGGAGGTCCAAAGATACACGCGAAAGATCACGCCGATCGTCGGTCATTGATGATGTCGCTCAGAATCTTGGCGACCTTTTCCACGACTTCCTTTGATCTCTCACGTTCCACCTCGCTAGCCATCTCAACGAACAGCCGAGAGGAGAGGAAGCGATCTGGATGATACCGCAGCAAAGCAGTCCGCAGTCGCTTCGAAGCTTCGTGCTTTTCAGCGTCGTGGAAGAGAAAGTACTCTACAGACTGCTTTGTGAGTTCGGAAGACGACAAGGAGGGCAATGGCAAGTCGACAGAGGAACGACACGATGTCGCATCTGACCACCTCGTCTCCCAATTTGATCTTGCCGCTTGAAGAGTCTTTCCAGCTTCCTCGCTCTCTCTTGTCTTTTGTTCCTTCTTCTTCGCCTCGATCTTGTGCTCTCTTGCTTTTTGTTTCTTGGTCTCGGCCTCCTGTTGTGCTCTCGCTCTGTCTTCCTCATAAGCAATCTCTTTTGCATTTTTGCGTCGGTACATTCCCTCTCGGATGTATTCTGCGTACTCCTCCTCGTCCATCTCCTTGAGGCCGCCGGCTCTGGCCCCAACACCCTGAGCCGCATCTATCCACCGCTTTGGAATCGTTTGCTGTGTTTCTCCGAATTGATCCCCTCGAAGTCGCATCATCTCTTCTTCCCATGCTGTATCGTCGGCCATTCCTCCCGAGGCTGGAACACCACCCCCACCCCTGCCACCAAATTCGCCGAATCCGCCTTGAACGTCGTCGTGGAGCAGCTCGCTCAGCTTTGCAGACCAGTCTCGCTCTTCTCTCATTGCAGCCTCGTACTTTTCCGCACGATACAGATCGTCCCCAAAGAGTGGATTGGGCAGTCTTGACGGACCAGCATTTGATCCCCTCGTATCACCTGAAGTCCTATCACCTCCCTTCCTTTTCCTCTTCCTCCTCTCTTGCCTCCTTTCTTGACGTCGTGCTGCTTCTTCGTCATCATTGTATTCTCTGGAAGGACTCAGCTTGTCCCTCCTGTCCCTCTTCAGTCGAAGCTTGCCACTCCGGTGTGGCTCGGCAGCAGAGGACATTGAAAGCCATAGACGAGGCGCCCCAGAATTACGGCCCTCTTGAGCGTCACCCTTTGTTGCGACTTTCTCGCGCGTAAGAAATACATAATCGCAGCGTGCCCATCCGGAATCGCCAAAAAAGCTAATCTATACATATTCATCACTTACACCCATCCACTCACTGCGCCCGCTCCTCTCGGAGGTGTTCGATACGATCGCAACAGCCCACATCAGAGCAAGAGACGAGCCAACACCTATCGGGACGAGCGGACGAGCAGACCACCATGGCAACGAAAGCGGCGTCCAAGAGGGTGAGCGAATGAGCCTCCTTGTGAGATTCGTTCCTTTGCACTGACAAAAAAACCCTCCCCTCTGCTCCTTCCAGCTGGGCAAAGAGTCACAGATGATGGTCAAGGACTCACCGCCATACTGCTTTGCAAGACCCAGGGAGGACAACATACTAGAATGGTGCGTGTGTCGTCGTAGCGTCCACCGAACCCTGTACTGACACGGAGGCTCGACACGCAGGCACTTTATCATACGAGGCCCCCCCGAGACTCCCTTTCATGGTGGAGAATACTGGGGTCAACTGATCTTCCCGTCTGAGTATCCCTTCAAGCCTCCGTGAGTTGTGTATGGAGACGCATGCCAGCACGATGCAGACTGCTGACTCCTCTTCCTACCATCCAGTGGCATCAAAATGTCCACTCCTTCTGGACGCTTTCACACTGACTCCAAGATCTGCACATCCATGAGCGACTTTCATCCTGGGAGCTGGAATCCTGCATGGAGCGTGGCAAACATGTGAGCTTAGCAGAGAGGTGACTTGCTTGTGTGTCTGGCCGCTCAAAAAGTACCGCTTCCGGTTTCGTTTACAGCCTGGTCGGTCTGCTCTCGTTCATGTGTGCTGATGAGATGACGACAGGGAGTACCATGGCGACGCCTGCCGATCGCGCCATCCTCGCCAAGCGATCTCACGCCTTCAACATCTCACAGCCAAGATTCAAGAAGATGTTCCCAGAGTACAGCAAGGAAGCTCAGGTCGACTTGCCCAATATGGGTGAGGAAAGCACGCCGAGGCAGCAAGTTTCAGCGTCGTCATCATCATCACCACCATCATCATCATCCCCGTCGACTGCTCTTCGCAAAGAGAAGAAGAGTGGGGAGGATGTCGACACTGCAGGTAAGGTGTGGACTTGTGCTGCGTTCAGACCACACAACCTCTAAGGCAGCATCCACTCACTTGCCTGCTCTTCCTTTTCTCCCCGCAGAAATAATCCATCGCACAGCCCCAGCGACCAATGCAGCAGCGACAGCGGCGCCACCACCACCACCACCGGTGCAATCTCGATCGAGGGCGTTCCTGCCCTTTCTCATGGCTCTGCTAGCCTACCTGTTTCTCTCAAGGATCGCCTCTAACATGAGTGCCAACCCCTAGCGGAAGAGGCACCCTTCTCTTGCTCCACTTGTACATCTGTAAAACTTTTATCACCATTATTACATTCGTCTTCACTACTGTATCTCTCTGCTTTTTTATTGTTTGCCTCTCAAAAGCCAGTGTCGAATTCGATGCCCTCCAAGCCGTGGATTTTTGGCTGTGCTCGAAGCTTAAAGTCACCCTCTTCTCCCATGCTGCCGTCGGTAGTTCCGTCTTGGCCTGGCTCTGCCATGTCGTCAGCTGTGATCTCCCCTTGCCCTCCGTGTACCGGCATCTTGCCCTCTCCGCCACGAGCGTCCCTCAGTCCTTTTTGTTCGAGACGAATGAGCAGCATGAGTGCCATCTCGATAACAGCTCTTCCCCCCTTCCCCCCTTTCCCTTTTCACTCACCTTGTTCTCTCATCTTTGAGTCCTCTTTTGCCCTCGCACTGCTCTTCAAGTCCTGTGTGAAGGGCACGCAGACGCCATATAGAATTAGATAGGAAGAGCAGGGCTCGTAGCACCGTTCTACAAACTCACTTCCGGGGTCATCTGCACGAGCCTTTCCGCTGGGATGCTACCTTCCGCCGCTTGCGTCCCTAGCGCAGCGTTGTGCTTCAGATTCAGGCTGAGCTGTCGGACCTCTTCCCTGTACTCGTTGCCGGTGTCGCCTTGATGCTTTTCATACAGAGCCGCTTCAATCTTGCCAGCCTGCTCTGCTGCCACTGCCTCCTGCGAGGAGAAGGACTGCAGCGTCGACGAGAGCAGCGACGTCGACTTGTCTCGAATGTCTGCCATGCTGCTCTTGAAGAGTGACGTCGGCAGCAACTGTAGCGAGAGCGGATCCAAAAAATACAATCGTAGATCGAAAGGTGAACCTTGCAAATTGATACCGATGTGGAGAGGCGCCTCGCGTGGATTCCTGGACTGTCAATCTCGACAAGATCAAACAGTCAGGATGCTAAAGATTGTCTTGACTGAATCAATGACTGCTCCTAATTCCTTTCTAGTCTTCCTTCAACCTCTCCTCAGATCTCCCATGGACGGGCCAGCGGAGGCCAGTAGGCCACGGCAGAGAAGGAGGACAGCGGACGAAGGTGCCCGTCATGGCGACAGCTTCTTTGTGGGCGTCATGCTCCTCCTGCTCGTTGTCCTGCTTTGGACCGGATCAAACTTCCTCACCAACTATCAGCTGTGAGTCTAGGGGATGCCTGCCTTCTCTTGCGTAGGAACAGACGTCTCACGGAAAGCCCCTCGCTCCCATCAGGACTCGAGGATACGACAAGCCGTTTGCAGTCACGTACCTTAACACTGCTTCCTTTGCGATCTACATGATCCCCTTTGCTTGCGTCCTGTCGCGACAGAGGCACAAGGGGGACCAAAGTGGAGCGGCAGGCTTCCAGGGCATCTGGTCCAGGATGGGCTTCTACTTGCCACCTGGTTCGATGTGGAGAAGCGAGGCGAGGTACAGTCTGCTGCCGTCGTCGTCGTCGTCGTCGTCGTCATCGGAAGCAGTTGCTGCTGTCGACACGGAATCGAATCCGATTGCGCGACTTCGACAGTCTCCTCCTCGACCCTCTTCGATCGACGGGCGTCGTCCTCGTGATGCACTGTCGAGCGTACCAGTGCAGGAGCAGGAGTCAGGCCCGCCCCTCGACTTGCACCAGACTGCCAGCTTAGCAGCCAATTTTATGATCGTTTGGTTCATGGCAAATTACTGCCTCAACGTGTCGCTCAAGCTGACCAGCGTGGCAAGCGCTACAACGCTGAGCAGTGCAAGCGGCTTCTTCACCTTGGCACTCGGATCGATGGCAGGAGTGGAGATCTTCTCCGTGAGCAAGCTGCTAGCAGTCGCTACGAGTTTCACCGGCGTTCTGCTGGTCACGCGAGCCGACGCAACAACGACGACGACGACGATGACTGTGCCCTTCTCGTCGTGGTTGTCGTGGTTGTCGTCGTCGTCGTCGTCGTCATCATCATCATCGACGGCCGACAACGCTTACCTCGGCGATCTGTTGGCCCTTTCTTCTGCCTTCTTCTACGCCGTGTACGTCGTCATGCTCAAGAAGCGGATCGGGGACGAAAGCAGGGTCTCGATGCCGTTGTTCTTTGGATTCGTAGGCATCTTCAACATCACTCTCATGTGGCCCGTAGGCGTACTGCTACATGTCACCGGCATCGAGACATTGGAGTGGCCGAGCGGATCGCTAATGTGGGCCGGCGTGCTTGTCAACATGTGCATCACGTTTGTCAGCGACATGGCGTACTTGCTCGCCATGCTCAAGTCGTCTCCCTTGGTCGCCACGGTAGGCTTGTCCTTGACAATACCGCTGGCCATCGCGGGCGACACCCTCCTTGGATCACACACGGGCGGACTGCAGTCGTACATGGGGAGCATCGTCGTCCTCGTCAGCTTCGTCGGTATTGGTCTGGCCGACCGAGCAGGTTCCTCCTCCTGATAACTGTACTTTCCCCGCACGCCCGTCTGTAGCCATCTGTACTTTGTAAATGCATGACATACATCCTCTCGACTGCCCCGTGTGTTCTTTCGTCGACTCCCCCGTGTGCTCTTTCGTCGACTCTCCCGTGTGCTCTTTCGTCGACTCTCCCGTGTGTTCTTTCGTCGACTCCCCCAAGTACTTTCCCTTCGACTCCCCCCCCTTACGCTCTTTCTTTCTAAGCAGATCCAATTGTTCTCACGACGGGGATGGGTGCAGCTACGGATACAGCAGAAACAGAGGAGGACGTGGGCGGAACAGCATCCGGGGGGACACTCTCCTTGACGCTGCTCCAACCGAGTAAGGACATGCCCCAACTGGCGCTGCTCTTCGCCCTCGTCTTCTCTCGACGCAGCGCCTCGCCGTCTTCAATAGGCATGCGAGCAAGACTGTCCGAGCCGACACTTATTGGACGACCCACCTTGAGGGAGATGGTCTCGTTTCCGTTGAGATTCTTCCTCGACAGGCGACTGGCGCTGAACTGAGCGGAAGCAGACAAGGTGACGAGGAGATTCTTGAGATTCGGCAGCGTGTTTCGAATGTCGAGGATGGTGATGCCAAAGTGATTGAGGAGCTGCTCGATGTTCTTGTTGAGCAGGAAGATGGCATACTCGAATCGGTAGGATTCCGCTCCCTTTGAGTACAGCGGGAACGCTCTCGGTCCACTCATCACGCTGATGCTGTCTTGAATGACGGATCGACTGCCTGCAGTGGCGATGGGGTAGTGGATGGGCGTATCGAGATAGACGCTGATCAGGCTGACGACTTGTCCGATCAAGCCTAGAGCGCTGCTGATCATGTCGTCGTTTTCCTTTTTTTCTCCCTGCTGATCCTCCGCCATTCTGTTTGCGAGAGGAATCCCAACGATGCTGAAGAGCAGCGTAGCTCCATCCACGAGCTCGACGGGGTAGATGAATTCGAGGTGTCGAAGCAACTCCACCCTCCTCGAGTACACCTTCGATCGTATCGTCGCACACTGACGACCGATTTGCGACAGCTTCTTCTGCAAGTCTACGTGAGAAGCGACATCTTTCGCCATCGCTCTCCTGGCGATCTCTAGCCTCGCTCTTCGTCGATTGATGCCGTCGTTTCGCTCCTGCACGAGTCGCTTCTTCCGCTTGATCTCCTCAATCCGCTCATCACGCTCTGCCTTGCACACTACCAGTCGTTCCCTCTCCTCTGCGCAAAGGAGATCCTGTTTGTGTTGGGTGATTGATTAGCAGGGTCGTCGTCATTGAGTAGCAAACTCTCTTCTCTCACACACACACCTTTGCGATGGGACCTTGATCGCTTTCGAGGATCGCATCGGAGCTCGCCCGGCTTGCAACGATCTCCGCCTGGGAGAGATAGAGTTCCCTCTGTAGCTGAATTAGTCTGGAGGGAGATACACATGAGGAGATTGTCTTATCGATGCGCGACTCTACCAACTCACCGCAGGATATCCTCTATCTCGTAGCCCTTGACGGCCACCTCTTTCTCGCCCTCGTCCTGACGATCATGGCCTTCTACGGCCATCAAGTCCACGCCTGTATCTAAAGATCTCCTGAGAATCTCGCGCATCTCCAGATAAGATTCCAGAGCTATGTACGGTACCTCTTTCAGCGTGACGAAATAATGAATGAGTTCATTTGTATTCAATTTGTAGTGCGTGACGAAATACTAATGTACTCGAGACAAAAAGAAATGCGAGAAAGCGCCTCAGACGGGATCGAACCGTTGTGAATTGAAGATCGAATCGCATCAAGCGCCTTACGGTACGGTAGCGTAGAACTGAGCACGCCCTCCAAATGGACAACTCGTCGCTATCGAGTTGCTCTCTGGTCCGCTCCGTGCCGTTTACTGAAACGGTAACGGCTGTAGATGCGCCGCAGTGGGTGGACAAAGGCCATGCGTCTTACTTTTGACCACGTTGCACCAAAAGGCAAAACCTGACGCTGAAAATTGAGAGAATTCGCTTCGGCGGATCTTTCTCCCTTTTCGATAAAGCCCTCATCATTATGCCGCACAAACTTCGCCTCAAGCTCTGCAGTAGGAAGGGAGGGCCTGAAGGTGAGCAGAATCTAGACCTACAAGCGGCAGCAGCAGCAACAATAATAACAACAACAACGACAGCAACAACAACAACAACAACAATAACAACCACAACAACAGCAGCAGCAGCAGCAGCGTCGGCATCAGAAGATCCCGACGCACTGGTGTCAATGCTGCCACGCATTTCCCCGCCCCCACCTCCCGCCGTTGAGCCATCACAGCCGACGGTACCCCCGCTCAGCAAGGTGAGTACTATCGATGCGTGACGGCGTTCTCTCGTGATTGAGAAATTGATTCCGTCCTCTCCCTCCCTCTCCAGCCAAGCCATTCGTATGGCAAACGAAAGGCACGCGAGCAGCCTGAGCTGATCGATGGATACTTCGTGACGAAGTATCCTTGCTTCAATTGTCATCGCGATGGCAAGGAATGCTTGGTTCCGGACGAACCTGGCAAGCCTTGCCTCTATCCGCCCTGTCAGAGCGACGGGAGCGGTCGCTGCAACGGCGACCAACGAAGTAATTACCTTCTCTTTCGCCTTCTCTGAGACCTCGACGCTGACCTTTTGCCTTTCCCAATTTTCTCTTCTGCTTTCTCAGTTACGCTGCCTTCGAAGAAGGCAAAGGACGAAGGGGCAGCGCTTCGCCACCGCATTCGAGTGGTGGTGCAGGCTGCTGCTCACTCAGGACAGAAGCAAGTGGACGGCTTCTGGCCTGATTGGAAGCCCCCTTGCCTGAACGTCAAGCTGGACGGGAGCAAAGCGGCCTGGTACGACGCTGCCGCTCAGCTCGATCCAACGTTGGCGGAGGATATCGAGGCGTACCTGTTCGAGAACAAACAGGTCCTCATCGGCAATGGGGTGATACGATCTGTACCGCCTACCAAGTCAAGCGAGCTGAAGGAGTACGAGAGGGAGCTGGCGGTGGAGGAGGAGAGACTCGAAAGGGAGCTCTTGGCAGTGCGAGGAGCTCGAAACGTGGTGGTGCACACTCTCAAGATTCGTCAAGATGCCGCCACCGCCTCTTCCTCATGATCTGCCGACGGAACACCTCGATCTCCGCAGCCTTTCGTGTGAGACAGAGATATGCGTTGACAAAGTGCGTAGACCTGTTCACCATCGCGAACAGGCTTCTAATGATGCTCAATCGATCCAAGGCATTCTCACACGATCGGAGCGCTGGAATCGGAAGCAATTTCATATCATTGAGCATACAGAAAAGGTTGCCGGGGGGAGGGGAATCAGGCTGTGCTTAAATTGTTATCGTCGGGTGATCAGATTATGAAATGCTATACCGTCTCCTTTCTCCCAAAGACTCACCTTGATCTTCGCCTTCTGTAATGCTAACGCAGTATTTGCGCTAGTGTCAAGCCAAAAGCGCCAGTCATAATAAAAGTAATGTCGACTTATACGTGCGGTACGGTACTAATATACTCGCGTGGCCCCTCAAAAAAACCTAACGAGGACTCACAATAGACTATGTGACGTCTCAATTTCGTTTGCGTTACGAAATATGATTGAGTTCAATTGTGGTCACTTTGTAGTGCATGACGAAATACTAATGTACAATAGAATTGCCTGGCCTACAGATAAATGAACTAGTAACTAGAATAATATACAGAGGGAGCCGTCAAGCTCGCTCGAGGGGCGTCGGTCCCTCGGTGCGATTGTTGAAATGGGCGCCAGAGAGAATACGGAACACGCCCCAAAAAATTGGCAGACGGAGCAGGAAGAAGAGGCAAGACCATTGCATTGTTTATTGTTGTTGATAGTAGTCGACGGCACGGAACAGATGCAACGCAGACAGATTACCAGATAGGGCCTGCCTCTTGCCGCCTTCCCCTGAAAAGCGTGCTTGAGGCTACTCTGCCATTCCAAGTCGCTTGCGTGTCGGTCTCCGCTGTTTCAACGAGAGTAGACTACGCTCCAGAAAGAACCGTCTCTTGCTCTAGCAGCCCACTTGACTCGATCGAGTAGCCTATGATGTGATTGGTTTTGCTTGCCTCGGGGTTGCGCCCACCCCGTACTTGCTCTACCCATTGCGCTTCCTTCCTCCTTCTCCCTGCCAGCTTCACTTTGTCGTTCTGTTTTTTCCATTTGGCTAAATTTGATCCTTGACAAAACTCTATCACCTCGATGGGGACAAGTGGTGCCCCTTCCCTCGGGCATTGGAATCGTCTAGACTCGTCACTGTTCAGCTACGTGGTGGCAAAGATCCTTCACATCAATCGTAGTAGTGCTGTACCCCTTCTCCAAGTCAACTCTACCTTTCACCACGCCGCAGCAGATGTCCTGTATGAAGAACTTTACATCCAAGACGACGAGAGTACGATTGATGTACCTCCAGAGACTACTCGCTTCCACACAATACACAGCTTCCCCAAGTATACAGCATTCGTCCGAACGTTGGTCTTGGTCCCTGTCCAAGCTGGTCACCAAGAAAGTCAAGAAGTGGAGACATCTGGCTCATTTATTCAGTCTTTCTCGGTAGTCGAGCGCATCAAGCCGGATAGTCTAGGCACTGTTCTTGGGTCTCTTACCAATCTGGAAGCCTTCATCTGGTGAGCGAAGATGGGCTCATATCGACTCTAGTGTACGTTAAGATTGTTGACAATACGGAGACAACAAACCTTGACAGGGCTACAGACCGCATGCCTTTCCCCAGTGTGAGCTCAGTCATCAGACAATCTTCTCCTCAGCTTCAGCAACTGCTTGTCCGACCGACCTGTACCAAATTGACTCATTCTCAACATCATCATCTCTTAGCACCAGACGCAAATCACAGCCACACCACGACTTCTCCACAACGGTGGGATGCCTTTATGCTTTTCGAGCTCAACAACCTTGACACTCTCTCCATCTCCGGACTTTCGATTGAAGGCATTCGGCAGTTGCAGAATCTTGTCAAGCAAGCGCCCCGGCTTGTCTATCTGACCATCGACAGCCAATTCGTCGACGACGCTTTGCTCGTCGACGTGGCCGTAGTGAGATGCTTGAGAGAGCTTGTGATCAAGACGAGTGGCACCAAGGTCAGATGCTCGAGATAAGGGGCAGGTTTTGTAGCATATCTCTGAATCTTCACCCTCTCCCTCCCTCAGATGACAGACAAGGGTGTGGCTGCAATCTTGGAGCACAGCGAATCATTGCAGAGTCTTACCTTGACGGAGGTTGAAGGTGAGGCTGAAGCTATTTGAAGGACAGGCGAGACTGTATTTTGACCGGGAATCCCATCAGGTCGTCTAAATCGGATGTTTTGGTCAAAGCTGGCTTACTTACCCAAGAGTCTTCGGTCGGTTCGAGTAGCACTAAACGAGGAAGGACCTCATCATTCGTAAGTGACCTTTTTCCGATAGAGCTATGCAACGACCGTAGCGCTAAATCTCACGACTGGGATTATAACAGCTGGATCTCTGATCATCTTACATCAATCTTTGATGCATTGGCAATGGCTCCCTCGGGGCTGTTGACGTTCTCCCTCACTCGAATCACCCCAAAGGGGAACATGATACCTGTCACTTGCAAGACACAAGACGGTATGGTGCTCTGCAATGGAAATGGGAAGTCTGGTCAAGCGACGATGCTGAAGAGGGTATTTGCCAGTGCATGCGATGAAGCCGTTCGACCGCGACCCTTTCCGGAAGGTGCCATCACTCGTATCGTCGAGTTTGGTGCATGCTTGGAAGTACTCGAGCTGGATTTCTTTGCCATGAGCATGGAAGAGCTTCGCAAAGTGCTCGAGTCTTGCAAGAAGCTGCGCAGCTTACGAATCTTGCTCGATGCGACACTGACAAAGGTGGTGAGTGCCTGTCTGCAGCGGCAGCGTGATCCTAGGTCTCACACCGGTACACTCTCTCCTTTCTCCTCGTAGTTGGCCATGTCGTCTGCGTTTGTCCCTCTGAATCTCCTCCACACCCTGGTCGTCAGCGTCACCGATACCAATTGCCCTAGTCAGACGCAAATGGTCAAGGCGTCCTCGAGCTTTTATTCAGTCCCAAGCTCAGCACTCCCATCACCAAACAGAAGGCGGGCCTCTCAAGTAGACTCCCGTCCAGACTTTTCAGCAATGTCAATGGCTGATCGGTCGCCTGTTTTGTCAGAGTCTCGCAGCTCGTCATCCCCTCACACGCCTGTGACAAGAGCAAGGAACTCGTCCGTCAGTACGACTTGCTCTGCTCTTCAACACCTGATTATGAGCTCTACGAGCATGGTAGGCATGGAGGATGCCATGTTCGCTGCCATTCAGGGAACGACTGGTGATGTAGGCTTCTTTGATACGTCTGTGCCGCCCAAGCGAGACATTCGGAAGTTTGCAAGGAGGTGCCCTAGCTTGCGTGTGATCCGTTGGACAGGCAGGAATGGCAAAGGCGAATGGCGCATCGCTGCTGGATCTTCCCATCTTCACACCCGTATCGACTTTATCCCGATTCAATCAGTGGAAGACGACGAGGCAGAAAGATCTACCTTGAGATCAGGCGCAGACGTAGAAGAGTTTGTCCTGAGGAAGAGGAGGGCCGACATGGCGCATCCTGGACAACAAAGCTCAGTATCAGTAGAGGAAGCAGTAGCTGATGGAAGATCATCAGCCGCATACTTGGAAGAGGCACATGATGAGACGAGAAAAAGTTCGGAGTTAAAAACGATGAAGGATACAGCGACAAGAACGAAGGCTGCATCAGTCGTGTTAGCGACGCCTCGGGAGAAGGAGACACCATCACCCAGAACAAGGTCGAACGCTGCTCCTCAGGCGCTGGCTGGTCACACGACTTTGCTAGGGCCGTCAACGAGTACCACGACTGCGTTGGAAGAGACGGGCAAGAAGACTGGTTCATTGTCTTTGACGAAAAGGCACGACGCAAAGGTGTTGGGAGCGATGCCATGCGCAGCCACTGCAGCAAAGACGAGTACAGACAAACGAGAGAGGACGTACGCGGCTATTTCGAGCCCGACCGTTTCCTGTAGAGTAGAGGTGCCGGTGAAGATGACGGTCTTGGGAGAATCGAACACGAGGCGGAAGGTCAGCAGCGGTCCTCTCCAAAACAAAGAGGCGCTCGTCAAGGGGCACGCTATGACCAAGTTTCGAGAGGCAGAAGATGGACACGGTGTTGCAACGATCATCATCGGTCAAGGCAAGCCAAAGAGCACGACCAGTGGCGCAGCAGGCAGAAGAACAAAGAAGAAGATGGAGCAGCAGCAGATGAAGAAGTAGTGAAGATATTTGGTCCGGCAGGCCAGCGCATGTATGATCAGCATACACGTCTCTGTAGCGGATTTTTGATGCAGCCACCCCCTTTTAGCGTCTGCCTTGTCTTCATGTCGATGAATGATCTCGAGCGATACATCACTTTGAGTCGTTTCTTTGGATCTCTATGCCCTGTACTGAGAAAGTTGAGAAATTTTTCCTTAGTGAGATTTATATTAAATCACATTCCTTCACTGCACTTTTATCAGCAGATATTTCGATGCACGTCCAAAAAGGGGGTAAGGAAGAAAGGAAAGATGTTGTATTTCATAACATCTCCCACACCTTCATCAAAGGCGGAGGGAGAAGTGTTACATACAGTACAGTAAAGCTTGCACTTCTCTTCAGTCTGTTTTCTTGATAAAGTCAAAAGTGGGTAGACCGAATAATGAGCTGTCCTTCGTAAGCAGACTGGCCAAGGCCAAGTAGAAGGCAATGATGCCACTGAGAATGGCAAATGCACCAGTGGCTTTGGACAGAGTCGAATCCGGTGACAAGGCGCCGTTTTTGAAAAAGTCGGCCATCTGTAAAATGAAAAAGATCTCCAAGGTAGTCAAGAAAGCCATTAAGGCACCGGATTGATGAGTAGCCGCCAAGAGGAGGATTCCGGTCAGAATGACAAACGCTTGCATTCACGGGATTTGATCGAGCGTCAGTATCACTAGTAAATTGCACTCTCATGCCTTCTTTCGAGGTGTCGTCGACTCACTGCTGATCCACAATCCCTGAATAGAAGCATACTCTGCTGCTGCTGCTCCACCAGGTGCATAGGTATTGGGAGTGATGCCGTCGTACGATCCGGTCAAGCCGAAGAAACTAACATGCAAGACGGTAAATCCCCCAAAGAAGCTGGCATACACCCCAAAAAGCGTGGCTGGAAACGTTCTGCCAGCCAGGTATCTAAAGACGGATTGTCCCATTCAATTCTCATCAGTAATGTAGCTTGCTTGCATTTAATTTCCGCAAAGCTCTTTCTTGTGCAGCAGGACTCACTCGAAGACCGTGGCAAAGAAGAGGAGCATGCAACCTAAGCTGAGAGCAGTAGGTACAACGGCGTTGAAGAGATTGATCCCACGAGCGCCAATGATGGTGACACCGTACAAAACCAAGGCACCGCCAAAAGCCAGCCATGCGAAACCCGTAGGATCGGCAAGCTTTCTGAAGCGTGTAGAGGGAACAGAGGAATCTACTTTCAGCAATGAAGAAGAAAGAGGGAAATGACACTTTCGGATTTGCAAGTCACACCACGTACCTATGAAAATCCGGAAAGGCAGGTTGTTCCGTGACGGTAGCTTCATGACCGCCTGCCGTCACTACGGGATGCACCCCAACTCCACCCTCTAGTCCTTTTGCATTTGTCTTTGTCATTTGTCAGTTTGAGAACGGCAGTGGTGACGGGGATGAGGTGATGAGGTGATGATGGGAAAGAGCGAGACGTATGAAGCAAGAAAAGATTGGCCAGAAGACACAGGCTTTTTCGCTGAACGAGTCCTGTCGCCGAATTCTTAAAAATAAAATCACCTTGTAAGACGTTACAGCGTCAATTCCGCCCTGCATTGGAACCCCACACAGAGCTGTATGAGGTTGACAGCCGAGACGTACAGTCTACTGTACCAACCAACCATGAGAGGGGCCTCAGGCCCGCTCGGAAGCAGGCTATGAAAGAGAAGGTCTATTAGCTGCATGAATGTTCGGAAGCTGTATCTACGTACGGACCGGATAAGCCTTTGGTATCCCCGTTCTTAGCTCCAATCAGTCGGCATCTAAAACCTGAACACAATATCTATGCTGGGCACTTCTCAGAGGAAGGTAGTGAGCACTTAGAATTTTCTTGCTTAGCGCGTTCGTGCAGTCCATCTTCCGTTTCTGTCAACATCCTGCAGGTGTAGCAGCCCACTCCTACCTATAGTGTAGTAGTGTAGTGTCTCGATTCTAAATGCGCTTCAAAGCTTTACAGTAGAACTTCCCATATCTTATACGCGCGGGACCGAGCGATTTCTATCAGTTATGGGGATTATAGAATATGGGAATTCAATTTGACAGGAAGCAAATCGTTCCAAGACCAGGTTTTAGAATTGTGATTACTGAAAAAGGGAGTAAGATAAGCCGGAATACAAGAATTGCGCATTACAACTTAGAAATTCAATACAAAATACTTCCACGTGTAAGTCCTCATATCTTATAATCACTAGTAGGATTATTTCAGATCTCATAAGTTAAAAGAAATGGGGATTTTCCTTTAAAACACTAGGTCCCGATTCTGTACGGCCAGATTTCAATAAGGTATGGGAATATATAGAATTTGAGGGTATAAGATTAGAGAAGTTCTACTGTAATTGTTTAGATAAAACATATTTCCGGGGAAAATAAGCTTAGATTGTGCCCATCTACCGATCTAAGCTACAAGTTCCGCCATTTTCTCTTTTGTGTGGGGTAGAGATGCGCCCCCCTTCTCCTACCGAGTGGAAAATTCAAAGATGACACTGTGTTGCCTACCGTGAAGTGTGGGCAACTACACAAATGAAGTCGAGGTAGGTTGTGCAATTTCATCCCATAACCGCTACCGCAATTCTCATCTCGTCCTTGCCTCCCTTCTCCATCTTTACCAAGTTGACATAGACAAGCACCATGTCCGCTGCGAATTCTGCCAGTAAAGAAGAATATCATAATCACAATGGATCCGATCAGCAGGAGTCTGCCGATGGGGCAGACTATACTACGGGTGCCTCGCTACAACCAACTCTGACATCTCATGGTCATGTTCTACAGACTTCTCAGCCTGCCTTTCCGCTAGACAGGATCCATCGTAAATTGGCTCTTCCCATTCCGCTTGCAGCATTTTCCATCGCTGCAACCATCTGGCTTCTCGGCTTGCTGCTTCTTCGAGCTCAACACACTACGCTGCCCAACGCTTGGCTCATCAACGGTCTTCCCATGGGCTTCTTTGCTACTACTCTCTCTGGAGTCGGAGAAATCTTCACAGGAAATACGTTTGGTTGCGCTCTTTTTCTATCTGTCGGTGGACTTATCTTTGCTTTGGCTTTACCGTTCTTGCCGTGGTCCTCCGTAGGCTCGAGCTTTGGAGCAGCATATGGCGGAAATGCTGTCCTTACAGCAGAAGAAATCAACGTAGCAACGGGAATCTTTCTTCTCGTAGCATGGGCTATTCTCTTCTGTCTTCTCATCGCCTCTCAGAGGACTGCGATTGCATTTGTGACAAGTCTGGTTGGTATCAACTTAGCTTTGATCACGTTTGGAGTGGGTCTCATGACCGGAAGTGCTAGTTGCGTCACAGTGAGTCTCTCCTTTTTTACACGTACCGATGTCACATTGAGAACGCATTCTGACCAGTGCCTTTTTTGCCCTCCCTTCTTTGTCTTCCTTTTTCTCTTTTTCTTTCTTCTCCCTCGTTCTCGTTCTCTTTTTCTTCCTTCTCCCTCACCTTTTCAGACTGCTGGTGCGCTCTTTATCATCACTTCTGTCAATCTCTTCTACAACGGCACCGTGCTTCTCCTTCTTGAGACTGGCCATCCTCTAGGACCGTTGCTGCCCTTCGGTAATCTGGCTCCTAAGCCCGTCAACAAAGGAGCCGCTTGAAAAGACTTCTATCTTTTCCCTGTGATCGGTACCAAGACATTACTCCATCATGTCTAGGCATTGTTTCGACATGGTGATTTTGGTTCAAATTGCATTTCCTTCGATCATCGTCCTTCTCCAAAACCACGACGTAAGACGCCAGAAGCATCGCCCTCAAGCGGTCGTGACCACTGCAGTGTCATACTCGTAATCGTCTGTACCCAGTCAGATCTTCGCGGCTTCCCCAATTTATCTCTCTCTACCTCCTTCACCACTGTTGAAAGCTTCGATCATATATTGTGTTGAATTGCGCGATAGAGAGAGATGCCGAAAATAGAACCGAGAAGTATCGCGGCAAGTCAGACCAGTTCCATCCTACAAATATTCTCGCCGCGTGCGTCTGTGCAATAACGAACCGTATTTAAATCTTAAAGTTAATAGTAAGAAACAGCTTGTATGCCAAATCTTTGTGGGGTACGAGTCTGCATTTTAGGTTGGCCCTGCTCAGTATCGTTGACTCTGTTAATGCGACAACACACTTGGTCGAGCAAAAGAAAAGCGCACATCGTGAGCTTTGAGGAGAGTTGACAGTCGTCGGCATGGTCAACCACACAACAACAACAATAAGTCATCAGAATCGAGCGCCGCAGCAACAACCGCTGCCATCCTCGTCATCGACGACAACATCAACACCAAAGGAGCCTCGTTGCAGGATAGCTCATGCATGTGTCTCATGTAAGAGGAGCAAGCTTGTGTGCCAAGAGAAGAGACCTTGCAACCGATGTCTTTCGCGAAATATAGCCGACACCTGCATAGATGCACCTGTTGCTAAACGAAAGAGACGCAAGGTGGAAGGCCTTTCTACGGCTCCAGCAAAGAAGGATGTGACGATCGACGGGGCAGCGGCATCTATAAATTCGAGCGGATCCTTGTCTGAAGAGGTAGAGAGTGATTGGATACTACGTCAGATCGGCGCCGATGATCGTCATGATGCAAGTATAGCTCCCTTTCCAGTCTATTATAATAATGGAGAAGAAAAGGATCAGGGTACAATCGGCCTGCTTCGAAATTCGGTACACGGGAACAGCACTTCTGGCGACAGGGAAGACAGCGAAGAATCGGCCGCAGGGGCGGGTCTGCCGAAGACGCATATACCCTTCAAGCTACTTGACCCTCACCTCCTGCAAAGCCAAAATTCCCTCCCTGGAGAGAGTGCAAGTGATCCCGTGCGCACTCTTCCTTTCCCGGATCAACAGAATGATACAAGTGCAGCGGGGGCTTTGCTTTCCTCGCTCAATGATGGCTTTGAGTATTGGCTCGTCAATTCTCATCAGCCGGATAGCACATACAGATCCGACGGCAAGAACGGCTTTCAAGTCGACGGCGTGCGTGGTACGTCTGAAGAGGGAAGATCACCCAGCAATGTGAAATCACGAAATCCTGCCGCCCTCTCGCTTTATCCTGGCTTCTTTCATCCAGAGGGGGCGCCATACCCGACAGCGGCAGCAATAGCGGCGGTAGAAGATAAAGAGAGGACCTTGAATGAGTCCTCGTCTACCTCCGGACTCAAGTTCATTACGAGAACCCGTCGACGGCCATGGGAGATCGATGGCAAGGTGGGAAAAGCGTGCGAAGTCACAGACTTGGAAGGCGAAGCGGAGCCGATCCGTCCTTACAATTATTCCTACAGCTACAGTGTGAGCCACAGAGGTCCGAGAGAGGGGGGAAAGGAACAAGTGCTGTTGTATTGCCAGCTACTGATACTGATCTGAATTTCTTGCACAGCGGGTCAAACGGTGGAGCCAGTCGCAAGATGCTGACTGGACTCTCGCATCTCAACAACGGGTTACACGAGCTCTCGATCTCATCCGTCCTTACTTGCGATCAAAATGTGGTACCTTGGATGATCTTGAGTTGATTGAGCAAGAGCGCGAAACAAGACGACTCATTGCACATTATCGCGAACAGGTGTGCGAGTCGGTCAATGTTCCTCTGTGCGTCATCCGACGGGTGGGAGAGATCGAGGTGGTCAATGATGCATGGTCAAGGATGTTCAATATGCCACGCTCGCTGATAGAGATGGGACGACTGTGCCTGTATCAATTTTTAGAAGAGTCACTCAGCGTTGATTTGTTCGAGAGGTGAGTTCATGTCGTCGATGGGGAGTAGAGTTGTCACGTTTATGGTCCACGCTCAAGCATCGCCAATTCTATCCGTTTACCAGGTACGGCGCTATCTTCTTTGAACAGCATCCGACGGTCATCCGCGTGCAAGGCAACATCAGGCGCAAAGATCCTTGCACGGCTGCCATCCACCTTGCTCGCGTTTCAGTCAGCTTCGAGCCGATCTTTGATAGCTTGGGTGTGCCGTTGGTGATTGTAGGAACGTTTGTTCCGCACGACCCATCCCTTCTTTGATCGCCGATCTCAAGGCGTGCCGCAACAAGCTCGACATCTCAGTGTATCGAATTATATTTTTTAGTGTGAGGTCGGACAAACAATGTCCTCTCCTCCGAGAGTGGTAGAACGAGCGACGAGAGCACTACAGACTAGAGACTTGTATGTCCTACCGAGTCCTAGGAAACGTCGTTCAACCAAAATGTCAATACATGTCAATAGATATAGATACTATTGAATTGGGAAGAGGCATGCTTTTACAAAAGAGAAGTGAAGTACTGTGTCACTGCTGAAGGAGGCCGGAGTGGAACTTCAAATGGAAGGCGCTCGTCTGGCCAATCGGATGTCGTACGGGAGTTCCCACTGTACCTGCTTGGATTGCGAAGGTAGAAAGTCGACAATGAGGTCTTGCTTTGTGGCAAAGACGGAGTCGTTGTCGATGAATGGGCACGAGCGGTCGAAGATCTGATGGGGGGATGTGATGCGGGTGTGAGCCACATTCGACGCACAGACGTGACGCCTTCCTAAAATTGTATACATACCTGTGTGATCAGCGGCACATAGCCCTCCGCCCGCACAAAGAGGTGAATGTGAGCTGGACGCATAGGAGAGCGATCTAGGGTCTTTAAGATATCGCCGGCCGTGTTGTCGTAAGGGATCGGATAGGCGACCGGCTTCAAGCATCGAAAGCTGTACTCGCCGTCTGCTCCCGTGACAAAGAGACCGCGACAGTTGAAGTCTGGCTGTCCGGGATCTTGCTGTTCATACAAACCGTTGATCGCATCATGCCAGACGTCTATCACTACACCCTTGATTGGCCTGCCTTCTGGGTCCATGATCCGACCTGACATGAGTGTCGTCTCCCCCTTCTTTCCCTCGGCGTTGACGGTGGTGTGGTCCTGTACGATGTCGGATCCCATTGGCAACCGCGGCGCACTCTCGCGATAGAACGGCCCGAGGATAGCCGACGACGTAGGCATAGGCGTCGTGGTGCCGTCTGGTGTTTGATCTGCAAACGCATCTTGTGCTAGCGAGTCGACTAGACTCTCGACACCGAGCACGTCACTGATCAGGATGAACTCGTTGCGCTTCTCATCGCTGATCTTTCCCGCTTTGGCCAACGCCTGACAAGCAAAGAGCCACTCTTCCGACGTGAGATTGACCTCCTTGACAAAGTTGTGCAAGTGAGCCATCATGCTGTCCAAGATGACTTTGGAGCGACCACCGGCTTGCGGCCCAGCATGTCCTTGACAGGCTCTGGTGAAGCTTGCCACGTACGGGTCCGCTGCGATGAAAGGGCTCGATGCGTGGCTGGAGTGTCCGTTGCCGTTCATGATGGTCGCTGAGTCGATGTGCTAGCGTTTGATGTATTTTGCGTGTATGCTCTGCTGCTGTAGGTGATGAGGTACCTTGGACGCCCCCTTCGTTTTATGGTGTCAAAGGAGTGAGAAGGATACTTGGACTTCTCGTCCGAAGGCCTTGTCCGTCTCGGCACTTGCATTGCTTTCCCCAGATCGAGAATTGACCTGTGCGGGGAATATTTTTATCGCAATTGTATTGTGCGCATCAGAATTGTAAGTATAATCTGTGCAACTACATACTATAGTGTGACGCGTATCTTCCGATGGGCAATGTTCCTCGATCTATCATTAATCGTCTATCTACCTCAACAGAGTCATTCACATTGATCCGGCGAGGGAATTGTACAGGATGTAGGAAAGAGGAGAAGGAGGAGGGGAAATGCGGAGTGGAGGGGCTCGTGAGGGGGGCTCATGGGGCGACGCCGTCCATCACGACGGAACAGTGACTCGCCACAATGACACAACGACATGAATCAAGACAGCCGACTGACGAGATAGCTCATCAGCCCCTCCTGCTCTTCCGTGCAAGCCCGTAGTAGCAATTGCAGAAAGTCGTTGAAGGTGCTAGGCTGCTCTTCCTTCAGTCGCAGTAGATTAGGCGCATCCAACTTCCATAATTTGCAATCTAGATCCGCATATGCGGTAGTATTCCTTGGCCTCTTGGAGAGAAAGGACAATTCACCTGCGATGGTGCCTGCGAGCATCGCTTCGTTGATTTCGTAGTCTTCCTGTGGGAAATCGTACCTGGCGCGTAAGATGCCAGCTTCGATGAGATACAGACCGTCGGATTCGTCCTCCCTCTTCCAAAGCACGTCTTCTTTCGAAAGGAGAATCTGCTGAAAGAACGGCACGAGCACCTTGAAGAAGGACTCGTTGTGTTGTGATTCTGCGTACGCCTGGAATGTGATCATGAGTAGAGGAAGGGGTTGCGCTTGAGAGAGGATCGATTTGGACACGGAAGCTCTTCGATTGCCGTCGACTAAAGATGCCGGATCCACTCCCCCTCTTTCTTCCTCGTTACTAGTCGTATTAGTATGATGAGAAGCAGTGACGGCGTTCTGCAGTCGACTGGACCGCTGAGCAGCATCCTGAGCAGCTTGGTACAGGTGACGCCGTCGGGGGCTATTCTCCATCGTCTCGTTGAGGTGAAAGGCAGGTGCTCTCTTTCGATCGGGTATGTCCAGTCCTCCTCCGCCGTTTCCACCGCTGTTGACGGCGGCTAGAGATGCATGGCTGAACGACTTTGCCGCTGCAATCCCACTTGCGTACATTTCGTGCAAGTACTCGTTCTCTGTCCACTCCAACGCTTCGTTGAGGCTCTGAAACACTTCCACTCGCACAATCGAGTCTGTCCACAGATCCACACTGCGCAGAGCGATCCCCACCTCGCTTTCCGGCGTCAGGCCACAGAACACGAGCACGACGTCTTTCGCTTGAAGTAGTCGCTGTATTCTGGTAAAGGCTTCTGCTGCCGAAAAGTCCACGCCGTTGACCAGGGAAAAGTCTACGATGAGGAAGCGAATGGGGTGCTCTTGCCACGTCGCAATGTCCAACGCTCTTCGGATCAGCTCTTCCACTTTGCTGATGTTGGCAAAGTACAGGAATCCCTGCAACTTCACCACCTGACTCTGTTGACCGACTTCTTCCAAAAAGTGTCTCTGCGTGGTGTGCCTGCGAACGGTGCTCTTTGCGATGCTGCCATCCAGGACGGCTCTAACTGTTCTTCTGCGCGAGGTTTGAATGACAAAGAAGAGACAGGCGACGATGATGCCGGAGATGATGCCGACGACAAAGTCGTAGTACGTCATGACGAAGATGATGAGCCAGATGGTAAAGTACTCTCCTGAATTGACCCTTCCGATCGTGTCCCAGACGGCCTCCTTTGTCAGGTCGATTCCGAGCACTAAAAAAGAGAAGGCGAGAGAGGAGTGTGGGGGGAGAGAAGAGTCAGCGAGAATCCTCATACGGGGAGAGAGCGGAAAGAAAACGACCCACCAAAGATGAGAGCGCCCACGACGCAGATAGGCAGGTAGCCAATCGCACCGGGACCAGAAAGCAGGACACAGAAAGTGGCTCCGGCCAGCATGAGGCCGCTCAAACGACTGCCACCACCGACGCGATAGAAGAGGACACTGTTGACGTAGCAGAGGTAGTTTGGGACGCTGCCAGCTAGACCGGCAGCGATGTTCGATATACCATGTGCAAGCAGTTCTCGATCCGTGTCCAGATTGTCCTCGTTCACAGACACGGCCAGCGCAGGCACGTTGAGAGGAACGTGCAGGATGGAGAAGAACGTCAGGGCCAGCTGTGTCGGCATGGTTGCCCAGAGCGCTTTCCAGCTCGTCTTTCTGACGTCAAAGTAGGTGTAGAATCTCCAAAACGGCGCATCGGCTGCCTTGCCAACGTCGAACACCCAGTCATTGTCCTTGAGCGTGGCCAAGGGGATGCGTAGAATGCCCGCTGTGACGATGTAGAAGACGATGGGAATGCAGAGAAAGTACGCTGGAAAGATGAGCGGCTGATGGAATTTGGACGTGATCACTCGAAGGAGGATCGCAAGACCCAATGCAGGCAGCCAGTGCGCTACCATGCCCCAGGACTGCGTAAAGAAGCGCAAGGTCTCCAGGTTCCACTGAAACCCTTCCTCGGACTTGAGCTGGCTCGAAACCTCGAGTCCCGTCTCGATGAGAAAGACGCCCACGCCTCCGATGCAGCCGACGAGGATGTGACGTGGAAAGAAGCCTACCAAGACGCCCAGTCGAAAGTAGCCCAACGCCAGAAAGACGATTCCTGCAAAGATGGATGACAATGCAAATGCGGTGATGGTCGTGGACACCACCGCGGCAGGATCCTCGTCCCCCAACACATCGATGATGATGGTGACCAAGATGTGGTAAAAGGGAACGACTTCGATCATCATGCTGCCGTTGCCGCCCTTGAAGATCGACCCTCCGAGAGAAAAGACGAGCTGACTGATGACGCACGTCACAAAGAACATCGAGACGCCGTCGCCGCCAAAGTCTGAGAAGATCGGATACGAGGTCGGAAAGATGATGAGACCGTACGAAACGCCATCCAAAATATTCAAGAGAAGGCCCAAGATGACGGCCGGAAGCAGACGAATCGGCTCCATGCTGGCCTTTGCCGTGTCCTTCCAGGTCAGCTTGGAAGCGGATGCATAGATGGTGTTGATCTGATCACTGAACGAGGACCCATCTACAGGAATGGAGCCCTTCCCTGGTCGGAATCGAGGGGGAACGAAAGCCCATGCGAGTGGTAGCATACGGACGTCGTCGTGAAAAGTGTCGGACTCGGCAAAGGTGACATGTTGTGGATGTTGCGCTCGACTGGACAAGAGAGACGCTCGAGCGAGCGCACCATAGCCATACGTGGAAGAGTTGTTTGCTCCCGCGCCGGAACTTCTTACAGAGATGGCACTGTCGGCAGCAGACCTCTCTCTGTCTCTCTCCCTCTGTGCAGAGGAAATTGAGTCCGTTTGGCTGGTCTCTCGACTCTTGCTCGGCGTGCTGCTCTTGCTCCTCCCTTTCCTACCACCGAGCAGCGGGGTGTCCTCGAGTGCTTCCATTGGCGAGCTGACATCCACACCAGGAGACGACACCGCCTTCAAAGTCGCCGGACTGGTGCTCTGACTTGCATTGATCGCCTTCGACAGGTTGCTCGGACCGTTGCTTCGCTGCGATCCAATGAAGCTCCCGTTGGAGGAAGAGGTAGGATCCCCCTTTCGATTCGCATTCGGGACCGGGATCGTCTTTAAGAACTCGTTCGACAGCAAGTCTTCCTCTTCCGGCAGCTCGTCGATTCGACTTGACCTGGTGTCCTTGTCGCTCTCGTCGTCGGATCGAAACGCCATTCCAGCCAGCAACGCCGTGCTGTCTCGAATGCTTCCAGATGTGGCAGTGTACGACGAGGCAAACGGTGCATGGTGATTGTCGGGCAAGTTCTGGAAGCGGCTGCCGAGTGACAGAAGGGGATTAAAGTGAGTATCATGAGCGTCCCCCCTTCTTTCGAGATTGTCGAAACTCACTAGCTTCTGCCCTGCAACACAATGTCGGAGCTGTTGTTGGTGGTGGTGGTGGTGGTGCTGCCGGACTGCCGCTCCACGTCGCTCCAGTTCTGATGGCTTGCATCGCCAGTACCCGTCGCTCTGCTTCGACTCTGTGAGGGAGAGTACCCCGTCGTCGGTAAGGAGGACATGCTCCCCTCGTCGTCAATCGATGGCTACGACGTCTTTAACTTTAAACTTCCGGCTCCTTGTGGTGTCTTGCTCTATCTTCTCAAGATGGGCTCTACCGATACGGGCAACAGTCCACGTGGCCAATCAAAAATGTCGAAAATAAAATTGATAAAAAAAAACAAAAAGGTTGGCCTCACACGGGATCGAACCATGGACCTTCCCATTGAGCTTGTCACAATCCAGCAATGCTGAAACTGAAATACTTCAGTGGGATGTGACTCCCAACTACACCATAAGGCCAATTATAAAATGAGGCAATATAAAACTAATTATATACCGCGTGTAAAACTCGACATTACTTTCATTATGACCGTCGCACTTATGTGACACTAGCGCGGCCGTTGCGCTAGGTCATGGTGACTGCACCGTAGCAGTGCGACGACCGACGATAGCACTCACTGCTGTCACTCGAGCTGCCGTTGCGATCAGCAGACTGATCATCGCCTGCTCATGCCCCGAGTGAGTGCTGTCGACTCAATCACATGGGACTGACTCGCGAGCCGTCCTTCTTCAGTAAGAAAAAAATAAAAAAGGCAAGGGAGTAGGCTACGCGGTCGACGCCCGCAGTCGACGACATTGTTCATTGTTCTGCTTGCGCAGAGTCATTGTTGTCTTTGTCTCCGCTAGAGCACAATGCGACATAGATCGAATTTTATCCGTGAAGTGCCTGTGTGTGTGCGTGTGTGTGTGTGTGTGTGTCGCCAGGGGCGAGTACGCTCTGCTCTGTGGGCCTTGTATCGTCGCAGGCACTGCGACGATGCCCTGTATTGTCATTTGCATCCGGCTCAGAGGCAGAAACCGGAAGCAATATATACAGAGGGAGTACTGAGACCCCCTCGGAAGCAAAACAGCCCCCCCCCCTTTCGCCCTCCCAAACATGGACGCCCGCCCTTCACACCTGCCCCCCCTAGCCGTCGCCTTTATCGCGAGAATGACCGCCCGCTTCAAGGATGAGCTGTCAAGCTCATCCTTGACTGACATGCAAGAGATGATCGAAAGCGCCTTTTACGACGAAGTGGCTCTCGATGCCGAGAGAGCCAGAATTCAAAACATGGAATGGCTCGAGGGTATCCCTCGAGCCTACTTCATCAAGCGCTACAACAAAATCAAGATTGGAGACGGCAAAAAACGGTGCTTGCATTCTCAATTACAACAAGGACAGCTTGGACCAGTGGAATCGGGCAAAGGTCACCTGGGAGAAGCGAGACAAGTACCAGTTCGCTTGGCTCATTTCAGTTTTGGCTCATAAGAGGTGAGTAGAGTGGCAACGGATGTATATTTGATTCCGATGCTCACGGATGTTTTCTCAATGGCAGCAACAGCGACATCGACCGCCTGAAGGCTGGCCAGATCGTGTCACACCGCTGCCACAACCCATCGTGCATGAATCCGGAGCATCTCGTGGTGGAGAAGGTGCTCGTTCGTGGCCTTCGCGATCAGTGCCCTTGGAAGGCACTGCCACGACTCGAAGTGGACGGCAAAATTTTGGTTCCGAAGAACGAGCTTTGTAATTGCCGACCGCAGTGCGTCTTGTCTCCTAGGAGCATGCCAGAAAAGATGAAGGCGGTGAAGGCCATCGTCCGCAAGCTTCAGCAGGCATATGAGAAAGTGAAGCCTTAGGTGAGTCAACGAGAGGCTCGGGGTGCGCTACAGTTCACATGCTGATCGTCCGACGATGACCGTCCTTTACAGCCTCTCTCGTATCCCCCCTCCCTCTCCCCCCCCTCTCCCCCTCCCTCGCTCCCCCCTCTCCTCCCCTCCTCCTCCTCCTCTTCCTCTTCCTCCTTTCCTCCCCCCGGCAGCCTTTTTCGTATGCTCGATGATATGAATTTGCTTCCGATTCTAGTGCTACGATCGTGTGTGAATAAAGCATGCCTTTGATCGATTGGGCATCATGATGACCCTGTTCGCGATGGTGAACAGGTCTACGCACTTTGTCAACGCCTCTCTCTGTCTCACACGAAAGGCTGTGGAGATCGATGAGGCATTTCGCAGGAAGATCATTCGGCAATCGCGCCCTTCGGTGACCTGGATCGTGACGTTGCTCTTGGGCACGAATTCTGGAACGGCAATAATAAAGAGCACTTTACGAAAGATGGCCTCGTCCGTATGACCTTTCAATCCGTAGTTGGCAGCGTGCAAGTTAGCTCCCGCAACGATGTACTCCATGCCTTTAATGTTCATTGCTATTGAAACAAATGCGAGGATACATGAAAGGGGCGAAAGCAAGTCAATGCTTCGTCTTCTTCGAAGAAGAAGAGGAGGAGGAGGTGCCCTCGTTCAACGAGATGCTGGAGAGGGCCGTACGCTTCTCCAAGACGTACTCGATACGTCTTGGAATGCAGGCGGGGCGATGAAGGCAGTCGGGTGGGAGTGGAAGCTCCCACTCCTCGTCGCCATCCTTGTAGAAAGGCAAGATGCGTCCAGCGCACTTCTTGCGAGCGGTGTTGTCCAAATGGCTCTCCACGACGATATGCTCTGGTCTAAAGCAGCGCACGTTGTTGCACAGATGGGAGGCATCTTGTCCTTCCTGCAACTTCTTGACGGCTTCGGGCCTGTGGAGGAGGAGGAGGAGGAGGAGGAGGAGGAGGAGGAGCGGGAGGAGGAGGAGGAGGAGGAGGAGGAGGAGGAGCGGGAGGAGGAGGAGCGGGAGCGGGAGGAGGAGGAGGAGGAGCGGGAGGAGGAGGAGGAGGAGGAGCGGGAGGAGGAGGAGCGGGAAAAGAAGAAGAAGAAGAAGAAGAAGAATTAGCAAATGAAGAAGAAGGCAAATCGAGACACTCACGGATGGAAGGCAACGACTGCCAGTCGGTGCATTTGCGTGGTCTTGTCCTCGCCATTCTCGACGTAACTTGCCATTGCGTAACGAGGCTTTCTGGAGCCCCGATCCAACGTCTCGAGGCACCCGGTGTCCGTCTCGACGTATGGCTTTCTTGTTAAGCGCTTGAGCATAAGTTCCAAAGCGCCCGCTTTCGTGAAAGAGCTGATTTCGGCGGCCGACATTTTGCTATTGAAAGCCGAAGAAGCCGAAGTTTGCGGAGAGCGTAATTAGACTTTCGGGAAGATTTTCTTCTTATGCCGCGGGAAATCGTTTGGTGGCGGTGAAACCGCTGCGGCTTAGCACGTGTTTACACGTGCTATATCATATATTTCAGAAGTGGAGGTGTCTAATCTACAACGGTTCGAGACCTGCTGGGGCCATTTTTTGGCATTTTTTTATTTTCATTCCGAGATTTTTCGCGGTCCCACGCGAGTACATTAGTATTTCGTCACGCACTCCAAAGTGACTACAAATGATCTCAATTATATTTCGTAACGCAAACGAAATTGAGACGTCACATACTGTACTGTACTGCCTATTTCAGCGCAATTTCACTAGTCTATAGATACAATCTCACCACGTTTTGTTTCGTTGCATCTCTGTGAAAAGTGGCGGCAGGGCCGGTTACGTTGGAAAGGCGGGGGAATGGGACACCCTCCTTCCACTACCTCTCTCCAGCACCAATTGATCTCTACCATGTTCCGCGCTCTTCAGGGTACCCTATGCCGGGCAAGCGGATCTGCTAATATGAGTAGTATACCCATTCGAAGTTTTGCAACTACCACACCTCGATTCTCGACATCCACGTACGAAAATATCATTGTATCTCAGCCAACACCATCAGTCACTCTCATCACCCTGAACCGACCAAAGGCTCTGAATGCCCTCAATTCTGCCCTCTTTAGCGAACTGAATGACGCAACAGAAAAGGCAGACGAAGATGAGTCAGTGGGAGCGATCGTTCTAACAGGTAGTGAGAAGGCATTTGCAGCCGGAGCTGATATCAAAGAAATGAAGGATAAGGAGTTTGCAAGTGCCTACAAAAGTAATTTCCTTGGCCATTGGACCAAACTTACTACGATACGGAAACCAATCTTGGCAGCAGTCAGTGGACATGCTTTGGGTGGAGGTTGTGAATTGGCGATGATGTGTGACATTATCCTGGCTTCTTCGACCGCTACCTTTGGTCAACCAGAAATCAATCTAGGCGTCATCCCGGGAGCAGGAGGAACGCAAAGACTGACCAAGGCCCTCGGCAAGTCGCTTGCGATGGAGCTGATACTGACCGGGAGACCAATGAGTGCATCGGAAGCTGCAGCTCATGGACTAGTCAGCAAGGTTGTCGAAGGAGACGTAGTGGCAGAGGCGATTAAGATGGCGGAAAAGATTGCTGCAAAGGGTAGCGTTTCTGTGCAAGCAGCAAAAGAAGCGATCAATGCTTCATTCGAGCTAAGTCTCTCGGAAGGTAATCGCTTCGAGAGGAGACTGTTCCAGTCGCTCTTTGCTACGAAAGATCAGAAAGAGGG
Source organism: Exobasidium rhododendri (assembly GCA_026210745.1). Classification (NCBI taxonomy): domain Eukaryota; kingdom Fungi; phylum Basidiomycota; class Exobasidiomycetes; order Exobasidiales; family Exobasidiaceae; genus Exobasidium; species Exobasidium rhododendri. The sequence goes on from CP110631.1 coordinate 1,835,814, forward strand.
CATGTCAGCCTTTGCCGAGAAGAGGAAAGTGAGTGCACACTGTTCCGAAAGATGGAAAGTCCGGTCCAGTCAACTGACTCCTCTTGCCATCGCCTCCTCACAGCCTTCCTTCACGAATCAGTAAAAGATTGCAGGTATACACATTGTTATTCCAATCAAAAGGGGAAATATTATCTGCACATTGTCGTACAAAATGGATAACCTATGAACAGCAGCTGCCCGTACCTTTGCCCGAACTAATCTTAATCGCTCTCTTCACCATCTCTCGTTCTACTTCTTCGTCGGTGGGAGGTGCTGTTCTAGGTTTGGCAGTCTGATCTTCCTGGTCTTCCCATTCTTCTAGCTTCCACCGCATTGCGACTCTCTTCGCAATGTGCTTGAAAACATCCTCCACGCCCTCGCCCTCCTTTGCACTGGTGAAAAACAGACGGAAGCCCTGTTCCATCATCCGATTCCGATAGAAGAGTCCAGCATCTTCCTCTTGATCGTCCAGACGGCCCTCCCCTTCTGAGTCAGCAGCGCCTTTGATCGTTGAGGATATGGAAGAAGGTCTGGCAGAGTACAAAGTAGTGCGAGGGTCTAATGCTTCCTGATTCGAGCCTAGCATACTTTCCCGTCCATCGTCTTGCCTGGTGTTTTCTGCTATCACGCTTGCCCTCCTGCCAGCCTCACCTTCCTCTAGCAAGCTGTTGCGCTGCTTTGACAGTCCCGTCTTGCCGAGACGACTGCCTCGCCTCCTCGGGACCTCCTCCTCCTCTTCCTCGTCATCTACACCATCTTTGTAGTCAGCACTGCTCGGGAAAGGAATCGGATCACCGCTTGGTATGGTAGGTATCGAAGCGCCGTCCGCGATGATCGCGTCATCGTCCTCGTCATCCTCCTTCCTTTCCTCCGCGCTCTCCTTTGAGTGTCTCGCACGTTCCTGCTCTTCTATGTCCTTCGCTTTCTTCGCCTTCTCCCCCTTGATCGTTCCGTTGGAAGAACTGCCATTCGTCACGGCAGACAGAGTATTACTTTCATTTCCGTCTTCTTCCTCATTCGTCACAACCTCCGATAAGTTGCTCTGCTTTCGGTCCCTTGCGCTGACGCTTTTAGAATAATGATGGGCGACAGTTGCCGTGCTTTTATCGCTGGTGGAAGCAGCTGTACTACTGCCATCGGGACTTTGGCCGAAGAAAGTAGATCCTCGAATCGAGTGGTAGATACTAGGCGCTCCACCTGCCGAAGTCGTGCTATCGTAGCGGTTCCTCCCCCTTCTGTTCGTTGTTTTCATCATAGTCGAGGACGAATCGACTGTATCACTCGAAGAAGAGCGATCGTTGCCTTGCCAAACGTCGATTGATCGAATGCTCTTCCTATTCTCGCGTAGATTCGTCGACTTACTCTTGCCACCTTGACGAGAGCTCGTCCGTAATGATTTGGTCCTGGGAGAAAGTGAGTCGCCGGGGTCTAAGCCCGCTCCTGCTGGTCTGGCATTGCTTCGTCCTGAGTCGTTGATCACATTCGAAGAGCTGCTCGACACTTCGTTCGGCCTACTCAATACATCTTCTGGTCGAGCCGGCACTTGCTCACCGATCGTGTAAGGGACTGCAGCCTCGCCTTTGGTATCTCGATCTACATCTCTGTATCCGATCCTCTCCACCTCGCCCTCCGGAAGTAGTCTAGGTATCATGGAGTCAAACCATCCTCGGGCTTCAGTCCAGCTTGTACCTTTCCAGTCTTCGTCGGCGCCAGTGCCATCGCTGCGACCACTCCCCTGACTCAATTGCTCCAACAGATCCCCTTTACATCCTACAGCCACCCAACAAAATCTCTCCTTTTGTTCTCTCGCTTTCTTCCGTTGCCTGTTGTTCATTCCCTCTTCTTCAAATCCAATATCGCCCAATCTGCAGAAATCGTTGTACCAGTTGATCGTTCTTGCTAATGATCCCTTCTTGCTCAAGTCAAAAGCAATAATCACCGCATCAGAGCCTCTGTAAAAGGCTGAACCGAGACTCTTGAACCTCTCCTGTCCTGCTGTATCCCATAGTGAAAGGGTGACTCTAACTGTATCCCTGCTCAGCGTAGTGTCATGTGGTGTTGTAGGAGATTGAGCAGACGTGGACGCTTCCCCTCTAGATTTCGCTCGCTTTCCATCATTTGCAGGAGCAGCCGTCTCTTTAGCCTTCTTGCCCTTATGAGAAGAAGGCGAAGAAGACGATGTGGTGGGTATGGGGATATCGACCTCTATGGTCTTCGAGACAAAGTCGGCTCCTATAGTGGAGATGTACGACCTCTGGAAGGAGTCATTCAGATATCTAGATCGAAGCGACGTCTTTCCTGCTGATCCTTCCCCAATGATCAGCACTTTCAGTGATCTAGTAGAGTTCATCCGGATCAATCGACAGAGGAGGTCTAGGTGGGCACATACACACACACACACGGAGCAAGGAACCCCTTTGTAGGCAGCTTCGAAACGCGCCAAATTAGAGTGTGGCACCGAACATAAGACACACACACACACGCGCGCCTCCTCCGTCCACAGACAGAAAAAGGTTTTCCTCACAATCGCATGTATGCCAAAGAACCGCTTGCTCTCTCTCCAACGTTCGCCTTTCCGGCCCACTGACATCCTCAGCTTGGACGGATGTCGCCCTCCTCATCGACGTCGTCGGATGAAAAGGTGACGACTGTCAATGAGGGGGACTCAGACACAACGGCAAAGTCGCTGATCGATACTTCTTTGCCGGCAAAATATGCAGAGACGATGAGAATGCACTCCCGACTGAATCACGCCAATGATCCTTCCATGTCCAGTAGAGTATTGCTTCTCGGGTTTCTTGGTCTTCTGTTCTACTACGCCGTTCAGAGCAAGTTCAAAGTTCGATTGTGGAGAGCGAGCTTGAATCCGGTCCAGTACGATCAAGACTTCACTGGACTCCTAGAGATCGAGTAAAGAGCGGAAATACAGCACATAGATCCAGACGCTCATCTATTCTATCAAAGTGGTGCAGGTATAGGTACAATGCGTGTTTTTGGTGCTAGGAGAAAGGAAAGACAACCGACGAGTCTTGTCTAAAGGTACAGCGAGCTAGAGAAAGGAAGAATGTCAAAGTAGGTCAGCGCCGATCACTATCTTTTCCAGCAAAGCAACCGAGTAACACTCACGGAGAGAAGATGATGCTGCCCTCCCTGTTGAGCTTCTCCAACGACTTTGTGAACTTCACCTCGAGCTCTTCATTTCCAATGGCCTTGGACGCTTGCGTCATTTGCCTCAATAGCTCCTGCAACCTTCTAAAGGCTCGAATGATGGAACCTTCAAAGACATCGGTCAACTTACAGATGTCGGCAAATTTGGCTCCTTTGCACCATTGCATGACAGCGTCCATCAGTTCGACTTTGAATCCGGCGACGTATTCATCCTCGTTGATCGATAGTCTTGATTCAATCGAAACCTTTGCAATTCGTCGAGCACTTTCCTGCATGATCCGAAGCGGGGCGGCCAAGTCTTCTTTGAGACGGATTTGTTGCGAGGACTGCAGTCGGGGATCGTGTGTGTGTCAGTGGGAGTCACCGAGACATGGGGAAAAGGGAAGAAACTGACTCACCTTTTCGTTGAAAACGAAGCAACTCAACAGAGCCGCACACTGCTCCGGCGTCAAGTCATTGAAGACGCCGTTAAAGATCATCTCCGTCAAGAGGAGCTCATCGCCTGTACTGATCTCGCAAGCTACTCTTCCTTTCTTCTCCACGACATCATCGTTGGAAGTGAAGCCGAGCCTCCTCAAGACTCTCTTGCGACACTTTAGCTCATCCAGTTGAATCACGGAGTGTGCGTCGTCCAGCTGCTTCTTCAACCCTTCCTTCTTCTCCCTCGCTTCCTCCTTTGCTTTGTACGCTTTGTACAGTGAATTCAAGTCCTTCGAAGTGTGTATGGGTGACTCGGTTAATTTTGTTTCGAGAATGTCAATCTTGCCGAGCAACGTCTTGAAGCTGTCGTCGGTAATCTTCATGTCTTTGATTGGATCAAGAAGAGGGATGCCTTTCCCTCCTTTGGCTGCAGATGGGAATCGTCGGAAGACCTCTTGAAGCCTATCTTTGACTTGCAAGCGAGCCTCTCGCAGTCGTAAGTCTTTCGGTAGTATCAATCGCAGTCCAGCGATACTTTCTAGCGTGTTCAGCATGACCGGCACGACGACCATCTCTCCATCTTGACCAGAGAGGGGTGGACGCAGGCCGGAGGGGGCGACGGTGTTGTTACTTGCCGCATTACGAGCCACTTCCTTCATGGTTGGTACCGTGCTTCCTTTTGCACATTCCAGCAGGCAGTCCACAATGTAGCTATTCTGATCCAGCTCGTCCGATGCTGGCGTTGTAGTCTTGCCTCGTGGGACCGCCCTCTTCTGATAATTGACAACACAACTCCATCCAAAGTCCACGTCGCCATGCTTGATACGTACAAGTCGTCCTGGTTGCAAAAACGGAAGTGAATAATTTGGATGAGAGATGATCTCCCTGAAGTCTTTGCTCATATCATCCAATTGTTTCCGCAGATCAAAGTACTCCGATGTACTAGGCTCATCAGGAATGATCGTTTCTTCATACTCTCTTGTCGCTTCTACCAACTCGTTTTCCAACTGCGGAACGGAAGCAGCACTCTGAAATTGATAGAAGCATCTCTCGAGCATGTACTCGGGAGAAATACCCTCCACTCGTATCAAATTTAGTATCATGTTGTAACCCAAGTGGAAAGCGCTGTTCAATCGATCAGCTTCTCCTTTGACCATCGTCTTTGCCGCCGGCGGATCTAACTTCTCGTCGAACATCATGATGACGATCCCACGATCGTCTAAGCCTCTACGACCAGCTCGTCCAGACATTTGAATGAATTCTCCACTCGTTAGATTCCGAAATTCCTTGCCGTCCCACTTTCGAACGGCAGTAAAGACGACAGTCTTGGCAGGCATGTTGAGACCGATGGAGAATGTTTCTGTAGCAAAGAGGACCTTGATGAGACCTTCTTGAAAGAGCAATTCGATAATCTCCTTCAGGATTGGCAAGAGGCCACCATGATGTATACCGATTCCCCTTCGAAGTAGGGGCAGAATGTGCTCGATCTGGGGCAAGCTTCGATCTTCTTCACTAAGTGCAGCAATGGCGCTGTTAAAGACGGTGGAGACCATAGTCTTCTCCTCCTCACTGTTGAACTCAAGTTTGCTCATTTGCAATGCCAGTCCTTCGCACTCCTTTTTGGAAAAGGCAAAGACGATGACGGGATTGTAGTTCTTCAGCATGATCATCTTGATAATCTTGTAGATGTCCGATTGACCTTTTTGACCCCCTTTCTTAGTCTGTCCCTTCTGCTTGCCCTTCCCACTATCAGCACTGGCGGGATCTTCCCCCTTACCGTCTGTCAAGGATCCCATCGCCTTTTGGAAGTTGTCCTCTCGAAACTCTCCTTTCTCGTCAACGACCAGGTGGATGCCATCTCCTCCTGCTGGGAATAGGTAGTGCTGTAGCGGTGTCGGTCGAAAGTCAGTGTAGACGACATGGCATGGCTGAACATGCGTATGGGCAATCCATTGAGCGAATTGCATTGCATTCGGAATCGTCGCCGACAAGAAGACATATCGAACCTTTCGAGGTAGAAGAATAATCGTCTCCTCCCAGACTACGCCTCGTTCGCTGTCTCTCATGTAATGAATTTCGTCGAACACCACCCAGGCTACCTCCCTCATGATTTCAGATCCCCTATACAGCATTGATCGCAGAATCTCAGTCGTCATTACCAGACACCCGGCCTCAGGATTGATAGTGACATCACCAGTCATCAGACCGACATCCTCGAAGAGTTTTGCAAATTCCCGGTATTTTTGATTGGAGAGCGCCTTGATCGGACTTGTGTAAACGACACGTTGCTTGTTCTTGAGACATTGAGCGATGGCATATTCTGCCACCACCGTTTTTCCTGCTGAAGTATGAGCAGACACTAGCACACTTTCGTTCCTCTCGATGGAGGAAATTGCCGTGCGTTGAAAAGGATCAAGTTCGAAGCTGTATTCCTTGGCAGGCTTTGCAGGAGGAACGTGTTGCGACAAAGGTACGTATGGATACTGTGGCGGTACTGCGACTTGATGCCTCACTTGATGCGTTATCTCCATTGCTCCTGATGCTTCTCCCGTCAATGTCGTCTTGGACGTTCCCACCACATTTCCTGACATTTCTGCTTGCACGGCGTCTCCATTTGCAGTAGCAACAGGTGGTAATTTCTGAGTTGCTTGTGCTGTGAATTCGTCTGTCAGAACAGCATCTTGTCCGTTCTCGCTCCGCCTCTTCTTGCTCGTCGGCGGGTCTTTCATGGGCGACTTAGAGCCTTCGGCAGACGATGCAATCTTTGCTGTCTCCGCCTCCTTCGTCTCTCCGGAATCCGTTCCATTTCTTGGCTTTCCATTACTATTGTCTCTCACCTCAGCCTCTCGCAATTTCTCTCTTTTTCGTTTCTTCTTTGCACTCTTCGAAAGGCCGGCCTTGTCTGACTTCACTGAAGACGCTGGAGAGGCAGGCGACTCGATGCCACTTACTCGTTGAGATGAAATTCCTGTCTGATCGCCCAGGATGTCGCCAAAGAGGCTGCTCGGATCCATAGCACAGATCAAATGGCGGCACCTTCGTCAAGCTGAATTATCGATGCTTCCAACTTCCAACACTCTGGACGTTTTAGCAAAAATTCTTGCAAAACTGCAAAGAAAGGCCAAAGTGCTGGGGTTCCACAACTTTTTTTTCCCTCTCCAATTAAGAGGTAATCTCCCTCTTGTCGACGCTTACCTAAGCATGAAATAGAGTTGCCCGTCGAACATCATCTCACCTCTGCACGTGTAGCATGATTTTTCCCTTTCCAAAAAATTTTGTTGGAGAAGGCAGAAAATTAAGTGGGAAAGTGGGAATCTTCTGATCTAACGCATCTCTAGTCTTACAACTACCCGTAACACTATACGAAGATGAGCAAAGGCAAGACCACCAAAGAAGCAAAGCCAGTCGTTGCTAACGGCAAGTCGGCCAAGTATGACAAGAAGAAGATAGCAGCAGCAGCCGCTACTGCTGCCGCGAGTGCACCTGCGCCAGCTGTGGCCGCCAAGGAAGCTGTCAAGGAAAAGAAGAGTAAGAAGAGCAAGAAGGAGCCCACCCCTCCCCCTGTTGCTGAGAGCGAGAGCAGCGAGGAGAGTGACAGTGAAGAAGACTCTAGCGATGTGAGTAAGACGCGGATTGCTGTCTACCAAGGAGGGTGATGTCTTACGTGGAATTGATCATCATCATTGTTTTGCACGTCCTTTTGCTGCAGGATGAGCCCACCAAGGCTGACGTCGTCGCTGCACCTGCATCCAAGGCAGAGGAAGAGAGTGACTCGGATGACTCGGATTCTGAAGACGAAGAAGACGCTAAGCCCAAGACAAACGGATCAGCAGCTAAGAAAGAAGCTGAATCAAGCGATTCAAGCGATTCTGACTCAGACTCAGATGAGGAAGAGACCCCAGCTGCCAAGACGAACGGTGCAGTTGCTGCTTCGAAGTCTGAGTCAGACTCTTCCGAGGAAGATAGCTCTGACGGTGAGGACTCGAGTGATGATGACAGTAGCAGTGACGATGACGATGACGGGAAGCCAGCAGATAACAAAGGTGCTTCCTCCTCTTCATCGTCATCGTCTTCTGCCTCCTCCAGTTCCAACTCTGACTCCTCTGATTCTTCCGATTCAGATTCCGATTCAGACGAAGAAATGGAAGAGACTAAGCCAGCAGCTGTTCAAAACAAGAAGCGTAAGGCCGTCGAAGAAGCAAAGCCGGTAAAGAAGGTCAAATCTGAAGAAGTCGCCGCCCCCGCTGGTGGTGAAGAAGAGCTAAAGACTCTCTGGGTTGGTCAATTGAGCTGGAACGTCGACGAAGCTTGGCTCAAGTCGGAGTTCGAAGAGTATGGTGAAGTTGCATCTGCTCGTATTATCATGGACCGTGAATCTGGCAAGAGCAGAGGGTGAGTGACAGAAGAATGATAGCTAGTATGACCGACTTGCTGACCGTTTTGATGCTCTTGATACAGATTCGGATACGTTGACTTTGTCACTGCTGCTGACGCTTTGAAGGCTTCTACTGCTGCAGCTGGCAAGGATGTTGATGGAAGAAATATCAAGGTTGACCTTCAACAACCAAAGCCACCCCGTGATCAAGCTGATAGTCGAGCAAAGAAGTTCAATGATCGACAAAATCCTCCTTCATTGACACTTTGGATCGGTAATCTCTCCTTCAATCTGACTGAAGACGAGATTTGGGAGAAATTCGGTGAACACGGTGAAGTCACAAGAGTTACGCTGCCAAAGGACCCTGAGAGTGATCGACCCAAAGGATTCGGATATGTCGAGTTCTCAGAGCAGAGCGCTGCCGACAAGGCCTTGGCTGCTCTGAATGGAGCTGACTTGGGAGATCGACCTTTGCGACTCGATTACGCGCCCCCTCGTCCTGAGGGAGGTGCGCGAGGAGGTGATGGTGGTGGTCGAGGCGGTGGTGGACGAGGAGGCGGACGAGGCGGTGGTGGAAGAGGTGGTGGTCGAGGCGGTGGCGGTGGCCGTGGAGGCTTCCAATCTGGATCCGGATGGGGCGGACGAGGTGGTAGCAGTGGTGGTCGAGGAGGTGGCGGCGACCGAGGTGGACGAGGTGGTAGCCGAGGTGGCTTTGGCGGCGCTAGAACAGGAGGTATTCAGCCTTCCTCTGGTCAAAAGAAGGTCTTTGATTGATTGAATACTTTCCTGGCCCTCCGGTTTCTCCTTCATTTCTCTCGCTTTCCCGTTCAAAATCATGTACATGCTTGTCGCTACCAATTTTAATAGGCTGCTTTTCTCATTACTCTCGCACCCTCCCTTTCTCTCGGTGCTTCTCCTCTCCTTACTCATCTTGCTGCACTCGCGATTCTCATCCACCCCCCCTCTCCCCCGAAGGCATGTAAGTAATGACTGCATGTATACATGATACAAACCATCGATGAAGATTACGTAATCTTCTGTATCGATACAATTAATCGGACGTTCTTCTGTCCTAAGATGATGTTAATATACATTAATGAGGTAAGGGGAGGCGGTTCTGTTATTTATTAGCAGCGCGATCAAAAAGAAGTCTCCTCTTTGGCGGTAGGAGAGGCTTTGCGCTGATCAAGGTGGGCATGGCTGTTCCCAAATTCTGAGCGGCATTACCCATGATGATCGACTCTGAAACGCCTTGAATCGAATCCGTCTTGCCGTACAAAGCCGCATCAAACAAGTGGTCGGTCGTCTTCTCGAAGCTTGCCAACATGAGAACACTATCTTTCATCTTGGCAACACCAAATCTTGTGATGCCTAGCACTTCTCCTTTGTATGTCATGACATCCGCCAGGAGCATGACATGTCTCGGGTCGATGCTCATTCCATGACTCGCCATAGTGTAGTCTATCTCTCTGAAAATGGAAGATCTTGCCGCTTCGATCCCCAATACTTCTTTCATCTCCATGATGTGATTCGTGTGCGTTTCTCTTCCAATTACACCCTCTGTCGTCATGACTTCACGCAGCCCATAGCCTTCTACGAGCAGCTTCCTGCTTCCCTTTTCATCACTGATCACCGCCCTGGAGGCTTCCTGGATCCCCTTGATGACAATCTTCCGAACGACTCGCTTGAGAGACTTCAGCGCATAATACACTTCCTTTTCACTGACCTTGTCCATCTTGTCCGTCTTTACTATTCGAATGCGAATGCGGTTCTTCTGGGGTACGATGGAGACTCGATCTGCCGTAATTTTCAGCTTCGATGCAGCAATGATGGCCCATCGAATATCGTCCAACGTCACTTCCAATTGCAGCTTCTTGATCGTTTCCATGTCGATGTGAATGCCCAGATAGATGTAGTTGAAGTGCCACGCTTCTTCAATCACACTGGCGACATCTTCCAAGTAAGTCTTCTCGATCCTGCCCTTGACGATTCTTGCCGACGTCTCGTTTTCCGGGTTCACCAACTGCGCAGTAATGATCGGTGTGTTGATCGATTTGGCTGCATTGATGATCTCCTTGATTCGCGGCACACCCAGCGTCACATTCATACTAGCAACACCAGCGAAATGGAAAGTCTTCAACGTCATTTGGGTACCAGGCTCACCTATCGACTGCGCTCCAATAGCGCCCACGGCCGTTCCAGGTTCTACTTTCGCCCTCAAGTACTTTGTGAAGCAGATGTTCAGAAACTCAATGATGGCACTCTTTCGGACTTGCGTCTTGTTGTTCACGGCTGCAATTTGGGCATGGTCAGCGCCCATGTTCAGATCGGTATCTTCGTCGAACTCTTCCTCTCGAGTGTCAGCAGGGTACATCCCGAAAGCGTCTCGAATGCTGGCCGCCTTCTTGACAATGTGTTCCGACACAAACGCTCTGACTTGGTCTCGATACTTGCTCGTCGTAGTTCCCTTGATTTCCTCTTCGGCAAGTCTCTCGATTGTCAGTTCCTCGATCTCATACGGCAAAAGACCTCGTTCATCAATGTGATGGGTGATGGCTAAAGCGTGCCTCCATGTTCGATGGTACTCTACCGGAAGCGCATCCCCTTCCAGTTCAGCCGGGTCTAGTCCGTCATCTCCGTAGGTGAATTGCACTACCCCACCTACTGAGTTTCGAACAGAAAGATCATAATGCGTAGAAAGATCTTCCAATGCTTTCATCAATCTTCTTTGCATGTACCCCGTCTCTGCCGTCTTGACGGCCGTGTCGACCAGGCCTTCTCGACCAGAGATAGCATGGAACAGGAACTCCGTCGGAGTAAGACCAGAAAAGAAACTGTTCCGGACGAAACCTTTCGCAGGCGGGTCTTTCGACTTCTTGGCAAAGTGAGGCAGTGAACGATCTTGGAACCCGTTAGGCACCCGAGAGCCGCTGATGATCTGTTGACCTACACAAGCTACCATTTGCGCTACGTTGATCTTCGAGCCTTTCGAACCGCACACCGCCATGATCAGAGGCGCGTTGTTTCGACTAAGCTCCGTCATACAGATCTCTCCAACGTCGCTTCGAACGCCACTCAAGACACCCGAGATCATGTTCTCCAGTGTCTGTTCTTGATCGCAACCTGGCAAGTTGACCAGTCGACCCAACTTCGCCTTCTCGATCAGATCGAGACACTCTTTATAGGCGATCTCTACCTTTTCATCCTTTGTGCTTCGTAACTTCTCACCAGGCATGACATCTCCGATTCCCAGACTGAAACCTTGATTGGCCAACCACCGAGCGCATACTTTGGCAAGTCGATTCATCGCCTCGATTGCGGCATCGGGGCCATAGTCTCGTAGCATGACACCAAAGACACTGTTCTTCTTTCCATCACCCACCGTACTCTTGTCCATCACCCCGCACATCACTTCGGAGTTCTGGATGACCAGCCAGCCATCGTTGGGACTCATGTCCTTGATGTAACCCTTTCCGGGCTTCTCGAACGTTCGACATTGCGCTTCAAGATTGACGAGGACGTTCGATCGCTTGTTTGGTCGAATGAGGCATCCAAACACTTGTTTGCCGGTCCACAATCGCTGCGGTTTCCAGATCGCAGGCGGGGGAATATCGATCTGTAGATCGGCGTCGGCAAAGTAGCTGCAGATCTGTGCAAATTGACCTCGATTGAAGAAACGATCACGTCTAGAGATGAGAAAGGACGCTGTGATGAAATCTTGGATGGCGGCAATGATCGGCTCTCCGTTCCTTGGCGTCACTAGATTGTGCTTGACCCCCATCAATTCGGTCGCCTCTGTCCTCGCCTCTTCTGTCTGCGGAACGTGCATGTTCATCTCATCACCATCGAAGTCGGCATTATAAGGATTGCAAGCGCATTCATTCAATCGGAAAGTTCTCCAAGGTCGGATTTTGGCTCGATGAGACATGATCGAAAGCTTGTGCAAGCTTGGTTGTCGATTGAACAGAACAATGTCACCATCTCGTAGATGCCTTTCCACTACGTCGCCAACCCGTAACTTCAGAGCTGCCATCTTGATAGAACCGGCAAATTTGAGCGTACGTTTGAATCCAGTCTCCCCTTCAATGACGAAATTGGCACCTGGATGAGTGTCGCACCCGTTGAGAATCGTTTTCCGCAGTGCTTCCAAGTTGTGCGAAAAGACTCTCTCAGGGTAGGTGAGAATTTTAGCTACCCTCTCCGGCACGGCGACTTCATCGATCTTGAGGTTCGGGTCCGGCGAAATGACTGTACGACCGGAAAAGTCAACCCTCTTGCCAGACAAGTTTCCTCTGAATCGTCCCTGTTTCCCTTTTAGTCGTTGACAGAAACCGCGAATCGGTTTAGTTCCAGGCGCTAGATTGGCACCGGGTAGCTCAGAATTGATATACAAGGCGACTGAAAGTTGTAGAAAATCCCATTGCTCCATCAACTGCGATGTGGTTGTGCCTTTGCCGCCTTTCTTCAGTCCGGCCTTCAACAGGCTGTTTGCAAAGATGATCTCCGTCAACTTGATAGAGAGGTCGTCTTCATTGGTCGCTCCTTCTTGTTGGACGCTGGGTCGAATGCAGACCGGAGGTACGCAAATGTACTGCCAAATGTATTGCTCCGGTCTTCCAAACTCAGGTCGGAGCCCTAGCAACTCGCAGTCCTGTCCCATTTGATGTGACGTCAACATCATGCCTACTTTTGAAAAAGTTCAATCACACCACTCTGACCCTAACAACTCACCTCGTCAGAGATCTTTCGAAACAAGTCCAGCACACGAAGCGGGTTCAAGTCGTCCATTGCCTTGTTCAGATGAGGATTGACGTCCTGTCCCCCACCTATCCTCAGGGCATTATTGAAAGTTTTACGAAATTCCTCCTTATCATCGGCACTCTTCTTCGATCGAAACTTGTCGTGGATGATTTTCATCATCGGCACCTTCTTGACAGTGCCGTTGAGTTGCTTGCATCGGGGGCAGTATAAAACTTTCCTTGCTGCAGTGTTCACTGCCTTGAATGTCTGTGTCCGTTGTAAGTTTTCTAAGCCGGGTCTTCGAAAGTTTCGAAGATACTTTCGTCGAGTCTGTTCATCTAACAGCACTGTGGCGCAGTTCTGTAGAGACGCAAGGTAGAAAGGGAGATCGGCATCGGTACGACTCTGTGTCTGAAAAGGATTCTTACCTTACAGATACACTGCAGTATCGCAATGACATGCTTCAAGAATCCAATATGGAAGACGGGGAGCACCAGTCGAATATATCCGTAATGACCAACGCAATCGGCCATCTTGAGACCACATGTATCACACAACGATCTCTTGTCCGACACACCCATTCTTCGATCTAGAACACCATGAGCTATTGGCACCCTTTCGCCTTCTTGAGTGGTTTCGTACATGTCTCTAGTCGTGACTTCCAATTCACTCATTCCCACAATTTCTTGCTGAGACAGCACACCGAATTGGATGTGCTTGATGCGCTTCTTCGCATCTTGCGGTACCAATTCCTTCATTCTGGGCAACGCAACAGACTACCGGCGGCAACTAAAGTGATGGCGACCGCTCTCGATGGTCACACCTCCTGTAGTCGAGACGTAACGCTGCACGCCACAGACGAGACCCAACCGAGATGAAGGGGGTCTAGCAGAAATGGAATCAGGGCAAGATCAAGGTTGCCAGACTGACGCTGTTGAACTTCTTTGACACTTCCCAGTGAAGCTTGACTTGGAGCAATTGGAAAAAGTTGACCCGCGTGACTTCACTTCGGGAGATCCGTTGCTTACGTACGCGAGGGACTTTCACTTTCTTCTTTAGCGCACCTTTCCACCCTGCATTCAACTTCAACCGGCGATTTGTCAAAATAAGGGAATTCGAAAGATACATAGCATCGTATGATTAAGTGGAAGTCCAAGCGTGGAGAAGAGGGGAAAGGGAGGGGTTGAAGGTCAGTTCATCTGTGAGTGCGGAAAAAGGATCTACACAAGGGGGTTTAGCATGTAGTGCTCTTCCCCTGCACTTTTCCCTCCATTACCTCCCACCCACCTGTTCCACTCTCTCTCTGACTCTCTCTCTACCCTTTTTATCAAAGAAATTCAACTGTACCCACGAGGATGCCGACCAATCCGCTGAAGAGGTACGCTCATGGAACTGAGAATTGGGCTTTAGTGACTGGCGCGACTGGAGGAATGGGGGAAGAATGGGCTCATCAACTGGCTGGTCTTGGCTTCAATGTCATTGTACATGGTCGAAATGCAAGTAAGCTGGCAACTCTCAAAGGCACGATCGAATCAAAGAACCCGGCCATAAAAGTCAAGACGGCTACAGCGGATGCAGGTGCTTGCCCACCCAACTTAGATCAACTCAGAGACATACTTGACTCGAAGAGTGACTTGAAGTTGACGGTTGTAGTGAACAACGTCGGTGTCGTGTCTCAATCATACCCACTTTTGGAAGAAGTTCCCGAAGCAGAACTGCTGTCGCAAATATCCACCAATGCTCTTTTTCCAACACTAGTAGCGCAAAAGGCTCTGCCTCTTTTGAAGCGTAATCAGCCAAGTTTGATGGTCAACGTCACAAGCCTTGGAGCCTGGGCTCCCACACCATAGTGAGTTAGTTCGTTTCAGTGAACTGCCCACCGCCTTCGTTCTGATCACATGTGTCCTCGTCCGTTAGCCTCACACCATATTCCGGAGCCAAGTCGTACAATTTGAAATTTTCACACTCGCTCTACAACGAAATGGCTTGCGAAGGTACTCAAGTCGATGTTGTTGCCATGGCGCCCGGTCAGGTAGTCAGTGGAATGAACGAAGGTCCTCCTTCAGCAATGGTGAGTTTTGCCGAGATCTAACGCTCCCAACTCGTTTGATGTGTCCTTTGTATGCTGATACATATCTCCTCCTTGGCCATCAGATGCCACTTTCCGCAGTCTGGGTTAAGAAGGCGATTGGCTCGCTCGCACCGGGTCTCTTTTCAGCAAGACCACCTCCTGTCATTATCCCATGGGGCCCTCATGCTTGGGGTAATCGAATAATGGGATGGATGGGTCGATCCCTAGCAGACTCAACTGTCCGAAATGTGACGATGGACATGAGAAAGAAGAAGATGGCGACGGGATCGCCCAAGAAGACGGAAAAGGCGGTGGACAATCCTCTGCAAGAGTCTTCATCTGAGAGGAACCTGGACGCTGCTGCTAGTAGCACAGGTACTGGCACTGCCATTGAAGATGCGTTCGACAACAAGTCTTAGATTCGGCACTCAACCTCTCCTTACACACATTCACCCAATTCATCCGCACTCACTTGCCCTTCCTAGTCCTCGTTTCCCTACAATATTTTCCGCCCACTATATCAGCCATATCATCACACACCTTCTGCTCTTTTCTAATATAGATTCGGCCTAGATACCTCTTTGGACGTTACATGAACAAATACGATACACTACTTATCCCTCCGTTTCCCTCAGCCTTGTCTTTGCTTTTCTTTCTTTTCTCTCTCTCGATCTGCCTCCTCGGCCATCTCCTGCAAGAGATCAAACTCTTCACTGCGAGAACACATGTCTCGAAACACACTCCCAGCCTGTCTGAGTAGCGTGCTCGGCCTATCGTACTCGACAATATTTCCCATATCCAAGACGAGCACTTTGTCAAAGGTGATGATTCCACGAAGTCGATGAGCAATCGTCAACATGGTGGCTTCCTTCATCTCCGATTGGATCGTCTTTTGGATCTTCTCTTCGCTGCTGGAATCCAGGCTGGCCGTGCTCTCGTCCAGGATGACAATATTACTGTTGCTGATCTTGAGTAGTCCTCGTGCCAACGCGAGTAATTGTTTCTGCCCAGCGGAGAAATTCTTACCACCCTGCTCTACAGGCATGTCCAGGGAAGAAACAACAGCCGTCGTGTTGCTGAAGGGAGTGCCATTGACGGGCGACGGTATCTGGGATCCTTTGTTGGCTAGTTGACACCTTTCCAAGGCGTCCCACAGTTGTGCATCTTCACAGACACCAAACGGATCCAGATTAGATCGGATAGTGCCGGAGAATAGCTGTGCTTCTTGCGGTATCACCGTCAAGCGACTACGGAGGTCTTCTATGCGGACCTTGCTTATGTCCAGCCCATCGACGATGATCTTACCACTCTCTGCTTCCAGGAAGCGAAACAAGGCCAAAGCCAGACTGCTCTTTCCACTGCCTGTCCTTCCACAGATTCCGACCTTCTCTCCTGCCTTGACTGTGAACGATATACCTTTCAGTACAAGAGGCAACTCTGGCGAATACCGCACTGACAGCTCCTCTATGACCAGGTCACCGGATCGAGACGGCCACGCTGCAGGCGCAACTAGACCTCCCTGATCTTCTGGCTCTACATCGAGATACTCGGCTACTCTTTCGATGCTGTTGGCGTTGATTTCCATCATGGTGTACATCCGAAGGACCCACAAGACTGCATCGACTAGTTGAATAGTGAAAGACAGTGCGAAACCGGCGAGAGGTGCGTCGATTGTCGGCGTGAGGATCAAGAAGAGACTCATGGCAAACGACACCACCATGGCCACCAAATCGACTCGGATCGACAGCCATCTGTTCTCTGCCCACAAAAAGTAGAATGGTCGATTGGTTTTGTCGATCAATCGCAAACAATGTCGAGTGAACCGGCTTGCATCCCCGTAAGCTCGAATGATGACCGCTCCACTCAGCACCTCTCCAACGAGCGTAAAGATGGGCGAACGACTAACGCTTTCCAGACGTTTGAGATCGCGAGAAGAGACAACGTACAGTGCACCGATCAGCCAGTACAGTATCACGACCAAGACAGCAAAAACGGTAAACTCCGGAACAGCATAGCAGGCGACCAAGAGAATAATCAGCGTCTGCAGGGTAACATCGACAAAGAACATGATCTGTGGTGAGAGGTCCTGATCGATTGTCTCAATGTCCTTGCTAAGTCGGTTCATGATTCTGCCGATGGGCGTTCGATCGAACCACTGTGGCTTGGCGATGATGATCGTCTTTGTCAGTCGTTTGTACATTCGCCTGGAGGCTTGCAGGGCACCGTAGTATCCTATTGCATCTCTCGTGACACCCAAGGTAACGTAGAGGATGGCTAGTAGTCCATACACTGTCAGATAGTAGCGAGTTCTTCTTTCTTGGTCGTCGTCGTCTTGCGTCATTCGAGCCAGCGAATCGTTCGACGGCCACACTTCCGTTGTTAGATACGCAGAAGCAACGAGGGAACGGCTTGCTGACAGAAGCGACCGCATCGGCGACACGATGATGACAGAAGCCGTAAGAGAGGTCTGCATATGTTCGTAAGTGCTAGCCCAATCTCGAAGCCAAGAAGCATTGACGACATCGATACCTCTGCTACTCGCGAAGAGAGCGACTCCTACAATCCAATAGCAGGCAAGACGGAAGGGAGTAGAAGCAAAGCTTGATAAGTACAGCTTGTAAGACTTGAAGCCGATAGACCCCTTGCCATATGTTTCTTCATTCGCATGAAGCGCCTTCTTGTCCAATTTCTTCTTGTATTCTGCCTGCTCTACTGCTCTAGCGCCTTCATCTAGTACCTCGATCGTCTGATCTAACTTCGATCCCCCTTCCTCGTCTTCCTCCGTTGGCAAATCGAGGGCGGACGATGTCGACGAGGAAACCACCGAGGGACGACTGGGAGTTTGAGTGCCTGACGCGGGACCCTCCTGATCAAAGATTCCAGTAGCGAGTACGTCGGAAGGCAGACCAGAAGCCACGACTCGACCTTCTTTCATCGCCACGACAAAGCCAGCTCCTGGTAAGCAGAGACTGGTGGCGTGAGTGACGAGGATGATGGTTCTATTCTTTACAAGAGGCCCTTTGAGATATTGTCGGTACAGATGCTTTGCAGTGTGTACATCTACAGCACTCAGAGCGTCATCGATTAAAAGATACTTGGCAGGAGAGTATAGCGCTCTTGCCAATGCCACTCTTGCCTTTTGACCACCAGACAAGGAAGTTCCCTTTTCACCGACTTCGGTCTCATCGTTGTACTCGAAGATCCTAAAGTCTGGCTCCAGCGCACACGCTCGAACCACGTCCTTGTATCGCTTCTCATCATACTCTTGACCGAAGAGGATGTTCTCCTTGATCGTAGCGCCCAGGAGCCAAGGCGATTGCGAGCAGTATGCAACAGTGTCGGACAGACCAGTCTGTATGTCGGGCTCCAGCAACGCTCTTGCCACAACACAAGGCATGTGAGTCTCACCCGACAATTGGCGAGTCTCACCGAGCAGACTCATCAGCAGAGTCGTCTTGCCGCTCCCTACCGGTCCAGCAATGACTGACAACTGACCAGGAGGAAACTTGACGTCGATGTTGTGCAGGCAAAAGGCGGATCCGACTGCGATTTCGTCGTCGTCTTCGCTGTAAGTAAACGTCGAATCGGTAAAGCCGATCAGGTTGCTTCGAGTGTGTTTGGACGACGACGGCATCAGTTGCTCGTACTTTGTCGTCTCTTGCTCCTGTAGGAATTTGTCGATTCGTCCAACGGATACCTTTGTAGTGAGGACATTGATGAACATGTCTGGTAGCGCGTCGATGGGCGACCGTAGTGCGTTGAAGAGGGCCAGCGCGGTGAACGCAGTCTCTGCCGGGAGAGGTCGTTTGAAGACGGCAGTGTGAACGGCAAAGGTGACCAGGGTGACTGTCATGGGGAGTCCCATGTATATCGTGGCATTCAAAAGCCAAGCAAAGGCACGATAAACCAAGACTCGCAATTCTCTCTCTCTCGCTTCGTTCAGCCTCTTCTCAAACGGCTTTTCCCAGGCAAAAAACTTGACAGTCTTGATGCAGTTGAGAACCTCGTTGGTCAGATTCAGTCGATTGTCCGTGGCTTCCAACAACATCTTCTGCACCTTGACAAATAGTCGAGCAGTGAGCGTCTGGAGAGGCATGGAGAGTAGAAGGAAAGCAAGACCACAGACGGCGCTCGTTCCCAGCAGCTTGATGAGCAGATAAACACACAAGGCAATCTCGGTAGGTGCTTGAGGAAACAAGAAATGCAAGTACGCTCCTACTTCCGACACTCGAAAGACGTCAATCGCCACCAAATTGTTTAATTCTCCATCCGAAGTTCTCTTGCTACTCTTGCTCCCCTTGCTTGCATCTTCTTCGACACTTTGCTTTTCTTCCTTGGTGAGGCCGCCAGTGTCTCTCCTTCGTAGGGCTTTGTTGACGATCTCAAAGATCAGGATAGCTCTCAAGCGGATACAGATCGTTCGACCGTTGAACAACGCCTGCGATGCGGCAATCGAGGCCATGATTTGACCCAACGCTAGACCCACGGCGTACGTGACTGCCATATGAACGGGCGTGTCGTGTTTGCCTCTCGATCGTTCAGCAATGTAGCTCAGGATATACCGAAGGAAGATGGCCGGCGTTAGAGTGGCCACACCATTGATGAAAGCCCAAAAGACCTGAACAGCAATCAAAGGGAGAAAGTGGATGAACAGTCGAGCACTCAGTGATCTGGTCGAAATTGCCAACCGCTCCTGCTTGACGCTCTTGTTCAAGAGGGGCGTGTCTTCTGCAGGTACAGTCTCTCCTGCATCATCAGCAGGACCATCTTCGCCACCAGAACTCCAACCCTCCTGGTCCGCTAAATTGCCGCTTGAGGATCGGAAGCCTGCTACAACATACGCCGCACGACTTTCGGCTGGTAGGTCTGGTACCGCGTCTAAGGTGAACTGTATCTTGTAGTGCTTGTACAGGAATGGTGTTACAAACCCGAACAAGGCTCTAGAGAAGATTGATGCTCGATTCTGGGGAAAGGGAATCAAAGATTTCGCCTTTTCAGACGTGGTAGCATCTGTGCCGCTGCCATTGATATTTGGTGTGGGCGATCGATCGCCACGAGGAGTAGGAATTGCTGTTCTCGCTTCTCCGACCCACTGCTGAACCCTGATAGTCTTCTGTAAAGCTCGAAGTCGTAGTGGAAGCTTGGTATGTAGTGGGAAGAAAATCGTTGGAATTAAAGTTAGGGTGGACAAGGCCAGCTGCAAGACAGCAAGATACATACTCGACCTTGGAGAATGATGCAGGAGTGTTGATCGTGTGTTGAAGATGGAGCAGATGAATGCGAAAGTGAATAAAAAGGACTTGTGATTGAATAGAGACGCCTTTGAGAAGAGCGTGTGCACACTCAAGATGGAGAGATATGTCCAAAGAGCAGGCCAATACATTTGCCCTTGTCCAAGAGCCACTGCCATGGCACTCGCGATAGCTGACAAGACACTCCCTGCTGCCTCCCAGAATCTCTTCAATCTCTCTATTGAGACATCAGACTGTCGCGATGATGCTTCCTCGAGCGGGTCGGATGCCTTCTCCTCGGAGTTTTTATAGACCTCGTTGAGGAGTACTGCATTTTCGATGTGAAAAATCGCTAGAGCGGCAGCAGAAGAGGCTGACTCAGGTGAACTTGATGCACCGACTGACGAGTACTGGTCACTCCTGGAGTTGGCAGATTGACCTTTGGGAGCTGCTTTGCCGAGTATTCTTGCAAAAACATGATTTCCGTGTCGGGGCATGACGGCTGACAGTACCCGTCTAAGTAGACTAGGTCCTTTGACTGGCCGTTGCACATCTATATTCGAGGAGGCGGGGTCAAGTTGAGCGATTTGTCGTACAGATGCCGCATGTCGACTCTTAAAAGACCGCCGTTGTACAATGAGTAGAAGCAAGGAGATGATGAGAGCAATTAGCGGAAGAAGCTTATTGATCACCTCGTTGCGAACACAAGCTGACCAATCCTGGTGGTCCCAGGGTGATCCCTTGCAAGGCAGTTGAATAGCGGACATTAATGAGAAGTTTAGTCTCTCGAGGTCTATGTCTGAGACCGTATTCAGTGTATGCTTGCCCTTATATAGCCCTTGTCTGCTGCAATCTGTCAATCCCTATTTGGCTTTTTCCCTGCCGCGAAGCAAGTGCTGTGGATTACGTCTCTCTCTGGCGTCGGGAAGAAGCTAGACAGCACAAACTTTTCAGCTGCAACGTATGAGTCAATGTCGAGTCATCGCCATTCCTCGATTGATAGCGTAGTGGAAATTGTGGTTGTTCTTCCCTTCCTCGGGCCTTCTTTCTCTTCTTGCCGTACCTTATCTTGACAACATTTTTTGGCGGACCTTGTGGACGTTGTGCTTCACTAGCGTCTCCTTACGTAAGCCGGCAATTTATTAGAATGCTTGCAAGAACCGTGCGAGGGATCTTGATTCTGCTCAGGAGAGAGCGCGGCTGCTGCTGCTACTACCACCATCTTATGATGCTCTCAGATGACCACCGTGGTGAGCAGCACCAACGTCGATCCTGCTAGCGGCAACAGCATCAACACGCTCATGATCGGCAACAATGTGAATAATCCAGCAAGTGCGCTGGTAGCCTCCGGGCGACCTCCTATCCCGCTGGCGCCGCGACTGACAACTGCATCCACGTCACAGCAAGGTGGTTTGGGCTCGATGACCCCTACCACGACTGGCTTACATCTCCCAGAAGCGTCAGCACCAATGATGCGTGCTCGATCGAGAGGATTGATCCATCGTGCAAGCCAGTCCGCAGCTACACAAGCACTCAATGTTGAGACATCACCTCCGGCCGCTCGTTTCTCAGCATACATACCCGCACTATCTAGTTCGAGATTGCATAGGAGTGCAAGTAGGAAGTGTAGAGACGATCTCGGATGGTACGATCAAGCTGGGATCTCTCTTGGTATGGATGGCTTGACATTGAATCATTCAAAGTCGATGGAAAGGGCGGACATCTTGGCGCGAAAGGGAGAGACTGATGAAGCTAGCTTCGGCATACTTCCACAATTTAGACCAGATGCGGATTTTCCAGGTGAGGTCTTGGTACAGTGTACCGGATCGAATTTTTATGTCCACAGAGCGTGAGTTAGAAGGGGAATAAAATGTAGTCTTTCTCCTAGGCTCATAAGAGAGTACATACCTCGTCGTTCCTCTCGCTCAGAATCCTCTACTTTGCATCGCCCTTTTTCCAAGCTGTGCTAGATGGAGACTGGAAAGAGACACACCCTTCCTTGTACTCGAAGTCGGACACTGAAGACATCGAAGAGGGCGATATGCAGATGGAAAGCGAGACCGAAAAAAGTCTCAACGTAGAAGAGAAGAGGCTAAAAATGGCGAAGGCTTCAACCTCACCTCGAGCTTCCTTTCACACCGCTCACTTCACCATGAACCTTGCAGACGACACTTCAAATGATTATCCTTCCTCGCCTTTGGCGGGAACCCATCATCAGGCCTTCGACATCGACAGAGACGATAGCCGAGACGCTCACGAATGTACACTTTCCCCTTCTTATCAGCAAAAGGTGTGGCGGGAAGTTGACGAAGAAGAGGAAGTCATCGGAAGACTCCAAAGACTGGCGACACCCCCACCTTCCTTCCCAGATCAAGATGACGAATTTGTTGACAACGTAGAGAAAAGCAATGATGTTGGGCTAGTCAAGGCGAAGAATTTGTCTAGCACAAGCAGTGCTGGTCAGGGTCGGAAGAAAGGTGGGGTGATCGCCATAATCGACCTTAGTGAAGAGGAAGCAAGCACTTTTCAAGACTTTCTCAGTCTCATCTATCCGAGTGAGTATGGCAGATGGTGAGCGACCAGTGTAGAGGAAAGGTAAGCCCTGACACTTTCTCTACGTTCGCACGTAATTGCAGATTTGGATCTGACTGTCACCTGGAATAACATCTTTCCCCTCTTCGCCTTCTCTGACAAGTACGAAGTCCCTCACCTCCGACAAGCGTGCATCCTCTTCTTACGAGCTGCCTTGGCTGGTCGGCCCATTGAAGCGATGGCTTTGGCTGAGCGGCATGGAATAGAAGATGTCTATCGAGAAGCCAGTCGTCATGTCTTGGAGAACATGCCCTCTTGGGAACCAGACGAATTAGATATCCTGAACAGTGAAACACTCCTCAAGCTAGAGAGAAAGAGGACGTGGTTCCTGGAGCGACTTCTCAAATTAGGTCTAGCTAATCCAGCAAGAGACTACGAGTGCCATGCTGCTTGTCTTGATCCTTCCCACTGTGCTCGATTGTTGCATGATAGGTGGAGAAGTCAATATGCAAACGCATTCAGGTACGGGCCTCCTCAACCCTCCATCATCTGGAGACATTTGCGAGAATTGGAGACTAGCGGTGGCTCTGCAACCAACCACACCAGCATCTCTGCCTGTCAATCTTCAAGCAAAGCCTGGGTGCAACTTCTATTCGATCGAATGTACGGCTTACCTACCCATGGTACCGTGGTCCCCAAATTCCTATCTATCAAGCTGAAACAAGATTACGGGCCTAGGCCACGACCTCGACCATCCGATGGAGACCCAACCTTTCCTACGTGAAAATATGGTATAGCAAAAATAATAGACAGATAGTGTACATGACCAGATAAAGGAAGAGAACAAGCTCAGTTTCCTCGTCTAACCTGTCGATCGAGTTTCTTGTGAAGCGTGTTCATGAAACGTACGGCAGTCGATCGTTCAAAACGTAGTGACTCCTTTAGATAGACGGGTAGGCGTCCGCTGTCCAGTATCTCGGCATCACGATCAGAATCCAGGGCAGGAACATAGATGAGGTCTTGACGAGGGCGAGAAGATTCAACCGATTCAGACTCTTCTAGTCTCATCTCGAGGCCTGTTGAGACGACGGAGGGCAATCAGAGATCACAAATCAACAATGGATCTGATCCGGTCGGAGAGAAGCTCGGAGGAACTCACTGTAATATCCTGAGCTGCCAAAGATGGCGTGGAAAGCCCGATATGGATGCCCCTCCCGACCTTGTAGAAGCTCGACCTTGCTGACAATCAGACCAGTCAAATCTTCGTACAGCTTGCGCACTGCTCTTTCGTCACTGACACCTAGACCGTTTGTGCTATTCTTGTCTTTGGACGATGCAGATGTTACCTTTGTCGATCGAGTCACCTCTTCTTCAGCATCGTTTTCCCTTACCGCCCAATGCTTACGTTCGTCACTAGTGAGCACACTATCACTGCTCATGCCATTTCCTTTTGTTTGCAGTGAATCTATCTGCTCCTTCAACCTGGTGATGTACTCCTCTGCTTGTCGATCCCGCTGTTCGGCCAGCTTCTTCCACTCGGACAGTCGTTTCTCCGGCGCAGTCTGTCGTACCTCTCTCAGATCGTCAAATTGGCTCTGCACTTGATCCCTTTCGTTTGTTAACTGTGGTGGAAGAGCTTTCAGATCGAGATGTACCCGATGTAAGCTGCATCCACACCGCCATTGTCTCACTCACCAACACCAGCTTTTCTTCCAGTATGAGTTCCCGCTTACTCTTTCGCTGATCACTGTTGTAAGATTGTCCTTGCTCTACTACTTTTACCCGCTTCACAGAAGCTGAGTCACTCGAAGAGCTCGCCAATCTTGCATTCGAGCTTTCTGCCACGGCGTTGATGTTGCTTGAAGTGGAATACGTCTGCCCATTGGAGGAGGCGCCAGTGTTGCTCTTAGGTCTCTTTGGTGCGCTTGACTGGTCTACGCGTTCATCAATTTCAGCTTCCTCGTCATAAGCCTGCTTTGCTTTCCTGGACCTCGCAGTAGGAGCAATGTTCTCCTTGTTGGATGCCGGAGCTGATAGCGAGGTCACTTTAGGCATCGTCAGCCCAGTCCGCAGGCGTGTATGCTGGATAGCTAGGACTTTTGTTACACTGGACGTCACACAACACCACCCTCTTTTAATTCAAAGGACGCGTCGATTCGAAAAGGAATACGCTCTCGACCACGTGGATCCCTTTTCAGCTCACCCACAGCTCCGATGAGAAAGGAAAAAATTAAAAAAGGCGATGGGGAGGGGCAGGAGCTCTTGCGTCATGGGCAGAGGACGAGATTCGGTACAGACATTAAACTTTGATACCGGGTGCGTAAAGTCCAGCAAAGTTTCATCCGACAGAGCGAAAGCTTTTCTTCACACTTCCTCACCATCTCACTTTACCCTTTGTCACTTCTGCTTGTGCATTTTCAAAGAAACATGGCTAATTGGAAGGATCACCTAGCTCTTAAGCTGAGCAACATTGTTGCATTCATTTTCTTTACCGGCTCCAACTCATACGGTGCACTGCCTCCCTTTTTCGCGGGCCCCCACCCTCACTACTTGACACCTGAATGTGAGTTGCCTGTACTGCTTGGTTGAAGTGACATGAAGAGGTGTCTGTATTGACCTCTTGATGGCTTGCACAGCTTGGATCTTTGGAACGTGGGGTATCATCCACCTTCTCTTGATTGGCTTACTCTTTTACCAATTCACCGAGACTGGCTATCACACCGTGATCGAGGGTATTGGCTGGCGATTCCCTTTGCTTTGCGTCTTGACGGCAATTTTCTCCAGCCTGGCAAACTCGCACTCCAATCACTCAAGCACCTCTTTGATCCTGTCCATCTTGGCATTCGTTACGATCATTTTTGTCGGTGCAACTGTGAGCCACATCTATCGATCCATCAAGCTTCACCATCCACCCAAGAATTGTGAGTCTGATGAACGGCACCTTGTCCGCTTAGACGTCTACTGACCGATCGATACTACCATCACTCAGTGCTCGACACCGTCTTTGTTCACATTCCCTTCAGCCTTTTCCATGGATTCTCCGTGGTACTGCTCTTTGTCGCAGGATTCGCTGCCTTTGGTGTGGATGCCAACATGAAACCAGCAGGAATATTTACCAAGATCTTTGTCTTTATTGCTCTTCTGCTCTTGGAAGGAACCGCTGCTGCCTATGTATTTGCAGGACATGGCGATGTGGTAGGAGCCGGTGTCATCAGCCTCTCGCTCTTGGCCATCTTCCAGCATCAAACTGCTTCTCGAGCAGGTGCATTCATTCACTTCTCTGCACTCGCCTTCTTCATCATCTCGCTCATTGCAGTCCTGCGAGCCGCCATCGCTGCTATTCAAGGCAGAAGATCGACCGCCGCCAGCACTGACGAAGAGCGAGCACCGCTTGTTGGCTGAATTGTAGGATTTGATGTGCAAGACAATTAGCAAGTTCGAAAGGGAGGGAAGGAAAAAGGCGGGAAAGAGAGAAGAAGAAAAGAAGAAGGTATGAAATACAGTATTGCACTATGTAGCAGCGAACAGGAAAATTTGATGTTGATGGCAGCGAATAGGAATAGAAGAATTGTTCGGAAGAGATATTCGGCGTGTAGTCCTGTCTTTCTCTGCGGACCTTGATGCAATTACTATCTTTACTGTGACACGACGGGAAGCCTCGATCAGTCCTTCTTTACATCAATCTTGTAAGTCTCTCACAATTCACACTCACGTCTTCTCGCAACGTCTCATTGTCCGAACGCAGCGTGGACAAAGTCAGACTCTCCATGCTACCTTCCGCTTCCCATGACTTCCTCTTGCAAGCTTCCCATTCTATTCTCAAGAAAGTCCAAGCCCACCTTCTGACGATCTCCAATGCTTCCAGGTAGAAAGCGGTCGATTCCAATTCGATGATGTGATGTAGATGACTTGAAAGCTTGAGTGACCACGCGAACCGAAGCAGCAAGTCGCAAGTGACAGCTAATTGGTAGACGATGGGTGGGAAGAGCATGACATGCTCGGGTGATCGTAGGAAGGCACTGCGACTTCGAGAATGATTCGTAGTGCCGCCACCTCCACCGTTTATTTGCGACTGGCCACCGTTGAGTGAGCCGCCCAGCATATGATGAGGTCGAAGATGAGAATTGGTACCGTTGCTGAGAGTGGGTGATCTTTTTCCCGATTCTTTCGTTGGGGAAGTCATGCTGTTGCTGGTGCTGCTACTCTGCTGTTTCGTCATTGGTATGGAGGAGAAGCTCTTCTTGTGAAATGACTTGACGCCTTGTGCTACCATAGTCGATGTGTTTGTCCAGGTTTCCCATCGTAGCATGTCAAGGCCCCAATCGTGGGTGACGTCCCACCAGAATGAGAAGAAACTGTTCAACAAGACAGACAGAATCCATAGGTAAAAGAAAGCAGACGAATTTGTCGTTTCATCTTGGTTCTTGGCATCACCTTGCATGACACTCAACCAAATGACGGGAAAAGCACTGGCGTACTTCGCTGCATTGTAGAGAGGCTTCAAAGGTTTCTCATTCGTTCCGGGAGCAGGCTGTGACATGTTGTATTCAGACAGACACTGTCGCAGTCGTATCGCATAAGGAAGGCTGAGAAATCGCAGGGTTGTGAAGTGCGAGAAGTAACGTAGGATCAGACTCCTCTTCCCATCACAGAAGCTGTCTCTTGACTTCTGTGTACTCACCTGACCAAGATGGGGACGGCAACACTACCCTTCCCGTTCCACCAAGCGGGGGTGTCAGACTTGGGCCACAAGAAACACATTGTCAACCAAAGATCACCGAACACTCTGGCAAAAGAGGTCAGAATATCGGCAAATAAAATCTGCGGAAAGAGGATGACTTGCTTAAAAGAGGGTCGACAGACCAGTAGCAGTTGCTTTCCTAACGCCTTCCTCATCGAACGATACGCAACATCGCCTGGCCAGATCGTCACTACAAAAGCGCCAAAGACGGCGATACTCTGCATAGCTTGAGCATGGCGTCCTCGAGCATGGGCGAATCCTCCAACTTGATCGCCTCCAAAGAAGACGGAGTGGAATGCATAGAGGCGATATGCGATCCAACAGACGCTTGTCCAAATGAGACACATCAGCCCGAGATGAAAAGCAGCCGTCTCTTGAGGTCCGGGATGCCTAAAGTAAACGGCAAGTTCCGTATCTACCGATCCGACCAATGTCCGAGAAGATGAGAAGAGATCCCTCTGACTGTTTGTATTAACGACTGCAGCACCCATCTGCTCCCTTCGGACTTGATGATGCGGTAGTACTTTCACCTTTGTTTCCGGTGACATCAGACCGTCTGCATCTAGACCCAAACGCCTCAAGCCTCTCAGGTTCGCCGACCAGCAAAGTAAGCCCAAAGCTACGAGGAAGAGAATACGAAAAGGGGGTGGTATGAAGACAGAGAAGGGTTCTTGTAGCGGTGCTTCGTTCGTGATTCTTCTCCCTCCCGAAGCTGCTGTACCGATTGATACGGCTGCATTGATGTAGCCAGGCGCTCTTACTCGAGCGTGAGGTCCAAATCCACGAATGTCATCTATGAGAGCGGCCGCTGCATCCACAGTCGCGGGTGCCTGTCCTCTTGACCCTAGAGCGTCTGCTGTTCTTCTGTTCAGTCCCACATTTCGCTTACCGACTACGTTGTCGGCTGGTGTCAGAGCTTTGCGCCTGCGTATCGCCTTGACTGCCTTGTGAACACTATCTGGAGCAGCGAACGAATAGCCAACGTTCCGTACTCGAGCTAGTAGTGACTCGATGAAGTAAGCTGCAATATGCTCTGGCTGTTCAACTTCTTCTCCTACATGTCTGCTCGAATCTCCTACACGCCCGTCATGAGTCCAGGAGATTGGAGACGGGTTTGCAGGAGACGAAAATGCACTAGTATCCCATGAGTAGTGCGGTGATATGAGTTCTACTTGTTTTGGAACTGCCTCGAGAGCATTCCCTGGCGGCATATGGAGGATCGCAGTTGATCGGACTCTCTCGTCCCCGTGTTTGTGAATGTAAATGGGCAGGAGGAGATGTTGACAGGCGGGCAAATAAATGCTTTTGGGAGACTGCCGTAGTGATGATGAAGTATTTGAGGGACGCTGATGAGGAGATCCTATTTTGACGTGCTTCAAATAATGTATGGACGTCGGCGAGTGCGAGCCTGGGCGTGAGGGGGGTTGCGGCGATGGGCAGTGCGTGACAGACGACGGTAGTGACAAGGAGGGGAAAGTGATGGGCCAAAAGCGAGAAGAAATTTAAGCGTTAAGCTCGTACTTAGTGAGTTCGTGGTACTAGTGTAGCGGGACAAACTAATTAAACCTTCAGTGTGGACGATTGGGAAATGACTTTATTTTTAGCCTTTGATCGCGGGTCGCTACTGGCTTTGTCTTGCCTGTGGCCTCACGCCTCTCTTTTCTTGACGCCTTGTCCACAGCAGGGCCCCTTTGCGCCCTTCGACGATCAAACTCACCTGACGTAGAGCATCGGAATTGCAGCTTCGCATCCACATAAGGGCGCAGCGGTCTGATTTTCAACAGTCGGACGTTGGATCGGCGTTGATGGCGATTTAGTAACGCCAAACTCAGCTTTCAGGTGAGCTTGCTTTTGATACGCTTCACTCCCGCCTCTATTCTCAACAATTCTCGTAGCTTGCAACACGCAGAGAGACTGCAGCATTGACCTAGTGTCCGTGGGAGAAGTCTGGGGCCCTCCACAGCTAGGTCGTAGCACATGATACCAGCTCTGGTCCACAGCACGTAGAATCTTGTTGCAGTAAGTATAACAACCTTAGAAGAGGAGAAGGAGTAATGGACGCCTTCCAAGTTCGTCTCGAGTTCTTAGGGCTGCTTCGACGTCTAAATGCATCACAGCAGTCGATTGCCAAGGTAGTCGATTACGCCATTCGATATGCATCAACAGCGTCGGAAGACATCTGGGACTGCGTGCTATCAGAGTGTTTGAAGACGTCTCTCAATGCAAGACTGAACATCCTCTTCCTCATGGACGCTTTGTTGCTGCACATTGTTGATCCGATCGGATTTTCCTCCTCTGTAGCTGGCAGTGGAGCTTCATCGTCGTCCTTGTCGACGGCAAATCTCGCCCAAGCAGCCATGTCGTACCTTGGGCTGGCCACGCGGGATCTCCGCAGAATAGTCTTGCAAGGTATAGTGCCGAGCGACAACTGGGATGCTGTCCGGCTCAATGCCACTAGCACCGAGAAGGTAAGCATCAGTGGTACCATCTATGGAGTACTGTGAAAGGTGCTCACGCTCAAATCCCCAAGCAGGTATTGACGTCTTGGAAACGACTGAATATCTTTGATCGGATCGTGCTGGACGAGATCGTTGACACACTGCAGGTGCGCAAGACAGAACTAAGCAAATTGCCATCTTCGGTGCGGATTAACTTGTCAAAGCAAGACGTGCTGCGACGGATTGAGGAAGATCGAGAAAGGCAGAAGATTTTGAGACAGAGAGCGTGGATATTGCCTGCAAAGTCCTTTTATGATTCTATGCCTGCGATCAAGCCGACCATTCTTGCAATTAACTCCACCAAAGTAAGTGTTCCGACGAAAGAGCACGTCAAAGCTGCAACCACAGATGCGCTGGATGTAGAATTTGACTATGTCTGGGATGATGCAAGCGATTTCAACGAAGACGACTTGCAGAAGATCCAAGAAGATCACGACAACTGGAGGGGCAGCCAATTCGACAAGGTAGTCACCAAGGAAGAGGGCAAGACAAGAGAGCTCGACACAAACGTGGTCAACACCGAATTGGAGGGACGACTGAATGTGACGAAGAAAAGAAAGGCAGATGGCTTCGAACGGACGGACACCTTTGAAGGCAAGAGTTCATCCGCTGACTCATCGTACTCATACCAGCGATCACAGTCGTCGGCACAGCAATACGTGCCGCCACCACGTACTACCACTCCATCAGCTACTCATTTTGGTCAGCGTATGTCTGTTCGGCCACCGCGGTGGTCTCATCAGGGCGGAAGATGATAACGCATTTCTATTTCGGGGAAGTTGTATATGCTAGTGGGCGAAAGGTCCATTTACGCATAGAGAAAAGTAGTGCGCAAAAGGGGAGAAGAGGCACTGTCCGTCAGACCGACCGTCTCCAAGCCTTCCAGAGTGGTAAAGTGACTAGAAAGGCGACTATCAGGGTGCAGGAAGCAACAGAAAAGCTTGGTGCAAAGCATCGCCTACCTCTTTTGCAAGTTGCCGTTGCCATCGCCATTCTTGCTACAGAGTCAACACGGGTGTCGTGAGTGGCGACATAGTCGTTCACGAAGGCAAACAACATGGAGAAGAACAGACTGCCCAGAGCAGCTGCGTAGTTGAGAATGCCGAAATTGCGACCAAACTGAAGTGGCCAAGCTCGCATGATCAACGTCGGAACAATGGTAAAGATAAGACCGTAGCCTAGACCTGTCGCAATGCTGACGATCCACAACCGATCAATGCTATTCAGAGTGAAGCTGGCCGCTCCAAATGACACGCCCAGCAAAGCCAAGCCTAGCAGTAGTAGGGTCAGTCTACTGACTCGGAAGTTGAATAACCGGTCTTTCCAGACCTTGTCGTGTTGACGCTTGCCTCGACTGGGAGAGAGTAGATCCGAAGCTATGCCAACAAAAAGACGGGATGCGGTATTAGCGATGGCGATCAACTGGACCTGACGAGTTCGTGTGATCAAGATTTCTCTCCCAATCTCCTCCTCCTTTTGTGGTGATATTTTACCTGATTGTAAACTGTACACCATGCTTCCAATGCTGCTCATGACCATCTCTGAGCCTCCTACAGCAGCAAAAAGAACAAAAGCTAGCACCCAAGCCGATCTGGTTTTTGAGAATTCCACTAGTGTAAGGACAGGGGCAGTTGCACGATCGTCTTGCGCTCCTTGAAAGTTTGGTGGTGTTGTGTATGCTAATATGCTACTTGCTACAACGGAGGGTGGTCCAGGTAGAAGAGGCGTCGTCTCGTTGGATTGGGTAGAAGTGTCCAAGACGGCTATGACGGATAAATTTGTATCTTCCTCTTCTGCTGGGAGAGAGAGGCCGAATGCTGAGAGTGTGTTAATGATCATCAAGCTCGCTCCAAGGGATGCCAGCCATCGAGGACTGTCTATGTCTCCTGTCTCGGGGTCAGTGAAGAAAGGGAGCGAGGCTATGGAAGATAGGAAGAGTGACGACAAGCTGAAGAGAGTCAATGGTATCGACAGAGCCAGTCCGGGATGTGACTTGAAATGCGCGGAAGACGAGCAAAGAGCAGAGAAGAGGCTGTGTAATGAAAAACGTTGATGTAGTCAGCATGAAGTCTTGCTTAGTCCTCTTCCTCGAAGAGACATCCTATCCTCACCTTGCTGCCACGCCAGCGCCGACAAGGACAAAGAAGACTGCCATTGCAATAAAAGCGGTAGTGTGAGGCTGATTACTCGCACCCGACGCATTCGAAAGCATCGCACTTTGCTCTGTCTTTGCCATAAGAAAGTATCCAGCACCGAAGAGTAAAGCAGCCAAGAGAGAAAGCGGCCGAGGGCCGTAGTTGTCGCTTATTGAGCCCATAAAAGCGGAAGAAGCATACTGTCCTACGACCGCACTTGCCCAAATTGCGTTGGTCTCTGTCAAGGTCAAGCCGAGATCGGCTCCAATCCTTGGTCCGAAGACAGGCCAGCAGCTAGTAGTCATTGCTCATTCTGCTGTCAGTATATGCTGTGTCAGACGAGTCACAGCGTACCATTTCGACTCACAAGATGCTTCCTGCGGTCAACGCATTCGCCGCAATGCTAATCGCAGCCAGCATTCTAGAAGAGCGCATCATGATATCTCTCCTTTGTCAGTGTCTTCTCCCCTCTATGTTATCCTCCTTGCCATGCCTCTCTATGATCGTGCTTGTTGTGATGCGAATCTTACGTAGCCAAAGCTGCGTGCGTCGATACGCAGTACTAATTTGGCCGTGTCAGGCAGGGTTGTTGTATCCCTTGCTCCACTACCTCTTAGTATCGACTCATCTGCCTTACTGGAGGACATTGAGGCCCGTGCGTGCCACTTAATTCGATTTTTTTTTCTTTAATTTGATTGATAGCCCACACCCCTTTTACACCCCTCAGTAGTGTAGATATGTACCAGGTGGTAGGGTAGGCGGGGCAGATGTACGCATTTACCGATTTTGGGAGGTGGGC
Source organism: Exobasidium rhododendri (assembly GCA_026210745.1). Lineage (NCBI taxonomy): Eukaryota > Fungi > Basidiomycota > Exobasidiomycetes > Exobasidiales > Exobasidiaceae > Exobasidium > Exobasidium rhododendri. The sequence continues at coordinate 1,868,545 of CP110631.1, forward strand.
ATCACTGGACTCAGCCGGGGCCGAGCTTATCGCGAGGGCTGAGACTTTGCACCTGAGGTGACCGAGCCGTGTCCTCTTCGGAGGCTACTTCTTTCCACCTCTGTCATCACTACACCTTCGTCCTGCTCGCTCACAAACTTGTATACTCACGCACCACCATCAACGCCTTTTCTCCTAATCATGGATCCAGTCAAGCACGGACTGCCGGGACATGGGTCATATGTTCGCTTCTACAATGTGACAGGTCTTGACAAGGTCCAATCTCAGCCGTTAGACATGTTCGACTTTATGCCTTGCAAGTCGAAATTAGCATTACAGCGAGGTGTCGCGGAGGACGAGAAACTTCCGGCCCTCATCGATAACGGTGAAGATGACGATGACATCGAAGGGATCTACGTTTCAGGACAAGCTGACTATCGAAAGGTGTTCGAGAGCAAAGTAGTCTCGAGATCCCATGCTGTCGTGCGATGGATGCCAACTCAGCAGCAACCTACGTTGATGGATCAGGGATCTACTCACGGAACCTATTTGACTCGCTTGGGTAACGGTGTCGACTTTCCTTCCCTGTCCGGAGTCATCAAATCTGCTAAAGAGGGCAAGAAGCTAGAGATTGGAGTGCTGACACCTTTGCAAGATGGTGACTTGATCCAACTTGGTAAGAGTATCAGTCGCGGCGACACAAGATTCACACCTTTACAATTATTTGTCGAAATATCCACACGCCCACCGTTGCCGTCGAAAGTGTTTGATCTTGACTCGCTTGAATCAGAATTGGAGACGTCAAACGGAAGGAAGCCGGAGAAAAGTAGGCGATCTCTCGATACGCTTAGAGCAACTCTGAAAAGCCGTCTGGCACACATGGCAGAACGCCACAATGTCACGATTGTGTCGGATGACGAGAGTGACTCTGATTCCTCTAAGTCGGTCCAAGCAGTCGATGATCCTCGCGAGGAAGTTTTCAATGGCAAATCTGTGAAAGAAATCGGAAGGGCCTTGACAGCTGTTGAGCAACCTGTTGATTCAGCTGGAGAAGAAGGCGATGATGACGACGACGACGACAATGCTTCGGAGATGCAAGATGAAAGTGAGGAGGAGAACGATGACGAAGATATGAGCGACAAGGACAGTGCCGAGGAGGAAGAGGACGGACCAGAGGAAATCTTGGAGCCATTCGATGCACTCCCATTTCGTCGGCAGGATGGGATGAACGTGCTGGCAGTCGAGGAGGATGGCAACGCAGAAGTGTTTGCTACCATTCTGCAAGATGCGGATGGTCCCGTTGTACCAACGTTATCCGAAGCTGCTGAAGAAGCCATCAAGGCAGCAATCGATCGAGCAACTGAAGCAATCAAAGAGAGTAGTATGGACGACTGTGTAGAGGAAGACTCACAAGGCGATACACCTCTGACGAGCTCCTCAGCGCACGACGACGCCATGATGCAGGACGACGATATGATGATTGTCAGTGCCCCTCCCATAGCACCAGAAGAGATAAGCAAAATGACAACAGTGAAGGCAGAGGACATTCCTGCAATCACATTCGTCTCTTCTTCATTGGCAGGCACAAAGAGGAGCCGTGACGAGACAGAAGAAGCGCAAGTCGTTTCCGAGAAAGAAGAAGCTCCCTCGCCTGGCCTTGTTGATACGACTGTCAGTAGCGTGCTCTCACCTCCTCATCCTCCTCAGAAGAAGGTGAAGCGAGTAGGGGCGGCTTTTGGTATTGGTATGGCTACCGGTCTCATTGCAGGAGTTGTAGGCACCTTTGTAGGACTCAGCTCCTTTGCTCTGAGCGAGATTTGACCTATGGTGTTTCTCAACTCTACATGTCTGGTGGGCACTATTCCTTCTTGTATATCAATGTGTTCTTATTTTCCTCATTCTCTCAACATGTACCTTCTTCCTTTTCAATCTCCAATATAATGGTATCGCACACACTCCAAGCTACTGTACTCACCCTTATACATCTCCTCAAAAGGGAACTACGGTGGAGAAACACGGCTTCAATTTACAACCACTTTATTCGTACTTATCATTACATCGCATCGACTAAACTCTTCAGCTCTGTTTCGCTTAGCAATCTGAATTGACCGCTGGGCCTTCCGTCTTTCGTCTTCCTTGGGGTCACGACTCCCAACTGCACATTTCGTTCATCCAGCTTTTCTTCCATGACTTGTTTCAGTACTCGTAGTGTGAGGAGACTAGCTTCATGCAGTGACATGTCCTGCGGGTCATGCATTTCTAGAGGTGAGCCAACATTTCAAGAAGGACCCCATACCGAACTTCTTTTCTGCAGCTCACCTTCTTATATTTGTCTTGCAGCTCTCCTTGTGCTCCCTCCGAACCGCTTCCAATTGCCTTGGCATCGTAACGTACAAATGTTCCAGAAGGGTCGGCGTGATATCTAGAAGGCGGCGTGTAGGCTTAATTAGCCTTCAGATAAAGATACGTGGCTCTTCTTCAATGACTACTGCTGTCTCACTCACAATTGAGGACCCTTTTCGTCAATTCCAGCAATCAGGAGAGCTACACCGAAAGGCCGACTCATGAGAGCTTCATCATCGTGTGTTGATTCACCAAATCGCAAAGCCAAATCACACACCGCCTGTGTCACACTTGACACCTTAATTTCCTCATCATATGTAAAAGCGTGATTCTGTTGACATATGCGAGATAGGCTTCAGCTAGGGGCGATCGTGTTTCTCTCTACCTGACGATGCATGGAAGTAACTTACCTGGCTGGTGACTCGAGCGTGCTCGATCATAGTCCTGGCATCAGCAGTCAAACCGCTCATGGCGCACCCAAGATGTGCGTCAATCTCCATTATCTTTTCGATTGAAGTCGCCTCTAACAGCTTTGACTGGACTCTCTTCTCCACCCCTAGAACGACACCTTCTGGTGTGGATATTCCAATTGTTGTACTGCCTAATTTGATAGCTTCGATTGCATACTCGACTTGGAACAATCTGCCCTCCGGTGAGAATGTATTGACACCTCTGTCTGTAAATCAGAAGACATAGTGCGATGAATCAGCACACAAGGATACCAATCAGTCTTTCATGTCCCTATCTCCTCGACTCACCATATTCCGATCTGGTGAGGAACATCTTGGCTTCTCGGTGTGGTATCGTCAGCGAAAGGCGAACTACCACCACTCTTCCCTAAATCTACTTGGTGTACCTTTCTTTACGTGGCCTGAGCGACGTCGAGGGCCGCGAAGCCTTCTAAATGATCACGTGGCTTAGGCTTCGGGTGTTGGAAGTCGACGTGCATGCATGTATGGAGGGAGGAGGAGGGGGTAAACGTAGCTTGGTGAAATCACCGCCTGGACTCGGGTTTGGGACTGTTGAGTGTATTGGAGTGGAGATCGTCTTTGCCAGCCGGACGTTATTCAACAGACTTGAATCGCCTTTCGCCTCGCTCTCGCTTCGATCGCGGACGTGAAATCCACACAACTCTGTGCAATTCGCAACACAATTAGACGGACGCAAATTGAGCTGGCGTGCAAGGACTTCATCGATTGGGATACCTCGGAAGGCACTACCACGCTCCCATACCAGCTCACACTTCAAAACTCGTCTGTTCATCGCAGAGAGACTCGCTCACGATGGTAAGTGCCGCGAATTTTGGTCTGTGATTGGCTTGCTACGATGGCTAATATCGCTCCCACCTTTGCGGTTTGCAGGACTTCGATGACATGTGAGATGACGTCTAGACGAGCCAGCGTATATAATCGTGACTGACTCTCGCTTCTACGTCTACAACAGCGGCAGTCGCCTCGCCAATCTGACGATGTACGACGTCAAGCAGCTTTACACAACAGCCAAAAACTACGCCCTCAACATCTCTGAGATCGAAGCGAAAGTCAACGAAGCGACTAGCGATGATCCCTGGGGCGCTTCCTCGACTTTGATGCAAGAGATTGCAGCAGCAACACAAAACTTTCAAGACTTCAACGAGATCATGCCAGCCATATATCGAAACTTTATGGAGAAGGAGGCTAGGGAATGGAGACAAATCTATAAGGTGAGTCTAATTGACACGTAGCCCAGGAGGGAAGTAGGGTGAATGACAAAAGTACTCATCCTACTTCTCATTTAGGCCCTTCAACTTCTCGAGTACCTCACCAAGCACGGTTCAGAAAGGGTGGTGGATGATGCTCGATCTCATTTGGGTACTATTAAAATCCTTCGCAATTTCCATTACATCGATGAAGCAGGCAAAGATCAAGGATTGAATGTGCGAAATAGAGCAAAAGAGATTGCCGAACTATTGTCTGACGTTGAAAGGATTCGTCAAGAGCGGCGAAAGGCCCGAGCCAACAAGCAAAAGTATCAAGGCGCCAGCAATTCCGACTTTGTTCCAGGCAGTGGATCAGGCAGATATGGAGGATTTGGAAGTGAAAGCGCCTATGGCGGAGGAGGATACAACGGAGGCAGTGGTGGGGGAGGAGGGGGTAGCAGTAGCGCGCCAAGGAGGGAAAGCTTTGACGAATACGATGCCGGTGAGGACGACGATGGCGGTAGGAAGGCACCCGCTGCAGTGACCTCAACAAGTCGACGGAATGGAGGCCACTCTAGTGGCGCAAAAGCAGCGCCTCCCAAGAAGCAAGAAAAAGTAGTTGATCTGTTCAGCTTCGATGACGACGAACCAGCACCCACTCCAGCCTCCAAAGCAAATGTCACTTCAGCAGCGCCCATCGATGCATTTGACGACTTTGATGACTTCCAAGCAGCTCCTTCTGCTGCTCCTGTCCCTTCATCAAGGCCTGCAGCTTCTATCGCTGCTGCTTCCGCCTCTAAGAATGCAAAAGGCAGCGTCTTTGACTTCCTAGGAGAAGGCGATTTGGTGCCAGCTCCAAGTGCTCAGCCTTCACTTTCTGCTGCACGACTCACCCCTTCCACGGCACCTCTGCAACCACAACGAAGCATCTCTGGCAGTACTGCAGGATCAGCTGTGCCTCCAAAGGGCAATGCTTCTTCGCTCAATTTTGACGATCTCTGGGCTACTTCTGCAGGCAAGTCGAGCACGACGAATTCAAACGACAACAAGGGGAAAATGACCATGGCCGAGATGGCAAAGCAAAAAAGTAGCTCTGCCGTATGGGGTGGCTCGACTCCACAGCAGAAGAAGTCGGACCCTTTTGACTTTCTGTAATAGAAGGAATCATGCGTTACCGAGAGCAGTCGTCACCTTCAATCATTAGTTCTGAAATATGGATGTTGTTCACTCGTTGATCGCACAGTACGAATCAGAAGGAGAATGACCTTCGAAGATGTGTGAGGAATAATTTCATTAAGTTGGATGAATTTTTGATGGTACAATTGAACTAGAATTGAAGCAGATTAGGGGTGACCGCTAGTGAGACGATTGACGGTTCTGTAAGTTTGAGGAGACGGTAAAATTGGTTCGATGGGGCGAGTCTCTCTGGTTAATGCCGCTTTGATCGACTAGTAGAGTTGCCTCGGCGTACATGAGCTTGTAGCGGACAAGCTGTCACACAAGAAGAAGAGGAGGAGGAGGGGAAAAGGAACACTAGTCAGTCGACACTTTACTTTTCTTTTCTCCTTCTTCGATCTCAAGGGGAATAGATATCAATGCTCACCTCTTCCGCCATTTCTTCCTTTGCTATTTTTGTCATGACAACGTTCTTGACTAGATCAACGTGCTCTTGCTGAACAGCTCCTAGTTGATCTTCTAGATTCTTCACTTTTGCTTGCAGATTCTTATTCTGAATCTTGAGACTTTCAATCTCTCTTCGATGAGCTGTTGCAATCTTCACCTGCTCCGCAAAGTCAGAAGCATAACTGTCGAGCATGAAAGGGGTGATCTGGAATTCAAAAGCATCTCGAACGAACTCATTCACTCGGTAGCCTCTTCTTTCCTTGTCATTGCCGCTGCCTTCCCCTCCGCCGGACTTTCCTCTGAAACCGCCGCCACCGCCTCCTCCACCACCACCACCACCACCACCACCATCATCGCCTTCTTCTTCTCCTTCTCTCGTCTTGTAAATATCAAAGATTCTTGCTGCTAATAGGGGCACGGCTTCTTCAAAATTCATCTCAAGGAGTTGATCTTCATTCTTCTTCATCAGTGCGAGCGCAAATCGAAAGAGAGCTTCGATTCCCTCCGCGAAAACAGAGTCCAAGATCCGGAAGCAGATGTTCAATGGCGATCGATACGAAAAGAGTGTCATGAACCAGCCACTGGCGTACATGGAACTCTTGACACCCGATCGAACAAGGTGTCGATGAAGAAGGGGCAGCGTTTCTTCCAAGAGTCGATCGAACTGAAACAGTCGAAGTTGCAAAGCAGGCATATTGGGGACAAAGTGACCACGTAGGTCATAACTCTTCATCAGTCGGACTAACGTGGAAAATGCTTCTTCTACCGGCATGTTGAGTAAGAGCGGTCCAACAACAAACTGCATACCTTGACAGTAGCCACACTCTTCGTCATACAGTGAGTAGGCTTTCACGACGTTGAAGAGATCTTCTTGGCCGTTTCCTTGACCTTCCTTGAAGTAATCTTCAGACGGGAACGTTCTTGCCAGGTCTTTTCGTATCATCTTCTCATGCGGACTCGTTTGATTCAGGTAAAAGGCGTAGATGATCTCCATCTCCTCGTCCTTGCTGCTACTCATCAATTGCCACATCATCCCTCGTAGAGCGCCTGGTATCCCAGCCTGTATGGCCTGACTAAGCTGACGAGGTTGCGTTTGAGCAATAGCTTGATAGTTTCCTATCACCATGCCCCAAAAGTCCCAATTGATGCCCTCATGCTCAGGCGCGGCCGCAGCGATCAGAACCTCTTCTCTCTCAGAGGATAACAGCGAAGAGGAAGATGCACTCTTCGACATCGACGTTCGATCGACGAGCTCACCGACTGCTCTTGTAGAGCCACTACTCTCTCGAGAATGACTATATCTAAGTTCGTTGAGTCTTTCCTTTATTCTCTCCGTGCCTTCTATGCTTGATCTATGATCGCCTTCTGCTTGAGTCAGACGTGCGTTCTGTCTTGCCAAGAATTCGGTCTGGGTGTACAAGGATGGGAGAGCGTCCGTATTCGTGCGAGGTGCATTGGCTGCCAAGATTGTAGGAGCTGAGATTGTGTCTCTCTTAGACTCTAAGGGCGCCGTTGTACTGAGAGAGACGGTGGAGAAGCGATTCGTCTGAGAGGTGGTCGGGGTGCTCAATCCTACTTCTGACTCGGGATTCATAGAGATTGTGGAGAAGCGTTTCGGTTCAGCTCCATCGATTTGTGGGTGCGAATTTATTTTGGATCCTCCTGGAGTTAGATCCGTCAGACTACCACCTTCATCATCAAAGGGATTGTTGATTGTCTCACTCGGGTCCAAGAGAGACAGAGCGCCTTTGGAAGAAAGCGTCTGTTCCTTGTCGTTGATGAGATCCGCTACTGCCATTGCGCCGCTGTCCTCCTCTGCATCTTCTTTGACTTGGATAGTCTGATCGCCTTCGTCTTCTACAGCGTCATTCTCAAGTCTTTCTGCTTTCGTACCCACAGCACTATCATCATAATCTACAATTCGCCCACTGTCGCGATCTTGTCGAGTTCGTCTAATCGAAGAAGTACTAGGACTAACGTTCTGGCTGGCATTTCGAATCTCATTGCGACCTGCTGGTGCAGAGACACTGCTCCCAGGTAGACTACCGCCATCGCTCTGAAATCTGGACATTAATGCCGCCACACCAGTGCCTTTCCCTTTTGAAAGTTTGCTGACAGTGGAAGCTGATCCGATGCTGTCACTGACAGGCAATGCGAGGGCAGCAGGTGTTTGAGAAGCGTCACTGATGTCTATAGCGGATGTTCCTGCCGAGGTGCCTGTGTCTCCTCGCTCGACTTTGTTGGAGATCTCTGCTGGCATCTGTGAATTTAAGGCTGTTGTTGGCGAACCATCTGCAGCATCTTCGAATGAACGATCATCGTCACTGAAAGCTGGCGATGACGATAGCGAAAGATCTCCCGGCATGGTATGTCGACGCGGGTAATGGTAGCGCCTCGAGTGTTCTAACGGCGCAACACTTTTGCTCTTCCAGTACGCGTGTGCTTACAAGCGCTGGACCCTGTCGAGGTTCACCAAGCAAGGTAGAGAGAGATTTTGCCAGTAGGTACAATATAAATTACCTAGAAGCGTATCTTGCTAGGTGGAGCTAGCATAGATGCCACGTGTGGCGCCTTGCCAAATCTATAGGGAGTACAAGAGTGGGTAGCAGTCTAGACCCTACCGAGGTAATCACTGCTTTCAGAAGCTTCTCCACCACATCCAAAGATGACAGACGAATCAGACGTAGGCGGTGCCGTTCCAAAAGAACAGAGGCAAGGATGGGGTCAGGTATGTCAAGAAGAGGGACTCGAGACCGTGCAAAGAGGGATGGCGCGGATGGTCTGATGGAGAAAACCGTCTCTACTCCACAGTTCATCAAGACGATTGCTTCCTTTTCCGGCGATCTATCCAGCTTGACTGCACCATCCTTCATCTTATCACCTGTAAGGTAAGTGGTGGAGGGATGGAAAGACCAGTAGCGATCCCCTCTGACATGTTTTTCTCGAAAACGCTTCACAGCTTGACTGAATACCCCTCCTTCTGGGGAGAGCATCCAGACTCTTTCGCTGCCTGCTCGCAGGGAAAGGACGATGTGGAGCAGATGGTCAATGTCTTGAAATGGTTCATCGGAACGCTAAAGGGCCAGTATATGTCTCGTAATACCAGTATGGGAAGCGAGAAGAAGGTAAGAGCGGGATTATATCGGGTGAGGCCAACGTGAACAATCGAATTTACTTGATAAAGTCCCTCCAGCCCCTTAATCCTATCTTGGGAGAGCTTTTCATGGGAGCTTGGCCTGATAAGAACAACCGAGGCGAAACAAAATTGGTCTCTGAGCAAGGTAAGAAGAAGTTCTCCTCTCTCGTGCCTGCTACGGTAGTGAGGCTGACTGTGTCTTTCATGTCTCACGAACCCTCTTTAGTTTCTCACCACCCTCCCGTCACTGCCTACCTCTTGGCCAACGAAAAGGCAGGCGTCACATTAGAAGGACACAGTGGACAGAAGTCTTCATTCAGTGGACGATCAATCAGCGTCAAGCAAGTTGGTCATGCCATTCTGCGAGTTCCTAGTACGGATAAGAAAGGAGAAACTCTTTACCTCATTACCTTGCCCCACCTCATCATCGAAGGGATCGTGTGGGGAAGTCCTTACATTGAGCTGTCACACGCAAGCCACATTTGCTCTTCCACTGGATACTTGGCTACTATCAATTATTCCGGCAAGGGTTACTTTTCAGGAAAAGCTCACTGTTTCAAATCGACCATCTCCCCCGTCAGCCAGCCTAGCCACGCTCTTTACACGATTGAAGGTGAATGGAGCGGAGTGTCCAAGTTCAAGGGAGCCAGTCCATCGAAAGGAAAAGATGCCGTCTTCTGGGAAGCCACTTCGGAGCGAGAAGAGATTGACGTCGAGCCAATAGAAAAGCAAGGAGAAATGGAGAGCAGAAAAGTATGGCAAAAGACTGCAGAGGGTATCAGAAGTCAGAATTATGACGCAGCTAGCAAAGACAAGACCAGGATAGAGGTGAGTAGGTAGCGCTTGAATTCGTATCGGTCTGGAAGCTTACTCCCCTTCTTCGGTCCTCTTTCCCTCTCCTCCACAGAACGAGCAGCGTCAGAAGCGCAAAGACGAGTTGGCTCAAAGCACACCTCACCAATTAGAGCACTTTGTTCACGTAGACGATGACAAGGAGTACGCCCATCTGATCGGCCAATTCGGTGGAAAGCCCCCTCACGAAGAAGCCTACCGGCGCAAACAAAGGGTATACTGAGGACATTGCGCCCCACCCTTCGCCCTTTTCTTCTGTCTCCACTACAAGCCTCGCACCCAGAGATGTCTCCCCGTGATGCTCCCATCAATCTTATTCCTTGAGACCACGACAGATCCAGTACATTTCGCTACTCTCCTTACGGCTCGCTGCCACCTTCTTGGCTTGAACTTTCTCAAAGTAAGCTTGAAGTCTGTCTTTTCGAAATGCTTGTGCTTCGGGCGAGTCAAAGTATTTGACGACGAACCATCCTTTCGGATCTAGCACTCGCTTTGCAAACTCAAAGGCTGCTTCGATGAGATCCAGTGATGCCTGGTTGTCTCTTATTGAATTGCCAGAAGTATTCGCTGGGCGATTGGAGAAGGAGACGCTATGCAGGTTCAGTATGTCTCTTTCCAATCTCTCCTCGAAGATTTCCTTAATCAGATTCGTGCTTTCTCACCCATCATGTCGCTCAGCACTACATCGATGGTGGTATCGTCACTTTCGCGCAAGAGATCATATAATTCGTCTTGAACAGCTAGAGTGGTAAAGTCACCCTTGATGAAAGAAAGCCTCTCTGAACCCCCTTTGCTGCTACTGCTCGTTCTGACCTGATTGTCCAAGTCGAGCAAGTCTAGGGAAAACACACGACCTTTGTTACTTCCCATCTTTTCCAAAGCAACTTGAGTCCATCCTCCTGGACTTGCGCCTAAATCCACCACTGTCTTTGCTTTGCGAAGGAACCGATAGCTTTCATTCAATTGAGTCAACTTGAACGCAGATCGCGAGACATAATTTGACTCTATCCTGGAGCGAACGAAGGAGTCGCTCTTCTGTCGAGCAAGATCTATATGATTCAAGTGCAGCAGCAGCAGCAGCAGCAGCAGCAGCAGCGACAGTAGTGATGACAAATTAGTGAAGATAGAAGTAGAAATGTCAGCAAATGATCAGCCCGGAATCGTGAGCCGGACGTCTTACTTACAGCGTGAGGAAGAGCCACTTTTGGACGAGGCACTACGAGCGTATGGTGTCTCGCTGCTCTGAGTTCGGATCAAGCTTTGCCATGAACACTTAAGCTTTGACCTCATCAAGCGGCAACCTGGCCAGAACAAGAAGATTGATCAGATGGATGTGGAGAGAGAAGCCCACGACTGGGTTCAATCTTCTCATCTTTTACAATTTACTACTGGACACGCTCTCAAAAAGAATGGGGGGGGGGGACATTGGGGGTGTGCGCTTCTCACACGGAGGATTGCCGTCATGTCGATGATCTCAGAGCGACCTAAGGGGAGGAGCACAAGCAGTCTCCTAGATACGGAAGGTACGAACAGCAACGCGATGGGCTCCCCATTTTCGATTCTCTACTCCCGTCAAGCAGACATCCGCCCTACTCGCTCTCTCAAAGCAAAAGATGACTTGTCGATGGTATGCTAATGTACACTTCTTTGATGAGTTGACGGACAAGTGGGCGGTGCAACAGTCGATCACATGTCCCCCATCTCGGTGTCCTCTGTTGCAACCCGCCCCGGCGTCCTCCCTGCCCCATCTACTGCGCGTTGCAGCTCATCCCCATTCACCCAGGAAAAATCATCCTCCTCCTCTTCGTCGAATTCGACGTCTCTTGCTGTGCTTTGGGAATGTTGATACTGCGCATATAAGTCTTCGTCTTCATCTATCATATCCGCAGGTGGCTCGATCTCTTGATTAAGGCAAGGACAACAAGGGAAAAATTAGATCAGTGCCCAAGAAGAGATTCACCATGGAGGAAAGTTTCTCACCATGCAAAATGCAACTGGCTGCTTCCTCCCTCTTGATCTCCTCTTCCAACCACGCCACTTCATCAGGATCAAGCCATCCAACTTGCATTTGGCCACTTCGCTCTTGGTCACGAAGCATTCGTTTGTAGTCGCCGGCCAGTATCCGTCGAGCCATCTGTGTGAACGAAGCGTTCAGAGTGGCACCACCGTCAGAGCATTGTCACACTCAGAGACGCACGCTTCAGTCAGACTCTGAGCTCACCTCCATCTCTCGGTCATTCATATTTGCCTCTTCATAGTCTGAACTACTCAAATCATCGCTGCAAAGTACGAGCCTGTGCTTTTCCTTGTCATGCTGCTCTTCATCGCTATCTACATCCTTTATGCCACGATGGCTCCTGCTTTGAGATATCATACGAGCGCGGTCCTTCCTGCGATCTTTTGCCATGGCTTCTTGACATTTCAGTCGGAATTGCTGCTTGATCAAGCGGGCTGATGAGCTTCCTTCGGGCTCATTGTCACCAGATCGACTCAAGGCGAGTGGACCTGGTGTGAGCATTGGACGAGTTGAGGGCCGCTTGCTGGTCCTTTGGGATGCCAAAGGGATAAGGGCCCTTTGAGGTCGAGTGAGCGATGACTTGACAACGCTGGAAGGGGCATGCGCTGCAGTCAAAAACTCGGCTTCATCCTCGTCGTCGTCATCGTCGTCTTCCTCCCCACCCGTGTGAGAAGAGCCAAATCTAGTAGAAGGTGACGCTGAGGAAGACGAAGACTGAGCCAGTGGTGATGACATTGAAGTCCCAAAATATGGACGCTGAGCACCGATCTGGTGCTGCCGAGGTGTCTGTGGGCGGCGGGCTCCGAGAGCGCTGCTCATATGTGGTGCCGTAGGGGTGTGACTGAATGCTTCAAGGCGTGTAGATGGCATATTCACCTTTCTCCACCCTCCGACGGTCAATTTTAAATTGAAGCTCGGGGTCGCGTGTAGAGACGCGCGACGCGCAAAGATTCTGGTGTTTCCAATGCAACAAGATCGAGTAAGGAGAAAGGCTTTGGGACACACATCTCCCTCTCTTCCACCGTCCTCCCTGGTACTCACACACGATCTCTGTCGAAAGCTGCTCCTGCCATGGCGCAGAGAGGAGGCAAGACTTTTGGTCTGACATCGTCGTCAGGCAGGGGGCGTGGTGCATTCAAGAGAAGAGGAGGAAGCAGTGGTCAAGCTGGGAGTCATTCTGACTTTGACAAGAGAAACAAGAACCAGGATCAGCAAAAGGCATCAAGTTCACTTGTAAAAGGGGCCTTTGATGACGCCACTTCAGCGGAAGATCGATTCAGGGAGGCAGCTGCTCAAGATGAAATCGATTCAAAGATGGGATTCGAAAGGCTGGATCAAGGCGAGAGCAAGGAAGCCTGGTTAGTCAACATGCACCCTACCATCACCGTCGATGCACCCCTGGATGGACCTATACATGCTTCAGGGAAGAGCGCAGTGGACTACTACTTTATTCAAGATGATGCGAGTATGTTTAAAGTGACGATCCCATATCAACCATACTTTCTGGTAGGATGTAGGATCGGCACGGAAGGAATAGTGGAAGATTGGCTTCGACGGAAGTACGAAGGTCTTATTGCAACAACGTCAAGGGAAGCGAAGGAAGACCTGAAGCTGCCCAATCACCTTGTCGGACTACACCGAGAATTCATCAAGCTCAATTTTCACAATATCCAAGACCTGATGTCCGTTCGGAAAGAGCTTTTGCCGTTGGCAACCAAGGCACAGAAGAACAAAGATGCAGTCGACACATATGCAGCAGCACTCGAAGAGAACGAGGAATCGTCCTACTCTGCAGCTATGAGCATAGAGATGGAAGTGGACACGGAGGGATGGGTGAGGAGCAAGAAAGGTAAAGGGCAGGCCAAGGTGGGGCAGACTAGAATGGATCCAGAGGAGTGCATCAACGATCTGCGTGAATACGACGTGCCATACTACCTACGGGTGGCCATCGACAATGGTGCGTGGTTCGGGCTGGCGTTTAATGAAAACAGAGAGCTCTATTCTAAATTCCTGCTTCTCCTCTCTATCCCTCTCCTGCAGACATCAGAGTGGGGCTGTGGTACAACGTCAGTTTCGACTCCGGTCACATCAGCCTGACGTCCGTGCCTAGCAGAGTGAAGCGTGCCGAACCGACTGTCTTGGCGTACGACATCGAGACGACGAAGCTGCCGCTCAAGTTCCCTGATGCAGAGACGGACAGCATCATGATGATCTCGTACATGATCGATGGCCAGGGATTTCTCATCACCAATCGGGAGATCGTCAGCGAGGACATCGATGACTTTGAGTATTCGCCCAAGGAAGAGTATGAAGGCCCTTTCATCATCTTCAACGAAGTAAACGAGGAGGCGCTGCTCCGAAGGTTCTTCTCCCATTTCAGAGAGGCGAGGCCGACGATTGTTGCAACATACAACGGTGACTCTTTCGACTTTCCCTTTGTAGAAGCAAGAGCGACGTTCCATGGCCTGAGCATGCTTGACGAGATTGGCTTCCAAAAGGACAACGAAGGCGAATACAAGAGTAGAACGACGGCGCATATGGACTGCTTTCGATGGGTGAAGAGAGACTCTTACCTGCCTCAGGGAAGTCAAGGTCTCAAGGCGGTGACAGTAGCCAAGCTGGGGTATGATCCCATGGAGCTCGATCCAGAACTCATGACGCCCTATGCCATGGAACAGCCTCAGATCCTGGCACAGTATTCCGTGTCTGATGCGGTTGCCACGTACTACCTCTACATGAAGTACGTGCATCCTTTCATCTTCAGTCTTTGCAACATCATTCCGCTCAATCCGGATGAGGTGCTTCGAAAGGGCAGTGGAACGCTGTGTGAAACACTGCTCATGGTGCAGGCGTACAAGGGAAACATCATCATGCCGAACAGACACACTGATCCCATTGGAAACACCTACAAAGGCCATCTCCTAGAGTCGGAGACATACGTTGGAGGGCATGTAGAGGCACTAGAGGCGGGCGTATTTCGAAGTGACATTCCTACGCACTTCAAGGTAGATCCCACTGCACTGGAAGAGCTCATTCGCGATCTTGACAAGGCACTGCAATTCAGCATCACAGAAGAGAGCAAGATGGCGATGGACGACATTACAAACTACGACGAAGTGAAGGCGCAGGTGCAGGTCATGCTCGAGAAGTTGCGCGATGAGCCAAACCTACAGATTGAGCCGCTCATCTACCATTTGGATGTGGCGGCAATGTACCCGAATATCATGTTGTCGAATCGACTGCAACCAGATGCCGTTGTAGAGGAAGCCGCTTGTGCTACGTGCGACTACAATCGACCTGGAATGACGTGCAACAAAAAGATGCAGTGGTCATGGCGAGGAGAGTACTTTCCGGCAAAGAGAGACGAGGTCAACATGATCCGAAACGCACTCTCCAACGAGCAATTCCCACCAAAGTACGCGGAAGGGACCAAGAGATCCTTCCACGAGCTGGGCAACGCCGAACAGACAGTCATGCTACATAAGAGGGTGGGCGACTACAGTCGAAAGGTGTATCGAAAGACGCACGAAACAAAGATTGTCACTCGAGAGACTATCGTTTGTCAGCGGGAGAATCCGTTCTACATTGACACCGTGCGAGACTTCCGGGATCGTCGATACGAATACAAAGGGTTGCACAAGACGTGGAAGAAGAATCTGGATGCGGCAAACACCGGCGTTTCCAATGGCACAGCCGGACTGGCCGAAGTGATGGAGGCAAAGAAGATGATCGTGCTCTATGACTCGCTGCAGATGGCTCACAAGTGTATTCTGAACTCCTTCTACGGATACGTGATGCGAAAGGGAGCTCGATGGTACTCGATGGAAATGGCAGGAATCACCTGCCTGACCGGTGCGACGATTATCCAGCTAGCGAAAGACCTGGTCGATAGGATCGGAAGGCCGCTCGAATTGGACACGGACGGGATATGGTGTATGCTACCAGGCAACTTTCCCGAGAATTTCCAGTTCAAGACCAAGAACGGCAAGGGACTTTCCATCTCCTACCCGTGCACCATGCTGAATCACCTCGTTCATCAGCGTTTCACGAATCACCAGTATCATCAACTGGTGGACAAGAGTACGGGTCGGTATGAAGTGCACAGTGAAAACTCCATCTTCTTTGAGCTGGATGGACCGTACCGAGCGATGATCTTGCCGTCCAGCAAGGAAGAAGACAAGCTGCTCAAGAAGAGGTACGCCGTCTTTGAACACGATGGCACCCTTGCCGAACTGAAAGGGTTCGAAGTGAAGAGAAGAGGTGAACTTCAGCTCATCAAAGACTTTCAGAAACAGATCTTTGAGAAGTTCTTGTTGGGCACGACGTTGGTCGAGTGTTATGCAGCAGTCGCAAAGGTAGCCGATCAATGGCTGGACGTGCTCTTCTCCAAGGGATCCACCCTGCATGATGAAGAGCTGATTGACCTGATTGCGGAAAACAAGAGCATGTCCAAGACGCTGGTAGAATACGGAAAACAAAAGTCCACTGCCATCACCACCGCCAAGCGACTTGCCGAGTTCCTAGGCGCTCAGATGGTCAAGAATAAAGGACTGGCTTGCAAGTTCATCATCAGTGAGAAGCCTCATGGTGCGCCTGTCACGGAACGAGCGGTTCCGGTGGCCATCTTCAACGCAGAGCCCAGCATCAAGCAGTACTACCTACGGAAGTTTCTGCGCGATGATTCGTTGCACGACTTTGATCTACGGAACATCCTCGACTGGAAGTACTACATTGAGCGGTTCGGTGGAGTCATTCAGAAGCTGATTACGATTCCAGCGGCGATGCAAAGGGTCACTAATCCCGTACCCCGTATCCGACACCCAGATTGGCTCTTCAAGCGGGTAGCAGCGAGTGACGACAAATTTCAGCAGCGCAAGCTGACCGACATGTTCAAGGGTAGCGTGGGTGAGAAGAGGATCATTCAGCCATTTAGCAGTAAAGTGAGCAGCATCAAGAGGAGGGCTCTGGAATATGAAGTCATCGAGGTGGACGATGTGCTCCCCGACATGCACCAAGACTATCCTGGCTGGCTTCGAGTGATGAAGAAGCGATGGAGGAAGGCGAGAATGAAGCGGGCAAGGGGTGATCTTCCCGCAGCCGCGACAGCTCTACCGCAGTCCTCTTCCACCACCAACCTGTTCGCCAAGAAAGCGAGAGATATGGCTACTGCCGTGTGGGACATTGTGCAGATCAGTCCTACTTCTCGACTGGGCGAATTCCGGCTGTGGATCTCGATCGACAGTCGCCTTCACGTCCTCAAGATTCGAATTCCCCGCACTTTCTACATCAACTTCAAGTCGTTGCCCGCAGAAGGCACGTTCAGCGACATCTACAAAGCCGAGAGTGTCGTCCGCTCTCTGCCTAGAGGTGTGACGTGTCGGCACCTGTTCAAGATTACCGTCGACGAGGACATCTACACTGCGGCACAATTGCACTTTTCCACGTTGATGAACCACCCCAATGTAGAAGGTGTATATGAGCTGCAAGTGCCCTTGGACGTTCGAGCGCTGATCAAGTTGGGCTCGTGCTGCTCAATCGACGCAAAGGCAAGGAGCAGATTCAGCAGAGGACTTGACTTTGGCTTTGAAATGGACGATCTCGTCAAGGCGCAGCATCCTTCGATTGAGAAACACAGGTACTTGTCAGGTGGGGCAGGTCTTCAACACGTCTATCTCTGGCACGGTGGAAAGGACTCTCGTCATGTGATGGGGATCTTCTCGCCCAACGGTAAGCTCACGATCCACGTCGTCGACTCCGCTGGGATTCGTCAGCTGCCGGCGTTGGAACCGATGTACAAGGAGAGGATGGCCAAGTGGATGGAGTTAGGTGGGAGAAAGAGTGGCAACATCAACCAGGACGGAAGCGGAGCGTTCCATTACAGAGAAGAGATTGAGATTGAACTCAAATTACACACTACAAGGCAACGAGCGTGGAAGGTGATTGCGAAAGAGTTACTGCAAATCAAGCGAGAGTCTGTTCTGTCCACCATGCTCACGGTGACGAGCAACCAGGATCAAGGCTACTATGAAGCGGCGCTAGGCTCCTATACCATGAATGAGTTCCCTCTTCTGCTCTTCAATGCTGGGCCGTTGGACAACAACTTTCCCACACTAGGCTGGCAGGTGTATGCGGTCAAGAGGATGATGGGTGTCTATCTGCGACAGGGGTTCCTAGTCCAGGAGTATTTGAAGATGTCAAGTCAGTTTGACATACCGATCGGCAACTTTCGGCCAGGGAACTTCTCCATCTTTGCGTCGGACATTGACTTTGCCCGTCGCTTGGCAAAGAGTGACATGCTGTTGTGGTGGAGTGAGAGAACGGAAGGGCCAGATTTGGGAGGCCTGCAGCTGGATGGTAATTTTGTCGACTCGTCCAACAGCTCCATTGCGACCTCTCCTAGCACGCTGGAAATCTCGAAACCTGGATCGTACAACAACGTAGTCTTTGAGATCACGATTGGAGACTTGGCCATGAATGCCTTGCTTCAAAGTGCCGGGATCAACGAGATGGAAGGCTCGAAAGCAAGTGGTTCGATGGCCTTTGATAACACGTCTCACAACCTCGACGAATATGCAAACGGCACCGTGCCGGACAGCGCTTCGATCGGTGCAAGTGTGGTGACCTCGCAGGTGTTCTGGACGATGAAGAACATGGTGAAGAGTTGGTACGTTGAAAAGATTCGGAACAAGAATCTCGGCATCTCTAACGCACTAGCCGACGGATTCTGGAAATGGATGAACAGTGAAAAGAGTAGCCTCTTTGAGCCTGCGATTGTCGGCTTCATGAACGAGCTTATGAAGAAGACGTTGCTGCAGCTGCTGGGAGAGTGTAAGAGGCTGGGCGCTTCGATTATATACGCTAGCTTCGGTAGGCTCTTCTTGCTTACGAGCAAGCCAACGGCAGGCAGTGCAGCCGCCTATGGTCGCTACCTCATCAGTGCGCTCACTTCAAGGGACCTCTTCAAGCACTTGGACATGAAGATTGACCACCACTGGGAATATCTGCTGTGGATGGACCCAGCTAACTTTGGTGGGGTGATATGTCAAAATCCAGAGGAGGTCTTTGAGAATGAGGCGCAGTACAGAGGGAAAGAATTCGTCGTGGACATGCAGTGGAACATCTCCACCTTCTTGCCGATGCCGATCCGCAAACGATTCAGTCAAATCGTCGCTACCTTTATCAGGAAGTTGTATGAAAGCAAGAGGAAGCTGATGTCGAGTCGTCTGGCCGATCGAACGCCGTTGATGCTTCTTTCCGCTGATGGCAACAACACTGGCAACGGAGCAGGAGCAGGAGAAGGAGAGGACGAACAGAAGACCGTTGACAGCGAAGACACAAAGGCAGCAAAGCTCTTGCTCAGTCAATGGGTGACGCGGAAGATGCTGCACTATGTGGACGAGATTCAACGACTTTCCGCTCACGGGACTGTGTGGGAGTGGCCCCTCCTTCCAGGCCGCGACAATCAGCATGTTGGCAGTGACAATGTCAAAGACGATACCTCGGTTGCTCTCGAGTTTGTAAAGACAACGATGGCCGTGTTCAGTCTGCATCGAGAGGCAAGTGTAGAGGTGGGGGTCTGTCGAAGGAATGTGTTGGACATTCTCGGAGTCAGTGAATTCAGTGCGATTGCAGAGTTCAAGAACCCATGTGAGAGCTTGATCTTGCAGGGCGTCGTTTGCCAATTCTGCAACGAAGATCGAAATTTCGACTTTTGTCGTGACCCCGACCTGCTTCACCCGGTCGCCAGCACTGCAACGATCGGTCATCGTCATCAGCAAGGCGGCGGCGTTGTCTGGAAGTGCACAAAGTGCCAATGTCCCTACGATAAGATGGACATCGAAATGAAGCTGTGTGCTATGGCAACCGAATGCATAAGCACATTCTGCCTACAAGATTTGAGGTGTCAAAAATGCGATCGACTGAAAGAAGGAAATGTAGGGCTGTATTGCTCCTGTTCAGGAACGTGGGGTTTGACAGTCACCAGGAAAGATAGTCGAAAGCGATTGGAGAACATGCGAAGAGTGGCACGGTATCACAAGCTGAGCATATTGGAGGAAGCGGTGGAAGAGCTGCTGGAGCAGTGTTGAGAGAGGGAGATTGGAGGAGAGAGTTGTAGGTTGTACTTGTAGTGGAAAGTCGTCGTCATCATCATCGTCATCATCGTCATCATCATCATAATTCATAAGGTAGAAATAATCAAGTGTCAAGGGTTGGGTATGCTGCACAAGTGACCCCACTATTGGAGGCGCTGAATGCCCTTGTCGTATGTTCCACTATGGGCTGTCTGAGATGAAAAGTATCTTTGAAGGCTGACGAGGTTGCGAGAATGTGACTTGTTGAATTGCCATTTGACGATCGGAAAGAGCACTGAAGACGGGCATGTCAAGGTTGCCTTTTCAACCACTTTGCACCTGCTAATTTCATCTCTTGATCCTTCTTCGTTGTCCTCATTAGAGGCGGATGCGTGATGATCGTCGTCGATGTCGAAGGTGTTGCTGACATGGACTCCATGAGAAGCATACGAATCCCAAGAGCAACCGGTCTTGGTGCGAGTGAACTTCATCTTGAATTCCGACTTGGAGACGAAGGGAATAGACAGGTTCTCAATCACTATGGGGTCCCACCACGAGAATGAAAGAGAGGGCACAGGCGTGAGAAGTTGATAAAAAAGTAAGTCGCTCCTACTCGAGTCTCACCTGACCACTCCTCTGTTTCGGTACCAGGCACGAATTGGGTATTCGACTGCACCTCGAGCTCGACGATGCGGAGGTACTGAACCGGCTGCTCTTGAAACAGCTTCAGGACTATAGAGGGCGGTGCGGAGAAAGCAGTCCTCTCTGTCCGTGTGTACGTTGGCATATTCAGGCGCTATCTATTGCCGGCAATCATGAGAGGGGGAGGTGCTCTGCAAGATGTAATTAGTCCGGGGGTGGTACAATGATGGTGTGTGGAGAAGGATAAGAAAGTGTAAAAGAGGTCGGATTTTAGAGTTTGTCTCTTCATATCGAGTGTGCTTCAGGGTGTGTTGGCTGAACGCTGAGCGGATGATGGGGCAATCTTTCTCGCTCTCACCGTGATCTTGTCAGGCGTACATAATGAGCGAAACTTCTATCAGATACTATGTCAAAAAATAAAAGAGGAAGAAGTAGTTGCGATTGAATGTTAAGTCTATGCTAGATTTGGTATATGGAGGAGCTCTATGGTGACACTATTTTCAGGATGTGGGTAACGATGCAAAGTATTGCTGAAGCTTGATGTTGTTTTCGGCGTGAGATTTATCCAGCTGCCATTTGACAAGATGGTAGACGTAGAACGGACAAGTCATCGTTGCTTCCCCAATCGCATAGCATTCCCTTGCCTCCTCCCCTTTGCCCTCTGCCTGTATTTTGGAGCCAGTTTCTTCTTCCGCTTCGTGTACAGTGTATGTAGTGTCTACGTACACACCCAAAGCTGCCCACGATTCCCACTTCGAACCCCTTGGTAGTCTAGTGTATCTTGCCTTGAAGCGAGTTTCACGTATGAATGGAATCGAAAGCTTTTCGACAACTGCGTGAAGGTGAGATGCTCACTGCTTCAGCACCGCTCCACCCAATGGTGATTTTCGCCATCCAGCTTAGCTCACCAGTACACTCTCCTGACCCAGGAATCTCCTTCTCCTCTACCTGAACTCCGATGATGTCAAGATGCTTGAGTGGCTCATCTTGAAGTAGCTCCAGAACGACGGAGGCGGGGGCCGCTAGAATCACTCTTTCTTTTCGCTTAAACGTCGGCATAGAGCCCGTGGGGGATGTTGTTAATGACCCACTCAGTCGTGCAGAAGAGAACGTGAAGCAGGCATTCGAAAGGGAGGAGTGTGAGACGACGTAGTTACTTCCAATGGCGTGGTGGGGGAAATCAGGAGGTTATACTCAAAAGTTGAAAATTAATCAGACGTGAGTAATTTCGCTTTAGGGGTCGCCGCGTACTGTATGTAGTCCTCAGCAAGGATCGACAGAAAGGGCATGAATCCGTGAGTGAAGCCGCTCTTCACTTCAAACGGCGACTCTGGGGAATATGTGTCTATGAGAGAAAGGTAATAAAGGGGTAACATACAAAGAAATGAAGCCATTTGAGGTCCGACAGAAAGTAGAAGAGAAAGGGAGAGGAGGCTAGATGACGCCGGTGGTGTGAACAGTGCAGTCCACGCTAGCATACAGCAATCAACTGAAATACTCCTGGAGATTCTTGTGGGTCCTCTCCTGCGTACTGGGAAGCTGCCACTTGACAGCATGAAAGGCGAAAAAGGGCGCTTCACATGTTACCTTTTCGGTTGCAATACATTCTTCTTCGTTTATCGTTTCGACTGTCCAAGTGTGAGTTGAAGTGATTCCCAGACCTGCATCGATGGTCCACTTGGCGCCGGTCTCTGTCTTTTCAATCTTAGCTGTGTACTTTGGTTTGGGTAGCATAGGAATACTGTCCTTCGAGATTGCTGATCAGTGGCGAAGATTGCCTCAGTACAAGAAGGATGGGTACACTTTGCAGACGGCATACACTTACCATGCCATAGCCCGGTATCTTCAACGTAATGAATCGAGTCTTCTTCGCTACTGCCACTCGCGACTAGAAATTTTCTGGCATCTTGTAGCAACGGTATGACGTCCTTACTCCCCACAGTGAAAGTTGTAGTTTTCTCGAGCTGAAATTGCATGCTGGCTATTGATGTTTGGGGGGGGGGAAATACCGATAGGCTGATCGTCGGATGGTGTGCAAGCGTTGAGACATCTTCAATCCCAGTGCATTTTGTCTCTTTTTTTGGCTTTCGATGACCCGTGCGAGCGAGACGTGCACTGGCTCATGAATCCTCACCGACAAGGTCGCGTTCAATTTTGTCTTCTTAATTCCTTGCTACGATACTCTCGAAGTGACACATTGTCTAGCTCTCTCAGAGGCCTAAGAGTCCCGTTTCCTCTGGTGGTAGAGCTTGCGGTCCTGCGCGAGAAAGGTCCCCTTAGCGATGTCTTCCAGGTCGTCACATAGCGTTCAGGCGCTTCTTGAGAAGGTACGAGATCGCGTGCGACCTAAACTTGATGACGTTCTGCTGACCACCTCTCCGTTTCGATCATCTTGTAGATGAATTCACCTGATGCTGACTTCAGGCAAGCTTAAATAGTGTGCGTGTCAACTGAGCAGATATGCTGACCTACGGCAACTTTCCGACCCCCACAGATATATGGCGTTGAGCGATCTCATGGCGGAGGCTAGGAAAGATGGCTTCAATGCCGTCGATGAGCGGACTGAAGGTAGTACAATTGCAAAGGTTTTGGACCTCATCAAGGACAAAAATGGCGAGGTGAAAAATATGAGCGTGAAATGGTGAATAGCAGAATCGTACAGTATCGGTGTACAAGAAGATGGCTGAGATGTTTATTTTATGCCTTCACAGTCTCGGTCTCCTGTGCAAGATGGTCAAGGAGAAGCAACTACAGGTCATTCTCGACAAGCTAGTCGAGTACATATCATCGAAGGAGGAAGAGTTGCGTGATATTGCTTCTCTCGGACTCAAGACTGTCATGTCAGAGATTCCAGCGGACAGCGCTCTGGCAGCTCGAGCAGGCAGCAATCTGACACCAAAATTGCTCAACCAGATAGCTGATGTGAGTACTGCTGTAGAGGGGGTTCACCGTGTCCCGCCACTAACGAGTCTTCATCTTTCCTTTCACTTTGATTTTCTGCAGCCAAACGCTTCTCAGGAGGTCCTTATCGATTCGCTCGATGTTCTTGCGGACTTTTTCACCCGCTTTCCAGCTATCATTGCCAAGGATGTAGAGCTGCAAAAAAGAACACTCAAGACGTTGGTGAATGCACTCGCAAACAACAGAGCGGCCGTTAGGAAGAGAGCCATGCTTGCTCTGAGCGCTCTAGGATCCTGTTCCACATCGGAAGTGTTTACCACCCTGGCGGAATTTATAGCCTCAGCACTTTCTAAGAGTACCACCAATGTCGAGCTGCAAAAGGTCGTAGTTCAATTGCAGGGTGCTTTGGCAAAGACATGCCCACGAAGACTCGGTCGACGACTACCAGACTTCATGCCGAGACTATTGAACATCACTACCAGTGAAAAGGCGGAAGAGGAGGATGAGCTTCGAGAGGCCTGCCTTCAAAGTATGGAGAATATCGTTCTTCGTTGTCCCACTGAAGTGACGCCTTTCATCACGCAGATAGTAGATATCTCCATTCTCCTCCTGAAGCACGACCCGAATTATGCAGGTGGTGATGGATCGGATGACGAGATGATGGACAATGATGATCTCGAGCAAGTTGATGATGATATCGTCGATGATGGCGATTATTCAGACGATGACGATATATCATGGAAAGTTCGAAGAGGGTCAGCTAAGTTGCTGGCCATCATCATTTCGACACGATCAGAACTTCTCTTTTCTATGAACGCTGTCGTCTGTCCAGCATTGGTCATGCGCTTCTCAGAGCGAGAAGAGAGCGTCCGATTGGAGATCTTGCAGACCTTCATCACACTCTTGCGTCAGGTGCAACTGTACGGTGGATCACCACAAGCCACGGAAGTGATGAGACAATCACCCGGAGCTTTGAAGCGTAAATGGGATGAAGAAGAGTCAATGCAGGAGATTGCTTCTTCAGAAGGCTCACCTGCCAATCAAATCAAAGCGTTAGAGCCGGCGATTGCCAAAGCACTATCGAAAGAGCTCTTGTCCAAATCGATGGCTACTCGCTTTTTAAGCTACTCAGTATTGAGGGAGTTGATGGTCGTCTTGAGAGGTGGGCTCGAAGATCACGTTGCACTGCTATTGAGTCAAACGCTCAAGTCACTCAAGGGAATCGATTCTCTGAGTGGATCAAGTGCTAATTTAAAGGCAGAGGTCCTCTCCTTTTTGCAACTCCTCTTCCGCTTCCATTCCTCCAGCTATTACGAAGATCAATTGGATCAACTTGTGCCCTTCATTGTCTCTGTCATCAACGACAAACTGCATCGAGACACCATCGAAGGCCTCAACGTCAGCACAGAGCTCGTCAAGGTACTTCGACCGACCCACGAAGTAGGTGCTTTGTCTGGTCGGTTCCAAAAGTACATACTCGATCTATACACTGCCACTACAAGTCGTATCATGCGAACTGACTCTGATCAAGAAATTAAAGAAAAAGCCATTGCGAATTTGGGAGCTCTGTTGGCACACGCTGGTGATGACCTGGTCGGCAAGTATGAAGAATGTCTGCCGCTGATTTTGGAAAGAGTAGGCAACGAAGTGACACGATTGGCGGCAGTCAAGGTCATCGAACAGGTCGCTTCCTCTCCCGTCTGCAAAGGGCCACAAATGGAAGCTTTCACCATCAAAGCAATCGATGAGGTCGCCGTCCTGCTGCGCAAAAACAATCGGATCCTTCGTTTAGCAGCCTTCCACTGTCTCATAGCCTTGATCTCCCGATCTGGAAGTGCTCTGAGGGAGGAATCTGCCGATCTAATCGTGCGAGAGATCGAGCCTCTGTTGGCACAAGAGAGCAATTTGAACCTCGTCGCAGTCGCATTGCAAAGTATCAACCTGATACTCGATTCAAAGCGAGCCGTTCCGACGATCGAGAACACCATCTTGCCAGACATCTACCTTCTTATCCGCTCGCCGCTGTTGCAAGGCGTGGCACTTGACTCGATCCTCGCCTTCCTGATCTACTTTCTCACTATCGACACGTCCAAGGCACCGGTGGTCGTTACCTCTTTGTTGAACACTATCCAGCTTTCTCACTTTCAAACTCAACAATACTCTACTGTAGCACAATGCATTGGAGCAGTAGGGAAGGCCGTCCCCACTACAGCAAAGGAGAGCATTGCACGCGTAGAAAAGGTCTTTGCAGAAAGCAAAGAAAGCGCGGAAATCTACTTCCATCTTCTGATCGTAGGCGAAGTGGGCCGCATTCAAGATCTGAGCAAGGACCAAGCTCTGCTCAATATGATCCTGACATTCTACGAAGCGCCGTCTGAAGAGATCAAGAGTGCAGCTGCTTTTGCCATGGGAAATATGGCAGTCGGCAACCTGGATGCATTCCTGCCCATCATCGAAAAGCAGATTCGCGATGAAAATGCAAAGAGACGACTTCTTTCTTTGCAAGCCCTCAAGGAACTCATAAGTCACGGTAGTGTTGAGCAGCTTATCGTGATAGCCGATCGTATTTGGGCTCCTCTGTTTGAGATATGTGCCACAAAGGACGAAGCAATACAGAACATCGGGGCAGAGTGTCTAGCCAGGCTTACACTCACCAACCCCACGTACTACCTTGCTCAACTTCAGAATCGAATCCAAGATCCTACGCCATCAACGCGAGCTTCTGTTGTCGCTGCTCTTCGTTTTATTTTGACGGAAACGACGACGACGTACGATGATCTTTTGGCTCCCACCATCGTTGACTTTCTCAGTCTGATCAAAGATGAATCCTTGGAAGTTCGAAAGAACGCCATGTTTGCTTTCAACGCTGCTGCTCACAATCGACCTGGTCTTATCAGGAACCACCTCACCAGCCTCTTACCTATGCTGTATCAAGAGACGATTCCTCGACCAGAGCTATTGAGAAAGGTCGCCATGGGACCGTTTACCGTGACTACTGATGACGGACTTGATCTGCGAAAGAATGCTTTCGAGACAATGTACACCCTCTTGGATACTTGCTTTGGGAAGATCATCCTTTCGGATTACATTGAACGTGTCATCGCAGGGCTTAAAGATGAAGATGGAATCAAGGTTCTGTCCTCTCTCATGCTTGTTCGGTTGGCCAGCGTGGCGCCAGTGCAGGTAGCTCAACGTGAGTTGGCAAGATTAGGCAGTACGTGTTGATAACAGGGAGGTGTCTGACTCCAGGATCTTTTATCTCTCTACCTTTCTACGCACAGATCTGGACGAAGTCGTCGAGCCAATCACATCGACTCTCAAGGTGAAGCTGAAGGATCAGGCTACCAAGCAAGATGTAGAAAAGTCGACTGAATTGCAGCGATCCTTGTTTCGAGGTAAGTCGTCCGCACTGTAGATTGCTGACGGTCAGGCTGCTTATCGTCCCTCTTTCCTGACGACAGCCATGGTGGCTCTCGAGAAGACGCCTCATTCTGCTGCTAAGTTCCAAGCGCTCCTCCGTGATGCTAGAGCTAGCAGTCCTCTATTCCGCGAAGTCGAATCGCACTTTGTTACCACTAGCAACAACTGGGACCGGGCAAGTGCGATAGACATCTGATCATAAATCGAAGATGCCGCCCACGCTTGCCCAGTCACGATGTGTGTGTGAGAATGTTCATCAAATACCACCTCATCCATATAATCCAATACATGACCTTGTACATGCGCTCATTCACATTTGAGTGTCTGCTCCCGGCATGACCACGGTGCATTCACTTTCAAACATCAGTGAACAGAAGTGTAGGGTCAAGTATGTGACATCTGGAGAAATCTGCACCAGGCTTGCCCACGTGTATATGCTGGTGCTCGCGTCGGCCTTGACCCCTCCAAATGAGATTGAAGTTGAAATTGCTTGTGTTAGTGGACTTCGACCCGCCCCTTTCGTCTTCAAGTCAGTCTTACCATCAACGCCAGCCGGGAAAGGAAAGGTCGCAAACAGATCGGAGGAGAAGGGAACTAGCGTAGTCACACACAGCTCGTTACACTTACATCCTCGACGTATCAGGGAACGATTCGATTTGAAAAATTAAAAGGCCACCTCACAGAAGCTGCCTCAAGCCTACGCTTACTACGACAACAAGAAGAAGAAGAAAGACTGTTGCATTCCACCGGACAAGAACCCTTCCTTTGCTACAGGTGCTACGCGGACGCAATATGGGTAACCTATGCAGTTGCTGTGAGTCTTTTGAGGTCGATTACATTGCGATTCTTGATACGAATGAACTCTGACCGTGTCTGCATGTGCTTGATCACACAGGTGGACGATCACGAAGCGCTCAATACGAGCCTTTGTTGCTAGACAATGAGCGTGACGCTGTGGCCGACCTACTACAATACCTTGAAAGTGAGTGTAGGAGGGGCCGATGAAATCACTGGCCATGTAATTGATTCTGTATGTGTCCCCCCCTGGCCTCGCCCCACAGACCGATCCGAAACAAATTTCTTCACCGGTGACCCACTTCGAAGTCTCAGTACGCTATCATTCAGCGACAATGTCGACTTGCAACGTTCGGCTGCTTTAGCCTTTGCAGAGATCACAGAGAAGGAAGTCAGGGAAGTAGGAAGAGATACCTTGGAACCTATCATGTTTCTTCTTCAAAGCCATGATGTAGAGGTGCAAAGAGCTGCAAGTGCTGCTTTGGGTAATCTGGCTGTCAATTGTGAGTCGAGTTGGCTTTTCTGCGATGACTTTGATGGTGCGGGCTGACCAACAATACACCTCTGTGCCCTCATCTTTAGCGGAGAACAAGCTTCTCATTGTCAAACTAGGTGGACTGGAGCCGCTCATTCGCCAGATGTTGAGTCCCAATGTAGAAGTACAGTGCAACGCAGTGGGCTGCATCACCAATCTGGCTACTCATGGTAAGCGACATACTCCAAATCCAAGAAAGACATGTCCCAAACTGACTCTCCCTTCCCTAACCCAAATTGCAGACGACAACAAGACGAAGATTGCAAAGTCGGGAGCTTTGGTGCCATTGACCAGACTAGCGCGCTCAAAGGACATGAGAGTGCAACGAAATGCGACTGGTGCTCTTCTCAACATGACTCATAGCGACGAAAATCGACAGCAATTGGTCAACGCAGGCGCGATTCCTGTTCTTGTTGGTCTCTTGGGAAGTTCCGATACCGATGTACAATACTACTGCACGACGGCGTTGAGCAATATTGCAGTCGACGGACTCAACCGAAAGAAGCTGGCACAAACGGAGCCAAAATTGGTACAAAATCTGATAGGATTGATGGACAGCTCCAGCCTCAAAGTTCAGTGTCAGTCAGCTCTCGCCCTACGAAATCTAGCAAGTGACGAAAAGTACCAAACAGAAATCGTCCGATCAGGAGGACTGCCTCCTTTGCTTCGATTACTTCGATCAAGCTTCCTGCCATTGATATTATCAGCAGCTGCTTGCGTGCGGAATGTCTCCATCCACCCCCTCAACGAAAGCCCGATCATAGATGCAGGATTCTTGCATCCTTTGATTGATCTGCTCAGCCATGAAGACAATGAGGAGATTCAATGCCACGCCATTTCGACTCTGCGAAACTTGGCAGCATCCTCGGAGCGGAACAAGACGGCAATCGTGGAAGCAGGTGCTGTAGAACGAATCAAGGAATTGGTGCTGAGTGTGCCGTTGAGTGTGCAGAGTGAAATGACGGCTTGCTTAGCTGTCTTGGCACTCAGTGAGGATCTCAAACCACAGCTGCTTGAAATGGGCATCTGTGAGGTCTTGATCCCTCTGACTCTCAGCCCAAGTGTGGAAGTGCAAGGAAACAGTGCAGCCGCGATTGGAAATCTATCGTCGAAATCGGACGATTATGAAAGCTTCAACAATGTTTGGATGGAACCTGATGGAGGATTACATGGCTACTTGGTTCGCTTCTTGGAGTCGAATGACCAGACCTTCCAACATATTGCCGTCTGGACAATCGTCCAGCTGTTGGAATCAGGCGATACCACCTTGGAAGAGAATGTTCGAAAGAGTGAGAAGCTCTTGCCATTGATTCGAACTTTGGCACAACAAGAAGGTGGAGATGGTAGTGGTGGCAGACCGTCCAGTGAAATCGAAGGTAGCGAAGATGGAGGCGATGCCGAGGCAGAGATCAGCAGCCTAGCGAAGAAGGTTCAAGAGATTCTTTTGGATTCGCAAGAGAGGTAAAACTCGGCTCCCCTTGATGAATGAAAGGTGGCCCCACTCTTCCTTCCCCTTTTACCTTCCCCGCGTCTCCTATCATGTAGTACCCTTCTCCACTCTTTGAGTACGCCCGCTCTCCGTCTTGATCTTCCCTTGTATCTCAAATCATTTCGTACTGATGTCCCTTACTCTCTATCCTTCTATCCTGTCTGCGCCAATCTCATCATAGGTCTATATGTGCCTGCTTGGCCGATTGGAAGCGGCATGAAAGATTACAAGGCAGTCGCTCCTTCAAAGGGATACGCCTGCATTGGACCACAGTTGCGTAACTTTGCCCTTCTCTCGTTCACCAATCGATCGAGTGAGGTAGTAACGGGCCAACTCGACTTCATCTGGTGATAGGTGAGCTCCTGCTGATCGAAGGAGACCTACTGTGCTCAATCGATCGTTTCTGGCTGCCACAAATAGAGGCGTGTGGTTGCTATAGTCTCTAGTGTGCACAATGTAGCCCGACTCTAGCAACGACCGAACAACGTCATCATGGCCCAAGGCAGAGGCTGTGTGAAGTGGGCTGGTCGAGGGGTTGGATCGTCTGCTGGTAGATGGTTTGCTAGAAGGGGCATCTGAAAGTAGTTGATCTTGACGATGAAGGTGCACTTTGAGACTCGCCACGTCATTCTTTTGCGACGATAGTTGGATCAGGTCTGTTGGGTACGAGGGGAAGAATGTCAGTCGCTCGTCATCTTCTTCGGCCATTACGCCATCTGAACCCCCCTCTCACACACTCACAGGGCAGCACAGCTCTCTCTGCGTCCAATGCCAGAGTGTCTAAGTTGTCGTCGGAGGAGGCGATGGCATGATTGCTGTCGTGTTCTAGAATGATCCTTTCCAACAGTGATTTTGCACTTCCTTCTCCCCTTGAATCTTTGTCTTCACTGCTGTCCATCGTCACTTTCCTCCTTTCCGTCAATTCTCCTCGAAGACTTCTTCCCATCAACACTCTAATCTCTTCGATGCTCATCTCATCCTTTCCTAGCAGGTATTCCAGTTTCGTTAGAGCACATTCAGGGGTCATATCTCCACCGGCCACTACGCCCACCTTTTCCAATTTCTTGCCGACCTCGTAGATTGAGCTAACTTCCCCTCGTATGCATTGACTTATGTTTACAATGACTATGCCTCTTTCCTTTGTTGCCAATTCGAACACTCGCAGTAGGTCTGGCTTAGTAGGGGCATTTCCAGCTCCAAATGAATGCAGGATAACTCCTTTGATGGGTGCCTTGAAGAAATTTTCTATAGTCTCGACTTGTAGACCAGGAAACAGACGAAGCAGCACGACTTGATGAGACATCTTGTTGTGCGCCCGAAAAGGAAGCAAATGCGTCGGCCTTCGTATGAGGGCCTCATCGACTTCGATCTTGATCCCGGCCTTGGCAAGCGGTGGAAAGTTGGGCGAGTCAAAAGCCTCTAGGGACGAATTGGATAGCTTTGACACTCGATTACCTCGAAACAAGGTGGAAGCAAAGAACAAAGTCACTTCCGGAATGGGATGAGAAGATGCCAAGATGAGCGCTCCCAAGACGTTCTCGATGGCATCGTTTCGCAATTCCGAAAGGGGAACTTGCGCTCCAGTTAGAATGACAGGTTTGCCAAGATTTTCTAACAACATGCTAATGGCAGAGGAAGTGTAGCTCATCGTGTCTGTACCATGCAAGATGATAAAAGCGTCGAACGACTGGTAATTGAGGTCAATGTCGGCTACTAGTCGAAGCCAATCTTTGGTCTCCATGTTGCTTGAATCGAGCAGCGGATCATATTCCAGGACAGTGTACCTCGTCCGCCTCTTTCCACCCTCTGTGACAATGGGAGTTACCATGGTAGGCAGCAGTAGCTCTAGTTGACCATTTTGATTAATGCTATGTCTGACTGCGTTCTTCGTAAAGGTTCCCAAGGGAGAAGAAGAGAGAACCTTGACAGGTGGGCAAAAGGACTG
Source organism: Exobasidium rhododendri (assembly GCA_026210745.1). NCBI lineage: Eukaryota > Fungi > Basidiomycota > Exobasidiomycetes > Exobasidiales > Exobasidiaceae > Exobasidium > Exobasidium rhododendri. The sequence continues at coordinate 1,899,972 of CP110631.1, forward strand.
AAATGCTGTTGACCCGATCGCAGGACTAATACTGTTAGTGACATTCGACAGGGTCGTCTGCTGTTGGGGAGGTGACGACGGATGCTTGGGTGTATTTGACCCGCTTGAAGGTCTGCTATACGCTTCCGTCCACTGTAAATTTGTCGAATCAAAACGATCAGATCTACCGGCGACTATCGCTTTGCTGCCTTCGCTTCTTTGAATTTCTCACCGCCTTGTATCGCTCTGTTGTATCGCTCCAGCTGAAGATCGAGTCGCCATTTGGATCGTGAAATCTGCTCTGGGTTCGTAGGGTTTCTACAGAGTCTCCTGCCTTTTCAGACGAGTAGTGTACTCTCATGCTTCCTTACAATGATGCTCACCTGTCAGGAAACCGGGATAAGGTACGTATCCATGGATTGGATGCCTGACCATACCGAGGGTCCCCCCACAGTAGAGAATCAGAATCTTGCTTTCGTCTGAACATTGGATTACACCGAGTTGAGCTTCAACTCCCCATCATCTCTGCGCGTCACTCACCCATCTCCCTCCTCTCTGATCTCCGTGCTGGAGCAGCAAGATCAAGGAAGATATTGGCAAGGCGATTAGGAAGACCAGAAAAAAAAACTCTAAATCCTCCTCTCTTCTCTGTCACTTCTATACGTCTCCACGCGGGCACCGATTCTGGGCGGCGCGAGTTTTAGAGTGTTGGTTTAGTACCTCTCGAGACAACGGCGGAAGTCAAAGTGGTATCCAAGTCCTACGACAGGCGGACCCCGATTGCAGTACTCTTTGATCCGCCCAAGTAGGAACACCTCTGTCGGGCGAGGGGTATCGGTCTGAATCCGCCTACATCTCATTCGGTGCTCTGTATCGGCTTGACGTCGATCTGTATCACCTCTTTACCTCCGCATTCGACTGCACTTTCTCACCCCTTCGACCGCATCATCTTCGAGCAAGGCAACTGACCTTCCCCTCATCTGGCACAGAGGCGCTGCAGCTCAGCGACGAACTAAACTCTGCACTAGATCCCTCTCTCGAACTTCGGCATTAACTCACTCAGTCTCGAATACCCCGATTTGCTCAAGATTAGCACAGAGTACTTTGCATCATCTCTAGAAACGCAAAGGGACCATCATGTCCGCAGATCTGAAGAAAATAATTCAGACAACCTCGCAGGACATCTTTTACCTCGGTTCACCATACACAGGAGAGCATGCAGCAAACGAGGGTCGGATGGGGAGCCTTTACAGTGACAGTAATTCATCCGACGAATGTTCAAGAGACAGGAGTGTGGACTCCTACACCAACGACACGATCGTGTCAAATGGTGGGATGACTCCAAGGAACGGATTAGGCTTGTCGAATGACGACGAGGAAGAGAACGAGGTGAAAGAGCTATCTATGTCGTCAATTGCAGGTCTTGAGCCTCCGACGGTACCACCAAAGAGCATCCCAGTAGATCAGGGACTTCCTTCACTTCCTCCTAAGCGATCTGAGGTGCTGCAGAAAGAGACGTCCCCCTCCCCGTCAAGGTCGCCAGCGATGCCGCAATACACTTCAAAGACACCAAGTAGAAACAACAGCTTCACTCGCGGAACTCCAACCCCGACGAGCTTGAGGGGTGGTCGTAGATTGAGCCTCCTGTCGGGCAGTGTGCTTGGACCGACCTCTTCAAGCTCTCCCATGACATCACCAATACTTTCTCGAAACGTCACACCGAATGCGAGCAGTAACCTAGACGATTCGACCTCTGTTCGAAAATTGCAAAAGGGAAAACGGATGAGTCTGAGCTACGTACCCAGCCCGGTGGCCAACAGGAACACCTTTGTGGCTAATAATTGCGCCTTTGTCTACGATCCGACTACACCCTCTGCTGTTGGAACTCCTCCGGCCGGTACCTCTGCCAATGGCGGCTACTTTTCGCGAATGAATGGCAGCCATCCACAAACTCCAACGAGTGCACCACCTACTTCAACTGCCTACAATGGTGGCATTTCCTCGTCTGCCTCGTCGTCTCCGACAAATGTACGCAGTGCCAAGAAAGAAGACGGCGACACAGTAATGACGCAACATCGCGATCTTCTTACTCGCATTGCAGAAAAGGAGAGAAAGATTCTCGAGCTGAAAGAAGGGTTGTCAAGGGAGGAGAAGGAGCTCAGGGAATTGCAAAGGGAGTGGCAGATGAGCATTCATCTAGAGATGGCAGGCCAAGGGACGAGACAGACAGTAGCCTCTGAGAATGCCAATAGTACGGATATCTCTGCTGCCTTGACTTCGTTGCTGTCTATCGATACATCCCGCACCAGTGAGCCAATCAGAACAGAGGTGAGACCGGATTTGAATCAAGTGCCGACAAATGCGGCAGCAGAAGGATGGAAGGCAATCTCAGCCAAGATCTCGGGGGCAGGGAATCAACTCAACGCTCTCATCGATCAGCTAGCAATTGTGCCACCTGATGAGGAAGCTCAACAGCGTCCAGAGATGATGAAAAAGACCAGCGCTGGCGTGAGTCTAGATGTCTTGCAAGAAGAAGGGGAAGAAGGGGATACACTTCCGCCGCCGTTGCCGATCTCCAAAGGACCGAGTACCTCGGTGGCCCCGACCAATAGACAAGCCAAGCGGACGTCCATGTTTGGCTCTTCCATGGCAGCACTGCAAAAGCAGGTCGAAATACAGTTTGGAGGGAACGAAAAGGAAGCTGAAGGTGACAGTGGAGCATGGGGTGGCTGGCAGAAGCGACTGAAGGAAGCACGGGAAAATGCAACCGGTCTGCTGGCGAAAGCAGAGGCGAAGCTGGGTCAGGCGCTTACGATTGATGACTTACTTCCGGTCGAATCCAGCCAACACTCACCTCAGTCTGGAAGTGGTGGTGGTGGTGGGAGCAGCAGTATTGGTGGAGCAATGTACCGTCATTTCAATGCCTCGAGTGGGAGTGGACAACTGATCGACTACAGTGAAGAGAATGATCGAGAAAAGGCCGCACTGGCCGAGCTGAGTTGGATGAACAGTCTGGCAGGTATCAACATGAGCGGCACGACCGATCGAGTGGTGACGAGCAAATCTTCCGGCGTAATTGTCGATGGCAAGAAGCCACTGAGCAGCTCCAATCTCGGATTACTGGACTCAACAGCATCAAGCAGCAGTAGAGCAAGTAGGAGAGCCTCCAACACTTCTCACACCACGACTTCGACTTCGAATTCGACCCTTTATCCGCTCTCGCCCGTGCTAGGAGTGTCGTCTTCAAGTCCGTTGAATGAGGACAACAAGAGTGACTCTTCAAACCAGCACTTCTCCACGACGAGCACAGCTTTTGGAGTAGAGGAAGCGAATGATGAGAAAAGGAGAAGCGATCAAGGCAAGAATTCTTCGCATCAACAACAAGCTAGCTATGGGCAGAGCAAAAGTAGAATGGCAGCCAAAATGGCTACTATGCAAGAGCGTCAGACCAACAAAAGGTCTAGCGCAGACGAGACAAGGGCAAGGAGTGGAACTTTGCTGAGCGAGAGTCAAAACAGCAATCGGTCATACATCTTACCAACCGCGCAAGAGAGCGAGCTATCTGTCGAAGACGAAGAAAGTTGGGGATGGTAGGCTGGGACCTCCTCCCTCTCCCTTCTTGACTGTATCATATTGTATTATGCGAACCGTCTTTTCTATCTGTTTTGTTCGTCCAATGTACATCACATTGATCATCGTAGAACTAATCTACCTACCCTTGACATGAGACAAGATCAAAGACGAGTATTGCTTGGATAGATATCTCTTCAAGTCTCGCTGGTGTCCATCTTGTCTGCTACTGGTACTTTTGACTTGCCTACCTCAAGGACATCTGCCAGGAAAGAGGAGGGAAGACGAAGATCGACATCAGCCTTTTGGTCGTCATGAAATTAGAACGAAGAAGAAGACGTACCTTCCCTAATGATCATGTCTCTAATCTGTTCCTTTGTCCAAGGCGTTGTCCCTTTGTCGAATCCATACTTTTGCTCCTTCACTGCTCGTTCGTTGGGCTTCTCGTATCCTCGATACATGTCAGTCTTTTCCTTTGTAATGACGCAGACGTCAACATTGGAACCCGATCCCAAGTCGTTGAAGATACCGGCAGATATTGCTGATGCTACAAGACTGATAGCCGCTTCACGCTGCAGGAAGGACAAGTAGACAAAAGATGGGTGGAGGTCACAGGGAAGATGTGAGAAAGATATTTCCACGTCTGGTAATAACAGATCTTGTTGACTCACCTCCATGTCCTTTGTCCAGCCCGTCTCGAATACTGACATTGCTGCGAGACTACCACTGCCCATTGTCACGTAGGGCAGCTTGTCTGTCGAACCATGAGGTGCCACTGTGAAGAGATTGGGACCAGTCTCATCGAATCCACCCAAGACTAATGCCGCACCGATCTGTCCTTGATATCTGGCACACGAAGGAGGAGGAAGAACAGAGATTGTAAGGAAAAGCGTGAATACGCATCGATCTAAGCTAGAAGTAGTTTTTGAGCTTCGTGCCACTCACTGAAAGAGTCTCTGCTTCAGCATGGTCATGGCCGTGACTACCCTCGCCTTCCTTCCAGTATGAAACTCATGTAGTTGCATGTTGCTTGAGATTAGGGCTGTGACGAATTCTGTATCTGCTGCTGTACCCGCACCACAGCATCGGATGTTGTCCGTAATGTAATGAATCTTTTCACAATTCTTGTCGGCTACGATTGGGCCTTCCGTCGCTCTTGTGTCTGCTCCCAAGACGATCCCGTCCTTATAGATGCAGCCGACGATGGTCGTTCCAGTGCTCGTTGCCTTTGGTAGATGAAGGCCCTTTTGCGTACTGAGATGCGCATTTCGATTGTGAAGGCCAAAATCGAAGCCACTGGTCGAGGCTTGTTGCAGAAGAGACATGGTTGCAGGCTCAGAGACAGGTGCGAAGTTGAACGATGATGAACGACTTGTACAAATTGTTCAAGAGCAGGCAAGTGAGATCTAACCCATGGCACTAGCCTACTACTACGACGCGCGTGAGGAAGCTGCGCGGCCCGATCACAGGCTGCAGCTCCCTTGGCACAGTTCCAAAGTACACATTCCCGGCCCACATTGACCTCGCTACATTGGTGACGCACTGCAACTCTTTCACCGCCCGCATGTTCCAGCCTCCACGATACCAGGAGACACGATCTTCAGCAAAGGCCACATGTGACATCACTGAGACCTTTCTTGACAAGTTGGTACTGGTCAAAGTCACAGACGGTCGATATTTTCAAGGTCAATTCATTTGTGTCGATCACGAGTGCAATGTAATCCTTCAGAGTGCTCACGAGTACCGGAATATAGAAGGGGATGGGAAGAGGTGGTTTGGTATGGTCATGATACCAGGAAAACACCTGATGGAGATCAAGGTGAAAGCGAGCTGGAGGCCAGAAGTCCGTCAAAGCTCTGCAATGTATATTTGAAAGCAATGGAATCTCCTCTGCCCTTCTCTCGAAAGTGGTACCTTCAAAGCGGCAAGCAAGATTGTGCCATTCAAAAGCTCTAGTCTGGGAAGGATCATCATCTACAAAACGGCGGAAAGGAAAGATCGAATGGCGCTCCAGTAGCCGTCAAAGTCTGCTCGACCTAGATCACAATGCTTGGCATCGTCCCATCGCCTCACTGCAACGACGCCCTTGGAGACGTCACTATCCTTTCGAAGCAAATCGTCTACCTCTACTGGCCCCGGTAGACTCTGTAGTCTAGCCGCTTCTTCTGCATGCTCTTCGACAGCTCTGTAGTCGATCAAGGCGTCCGCTTTGCTGTACAAGTACATTCGCGGCGGCAAGTTTTCCTTCTCTGTCGACTTGTGCTTTTCTTCTGTGTAAGACCACGCTTGGGAAGTATTGAGATGGAGTCGCAGTACCTCGCTCCATGACTTTCGGCCGAGGATCCACTTGAGAGTATAAAGTGCTCGAAAGTAGGAGTAGAGAAGGAGCCTGGCGATCAGTCGTACATACGGTCGATGAGACAGGGGAAGGGTAAATGCAATGCTTCCAGATCGAGCATTGGCTATTCCAGGTGAGCAGTCAAAGATGAGGGCTGAGGTGGAAGGAACATTTCTCCCTCGCAGTAGGCGCAAAAGCTCTGATAGATTATTAGCACCTCCATCGGAGACTGGCAAAAGAAAGAAGAATTAAGTGATGAGGTCAGAGTGTGATGTGCGCAATCGAAGACACGAATCGACCCGTCTCATCTCACAGCTATGAATCATGACACCGTTGCTCTGCCTTTTCTGTGGTTGTGGAACATCATCCTCGCTTTTGTTCTCTGCCTCGTCCTGTAATCTTATCTGTGAATCTACGTCCATCCGTAGTCCAGCCTGATTCCCACTCTTTTGCAATTCTGCCACTTGATTGTGAAGTTGGTATTTGGCATCAGAGCTTGTTTGTACCTCTTCCAAAGCCTTCACAACCTCTCTGAAAGACTTGGCCTTTGCTTCCTTACTTGCTACAAAAGCACTGCCGACTGAGAGCTTGATGATAATGGTCGCTTCAGGAAACAACTTCGTATAAGGCGCGGCATACTTTGCTACGATACGTAGGGGTGCATTCATCCAGCCCATGATCAGAATTGCATCAGGCGAAGTACCACCGGAAGTGTCAATTGGGTATAAGATGGCTGATGCTTCCTTTGCAGCTTTGGCATTGGCAGCTGCTGCGCCCGGCTTCTCCTTCTTTGGTCGATAGATGTGGACAGAGCGACTAAGGGAGGTGAACTCCACCGCCTTCTCCTTCGTTGTGCCCTTCACGGGAGGGGTGGACGGCTTCGCTTGCATCGCACTTTGTGCGCTTTCTTGCGTGGACAATTTTCGAGTACCGTATAGTCCTAGTCCTGTGAATGATAGTCTTAAAACAGAATGAGTCGCTGACCTGCTTGCTGATCTTAGTGTAATTCTCAAGCTGCTCCTCGAAACCAGTCGAAGCATGCACTGACAGTCAGTGAACAGCGTCGAGCTCAGAGCCAACAAGCGAGCTATCGCTTTAGTGCGGGGGATAATCAAAGAGGAGGAAAGATGTAGCACTGTTTTAATTTTCCCGGCTTCCGGATCTCGTAGACGTGTTTGGTGGGAAATGTGGAGAGGACGGATGAAAGTGACGCTGCTGAAAGCGAGAAAGGCAAGATAGAAGGTGCATCGATGAATTTGATCAGGCACTGCATACAAGGTATCGGGGTGGATGATCAATTAATCACCCATGGACTCAATCATGTCTTTGAATTGCGCAACGATCTCCGTCTCTTTCTTTTGCTTTTCTTCTGCTCTCATCTTGAGGATACTACGTTGTTCTTCCGCGCTGATGATCTGATTTTCCTTTCGCATTCTAACGGCATTCATTCTCTGATGTCGGCTACCACTCATCACGTAGCCTTGCTTTTCGAACCCTTCGATTTGATCACTTGAAAGACCAATCTCACCACGACGAGGTATACGTTTTCCTTCTTGAACAAAATTGGCCATCGCAGACCCCTCCCCGGGTAAGAGTGCTTTACCGTACGCACGTTGATCAACTCCGCCATTGCGTACCTCTACATCAGCTTCATCACTAGCAGCAACCTGTAGGGGAAGTTGAGGTCCGATGCGAACAAGCTTCTTTGTGGCCACTTCCCCCTTTCCATTGTCTTCTACTGATACGTCTACCATCTGAATTAAATCTTCAGGAGCAGTCACGACATCAAGTGTCGTAGAACGTTCGGGAGACTTCTTTGAGCGAGAATGAGAGTCTCTCTCTTCACTCTTTCCCCTCTTACTATCCTTGTGCTCTCGATCACTCTCGTCGTCATGATCTCGATGCCTGTGTCTATGGGATCGAGAATGGTGATCACGTTTCTCATCTTCTCTCTCCCTTTCCTTTCTCCTCCTCCTTCTCCTTTTTCGCTCCTCTTCTTCGCTATCCTCTCCACTACTGTACTTGTCCGCTTTGTGTGATCGATGGCTATGCTTTTTCGAGCTGCCCTTGTGTTTACTGGAAGATTTTCTTTTCCTTCGGTCCTCCTCGTCGGAAGAGTGATAAGGTGAAGTAGGTGAAGCAGGCCAGATGGAGAAGGTGGATGCTTTACGTTGCGCGTCGCGGCCTTCTAGATAGCCACCCCCCAAGTCTGGAGCAGGTGCACTCCTTCCCCCCTCCTGTCTCCTGCCCCATGCCCCAGGAGGTGGGACTCCATAATTTTGCTGCTGCTGCTGCTGCTGTTGCTGAGGTAGTTGCCAGCCGGGAGGAGGTACGCCTGGGTTTTGCCGCATGTGAGGCGGCCGATCGTATTGCTGCTCGTCTGAGCGCGGCGGTGGCGGCGCCTCTCGTCTGTACTGATTGAAAGTGTTGTCGTAGGATGGTGATGGCCGTCTAGTTGATCGTTCGTATGGTTGTTCCCTCTCTTCTCTATACGGATCTCGGTCTCGTCCCCTGGCACTACTACTCGCTCCGTCGTCTCTGCGATTCCTCCTCGCTCGCTGTTCTAATCTTTCCCTCAGCTCCTCCTCCCTACTACTATCTTCTCTGCGCATATCCTCATTCGGCCCCAGGCTTGCTCTGCTGGAGTGAATCGTAGCCATCGTCACCAATGTGCTTGCCGCTGAGGGTGTGTGTGCAAGTACCGTAGTGGCTCGAAGTGCTCAATATCTGCAGGGCAAAAGTATTCATGCTCGATCTGCATCCTTCCACGTGTCAGCGCGCCTTGCAACTTCCTTCGAGAGGCTCCTTGCGCGACCAAATGCAACACCCAGCTGACTTCGCATTTGACTTGGAGTAGGAGACGATAGAGACTGCCAAAAACCCGACTTATCGATCGTAAGATACGCTGCACAACATGACATCGGTGGCTTTAGTCGAAGAGGAGCTCCTTCCTGCCACGATACAGAATGTCTTGGATCAGAAAACGTTGAAGTGGATTTTCTGCGGAGGAAAGGGAGGTGTAGGGAAGACGACGACATCTTGTTCCTTGGCAGTCCAAATGTCCAAAGTAAGGGAGAGTGTACTGTTGATCAGCACAGATCCCGCCCACAATCTCAGTGATGCTTTTGGTCAAAAGTTCGGAAAAGAAGCTACCAAAGTCAATGGATTTGACAATCTCAGTGCCATGGAGATTGACCCCACCAGCAGTATACAGGAGATGATTGAACAATGTGAGTCCGAAGGAGCGGACTGGGGGGAACCAGAAGACGGAGCGCTGATTCTTTATCCTTGCTCTTGTAAGCCGATGCTCAAGGGGGTGGTGGAGCTATGTCTTCGATGATGCAAGACCTCGCTTTCGCAATTCCTGGAGTAGACGAAGCCATGGGATTTGCGGAGATTATGAAGCACGTAAAGAGCATGCAATACAGTGTCATCATCTTCGATACTGCTCCCACCGGTCATACGCTGCGCTTCTTGAGCTTCCCTACTGTTCTTGAAAAAGCCCTGGCGAAATTCTCGACACTAGGAAGAAGCTTCGGGCCAATGATAAACCAGGTAAGTACTAGAAGAGTGTGCTACGCATGATGACAGAATGGAAGAGGTACTGACTTAGCCACGCACATCTCCACGCATTAGATGACGAGCATGATGGGTGGAGGTCAGGGCAACCAGGAAGACTTGTTCGCAAAGCTGGAGTCGATGCGAGCAGTGATCAATGAAGTCAACACTCAATTCAAAGATCCAGACAAGACAACGTTTGTCTGTGTCTGTATCGCCGAATTCTTGTCACTGTACGAGACCGAGCGGTTGATTCAAGAGCTGACACAGTATGAAATCGACACGCATGTCATCGTTTGTAATCAGTTGCTATTCCCGAAGAAGAGTGAGTGCCGGTAGTAGTCTTTTGGGCACGGGTTCGACGTGATGTTGTTACTGATGGACAAGTTCTCGATGCTTCCCTCTGCAAAGACTCCAACTGTGAACACTGCAGAGTGCGAAAAGCGATGCAGCAAAAGTACATTGCTGAGATGATGGACTTGTACTCTGAAGATGTGCGTTGTGTCTGCTCCTCCGTTTCGTGCCGTTCAGCTGTTCTGTGATTCTCACTCAAGGCGCTTCTCCGTCATTTGCAGTTCCACATCATCAAGTGTCCACTACTGACAGAGGAAGTACGAGGCGTAGAAAAGATTGAGGCCTTCTCGGTGAGTCTCTACTAGAACTGGTCGATACTAGGGGGTGGCGGACGATCCCGCTGACGCTCTGTCTATCTGTCACAATCTCAGCAATTCCTCGTCACTCCATACAAGCCAGTTGACGAGTAAAAGAGTTTTGTCTCTCCTTTTGGGAACAGCGTCACTCCCCTGTACTTTTATATTATTTCGGGCAATCAACGCTTTACAAACCTAGTATTGCCCTTGAGGAAGTCATGCACGACTGCATCGAAGATGCTGTCTCCAAGAGCCGTCGCGAGAGGAACGGGTACAGCATTGCCAATTTGACCCATCATTTCTTGCGGACTCCCTGCAAAACAGATGCTGTCGGGAAAGCCCTGAGCACGAGCCAGCTCTCGAATCGAAGGGACTCGTTGCTGATCCGGCATGAGCATGCTGAGAGGAAGAGGATGGGAAGGAGTCCAAATTACACCGGCTCAACAGACATCTGACATTGCAAAGACTCACCGACCTGTCTTGCCCTTGAGATTCATCGAGGTCATGATGATTGGGAACTGACCCTTCTGTAGAACAATTGGAAGAATGAGCGAAGAGGAATGGGGGCACTTTTCTGGAGCTCTGGCAACACTCACTGCATCTAAGCGAGAAAAGGCATTCCGGAACACACGGTCGTCTGCAGTAGAGATTATCTCAGTCAATTCGAGGAACTCGATTCCTTGCAGTGAAAGGTGGTTTGCGCCCGGATCGAGAGGGATGTTCCAGATTCTCTCGATGGTGAGATCGCTTTCTGTGATGGGCGGAAAGGTGTGGTTTTGCTGGACGAGATCGGTGGCTGTAAGCCGCATGCGCTCTTGGAACCTATTCTGTGGTCGAGTAGCATATCGGCACAGCTCTGGACCGATGACTGTACCATCTGGACCGTGCTCGAATGACACTGGTAGCGAAACTCGAGGCTTCACCACCCCTTCGCGAGATCGGTGGTATTGACGTGGATTTCGGAGGTCCCACTTCGGCAAGTCAGAGAGCGCGCTGTCGAGCGTGGTCGCAGAATAAAGACCAGCTCCGAGCGAAGTTGCGTACGTCGAGAATGGGGTCTGAGGAAGCTCGTATCCTTCTCTGGCAAATAGAATGATGACTCGCTTGCGATGTTGTGGTACGCCAAAAGCACTGCACTGCAGAATGTTCATGCGCGCGCGATAGCCAAGTGCAGCAAGGCATAGGAAGATGAACTTGACTATTCCCGTCTTGCTTGCTATTCCGAGGTTGCCGTTGGCAAGAATTCCGCAGACGTTTTCGATGATGCCGTAAGCAGGTAGATACGTTTCCACGTAGGAAAGCTGAGAAGGAGGGCATTAAGGATACCTTTCAGCTTCACAGGAGGGGTCTTTACTAAATCTGTACCTACACCCGTAGCGACACACAGACTCCGGGGATCTTCTTCCCGCTCTTCTCTTGTCTGCCGATTCTGTGGAGGGTAAGGTGGCATCAGCAAGCCCAGTAGGTAGTGTGTATCTGGAAGACTAACCATGCTACTGAAAGGCTGACATGGCGGTCCCATGACGAGGACGTCGACTTGGCCTGGCTCCGGCAAAAGATTCCCTGCTCTTCCTCGTGCTAGTAGTGCTTCCCCGACGTCGTCCTGAACGACCACCGCAGTAGGGTGGTGCTGACGAAAGGTTTGACAGGCAGTTGCACACATATCAACCATCCATTTCGTTCTAAAATGGGAAAAGGAGAGACCGATGTCCATGCCGCCGCACCCACCAAACAGCGACATTGAGCGCAGACGATGGAGCTTCTTCTTGGCAAGTCTACTTTCTTGTCGCTTATTTGCACATTTTCGACAATGTGTGAGTGGTTCGCTCGAAGTGAAATCACCGTCCCTTGAATTTGGTTGCGCAATCCAGCAATTTCCTCTAATGCGGTGTAGGTCACTCAGTAGCATTGACACGCCAGGCTTCAGGCTTCTCTCATCCCCTGCCACTCGATTGAACATTACAAGGTGAATTCTTGTTTTCCCTTCTCGGGCGGAGATCGATTGCACCTGAGCAATCTCAAGTAGCTATGGTAAAGTGAGCTCAGTTGAGGAATGAAGGGAGAGTCTTCACCGCGACTTTGCCATACTACTTACCATGCTTGTGCCTTGTGCCTCTAAGCACACGAAATCATGCTGATGCAAATTTGCAAAGATACTGCTATGACTCTCTACTTGTAGGCCAGAGGAGGACCACGAGCAGGCTCCTTTAGACAAGCTGATTATATCGGTATCGTCGGGAACTACACCCAGGTTTCTTGAAGCTCTTTGGATCGTGGCCTGGACGTACTTGTCCTTCGGCACTCCAAAGACGTCCAGGCAAGCCGCCACGGTCGAGCTCACGACACACGCCATGGCCAGACGCTCGACGCTTTGATAGGGTCGTGAGGAGAAAATCCATCTCAGACTTTACTCACGAGCATGCACACGATAACGACGACTTCTAGCGAGCCTTTACTCGCATTACAAGATCACATCTCCGCCCATGTACTCGTCAACACTGACAGACTGTCCTTTTGTATGGGGCGACTTCATCTTCGGACGGGCGGCTGGGCGATGTTCTGGTAATTCGAGGCCACGTGTATTTTATCTCCTGTCTGCCGCGCAACCGAAGCTGGCGGACATCCCATCCAAATCCTTTTGAGATCAAACTGCAACTTTTCCGTCTCATCGATACTGTGACGTCTGACAACTTCGACATCGTTCATCGCTAAGCACAGACTCTGACATCGTCGAACCTTCTACTGGTCAGTCGTATCTCTCCTGCAAAGCAGTTCCAAACACCGAACATCATATGTGAGTCCGTCGCGCAGGTGTACGGAGGACAGCTTTGGGTATTGCGGGTGTGACATAAGGCAAATGAAATTGATTTCCACCTTCCTCACCTCGTCCACAGCCACAATGTCGCAAATCAATACAGAGTTGTGCCCAGTCTATGCGCCTTTCTTCGGTGCGATGGTGAGTATCCTGTGGCGTGATGAAGGGGAGCCGGTCCTAAAGGAAAACCAGATATCGGGAACAAGTGGGACATGACCAGCGTGCAACACGAAATACTGACTTCTCATTTCTTCGTCACAGGGATGCACTGCTGCTATCGTCTTCACCTGTGAGTAGGAGCTGTGTGATGCAAACCCTGGAGAAAGACTGCGCTCCGATTCTAATGCATTGGGCTTTCTTACCTTTCTTAGGTCTCGGAGCTTCCTATGGAACTTCGAAATCTGGTGTCGGTATCAGCGCCATGGGAGTATTGCGCCCTGACTTGCTGATCAAGTGTATTGTGCCTGTCATCATGGCTGGTATTATTGCCATTTACGGGCTGGTCGTCAGTGTACTTATCTCTGGTGATAGTGAGTGAAGAGGCCAAGTATGGTAGAGGAAAGCGGTGGACGGTCTGGTCTCAACCTCTGTTACACTTGTCCTGGCAGTCAAAACGCCAATGTCGCTATACGCTGGATTTATCCAACTCGGTGCCGGCCTTTCAGTCGGTCTTGCTGGTCTGGCAGCTGGATTCGCGATCGGGATTGTCGGAGACGCTGGTGTACGAGGTACCGCTCAGCAACCAAGACTCTTTATCGGTATGGTGAGTTGGCATCAAGATTCCAAACCTCAGCTATACAACAAATGCTGATGTCACTTCCTTTTTCACTTGCTCTAGATCTTGATTCTCATTTGTGAGTGCAACAGAGTAACCGAAGAGTAGATGGCGTTCGTTTGCGCTCACACTGCACTCCCTTTTGTTCTATATTTTACAGTCGCCGAAGTATTGGGTCTATACGGTCTTATCGTCGCCCTTATTCTCAACACAAGAACACAAGATGACCCTCTCGGATGCTACCTCAAGTAAGCGGAAAAGAGGTTCCCACTAGATGAATCGATTCTCAGAGACAGTGTTTCTACACCACACATTGCTCCCGTCCCTTCCTCAAACAAGGTTCGCTCCTTGTGATCTGTCCTTTCGATTTTACATCGACCTCTTCTCTTTTAAATCCAACCTATCATCCTCACTCTTTCACTCGTTCTTTCACCCTCCTCCATTCTCCGCGAAAAATGCCCCCCCCCCCTGTTTTGTTTGTTTGTGAATGAAAGCATACAAGTTTGTCATCGCATCGTTGCCTGCAAGGTTGTGGGTGGGGATAGGTCTGATCGATAGCAGAGACTCTAGATACCTGTGCGCGTCATCTTTCGCTGCAATCCTTCGCGTTCCACTGAAAGGCACCACCCTCTCCCCCTCCTTCGCACCCTTTCTCGTCACTACACGGAAAAAGGAAGCCTCCCGCTGTTCAAGCTTAGGGGGAAGTGGTAAGCTGAGCCATGCGAGCAGGAGATTTGTGCAGGAGATGGCGTTAGACTCAATTTTGGTGACATTGATCTATCTTTGCATACCTTGGGCGTTGTTGGAAGCTACCTCTCTCCTCTTCAACCATTACTCCAGTCGGGCTGGAAGCGCTGTGCTCGGCGTACGCAGAAGGTTGATTAAATCAGCATCAGCAAGAGAAAGAGACGGGACCAAGACGTGGTTGAGTAGAGGCCCACTATGGGTCAGGATCGAGACGGTATGTCTGAATACGTTGCCAGGACTTCTCTTGAAAAGATTGGACCTTCTCTGCCTTCCAGAGCGCAAAAGGAGGACCAATCTAGACACGGATACAAACAGTTCCCATGACGAAAGCGATAATAGATGCCCATCAGCTGTAGCAAGCACCAGACTGCAATGCTGTATCGATCTCTTTTACGAGGCTGGCACGCTATTCGCCGGCTTGGCCTTCTTTGGCAGTGTAATCTTCCTCGTCTGGGGTGCCTTTGATCTCACCGGACAGATATACTCGCTAGGCGAGCCCACAAGAGCAGATCCGGTTAGCTCGCTTCAGAAGAGGGGACTAGAAGGGCATACTACGAACGGCGCAAGTGAAGGGTCAAACTGGGCACCCAGTCTGGTTCCGCTCGTGAGTTCAGAAGTGAGATGGTGGACCATGCCTCACCTCTAATGTCGTTGTGGTACTTTTTTCGAATCCAGATACCAGGCGTGACGCTGCCTTTCAGTCATATCATCCCACTGACCATAGCTCTGTCGTTCACTCAAATTATTCATGAAGCTGGTCATGCCATCTGTGGATCCCTGTATTCTTGGACACCTCTCCGAATGGGCCTAATCCTCCTCTTCCCTTGCATTCCTGGTGCATTTGTCATTCTACCCCACGAAGCTTTCGAGGGCGAGGAAGACGAAGCAGTCAGACCGGAAGAGAGTCGATGGGACTCTACTACCAAAAGGAGACTACGAACGATCTCAGCGGGCGTTTGGCATAATGCTCTAACGTCCTTAGTCCTTGCCCTCTTCATGTTTTCTGGTCTGTCCAATTTGATGCACCGGGCACTCTGGGAAGAAGTGAATGGAATGCTGGTGGAGTCAGTCGATCCTGTGAGTCCTCGATGCGTTGTGGGCCGAGTGAAGAGAGAGAACAGAACGTGCATTTCTCATCCGTCTTTCACTGTTTCAGTCGTCCCCTCTGCTTCAGCACATGCCGATTGGGACTCTGATATCTCGACTTAACGATGACGATCTTACGGTGGACTCTCGGGAAGTCTACGCTGCCTCTGCTCGAATCTCCGCTTGGGACAAGTACCTGCTTGAAGATGGTGCAAGCAGCAGTGAGAGGCTTGGCTGGTGTGTGGCAAGTGACGTTTGGTCAGGTAGGTAGTGATCTCCCAGCTATCAAGAAATGGGCCCCACCAGGCTGACATGCCCCCATTCTTCACTTCTACCAGCGCGATCGACAAGCTGCTGTGATGCGCTACACTCGAACACGACGACAGAAAGTGAAGAGCAAGAGTCCCTGTGCTTCCGAGTCCTCGGCTCTGGACACGCCTCGGGACCACCTGGTCGTTGCTTCAATCCTATCAGTCTCATCTCGAACAAATGGAGAGGAGAGCGATGCGAGACCAGTTGTGCCTCTGATCGGACTAAGCAGGACCGAACGTGTATCGTTGCTGACAAGAAGGAGCAGTTGGTAAGGATCACAATCAAGCAACCCAAGCAAAACTCAACCAGAGTGGTCTTATTCCAAGGAAGTACGCACTCCGTACATTCGGCATTGACCGTCTCGCCTTTTCTCTTCCGAGTCAAGGCTTTTCGCATCCCTTACTATGCCTATCGATGGTGGACTCTCTTGATATCGTACACCCTCAATCTCAGCTTGGCGATGGCACTGCTGAACATGCTTCCCCTTCCTTCCTTGGACGGGGACGTGTACTTTCAATTCATATTGAAGGGTCTTGTATCCCATCATCACTTCAGCCACCCTCATGCAATCAGTATCGAGGAGGAGGAAGAAGGCGACGACGACGAAGATGAAGAAGAGAGAAGAGACTGCGAAGGAGAAGAAGATCTTCAAGGAATCAGGCTGGAAGCAAGAGTCTCTAGCCGCCCAGACTCCCCTACTCAACTCCGAAGACCTTCTGCCGCCCGCATGAGTAACGGCAACGGCCTTGCACCCCTGGATCGGGACCGTCCACTCCAACAACGATCCGAGAGATTCTCGAAAAAGGCTCACAGCAGATCACACGATCGAGTCGTGGGAAAGATCCATCAGCGCTTTCAATACTTCATCATCCTTCTTGCCACATTTGTCTTCGGGGGGTCTATTCTATTGCATGCGATTAGAGAAGCCGGATGATGCGTACAGATAGGCAGGGGAGAAAAGTAGTTGTGTACACTACCGATAGATAATACAATGAACACAGAGCCAGCTACTGTACAAAAAGAGAAGAGTGAAGCTTGGAGTGCTTATGGGCCGTAGCTCTGTGGCGAGCCAGTCAAGGCATTCCATCTCCTTGCTGACCCTTTCGAAGGATGTTTCTGCGGATCCTCCTCTTGCCCAGACCGATGACGTGAATTTCCTTGTTCTCCGTCTCGTGCTCGAAGTCGAGATAGGGTACTTCGGAGAGTACCATGCCTTCCAATTGTATTGCTGAAGTGGGTTCGATCTGATTGTTCTGGCTTGCTTCGATAAGTTGATAGTTTAACGACAGCCAAACAGGGACCTCTATCGTTCCTTTGACAAGACACAAATCAATCTCTCCTGGTCCTGGCAAGTTACACGCAGCCAAATGATGGGGTGAAAGTGGACAAAGGAGATGAATGTCGCCTTTTTCCATGTCAATGGATCGAATGATTCCCAAGGCAACACAATTCGTCAGGGGGACAGGCGGTCTCGACCGAGATAAGGCAGCCTTCCACATCATTGCAACATCCGACTCCTTCAAATTTCCGTCTGCCTCTACGCCTCTGGCTGCACCTCTTCTTGCTACATCCCTTGCTATGCAGTTAACAGCCACGCAACTGCCGTTCAGTGCCATCAATTGCAACCGCTTCTCCACCCCAGCCCCACTGCCTAGAACATGGAGTCCAGCTCGGAGGCCAACCTCTACGTTGATGATGTAAGGTCGCTGCTGAAGGAGGGGCACGGAAAAGTCCCATAGTGGCCAGTCATCGTGTTGCTGTGGCCTCGGGCCACTGCTTGGACCGGGAAGAGACGTCGAGTAGAAATAGGAGATGATGTTGAGAGTCCTAGCTTCGACTGCATTCAAGCCCCGATCCCTCGTCAGACTGAGAGGCGCCGCTTCAACTGTTGTGAGTATCGACTTTGCTCGAGAGTGAGTAAGTTTCCTTGCCTTCCCTGATAGATTGGACTCATCACCGGGAAGTATCATGTCCACGATGTGGCTTGGAAAAATCATGCCTTCCAATTCAGTAAATAGATTGGCACCTAGACCTTTGACCCAGCCTTGCGTATTGACGATGAGAGGGACACCTCTTTTATACAGCTCATTTCTATAGAGCTGTACGAGGTCGTAGATTGCTTCAATGTATAATTTTGGATCGTCTTTGGGAGTGACATCACCCAGGAAATGGCTACGAAGAGGAGAGCGTAACGAAGTCCAGCTCGGACCTACGATGAGATCGGCCGATTCACCAGCTTGTTGATGTAGCGAGCCAAAGACATGCAGCGAGATTAGACCTGGAGGTCCAAATTCTGTCTGGCCTAGGTCAGTCTCCAGGTAAGCTACCCTGCTTGATCTTTTGCTGAGGAGGCGGTTAAGAAGGTAGCGAGAAAAGGTAGATTTGCCCACCCTCTTGGGTCCCTTGATGAGACAGACTATCGGCGACTCCACGTTTGCCATAGATGAAAGAGCACGAGACCAGGATGGAGGATGATAGCAAGATACTAGACCTTTGACAGCTTGGAAGATCGGGTGAAATCCTTCCATGACTGTAGAGGAGGGCACATAAGGTGATGCAAATGAATTGGAGCGGACCAGTGGGCAGGCCTTTGCGATGTCGTCGATGCCTGTAGAGGGCAAGCTTCTGATCTCAAGTACCGCCGAAAAGTGATCTGCAGCAAATTCGGATGCCGGGACAGCCTTGCATAGAGGGTCGGAGGGACGAGCTTGAATGATGGGAAGAGGCGCGTTTTGAGGAGCAAATATGATTACACTGCGATGTTCCGATGTCAGGATTGCTCCAGAGACTGTGCAGTGACCATCGAGGACCCGAAGAATGGCCTTACCCACGAAGAGTAGCGTTTCCCCGGGAGCCAAGCCAATCGTGAGAATTTTTGTCGGCCCCTGTTTGTCCGGCCCTTGTTGTTCGACATGCCAGTTCTTCCGTTTACCTTCCTTCATGGGAACATAGGTGCTGCACACAGACCTGACTTCGGATACTTCTGTCGCATCTATCAGTCCACTGACACCCTCGATCGATGCACCACCATCGTCGTCGTCATTAGCATCATCATCATCAGAGCTTGCTATTGATAAGTCGTCCTCCTCTCCACTTTCTTGACGCAACTGCACAGTCTCGGCCTCCTTGATAGGCCTTCTTGGATCAGCCTTACCAATGTTCTGCTTCGTTGCGTTCCTCTCTTTCCCTTCTTTCCTTCGAAAGGTTTCTCCTGCATTCCGCTTGACTCTCGACGCCTGCCTGAGAAGCTTTTCTGGTCTTGTTCCTTCATTTGTCTTTCCCTTTCTCTTGGATACGAGAGGAATCAAGAAAGAAGGATTATCCGACGACAAAGAGGACGTAGATGACCCGGCTTCTTCCTGCGATGCCAATCTCGCCTTTCTTGCCGCGATCGCGCTCATCTCTTCTAATCTACCATTCCAGCTGCATTGCGGTGAAGTCTGTGGCAGTAAGAGCGCTTTCCAAGCTACTTTCACTCTCACCTCAGGTCACCAATCATCCTTTTTGAGTGAAATTCTCATTGCACGAGGTGAAACGCGGTTCGCGCAAGGACCTAAAATCAATTTTGAGCGCGAGCGAGAAGTCGCATTGGTAAGTAAGGTGCTCTCTTTTGGAAATTATCAGCTGAGCTGCATCACTATGCACCACCGCCACCTCCATTATGTCTTAATCTGCTCTGTCTTCCGCCTCTGGACCACACAGTGTAAGAAGCATGTCTGGCTGGATTAGAGAAAGCGAGACCTCATCAGCTACTGGGACGCCCGCCTTGGCTTCCAGGGCGGCCAAGCGAGGATCGCGCAGTGAACCTCGACCTGACAGCAGCAGGAGGGGGATGGTACAGTCGTCGTTGAAGAACCACTTTGCTGCAGAACAGAAAAGTAGAGATGTGTCGCTCTCAAGCGTAGAGTCGGCTGACCATCTAAGAAGATCGACGAGTCGAGATATTAGAGGCGACAACGAGCCTGTCAAGAATAAGCGCGAGCTTCGCCGGGATGACGGCGGCGGAAGAGAAAGTCCGTCTAAAAGGAGGAGAACTAGCGACGATACAACTGTTGCATCATACTCTGCAAAACTTAATCAAAACTCCATCAAGAAGCCATTCCCACATGAATCTGGCTCCCTCTTTGGTCCTCCACCGCCTTCAAGTCTCCCTTCGAGACCACGACAACGACCACAGCCTACGACACCCGTTCATAGAGGCAAACAAAGAGGCAAGGAGATGGGAAACAAGCCACAGCCAGCCATTTCGCCCAAGAAGAAGAAGCTCCTCATCAATGACAGTGCATGGGAGACGGCCATGCAACAACATCGATCGTGGGAGAGATCGTCATCAAGTCCGTTGCGAGACATCAAAAACAGTATTTCGAGCTCAATCAAGGATCCTGTCAAAGAATCGGAGACTTCTGCCAACTCAAATCGATTGGATGCCCAGAGGACGCCCAGTAGACTTCGTCATGGTTATTCGATGCTTCTCTTTGATGAGAACGCCTACCGAGGGCTTCAGAGCAGTGATTGCGAGAATGAGGAAGGCTTAGAGAGGGAAGGTCTTCTTAGTGAAGAATGCCCTTCTCCTTCTGCCGAGCGTCGAGAGCGAGCGGAAGCGACATCTGGATTGCCATATACTCGTTCTCCACGAAGTAACAAGAAGGTATATGCTAAGGAGACACAGCGGCAAGACAACAGCAGTCCCCTCCCTAGAGATGAGAGCCTCATTGGGGAAGATGGAATGACTGAAGAGGAGAGGGAAGGGAACTGTCTTTCTGAGCAGCTCGTGTCGCCCTCGGTAGCAAAACATCCAAAGCAGAAAAAGGTCACCCCTTCAAGGAAATCCACGTCAGTCTCCTTGCCACCATCCTTATGCTCAAGTGCCCATTCTAGATCGAGTAAAGAAGAGAAACAACAATCAAGCAGCCAGACTGTTCCTGGTGGATCCTTTAGCGTGCAAAGCCAGAGGACGAGGATGAAGGCTCAGGGTACGGTTGGGACGTGGGCAGAGACTTACATGAGTGAAGAAGACGAGGATGACTTGAGGGTACTTTGCGAAGTGGGCGATGAGACGTACAAATACCCTTCTTCGGAAGGACTGAGCACGCCGGTCAAGAACGGAGTAGAGAAGAGAGCAGCTTTGCGATCCAATAGCAATGCCTTTCAGGCACAAGATGACCCAGTGGCCGTGGATGGAGAGATTGTCGACGAGGAGACGCAACCTCTTCCTTGGAGTCCTTGTGACGATGGACTGGGAAATGGAGGAGGACGGGTGATTGTATTAGGGCAGAAGCGAAAGGGTAAGGATTCTCCAAATTCGTCCAAAAAAATGCGAGTATCACAATCTTGGGCTGACGTCAATCGAGTGTGGTCGCAAGTAGGTCTGAGTCAAGGGAATGTGACGATTCAGAGAGACGCAGTTCAGTGTGATCTGCACAGCTTTGGATTTCAAAGGAAGCCAAGCGAAGCTAGTAGGAGCAAGAGCGGCTTGAGAATCGTTGAGATGAGCACTGCAGTTCAGTTTGATAGTGATGAAGAGGTGGAGAGTGATGTAGAGCAGGCGCAGGAAGAGGGGAGGGAAAGGGAGGGGGAGAGAGCAGAAGGAGGAGAAGAATTACAAGAGGTTACACAGCCCCTTCACTGGGTCGACGACGACGACGATGACGATGAGGTGGGAATTCGTAGGGAACACGGACAAGAAGAACAAGCGGATGGGGAGGAGCAGACAGATTCGTATTTTCTACCCAGTCAAGGTGATCTGGATACACAGACCCGCCACTTTCTGCAGCTCGAATGACGTAGGTTCCCCTCTTTCATATATGTGTACAACATCAGCATCCACCTCCTCACCCATGTGCTACTAATTTACTAAGAACTAGAGAAATCTATCTAAAGCTTTGTTTGCATCCACCTACCATAAAAGTGTCCGTGTGTGATGCTGAGAGGAGGGATGCACTCCATCGAGGTGCAGTGCTCTAGAGAGAAGTAAAATAGTTAGGCAGAGCAGAGGAGAGCGAGATGGGGAGACTTATCCAGACAGGACAAAGCCGTTTTATCCGGAGCGCAAGACGAGAGATACATCACGATCAGAGCCGAGCAGGGCACATAGAGGCAACGAGAGCATGCAATTGCAGTAAGTTGAACACAATGTGAGCGGGACAGGGAAGAAGGCCGGAAGGAGAGAGGTTTGATTAAGGAGACATGGCTTAAAAAATTGGAGGTAGGATACAGTCTTTTTCGGGGTCCGAAGCGCAAGCGAGAAGAAGGGTGTTAATTTGATGAGGAGAGGGTCGTGGGATGCTGATCTTGCTATTAGTGCGAGTGATGTCGTTGTTGATGGGGGTGAGGGGAAAGAGGGTGGAGTGGCGGCGAAGGGGTCGAGTGAAGGGTGCTGTGTGGGTGAAGGCTGCCATCGTCACCGCCGCCACTTTGTAAGATTGGGTGACCGAGAGTGAAGTTACCGCTACCTTGCGGGACCAAGATCCTTCTCCTTGCGTTGATAAACCAGTTGCTGACTTGACTGATGCTCAGCCCGGTCAGATCACACAGTCGTCTCTTTTCGTCTTCTGTAGGGTAAGGGTGAGAGGCGTGATCTAGAAGCCAAGATTTGAGTAAATCAGTCACCATCTTTGGTAGCTTGCCGCGTCTTCTTGGCACATTTGGTGAAGTGCTCGCGCCTCCCGACGTAGAGTATGGGTGATGACGGGGCGACGTATTGCTCTCCAAACGGGAGTGAGACTGGTGTCCCAACTCTTCGTAGTACGCAGAAGGTGAATCTCGTTCGTAGCGCTCGTGACTGCCTCGTTTTCCAACAGGGAAAGAAGGTGCCTCATACTGATAGACTGGCCTTGAATTGATCAAGGAGCCGTCTACACGAGATTGCCTTGCTCTGTTGTTGGAGTTGCTCGAGTGATTGTACAAGTATTCTGGCGATCTGTTGTCCATGTTCGGCTCGCCGCTGGAAAATGATGCGCGTTGCTCTTGTGCAGATTGTGGAGAGCGACGAAAGAGGTCTTCTCGACTGTCATGTGGTCGACGCTCGTCTGGGTGATAACTCAATGCAGGTAAGTGGGCGTGACTACCTGCTGATCTGTAACGATCATCTGGTCGGTCGCTCGCTCTTCTACCGTATGCCGAGTCTTGCCCGCCCTCGAACGATGTATGATGTATCCGATAACTCGTTGAAGGAGAGGCGCCTCTAGAACGAGACATTTGATCAGGAGTGCCTTGCTGATGAGGCTGAGGTCTACTAGGCACAACGTTGTACGATCCATGGTAGGGCGACACGGGTCGTCCTGATGTCTTCATTATCAGCGGCGATGGAGGTCTCTCTGTGCCACCGCCACAATTTGTGCTGGAGATAGAATCGTAGATTGATGATCGCCAAGACCGACCAGAGCTTTGGTTGAATGACTGTGAAGAGAGACGTCGTAGGGGGTCCTCGTTGTTACTACCACTGCCACGAATAGCTGTGTTCCTCCTGGCATTTTCAATCGACCAAGGTGTATGCATCTGTTCGTCAAGATGAGCAATTCCCGGCAACCTCTCGCCAGCTGGTATACCACTTGCAGCGACAGGGTTCATGGAAGAAATTGTTTTCCTTTCAACGCTGTTCCTGCTGTGATTTGTCGACGTCGATTCGTAGCTTTCGACCTCCATTTCCTCCCCATTTGAAGGCCAAGATGATTTCCTCTTGCGGATACGGGGAGAATCTGGTCTTGCTGGGAAGTGTTGCTGAGGGGAGGATCTCGAAGAGTAAGTGCTGAAATTTGAGTATCGTGCTTGTCTTTGTGCATCCTCTGCTTCTGCATCGTCTACATTCTGCAAGGTTGGTAAAGCAGGCATCTCCGCTAGAGGTGCTGCTGCTGAAGGTGGAATTTCCCGAGAAGAAAAACCTGCGTGACTTCTTGGTTGTCTGGCTTCGGAAACACGATGCGGCGGTGGATCGAAAGAGGTGTAGTACGATCTGTACGATCCTAGCTCCTGCTTTGATTCCTCGAGAGGATCACAACCGCGAAGAAACGAGGTGTTGTTTCTATGCTGTGGGTAGCGCAGTCGAAAGTAGCAGTCAGTGGACATGTCTCGCACGGCACGCAGTCAATATACAACGACGCAACTCACAAAAGGATGCTGATTCAGAGGGCTTGCTAGCCTCATCTGTATACCCAAAGTGGCACCTGTTATGCAGGATGCTGTGCGAAAAGGTCAGACTCCAATGCGTACGTTGCAGACGTGTGAGAGAGTGCAAATGTTCTATCTTGCTGCCGGAAAGTTGGAGATGGCGGTGAAGAGGAAAGGCGTATCGCTAGCAAAGAGCTGGAGGATAGACTCGCAATGGCAGATCGCGAGTATCCTGCAAGGTGAAAGCGAAACTGCTCAATCGATCACGACGATGGAGGCGCTTGTGTTTCTATACGGAGTCCAGTGGGCTAAGGTGTGTGTGAGAGAGAGTCGCCCCTTTAATGGTATTACTGATGCAGTTCACTTGGAATCCTCCTCCGAGTTTAATCTGTCCGCCCTACTTCTTATTTTGGGCGATTAACAACGCCCACACCACCCCCAGTTAGGCAAAGGAAGAAGGAGAGAAGGAAGGCCCTCCAGTTCGGTATTACTGACAGAACAGCTGGCGACAGAGACAACGCTTCTTCTCTGTGTACGGCTTGCTCGCTCAGTTGTAAGTGTACGTCGAGCTTCCGAGCCTAGAGTAGAGCGTATACTGTAGATAGATGTGAAGATGCAAGCGTGGGCCTCGAAAGGGAGGTAAAATCGAGAGACAGAGGGAGTGGGAGAGAGGGGAGAAAGAAGATGGCGGAGTATGTGTTGGTCTCACAGATACTTTAGATTGAATGGCAGCGACGCCGCGAGTCCCTGAACGTAGTAGTGGCGTAATTTGCTGAGGGCGGAGGGCAAAGGAAGCCGAAGCCGAGTAAAGTGAAGTCACAGAGAGAGGGAGAGCGAGAGCTTGCAATGCTGGATGTCGCTGGCAAAGGGCAAGGCTGTCGGGACGGGCGTGGTAGTGACGGCGTAGTAGCGTAAGTCGAGGCCAAAGACAAGGGTGGCGGTACGGGACTCGGTCGCAGTGATTGAGTCAAGAGCAAAGAGCCGGGATTCTCCTTCTCCTACCAGGCAAGTAGAAAGAGCAAAGTAGGAAAAAGAAGAGGAATGGATGGATGAACCTTGAGGAGAATTATATATAGGAATCTTTGCCGTCAGAAGCAGGCAGATGAGACAGCGATCAAACGCCGACAGAGGAAGGGCTGCGTGGACAGAGAGAGAGAGAGAGACGAAGAACGTCACTTAAGTCCGGCAGTGTGGTTGACAGATGGTAGGAGACAAAATGAAAATGAAGAAGAAGTTGGAAATAGATGTGCCTTTGCGGCCTTCTGAAAGGCGGGAAGTGACTATTATCTTGGCAGCGGTGGCAATAACTGTCTTGCTGACTTTTCCCTTATTGTTTCTCCGAGATGGGATTGACTTTCCTTGACTTACGCCTGCCGGAGTTTGGAGAATGAATGATTGTGATTGTAAGTCAGTCCACTTCTTTGCTCTCCCTCCCCCCTCTTTCCTCCCTCCCTCCCTCCCTCCCTCCCTCCCTCCCTCTTTGGACACACTATTTCGATTAGAATACTCGCTATTCGCCTCGGACTTACGATTTCAGGGAAGGCATCTGAAGCGAATACCGGCAACGAGATCCGAGAAGAATGCAGTGCTTCTTTAATTTGGCACTTTTATTTCCTCGTCTGTCAAAAGTCACAGGAGTGTGTGTGTGTATGTGCGTGCGCCAAGGGCCCATAAGCAGAAGATCAGAGACCGAAAAAGAGGGGAGGCGGAAGATCAGGCAGTTCTGACAGAGGGTGTGTGAATCCGAATCTAAATCGGCAACATCGAAAGCTGGGCATTACACTAACGACTGAGGTGCCACTCGGCACATTCATTTCCATTCTTTGCCTCCATGTCAATGATTGATAGAGCACGTAAAGAGAGAAAAGAAAAATTTAAAAGGGGTGGAGAGAGATGGCAGGAAGCTAAATCTGGGAGGCGGTATTTGAATATCCGCGGGGTCTGGAATTATTCGGACACACTCACAAGGGTGGAGCGACACCTTGCAGAGGCGAAAAGAATGCGATTTCATGAGATTGCGGTCTGAACCCAATCCTTAGTGCGGAAATTTTTACAATAGTAAAGACAGGCAAGAAAGCATACAATTCGCAAGTGGAGAACGTAAGCGGCTGTACTATTGTCAGCAACAATTTGTATTCTCGACGCCGTGTCATCATCCTATTAAGACAAATTTGAAGTTTAAGCACTGCACTTTCTTGACAGACGGCAACTCAAGGGCTTCGGACAGGCACACACAGACATGATAAAGTGAGATCGTCAGGACAAGGACAGGACGCAAACATTACGAAGGGCCCAGCTCCGAAGAGGAAGGACAGGCACATAAATGTCAAGGAACAGTCCAAGTAGATGGAGAGGGTTAGGCTACTCGAGGTCCAGCAAAGGTGATGAATATCGATCACCTTCGCAAAGGAAGACGGATCGTCAACCTCGCCAGTCATTGCATTGCGAAGGGATCCTCATACAAACATTAACCATTAACGTCGAATCTCGCATCAACCATGCCTGCATGCGGGAATATACTTGCGATGAGGCTGCCTGCATAGATTGCAAAAGAGATACTGTCTTTTTTCTACTATCGATCGAATAGTCCCACCGTCCCCGGATACTGATGCGCAGACAGGAGTTTGGCTGTGACGAAGCAATTTTTGCCTACCCCCTTTGCTAGACGGCGGCAACCACTGTTCGTCCATCGGTCTACAATTCAGAATTTCACCCATGCATCAGAGAATTCGAGCAATAGAAGCGAGGAGGATTACCGCGCTTTACTGATCTGATCTGACATTATACTGTGTATACATACTGTGGTGACCTGCTACAGTGCTATTTGTGTCAATTCAATAGAAAAAGCCCGCAGAGATACTTTCTGACATTCTTGTATTCTGGAAAAGTATCATGAGTCACCACACACATAGACATGCGCGTAATCTTCCTTGTTTCGCCGTTTCAGAAAGGTCGACTTGTCCAATTTCGATATGGAAGGGGGGGGGGGCGGATTCTGATCTCACTCTGGAATAGCCGGAATTCGCGACCCGAAGATTTCCTTCGCTTCTATCGATACAACAACCGCACTATCGACCTCGTGGAAAGTTGAGGTATTCGGCCGTTAGTGTAGGAACTGCAATTCCAATAAAACAAGCTACCGCTGGCTTGGACTTGGCAAGTGTCAATCAGGGTGAGAAGTGTTCAAATGTTGCTTCCCCCTTTTCCCAAGGCGCGCGCGCACACATTAGCGAAGTGGAGCGCGGAAAGCAGTGCCGAGAGCAAAATCAGCGGGAAGAGCATGGAGACAGGTGACGTTCGGAGATAAAACGGGGCAAGGCGAAGATTATATATTATTTGAAAGAGTTTCGACATGCCGCTTCACCTGAAGAACAGCCGGGAATTTCTCCTATCCTGCCGGACGTGAATTTGACAGGCGTCAAGGAGATGTCGTCTCGGCAGGCAGGCAGTGGCGGGCACGAGTATATGTTCAAGCGACCATGTATGTCTTCATATGTCGACACTTCTAGACGCCGTTTGTGAGCGCGAAAGTGTCAGACAGAAAGTACTTGCATGGAAGTGTTTTACGAAAAACATTGCAGATCATAGTCCTTTTGAGCTCTCCTGCCGACTTTACTTCTGGTACGTATTCACACGAGAAGAAGCACTTGTCCGCCAAAGCCACTACTTAGACCACACCTACCGTCACGATGCATCGAAAGATGGGACTGACCTCGTTCACGGCTGATCCGATCTTGTTCTCTGCCAAGTAGACTGCTCCCAGTAAGGAGCTGCTCTTCCAACCCCAACTTTGACTCAGACTGAAGTTATCTGGTCGCGAGCTGAACTTTGTCAAGCTTGTGCCGAGTGGAGACGGACAATGAACAGAGAAATAAGCTCGCAAAATTCTTCGTTGATCGTGATACTGTGCTTGTTGATTACTGCTTACTATACAATTGCTGTTTGGCGATGAGGTAGGTGAAATTCCAACGCCAGCACGTTGTTGTGCTTGTTGTTGTTGCTGGTCATGCAGACTGAGGGTGGACCTCATGCGGATGTTGGATGCTGTTTGTTGTGCTGCTTGTTGTTGCTGTTGTTGTCGATTCGGAACAGGCGTACTGGTCCCATCTCCTGCAATCTGATTGCTGTGATTGTTCGTCGTGGCTGCTGGACTGCTGCTGTTGTAGAAAATGCTGCCGTTCAGCTCCCTTCGACGCGGTGTCTGAGGATCGTCACCATTTAACACCTCCGTCATCAAATCAGAAGGGAAGCTGGGATTGGGAAGGCTATCGTTGCAATTCTGCCGATGAAGGTAGATTCCAAGTTGCAGTCCCTTTGGTTTCTTGATGATCTGCAAGTACAAATTCCAGATGCTTCCAGCGTAGAAGAAGCTAGGGCTGTACATTCTTTCCTTCTCCTTCAGACGATCAACGTTGAAAAATTCAACGCCTAGTCTCATCGGCTCATAGCCTGTCCATTGATTAGTCCTTTCGTTGGAAGTGGGATTCACCGGCGTCTTGCCATACTCTTCTCCAAGGATTCGCCCGCACTTGACTGCATTCTGTATGCCAAAGTAGTCTCCACTTGAAGTTCTCTTTGACTCCTTGGCGATCTGTAATGTGTGCTGATCAACCACTGCTGCGATTCCGCTCGGCCCGCCTCTTTCTTCTGATCCTTTTGCGCTTCGATTGACTGCACTGCCGGCCTCTGCGCTTCCATTGTTGATCAGGCCGGACAGATTTTCACCAATTCGAACGGTATCGTCGGATGGCACGGCAAAGAAGCGTTTGTCCAGCAGATTCTCAAGTGCGCTCGTCTTGGATGCACCACCCAAGAGCATCAGCGGCCGCATACCACCAAGTACGGTGCTGACGCTGCTCTTTGTCGCCGTGACGTAGTCGCTCGTAGACATGTTCGATCGTGTTGCACGACCTTTCCTTTGCAGACTTTGGTATGCGTCGGCAAATTCAGCTTCATGACTGATGAGGCCGAGCTCTCTTTCTTGGTGAATGTTAAGATCTGACGCTTTCTTGAGGTGTCCTTTAGAGCTCACGTCTTCCTGTTCTTCCTCGGATGTAGAAACATCCTTGAAGGACTCCCTCTTGCCCTTTTCTTGACTCATGATCATACCTTTCAGTTCGGATTGAGCCCAGAGAGCGCTTTGCAAAACAGTCATGGGAACATAGGTACTGTTGGTGCTCTGACAGACTTGACTGGAAATCGCCGACAATTCTTCGAAAGTCATATGGGTGTAGTAAATGCCTTCGGAGAAGAGCGTTGCATACTCTTCTTCATCCTTTTCGTTCTCACTATCCTCACCGCTTGCCTTACTTTCCATGATCGATGGAGTTCTCGACGCTTTACGGTCAAGCTTGTCTCCGAGATCATCTGAGTTGTCACGAGCAGCCCCATCAACGCTCTCGTCAGCTTCGACAAAATCATCTGCATTGCCTCTTCGCATGGCGATGACTCTTCGAGCGATATCATATCGATCCCATTCACAGCGTATCCAAAAGCTATCACTGGAGATGATGGTGCGTACCCAGTTGGCGGGGATACCCCCCAGCTTCGGATGACACCAGACTGTCGGTGGCGGCGCGCTCAATACGCTGGCCACGCCGCAAGTTGTTTCATCTAGTGTATTGGAATGCAATACTGGCAGCACTTCTCGTGGCAATGTGAAGTTTGAAATGTAGGAAACCTTCTCTTGGCAATCTTCGTCTGGTTGCATCTTTTCTTCAGCCAGTAAAACATCTGGACCCCATCGTAATAACCAACAAGAACAAGCTTCACCAATCTTGTCCGATGGCGCACCATAGTAGAATTTACCTTGATGACTTAGTACACTTTCTCTTTCCGATAAGAGTGGGGGCAAGAATGACTCAGCACGGCTCTCCTTTCCACCATTTCTTGACGGCGATGACGACTGAGATCGGTCGCTTCCTGCCTTGCCTTCCTCTTCCTCTTCATCGTCATCGTCTTGCATCGAAAGGCCCCCTGTACGCTCGAGTAACGACGCATATGAATGTGGAGTAGTCGTAGACTGCCTGGAAAGGTCTTCCAAGCCCCATACAGGTCCTTCGAGTTCCCAGTCCCAAAGCGAGTGTTGTCCTTCTTGCCGATCTTTTGCCTCCTGTGCACCCAAGATGCCTAGACCAAGAGAAAAGCGAAGGTACTGAGATACTGTGTATGGCGTGATAGAGCATAGTATCAGAGTGAAGGCCTGAGAACACACGGAAGGGATTTCTAGATAGGTAGCAGTCGCAATGAGAGAAAGCAGGAAGCGAGGAGTGGCCGGGTGCTGATCCACTATAGGTCTATCAGCCTGCGAAGTGGAGGAAAATGTGGGTGATTTGATGGAGTCGTTGGATGAGTCTGGCAAAATGTGCGAAGTTAGCGGATACTCGGGACTAGGGCAGGACCAAGAAGGCAAGATGAGTTCTGGAGCCGCTCCATATAGTGTTGCTAAGCAGAATTCGAATGACGGTCTGGTGATGTTGGGATCGTCAAAGTAGATTTCTACAGCGTTCTCGGCGTCTTGCTGCTCCTCTACTCCTTCTGCTTTCCTCAACGACGACGACGATGCTTGCATATCCTCTCCCCGCTTCCACACCCCTTTCTTGTCTCTGGCTTCTTTAAACTCTCCATTGAGCAAAGAGTTGAAGAAAGCTGACTGGACGAGAAAGACACGATGTAGTGAGTAGATGCGGTTGAAAGCCTTTAATTTGATATCGGGACACACTGGTCTGAGAAGTGCGTTGGTGAGATGCTGATGAAGTGCGAAGAAGTGAGGCGAAGTAGTATAGCTCGACATGTTCTTTCTTATACTCGATACGGCTGCGGCGTTGATCGTGATCGCAGAGGTAAAGATGGCCGCCTTGGGTGACCGCTCCTGTACGAAGGGGAAAGAGAAACAAAAGAAACACCACACACACACACACACACACACGCACACCAACAAACAATTCAAGGGGACAGGACAGTCTGGCTATTTTACGCGCTAGTAAAGTTTATATTCTGTCGTTAACAGCCGATGGCGTCTCCCTCTCCTGTCGGGGACAAGGGGAGGGGGAAATAAGAACGGATCATCACTATGAGCGGCTTCGCAAGCAAGACGGCTAGCTATTGTCAACGTCGAAAAGCCTACTTTTTTGGCCGTCCAGTCAACGGAGAGTTGCTGGTCAAAGTGTACACGCCTGCCCTGTTCGTCATTCGATCATTCACTATGTTTGGCTCAAAGGTGACAATTCAACGATGATCCTCCTTATCCTCCTCGTATGCAAAAACGCTCGAATGCTGCTCCTTATGAGTTCCATGAACAACGGAAAGCAGCGGAGGAGAAGATTGAATGACAGATTCGTCCCGCTACTTAATGCACTTCAACCCCCCCTCCCCTCCATAGACACACCCTATCGACGGCCCATAGTGGGAAGTGCTGAATAAACGCGTACCTCGATCAATTCGACGCGTTGCAAACGACACGTGTAAAGAGGCGCCCCCCCGGGTTACCCAAAAAAAAAGAACAACACACTCGCACCTTTGCCATTCGTTGCCTTGCCTCTGCTCAGCTGCTCTTTGCCTCCACTCACGAGACATGGTGTTGCCCACATCATCTACGGGTCAGTCGTATCCTGTAGTCCTAGGCTATCAAATAGCGCAGCAGATAGGTGGCGGTGGTTTCTCTCGGTAAGTGATTCGCACGACGTGCAGGAAAAGAAAGCAGCAGAGCCTCTGCAGGAAAGTGGCTGACATACAAAGCTTTCTCGTCCACATCAGTGTCTTTCGAGCGATCAACCCGAAAGCGCCAGTCCATAGAGTAGCAGCGATCAAGGTGGTGTCGTATGCTGTTCCATCATCACATTCACTTCGACCACAACACCCACCTGATCGTCAAGCGCTTCGCAAGGAGGTTCAAATTCATGCAGTCCTTAAACATCCAAATGTGCTAGAGTTCTTGGGCGTAGAAGAGCACCTGAAAGAGGGATCAGGGAAATATGTACCGGGCCTGTATATGGTGCTTGAGCTGGGTGCTGGAGGAGACTTGTTTGATAAGATAGGTGGGTTAAGCGCAGCGACGGTAATTGCTACGAGGTGGCGTGCAATTTATCTCTCTCCTTGACACCTCGTCCTGACAAATTCGCATTACAGCCCCCGACGTCGGAGTCGATTCCGACCTTGCACATTTTTACTTTTCCCAGCTTGTCAATGCTTTGGTAAGTGGGGGGCGGGTATGATCGTCGAAATTACGATCATCTCCGTAGACTCATCAGACTCGTCCTTTATCTTCGCTAGGAATACATTCACAATCAAGGCATTGCGCACCGAGACATCAAGCCAGAGAACTTGCTGCTGGATGCGGAGGGGTCGTTGAAACTGGCGGATTTTGGACTATGCAGCGTGTACAGATACAAGGGCAAGGAGAGAGAGCTCAAAGGCGCTTGTGGCAGCTTGCCTTACATTGCGCCAGAAGTGAGCAGATCTGCCTGTAAAGGAAGGGGACACGGAATGATTCATTCACTCTCCTGCATTCTCCCCATTTTTCAGATGAACGGCAATCCTTACCGGGGTGAACCGGCAGATGTCTGGAGTACCGGCGTGGTTCTCTTTGCGTTGTTGGTCGGAAGTGAGTCAAAATGACGCTCTTTAAAAGACACGCTTGCTGCTTTTCAAATGACCTGACGCCGTCTGCCTATTTCTCCTTTCCCTCTTCTTCCTCGGACTTGCCCTCGCAGATACACCCTGGGATGAACCTACGAACAGGAGTGCTGAATTCGTTGCGTACGTCAAAGGAAAATCCTACGATCCATGGCCTAGGATACAGGGCGATGCGCTTTCACTTCTGCGCTCGATGATGTGTGTCATTCCGAGCAAGAGGATTACGATACAAGAGATCAAATCACACAAATGGTTCACTCGTAAGAATCCTTTGCTGATCGACGGTCATGGCCCAGATGCAATCAGTCTTGCCGAAAGACTCCTGCAAGGTCTTATTGTTTCTGGTGACTTGGACTTCAACTTACACTCTGACGGCAAAAGAGCAACTATTCCAGACAGCATCTCGTTGACTCAGCCAGAGCTTTTTGGGCCGGGTTTAGATGTACAATGGAACAAGTTGCCGCCTTCTTCTGCTTTCCCAGCTTTCAGAACAAATGATGCGAGGAAGATTGCTCTATCACAGCAGATCAGCGCCCGTAGAAGCAACGTTCCCAGTGCTAGCTTGGACGGTCGTGGCATTGCAGCTGGAGCGGCGGGGAGTCAATTCACTCAGGCTATGAATCACATGGTGAGCGAGATGATTGAGAAAAAAAAGGGGGGGGGGAGGGAAAGTGCGGAGGTTCCTCTTGCTGATCTTTATTTGCTGTTCCCCCCTGATACAGACGCAATGGTCGAGTCTAGCAGGAGGCGTAGCGCGCTTCTCCCCTCATCTCACTCGCCTCTTCTGCGATGCGACAGGACCAGCTGTGGCCACTCTGGTCATACAAGCATTGAACAGTCTCTCCATAACTCATGAAGTGAAACCGATCGGTGAGGATGCTCGAGGCCCCAACTCGTCTGCAGCGTCGTTGTCTCAAGTCGACGAAGAACAAGGAGAAGAACAAGAGGTCAACGATGATCCTGGCGACGACGACGCCATGGAGGTAGACGTCGCTGCCCATCAGGCCAAGAGCAAAGACGTTGGAAGCAGAGGCGCTCGAATACGAGTCTCCACGATGGACCGTAGAAAGTGTGCATTGCGGGGGGAGATATGGGTAGAATCAATCGCATTCGAGGAGCATCGAGATGAAAGCGAGGAGATGGAAAAAAAGAGTTCATCTCGTACGTTGATCTTGATGAGAAGGAGCAAAGGGGACCCACTCGAATGGAGACGGTTATTCAGAGCCATTGCCACCTTTGACGGACTCAAAGAGCTGGTCACTACGGGTTGAGAGTCGTCTGCGTCATCGCAATTCAACCTTCAACTTGCTCTCCAGTCTCGACGTCACTTGAGAATGCAAAGCGTTCACCTCTTCGTTTTCCAAGTTTCTGCAAAGGGCAAAGATTAGAGGATGAAGGGAGTGGGAACACAAGGTCAGCTCGCGTTGGACCCAACCACCCTCTCGTCAAGAAAGCTCATCCACTCTCCCACCCACCTATCCATGCTCCGATAGTTTATCCTGTAGCATCTACTCTTTCTCTGTGTCTTTGGATGTGTGAATTCATCAATCTGCACCACGTCCTCCGTCAAGTCGCCAGCGATGTCTCGAATGATCTCAAACAGATCGTTTTCATGAAACGGAGTGGGTAGCCAAAAGGAGACGTCTTTATAGCACGGTGGGTACTTGCTGTATGGCTTGAAGGTGATCAGAGGCATCTTCATTACATCCGCTCTCGCTCTTTCACCCCCCGAGAACTGCGAAAGAAATCGCTGATCTGTTGTCCAGAACAGTCGAATGTCTGGAATCTGAAACAGCACCATGGCAATTCTCTCCAGGCCTAGACCAAAAGCCCAGCCTATCTTGTTCGAAACACCGGCTTCCACCAAAGTCCTTTCCATGACCACACCAGAACCAAGGATCTCAAGCCACTTTCCTCGAAACCATACTTCGACCTCAAAAGAAGGCGTGGTAAAGGGGAATTCTGCAGCGATCCATCGAACTTTGAGGGGCTCTGCTGAATTCTTCGAGTCAGCTTCGTTTCGGTCGCCGAATAAATCCAAGACGAGATTGTTCAGAGTACCTTTGAGGTGCCTCATGGCTAACGTGGCTGCTGTTAATTTTGCTGGAGACTGTTGGTGTGATGGTTGATAACCACCGGCCTCTGCAATGTCTACTTTATCCTCTATTTCTATTCTGGCGGTGCGGAGTCTAGCTTCCATGTCTTCACACTCCCTTTCTACCCTGCCATCTTTTCCAAATTCATCCAAGTCGAAGATGCAAGCTCCTTCCATCTGATGAAAGATAGGATAGTGGCTTGCATCGATCTCATCCCTTCGAAATACATCGGCTGTCAGAATCCACTTTGTGCTGCCCTTTGTAAACGTTTGTACTTCATGAGCACTGGTGTGTGTTCGTAGACAAGTTTGGCGATTGATGTAGTACGTATCTGTTGGACTCCTACCAGGATGGTCCTCTGCAATACCTAGTTGACCGAAGTTCTCTTCTACTGAGACTATCGGTGAAGGCGCTCGAACGACCTCAAAGCCGGGAAGGGAACGGTGTATCTGCTCATTGAGGATGGAGAGCGGATGCGATGGCGTGGTAGGAAGTTGAGGTGTTCTGCTCAAGCGTGATAAGATAGATGAAGGCAGGTTTGTGTAGTCATCACTGTGATACTCCTCGTCCAAGATCTTAATCGATGGACTTGCAGATCGTCGTGTGTATGTTGAGGTGCTGAAGGTGCGGAGGGATGATATTGAGAAGTCTGCGTGGTGTGCTCCTCCAGCTCTTTGTGCTCGGTCGGTCGAGATGATCGATCTTTGCACAGGCCGTGCAGAGAGCAGTGGAGCAGCAAAAGAAGGCGCTCGACGGCAGCAACGGCCGCATATGGCTTTGCTGCAGCTCGCCGCCATACTCACACTCTTCGAAGACGTTTGCAAGTATATCTCGGCATAGCCGTTGTTGCAGCGTTGTTGTACGCCCTCTGTGGCTTCTTTCTTTTCCCTCAGACGCACGTCACGTTGCCCTTTCAAAAAAAAAATCTCTTCCAACTTGGCTTCAGGGCTTGCAACTTGGCACAAGTGAATGGGACTTGTGATTTTCTTGGAAACAAAATCTGATAGTCGCCCTCGAGTACAAATGCAGACTCACGCTCGGACCAGTCATTTTCCATCTCTCCCCCCTCTCCTCTCCTCTCCTCTCCGATCGATCGTTCGTTGTAGGAAAGGAGCAAGGGCTGCTGGCAGAAAACTCTAAAGAAGGTGGCCGTTATGCCCAAGTCCTCAGAGGCTAGATTCTCATTGACTAAAGATGCGCAGCAGTGTCCCCAATCGCGAGGGTCGGATGGATCGAATGCAAAAGGAACAGCCGAAGATAGAAGCGAACACTATGATAGTGACGGCTTCCTTACTCCGCCCTTACCGCCCTCACGAGCGAGCCAAATGACAAATCCACCGTCCGTAGAGCACTCGATTGACTCCACAAAAGCATCAAGCGAAGATCTTTGCACATTCGCGGTCGAGTCACCGATTCCATCGACGTCGGAAGATGGCCTCTTCGTCCCAGAGTCATCCACATCACCTTGTTCGGACCGCGTACACGACTCTACAATGCAGGGCACGAATGGTGATACTTTAGAGAAAATGAGAGGTAGATCCGGAGCGGCACATCGATATTTAGCTGTTATAGCTCCTCCAGAATCCCATAGAGGAGAAGGGAACGACATTGGGACAATTCCGGTAGCCGTCATAGAGAACTCACCAGCGCCACAGAGATCAGTGAGATTTGCCGAAGGGCCAGGAGAGGTGCTTGAGTCTACTCTGATGAGTAACGAGTGGCGGCAAGTAAAAGTCGAAGAGGATGTGGAACGTACAGACCTCGGAAGAGAAATCGAGCGAGTGGAAAAGGACGGAGAATTTAGCGACCAGGCGCACCTCCTGGGAAGGTCTTCTCAACAGAACTTCATCTTCCAACCACCAGATGATGCCATGTTTGCAGAGTTGAGAGCTTTCCTTGATCAGGAGGACGCTGCAAGTAGCTCCTCCTCCAGTGATGAAGAAGAGGAACAATCACGCTTCACGGAGGAATTTTATGAGCAGCGACGACTGAAGAAGCTGCGAGCCAACGAGGCGATCCTTTCTAAACTAGGCCTAGGGGCACAGAAGACTAGCTCACCAATGGAAGACTTGGGAGCAGAGGAAGGCGAAGAAGCATCGCGACCATCTCATATTTCGATGAAAAGAAAAGGTGGGGCGACAAAGGCGAATAAGTGGCAAAGGACGCAGCTTAGGGTAGATGCAGACGAGACCACGACATCTCTGCCTCTGCCTGGCTGTACGACAGAAGTAGCGTACGTGGATGTCCCGGCATTGCGAGACAGGGTGCGGCTGCAGCACGTATACTTTGATGATGTAGAGATCTTGCCCCCAGGCACGGCAGTGGAGGAGACACTGATGGAATCGGAAGGAGAGGAGGGGATCGAAGTCTTGCTCGAGACGAGGAAACGAAGAAAGACGAAGAAATTTGATGATTTCGAAGCAGAGCCGAACCCCATCAAGAGGAAGAAGGAGAAGATGAAGCCTTTGCCAATTAGGCGAGGTACTGCGGGTGAAGCAGTGAGTCGCCCACCATCTAACGTTGAGTGTGCTAGTAGCGGTGCACTGAAACTTCTCTTCCTCTACCTGTCTCCTCAGATGGAGGGAGGAGGCACAACATGCCACCAATGTCGTCGGAAAACAGACGACGAAAAGATGCGATGTCGATTCCACGAGAATGGCAAAGTCTGCCCTCTTTACTGGTGTAAAAGATGTCTGGGTGTTCGCTATGCGATCGAGTGGGATGCGGAGAGCCGAACGTTTCAGTGTCCTCGTTGCTCAGCTTACTGTAATTGCTCGTGAGTAGAGGTGTACAACGTCAAAAGCGGCGTGGAAGATTACTGACTCCTCTACCGGGTCTCCCTCTCGATTTCTGTACCTCCAAAGGATCTGTCTTCGAAAGGCTGGACTCACCAGATTCGTACCTGAATCTGTCAATACAGGCTTGGCAAAGCTCTTGCAAGACGAGAAGGGCAATCGTATCTACGCAAGCGTGAAACACTACATCGAAGCAAAGGTAGGAAGAAGTGTCAAGATTGGGCCTGGTGGTTTGTCTCAGAGAAGTTCAAAGTCGAAGAAAGAAGCAAGAGAAAGGGAAGCCTCTGCATCTAGACAGGAAAGAAAGCAGAAGGTAGCGAGTGTCAAGAAGGGGAAGAAGGACCATCGTACAGGTGGCGAACGTGATATGCAAGGAGGAGGAGGCAAATCGAAGAAGATCAAGCTGACCTGGCAGCGCAAAGCACAGCAGTCTGCTTTAGGCACATATGGAGCAGCAAAGAAGAGAAAGGAGAAGGTTTTCCCAATAAAGAAGAAGACGGGAAGTGCTCTTCTTCGAGCTGGCAAAGAGAGGGGGGCCGGAAAGGCAAGGACGCCGCTACGGAGTGTCGATGGGGACAATGTCTGGGTTCGGAGCAAAGCTGATGCGCTCGCCACATCGTCCTCTGACTCGGAAGTTTCCACCTTGACGGCCTTATCTGACTATTCGAGTGGGGAGGAGCAAGATGGAGAAGGCAGACGTCTTGATTACGACAAGGAAGACAACATCAGAGACACAGACTTTGACACGATCAACACGACGGAAGACGGTGACTTGGAAGAGAGCACCGACGTGCACCCCTCCAGCCCTGTAGCAGGACAAGTGGAATACTTCATGCACCACCCACTTCAGAATACGGCAGAACAATATTCCTCGACGACACTGGATTCACAATTTACCCATCATTCGAGCGATTCTTTCCCAATCGGAATCGACCCTTTGGTCGATCCATTTCCCCTTCATAGCAGTCAAGACATGGCTACGATTATGAACCAACTCAGAGAAGCCGGGTACGTCTAAACATAGAACGACCGGTCCACTTCATGTATATGTGTACCTACTCTTGTATTTGTTCCCGAGCGCAAGCATCATACATACCATCATCCCACCCACAGCGACAGAACGGGAGGAGATCTGACTGGCAGAGAGCATGCCAAGCTCCCCCTCCCCTCTTTAAGCTTTCCTCGCGCTACCAACTCGAATAGGGATTGCGCGTGGCCGATACTCACAGAATCCCCTTTTTGTTCAATCAAGCTGTCGAGTCTTCCTAGGACATCGTCGTCTGTCACTCAGAGAGATACTGTCCTAGTCGTCCACTCAGACGGCCTTTCATCGTCGCCTTCTAGCGCAATACTGAGTCAGGCTTGCGGATCGATAATGATGACATGAATTGTGCGAAAGGAAATGCATGTGAAGTGAATCATCATTGAGTATTGGCAGAGGAAGACCCGCTGTTACATACTACTCCCGACATGTCTCGCTCGACTGCATCGACGTCCAACCTACAGATTTCGGTCGAACCATCGCAATCGTCTTTCTTCGCTGGAGAGGAGTTCAGCTGTACGATCACGTTCACCAATACACTGATCCCTGCTCCACAAAGTGTTCCACTGCTTTCTACATCCACTTTCGACACCAATGATTTTGATCGACGAGCAGTCTCCTTAGGCCCTAATGCCAAACAAACCCCTGGTCCTTCAAGGCTGCCACCACCACTCACTGGATCACATCACTCTCCATTCCCAAACAGCATGCTAACGCCTCATCGTCGGAAACATAGCAAGTCACAAAGTGTAGATGTACGAACATTTGCAAGACAGCATCAATTACAGCATCTTGGTGGAGGAGGTGAAGAAGAGCTTGGTAGTGATGAGAAGTACTATAAGAGCGTAGCAGAGGAAAAGGACAGAGAGACTGATGATCAGTCGTATCGAAACGAATTCCTGGAAGATTTGCCGACACGAAAGAAGCTGATTGGTGGGAAGCTCGAATCATACTTGGAAAGAGGTGGTGCGAATGGAAGTGCTCACAAGGCTACCGCCAGCACACCCAGCAAAGGGCATGTAAGGTCGTCTTCTGTTGCTGTGCCTGGACAGCAGAGTAGAAAGCAGCAAGCCTTAGGCATGGGGAGGCCAACTGCTGGACAAGTTGTGGAAACTCCTTATAGAGCTGCTTCACAGCGTGTCACTCTGCAAGCCAACACCCCTTCGCCTACAGCTTCACGCAATGCCAGCTCTTCCACTCGACTGGCTAGTGGAACCATCGCATCAAATCATCCCCACAGTCGAAAGAAGAGCGTTGCACAGGTACAAGCAGAAGATTTGAGCGCCACATTTGAACTGGACGGAGATTCTCCCGGAGCAGACAATACACCCACACCGTCTGCATCAGTCACACCTCGAGAGTCTTTCGATCTGCGATCCCGAGGGGGCGACGATGAGATTGGACCAAATTTTTACAACTTGGGAGAGAATTCTACGATGGAGAGCGTCTTGAGGGAAGACGTCACACAGTGGAGTAAGATGAGTTCGAATGGCGTTAGAGAGCATGCAGACAGCTCGTCAGGATCACGGAGAGGTTCAGACCTTAATGCTATCGACGTCACATCGGCTTCTACGACGGGCTCAGAAACTTTGCTTTGGACTTTTGCTCAATTCGGAGGTAGCTTTCAGATTGACGAGAGCCTGATCAAGCCGGGGGAATTTGAGCAAGTCAAGGAAAGAGTAGCAGGTGGAGGAGGTGGAGTAGGTACCATGGGCGGCAGCGTACCATTTTCTCCGGTAGGCGGGGGTGAATTCGGTGTGGCTTCTGAGGCTGGAGAGGATCAAAGTGCAGAAGGGTGGGGATCTTACCTACGAGGAGCTCTCTCATTGGGAGGTAAGAGAGCCTCACTTTCAGCACCCTCGGCTTCAACGCACAAACGTAGTGGATCTACACTCGGGAACCTAAGGGCGAAAACGCTGACCAGTAAGAGTATTCCTATCTTCTCGAATCCTCCAAGCATGATCGTTGTCGATTTGAAGTTGAAACCAGGAGAAAGTCGTAGCTACGGCTTTCGCATCTCTCTACCTCCCGATCTTCCACCGTCCTACTCTGGACGATCCATCTCTTTTGTGTACAGCCTTACCTTAGGTACCAATCGACTGGTGAGGAATAAAAAAGGAATCATGGAGCAAAAAAGTAGAATAGTACGAATTCCACTTCGAATATACAACATGGTCAGCATCAGTGGCATCACTTCCTTCTTCG
The DNA here is from genome assembly GCA_026210745.1 of Exobasidium rhododendri. NCBI lineage: Eukaryota > Fungi > Basidiomycota > Exobasidiomycetes > Exobasidiales > Exobasidiaceae > Exobasidium > Exobasidium rhododendri. The sequence goes on from CP110631.1 coordinate 1,940,680, forward strand.
ACCTGACCAACCCGATCATCAACCTGAAGGACGTGGCAGAATCAAAGGAGGAGGGAGGTGTCATCTCCACTCTCAGTAGTCAAGTCTTGAGTGAGAAGCCGAATGAAAGCGGTCGACGAGATACACAATCCAAGGATGATGCCAATTCGAACGAGTTGCTCCGGTATACCCAACAACTGATGGCTTCCTGCAAAGAGGAGGATCGGAAAGAGGAAGACGACGTGCCAACAGACGTCGAAGTGGCGACCGAATTGGCGCGCATGCGAGGCTTGACCATCGAGGGGAACAGCAACGTCACTTCACCAATCAAACGGCCTCATCTGCAGTTGTTGCCTGATGTGATCACCATCAAAAATGCTGCTGCCACTCGACCACCGACTCTCACTAACTCCAGTGCTGGTTTAGGTCTGACTGGCGAAGAAGATGACGGACCCAAATCCAGCCTACAAGCTGTCGAGATCCTCAGTCGCAACTCTCAAAAAGTCTCCTACGACATCTCCAAGGACGGTCAAGTGGCCGCTATCTTGACGCTGATCAAATCCAAGTATCGCTTGGGTGACACAGTCAATGGAGTGGTGACGATCAACAACAGCAGGTCGATTGCAAGAGTTGTTCGAATTGCGGCAACCTTGGAAACGTACGAAGAGATCGAAGCAACCTTATCGACTCTGCCTGCTACTAGATCACAAAAATTGACCAAGAAGATCCACGCCGAGTTTCATGAGAACACGCTGAACACGGGTCAGGTCTGCTTTTCCTTACCGATACCAAGTGGAGCAACGCCTGACTTTGTCACGAGTGCGGTCAAGTTATCTTGGACGATTCGCATGTCATTCTTGATGCTCTCCACTATCGCTCAAGTGCATGTCAATGGCAAAGAAGCCGGAGAAGGCGCCATTAGACCCAAACCGCCGACACATCTTCTGCCAAGCATCGATGACGGCTTCTCCACCTACCACCGCGCCTACAGGGCCTCGCCCAATTTGGCAGGTCCCGCTTCGATCGGTCAATCGTCTACACAGCCAGAGGAAGCCAAGCTAGAGGTTGTCGAGTGTGCCGTACCTCTTACTGTTCTGGCTCATTCGACTCGCTTCACAGCGGGTCAAGTCGCTTTTCTCGCTTGAGTCGATGTGAATTTCTCGCCATGCGCACTTTCACAGGCCAATCGACTGAATGAAGAATAATTTAAACGTGTCACTACTATTACATTGTCTCCCATCCGCCTTGATCAATGACCTTTTGAGGGGAAGGGAAGGAGAAGAAAAAGGAAAAATAGGGCGAAATGTCAGCATGCCGGATCTCGCGTATCTTCCTAGTCTCACTTTCCCTGGTCGAACTTCCCACTCACCGCTTCGATCTTCCTGGTGATGATGTTGGCGAATCCATGACTTAACCATTGTTTGCGTAGCTCGTCGAATCGGACTGGGTGCAGGAATTGGATCTTGCCCTTTTTTAGTCCAATGTCGATCTCTCCATGCGTGTCCAAGTATGGCGAATAGGTGAAACAGCCGTTTCCTTGATACAGAAGGATGATGATGTTTGACTTGACTCGGAAGAAGATGCCACTGGAATGACCACACTCTTCCATATGCCGATTGCATTCTCCCTTATCGTCGACCGGCCCTTGACAGCAAAAGCTTTGAAAACACAGCAATTCACCACACTCCAAGCAGATTGCTGGCTCGGGCGGCAGGTTCCCGCATCGTTTGCATCGTAAGATTTGACATTGCATCAACAACATCGTCAGGTCAGACGGCAGCTGGATCAATTCGTAGATGTGCGGGTGTTCCAGCTGTAGAGTAGGATGATGTTGCTGATGACTGGAATTTGTTTTCGTGTTAGAGGAAGAGAGAGAAGTCGAAGACGAGGAGAGTGGCGAAGGTTGGATCGGCAAAGGTCGAAAGATGGAAGCCAATTGAGGGTAGGCATGCTTTATCCATCCCTCTACTAGACCAGCAAGAGCAGTCTGTCTCGTCGACTGCACAGGAAGGGCCTCCTTGGGTAGAGGTATATCCAACAGACTCATCAGTCGCAAGAACTCTCCTTTTTCTTCCATGCCGCCTCCTTCCTCCATCATGACAGAGTCTTGGCTGTTTCCTGATCCTGATCCCGCTCTCAGTACGCCCATGCTCTTCTGAAGAATCGTTGCTCTCCGTAGGAAGGGCAGGCAGTAGGTACAAATGATCTTAGCCAAGCTGACGTCATCCAGATTGTCCACGCCGAGGGTGATGTTGCCCCTTGCATACCCAACCAGGCCGATGATGTTGCCGACCGTCACTCTAACGTCATCAAAGCAATGATACAGAACATCCATGTCATTCCTGTTGAAGACGTCGTTATCTGTCGAGGTGGGGCTAGCGTTGCTTGTCGTCGTCGTCGACGCAGGAGTAGAATGACCCTTCCAATTACCCATTGGCGAGTTCGCGCTTCTGGACAGGTGAGAATGGCCATTCTGAGGCCAGATGCTCGGCTGAGCTAGACCAAAGACCACCTGTATCAGATGAACGTAGAACATCAACACCGTGATTTGGTGTAGATTCTCCGGTACGATGATGGAGGCCTCGATCAAGATTGTCAATGGATTGCGTAGAAGCAAGGGAGATCGCACGGTATCATGCCCACCCCAGTGTGGCAAGAGGCGCATCAGGAGTCCGTGTCGCATCGTGCTTTGATAGTTTTCGTCGTCCATCTTGGCAATGTCGCGAAGTGACAAGATAAGAGACTGCACGAGCTCCCTCGTGTGGATATTGACACCATCTGCCACATGCAAAGGTTCTTCAACTGCCTTTGGCACGGCGGGGTCGACGTCGTCTTTCTTTACCGGCGTACTTCCACGCTGAGATATCTCCAGCATACTGATCGTGTAAGCAATCACTTCCTCGGGAATGTACATCTTGCGACTGGGTGGAGCAAGAATCGTCCTTGTCTGGTACGCTGACCTCATGCTCCTGCTCTTGTTCGACAGTGGCTTCAGGACACGAATCAGCCGTTCCAGCATCTGTCGAGTGGCCAGGGGAATGTTCAGATTACTACGGACAGGGTTGTTGAGCCAAGAGTCCAGCAACGCTTGCGCGTCCTCGGCATACCACGGCAAGAAACTACCGGTGCCATGCTCACTCTCTTGCATCTGAGAATTCTGGGCGGTTGTAGACGTCTTGAGAATGTCGATGTTGATCTTGCGAATCCAATCCGAGATGGTAGTCTCGTCCACTTGGAAAGGACCTGCGTTTGTCATTAGATTTGACTTGGGAACCGGCAAGATGACATTACCCAAGCTTTTGCACAGCGGACAGACAAACTCCGACTTGGACAGGTCTTCCGGATGATTTCTAGCAATTTGCTGAGCGTGTCGTTGCTCTACGTTGCGGCAGTAGTTGTCGAAACAAGTCAGGTGCATCAAGTGTCCGCAAGTGGTAGCATTAAAGCCAAATCGATGATCCTCACTGGGAAAGCCGTCCCACCTACGTTGAGAGTTATCTTTCTGAGTACCAGGGTTCGTAAATGTGTCGCCTCGTACCCTCTTGCCCTTTGCTTCGTTTCGGTCCAAAGTCAGGGGAGTCTGCAAACTTTGTTGAAGGCTGAAGGCATCGTGTCGAGGCGTCGTTCTCATCACCCTACTGCTCTGGATGTGTGCGAGACTACCGAATGCCTCTGTGTAGTCCAATTGCTCTTGACAGAAGATGCAAGTGCCCAACGGTCGGAGATGCTGCTGCTGCTCTTGCTTTGCGCCGTGCGATAGGCTCATGAGAGCATCACCATCTTCATCTCCTTCATCCAGTCCATCGTCATACTCGTCCTCCAGGTCCCCTTCTAGACTCTCCAGCAGACTCTTTTGCTGCGCCGAGAACTGTTGCATGATGGCCGCCTGTCTCTCCTTTGCTGCCGCTCGCTTCCTCTCTTCAACGGACTCGCCGGTGGCGGCTATCCTCACATTCGCCCTTCCCTGCTGTTCATCCATCTCCAGGACTTTTAGCTCGTTCAGCTTGTTCAGGCTGGCGGATTTCGCAATAATCCAGTCAATCTTTGCCTTAAATCCTGTAAATTTGTCGTTCCCGCGACGGATTTTCAGCAGGAACGTCAGGATGGAGACGTCCTTCTTCATAGTCTTGTGCATGTCCACGGCAAACGACTCTTCTTCTTCAATCAGACCCATCATGAGAAGCTGTAAAGCTGCATCGATCAGATTGTCTGCCGTTTCCTGGATTCGATTTTGAGCATTGTAGAGAGAGTGGAAGATGATCTGATGCAGGACTGGGCTCTTGAAAACCTGTCTCAATTCGTCAATCACGACGGCTTGTCCTGACTGTAGTCTTCTCTCCGGCACAACGGCAAACGTCTCGGCAACTTGAGCTGACGCCTTTCTCTTTTGCCTTTCTTTGAGAACCTCCTCTGCTTTCTCCCGTTGATTGCGAGTGTAGTGGAAGAAGTACGGCTGCACTTCATCAAAGCACTCGTCCTTCAGCTCAAAGATGCCAAGATCGTGTGTGCCGTCGGGCGCTCTGAAGGAGCTGACGACTGCCAAGATTCGGTCAAAACTGGAATGCTCTTTTAGCCTCTCACTGATGTGTCTTGTCAATTCAGAGTACGTTCCTTGATTCAGAGCCAAAAAGTGAATGACTTCTCGACGAACTTGCTTCTCCATACTCCAATTGGTGGCAATCGACGTTTCGGACAGCAAGTGAACGAGAAGGAGAAGGAACTCCTCTGCCAGAAAGAGACGCTGACTTTGCTCCAAGTCTTCTTCCCCCGTGTTGCTCTGCATCCATTCACCGAGAGAGAAACGGTGGATCATGTTGACGAGCATTCGACTAGCAGGAAGAAACACGAGACTCATTTGCAGCAGAAAGAAATCTTGATCATACATGAGATCCCTCATGCTATTATCACGATAGTGATGTGCTTGAGATCGTATGCCAAAACCATTACGGACCCACATGCCGGACCGTATCTGTGCGAGCTTAACCACGACTCGTAGTGGAAATTCAAATACGGTCATCAACCTATCGTCGTCCATGTCTGCTGTGATCATCTCTCGCAGAAAGGGGCGAGCGAGAGTCTGCAGGTAATGATGATCGATCTTGTGTACATGCTTGAGCATCTCTGCCAAGAGCCAGTGCATCGGATGATGAAACGACACACCCAGCGTCTCCACAGCAAAGTCGATCACCAAGAACGATGCATCGGCGTACGTGACTTGGTGGAAGGTAATGGCCGAATGTATGTCGGGATCATTCCGATGGAGATTCATGGAACTCTGCAACGTCATCGACATGGCCAGGTTCAGCGCGCGGTCCAGTTCATGGCAGCTTGCTTTGACGTATGCCTCGCCGAACAGCTTTGCCGAACGAGCCAAGTGTGTCGCAATGTGAAAGATCTGTACCCAGACATCCGACTCAAATTCAATGTGCTCGGTGATAGCCCGACGATCCGGTGTGATGGCGTTGAAGAGAGCCAGAAAATCGAGAAAGTAGGTAAGATGCCGCGAATTTTGCACAAGTTGCGTTTGAACGCCTTGAGCACTGAGCAGGTACCGTATATCAAAGAAGATGTGATAACACCTCTGTTGGCGCATGAAAAGGGACGACGGCGTGGCCCGCATCTTTGTAGGCGCTGTGGGTGGGAGTGTGAGGTGTTCGGTGGTGAGTTGACCGGTGAAGATGGACTGCAGGATTTGACACATCGAGTAGAGAAGATCCAGATCGGCTACCAATTCAGAGGCGATCGACGGTACGCTGAACAATTGTACAGTGACGATTCTGCTGGAATGGTCCGGTTCCCGATCGTGAATGATGAAGATCTCCACCAGCTTCGAATACATCTTTGCAAATCGAAATGCTAAGGCTCTCTTGACCTCTCGAGGACCTAGCAAAGCCATGTAGATGCTTCGACAAGTACTTCTTGCTTCTTTCCACATTCGATTGTCCAGCAAGAGTAGACCGTCAAGCTGGAGTAGAGCTCGACTGTCAAAGTAATCCTGACTCATCTGACCGCTCGAGACTTCCTTCCGATGTCGCCAAGGCTCAAAGAGTGCTCTACCTATCAGAGCTCTCATGGCTGCTGCATTGGGTATCATTTGATCCAGATGATGCTTCGAGATGATCTGGCTCGACGGATCAGAGGGGGCGACGAATAGTGAAGCATTGGTCAAGTCCAGGAGGAAGTCGAGGACGTGACCTGCTACTTCCTCTGCAAAGATGTCGTACGCCGGTCGGACAGTGACGGCAAGATCAATCTGACTCAGTTTATGCGCAAGTAGATACATCTTCTTGACTTCCCCCGACGTCTCAATAATATCTCGACCATGCTTGTCCACTCTCTCCGCTATCCCCTTTGCCACAAATTCTGCCTTTTCCGTTGCTCCTGAGACTGTGTCAATGACTTCCTTGAAACTGTGCTTCTCATCATTCCACAACACCACCGAGTAGATCCTAGCACGCTTTGATGCATCGTAGGAATAGGATCCTATCAATCTCGAAGTCACATCATCCTGATCACCTTCGGCAGATTCATCAACAGCTGGCTCTAACGTGGGTTGTGCCTTTATCCGTTCAATGGCGTCTGGTCCTTGTGGCAGCTTCATCTCCATCGGCGCATGCTCCATCGTGTCGAGTACATATGCAAACATGGTCGACACGCTCGAAATGATACATTCTTTCACATCTCGCGGGACCGTCTTCAGTAAGCTTTCGATTTGCTGTATGTGATGAGGTAGAGGATCCATTCTTCTCTTCTCAGGTTCCTTGCCCTTGGCTTGGGATGTGTTTCGATCAGTAGCGGTCATGGTCGCGCTTTCGGTCTCCATGTCCATGTCATCGCCTACTCCACTGGGACCTGGCGCTGAGGTAAAGTTTGGATCCTGTTCGTCCCCAGTAAAGTCATGGTACTTGCAGCAGATGCGGCTCGTCCAAGCTTCTTCATCACCGCAATCGCAGCATCCTCCGCTTGTGTTGCTAACACTGAAGACTATGTCATGGCCTTCGTGATTGGATGCATTAAAGCATGGAGCGCAGAGAACGCAAGTGTCGTCCAAGGCACAATCACTGTAAGGAGGAAATTGCAGTGAGCACCATTGATAATCATTGTCGACACCTTGCCAAGTCCCCCTAGCCCTCAAAGGCTATGTGCAACTCACCGGCAACGATAGATCGCTTCTCCCTTTCTAAAGACGTGGCCGCATGGCATTCCTCTCTTCTCATCACCATATTCGGGACCCAAGTCATCCGCGATCGAAGCACCCGGAGGCGGCGTAGCTAAGCGAGGCGGCACGAACTTGCCTTTCATACTCCTTGTCCCTTGCGATGATGACATACTTGTGCTGGAAGATGAAGAAGAGGAAGCAGAAGACGCCACCCCACCCAACTTCTCCCTTCTCCTTTCATTTAACTCTACCATTGCTCGCTTCTGAGCATCGCATAGCTTCCAATTGCATCTTTCCAGGAAAACAAGAGCATGTATCAGCGTAGGTGCGATTTCCCTTGGCAAGAAGTGAGCCGGCGAGACTTGTGAAAGGATGTAGGTCCACAATGATCGGTGCAACTGAGACACGACAATCTCATTGACCTTGTAGTACGCTGCTTGTGGGTCGATTTGAACATTTCGAAGAAAGTCACTTGTCGATGGTCTTGAGCCCTCCCTCGACTGCTGACCACCCGGATCGTGCATAGCAGGTGCTATTCGACGTACGTATCTGCCCTGTACTGCAGATTGTGATTGACAAGGTGCCAAATCGACGGTGAGACTACTAGGGTAAAGGTAGCTAGCTGCTCTTGAAGGAGTAATCAAATTTCAATCCGAGTACAGTAGCAGCTCCATTCCAGCCCCAAAATGGTCCGCGCTCAACGGGGGAGATGCACACGTGAGCAGAAGCCCTCGTCTTTCTATTCTCTTCGCCTTCTCTCACTCTTCCCCCAGATCCTCTTTCTTTCTGGGAGCAAGGACAGAGGTCGCAATGCATATCTATCAAGCAGTCACAAGATCTCACGCCATCTCCTTTATACAGGATCAAGGTTGTTTTTCGTTGACATTACAAGGGTCATACAGGTGTCATTAGACGGTGCCGCGTCGTTCAAGGATTGCTCGCCGCTGCGGGGGTGACAGCAACAACCTTTGGCGCGCCTCCGCCTTCCTTTTCACTACCACCACCGCTTGCCTTTCTTCGCTCTTGAGGTGTGATCCCACCCCCTCTACTTGACACACCGCCGCCACCACCCCTTCCTCCTCGGCTTCCTCCTCGACCTCCTCTAGCGCCTCTTCCTCTTCCACCGAAGCCCAGTCCCTTCTTCTCCTTGTCCACCTCTCCCTCTTCTATATCTTCTCTCTTCGCACTCGCAACTTTCGATTCCCCGTCTTCGCCGCTTTTCTCAGTCTCACTTTTACTAGACAAGCCACCGTTACTCTTCTTGCGGTTCACCTTTGATTTGTTCGCTCTTGTCGATGGGTTCGACGTCGAAGCTGGCAATGCACTGATCGCTGAATCCACCTTGTCTCCGTTACTCTCCTTTCGTGTTTCACCCACTGCTGGCTTGAGAATTGCAGGTACACTCTCCACTTTGCTGTCCTTGCTTTCTTCCTTTGTTTCTACGTGACGGGGTCCCTTGGACGGGGCAGGTCTAGATTGATTAGCGCTGTCTGTTGCGTGCCCTCTGGTATGTTGAGATGATTGCTGAGCCTGGGTCGGCGTCTGGCTACGATTTTGATTTCGAGGACTCTTGAATGGTGTAGGTTTAGTGTATTGGGGTGCTGGCGGTGGTGGTATTGTTGTTGGTGCTGTCGTCGCGGCTGTCGCTTGCAAAGACGTCGTTGAGGGCACGGCGGGTGGTAGAGATGTCGTCGATGCTGCAGTGGTGGGTGTGGCTGCTACACCTTGACCTCTGTAGGCATTCAACGATGGTGCTCCACGAGAAGGTCCTGTCGGTGGAGTGCCTGCCATGTTTGACGGTACAACAGGCGAAGAGATAGCAACACCGGCCGGCGAGACGGCTCCCAGAGTAGTTCTTCGATATGCGAAATTAAAGCCTACGCTGATCATTTCAGATCGAACCTTGCCTTCTTTGATGCCGAGGACCATGTGACCATACGCTGCATCAGGCAGATTCCAATTCCACATGTTCTTCCAGGCAGGATCTTCATTGACGGCGCCTGTGACAGTGGTAGCGCTGGGAACTCGATTGGTGACAGCCAGACCGTTGTTGAGCAAGACTCTCTGTTGATCATCCACAACATCCTCTACTTGACTTCGAACGCTATCCCACACTTCTCCAAAGGATGATTTTGAATGTAGTAGCTTGCGTCGAAATTGTTCGGTGTCACTCTGGACACTGAATTCGTTGTAAGAAACGCCATAACGAAAGTGGAGTCCGGCAGAGATGGTGAGGTCAATCTTCAACGCCAATGCCAATTGCATCAATAAACCTTCTTTTCCGGGAGAGGCGTGAGTGATGAGGACTCGAGTTTCCGTGGGGTCGTAGCACTGCAGTATACAGAAGAGGGCGGCTTTTAGTGCTTTCTGCTACGTGTTCGTGCCGAAATTATCGCACTCACCTTCTGAGCAGTATCGACCAGTTCTCCAATCTGCAAAATCGTGGTCCACATCGTTCCTTGACCACCTGCAATCGTTGCCGCACCCTCCCCATTGTCAAAGAGCTTATGCAGCACAACGGCACCCCCCAGACCGAATAGTCGAAGTCGAACGCCGCCTACGTCAAGAGCAGCCGAAGAAGCTTCATCCAAGACGTGCAGGTTCTCAATGACGTACTCGTTTGTCCGAATCTTCTCTAGCACTCGAACGTCTTCACAGGCTCCCCAGACAGTATACACTGGCACCTTTAACCTCAGCGCACCAGACAAAAGGAGAGGGAATTGTGTCAACAGTGGGCTGTCAGGGTGGGAAAGAATTTGAGAGCGCATCTCTTTGCAGGATGTGGTGGGAAGCGGTGCAGAAACTGGCGTCGCTACTCCCGCTCGCCCTGCTACAAGGTCGGCGGACAAGAGCTGAGCTCGAAGCGGAGCAGGTATCAATGTCGAGTATTGAACGAGATGTCGCAAAGTTCGATCGCTGATACGTTCAAAGCTCTCTGATTCGTAGAAGCCGAAATCCCCAGTGTGAAGGATTGCCTTTGCTCCACTCTCGGTAGCTAGAGTATTCAAACTCTCCAAATTACCTGAACGACTAGCGACGATTCAGCAAGAGCGGAAAATGTACGACTCTCTTCCTCACTTACCTCTGACATCTGCAACGCACAGGATCCTTCCTTCGGGACCATCAATCACCTTGACTTCGGGCGCTTTTTCGTCGGGCACTGAGATGTTATTTGCATGCTGGGTGTTAAGAGGAATGAAGTCCCCTCTTCTGTGATGGTGAGTTGAATTATAGTTGCTTCCGGCACCACGATGTGAGGCTGAACTATTTCCCCTATATCCGGAACTACTGCGCGACCCTGGACCGAATGTGGTGGTTGCTGTAGTATTTGATGCAGCAGGTGAAGGAGATGGCGAGATCGCGGCGTTGGAGGAGGGAGCAGCCGGTCGAGGAGAGGACATTTTTGAGTAATTATCTAATCACAATGTTTCTTCTTCGCCCTAAGTCTTGAAGAGCTGACAAGACTGGGAGGAACCGAAAAAGCTTCTAAATGCAAAGCTCACGGAGCTCTCGCAAGCTCGCCGCGATCTGTAAATTTAGATCAATCAAGAGAGAAGAGAGGGTGAAGCGAGGCCGTAAAGAGCGCTCTGGCCTGAGGATAATCAGTGATTGAAGTCGGAGAGACGAGAGTAACTAGCAATGTCGATGTATATCGTCGGTTCAGGGCGAAAGACAAGCGAAGAGGGATGATGAAAGGGGAGAGGGGAGCGGCCTACTTTCAGCACTCGATACTCAGAAAGGAAGGAAGCTGACGAGAAAAAAAGGAGGTCGACCGACGTTGGCGCTGCAAGTCTAGAAATACGCCTGAAAAGTGCCACGTGGTTCTCTTCGACCACTGGAAGGCTACTTTCGTTAGTCGCTGATCGTCAAAGGTCTTTGATCATCATTGGGTCCAATCGTCGTAGAGAGGCAAAGAATGACACATGATGATATCAAAAGCAAGGCCATCGATGGGGCGCAAATCTCCATGACCATTTCTAAGGAGGGATGAGCGAAGACCCAGTCGCAGTGATGGCAGAGCAACCTTAATAAGAAGATTCCATCAGGGTTTTAGCGCGGAAAGTAGATTGATCAGGCAAGCTTTGCTCGCTTTCCTGTTCAGTCGCGTTTTTCCCTCTGACAACTGTATCTAGATACTTGCTTGCGTTGTTGGTGCACCACGTCACACCACAAAATGCGATCATAAGCGCTCTACTGGCCAACGCTTGCGCCCTGCCGATGAATGAGGTGCTTCTGTTTTGTCGTTGCCTTTCCTTGCTAATCGACGGTTCTGTCATCGGTGGAACCTTCGGCTTGAATGACCGTCCATGCAGAGGGAGAGGTGTGCTCGAAGGCCGAAGCGCGCGAAAGGCGTGTGCTTGATTTTCATTTGTGCTTGTGACACTTGGCCCTTCTTTCTGGCCAATTCATGGGCCGCGGCGGTATACGTTCTGTGTAGAAGGTAGCAATGGACAGAGTAGCATAGTGCTGAGCGCTACTTTATGATGCGACCCTCTTTCGTCGATCGCCTCAACAATCTGTCTTTACTCCCATTTGCAAGTTTCTCGTCCCCCCCCCTCACTGTCAATTCTCTCCCTTCTTTCGACTCCGCTGACGACTCCCTCCAACAGTACCTCGATTTCACTCCGGTCTCAGCCACACATTGGAAAAACCCCGTGTCGAGGATTTTTGTGGTCAGCGTCGATCCTTCTCCTACTTTCCCTTACACTCTTTCTCGCACTCCTACTCCGCCTCAGGTTACCCTGCGCTCACATTCTTTTGTTCTTCTTGGTCACTTTTGCTCGTTACAGCGTTGTACAGGTACCATTTGCTTGCTGGCGGAAAGTAGTAGAGGACTTCTAGTCTCTCCAAACAATTTCTTCGATAAGGCGCATCCCCAAACAAGACACCTTCTCCTAACTCTCTTCGACAGTCGTTTGCCTCCTGCTACTAACAGCATTCCGTGATGGTGTCTCAAGGAAGGTGGCAGATCTTCGTAGTCATGACGCTGGTCTTCATAATTATTCATCTGCAATATACTCTCGCCACCAACCATCTAGATGGAAGAGGTCGACGGCCAAATAAGTTCAAAGCACTGCCAACAGATAGTATCCAGGAACAGTCCACAGATACGATGGCGTTGGAAAGGGGAGGACGTCATCTGATGAGGGCGAGAGGTAGCTTTAAAGAGAAGACTGTTCACCGGCGGTTGCGCGACAGCCTACTAGAGCGCCTCTTCAACGATACAGATGGAATTCGTGCAGAACTTACCACAAGGCAAGGGCATAAAGACAGCAAGAGAGGATTTGCACCTGAAGCATGCAGCTCGTACTCCAGTAACGTGAATAAAAAGTCACCAGCGCATGAGCACAGAAGTGACAGAGATCTGAGCAGCTCAAGTGGAAGCGCTAGTAATCAGTCAGACTCTCAGGACCTCTTATCTTTCCTCGACGATGGCGACTCCCTCAGCCCCACATCCTACTCGACGAGCGACGGTAACGACGACGACTCTTCTACCAATGATGACTCGAGCGATCAGAGTAAGGACGATTCAGACGATGCAGGGAATGAGGCTGCAAGCAAAGCGAAGACTGCGAAGGAGGCTTCGGATCAGGATTCGAAGAACGAAGATGGTCAACAGAATTCGTCAGAGAAGAAGAAAGATTCGAAGGGCACAGCTTCCACTGGCACAAAAACAAGCAGCGTAAAATCGAGCAGCAAAGACTCGGAAACATCAAATCGCGCACAAGAAGGTTCGTCAAGAGGAGGCGGCAGCAATAGCAACAGCACAGCCAAATCAAAGGATGGTCAGACTAGTCTGCCTGGCGTACAAGCAGGAAAAAATCAGACCTCCGGAAACACAAGCAAGGAGGGCTCTAAGAACGGCACCGTCACTGCTCAGAAAGTAAGCGCAGGATCAGTCGATGGCCAAGGGTCAAGCGATCAATTCAGTAACGAGTCGAAGAATTCCACCTCTGCTTCCACCAAGGGCGGGAAAAGCCAATCGAGTGTCGATCAGTCCAAAAGCGACGACGGGAAAGATAGCAAAAGCGATGGCTCTGAAGACAGTGACAGTGACAGTGATGATGATGATGATGATGATGATGATGATGATGATGATGATGATGATGATGCTGATAGCGACAAGAAGAATGGGTCTGAGACGTCCAGCGGCAATGGTGGTAGTTCTAGTACGGGAAAAGGAGACTCTTCCTCCAAGTCGGACAAATCTGACGGCAACGATACGTCGAAAGGGTCAACTGTCACGCAGAGTACCTCGGAAAAGAACACTACGTCTACTACAGGAAGTTCCAGGCAACAGCAGACTTCCAGCAAGAGTGGGAATGACGATGACGATGGGCTACTGGGCATCAATCTTGGAGGACAAACTTTGTCAAACAGTCCTGCAAGCAAGACTCAAAGTTACAACAGTGCTACTGGTAGCAGCACTGGCCCGAACACACAGCACGGGTCAACATCAGCTGTACAAAACACGTCGAAAGCGTCACCGACAGCGACATCGCCGCAGGGAGCTGATACTAGTGACAATGGGGACTCACAGGCTCCAACAGGCGTGACAGGGGGTGAAAGTGCAACCAACACCTCAACGATTGGCTCGACTTTGGACGGCAATCCTCTCAACGGCACGGATAAGACCCAACAAGCACTTCCATCGACAGGAACCGCTACTTCCAGTGGGCCAAATGCGACCCCCAGCTCACCTGACAGTTCCTCGACTTTGACAGAATTTCCCCTGTCAAGTCCTACAAGTGCTTCTTCAGCAGGTATCAACAGCAAGTCTGCTCCATTCCTTGACGAGCATCCTGTGACACAGACGACCGATAAGACACAGACACAGACACAGTCATCGAATACTACCACTGCTCTCCCTGAGCAGCAAGTGCAAAAGAGCGAACCGTCGACCAGTGTAGATAGTGGTACTGACTTTGAGTACGCTAATCGGCACAAATTGATCGTGCCTAGTGACGATGACGACGGTAAATCAAATTCAGATACTTTGAGTAGCTCAATAAATACTTCATCAAACCAGAATACCACCGCAAGCTCCTCAAACAGCCAGAGTGTGGCTTCGATAGCGAAAGCTTCCATTGCAAGTATCATCGTAGCGAAAGGAGCGGCCACATCCCAGCCATCCAATACGACGATGATTGCAATCTTGTTCAAGTCGGTACTAAGCTGGTCCTTCCTGGCGTCTTCCCCAGAAACAGTCGCTCAGGTCTTCCTTTACATGCCTGCTTTGATATCCGAGGTGAGAACGATGCATGCGCCTCCCTTTGTCCCCTCTTTACTGACCCTTACTTTGCCTCGACATCTACGATCGTAGTCTGTCAATCTGACATCAGACCAAGTGATGACCATTCGCCTTCAAGAGTATGCTAGTACGGCTTCGAACGGTCTTTCTCGTCGAGATGGGAGCAGCAACGGTCAGAGCCCTTTGTCCCTCTATCTCGCATATATCCCTACATCTGCTGCAATTGACTTGCAAGCGGTGGTGAAGGATTCATCGTCCATATTCTACACCTCTCCCAGCAATCAGGTAGCAAAAGCTTTGGTCGGAGATGTCGATTCTACCTATGACGTCCTTTCCATGCAGTCAGTCAACAAAGCCGACCTGATCAATTCTTCGCAGGCAGACAAAGACGAGGCTAGCAGCAGCAGCAGCAGTCCTTTGCGAAAAGCTATGATTGCAGTCGGAAGTCTACTGGGAGTTGGCGTGGTACTTTTCTTTGCATGGCGAATTTGGAAGAACAACAAGAAGCAAGTCCGACATAACGCTAGACAGAGCGTATTAGCAGGAGGTGTGGCTGGCAGAAGAGGCACAGTACAAGCTCCTAGCCCGAACAGTCATTTGCGAGAGACGTGGACTCCCAGCGTGGACGAGCAAGAAAGAGTCTTGCATGGCCAATTGGCAGAAACTTGGGAGCATGAATTTGAGCCTGTAATGATGGAAGTGGACCCACACTCAACCCGGCGGGAAGATACAAGCTTCGTTCTTTCTACTCCTCATCTTGGTTCGTCCAACGGGCACTCCGATCCTTTCGATGATATCACTGCTAATAAAAGTAGTCAAGAAACAGAGAGGTCAGGAAGCCGTAGCCCCCAACGCAACACTCTGCTTTCTCACCTGAATGGCTTTGAGAACGATCGGAAGAGAGGTAGCTCAGCGTCAAATCTGACTGAATCGCAGAGAATACAGCAAGACTACGTTGGACTGAACGATGACACTGGTACGCTACCTAGTCCAAAGTCGCAGAAAGCCGGTGGTGATGCCGTCTACCAAGATCAATACGATAGGCCGCAACAATATACCTCTAGTCATGCCTATGGACTAAATCCATCGTTAAGTCGAAGTAAGAAGCGAGGAAGCAAAGGCAGTATCTCTTCCAGCATCATCGGTCGACCTGAGATGCATAGTAATAGCATGCTTCTATAGACTTGAGCCTCCTTCCCCTTCCATCCCTTCCTTCTTTCCTCTCCTCCTTTCCTTTGCCCGCTTGCCCCCTCTAGGCTTTCACTATTCACCATACTAATACTCCCCTTTACCCCTCCTCTTTTGCTTGTCAGCATGCATACTCTCGTTAGACACTATGTCATTACCCTCTTCTTCCTGGACGCCCACCCTCCTGTCTTTCCGCTCATCATGCGTCCGTAAAACCATTGCTCTTAGAGACCGTGTCGCGGGGCGGCGTGGAGGCTATAGAGATAAACCAATTCAACTCTGTGCGAAAAAGCGCATATAAAGAAAGGCACTCCTTGAAAAGGATCAGTGCCCATAATATTACTACAGTATTCTCACTGTACCTCTCATCTTTCTTGTCTACCTGTCTGGGTTCTGACGCGCTCCCCCTACAAACCTCCCTCCTCTCCCACTATTGCGCAAAGGGCAACATGTCATCGTCGCCGTCGTCCTCTTCTACCGGTGGCAGCCACCCTAATCGGCCATATTATAAGCCCTCGGACAGCAATGCAGCTTATATCGCAACTGCACCTCGATTCAGCTCCAATACCTCTGCCGCTACGAATGCAGGAACCCAACGTTCAGTCAGTAATGCAGCTCCACTTCCTCCCACATCTAATCGATATGCTTCTGCCTCTCTCGATAGCGATGTCGTAAATCTGGGAGACAGTACTTATGCGAGCCAGATGTCTGATGCAACAAAGGCACTTTTCCTCTCAGCCGCTTTCCAATACGCTTCGACTTGTCTGGCTATGCCTTTTGAAGTAGGTAAATTACTGTTGCAAGTACAGTGGGTTCCCAAGGATGAAGTTTGGATTGCTTTCGGTGAGATGGAACGAGAGGATGAAATGAAGCAAAGGGAATCTTCTCGTCGTCCAGTACAAGCGCAACGTTCTTCTATAGGTAGGAACGAGTGGAATGAAGGGGAACAGGAAGGCGATGAAAACGAGCATGATTCGGTACTTTCAGAGAGAGAAGACTGGCTAGATGACGACGGCGAGGAAATTGAGAGACCAGACTTTGGGGGTGAAAGAGACGAATTGTCAGATGAGGAGGAAGCAGAAGCGTACTTCAAAGATCTGACGAACTCATCATCTCGACCTTCCAACGTCGAACGTTCATCCGCAAGGAGGAAGCGAAGACAGACTGATTCGTACGGCTATGTGATGCGTAAAAGCATACACGAGGACGGAGCGAGGCCAGAGTTTGTCATGCCGGTAGTCGTACGAGGTGGCGTATGGGAGATGATCAAAGCAGTAGGGAGAGGAAAGGAAGGATGGCTTGGACTGTGGAAAGGTGAGTGTCTACAAAAGCAGTGAGAAGCAGGGGCTTAGCAGCGTTGACTAAAAGGATCTCTCCACATCCAGGAACGTTTACTACTTTTACGTTGGATGTCTGCACTTCGACGATCCAGCCCATCGTCTCCTCCATACTTTCGCTCGTGGCGCCTTCCGCCTTGACGTCCCTTCCACTGCCTTATGCACCTCATCCTTACCGATCCTTGACGCTTCTTCTAACTTCCCATCTCGTGACGGGGGTCATCTTGTCGCCTATAGACTTGGTCCGAACTCGATTGATCGCTCAGTCGACTTTACCACCTCATCGCAAGTACTCATCACCCAAGGACGCTCTCTCGCAAATGCTCGAGGAAGAAGGTGGATGGAAGACAGTGTATCTGCATCCCAATCTCTTGATTCCCACCATACTAGACTTCAGTTTTCGACCTTTGTTCAGCCTTGGAGCGCCATTACTGATCGAACACAAACTTCGATTGGACCCCTTGACCAACCCAGTCAGTTACTCTCTGGCGGAGTTCTGCATCTCGAGCGCCAGCCTCCTCATCACACTGCCGATAGAGACAGTCCGACGAAGGCTTCAGCTGCAAGCTAGAGCCGCTTGGGGGAAACAAACGATCACAGTGCATGGAAGTCGATCCAAGTCGTCGAATCCTTTCAGTACAACGTCGTCCTCGCCTTCCAAAGCCGGTAGCAATCAGGCCGATACAAAAGCCAGTGTCAGCGGTACTGTACCTAAGCAAGTGCTGGGTAGACCGCTAAGGACATGCGTAGAGACGAGGCCAAAGCCGTACGAGGGTGTCATGGAAGCCATCTACCGCATCCTGATTGAAGAATCTAGCATCTCACCAGACAATAAGTTGCTGAAGCTAAAGGTTAAGCTGCCCGATGCTTCCGCTTCCACCACTACTAGTAATCCCTCCGCGAACAATGCTTCGATGCAAGACAGTGGGATCCTAGCAAAGCAAGGTCACTCCTCGTTGGGAGGCCTCTTCAGCCTCTATCGTGGATTCGGTTTCGCTATCGGCGCCAATGCTCTCGTCTTTGTCCTCACCACCGTCACCGGTGAACGAGCGAATCGAACTTCCGGATGGGCAGAAATATAGTACTGGACCACCAACTACTCTTCGTCTCTACGGAAATGTACTGCGATTTCCCATGCATTCGTCTCTCTTCCTTCTTGCCAAATTAAGCCCACCCCTCCAGTACTCTTTCCTTCTTCCACACGCCGATCTAAACTAGCCTGGAGGACTTCTGCCTTCTCACACTTTGATCTTGACGATATAATATTTTTATTAACATGCCATTAATTATGGGCCATTTAAGGGTGATCGATTTACACAACAAGCCATCAAACTGGCAAACTGGTCGCTCCTGCTCGCTGAGAATCCAGTGACTTCTTTAAGACGGAAATCGATTCCCTCGCGGTGGCTATCTGATGTGCGAAGTTGGTGGACTCTTTGCCGTTGTAGTAGACCACCACGATGAAGCTGCGCATTGAAAATAGTGGAATCGGAAAGAGAACGCTGTCAATACTGTGTATGCTCATCACCATCCTCATTCAAGAAGTGAAATCACTCACGCTAGCATCATCAGATTGAACACTGTTGCGGAGGTCGAGAAAAAGGGGGAAGTATCAGCGCCGTATGTCGTCTCTCTTTTCTTCTCCCTTTCTAGAGCCACCTCGACTTACTTCCGACTGCAATACTCCACTGTAAGAGGCCTTCATCACTCCGGACTGGACCTTTCTCGTCGACTTCTTCAATGCATTTCTCGAAAGCCACGCTCATTGCTTGCAAGGAGAAGAGCGCCTTTGTGCGATCCTTGGCATTTACAGCGACTTGACTTCGTTGCTCTTCATTCAGACACAACAAATCTAGTGCAGCCTTGCCCCATACCTTTGCGTTAGGTCGACGTAGTAGCCCAGTGCCGCGCTTGTTAGCATACACGACTGCTCCGTTATCTGTGTCTGCCGTCTGTTGAATGGACAAATCGACTACACTTTCCATTGGACCACCGGAATTTGTTGCCACGACTGGGAGACCGACTGCCATTGCTTCTAGTGGCACGATACCAAAGTGTTCTTCCGTTGGGGTGTATAGTAGGACCCTTGTGTGGGGATGAGCCAAGAGAGCACCTAGCAAAGCCATGGGAATACTAGGCAAGAAGATGACACTGGCCGCAAGAAGCTCTTTGAGAGGCGGTGAGCTCGCGGAAGGCTCAGACGGGCTAGCGTTGTTGTAGAACAGAGTAAAGTGAGACAGCGAATAAGCATCACACTGAGCTTGTAGCTCTTTCAGTGTGATGATATTCTCTTGTAGTCGATAATCGTATCCTCCTGCCAAGACGAGTCGTAATCGTGAAGAGTTCCCTAACGCTGCATTTTCCTTTTGCACTTGCACAAATGTGTCGATAGCCAGCGCTATATTCTTTTTTGCCTCGAAGCGATTGATGGATAAGAGTGTTGGTCGATCGCTGCAAGGAGACGACAGTAAGAGTCAGTCGCTTTGTCCGCCGCACGAGAATCTCGAACGGGCTCACTTGTTCTCAATGAGAGCACGAATGCCCGCTTTGACTGAAGTCACACTCTTGCCTTTGTCTGCAAACGTTTCTTGCTCTTCTCGAGCTTTCAATTTGACGTTGGCTTCCTCAATCTTCTTCGTCTCGTACAAGGAGAGATCGATACCCGGGTAAACGACCCTAGGGATACGAGCGAGACGATGAAACGTCTTGATGAATTGATTTGAAGTGAACTGCGAATTGACCATGATTTTATCCGAAGTACCTGCACATAGAAGTCGGGGAAGTATGAATACGGCCAATCTCCTCTACACTTCGACCACCGTCTCGCAAAGAACTCACTAATGGTAAGTTCTTCCAGCATATCAAAAGGGATTCTATAGATCGTGCGGAGAAGTCCTGGTCCAGACTGACCACGATCGATTGCCTTCTGTCTGGCTATGCTGTTCCCGACTTCTTTGTCTGGATAATGGCAGTAGAAGATGACTCTGGTGGTTGTCAGAATTCGCAGAGCTGGAACACAGGCGGATAGTTGGTCTACGATAAAGATATCGAAGCTTTGTAAAGGCGGCAAAGATGTGAGGTGTCGATATAAGAAGCGAGGAATAGCACCAGGAAAACGGAAAGCGAATAATGCGATAAGTAGCTGGAAGGTTAACGAGAATTGTCGCATGATTGCTAGAGGCAGATTAAATGCTGAGAGGAAGGCTCGAGGAATACCAGTCTTGACATGGTTTACACGTAGAGTGCCTGAGAAAAAGCATAATGTGAAACGAGGATCGATTTTACAGTGTTGGACGAATGAAGGGCTGTTCGAGAACCTGCTATCAGAACTTACCGTCTCGGGTCTGCTCGAAGCAGTGATTGGGGTCATGCCATGAAGTGAAGATCTCCACCTCGTGACCGCGGTCTTGCAACCCTACAGCAGCATCCACCACTAGTCTTTCAGCACCTCCGATGCCCAGGTCAGGGTGTATGAATGCGATCCTGAATGTCTTGTCCCTCAAATCAGGACCTGTGAATGACGTTGACGACATCACTGCTCAAAAGTAAGCCGGAGGACGACGATGTCGTAAGAAGGAAGCGCGATCAAACAGATTCTCTTCTTCCCCAGGATCTGGCAGTTAAGTCCGCGTCACGCACCGAGCACTAGACCTGTTCTTCTATTTTACGCGGCGGCGAATGAAGGGTGCACTAATTTCGTTCAACTACTTGTCTCCTCACAGAATGACACGCTTCGTCAGTACACCGCCTACACACCAGCTCTTTCTGGCGAGAACAAAGGCTCGCAAGGTATATCAATTGAAGACAAGAGAGTAACTTTTACAGATAGCAACATGATCAAGCTACAGATCGAACGGGAAGATGAAGGGTGGTGTGAGCATTGGGGTGGAAGGACGCATCAAAAAACTGAAATCGGACGAAAGACCTGGGATAGACTTCCTTGAGATCCTGTCTACGACGCAGCGCTTCTTTCAATGTCGTTTTTCCATTCAGCACTCTTTCGTTGGGGTCCAGATACTGTACCAGTCGGAGATGAATTTTCAATGTGAGTGACTTCAAGGTTGTTGGGGTCGAATTCATCTCCTCCGTGCATGTATACGAGGGGAAGGACCAGAATGGCTGCACCAACAATGTTTCCAAGGAAGGATGCAATCATGCTCTTCCAGATGTATTCACCAGTTCCAAAGTTGGCCTTGCCAGTCATGAGACCCTCAGGGATCAAGAACATGTTGGCAACAACGTGATCATACCCGGCCGCTGCATAGAAGAAGATTCGATGAGAGGGTCAGAAATTCCACTTGCGCAGATACGATGTTGTAAATTGTAGAGCGGTACTCACCAACGAAGAAGAAGATTGGAATATAGGCAGCGAAGATCTTGGAGACAACGTCCTTGGCGAGTGAAGCCATGAATACAGCAGCAACAACGGAAAAATTGCACCCAATACCTCGAAGGAAGATTTCACGGAAATTGACGGCAGAGACTTTTGCATCAGCTCCTGCGGCAGCTCCTACGTTCATTGCGTCGGAATAAATTCCACCGAAGTGCACGATCAAACCAGCATAGGCCAAAGCTCCAACCAAATTTCCGACGAATGCAATGGTCCAATCCAACAAGAATGCCCAATAGGGAACCTTTCTCTTGACCGTGGACATGATCATGATGGCCATTGACGCTGTGACGAGATCAGCTTGGAAGATGACGATCATGATCAAACCAATGGGGAAAACAGCACCCTGAATGATCTTGAGAAGACCGGGAGCATTGAGTGTCAACCATGGATCTGCTGAAAGGACTTGCACAAGAGTCGCACCAAGAGACAGGAAGATACCTGCTAAGAAAGCTTTGCAGAATCTGACTCCAAGAGCCATCTTGTGTTTCTTAGGACCTGATTCGATCCAAGCCCAGGTGGCCTGCTCAAGGGTAATCATCTGAGGAGCCGACATAGTGATGATATGGGCGAAGGGGTAGGGTTCAGGTACGATCGATGGTAGACGAAGAAGACTTCGAGAGAGAGGGGATGAAGAGGGGGGGTTTGGTGACGAGTTTTCTGAGAAGGTGTGAAAAGCGCAACCGCCTTTATATCTTCCTTACTCACACCTCCGATCAGCTATCCTTCCTTGACATCCCTCTTCTCACACCCGTCTTTCAGATACAGACCGGGAAATGGTCGAGACGGTGGTGCACAAGATATCGATGCTAGTCTACCAAAACTCACTGCCTCCACAATTATTCAATCCAAACTAAACGACCAGATTGGCCGCTATCGTCCGGCTTTTGCGCAGCGTCAGCTCTCAGAAAATAACACCGTCAAGTCCCCTCTCATCTTCTCTCGCATAATCTCTATCACCGCTCTCCCCTTACTCGATGAAATAAAGGCATCGACGGCTCTTATCTTTCAAAGTCGATCGTGCGGAGCTGGAACAGTATCCCAAAGAATGATTTGCCAAAGATTACGAAAGTACGCACTTAATTCCTCATGACCATAAATCTGATAGTATTCTTGATTCTTCCCATATATCTCTAGCTCCTCAGTAAGGGGGAGGGGAGAGGACTTGAGTCACCAAGAGAGAGCAGAATATCATCTTAGAGAATTGAGTTGCATGTCGCGATGCGCGCTACTGTCACTATAGTAAATCGTTCTAGCAAAAAGAAAGGTTAATTTAAGCAGGTCTTGGCGGTTTTTTGGCCAATTAAGCTGCTCTATTTCCCAGCAATAATCACTGATAAGGCAATCTTAAATTCGACACTCGAATTGTCCCACTGAATCAAGATGGTGTGGAGCACTCGATAAGACACACTAGCACGCTTCGCATCGCTTCGTTTCGATACTAATCAGGAGTAGCAACTGCCTCAGAACACTCTACAAGGGCCCTAGGGAGGCAGTCCGTGCAGGTATAGATAAGGATCAAAGGGAGAGGCCATGAAAGGGTCAAAGCGGCTCCTGCTGTATACTTTGTGGATGAGGGGGGGGGGGCTCCTGTAGGACAAAGCGGGGGGTGAAAGTACAAATGGGCTGCCCGTAGGCCGTCCTACACTCTCATCTTCCTCTCAATGCCTCTCTTCAGTGGAGATGTTCAGCAGGGTTGGTTGCATTCGACAAACGTGCCCACCAAAGGACACTTGCGACAATGCACATCAGAGCAGGCATGCTTATCTTTCCTGCACGACTAGTTGCCAACGGCAGCTAGCATCTTGGACATCCGATGCCGCCGACTTGAAGTCTCCTCCGGCTTGCCCGTGGTTGCGAGTGGAAAAAGTCCAATGCGGGCTTGACTTGTCTGACCAGACAAACTTAGACGGACGTAGATGAGTTTAATCTAAAATCTCGCCGAAGCGATTAGTCAGCCGTAGATCCTCCCCTACATGAAACTGTCATCACTTTGACCATCTTCGCCTTCGTCATCTTCTTCCGCCTTATCTTCCGTCAAGCCTACTTCTTCCCTTTCTTGTGCTTTCACACGTCTCAACCTGTCCTTTTCTCTCTTAGCAGCTTCCATAGCTTCGCTCGAGTAGATGCTAGAGTAATCTCTCGCATCTTTCTCCTCTTTTCGCCTTCGTATCTCGGCCAATTCTTGATTCCTCTACTCCGCAATACGACGCTGCGTCAGTCGTCTTTGCAATCATTTCATCACGCAACATACTCCGAAGATAACTCACTAATTCATTGCCCACTAACCTCTTTGCTTGCTGTCGAATCTTCTGCCTTTCCATTCGAACAGCCTCGTGGTCTACCTTTTCCTCTCGCTTAGTCTTGTTCAGTCGATTGACAATGACGTTCTCCCGAGTCTTGACAAAGTGCCGCCTTACCTACAGCAGCAAAGAGTCCGAAAAAAGGAACATCAGAATTTGTATGTCAGGCAAGACTCAACCTCGGCCGACATTAAAGTTGACCTACGTTTCTCTCGTTGTGAAACATGACTGTCCCTATGGCTAGATCGCCGGTCTTCTTGATGTTACTCCAAGGAGTGTAGATGATCTGTTGATTATCCTTCTTGTTACCTTCAATACTATTCGCTTTGACCAGCTGACTCAGGTCGTCCAGTAAAGCGGTTGGTATTCTTTCCCATGTAGTGTCAGGTGGTAGGCGCAAGTAGACGTGTGCGGACGAGAGCTGTTCGGAAGTGATACAGGCATTTATGTAGTGAGAACATGAGGGATAGGATTCTCCGAGACAGAAACAAGGCCTACCTTGTCGACGTGGAACCAGACGTCTTCTTCATCTCCATACTTGATCAGGTCCTCATTCTCCACTTTGTCTCTGCCCATGTATATCGTTGCAGGAGGGTCGATACCTACAGGTAAAAAAATTTGATGAGCATGGAAAGATAATTGTTGCAAACCAGTCCTTACCTTCTGCCATACCCACATGTTGAAGAGAAGAAGAGCACCATGAAGATGCCGTGCTCGAGGAGAAGGTGATCCTGCAGCGTATCGCACCTAACCCTCTCTTTCGCTACAGAAATATTTTAGCCGTTCGGAAGCCAGTATGATACTGTACCAAGAATGCAAGATGGGAAATCCTCGGCGAGAAACACGTGATGCTTCGCGCTTTAGCCCGTTTGAAACGCCGACAGAGGGAGCAACATCTAATAGCAACACTAAGGACGACCAGTCAAGCCACACACGACTTTGCAGCATCACGTCGACATACTCGAGCTCTCAGCCCCATCAGACGCTTTACAAGATGCCCGGTGCGACGGATGAGAACGTTGCAAATGTGTTTGAGGCGCTCAGTA
Source organism: Exobasidium rhododendri (assembly GCA_026210745.1). Lineage (NCBI taxonomy): Eukaryota > Fungi > Basidiomycota > Exobasidiomycetes > Exobasidiales > Exobasidiaceae > Exobasidium > Exobasidium rhododendri. The sequence continues at coordinate 1,965,334 of CP110631.1, forward strand.
TCTCGGGAAAGACAGGTAGCGCCAAGCAGAGGTTCACTTCGACCAATGGAGGAGGAGTTGGGGGTGGTGCCGAAATACAACCCCCAAGAGATCCACTCAAATTGGCATTAAGAGACCTGCAAATACAGCAAAACTCATCAACACAACAGCGAGCACCCAGCATGCTGATTCGAAAGGCAAGTATGGATCGGACGAACAGGATCCCGAGTGTCGTGCGAAAGCCCAGCATGGATCGAGTAGGCAACGTCAATGGAGGGGGAACAGGTACAGGAGCAGGAGGTGCGAATAGAAAGCCAAGCGTAGACCACTACAGCCACGCACCTACTCTGATACGGAAAGGAAGCTTGGACGGTCTCAGCGTCAATCTGAACACGAAGAGGGTGGTCAGTAATAGTAGTAACAACAGTAGTAGCAGCAGTAATGTCAAGTCAGTCAATCTAGTCGCAGCACGCAAGGTCGATATCGGGACCTACGATGGCAGTCTGGAAAGGGATGAGAGACGAGGACGGAGATCGTATGTGGGCAACTTGTTGGATCTCGATGCAAAGCAGTGAGTATGATCTTCTCACTTAAGTCACCGCGTCTTGCTTCGGTGGCTCATTCCGCTTTCCATTTGTAACCCACAGGCTCGCAGTACCTCAGCAGAAGCAGTGGTCTTTACATGACTTTGAGCTCGGCCATCCACTCGGGAAGGGGAAATTTGGACGGGTATTCGTGGCAAGAACAAGAGCAACACCTGGCAGCAACGGTGCCAGTAGTCCCGGCTACATTATTGCCCTGAAAGCCCTGTACAAAGACGAGATTCGGAAGGAGGGTCTGGAGCTGCAAGTACGAAGAGAGCTGGAAATTCAGATGAATCTAAGGTGAGAAAAAAGGCGACCCATTGCTATCTCCTGCGTTTGTTTCTGGTGGCTGACGAAGCTGTGGACTGTTGTACAGACATCCCCACGTCCTACGACTGCACGGCTTCTTCCACGACGAAGGGCGAATCTTCATGATGCTCGAATTCGCAGGAAAGGGCGAACTCTACAAAATCATGAGCCGACTGCCCGATTGTCATTTTGACGAAGCTGAATCGGCCAAGCTGACTGCACAAATGACCGATGCCTTGGCCTATCTTCATCATAAGAACATTCTGCATCGAGACATCAAGCCGGAAAATCTGTTGATGGATCTGAAGGGGGACTTGAAGGTGGCCGATTTTGGATGGAGTGTCCACGCACCAAACACTAGACGGACGACGATGTGTGGAACGCTGCAATACTTGGCACCGGAAATGGTCGAAAAGACGGAACACGACGAGAGTGTAGATCTGTGGTCGCTAGGCGTGCTGATCTACGAGTTCCTGTACGGCTCACCGCCCTTTGAGCACTCGGATCCAGAGGAACAAAAGCAGAGAATTCGAAAAGTCAGGTATACCTTCCCCAAAGACCACAAGGGAAGGGAGCTCATCCCAGTCTTGGCTCAAGAAGTCATCTCGGGACTGCTAAAGTACAACGGAGCGCAACGTCTTCCCTTAAATCAAGTTCTTCTCTCCAGCTGGATGCAAAAGTGGCAGCCGAACACGATCAAGCAAGCTATCGCAGGGGGATACCTCTGGGAAGTGGGTCAGGAGCCGAGAAAGGAAAAGCTGCCCGCCACAAGGTACTACAATCATCTCCGCTAAGGGCACGCCGTGTCATCAGTACTGAATAGATCGATCCTTGTAATGATAATTAATGCCAGCCTTGTAAAGGAAAAAAACAAACACAAACGTCTCCCTGCTCCCTTCTACACCCGCTGGCCGCTTTCGAGGGCGTGGACATGCTTGTAGAATGAGACGGCACTAGCGCCGGCTCCATTCTGGTAGATAAAGTCAGCGGCCAAGAAAGCGGCAAAGGCACTCAAGGCATACGCCCGTGGGATCCGACTGATCAACTCGTCCAGTCCCACCTTTTCAATCAACGTCTTGGGAAAGACTTGTGCCATGACTGCACTGCGAATCTTGGGCTGATCGAACAAGTCAGTCGCTTCCAATTCCTCACTCAGCGTGTTGAGAGCTTGAGACAGTTCCGTCGAGATGATCGATCTTGGCTTGCCAGTCTTTTGATGCTCGGACCAGATGGCTTCAAACTCCTTGGCAGCGTTGGCGCAGATGATGTGTTGAATGTCGGCCACATACGAAAGGTAGAATGGTGGTGGATTCCCGTCCTTGAAGGTCATGTTTTTGGTGTACTCTTCGTCTGTCAGGCTGAGTCCACACAGGACCTCGAGACTGCTGCTCGTCACGCCTCCCTTGTTGGCACTTGCATCCGGGAACAGGATGACACCGCGTCTTTCCAGCTCGATTCGAGCTTGCTTTGTGATGAACAGATTGGCCCCCTCGACAATGTACTTGAAGTTGCACTTTCCGTCCGCGTCAAACAGCTTCTTCACGTTGCTGATGTTGATCGTCTCCGGTCGTCCTCCACACGGCACAAACATGTCACTCTTGAAGATCAAGTGAGCGTTGTTACGGAACGCTACTCCATCAGGGATCACTTCTCCACTAGGCAGACGAACGTCATTCTCTTCCACCAAGACTCGATATCCATCCTTGGACAACTTTTTCACATCAAAGTCGACGATCATCTTTCTTGTCTTTGCCAAGCGAATCAATTCTGGTCGATCAATTCCGACGGGATCGTACAAGACACCAGACCCATCAATGATGGCTACCGTACGATCCTTGGAAAGCAAAATCTCATTCGACCCTAGATCTCCATCGGGTCCTCCCGTCTGCACCTTTGTGACTTCAGTCTCCTTCAAACCTAGCTTGCGATAGATGCCGACCTCATACTGCCGGACAGAAAGCGACGTCATGCCCCACTTGTCGTGTGGTACTCCTCCCAATGTGGCAGCCGTCTTTCCAGTCGTGAACGACTTCCACCAGGGTGCTCCGCGCGCCCTGGCATGCTCGGCACCCCAGTCCATGTAATCAGCTGTACCTTCATCCGGACCCAAGAATAAAATCTCTTCCTTTCCCAGCAAGTCCACGATCTCTTCTTTTACACCGGGCGTTTCCCCCTTGATCAAGATGTCACAGATGGCGTCGACGTACTTTTCAAAGACTAGTCGTGGGTCGGCGTCCAAAGTAGGCAAGATGGTGCCCTTGGAACCACCTTCTGGGATGTCTTTGTTCTTGAGATGCTGCGTGCTAGCCAATGCATAATTCTCATCAAACAGTGATCGCTGATTGACCGAATACGCTTCACGATTTCGGCTTCGGACGATTCGAATGCCTCCTCTGGCTACATCTCGGAAGCGAACGTGAAAACCTCTGAACTCGGAGCCAACGACAAAGATGATTCCAAACGGTTTCAAGGGGTACTCTACGTCGGGCAAGAAGTTGGGATCCAATCGGAAACTGAGTGCTACTTTGGTAGGCGTGTAAAAGTTGGTCTTCAAGACCGCCTTGTTGAAGAAGAGCAACGCCTCCAAGACTTGCCTTTCATGTTTGTTTCCTGCCACTTTGCGAATGCGATCGTACATCTGATCGTCAGTCAGCACCTCCTCCTTGACTAGTCGTTGGTAACTCAAGGTCGGTACCAGCTCTTGATCTCCTCCTCCTGGATAGTGAATGTTGGCAAAGTGAACGTAAAGAAGTCGAACGATGTCGGGATGAGATTGCATGACTTCTTGGATAGACTGACGAGTGAAAGTCTCCTCTCGAAATCGAAGTTTGATGTCATTCAAGATCGATTGATGGGCGGCATCGTTGTCGTCCAGAGTATTTCGAAGAGCTTGGTACGCCAGACCTAGGCGATTGCAAAAGTGCTGAGCAAAGAGCCACCCTACATAAGCATAAGTAGCTTCCTGCACTGCGTGTCCCACTTCGATTGCTCCGGGCTGGAAAAAAGGGTTGTTAGGGAGGACGTACAACAGACTGGCTTCTTTAATGATCTGCCAAATGCTGTGCTCAATCGGTGGGCTCTTGGAGCCAGGCATGGGGTTCAAGTAGATCGAGATGATGGAGACATTGTTGCTGTGCATTGTGTGTGGTAAGGCTCGATTCAGTCACACTGTGCATCCAGCACCCGTAAAGTAGGCAGGACTCTCGGGAGACTCACCTGAACTGCTCCACGTATTTGCGAGAAGAGAAAAGTCCGTAGAAGTGGTACAGATCCGAGAGGGCGCTGAAGTAGCTGGTCGTTGTCTCCATTCGGTAACCAATGACGATTCGTCGTTCCCGGCTGCCTTCTACTTCGAACATTTCTGTGTGTAAAAAGAAGGAGAGCGAAGAGACACATCAGTACTACCGAAAAAAGGCAGACTCGGCCTTCGTCTTGCTACCTACCAATGACTGGTCCCTGTCTGTGCAAGACTTCATCCATGATTTCCTGATAGATCTGCAACGTCTTCTCCGACGCCTTGCCGAGGAAAGTCTGATCACTGACTTTACTGATATCGCCCCATTCAGCACTATTCGTTGCAGGCACAGGCTGTACAAATTGACACTTGGAAACAAAGTAGCATCGCAGCTGTTGCGTCGACTTTGCTGAGACGGAGCCAGCAGCTCGATAAGTTTCGAGTCGAAAAGCGTTAGCAGGTGACGACTTATCCAGGTACTTTGCGTCGATTCTGCAAAGGAGGGGGAATGCGGAGAAGAGCTAAGCAAACGATCCCGCTAACAAGGTGCTCGTTGGGAACTCTCACCTCCTTTCCCATTGCGGTCCTTCATTTGTGCTCTTTCCGGGCATACTGGAATGAATAAAGACAGCTCCAGTATCGGTGGCATGCTCTAGGTCAATCTCTAGACTGTTGGAGTGTTTCGTAAAGGCCATAATTTTTGCACCATAGAGGGCCAAGATATGATCGCAGATCGTCTTGGGCGATTCAAGAGCAAAGTACGTGTCCGAGATGCCTAGATTTCTACCGAGGAAGAGTGAAAGGAGGGGGGGGGAACAAAGGCATCAGTCTCGTTGCCACTACTACCACTCCTTCATCCTGGGTCTCTGCAATCGTGGTGACTCACTTATAGAACCAATCTACTTCGCCTTCTGCAATTTCCGGGGGAATGAATCCTCTTTCCTTGAGCATAGTCTTGACTTGATTGGCTTGATCTGCTTTACCTTCGAAGACTGGATCAGTGTAGCCACTGCCAGCGTAAGAGGCAAACACACATCAGCAAAGGTGAGCATCTCGCAGTCATTCTGTCGAACATTCTACTTACGAATTGTTGGGAATAGAGGGAGTGTGAGGGCGATTCGGTGTTCCAGCACCCGAAGACGGAGAAAGCAAGCTTGCTTTGAGATCGCTCATCTTGCTTAGACCGTTACTGAAGCTTGAAGCCATAATGATGACAGTGGTGATTCGTTACTTTTAAAGGTGGGAATAAGATGTACCGACCTGTCTCTCTCTTCTTCCTGGCCAAACTTTATCAAAGGATGTAATCAAGACGTGACTAAAGGGTGAGGGGACAAGATGGCAGTGCACAGATATCCGTACTACCTTTGCTCTCTCTTCTGCCTTGGTGTCGGGAATAAGCTCCTTTATCCTTCGAGGTGGCCAACGGGAATGGCACTGGAAGGGTGGATAGCTGAATATGTGTGTGGGCAAAGAGTCACATCAAGAAAACAATCAACGGCCCCCTTTATACCACATCTACTGCATCGCCGCCTCGGCTCTTTGCCTCTTGACAACTACTTTTCCTTTTCGCCCTTGAACCAAAATCGCGAGGGGCAACAAACACGTCTAATAATAAGCACCCCCCTTACTTTAATTCTTTCCCCCCCCCCCTTCTCGTAGTTTTAAATTGTTGAAGATATTACGCCACTGACAGGGCATGTGTGGGTGTGTCTCTTCAGAGAAAACATAGATGACCCGCAACGGACTCGAGACGACCTGTTGCATGACTCAAGGAAGGAGAGAATGGTCACGTCTCCGATATGTGAGGTCAAGTATTGGCTCTCGAGGTAGAAATCTATCACATCTGGACCCCATTTAGACGTTAGATTCGATCCGATCTTTAAGGTGTGCTTTCGGAACAGAGTGGTACCAACGTATAGATAGCCTTCCTCTCCTCCCCCACCCTGAGCCCTGGGCGCGTGCTGTGTTGGCCAGAAGGGGAATTGATGCAGATCGGGACTTTCGCCGCGGGTAGACAGTCCGCACGCCACGCGATTCAGGTCACCTCATGCCCCGAGACGACAAGGGCAGCAGAGGTATTCATTCATTCATACCACGGCACAGCGCTTTAGATTTGAGCAGATTACACAGAAGGAACCCCTCGAAGGATGTGGAAGAAAGAAAGCTTGAAGATCACGGAGGGGATCACGGAGATGGAGATTAAGATAGGAATAGTACAGTGACAGACGATACACGAGGCACCAAGTATAGGAGTGGGGGGGGGGTGAGAGACCAGATGGGAGAGGGAGATTCAGTATCTATTAATTAAGTGCGAAGAGACTGCCCATTTGGGGAAGGCAAGATCGAGAAGCATCATTGCGAGAAGGTGTTGTTCGGGTTGGAAGGTATATTACCGTTGTTGGGGTTGCCATCGTTGCTGAATTCGTAAGCGAATTCAAACAAGCCAGGCGTGCTCATCCAGGAGTGACCCATGCCAGCGCTGGGTGTTCCGAGAGAAATTGCGCCATCGTTTGCGTTGGTGCCGCTATTGGACGAGAATCCTGCATTCGATGAGATCATCTGGTTCGGTTGTTGCAAGCCGTAAGAGGACGAAGGGAAGGCGGCAGCAGCAGCGTTGTCTACTTGTGAATCTTTTCCAACATCCATGCCTCGTGAAAGTAGTTCCTGAAATTGAAAATTGACACTTGGACTGTTGAATTGCTGTTGCTGAAGTGATTGTTGTGCTGCTTGTGATTGAGGAGCGGGCAGCGATCCCCCACCCAATGGTAACTTGAAAGATTCTGCAGCAGGCACTCCAGTCATGTTCCCTTGATTGAGGATCCAATTCCAGAAGCCATCTAATCCTGTAGGTTGGTCCACTGCCGGCGAGATACCTTGACCAGCAATCGAAGGAACTAAGTTGACTTGGTTAGGAGAGTCCTGGTCCGTGTGAAGTTGACTTCTGCTACTGCTATGACTCATTCGGCCACTGCTGCTGTCGTTGCTACTGTTATGATCTCTGTCTTTGTTCGCTCGTCCGCCGCCGTGCAAGGAGCTGTGGCCGCTATCGCTCGCTCCGCTTCCCATCATTTGATCGTATGGATTCTTTCCTCCTACCCCAGCTCCTCCTCCTCTTCCTCCTCCACTACTACCGCTACTGGCACCACCACCACCGCCGCCACTGCTCATACTACCTGGACTGCTGTTGTTATCGCACTCGGCCAAAAACTTCTCAAAGTCAAACGATTGGCCGTTTTCCTCTTGAAAGGGCGCAAAAGATTGAGACAAATCAAATCCATTAGCAGCAATAGCGTTGTTGCCTTGTCCAAATCCATTGTTGTTGTTCTGGAAGGACGCAGAGGAAAAGGAACTCGGCTCATCGTACTGCGCCTTTCCTCCCATCAACTGTTCGAACAATTGCCTTGACTGCTCATCCTTCGTTGCACTGGCTAGCTGCACATCATCCATCATCGTCTCGCCATGACTTTCACCGTCTCCCTCTTCACCAACATTGGCGGTCTGATCAACTTTCAAGGGTTCTTGGCAGTACGCTGCTTTTGCCACTCGACGTGCCAAGTTTAGTATGTTGTTCTTCTTCAACTGTCCAGAATTGCCGTCCCGCTTCCTCTTGAACATGTCGCTCTGATCACTCGTTTGCTTCCACCTGACTTCTTCTTCTTCGAGTAGCGCTTCAATAACTCGAATGTTGCTCTCAGTGGTAAGATGATTCGCTCCGATGTGTCGAAGCGCCTTCAACGCTTCGAACACCTCTCCACGAATGATCTTACGTGTCGAGGCACTTGTGGGAGTCTGCAAAAGATCCAAGCAGAGAACGATGGCCGCAGAGAAAGACTGCCCCAGATTGGTGTACAATCGATCCACCACACTGCATCGGCATCGAATCTTACTCTGAAGGTCCAAAATACTTCTCGCCAGCATCACACAGGTAGTCCTGGCACTAGCTCTGCTACTTAGTTGGGGCCGATGCAATCGCAGCAGCTTGTGGAACACAGATTGCAAAAAAAGCCATCTCTCGACCTCAATGTTTTCATTTGCGCCTTCCTCGGAGCCGAGCTTGTAAAAGGAGGGTGCTTGCTCCAGTAGGCCACGATAACGTCCATCCAGGTAAGCACTATCAGAGCAGTTCAATCGATTCGCATCCTGCTCGCTAGCGTTCTGCATATCAACGTTCTCCCGATTCACGATCGCTACTTGCAATTGCGAAAGACTAAAGGACATTTCCGTGTGTTCCGAGGTAGGGCGAGGCGGTGGGAGTGGGTATATGCACAAATCGCTATCATTGTAGTTGCCCGGCAAAGGTGTGTTGAATTGACTTGGATGGATCCGATAGACGCCGCCGTGCATTCCAGCCGAACACCAATCCGACTTGACGAAATGATGCCAGATCCGCTTGGCAATCTCTCGTCGAATGGAGATGCCTGAATTCTCACCTGGCTTCGGTTGCATACCCTTGTTACCTAAGCGATGTAGTCCCATCTCCACTGCATTGGAGATGGCGACATTCATCAGTCCAAAGGTGTCCTTTCCTGATCCCATGGAGTGCAGGTTGATAAAGATGATTGTCTGCAGAACAGAGATAGATTGAGAAGATTGGTACCTGGCTAGGACAAGGCAAGTCTGCGCAGCTGATCTCCAGAGATGCAACGTTCTTCCATCAAAGAAGTGCATGATCGAATCTGGTCTTTCGCAGGGGTGAAAGTGGAGAGCCAGCACTAGTATCATGAGAAAGAGTGAAAGCCAACCAGGATCGACACTGTTGATAGCTCGAGCTCTCTTTTCAATCGTAGGTAGATCATAGAATCCTCTCATTTCCTTTTTGAAAGAAGGCAGGTGAAGGCAGTTGCCAGTGAGAAGTTTGACTCGACTTTCGAAGCAGTCGACAAGATGTTCCGCCGATTCACGATCCGGCAGGCTACGAATGATAGCTCGAAGGACTGCCTCTCTTTGCAAGGCACCCTTACATCCTACTACGTCGGAAACGCTCATCATGTCGCCTGCTGCTTCTGCTGCTGGGAATGCCCATCCGATTCCCCAACCGAGGAATGTTTCGGGTCCATAGACGAGATTGAAGAGAGAGTCTTCGTGTCTCGAGAGAAGAATGCAGACCCTTTTTGCGGGGGGAATACGTTTGCCATCAGGACCAAACTCGGCATCCGGATTCTTCTTCAAGAGTTCTGCTAGAGCTTGACACTCCTTTGCCATCTTTGGCGTCTCGACCTCCGACGATCTTGCAAGTGACGAAGAGTCTCCCATTGCGGTACAGCTTTGCATCTCCTTCGATTCTGCCTGCGTACATTTGGCTTCATCCACGGCCTCGGAGTCGTCTACACTCATGATGTCCTTCGTCTTATCTTGCTCAGCGTAATCATGAATGCTTTTCAAGGGAGCCTTTTCAATGATATCTCGCACTGAATTAGTAGAAGTTAATTTCTTGCCATCACACTCTGATCGCACGGTGCCCATAGCAAGTCCTTCCAGTACAAGAGCTGCGTCCTCGGTGTCGCTATCCACATCTCCACGATGAGGAGACTTGCTGGGAGCGCTGCTTGAGTTGAGATTTGGGTATGTAGCACTACCTTCTCGTAGTATAGATGGAAGACTAGGCATGTTGAAAGCCAAATCTGTACTGCTGGCACGATTCCTCATCCGATCAGAAGATGAGAAGGAATGCAGTCTTCCACTGTTCGGACTCGGTGAGTTGCTGATCGGTGGCAGCCTGCCCCCCAGATTGTCTCCTAGAGCTGTGTTGAAGAAAGCATTCGGCAGCTTCGGCGAAGACAGATGTGAATTGGATGAGGTGGAAGAGCGATGCGACGACAAGAAATGAGGTGAAGGGAAATGATCAGATTGCTGATTGGCTTGATTGGAGGCGAATACTGGTAGTGCACTTTTGCCGTTGCCGTTGCCTCCACCACCATACGGCGCACGAGATGGAAAGCCTGGCGGTGAAAACCTACTGGGAGACAAGCTGCTAATCCCAGAGCTGCTTTCCGAAGTAGAGTTCTTTTGAGCCAATACTTGTTCCAATTGCGCCAACCTAGCCTTGATAGCATCGACCTCGGAAGCGCTGGAAGAGACCGGTGGTGAACCGGAAGGAGCGTGACCGTATTCTCCACTGGAGTGCGAGTGCGAATGTTGCTTTTTGCCTTGGCCTTGGATGACTTTCACACTACTTTGAGGGCCACGCTTGTTTGGATCAAGGCGACAGTACTCTTCATCTCCTCTCTTTATGCACTGCTGACAAGGGATGACTCGATCGCATTTGACCTTTCTCTCCCTGCATAGTGTACAACTGAGCGCGGCTCTGTTACGCTTCTTAGGCGGCGGTCTGATCGAAAGATCTCCGTTGCGAGTGTGCTGTGATGCGGTTCCTGAAGACGAATCGGAGTCTTCTCCTCCTTCGACTCTCTCGTCTGCGTAGTGATCCTGCCGAACTGGATGCCCGAAATTGGCCATCTTATTTGCGTCTGGCGAAGGGTGAAAGGATGTACTACCTGACACTTGGCGCTGTGCACGGAACAAATGACGGTTTTATTCGAGGACCGAAGGCTTGCCTACTCGATGTTGTCCTATCGAGACAGTCCCTGCTCTGCCTTTTCCGTCTACCTGGCCGTTTCGGATGCGCTCTTGGTGGGGCGCAGCGATGTCGAGAGTGATGAGTGGCGTTAAGCTTTGAGAACGGATATAAGCGTGTCGTGGGTCGTACAGGGAGAGTGCACACACGTTGAGACTGTCGCCTTGAGACTGTGGTACTGGGATAGAAATCACAGCAACCTTTTCGTTCCGTTGATGTGTACTGCAATAGATTGCGAGTGATCAATAGCTATCCTTGACGCACGCAGAACGATGAGAGCGAGTGTGCACGTCTATCTTTCCTGTAAAGCCTTTTTTTTCTTTCTCTTTCTCTGTCCTGGTGTCTCTCACTACACAAGATGAGGAAAAACCCACATGTCACGGGCTGAGGTGCGGTACCTGAGCAGTCTAAAAGCTAAATAATGAAAGCGGCTTCGGCTACAGCCTATCTCCGTGACGTCTCATAGAATTCTTAAATGTGAATAGAGGGGCGCGCAGTATGTATACCTCTCAAGTGAAAGAAGCAAACAGAAGAAGTCCGTCGCTATTCGTCAGCCAGTGATGCTTCTGCTGCTGCTTTGGCGTATTGATCCTACTCGTTGTACCTTCAAGCTGCTGGTGGCAGCGATCTTACGTGCACAATATATCAGATCAACACTACCGTTACATCGAGAGACGAACATCAAACGCCCCTCTCTCTCAGACAGCTACATTCCCACAAGCACACTGCGCACTGATCTATCTCTATTGTCTCATTCCATATACTGATAGTATCTCTACATACATGATTGCGCAATGGCCACATCTAGTCGACGTCCATCTCAGCTTGCTCTTCGCCCTCTTTGGGGGCTTCTTGCTTGGTTGATTCAGTAGGTGGGGGAGCTGCTGTTTTTGGCTTTGGCTTGTTGATGATGGGATTGCAAGTATAAAGAACGTCGTCACGCTGTTTGTTCATGTCTGCCACTGTGATTCTTGGGTTGACGTTCTTCGGCTGTTCCTGCACGCGGATCAAGTTGTCGCTCAGCCACTTTTCGACAGTTGCGCACTTTTCGACGACCTTCGTCTTGTCGTCATCGCTCAAATGGTCGTACTTTGCGTTACCTCCTTGCACTGCCTCGTTGAAGGTGGCAATAGTATCTCGGAGTGCGCTGGCGGCCTTTGGTCTGTCTTCGTTTTCTCTCCATCGTAGCATGACTGGGTCACCGATCTTATGAAGAGATGCGAGCCTTTGGACGTACTCCGACTTCTTTGCCTCTTCTCCTTCGTCGGAGTAAAGCCATTCTTCCTGTTCGTTGAGAGCTTTCAAGTAGGCGTCCTTTTCAGAGGCTTGAATGTAGACCTTGTATCGCTCGTCAACCTTTGATCGTTGATCGTAGATGAACTCTTCCAAGGCGTTCTTGCGGTCTTCTGTGTCGAGAACGAGTTTATCGCTAGCGTACATGCTACCTTCCTTTTCCTTGTACTCGGCTACGATGCTTGAATCTCTCGTGTTGAGCCCGGCGACGACGGGCAGATCACCTTTACGCTGCATCTTCTTGACCATCTTCTTCTCAGTCTTGGGAGCAGCTGGCGCGCCGTCAGTACCGCCATCTGCTGGTGCAGCACTGGCATCGACTGCGACGGCAACATCTTCTTCCTTTTCCACCTCCTCCACAACATAGGCGCTTTCAAAGTTGAGAACACCGTGCAAGTTCAAACGGGCTTTCACCTTGACTATCGAGTGGTCTCCCTGTGCATTGGGTGTAACGCCTTTGATTTGGAATCGACCGATCCATGGATTCGTACCTGCTGGCAGTTGCTCTGGATTGGAGTAGTATGCTTCAATCGCAAACGGCTCCTTTCGGTAGAACGTCAAAATCTTCGTCGAAGGAATCGGATTGTTGGGGTTGAAGACCACCAGCTCCGTCTCTTCATCCACATCAGGCACCTTCTCCCACGTAACTTTGATTGGGTACATGCTAGAGTCGTGCACCTGGAATTCTCGTACTCGGAAAACTGGCGACAGAATGGCACAAGCCAAAGTGCATCCTCTTGCGACGGCTTCATCTTGATTCGAGGTAAAGGACAATTGCTTTCCGAAGAACTCGGAGACTCTTTCCTTGAGAGCAGGCAATCGACTGCTGCCTCCGACCATTTCGACGCTATGAATTTGGTCCTTTGTCAATCCAGCTTGTTCAAGAGCTTCTTGAAGAGGAAGAGTGACCTTTTCCAACAACGGAGCAACAAGAGCTTCGAATTCCTCCCTCTTTAATTGCGAAGATGCATCAATGTCCTCCATAAGCGACTCAACATTCAAAGGGGCGACCGCATTCGCGGATAGAACCTTCTTCAATCTCTCGCATCCAGCAGCCAGTCGGAACATGGCCTTGGGATTGCCAAGAACATCGACCTTATATTTTCCCTTGAATTCTTCCGCGAAATGTTCCAGAAGAGCTCGATCGAAGTTTCTACCACCAAAGTGACGATCTGCTGCTGTTCCCATGACAGTCAATTGACCCTTGGAAAAGGCGACGACGGCAACCTGGTAAGACGAGTGTCCGAAGTCGCAAAAGACGACATATCGTGGTTCTTCTGCTTCTGGCAAGTCAGTCTTTGTGATTCCGTATCCAAGAGCGGCGGCGGTTGTGTCGTTCATTAATCGCAGAGGATTGAGTCCAGCAATATCAGCGGCGTCGAGCATAGCTCGTCTTTGTACATCGGTGAACCAGCTGGGAACTGAAATGACAACGTCGCTCACACCGCTTCCACCCAATTCTTTCGAAGCGGTATCACGAAGTTTTCCCAAGTACATTCCCATCAATTGTGTCGCTGAGAAGACTTGTTCTTCTCCAGCAAATCGAACCTTGACACCGACTTCACCTTTTGCATCCACAAGTTCAGCGTTGATGAAATCCTTCTCAAATTCTTGAATGTCTCTATCTTGAAATGTTCGACCGACCAATCTCTTCAGGGACCCGATTGTGTTCTTGAAGTTGGATGTTTGCATCGTCGCTGCAGCCTCCCCCAAGGCTCTACTCTTTTGTCCAAAGGACACAAGGGAGGGTGTCTGTCGATTGGAGACCTCATTGGCAAGCCTGCAGATATATTAAATCGAAGACCATGTCAGTAAGAAGCCATCTTTCCCACCACCTAGCAAGAACTTCTCTGGCAACAGCACTCACACATCCACACCTCGAGACCTTGCCGCTCCGATCTTACTGCTTGAATTGCCGACATCGATACCGACGGTAGATGCCATCTTGTCCTTTATACGATCTATTGAGACTTTAGAACAAAAGCGAGTGACAGATCTGTACTGGTAAACGGTGAAGGAAAAACGTCGAATCGATCTTGTTCAAGCCTATATGTCAAATTTTTTTTTTGCTATATCGGTCTTTCTTTTCCTTCTCTTCCAGTTACGGCCCAAAATGTTGACCCTCTGTGTTCTTGAATTCGCGAGTGTCTTCCACGCCTCCCTTAGAGAAAATAATGGAAATGCCTGGAAGCTCCGTCACTTGTGAAATATCATGCACCTGAAGAGCCACATGGCCAGGTTTTCGAATTGCTCGCGCCCTGTCCTCACTCTTACGTAACACAGTCGCTGTCCCCTCTGTGCCATAGTATGTATACTGCATCGCTATACGTACTGCACTATACTCTGATTTCAGAATCGTCGGTACGGGCTGCTTCCCACAGGGGCATGGGATGTCGATGGTCAGGCCAATTGCTCCCCTCCTCCCACCCGAAGATCTTGCTGACCAGATATCAACCATCGAGGTGCTCCTCTCCATCTACAATGGCAGCACAAATATACTTGACAATGAAAGGGGAGAAGAGGAAGATGCTATCCTGACGCTGGACAATTACAATGCGATTCGGAATTTAGCTGAATTCTTGTCGTTGCCAATCGAGTCTATGGGACAAGGGAAGAGCGTTACGTTGAGAGATGCATTACCCGCAGCGATTCAACTCGGTCTGAAGCTTGAACCGTTGCGAGGTACACTTGATGAAAAAGATGATGACGAGGAAGTAGAAGGAGCAAGGAAGAAGAGTGACGATAATGCCGCTACGAGGAGTTTGAAAGCCTCATCGAAAGCAAAGTCACTCGTCTTGAACGTGAACTTCGTCCTTAGAAGACTGCACAGTGATACACAGAAAGGTAAATCAGAACACAAGCTGGAGCCGAGGTGGAACTTGTTGCATGCAGATTGGTTAAGTAGATCAGCCTATGAAGCCGTTTGTCGCACAGCAAAGGAAGTGAAATGGGAGGGCGAGGATGGGGCAGGATACATCATGAATGTCATTGAAGCCATCTCCGAAGCGTCTCTTGATCATATACAAGCATCCCTCAATGGACACGTCATATCGGACACAATAGCGACAACCACTACACAGGCCAGTTCATCTTCAAATCGAGTGCTTCGAACTTGGCATCTTCTTGTTTCGCTTTCTATGAAGGACAAGCGGAGAGACCTCGTCTCCTGTGCTCATCGTTATGATTTGTCCGGCTTCGTCCTAGCTGGCAAGCCTGGTTTGGTTGTGCTGGAGTGTCCGATCACCAGGACGACTGCAGATGCAACAAAGCTGATCGATACGTACTGGTCCGATATAAAGACTACCTCATGGTCAGATCTACCACCTGCTAGTAAGAAAGTGACTGAAAAGCTTCGCGAGGAAGATGTTGAGCGCTGCTTCAACGACATCCGAGAAATTACTGGTATCAGTGAGCTGGGCGGCATTGAAGTGGAAGAAGGCGGAAGGGTGGCCAGGAATGATCTGGACAAGGTCAGAGCCTGGCTTAGAGATCATGGTTGCATCGATCAACTGGATATCGTACTTGGAAAGGAGGCACAATGACGGCTCAAACATGCACAGCATCCCATCGCATTTGTACTATTATATAATCTAATGAGGGGGTAAAAGGGGGACAGGTACCGGGGTATATGTACTGGCACCGTTCTTAACGAGGGCCACGACGAAAACAATTACATGGGAGACTCCTGCCCCCTTCTACTTTTTGCGCGGTCCGAAGCTGACAGAAAAAGGTCCAACGAGGTCTCTCTTTGACGATGCATTCGTCATCGGCATCGCAAATTGACCGCCGCCTTGAGTGCCTACTCCTCCCGCCGTTCCCAGTCCCACCGGCATAGGATGGAGGTGTTGTTGTTGTTGTTGTGGGGGCGGTGGTGGTTGAGTCATGGGCTGAGACCATCCTCCTGCTGCGGATCGCGGTAGATGCGGTATGGGCAACGCTTGGTGGGCCTTCTTGCCTACAACAGCACTAGGCCCAGCTGCTGGAGGAAGTGGCGGCGCTTGTATCATGGGAACAGTGAAGGCTCCATTTCGGTTCATGTCGCTCATTCCACCCAAATGTCGGCTTTTGATGCTGAACAGATCGGCAATCTCATGCTCGAGTGCTCTTTTCGCCTCTCTGATCTTGCCCACATCCTCAAACATGCCACTGACCTCCTTGCTCAGCACCTTCTTCAACTCTTCGGCATGCGTCTCGACGTTGTGACGGAGCATCTCCCTCGCAGCTCCATGGACAGCCTCTACAAGTCTACCGTTCTGATCTGCCGTTTTTTGAAGGACGTCGTTTGCCATCTGTTTGATGATCTGATCCGTCGACGCCTTTTGAGCAGCGTCCATCTCTCGCTGTGAATTGATCGCCGTCACGAGCGACTCGATGGCAGACTTTGGGTCCATCTCCTTCTGTCGATTCGCCATCTCTGCCTCTTGCACGGCCTTCTCTTCCTGTAGTCTTGCGAGGATGACGGAAACCAACTCAGTCTTTTCCTTTTCCCGTAGCAGCAGCAGTCTCTCTTCTCGCTCTTCGTCCTCCTTCCGTTTGGCAATCTCTCTGGCTGCTTCCATGTCGATAAGCTCCCTCGCCCTCTTCTTCTCCTCTTCTTTCTTTTCCAGGAGGTGCTTTAGAATCTCTTCCACGGCCAAGGCTAACGCGCCTCCTCCTGCTCCTACACTCATCCCCTTCACTGCGTTCTGCAACGTCTCTGCTGTGATGTCGCTGTCGACTGACGTTGATGTTTGATGACCAGAGGACCTTGAACTCTTTGCCGTTCGTGAGCTGTCTGTCGCAGTCGCACCAGATGGCCGTCCAGTGGAAGGAGGCAGTGTGCTCACATCGTCCTGGTCTTGCTCTTCTCCCTTTCCCTTTCCCTCTCCGCCTCCTCCTCCTCCATCACTGCCCTTGATCCACTGAATGAGCTTCTGCACGGCCGCAGTGCCCGCTCCTACTTCTGCTGCCTTCTTGATCGCTTCTCGAAGCTCGATCTCGTCACCCTTTTCGACGGCTTCCTTGATCTTGTCCGCGTGCGCCTTCGGTACCTCCTCGTACTGTTCAAATCTACCCGTCTTTTCATCCATCTGATGCGACCCCTCTTCAGGCTTGCCTTGGCTCCTCTGACGCTCCTTGTACTTTTCATACTCATGCATTCCAGCACTGATCAGAGCGGCCCCACCAGCAGCAGCGGCCAGTCTACCCAAATTGGACGTCACAAGAGCTTCCCTTCTTCTCGATCTACCGTCTGCTTTCTTGACTTCCTTCGCCTTCTTCTTGTCCGTCTCTTTGATCGTGCCTGATCGATTCCAGACATCTTCGTTGCGTATCGGCGCAGGGGAACACTCCGCATGCCACGTACGAGTGCCGCTTCGCTTAATATTGGTCGATGGCCCGGGACTGCTGATAGGAGCTGGAGCATCCACTCCAAGCGCCATCGCGTCGACAGAGGCTGGTGGAGGTGGCATCACATCGAAGCCGAGCCCCGCTGCTGGCAAGATCCCTTCCATTCTGCTGGGCTGTATCGGCGTCGGAGGCGTGAAAGAGCTCATACCCCCTGGCATTCTGCGTGCTCCACTCGGTCCACCCGCTGCTGCTGCTGCTGCTCCTGCTCCCGTTTCTGCTTTTACTTCTGCCTCGATTGAGTTTGCCGGAAGTAGATTGGGCGCAATAACGTCACTCGCTGCGAGGGACAGAGTCGGCATCATCGCCACACTGCCTCCCCTTGAGACGCCTGTGGCGACATTCCCCGTCTTGATGGCATTCAACTCTTCATGCAATTGCGTGACACCTAAAGCCAGGGTCCTCCATTCCTTGCTTCGATTGACCACGTCCTTCTCCAACCACAGATTGAGCTCGTTCAGATAGTGAGCAATCTGGAGTTGTTGCTTTTCCTGTTCTTGACGAGCTCGATCATTGTCTTTGATTGCATTCAGGACGGCAACCAGTTCTGCATTCCTCGCCACTTTGTCTTCTACCGCCGGTGTCTGAATAGCCTGTGAAGAGTATGCATTGGAGTATGACGAGGCTCCTTTGCTCGATGCTTGCTTTCGGGGAATAATACGAATGGGTCCATCAGCAGGGACAGTCGTGTATGTCAACGCTCGATCTCGCACAATGACAGCGGCGGAGCTTCGACTGTCTGCAGTCTCCTCTACTACCACAGCCAGATCCCGTGTCTTCTCGTGATCGTCCGCCCCCTTCCCACTGATGACGCTGTCTCTGAATTCTTGGGCGGACGTCTTGTCGGGAGCAATGCCCACTTTCTTCAACACCGTAGTGGTGGATATCGCCCTCTCCTCCTTGCCACCTTTTTGCATGACAGTAGATCGACTAATGTGAGTAGCACCGCTCCAGGATGGTCTTTGGCTCGCACTGTCGCTTGGCACGAGCTCTTCCTGCTCTACACTCGTCCAGCCAAACTCTGCATCGCTTCGAGGAGACCTGGGTCCAAAGTCGTCTTCAGTCGTCGCTGTCCCCTTGAAGCCATCATTGCTCGAAGGAGCAGAGCCCTTCACTGTCGTGTGACTTTCTCGTCCGAATGTCGAGGGCCTCGCCGCACCGTCGTCATCTACGAAGCTTCTCTTCTTCTTTGGCTGCTGTTCCTGCTTTCCGCTTGACACTAACTTCACACTGGATTGACTGATGATTTCCTCATGCAGACTCTGCTTTGCTGACAGTGCGGTGATCCTATCGTACGCACTATCTGCCGACGTTGCAACCGTTCCAGTCGGCACCACCCTTCGTGCCCAGGAAGCTGCTCTCTGCAGCGATGCATTCGATTCATCGGCAGTCGAGCGTGCGCTCTGCATACGCTCGGGAAGCACAGTAGCCTCCCTTGACTGTGTCGCTCCCGAACCAAGGGTGTCCCTGCGGGGAAATGAGAAGGAATTCAACATGGGCACAACATTCCACCCTCCTCATACCAATGACACTACACTCACGATATCGCGCTGACCCACTGGACTCGATCAGTCGCTGACTCGACGGCCATCCTCTCCACTCCATCCTCAAAGACGACTTGCCAAGGACAGATGCGATTCAAGCCCTGTTCTTTCGCTATCTTTGCGCCAATGTCTTCCGAGCTACTGGTGTGATTTGGCCCTGCCACAGAGTGCACCTCTCGACAAGCTACCAGATCCAGCACAATACTCATTCGACCACCACCTGCAGGAATCCAGCTCAGAGCAATCGTAGAAGGCAACAGGACGGCTTGCGCACGCTGCCAGGTCGCCTTGGTGGAATGGACGTTGAGGTAAAAGATGAAGCCTGTCCGAAGTGGCTTCGCGCCCGCTTGTCCCGATAGTCCAATGCTACACTCCGTGTCTATCAGCAGATTGCTGCCATTCTCCGTCATTTGCCGAAAGGAGCGAGTCGTGCCCAACGACTTGGCGCTCAACACGCTCTCTCGATCGTCTTTCTTTGCATCTTCTCCTCTTTTCTGGTCGTCTTTTCCTTTCTCCTGATCTCGCGGAGGAGGACTGGGCAGTGCGCGTTGACGGGACGGAGAAGGAAATTCACTCCCTCGAATCACTCGCGCATCGTCGACGCCGTTACTTGCTCTACTCGATGTTAGTGCAGTCATGGATCGGATCATGTCGCTCTTTCCTGGACCGCTGGAACTGGACTTCTTCCTCTCTCTCGATTCGTATCCCCCATCAATGGCTTCCTGTGAGAAATCCAACGAGGCCTTGAGGCTGATCGGTCCGTCCAAGGGCAATGTTTTGACGCCCCTTTTGAACGCAGAGGTGCTGCTTCTCTTCTTCGCGCTCACTTCCCGCACCGTCGAGGGAAAACCCGTATTCTCTTCGTCTTCCAGAGTAGTGGGGAAACTCTCTCCATCGTCGTTAGCACTGCAGAAGACATCGATCACTTCGTCCGTACCCACGCCTGTCCCCATCAAGTCCCGTCTACGCATGCTCTGTCTTGCCATGGGATGCACGCCGAGCTTGCCTTGATTGGCCACGAGCACAGAAGAGCGCCCATGCAAAGCAAGGCTCGCAGGTGGACTCTCGATCTGGTTGCTGTTGACGAATGTAGAGCAGAGGACATCCTTCCTGTACTGCACCTTGACAAGCGAGGTAGGTGTCGTGTGTCGACTGGCCAATTTAGGGCTATTTGATTCGTAAAAGTGGATCAAGTCTTTCGCTTTCTTTGGCGTGTCTAGTTTCACCAAGGACATCTTCCTGTCTGGACTGTCTGCCAACTTGGCACGTAGGGCAGGTCGCAGGGCTTTCGTTGGCGACGGAAGAATATCATCCTTGGCCGGAGGGGTAGGGGGCACGTCCTCGTAAGCTTGAAAGGCGGCCTTGGTCGGTGTCTGAAAGTAATCTGATTTGACCTGTGCAGTTTTCTGATCTTCTCTCGGAAGAGTAGGGGCATCCACCAGCTCTTCTACTACGCTAGTATGCACCCCCTTGATTGGTGAAGACGGTTCATCGTAGGACACGACACTGGTCTCACCCGTCATGTCAGTCATCAATCTCCTCAAAAGTGGTGGTCGACTGCTCGTCTTTCCCTTTGGACCTCCCGCTTTACCGTAATGGAAGGGTAGACCGTCTTCGCTTTCGCTAGGCAGGCCGGGCGATGTGAGGCTGCCAGGTGAATCCAACGGATAGTCTGCACGACTCCAGTACGTGGATGTGGACCCCTGCACAGAAGAAGAGAGGTGACTGCTTTGATTAGGCGAAGTCGTCAAACACTTTTCGGCGGCATGCGTCGGTCTTCGATTGAGGAAAGCGTTGGTCTGAAATGCATAGGAAGACACGCCGGCACTGGAGGAATCTTGTCGAAGGAAGTCGTGCCCTCTTGACGGAGATGCACTTGCGTCTACCGGTCGCAAGTCCAGCTCTTCGCGCTCTCTGATGGCCTTCTTCACTATAACAGACCTGCCCCTTGTGCGGCTTTGCTCGACGCTGCTCGTGCCACCCATCCTTGCGTCACTGTGTCCTGCTTCTGCCCACCTGACTGGCGACCCGCTTCGGGAATCGACGCAGCGTGGTGCTGAAGATGATGCACCACCACCTTTGACTGAAGACGAGGTGAGAGCTGGCTTGCTGCCCTTATCGATGGCATCAGCAACGGCTCTCACCGACAGCTTTGTTGGTGAAGGGAAGGGAGAGTGCATCGAGGACTTATCCATTCCATTGCCGTACCTCGGCGCTGCAGTTGGTGATGTAGCCCGACTCTGCGTCCTCGAATTGGTAGGTCTCTTGAAGGTGTCGACTGAATCATTCATCTGATCTAGCATCCTCAGGACAGCTCTTTCTTCCTCGGCCAATGTACCGTTATTAGTCTCTCTGGCGAGTGCCTCGTCTAGCATCCTTTCTTCTTCATCTGCCCCAATCAGGTCGCTTCTCTCACGCAAAGGAGAGCTTGATGCAGATGAAGGCATCTTCATCCAAGGATTGGTCATCTTCTTCGCCGCGGGAAAGATGCGTTGTGGTGCAGTCTGTATGAGTGGGGTGAGGACTCCTTGAGGTGCATCATCCAAATTTCGTACCATGAGTTGCGGTGCCGCTTTTCGCTTGACACTGAATCCATTCGGAGAAGGTGAAGAGGTAAGGTTCGGTGTGGATTGTGTCGCACCGGCTAAAGCACCGAGAGATGTTCTAGTATTTCGAAGACTCTTGTGATCTCGTCTCTCCTGCTCTCCCTTCTCATCTTCGCTGATGTTCTCGTTTGCTTTCATTGACCATATGGAGGAGTATGCATCGAATTCGTCCTGGAGCACCAACGAGGAGACTGGCTCCAGATTGGCTGCTCCTCCTCGAAAGCCAGAGCGTGTTTCCGTTGGAGTATCGAAGGAGTGATGACGTTGTCGAGATGCAGTCGAGTCGCTTGCCACGCTAAGAATGTTGTTCACCCAGCTCCTTGGTCTCGGCAGCTTGATACTGGAGAGCGGCAGAGATGAGCCCAACAGACTCATCTTGCCGTCTCCTCGGAATCTTTCCATCCCTTTCCATGTGAGCCCTACATTCGCCCCCTCGGATGGTGGCATGCCCAAGAAAGCGTTATCATATTCAATGACGCCACTCTTCCCTTTCTCATTCAGCTGTCTCCACCGTTGCATGTGTTGGATGCTCTCGCTGAACAAGGGCCGGTGCTTGTTGAAGGTAGGTATGCCGAACTCGTTGGCTGATCGTGATCTACTCTGGGTGCTGCACTCGTCAATCTTGGCGAGACATGAGCTGGCCTTTTCTGATGCGAGGAGGCTGCTGACTTTATCGCTTCTATTCGGATCTGGAACTTGTGGTGCTGTTGGGGTGTTAGCGAGAAGTGCTGTAATCTCAGTCTCGAGTCGCTGCGATGATGGTTCTCCTTGTGACTGTTGGTGTTGATGGTTTTGGGATAGGTGTTGATCTGCGTGTTTGTTGGTAGGATGTGATGGTGAAGCAGACGAAGATGGAGCAAACGAAGGTGTTATTGGAGTACACTGTCAGCAAAGACAGGCAAGCGGAAATGAGCGTGTTACAGAGAGAGCGACAAGGGTAATTGTGGTGGAGATACGATGATGAGCTTACAGGTACAAAGCAACACATCGGAATCTTTTATTTCGGCCTTTCCACAAAATGGCCGGCCGTCGGATACACTCACATAATATTGCGCGCTAGTGGCCTCATCGACACTCTGCGCTTGGCTTTGACTTGCCACTACGACTGTGGAAGAGGAGGCAGAGGAAGAGACGGTGCTGCCGCTGGAGGTGTCGGTAACTTGTTGAGGAGCATCGAGCGCTTCTGCTAGGTGCCTTTCTAGATGCGCAGAGTTGTCTTGCAGCCCATCGATGGTGCTTTGAATTTCCTCTTCGAGATTGACTTTACAATGATGTTCGACCACATCATCAAAAGCCGTGGCCGTGTCTGCTTCGCCTGCTCCATCTCTGTCCTCTTCGTGGGTCGTCATCGCAGCGCATTCGCTATCTTCTTGAACACTACCGTCTCTTCCCAAGAGCACGTCCTCGGTCTGTCGCGGCCGATGAATCGAATCGCGCACCATCTCGCCATTCACGCACGCATGCAAAAGGGTAAGGAGCGCAAAGGTAGAGGGTTGGAGGAAGAAGCGGAGGGATCATGAAGAATAGGCAGTTTGGTCAGTATAAGCAGCGAGTAGGTGTACGACGCTGTAGACAAGACAACGACGACCGCCCCTCTTCGTCCCTTCCACGACGGCGCCGTGCTTTTTTGCACCTTACTTCTCACTCGGTGGCATTCACCAGTACCTGGCGTGCAGTTCAAAATACTGATCACTTCCATGGAAGAGGTAGAGCTGAGCTATCGGTCAGAGATAGCGCGGAGCGTAGGATCAATATCTTTCCAGTCCTGTGTGCTTGGTATCATATCGTCGCCATACTCCAATTTCCATGCCATCGATCACCACATCTTGGCTCACTAGCGAAGAGGGCGCCACAGTCGCGGGCTCAGACGAGACGCGTCCGGTCACGTGCGAGCCATATAGATCTTTTCCTCGACACCCCAACAATTTTACCTTGCTTCCTCATCTACTCAAGATCATGTCGAGACTGCGATCTCATGCATTAGCATCACTGCCCGAGCTAGCAAAGTATTGCGCATCATTTTATTGTATCGTTTTTAATCTACACGGTAAGATTGAAAAATGTGTCCTTCGTATGAATTTGTAAAGGAGTCGAGTACACTAAAGGGCTGCAATGCACAGGTGGTCATCGTCTGAGAAGTGTCTTCAATGAGCCAGTATCTCCGTTGCTTCGTGACGATTTGCCTAGGAAGTGAGAGAGGCTACTGGAATTGAATTGTGTGGCGAGGAGCGTATCAGCGACGTTGAAGGATAGATGTCTCTTGCCTGTTCTGTGTGCGTCTTGATTTTCAGCTCTCAGATCGGTCACCTCGATGATTTTTCCATCAGGACCATCCTCCACGTCGAACCAGCGCTTGACCTTGTACCTGCTCGAAGTAACGCTGACACTCAAGAGGCCTCTTCTGATGATCGTCGCTCGACCCATGAGAAGACGGGAGCCGTGCTGGGAGTAGTGCGCCTTCACCACTCGATTAGCAGCGCTTTGCAGCCCGTCTAAGACTCTATCTCGAAGAATCTCTGCACATTGACCGTGTTCGATGGCGTCCATGTATTTGATATGGGACTGTTTGCAACCTAATAGGAGAACGGAGGGTAGCTTCAAGGGCAAGAACTGCGCTAGTCGGATGACACACTGAAAGATCGGTGAGATGGGAGGTGGTTTAGCACGTACCGTGCAGGAGACCCTTTCACCGCCCTCTTCTTCTCCACACTCACTTGAATAGAATACACCATCTCGACCCGACCATAGTCATCACACGTTCGGCAATGGCTGTTAAGGCGGACCTTGCCAAATTTAGCACAATCAGGGCACATTACCACCGTTCGAGTGGAGGATATTTCCGTGTTGCTCTTCAGCTTCTTTCGATGGACTGTGCCTTTTGAGTCGATGGGTACCGACCACGGATCGATGTCTTGAGAAAGATCTTCAGGCGGATAGCCTACCTCACATAGGGTAAGTATCACTCTGAAGAGCTACAGGGAGCGTGACACTCACCGTCGTCTGACACTGGACCCCGAATCGTCCACTTCCCTTTTCGTGACTCTGTCCAGATTTCGATCTTGACGCTGGCCATTTCCGCCTTGCTCAGCGCTTCTATTGTCAAGTCTTTCTCCCTCACCTCTATTGCCTCTTCGCTCCTTTTGGCCTCTTTTTCAGATGCCAGCGTCAGATTCCAAGGTCTTTGCGAGCTTTCCACTGCATTTCTACCGTCACTGATCAGACTCGACGTGGTGCCGTATGACTTTGACCTTCGTCGACCTGACTTTGCTCCGAGCGTCTCGAATTCGTTTACTAATCTTCGACGCACATCGTATAGGTTCGTCTGCCTGATGTCAGTGAGTATCGTGTTTTGCTCCATCAATTCAATGTCTCCATCCTCGAGAGAAGTCTTGACATCTTTTAGGGCTAAAGTCGTGCTATTAGTCGGGGAAGGAGAACGAAAGATGGATGAAGCGTTAGATGACGGCGACCTCAGTGTTCTCTCCTGCTGTTCTTGGAACGGCAATATTGTTTTTCTCTGTCTTGGTCGCAAGGCCTGCATGAGGTAGGAAGGATACTCAGCCTTGGACCGGGCTGCATGCTGCCGTGACTTGGAGGGAGCGGCATCGTTGGTCGGTCTGCTGTCCATCATACGCACATGTCGGCTTTCGTTCTCAACCTTTCGTCCTGGAAGTTGCAAGATCGAGCCGCTTGATGATCCGACAATACCAGGGGAGGCT
This sequence comes from Exobasidium rhododendri, assembly GCA_026210745.1. NCBI lineage: Eukaryota > Fungi > Basidiomycota > Exobasidiomycetes > Exobasidiales > Exobasidiaceae > Exobasidium > Exobasidium rhododendri. Next base: position 1,990,562 of record CP110631.1, read on the forward strand.
GTGTCAGTTCCCGAGGAGGACCACATTACGTTTTCCGAGCTTGAAGTCATTGGAATTGTTGAAGTAGACGCAGCCGAGTCGATGCTCCCATTCATCAGCCTAGATGGCAGAGAGCTGAAATAAAATTGCGACTGGCGTGAGCTGCTCTTACGCTTGTCCATCGAGCTTTTGATGCTACCGGTGTTATCCTCTTTGATCTGCGCAGCGTCCCCATCAAGTCTAGGAGAGCTCCCTGGCAGACGACTTCTATCACTTGATCCTTGTGTAAGAAAATCCTTTTGCAGGAGAGGGGGTCTAGCCTTCAGGTTCGAAGCGAGATTGCCATCAGCCCTCGTCTCTGGTTGCCCAAATTTCGCCTGTTGTCCCAAATCGGGAGACAGAGAAAGAAGCAGTGGATTACGGATCGCTTCGGGACTTGTGCTGTACTGACTCTCAGCCGTTGCAAGAGATGAGCCCTGCAAATATGGTGTACCGGACGTGCCCATCGAAGAGATATACCTCTGCGTCATGTTCGAGCAGCTCTGAGATCTCTCTATTCCCGTCCAGATGTCGCATGGCTGCAGGGAGGGCGACAGGGCTCTCGATCCGGTAATACTCTCGATCAAGTTTGGTAGGATTGCAGAGTTCCCTGGACCCTCTAAGTCTCCCGATCTCATGACCTCACTCGTTACAAAATGTTTCCCACCATCTTCTCGGCTCGTCTTGCTAACAGAAGCCCATGGTGCGCTTCGCTTCTCCTCGACTTGATCTCTCTCTGGCATCGACTGGTTTGTTACTTCTGTTTCTATGTCGCTCGACAATCCGTCATTGATGTGACGAGAATGCTGGCGTGCTGATGATCGCTTACTTCCTTGCAGTGTGAGGGATAGTGAGCTGTGATAGGAAAGCTCAGCTGATGACCGACGTGAAGCAACCGAGTCGTCAGAAGGTGTCGGCTGGAAGGGAAAAGACTTCTTCGGACTGTCCCTGGGAAGGATCTCGACAGACTTGGACTTGTCGAAGTCGGCAATACCCCTACCACCGGCGCCAGTTGAAATAATGTGAACATAAGCGTGTCGAATCCTTGCGCCCGAAGTAGTGGTTCCGTCACTACTGTAGCTCGTACGTCCCTCGCTTGCCTCGTCTGCCGTATCCACTTCCTCTTGGTCATCCTGGTAAGCATACTCTTCTTCTGCCGTTTCCCTCTCCGAATCTAGCGGCAAGGATGGTAGTGGTTTCCAGTCATTGTGCCCATTGTTCAAGGCTGGTATAGATGGGTTGATGTTGCTGACTTCCATGGCCTCCAAGGTATCGTCGAGCTTGTTTTCGATTAAATTCCACCGATGCAACAAATCTCGAAAGCTCGCACTTTGGTTCCCTTCTTCCTCTTCTCCCCATTCCATCAGCATGTCTTGCACTTTCTGATTGGCTACTACAAAGTGTCTAGGAAGCAGAAGTATGAATGTCTGGCTCAGTCAAAGAAGGGGTGCCGACCATGGGAGGAAGGAGGGCTTCGGTGGGAGTATGTTCGATCGTACGGGGGATCGCCCATTGCTCAACGTTCTCACGCATGCAATGGAGACCCCAGCGTGCATGACTGCTGTGTCGAAGGGTAGCAGAAAGTTCAAAGAGAAGGGTTGTAAACGGCTCAGGGGATGCAAGCAAAGCCGGGCTCAGACCTCCCCACCACTGAAAGCGGCTTGTGCTCCTGTCCCTGCGATACTTCATATTCTTTCACCTCGATCTTCGGCAGTTGCTCTAAATCCGCCTTTCCATCATTGAAGCGCAAGCTTCTTATACAGACCAAAGGCGAAAGACTCTGCCGCGGAGACCAACAAAAGTCCTCGAATAGTTGCACTGCTGATGTATTATGAGTTCCAATGTACGTACATATGTCTGGACCAAAAAGTTAAGGCAGTGGCCCGTGTCTGCCACCTTTTGAGATGCAAAAGCTTGCTATTTACTTGAATTCGCTTGCTTGTCCCGTCATGATCAGACCAACTGTGAAAGGGAGAATGACCCATTTTTTGTCAGTATTTGCCTCCCTTGATCCCCCTCCCCCCCTTGCACACGTACCTATCAAACCGAACAATCCAAGGATACTACTAAAAACTTCGACAATGAGGATCTTGACAAAGAGTTGAGGGTCTGCTGCATCCGCTATTGCTGCGTTTGCTCCCGTGATACCGACAGCGACACCGCAACACAGATTGCACATCCCGACAGTCAAACCGCCCCAGAAGAGAACGTATCCTTCGGAAATGATGAAATAGAGAAGATGTCAGGCTTGCACACTGTCCACCTCACGTCGATCAGCTGCTCACCAGTTAGGTAGTTCTCTGGTTTCCACAATCCATCTGCACCTCCTGTCAGATTCCCTGTCACATTCGCCGAAAAGACAATGGCCATGATGACTCCGTAGATTGCCACGACTTCGCAGAAGATGATACTGTGCGAACAGGACAAAGGACCTTAGCACGATTCAGCAATACCTAGTCCGTGACAAACTCACCTGATCAAATTTTTCGTTGTGATCCTCGGCGCTCTTACCCCTGCTCCTAAGATTGACGCTCCTGTGATAAAGATTCCCCTGTGTGGGTTGTTTTGTAAAAATTGCACAGACGAGACGATTAGCGATTGGTGAAAAGCTTCAGGTACAGATAAATGCAAGCTCACCATCCTGCACCAATCACACTTAAGCCGATGCACATCGCAATGCCCATCATGGCCCAGATGTATGGGCTTGTGTCTTCCAAGAATTCTCCAATATTGAAGGACTCTCCTGAGCCTGTGAAGATGAGATAGAGACCAACGACTGTGGCTGTTGAAAGGGAGACACCCCCTGTATACAGTAGTGCGCTCATTTCTGCGTGTGAAGTGTGATGGAGCTGATGCACACCGGTGGAGGTGGGAAGGGAAAGAAATGTAGCGGGCGAGTACACGGGTATCGATCTCGCTGCTGAACCCCTTTGACGACGACCAACCAGTACGGAACTGTTTCCTGGCATCGCAACCTTCACCGATCAAATCGCTCGAGCGACGACCACTGAGGCCACGTGAAGAGTGGAGCACTTGGAAGCAATTCGAGATTGCCAGAAATCAAAAAAACAAAAAAAAACAGGATAAAGGTTGATTGACATTTTCGAAGACTCGGGTCCGGCCCAAGCATCTGAAACAACAAAATTTGGCCTTCCAAACGACTCCATCTTCATCCCCAGCAGACACAACTATACACAATGCCACCTTCATCCTCAAACTATACGATCAATCACCTTTCGAATCGAGACGAAAGCTCCATGTCCCCATCTTCATCCACTTTGACTGATAGTCTGTCAATACCAAAGACGCGCTTAGAGGCCCGAGATGTCATCATCTCCTCTCTTATTCAGATCTTGGAGCAACCCCTGGCCATGCTGCGAGATGGGACAGTAGGCGATGAGCAGATGTCGGCAGAGTCACATTTGATACCAGGGAGCTCATTCGGAAAGCACCTTCGACAGTGAGTGTAGCTTAGCTTATGATGACGTATTGTCCGAAAAGTAGCACATGTAATACTCACCTCCGATCACCTGCAAATCAGCGTCCATGATCATTATCGGGTTCTCCTCGATGCTGTTGACTCTAGCGCCTCATCGATACACGGTGAAGCTCTCCCACTAGACTACGACAAAAGAGTACGTGCGCCGCCCCTGGAGAGAAGTGCAAAAAGGGCATTGAAAGAATTCGAAGATACTCAAAAGCGCATAAAATCTCTTTTCGGAGACGAAGCATTACCGATCAGCCATTCGTGGGAGAGGAGTCTGGATCGTAAGGTCCTTCTGACGGCTACTACACCAGAAGAGCTGGAGGTGGGGAGCACTTTGGGCAGAGAGGTGAGGAATGCACACGAGGACACCTCTTGAAGGGAAAAGTACGACTGACGCCACCTCTTCTGCCTCCCTCAGATGTGGTTTGTCTGCCTACATGCGATCCATCACTTTGCTCTAGCAAGAGTGATCCTGGTTCATGAGCTCAGACTAAGCATCGAGGATGAATTTGGTGTGGCGCCTTCCACCTTGCTGTTCCGAGAGTGGAATAAAGCCTCCCAGCCAAAGTTGTAAACCAATTACGGTCTTAATGCCTACATCCTTTGCAGGGACACACTTTTGTCATGACAGCCAACCTCAAGTCCTGGCCCCTTCCCTCTTTCCCCATAGCTTGCCCCGAGCACGTCAGGAATACAATTCCGACGAGCCAGCTTGCAGCTCGTCCTTGTAACCCTACACCTCCTCTCCACCTGCTGGATCGGAGATACAGCCACGCGGACGAGATATCAGAAAGGCACGTCTGTAAAGCTTAAACTGCCCTCACGTCTATTTGCAAATTTATTGACTACTTTCCCCACCCTCTTCAACTGCTCAATTCTCCACTTTAGTTCCTACTGCGCCCCTCCGGTCCCTGACACCACAACGTCAGTCACTTCTGCTGAGAGTCTCCCCTCTCGCACGTACCTCTCTTACCGGAAGCGACAACCACCCTGTGGTACACTGGCCTTGGATGGCTCATGCCAAGCATCTAATTCCACCACACTCGTCGACTCCTCTGTACAACCCTCATGACATCAGCTCGCAAGGCCATGAGTCACCAACTTCGTCAAGACCTTTGCAGCTGTCCGATGACTCACATCTCACAGCATCTGGCTCGACACAGCACTCTCCTTCCGTAAAAGAGCTAGATTTGTTGGGCCGAAGAGGGAGGCGACGAAGGAGCTCTGAATATGTGCAGGGCTTCCATACAGATGATAATTCTGTGAGGGGAGAAAAGAAGGAGGAAGACATAGGGGAGGAGGCCACTTCCAGTGCTCTGTTGTGGTGGCAGAGACCAAGAAGGGAAGATGTTGATGAGGAAGAGGAGCATGTTGGGTCTAGCCATGGCATGCCATCCAGAGCAGACAAGGCTACGCTCCCTCCTCTCAGAACAGACGCTACTGTGCAAGATTCATCCTCGCTCTCCCCTTCCTTGCGGTCTCCAGCTGCTGCCTTTCTGTCGAGCATGAACGACACGTCAGCTTCACAAATCTCACTTCTAGATATATTCAATGACACCGGTCGAGCATACTCCCTGAGCCCAAATCGTGGTCATTCACATACTGGATCAATGTCAGACGCCTCGTTAGCTTCCCTACCTCGACTGCATTCACACCTCAATTCAGAAGGGTCCAGCTTTGGACTTACCGGTGCGGCTGCACATCTATACAGCTCGGGAGAACCATCCACTAGTCGTAGCAATTTCAGCACAGTGATACTAGATGAGAATGGGGCTAGGATTGGACCAAAGGGTAGATATCTGCTGGGAAGATCTATCGGGTTCGGAGGCTTCTCTACAGTCCGCGAAGCTTGGGATTTAGGATCTGATGCTGATGGAGTAGATGTTCATGAAGACAAGACTGACATACATAGGGTGGCCGTCAAGATTACACATTCCGAACAGGAAGAGGAGTCGGGGGAGGCAGCGACATCTGAGGACGATGAGTTGCGAATCTGGGAGACTATTCCATCACATCCCAATCTCCTTCCCCTCCTTCACCACGAACGAACGTCAGTAGTGAAGGATCCCTCTAGTCGGAAAGTGTCTACGACCAGTTTTCTAGTCATGCCCTTTTGTGAAGGGAGCTTACTGAGCTACGTCAAGTCAGAGGGTAAGCTTCCCTCATCTGACGGCAGTGCTGCTTCTACTTCATTGTCTAGGACTGCCTCATTGCAGCATTCGCATGGTGCAGGTCAAAATTCTGTCGACTCACCCGTAAACTGTACAGGTAGTCCACGGGCATCGGCCTTTCGCACAGGATCAGGTTTCGTACATCGATCACACATGGATAACAGAGTGGCGTCTGTACCTCTTTCCAGTGTCATGGGTCGCTCGCCATCCCTGGCGTATTCTCCTACAAGAGCGGGTGAGAATTCTTCCTACATTCTTCGAAGGGCATCTTCTCGCATATCACGCACACAACGACAGAGTAACGGTGTTCCCTTTTCAGCAGCCCGGGACATCATGCGGCAATTGACGGAAGCTCTGCTGTGCCTTCATACAAAGGCTGGCGTCCTACATGGCGATCTTAAGCTAGAAAATGTACTGGGTCAACGATCAGTCTCTCATTTTCTCTGCTCTCAAGATGAAGAAACTGCTCTGAAGGAAAACAATGAAAGATACGGCACGCAGTCTATTGCCTCACTTTTTGAAAATTTGGGGTCAACAAATGAGATTATCTGTTGGAGGATAGCCGATTTCGGCCTCGCAAAGCGAGTGGACATCCATCACAGTGACATTAACAAGAAGAGACCCCACGCACACAACTACGGAGGCAGTACTGCTCAATCGACGGCACATCATCGAGCAGGTGGCAAAGGCGAAGAGAACAGGTCAAAAACCACGGATGCAAAGGCTAAAGTGGGTGGAGGAGTGAGGGGATCTTTGGCATATACAGCGCCGGAAACTTTTCTTCCGGGAGCTGTGAATGGAGGTAGCGGGATAGAGGAGGATGGCAATAGTATCTCTCCCTTTGCACCAGACATGTGGGCTCTTGGTTGCATTCTGTACGCCCTATGCTCGGGTAAGTTGCCCTTCAGCGACACGTTTGAGCCAAGGTTGCAGATGAAGATTGCAAAGGGAACGTGGGACTTGCCGGAGAGACTGAAGCGATTCCCGGAGAGGAAGATACCCACAAAGGCACCAGGCGCAGCGGCAGCACCAACGACGTCGACAACAGCAGCAACAGGCAACCATGCGAGTTTACGTGAACGAGATCGTAGCAGTAGTAGTAATGGAACTTTTGTCAATTCACATCTGAATCAAAGCATCAATTTCAGTGCTTCGTTGAAAGCGACACGACAATCCCCTCACAGTAAGATGAGCGGGATGATGAGTGCAGGAGTTAATGACATGAGCGCAAGTATGCCCGCCTTACAGGAAAGGGGCTTCATGGAGAATACAGGAGGCGGAGTAGGGGGAGTGACGAGGAGCACGAGCCAAACGTCGATGATTGATCACAAGACGGGAGAAGCGTTCGAAGAAGGGGAGTCCCACTTGCAACAAGAGGAAGCAAATTCAGAGTCAGACGACGATGAAAGAATCGATCAAGTAAGAGATGGTGACAGTCAAGATCGAGTCGAGATTCGTTCTGCATTGCGACACCTACTAGAGCCTGATCCTAGGAAGAGGTGGTCCATCGAACAATTGTCAACCTTGCCGTGGATCTCAGGTGCCAATCCTGCTCCTACCTTTTCCTTGGCAGAGAATGAAGAAGACCACCGACTTCAAGTAGTCTACCCGGGGAACATATCGTCCGTCCGATTGTCAACTTCACAAGAAGAAAGGCCCACGTTGGCTCAGACGAGTATTTCGGAGCATCCTTCTCAAGAAAGCGTTGCTGTTCGAGACGACGACGTAGGAAGAGGCAGGTCCAAAAGAAGAGAGTTCCAGGAGAGAAAGGATTCTCATGAGATGGTGGGAGCTGCCACACCAATCAATATCGACCGCAGTACTAGTCGCAGTCAAAGCAGACCAAGGATGAATCGAATGATCTCGTCACCCTGGGAGATGGACGGCAACAGCAGCTTTGAAAAGAAGCTCCTCGAGAAGCATGACGCAAGCACTCGGGGTGGTTGGGACGGATTTCCTGTTCAAAGGCTTGGACAGAGGAGCAATAGCGCCGATACCCATTCGAGGGGAGGCAGAAGCACGTCCAGTCATGCGAAAAGGAGTGCAAGTAGACCACGACAAATGGACTTGTCCAAGTCACACATGTTTCCAATGAAAGAAGACTATTTTCACGTCCATGCCACGTCGGCGAGAGGTAAAAGCGATGCAGCCAGTCATTCTAGCTCTTCACGTAGTCGATCGCGAGCGAGGGACGCTCTGCAGGAGATCACCGAAAAGGAAGGCGGAAGAGATGCTAGTCCCAGTGTGTCGTCGAGGCACGAGGGTGACGTGGAGGAAAGACTATGGTGGCAGCGAGGAAGGAAAGGGACGGAGAGGTAATCTGTTCCAGTGTGCAAAGTACATCTCTTTAATCCACCACCCCATGTCATGTATACTATATCACCTTCCATGGAGTGTATTTGCAGCGAACGCTTTGAATTGACATCAACTTCACAGACTACAAGTAGATCTCCTCTCTCCTAAAGCTTCTGCTTCATCTCCTCAAAGAGCTGGTTTAAAATGGAGGGGTTAAAGGGGTTTTTTCAGCGAGGATCAAGGTTAATGAGAATGACACAAGCTCACCTTGTTGAGTTCTTCCTTGGAAGGGTGAGTGATAGGCCAAGCGCCGTCCTTCATGACGAGCCCACTTTCAGGAGACAGCTTTGGGATGACATGGACTGCGCAATGGAGAGCGAAGGTGTCAGGAAGGCAAGGACGTCATTGGTGATCACATGATTGAACCTTTCCTCCACACTTACAATGCACATGGTCTACTGCTTGATGAGCAGCTTTACCGTTGTTCTGGAGGATGTTGTAGTCTTGAGCTCCTGTTGCCTTGACGATCTTCTTGACGATCGGAAGAAGCTCAGTCAGATGTTCGTCAGGTAATTCGTGCAATTTCGCAGCATGGTATTTGGGAATGATCAAAGAATGATAAGGTGCAATAGGTCCAATATCCATAAAGGCAAACGTGTTCTCTGTTTCATACAGCTTCATGGACGGTATTTTGCCGGCTACAATCTTGCAAAAGATGCTGCAGTAGAAAGGTAGTCAGGAGGCTTCCAAGTGTCAAAAGTCAGACACCTCTAGATCTTTAGAAGCTCGTACTGACCAATTGGCGTCGGTTGCCATCTTGAGTAGTGGACGTGTGAGGAACGTGTTGGACGACTGGACTGCACGAGTGCTGAGAGAGAGAGAGAGTGTGTGTGTGTGTGTGTGCCGAGAGTACGATATACTGACACTTCGATAGGTGGGTCTATATTGAGACAGAGCGCGGAGGTAGTGAGTATCGATCGCTGAACTCTAATTGTGGAGAAGGTCGAATATTGTAGGAGCACGTGGCGATGCTACCACAATTCCGTGCGGTGACTGATCTTACATCCACGCCGTACATACATACATACTGTACGTCCATACCTTTTTCCCTGCTAACGACCACCGTGTGCACAACAGCTACTTCACTCCCTCCCCAGATCCATGTCGAGTCGAGCGGAGCATCTTCGAGCATGTCTTGGATGTAGTTTTGTACAAAGGGCAAAGGAATTCGGTCAAAGAGGATGTCCAAATTGTGAACTTATCTTGGCGGTATGTTGTACAGTCTCTATTTCCAGTCTTCAAAACTTAATTTTGAAGAAGCAGCTAATCGTCTCCCTTTTTTCTATCTCTCTTTCGCACTATCACAGATGACTCAAGACCAAAGCAGGGTGATTGAGTGTACGACAAGCAGATTCGACGGGCTCATCGCCATGATCAACCCAGAGCAAAGTTGGGTTGCAAAGTGGAATCGTATTGGTGAGTGAGCAGCGGAAAGGACGAGGACGGATGGAATGCGTACAGCTATGCTGATCACCCGCAACAATGCACCGCAGAGAAACGAGTTCCCGGCCTGTATGCAGTCAAGACTTCCGGTCAGCTACCCGAATATTTGCGAGAGAAGATGGGTTAAAAGAGGTGCATTTTACCGAGAACAATGCGACTTAGTGAATCAACCAAACATCCTAGAGCAGCCGAAGAGAGATTTCACGTTTAATTGTTTTGTATTTGTGCTTTGACATACTTTCGAGACATCAATGGTAGAGAGGAGATGAAAATGAAACGGGGGGAGATTGAAAGGAGTGACGGGTTTGGAGAGGGCTCTTGGGATAATCAGATCATCATTACCAAGAGCCCACGACGTAGAGAAGAGGGGTGAATTGATTTGAGATGAGTCCATTCAACGATCGAATGCTTTTTGGGTTTGTTGGAGGAACGTGGTAGAGGTGCACTCGAAGTTAGAAGACCAACAGGGCGAGCGAGCACTTGCAGTGTCTTTCCGATTGCTTGAAGGCGGCTTTCTCTAGCGTCCACCGTTGGCCATCCTATTTAAAGCGCAGTATTAGGGTCAAATCTTTCTTATGGAGCAACGGACTGTCTCTCTCCTTTACACAGAAACACTCACCTCAACTTCTCTTGTTCCAGTCTCTGGTACAGCAATTGGACGGCCATCTGGATATTGGCAGGAGGACCAGCTAGTAGAGAAAGGGAGGAGGAGGAGAAGAAGAAGAAGAAGAAGAAGAAGAAGATGTGTCAGTGGGAAAAGTGTTGGTCGTGTATGCACACCCTGCCCACTCACTAATCGTCACCAGTCGCTCTGAGCCACTACCGCCGGCTGCAATTCCCGCACCTGGCTCCATGATCTTGATGTGACTCCCACTCATCTGCCTTACTTCGTTAATCTTCTGACCACCTTTTCCGATGATACATCCCACCAGATCGTTTGGCACAAAGATTTGCTGTGTTTGTGAGCCAGGTGGGACTTGAGAAGCGCTGGAGGGAGCGAAAGCAGCTCCTGGTACTTGTGGCATTGCACCGGGGTATCCATAGCCGGCAGCAGCAACAGCAGCAGCTGTGACGGGGGCCGCACCTCCTGCGAATCCTTGAGGTGCACCAGGTGGTCGAGATGGCCCAGCGGTGGGTCGGTAGCTCAGATTGTTGGCCGTACGATCTTGATGTTCGAGCAAGATCGTGCCGACATAGTACACGGCAATGTGAACGGCGTCTGCCACTCCAGAAATGTTGAGAACACGCTGAGCCAAACAAAACACGATCAGTAAAAGACAGACTGTCATGCGCAGAATCGGAGGTCGACTCTCACCTCCGTACTACCAGGGAGCATGGCTTCTCCCGCAGTCAATCGAGCCCCACTGGCTTCTTGAATTTCCTTGATCTTGCTGCCCTGCTTTCCAATGACGGATCCCATACGAGAATGCGGCACGATGAATCGTATCGTCACAGCTCGACTGCCAGGAACAGAGGCTTGATCAAATGGCTCATCGTTGATACGACGTACAATCAGACCGAAGGCCTGTCAAGAGTAAGACATCATCTCATTAGCTACTAACATCTTCTCTTGAGAACACGCCAGGCAGAACGTACCTTGCTGACAGCATCAAGTGGACCTGCTACAGTCAAGATCCTCTCTGGATTACCGGGTAAGCTTTCACTCTGTGGGTGAGGCAAGTAAGTCGTCGTGGAACATGAGCATCATCAACCTTTGCTAAATTTCTATCTCCCGCTACCGTCTGCCCAGTCGACACTCACTATAGTCAGTTTTGCTCCGCTCTTCTCTCTGATTTCATTAATGTGCTTTCCCTGCTTGCCGATAATGACACTAGCATCACCCGTCACAATCAAAGCTCTGATGGCAATGTTGGCTGGTTGTCCATCAGCATCGGCATGACCGCTGTCTTCCATTGAGCCTTGCAGAATTCCTTCTCCATCTCCCTGTTCTTCTTTATTTTCCATATCAGCTTCTTCTCCCTCATGAGGCAAGCCCAATTCTACTGCATCGACTTCATCATTCTTGCCAGTATTTACTGAGCCGTCTGATGCCATATCTTCGGACTTCTCTTCTGAGTCTCGTGCGGCTGCTGATTGCTTTTCCTCTTCTTCTTTCGCTCGCTTGGATTCGTTCCCTAAGGTCTGTTGTGGTGATGGTGATCTGGCTCGTTTTGTCGTTTCTGCCATACCAGCAAGTCAAGTGTCAGAACAAAGCAACAAGAGTAATTTCAGGGAAAGAAGAGAATCCTCTGTTCCAGAGCGAAACAAAGTTATCAAGTGGGCGCGATGGAGTGAGGAAGATTGGTGTGTGTGTGTGTGTGCGGAAGTATATAGGAGAAGGTGGAGCGAGGCTGGGAAGGAGACAGAAGTGGAATGTCAGGAGCGTAATGATAAGAGGACAGAAGAGATAGTCTCTTCCAGTTGTATTGTTCCGAAGGAATGGAAGGCACCGGAAGTTGTGCAAAGAGATGTGATTAGGGGAGGGATCCCAACGTGCTGCAATCGATGGAAGAGCGAACGAATGCTGTTTGATATGCTGCTGCCCAGACCAATTCGCTCGTCGCATCGACCGTCCTGTCCCATCTCTTTCCTAAGCCGCCTCTACAGAGGTCTCTTGCAGCTTTTGCGACATTCACGTATGGCCACGCTTCAAACGCAACTCACCTAGTCTTGATCACCTTGCACTGCTGAGATGAGTCTTTTCAAATGGCGAATCGAGTCTGATTCTTGCTTCGGCTGCAATCCTGAAATGTCAGACTTTGAAGAGCGAAGGCGGACGGGAACAGCGCAGAGAAGACACGAGGAGTGCAAAGAGCGTCGTAGTAGGGAAAGAGGGAGAGGAGTAGTCTGCCGTACGGTGGTGGGATTAAAGTAGTAGAGGAAGGAGAAGGCGTTGCGAAGGCTCTGGGGGCGTAAAGATCGACTGCTGCTCATTGCACTACAGTACTTAGGTTTTTTTTAGCTGCATTTTCCACACATTTCTCGCGCGGTCTTCGATTCGAGGAATCGTTGAATCTTTCTCGAGCCAAGAAAAGCGCGGGACAGGGCAGAAGACCAATAACGTCAAATCTCGAACGAGCGCAGCGGCACTTATTGCAGGACAGTCAACAGTGCGCGGAGAGGGGTTCATGAAGAAAGACACCCCTTCACAGTGATGACCAGCGCAAAAGATTATCACACGAAAGATGAAACTGCTCTGACCAGGAATGGAGGCAAGGAGGTCCTCACAGAAAAAGACGACGCACATGCACGGAAAACCCCCCTGTCGCCTTGACGCATCACGCTCCACGACACCACTCCTTCTAGATCACTGTGCTCTGACAACGATATTGTTTTCTCTCCTCTCCTGAGCTCAGTAATCTACAATGAAATACGGCGGCGAGCCAAAACCTTTTTTAAAAAAGGGCAAATCTGTCTTTTGGGACCGAGCGAGGTGATTAAGCGCTGGTGATGGCAGCTCGCGATGCAGTGACACGCTTCTTTGCCAATTGACGCTTATTCAGTCGTTGCGCAAGAGCTGAGCTGTCGGCCTTGGGTACTTGCGATGCAGGCTCAGTCTGCAGAAAGGCAAAATAAAAATAAGAGCGTTGTCCAGCACAATGGCCACTTTATTCTCGTCGTGTACTTACCAAGTGGACTTCGACGTGGCAAGGGTGTCCTTGGTATGGGTTGATTCGACCGTGAGCTCGGTATGTTCTGCGTCTGGTCTTTGGTGCTTGGTTGACGACAATGTTCTTAATGATCAGTTCTTCAGTCTCCAATCCCTTTCCTTCTGCGTTGGCCTCGGCATTCTTCAGCAAATTCAAGATGAACTTGACAGACTTGACGGGCCATCGACCTGGAAACAGTGGCAATCATGTCAGCAGGCCATTCAGATAATACAACTCTGCATTTGCATTTCTTATCGTGCTCCCTCTCGACATTAAAGCGCTTACCTTGAGTGGTCTTGAATTCTTTAGCCTGTTGGGTTCGGCCAACACCACCGTTGAATCTTCGGAATGGAATGCATTGCTTCTTCTCTTGAACATTTGCCAAGTATGCAAAAGCTTTCTGCAGCTTCATTCCAGAGAGAGCAGCAGCAGTCTCACGAGTGTTCTTGAAGTGGACTCGCAAGTATTCACCTCGAGAGCGCGAGGTCTTTTCCACCAATTTGGAATCGTCGTAAGCGTAGCGAACCTGTCCAGTGAGAATGAAGGATTAACAAGCTGATTCAGACAATTCTAACATCGGCCGTTCGCTTCCATAGCTATGCTGTTCTGCCCGCCCTCTACTACTCCATACAAGGTGGTCCAGCCCTCTCCTTTACCCTGGCATCGCTCCGTCGATTTGTCTCTCCAGACAACTTTGATGCATTCCCAGTGTCCTCAATCCGGGCATCCTCTCCCAATGCCCTGCAGGTCCCTTCAATTGCTCTGTTCCACCTTTTCCAGCACTACTCACCATCTTGACGTAGTATCGATGTTAAGGCGGATGAAGCAGAAAGACTTAGTATCTACAGGCTCTCTGATTCTTTGGACTTCTCGAGTGCTGCCGCCCGACACTCAATCCGACTAGATTCGCGCCCGTGGCCGATCAGGCTGAAGGCATTAGCTGCGGCGCGGCCAAGTTCAAGACACGTGGCGCATCGGATGCTTTCCCCTTTTCCCTTGTTAATCTAATACAATCCGTAAACAGCATGATATGTATCAGATATTGTATTGTATCGAAATTGGGTTGACTACTCGTCCGAGAGCGTGTAAACCTATTTTTTTTTGCTTGGTAGAGATGTGGCAACATGTTAGTGGCATGAAGCTGATGAAATTTTACAGCATCTATGTACCAGTACGGACAGATATGAGCGAAAAGAAGAGGCGGAGTGGCTTTTAGAGCTATTCAGGATACGGACGACCTTGAAAGGTAATGTTGTCGCGATCGCCGGTAGTGAATGACTCGGCTGTAGAGAGTCTGGAGATTGGCCACACTCCAAATCCAGCTCCTCCCCTCTCGAGACCGACGACGACACGCTCTTCGTGAGCGTGTTTGGGAAAGATCTGTAGTAGACCGCACCGCGCTGTTCTCGACGGGGTAGGTGGCCTCGACATTCTGGTATGGTTCTGCCTCTGCTTTTCATGACTATCACTCCTGTTGCGACACTTGCTACCTATAGACAAAGCAGTCAAATAACCTACCGGCTCCATTAGCCATCTCTGAGCGATTGTCACGGCAGCAACTTCCTTACTGAGCCCATCTTCCTCTCGAAAGACTATGCAGCTTGAGCTAGTCCCCCAGGCGCAAGAAAACAGAACGACGGCGGTCACTGCATAGGCGTACAATAAGGCAATGTAACTGTACAAGACGCTCTTGTCGTACTGTTGCGCCAGTATCGGTCTCCAAGCATGAACAGGGACCAAGTCTCTTTGTATTAGCCCTGCTGAAAGTGCCAATAGATTGAAACTCAAGCTTTGCTCCAATGCGTGAGTAAACGCATCTACCTCAACTCGACCGGCTACAGGAGCAATGGCACTGAAGGCGATGTCGGAGACAAGGCCTGCTAAAAGGGGTCCTGACAGATTGTGAGCGAGGCTGACATGAGAGTCATTCCAAGCTTCGATTTCGTACGTCTCGTTGAAATAAGAGAACTTTACGTCTCGAAACGTCAGGTCACACTCAAATGCACCATAGGAAAAGTGGGTCTTCTGTTGGTGGAGACTTGCTTCTGTGCCGATCTGAAAGTCCTGGAAGCCGGAGTGAGGAACACTTGTCGATGTCGGGCTGACAACCAGACCGCTTACTGTCCAAGGGTTGCTCTGAGGCCCAACAAATGCGTCTTGGCCGTACTGCACATTCCTATTAATGTCAGTGCTGTATAAGACGTCAGAGATGGTCACATATTCTGTCGCAGGGGTGAGATTCGACTGAGCAACAATCAGGCTACTCTTGAGCTCCGGGCGACCGGCATTGCTGCAATCGAAGGTACGATCAGTCGATTGACATGAACTGGTCAGCATGGAACATCTCGCCTTCAGTCCAATCGTGTAGCCTTCTTCCATGTAATCCTGAGTGCGGACGTTGGGGTTAGTGTAGTAAGACATGTTGTCGAGTTCACTGTTATCAGCGTCCTTGTGTATCTGTACAGAATACTCTCGAGAAGCTTTGTTGGCGACTAGCCAACCTTCAGAACTGACAAGCTGGTCTTCATTCGCAAATAATGCTGCAGAAGAAGTATTGCCGCCGGTAGACTCGAGAGGCAGAAGAAGGCAAGGATACGCATCCGCCCTTTCCGAAGGACACAGAGTCGTATTCAGTCGCATCGAGTACGGTAATAGGCTCGTCTTCTCATCAACGTCGACTACCGACACTGTTCGGGTCGTCTCATGCATCAAAAAGTCCAGCCAGGCAGTGGAGGTCTGCAAGGAGAGAAGCACAATCAACCAGACGAGTGCCTTCTTCAGTAGCTTGGGCAGTCCACTCCTGTTGAATGACCTTATCTCATGCCAATGCTGCAATGTTTGTATGATGGAGGAGAAGCTGTTGGACGAACATAAACGAGTCAACAGTACGTATTGCAGTGGGGAAGGCAATTCAACACCGTAGTCGACTTCTGAACTGTTGGCTACCCTGTCTTGCAACTGCATCCAATCCGCTGCAATGCCATACGCAATCATTCCCATCATCGGATAGACAGAATTTCCTATCAAGAAGACTATGATGCTCGAGAAAGTGAGTGTCGTAGAATGAGAGCTCAATTTGTTGATCTTGAGCCTCACTCCATCTCCTAGTGTCTTGTCGGCATACTCTCTTCCCATCTCGTCTTCGTCGCCTTCGTGGAGGTATATGACACCGGCAGAGTATAAGGGTAGCTTGTGAGTGTATGTCCACAGCAGCATTGCAGTAGCCATCCCTGCTGTAGAGCACAGGACGCCTAAGACGGATCCGACAAGTAAGACTGGCGGTACAAAGCGCCTTTCCGAAGGGATCATGTATATGTCTTCCTTCGCATCACCCTGGACGTCGTTGCGTAAGGACCTCGCTTTGAAGGAACTAGGAATGGCGTTTGTACAGCGGGGTGTAGAGCTACTTCTGACGTCAATTACTACTTCACTGCCAACACTCTCTTCGTCATCGAGTCTGTTGTAAGATAGAGAGTTCCTGCTGCAATGAGGCGTGTAGAGGAGAGACTGGCACTGACTGAGCGACTCCATGTCTTTGCCAGGGTCCTTCTGTCGTTCTTTCATAGTCAAGGAGCAAACGGAGCAATAGTGCTCTTCTTGCTGCTCGTAATGCGTGATGTGGTTGGTAGGAAGCTCGAGAGATTGCATGGCTAGATCGAACGTGTAGAGAGAGCAGTGAAGAGTATGTATTGTGCAGCTTTCGAGCCTCTGCTTCGACCAGTCTGGATGGCGGCTCATTGTGTAGCAGCCCCTTTTGGCTGGAAGTGCGTCACGCGCAATGCCACCGTTAAGGTGTCATCCCATTCCTCTTTGAGCACTGCAATTATTGCCAATCTTTATGTTCAACCCTTCCATCCATTCCACGGGCAGTCGCTACAAATCTCATTAAGGCGTTGTGATGATACGCTCGCAAGTAAATGTAAATTCACTCCAGTACGACAGTGTGCATTCAACGTCATGACTTTGAACTTGACGTTCCACTACTCTTATTATTCGCAAATTCCAGATCAGCCAGGACAGTCAACCTCAAACCCAATAGGCCGCTTGCATACCCAAAGATGGGACGTCCGCTCCTTCTTTCTCTCTGCTCTTCTTGCCCTTTATGTCGTCACACGGGCCAGGAGGGGAGGCACGAAGAGCTTCCACACTTGATCATTTGACGTGGGATGCATCGGCGCTAGTGCCAGGCGTCATCAAGCAATCTCTTCTTCTGTTTCCTTGGAAGTCTGAATTTAAGCACGGCCTTCTTCGCCGATTGGCGTCACAAATTATGTATATCTCCGTGCTTCGCGTGCTTCCTTCTTGGGTTCTGTAGTAAGTAGACCATCATGGACGACAAGGCCAAGATCTCCTTTGGCTTCAAGAAGGCAGTGCCAGGGATTGGCGGATCTGTAAAAGGCGGCGCAGTAGCATCGAGCTCGAAAGTAGTCATCTCCAAGCCCTCCTTCTTTGGTGATGACGACGACGACGAAGTAGAATCAAAGGGAGACACCTTCATAAAGGAGAGTTCAAGCAAGAAGAAGAAAGACAATGGAGGCTTAAAGTATCCCAAAGCGGGACAGGTAGTGGGAGGAGGAGGGTCAGTGCCACTCTCACGATCAGCCAAGCAAAGGACAGAAGAGGCGTTGGCTGTCGACGCTTCCGTTTTCGACTATGACGGTGTATACGAATCGATGAAAGTGGGTGAAAGAGAATTACAAGCTCAACGAGAAGTAGAGAAGAAGAAACGAGATCCAAAATACATTGCAGCCTCCTTAGCATCTTCTGAACAGAGAAAGCTAGATCGAGTGAGAGCAGAGTCAAAGATGATTCAAAGGGAGAGAGATGCAGAAGGGGAAGAATTTGCAGGTACAGAATCGTTTGTGACGGACGCATACAAGAAACAGATGGTAGAAATGCAGGAAGCGGAGGGGAGAGAGAAAGAAAAGGAGGAAAAGGATCGATTAAAATCAAGAGGAGTGGCTGCCTTCTATCGAAAGTATATGGAGGAAGATGATAGGGCACATCAAGCAGCTGTGACGGCATCCTTGAGGGCAGCAGAGCCTTCTACAGACGACGCGACGAGGAAGCGAGAGGAAGGCCAGGAAGACGAAGAGAGCAAAGATTTGCGAAAGCAAAGAGCAGTACAGGAGGCGAGAGAGAAAGGTCTGAATGTTCGAGTGAATGACGACAACGAGGTCGTCGATGAGCGAAGTCTCCTCTCTGCCGGTCTAAATACTTTTGGAAAGAAGAAGAAGGAGGACGAGGATAACGATAGCGGAAAACGCTCGGATGGAGATAGGAGAGAGTACCGTGGAGACAAGAACAACGCCGGTCGAGACGGGGCTCGAGAAGCTAGGGAAGCGAGAGAAGCTCAAAGACAACGACAATCAAAGATGATTGAAGATCAAATGTTGGAGTTGGAGGAGAAGAAGGCATTGGAAGCAAAGCAGGAGGAAGAAGAACGGAAGAAGACGTTGATAGTCGAACGACGAAACGACGAGAGCAGTGTGGCGAGCGCTCGAATGAGGGCGTTGGAGAGGAAGCGCAAGAGAGAAGCAGAAGAGCTTGAAGAGCGAAGAAAGCTTCAGTCAGTCGACAAACAAGATTAGCAAAGATAGGACAAATGACGGTGCTTCCAATTACGGAGAAAAGGAAGTTGTTCTATATTAATACATGACGAGAAGGCGCTCGATGATGGAGCTGGCTGAGTGGTGATGATGGTGGTGTTATGTATGAATACTGATGCTACAAATACAGAGATGAAATAGTGCATGATTACTTTGTAATAGTTTGCAGTGCTTCTTGCGCTCTAGCTACCACGACAGGGGGGTATCCTCGGTGCTGCATCCTTTCAATCAGGGCAAGTACCTCTGCTTTGTTGCCATGATCCATTTCCACCTTGATCATTGTTTCAAAGGTCGAGGGTTCTCGTGACAGTCCTGCAAAGCCAGCTTGACTAGACATGGCACCTCCGTCGTGGTGAGCGCCACTAACGTGCTGTCTTGCTAGGGGATGATTGCCGATCGCAGCAACACCCATGGGAGGATCTTTCATTTCTTCAAAGATGGCACGAGCTCGTTCCAGTCCATGCTCTGAGTCCATCGCAGAGAATGCCTTGATAAGAACATTGGCAACGTACGCCGTCATTTCGCATCCGCTAGTCTTTCTCTCTTCTATATACTTCTCGATCAAGTCCAATCGCCCATGTTCCAAAAAGACGGATAATAGCGCTTCAAAGGCTAGAGCGTCTGGCTCTTGCCCCTTCTTTCCGGCCATCCTTGTAGCGACATGATCAGGAATGTCGTGATATATCTGGACAGCTTGATCGAGGTCCTTGCAATGGATTCCATGAGCGGTGATCAGTGAAGCCCAGTGATTCCCTTGCACTGCCACTTTCTTGTCGCCAATGAGTGTGCCAAAGACGGTGTTCATCGCTTCAAGGTCCACAGGTGCAATCGATCCGTACAAGTCCAACAACAGCTTATACGTATGAGACGTCGGCTGCAATCGGAACTTGGCAAGCTTCGCGTAGTAGAAGAGAGCCTTTTCACGATTCGGCTTTGTTTGCGTGTAGAATTGCACCATTGTGTTGAACGGGGGAACACCAGGCTTGAAACGGTGATCACTCTCCATCATCGAGAAAAAGGCTTCTGCATTGACCTCATCTCCCGTTCGTGTGCAAGCGTTGAGAACAGCTCCGTACGTGACGCTGCTCGGTGGCAAGCCTCGATTTCGCATTTCCTCAAACAATTGCATGGCCCTCTCTGCCTTTCTTGCTCTACTTAGTTTGCTCAAGAGCGTGTTGTAGAGAAAGACTGTCGGCTTGACTCCCAGTCGTTGAGACTCATCGAACAACTCTTCGGCCACCAAAGCGTCGTCGGTCGTGTCTCGAATGACAGTGATCAGTGCGCCGTACGTGTCTGCTTTCGGTGCTCTGCCTGCATTGATCAGGCGATGTCGGTGCTCAGATGCCAAGATTGGGTCGCCGCCGTGAGCCAAAGCAGCAGTCATGCTATCCTCCAGGTCATACCACGCTTCCCTTTGCCAGACCGGATCACCGCCCAAGGCAGCCACGATGTTCGTTCCAATGGCATAGATATCCTTCACGATCGAAACCTCACCGAACCTTGCATACGCATTAAGAAGGGAGGAGATAGCATTGGGCGAAGGGTACGTACCGCTCTCTTCGATGCTTTTCATCATGGATCTGTAGACCTGGTCCGTTGCATATCGGTCCCTCTGCGCTGCTTTGCATTCTTGCGCTAAATGATGACCAAGATCGAGGTCAATCGTCTGGATTGGCGTGATCGATCCACCGACGGGTGCAAAATTGATCTCGCCTACCGCGTCGCCTTCCATGGATGTGGCGGCCGTGACGGGAGATGCGATGCCACTCGTCGAGTCCTCACTTTGTCCTTCTGTTCTGACGCTACGGTCTACTTGTTCCCGTATTTCGTATGGTGAGTCTTTGTGCTGATACGCGTATGTCCATCCAGGATTGCGGATATTCTCCAGAGTGATGGAAGGCCTGACACTTTTGAGCATGGCTAACGCTTCTTCTTCGCCGAACAGAGAAGGTAGGAAGTGAATAGCGTCTTGGACGTGCAACTCGTTCTTGATTTCATCGGACACTTTCGACAAGTCTGCAAAGAGCATCTTTAGATCTTCCACGAGGTTCTCATTGTCAGCTAGAGACGTCTTTCTAGTGAAGCAATGCAGGAGATAGTTCCAGTCCAGTGTATTTAGTTCCGGATCGACCACGTCGACCTTTTCTTGTTTCGCTAGCCTGTAAAGCCTTTGCATCTTCATCTTGAAGGTGTTCTGTAGGTAGCGCAGCTTGTGTAAAGCTGGCATGACATATTTGAGAGAGATCCGAAGATGCATATTCGCATCTGCTCCCGCCCTCATTTTGAATTCCTTTTCACTTCCACGCTCCATACCGGTAAGGTCGCCCATGACATCGTAGGCTGCCATTCGAAACAACCGATAGGCAACCTTGGACGCTGACACTACTTCTGGATCGTCACTTCTCTCTGGCTTGTTGTACAGTTGTATCTCTGGCAAAGCAAAGGCGGCATAAGACAGGCAGGCTGCACCGTCTTGCCACCTTTCCAATTCATTCGTCTTTTGAATGATTTGACAGATGTCTCTTGTGATGTAGCATGCCTTTCTAGTCTCGATGGGCGTTTTTGCCAGGCTTCCGTCGACCTCCTCTGGATGCTTTGCATACTGTTGCTCCACTAACGATAGCGCTTGATCGAGCAGAGCGTTAGCAGACTCCTTTCGGCCACACTTCAACAGAGCATCGATCAAGAGATTATCGACAGTCAACAGCTTGTCCCACGAAGAAGTGTTCGAGGTGAGACTCCAAGATACATTCTCGTCCACCTTTTTGTAGAGGAGGAGCATGGCGCGATTGGTCATCTCGACCAGTGGTAGGCATTCGTCAATCGTCTTTTCAGCTACTCCTTTGTCGTTCTTGCTCCGGCTCCAAACGGTCAGCATCGTCTCCGACAAGGTCTGAATGATCTTGTTGATGATTTTCGCATCGGGCAGATACAACACTGCTCGTTGCCCATCAACGACATCCGTGTTCATGGTCACGATCCTTTCAAACCACGTAATCGCACCGACGAGGTCATTGGAGTAGAGAAGTCCTTCCAGAATTGCTTCCGTAGTTTGCTTACTAGCTGCGGGAGCTGCGACATTGCCACTCCCTTCTGACTTCTCAACTCCAATCACCTGCTCAATCAACCTGAGAGCTCCTACTGGATCACCGAGATCGAAAGAAGTCCTGATCATAGAGTTCCACACGGTAATGTCGAATCTAGGCACACTGTCCCAGCCTTCGGCGTTGCGAAACACTTCAAACTCTTCAAATACTTGCTGACATGCTTGTAGCTTTCGACTGTTGAAGTCTTGCAAGGTCTCGTCGGAGAATCGTAAGGCATCCGTGCTGAAAGCTCCGAGCAGGCACCTAAAGGTCAACGCATTAGGCTCTGCTCTCTTGTTACCTGACAACAGGTCGAGCACATGGCAAGCGGTCTTTACGTCTCCTCGATGCTTGCAACATATAAGAAGGGAGTTGTAGGCCTTACTGGAGGCGAAACCAGAGCCTAAGGAATGCGTCAGATCCATCAGGGCAAGCGCCTGCGTAAAGTCTACATCTGAACGTTCGTAAACATCCGCCTCTTTTGTGGTTGATGTCTGTTGTTGCAAAGCAGCCTCTGGTGTCGCTACTCCATCTTCAGAGAGGTCGCTCGCAGGAAGGCCAAGTCGCATAGTATCCCGATTACACAACGCGCCGATCACTGTTGCACGAGTACGATGATTGGGGGCACAATCCGAATCGAGCATTTGCGAGTACAGGTCGAGTATCAGCTGACAGTCGGCCCATCTCTGGCTTCCCGTCTGAACGAGGTCGTAGATGGCTTCAATGGCTAAGTTGAAACTCGGTGTTGAAAGCTGCTTTACTGGTAAATTGCGAAAGTCTTCTACTGTTTTCCTAATCACCTTTCCACTCCGGCTTTCGATTGCTCGAAGTAGGTCTTCGTACATGTAAGAAGTGCGGCTGCCCTCCGGTTCACCCTCAGCCACCTCTACCTTTGCCGATCTTTGCCCACCAATAGCGATACCCTCAATGGGGGAGTTTGCACGTTCTGAAATTGCACTATTCAGCTCTTGAGACGTATTCGCAGTTGTGCTCAGGCTTCGACCTCGATTGGAATCAGCTTCGTTGGTGCTGCTGCCTTCTCTTCCTTCCATATCTGAGTTGGACCGAGTCAATGTCACTGCCGATTTCTGAGCACTACGAGAAGTACTGATTGCTCTAACATGTTTGATGTAGAGTCCATGATGATTCGGCAGGATCAGCTGTAGGGAATTGTTAGTCTCGGTCAATCGACTGCGTAGTCCTTGCTGAAAGATCGATCTTCTTCCTTCCTGAAAGGATGGCCGATGGACGTGTGCCGCTCCATGCATCAATTGCAAGCTGGTATCCTCCTCCTCATCGCTGATCACCGTAATGGCGTCGTTGGCTGAAGTGGCATTTGCATTGGCTATTGATTTCCCGGAGTTCTGTGAAGTAGAGACGAATCAGCTCAAGAAGCCTATTCAGGACTCCGTCGCCTGCAAACTTACCTGAAAAGAAGAATGCGCTCCTCGACCAGCCTGAAACTTGGCCCCTCCTATACCCGTTCCATTGGCTGAGGCACTTCCACCCTGGTTCAGCCCGTGTGTCCATGTTGGAGCACTTCCGTTTGTTGCATTACTGAATGCATTTCTGAGGGTGTGGGAGGCACTGGGATTACTGGAGGCAGCACTGGCAGCTGTGTATTGAGCAAATCGTGCAAATTGAATGCCCAGCTTCGTTGCCATAGAAGCCGGCATTGTACGGGAACGGTTGTGCTCGTCAAGACACCTTTACTGTCAAGATGTCACACCTTTTGCAGGGTGTACGCAAGAGCCAGCTCTTTGATCGGCGGATGGATGTGATAGCTTGTACTGACACAATTTGTGGCAGGTGGCTAAATTACGTGTGGCTGGGTTGGGCGAGGTGGAATAGACTATGTGCGTGATCGAGTTGGCGCTCGCTACACCACCTCTGCTTTCTATGTCGGTGATTTACTGAATGTTGTGGTTATTTCTTCCCAATGCGCAGTGCGACTATGTCATGCTGAGTTAATCTGATCAGTGGTAGGCAGAAATCCCTTTGTCTTTGGTCCTTTCCCTTTCTTCGCTCTCCGACTTTCTTTTTACTTCCTTTTCTCTTTTTTTTTTTCTGGAAGTCTAAGGATCTGTTGCTCGAGTCAGTTGCGTTACCCTTTCTTCTTGACGGGCGTCTGAAACCGGACGCGAGCCGGATTATTATCGAAAGGGCACACTCAGAACAACGTGGCCAGGATGCAAGGGAACAACAACACTCCGATCAAAGGTACAGCCAAGTCCAGAGTTATTTAGGTTTTGGCGTTGGGGCTCTTGAGGCGAGAAGGGGGAAAGGGAAAAAGACTTCCCGCATTGTCTTTCGCAAACAGTGATAGCAGACTGTACTCGCCTTTACACGACCACGACGCAATGTCAGCCGGTCTGCAGCAAAGAGGAGAGGGAAAGACGAAGCCCAGACCAGAAGACGATCCACTCTCCGTTCTTGATGAAGATGGAGCAGCAGAGCCTTTAGACGATCATGGTGAGTCTATGTCCTGTGACCTGTGAATTCGCCTCATCTTGCTCAAAAGATGTAGTCGTACTATACAGAACAAGAGGCGGTCATCAAGGCTTTAAGAGAGTCGAATGAAAAGTCGAATTATATCTACCGAGGTTTTATGATTCTAATTCTTGGCTTGGTGGGAGTGCTGTGAGTGTATTGATGTAGAATTAACGTGATGACTGGTCGCTCTGACGTTCTGTAATCTCTCCCAGATATGTCTCCCCTTTACCAGACTACATCAAGGGAACACACCCCGAGAGCCATTTGACGCTCTTCTTTGGTCCTTCGCATATGGATGCCACACACGAAGACCTCTTCAAGCTACCTGCCCTGCCGATCTACATCATCTTTCTACTGTTTCAAGGAGGTCTTCTTTTTGCTGCCTTTTACGAAACACTGGATCGTATGGGACATGTGAAGAGTAAAGGCCTGGCTTTTCCCCATCAGCCTCATCTCTTTGGTACAGCCCCCAACATCATTGCTCCGATTCTTAGTGACGTCCGATGGCACCCCTCTCAAGCGGGAGCGCGAGCAGATTCGACTGAATACAGAGCACCTCCCATCACCGCCACCATGCCACCTCGCCTACTTTACTTGTGCATCATCACCCTCGTCAGCTTTCCATTACCACTGATGACTTTTGGTGCTGGCAGCTTTGTCAATTCGGGCTGGTGGGCTATCACTAGTGCGGTGTTGATCGTTTTGGTGTTATGCGAAACGATGATTTATAGGTTCGAAAAGGAAGCATTCGGTCTCAATGGACTGAAGTATGGATACAAGGGCGCATAGGATGAACTTTGTGGAGCCATGACACCGCTGTCAAGCCCTTATTCTCTCTGTGCTCCCCTCTTCATCTACCAGTCCCTTGATTTCTCTCTCTCTTTCGTCCATATCCTCCCATCTATCCTGCATGCACAGATACTAAAACATATTTCATCGCCCTTGGGAATTTCAGAGCAGGCATTTTCGGGTATTCATACTGTACAGAGACGGGTTTGAAAACATGTGACTGGTAGAAATTCTTGTCGTTAGCATTGCTCGACCGTCAAACTTAATCATGCCTTACTCTGCGCTCTATATTCCGGGCGGGAGGGTGTTTTGAACCATTGCATTTCTGCCGAAAAGAATCGAAGTACCGACACGTGCCCGAGTCGAAGTCGGGAACAACAAGAGCCACGACCACCACCACCACCACTTCTACCTATTGAGAGTGCAACACTTGACCAGCTGTCCGGTACATCAGCTAGCACCCTTAGCACCAGACTGTCGTGCGTGTCGGCTTTGGGACCGCATCGACTGCCTTTCAGGGAACTGGTACCGGCGAGAAGAGGAGGGACCTTATCTTCAACATTCAAGACGAGCGGTACGACTTCAGCGGAAATTGTAGCACACGAGGTGGCGGTTCAGATAGGTAATTCCCACAGCGACTGGCTGTGTTCATAGCTCTGTGCATGATTCTGTAGACTGCACAAACCTGAGAAGTGATAGTCAGATCTAATCTTTCAAAAGGACTCCAGTGCACAACTTTTGACAAGAAGCGCACAAGTGGCACAGCAGAGCATATAGAGAGCCATGGCAGACGCAACAGAAGGATTGGCTTCCTTACCTCCATCACAGATGATCGGGGTCTTTGCTTCCTTCATGGACATATGGAACCATGATCCAAGAGCTGTCTGGAGCTCATTCTCCATGATTGTCGTTTCTGAAATCGGAGACAAGACCTTCTTGATAGCAGCGATATTAGCAATGAGGCAACCTCAACCGATTGTGTATCTTGGAGCATTTGGAGCATTAGCAATCATGTCTGTCTTATCAACACTCTTAGGTGTCATGTTTCCAACGCTTCTACCAAAGTGGCTGACCACTCTAATGGCTGCCTTGCTGTTCTTCGTCTTTGGGATAAAGATGTTCAAGGATGGATTGGCTATGACGGGTGATGAAATGGGCGAAGAATGGGAAGAGGCTAAGAGGGAGGTGGAAGAAGAAGAAGATGCGTATGATGTTGGTGTAGGCGATCGAATGGAGTTGAGAAATCTCGAAGAGGGTGGAGCAGAGCAGACGAGTGATGATAGAAGAAACACCGAAGTCAATGGCAATAGTAATGGTAGCTATCCAGCAATAATACCGTATCCTCCAAAGTCAAGTGAGACGCCAACTCGATCAACAAGTCCGACAACCATGTTGTCGCAATTTTCAGCTAGCAACATCAAAGAAGGAGCTCGAAATCTCATGTCGCTCTGTTTCAGTCCGATTTTTGCTCAAGCTTTCGTCTTGACTTTTCTAGGGGAATGGGGCGATCGAAGTCAAATTGCTACGATCGCTTTGGCTGCTGCTCATGTGCGTTGAGTATGGAAATGAAAGGAAAGAAATAGCGAAGGGGGAAAGAAGGAAGGAGATAGTGTCGAAGAGGGGAAAGCTGAACGGATGTCTGACTTCGTTGTCTCTTTTGACCCCTGCCCACACAGAACATCTACTTGGTTTCCTTTGGCACGATCGCAGGTCATGCACTCTGTACTGCTATGGCCGTCCTAGGAGGCAGTTACATTGCCAAGCGAATTAGCATCAAGCATGGTAGGTGGTGCTTGGTGTACCTCCTTTGCAGGCCTGTCTCTGTACTGACACACTCGTCTTGTCTTTGCCTCCTCTTAGTAACGCTTGGAGGTGCCACGCTCTTCGTGCTCTTTGGGATCATTTACCTCTACGAGAGTATTTTCGGAGGTGAGATAGACATGTCACCTCTCTCGGATGATGTGGCACCCCTTCAAAGGAACTAGAATACCCATGCTAGGTAGTCATCATAAAATTTTAGAGCAATAGCTACCTATGACTGTCAGTACCAATGTACCATCGTATTGTAAATGCAGTAAGAAACTTTGTATGTGTACACGGTGAAAAAGGAAAGAAGAGGTATGCGAGGGCGGAGGCGGATCTCGCGGGTCATTTAAGAGAGAGGCGATAACAATGTCCTTTTTGAAGAGTACGTCACTCGCTACACCTTCGCCACCATACGAGCCAAGCCGGACCCCACAACGTCCAGCCATAGGCCTAGATCTTCCACTGTCCTCTCCAGTTCCAGATGCACGTTCTTCCTTTCCACCAGGGTGTTGAAGTCTAATGCTCTCAAGGGAGGTGCGCCAGAAACAGCGGTAGGCAGCTTCCAATTTGATGTCCCACCAAGAGTCGAGATAGCCTCTGGTGACGCACTAAGAGTAGATGCCATCATTTCCCTCGAAGTTCTGGTCAACAACTGAGTTGGATCACTTCCACCATGCTGTCTCCTCTGATGTTGCAATCCGTTGTCATGGAAGGAGGGTTGCGGCAATAAGAGCACCGGCGAGATGACCACATTCCGGTTGGAAGAAGAAGCAGCCGCTGCATTTCGGTTTGGCAGCGGGGGAAGATGTTGATTGGCATGACCGTGGTTGTTCCAGTCGTGTTCAAACATATTTGGTCCCTCCATCGGCCGACTCCGACTTCCACTCCGACTCCTTGCACCCATTTGCATCGCTCTTTGACTGACATAGCCGAGATTGACGTTGGAGTGTTGATTAGTGCTTGCCGTCGCTTCTGCTGCTCGAGAAAAATCTTCGTTGCCGTTCTCTGCCCTTGTTGCTTCGTTGGCTGATCGATGTAGAGGGAGAGGGGTCGAGAGCAGTGGGGTGGACATGTTCGCAGCTCCGGTCCGCTTCTCACTTGCAAGGCTAGCACTGACACTTGCACTTGCACTCGTCGCTTCGCTCCGATCCCTAGAATGGCTGTAGTGTGAAAGGGAATCACTGCGTGAGTGATTCATCGAACCTTGCCTGGGTTTGATAAGCTCTCCACCTCGATTGCCTTCGTGTAGCTTAGATGAGAAAGTACTCAAGCCGCTGCCGCCCCTCTGGTGATGATTTAGTGGCGCGCTACTGCTTCCTCCTCCATAGGGCAATCCCACTACCTCTTCACCGTCATCCTTCTTTGCCTCCAGAGCATACTGAGCGCTGAAAGAGGTATTCGCGCTGCTTGTTCCTGCACTGCTGTGGAAGCCAAAGGAAGACTCGTTCATGCCATTCATGTCCTCCAAGCTAGGAGCAGCGGTGACTGGCTCCTCTGTTGAATACCGTTTGCGTAGCGAGGAGGATGCCACGTTGAATGTGGAATGTGCCACTGAGGTGTTTCCCTCGTCACCTCCCGCCTTGCCGAAACGGAAGGGAGTAGCTCCCATTCCTGTAAAGCTACCCTTATCAACGGCTACACCACCTGAAGTCAATGTAGCCAAGGGAGGTCTATCTGGGATAGGGCCAGGAGGCAGAGGTGCCTGTCGAATGTCCGCTCCCATGTATGTCGGTGTAGGAGCTGCTGCTGTACCATTGCTCGATGACAGTGGTCTCGACTTGCTGTCGACAACGTTGTTTTTATTATTGTTGTTGGTATTCGTGAGTGCCGATCTACTGTTGACTTGTTGAGATGCGCTACTACTGCTTGCCTCTTCATTTTCGCCGTGAAACAGGCGAAGCAGGGGATGATCTCGGAGAGGGGCTGCTGGAGCAGAATAAGGAGCAGCACCCGCATGACGTTGATCGTTCTGCCAATCAAAATTTCGACTATTGACAGTGTTAAATTCCCAGCCCTCGTCGAAATCCCTACCGTCAAAAGCAAAGGAATCCCGGTTGTTGGCATCATTGAGTTCATTTGCTTCTGCACCGATCAAGCTCATTCTCATTCCGCCACTCTTTGTCCAAGCGGCGTACGAAGCAATCAGATCTTTCAGAATCAAATTTGGCACCTTGGAAGATGCCTTGATCCATTTACTCTTTGTCAATTCATCCGCAACGGGCCTCTCCTTCGGTTCTTCGTTGAGGCAAAGACCGACAAATTCGCGCAGAAGAGGACTAAAGTTGCCTTCGGTGGGCAGTCGAGGTGGTCTGCTCTTTGGAATAAGCATGATTGCTCGCATCTGCTCTTGATCACTCAGTGGAGGATTGCCCGTCACCATTTCATAGACAGTGATGCCTAGACTCCAGATATCAGCGCTTTGATCATATGTTTTTCCTTGAGTAATCACTTCCGGGGCCATCCAATATGGTGTACCGACAAAGGTGCTCCGTTTGCTATGAACGCTCGAGGAGACCAAGCTCGCTGCCACGCCGAAGTCACACAGCAAGACCTTCCCGCTCGTGGTCAGAAGAATGTTGGCAGCTTTGATGTCCCTGTGAATGATACCACTCTTGTGAAGATAACTCAAGGCGACAAGACTCTCTCTCACGATGATCGTGGCATACTTTTCGGCTATGGGACCTGCTTTCATCAGAGTTCGAATACTTCCTCCGTCGGCAAAGTCCATGACGATCCAGAGTTCACTTCCCTTGAGCCAGCAGCCCCAATACTTCACCACATTCTTGTTGGACGTTTCTCGCAGCTGTGAAAGCAAAGCAACTTCCTTTTGAATGTCGGAGACATCGTCCTCGGGAGTGTCCAGATTGACCACCTTCAATGCAACGGCTACTCCGCTCGCAACGTGCGTTCCTCGATAGACTGCTCCGTAGGCGCCTCGACCTACGAGCTCTAATCTGCGAAAGATAGATTCGATAGGAGGTGAACCTCTCCCGCTCTTCTTGCCGCCCCCACCTGGTGCTCTGCCGTTGTTACCGCCGTTACCGCCACCTCCCCCGGGCAATCCTCCTGGATCTCCTTTTGCTTGCCCGCTCCAGCCATTTCCCCGATCCCCATCTCCTCCTCCGCCGCCGCCGCCGCCACCGCCACTAACACCGTTTCCGGTGGCACCACTACCTCTCGTCAGGCCATTCGCAGTGTTCATGTTTTCGCCTTGCTGCTGTTGCTCACCACTGGCCTTGATGACGTATGATGATGTTGACGAAGCATCCGGTAGAGCAGGTCCCGAGAAAGCGTTGACCAACGCCGTATAAGAGCGTTTCGCCAACAGAGCCATTGGAGAAGTAGGAATATGAGAAGCCCCACTTTGGGGATCTATGGAATTCTGTCTCTTAACTCGACGTACAGTGCCATCGCTAGCACCACCGTTCTCACTGCTGCATCTCTCGAGTAGGGGTGTACAGTATACTTGACTTTTCTCCTCAGCTTCGGCTTTGCTGACTTGATCGTGTCCCAAGTCAAGGAGACCTCCTTTCGGTCTTGAAGACGAAGAAGTATAATTGATAGATGACATCTTTCCGCGGTGATCCAATGCATCATCGTGAGATATAAGCATCTCCTGCTCGTCTCCCTTCTCGGCGTCTTCTGCTTCCTGGTCGGCGATGATTCTTGCTGGAGTAGGGGTCGTAGCATTTCTCTCTTCCTCCATCCTTGACTTGGTGGGAGTCAACATGTGGTCTGTCCCGCTTTTCGCCAGCACTTCGCTGGCGACAGTGTCTTGTGGCTGAGACGTCCTCTTTTTGACTAGAGGAATTTCTCGCAGCACCTTCTTCAAAACCCCTTTGGCTGTACTTGCAGCAGCGGAATCGCCAGGAATCGGTCCCTCATCCAATTCTGATTGCCCTTCACTCACTCCCATCTTCTTAAACGCACCCGAAAGAGCATCCAATGATTCCATTCTAGCCCTTCGTGAGCTTGGACGATGCATCTCTTCCAGTGCACCAGACTTTACATTGTCCTCTTCCACCTGTTTCAAAGCCAGCGATGAGCCACTGCTGAGAGGATGGTGGAGCAGCTGGAAGGACATGCGTCGTTGATTACTAGAAGAGGTGCTGAATCTTCGAGGAGTCGGTGCTGGCGAATGCGATTTGGTCGGTGCCAACCAGGGCATTGGCAATACTCTTTCTTGTAGTTCTTGCAAGTATTCCCAATCTTTTTCAGTATAGAAAGAGGAGGTGGAGAGTCTTGCCAAGTCTCCCGTTGAACCACTAACGGAACTGCCTCTGTGGCTTCGACCTTTCTTTGGCCCGACTTGTGTGTCGTGGATAGATTCTACAGACGACAATGTAGCTGAGCTGTTCTTTCTCCTGCCCAATCTTCCCATCGTCTTGACAGCAAAGTCTATGCTCTTTCTACGATTCCCGAGACTCAAAGTCTTCCCATGAAGACTGGCTCTACCTTCACTGAGTCCATTGATAGGCGCATAGTCAAGTTCTTGCAAATCTCCTTCATAAGCGGGGGCGGACATGATCGATGGCTTCAGTGCAATTTCTTTCTCCGATGATGACCTCGAGGATTTGTGGTGATTACTGTGAAGCAGTGGAAGTGGCTCTGGCTTACTTGATCTGCCTGTCCTTGAAACGTCGCTTTGTCCATGGGCGACAAGATCGCTATCGTCTTCAAAACTTGCCGAACTAACGTCAGTCGCCCTGATATTCTTGAGGGTCACTTGTCGGGGTGTCAGAGAAGGAAGTGAAGGCCAGTCAGGCTGCCATGAAGATGATCTGCCCCTTCCAATTCTGTTCTTCCGTGGTCTGATCTCGTTTTCAGGAGTGGTGCTTTCCTCCCACTCTGACAAATGGGATGCACTCCTAAATCGTCCCTTGATGAGTCTCTGCAAAGGAGGTGGGAGCGGCTTTGTCGCAATCGGGGATGGTGAGCGAGTATAGTAGTACGAGGACGATCCTGTGGAAGAAGCAGTTAAGAAAGGTCTCCGAGCAGAAGGAGGGCTATTGTATCTCGTCTCGAGGGCCTCCTCAGGGGGCTGTGTTGTAGACTTCATTTGAGACGGCGCAATTGCCCCTTCAGCCATAAATTGATTCGGTACGGGAGGCGATACTTTACTGGAATTGATGAAGAAATTGCTTGGCCCTGCTATTGATGACTCTGCACCGCAAGGTGTAGGAGACTGATATTCGACTGAAGTAGATCTGAGGTGAGGCATGGCCTCTTGTCGTCTGGATGAGACGCCAATACTAGAAGGTCTTGTGCCCCAGCTACTTCGATCAAGCTCTGACGAAGATGGACCAATCGAGGAGAACGAATTCCTGGTTGACGAACTCATAGGCCTGGTCGATGACGAAAAAGAAGTTGAGGAAGGATTAGATAGTGTTGAGGAAGACAGAGCTGGAGACCAAAGCAAGCCGTGTTGAGTGCTCGCATTTAGTCCTTTCCCAGACGATGGCGCCGGTGGGGGTGTGGATCCAGAATGTCCTCTTCTATGTGACATCATCGCTCGACTATACGCCTCTTGAGCTTGCGCTATCTCTGACTCGCTAAGTTCGTCCATATCATCTTCATCTCCGACCAAAGATGCCAGAGTGACGGCATGTTGAGCAGATCTTGGGAGAGGCGCAGCTACCACTTTTGTGCCATTATTTCGAACAGTCTGTGAAAGTGTTCGAAGAGTTGGGACCTTGCGAATATCAGCGGACGCCATTTCTGGTACCTCTATGCCCAAGCTGTCCATCTTTCTCTGCTGTTGTCTCGATCGACCTCAGAGAGAGCGATCAGACTGATGTTGCTAAACCCTGTGTAAGTGAGACTGCTGAAACATTCAAAATATAGAATTGACGCCTTCAACATTGGATACTTCAATCAAATATATTCTACTTTTATTTACACTGGACCTCCTTTCGGTGTGTTGATAGTACCCTATCGAGAAGAAATAAACACCCACGCGAGAGATGATCTATCAGAATTGAAGAAGGGCACTTGCGAGGTCGGCTTCACAGACCACACCTTAATTCGCTCTCAGGTGGGGTAAGGTGGGTGTAGGTCCATAAAATTTCGAGGCTCCACATGTAGAGAGCAAGGAGAGAGTCCCATCCCAATTTTTAATGCTTTCGCGGGATTGTCACCTGAAGAAAGAGACACGCTCCCAGCATAGGGCGGTCTGTAGATTCGCTGATAATGTCATTGCCAAAATCATCACTTTGCATCTTTGGGGCAAGCGGTTTCACTGGCAAGAAAGTGGCACTAGAAGTAGCTACTCAAATCCAAGCATTTCATCGAGGCATTACCCCCTTCACCTGGTCGATTGCCGGTCGAAGCAGACGGTCATTGGAGAAGCTACAAGATGAGATCAAGGAAATAGTCGGAGCTTCTTCGGCTAGCGGCAGTGACCAGACTAACATTGACAAAGGTCTACTTCCTTCTTTGGTAGAAGCCAACGTAAATGACATCAACAGCCTGCGCAGTATGGCGAGAGGTACGAAGCTGGTGCTCAACTGTGTCGGGCCCTATGCTCACCTGGGTGAGAATGTTGTAGTGGCAGTCTTGGAGGCCAGCGAAGCGAGTGATAGCGGCGCAACTCATTACATCGACTTGTCTGGTGAACCAAATTTCATTGAAAGGATGGTCTTAGAATATCGAGCTCGAGCAAAGGCGGTTGGATGTGCCATCATACCAGCTTCAGCATTCGATTCTGTACCGGCAGACATGGGCACCATCTTTGCAAAGAGTCTATTGGAGCCCGGAGCCGTTCCGGCAAGCGTGGAGATGGTGTTTGAGCTGAAGACTGAAAGCACGGTAGCAGGGTAAGTGCAGTAGGAGGTACGGACTTGGTTGAACATATTCCACCCCAATCTAATTCCTTCGGTCACTCGCTATAGACACTATGCTACTTACGCTTCTGCTGTTCATGGCTTTTCGCCTCCGGGGAGAAAGTCACTCTCCGTGACTCGAAGGCAACTATATAGCTCTTTGCCAAAAGTAGCTCCTCTTGCCAAAGGAAAGGGTCTCTCACTCGGCTTTCCAAAGAGGAAGAAGGTCTTCAACGGCATGTTCACATATGACGAAGACACAAGCTCCTACCTTCTTGTGCGTCGACGCTGATCAGAATCGTACTCTAGTCGACGCTGACTTCTTCCACCGCCCACTGCTACAGCCCTTCTTCTTTGCCGATCCTGCCGTTGTCCGGTTATCGCAAGCCCTGATAGCAGAAGAGGAAGGCACCAATTTCCGCCCTATTCAGTTCGCCGCCTGGATCTCTATACCCTCTCTGCGTGTGCTATTCCTTTTGGCACTCTATTTTTCTGTCTTTAGTCTTCTTTCCAAGTACTCGACAGGACGAAAATTACTGCTGAGACATCCAAAAGTCTTCACCATGGGAGTTTTCTCTCATGAGGGTGCGTACTATTGAGTGATGCCCCCTTTCTGGCATGACTAAGTCTGACTTTATGCCAACACCATCAGGGCCAACATTGCAGCAACTCGAGGACACCACATTCGTCACCACGCTGACAGCGAGGGGTCACAGTCAAAAATCATTTGAGGCTGCCTCGGTCAAAGAGCCTGATGTAAAGACTGGTACGTGGTATAGCTCACCCTCCTCCCGTACCTTCCACTGACCCTCCCCGACAAATTTCCTGTCACCTGCAGTCATCAAGATTCGAGGACCAGAGCCAGGGTACATCGCCACCCCCATTCTGTTTGTTGCGGTTGCTTTGACCATCTTGCAAGAAGAGGGACAGGTTCATAAAGGTGTCTCGGTACCGGGTGCCGCTCTGCGTGATACCAGTCTGATCAAACGTCTGAATAAAGATGGAAGGGTTACCTTCAACAAGGTAGCTTAAGAGAGGGAACCGAGAAGGTTCGGCGTAGATTTCCTTGTTTTTTGCAGGCGAGCAAGAGAGGTGATATTACATTTTGCTTTTTATGATTTCCTGTTGATGGTACATATACTCTTGAATACAACGCAAAAGTCCTGCTATATCTTCTGGTTCGTTGTGAGTGTGAATGCAGATGCGAACTCTTTCTAGCCCTTTCGCAACAGTAGGGTAGACGATCGGCCGAACAAGGTATCCACTTTGGATGAGATAGGTAGCCAGAGCTCGTGGCTCGGAAGTAATGAGAGGTACGATGGGAGAGAGAGAAAGTGAAGAGGACTTCGAAGCACGTCTGCTGCAGAGTTCAGCTGGCAAGGACAGCGATGTGTTTTGCGGCTGCGAAAGAATGTCTTGGAGTCCGTCAAAGAGTATTTGAGTAAGCGAGAAAGTCTTGGCAGCTCTTAGTGAACCGTTGGGAGTAGCAAAGATGTCTAGCGCCGAATGAATGGATAGCAAAGTAGTATGAGGAACGGCGGTCGAGTAGATGAGCGGTCTTGCATAGTTGATGAGAAACAGTCGTACAAGTGGTTTGCATAGGACGACAGCCCCAGAACAACCAAAAGCTTTTCCAAAGGTAGCCAAACGTATGTCAATGCTGTCACGAATCTCCAGTTCATCGGCAAGCCCAGCACCGTTGAAGCCATACAAGCCTACTGCGTGAGCCTCGTCGACGATGAGACAACGCCTCTCCCTCGGTATCTTGCTATCTACCAGCTCTGTCAGATCGACCAAAGGACAGAGATCACCGTCCATCGAATAGACTGATTCTACGACGACAAAGACGTTGGCTGAGGAGGAAGACGACTGAGAATTGATTGCATCGAGAATGCGTGAGAGGTCACTCAGGTCGCTGTGCCGGAATGCGATTCGCTTTGAAGGCAATGTTCTGGAAGCTCGCATACCATCATGGACACTTGCATGTATGAGGCTGTCGTAGATGATATAATCGTTTGGTTGAGGCAAATTTGCCAAGAGGGAGGCATTGGCATCGAAGCCACTGTTAAAAAGCAAAGCTGAAGGAGAACCTAGCTGTGTAGAGAGTCTTTCCTCTAGCTATATCTCCCTTGATTAGCTCTTTAGATCCGCTCTAGGTACCACATGACCCTAATCTGAGCTCACCTGCTCATGCTCAAAAGAGTTGCCATCCAACAACCGGCTCCCTGTGCTCCCCAGAGGATAGCGTGTACTACTTTGCAATCTCTCTACGAGCTTGTTCCTCATTTCTAGCGAATGTCCCAGCCCCATATAATCATTGGAAGAGAAATCAACTAGACGCTTTGACCTATCCATCACCATCGCCGGTGTACTGGCGGGAGTCGAGGAGGTGTGTACAGTATCAGAGACGGTCTCGTAGCGTGATAGCTGCCTCAGGGTGCCTTTAGTTCTCCTCCTATCTAATGCAGCTTGTAATTGCTTCTCTAGCATATTGCTTCCACTGGGTGACGACAGTCACAGTGAGTAGTGCTGGGAGATGCACTGAGGATAGGAGTGCATTTAGCAAGTGGGTTGTATCTCGGGGTGAATGTTGCAAGCCTGGTCCTTCTCAGAGAGCGTCACGTGTTGCTAACCTTGTCAGAAGACCTTGCCTTCTAATGTAATGAAGGACTTTTGATGGTCATTCGTGTCCTTTGCTCAAGCATTGTCGCCATTTTACTTTCATCATATGGATTCATGAGCCAGTATGCCTCGACGGCAACCTCATGCTAGTATTTCACTTTCTACTCTTGTCATATAGTGATGTCAAGCTGTGGAAGGGATTGGCCATTGGTGAAGACGTGACGGAGGACTAAAGCAGAGTGTCATGCTGCTGAATCTTAGACCGAGACCGAAATTGCCTTGCATTGGAAACGCAGCCACAGGCAACCTGGTGCCCCTCTTTCTTTGCCCCGTCTTGCTGCAACATGGGGAAATCGCTGGGGAAAGGCAGTGTAGAAGAAGAGCGGCAGCCTCTTCTCGGAGATCAGCTTCAACTTCAACCTCTTCTAATGCTTCGACGACTTCGGGGAACGCCGTGTCTTCAATGATACGATCATTACAACGCTCTTTCCGACATATCGATAGGTCTGATATCAGAAAGCCGCTGGATGTCTCTGCAGAAGCAGCAAAACATACCATGACGGAGCTCTTACTCACGCAAGAGGTACTTTCTGACATACTCTCGCGACCCAAGGAATTTCAATCTCGTCCAGAGAACATCGCGATACTTGACGAGATGATGAGGCAGCTATCCAATGGGTACACCAGTGGAGATAAGACTATCCAGAAGCTCATCCAATCGCTGGCGCCGAAGCTATCGTTCGCGTATATCCAGCTCGGGTTGGAAGGTATTGCAACCGATGTCGTTCGGAATACAACATCACATTGGACTCGGGCCCAGGAGGATGAGCATAGAGAACTCTGGAAACCTGTAGTCTCTCTGTTCTATTCAAGGCGACAATACCACAATCTCGTCGACGTCGTTGATCTACTCACGCAGTATTCTGAATTGTCCGGAAGCTGGATGCATCTAGCACGACTGCAAGCGTCCATGCGAATGGCGGAATGGGGCGAGCGATCCTCAGACATCGTCAAGGCTGAGACGCTCTGGAAGATGTTTGAAGAGAAGAAGAAAGAAGTTCCTCGATCAGTGCTAGTTCTCATTCTTGATAGTCAAATAAAAAGAGGAGATTGTGAGAAGATAAAGAGGACTCTGATCGCAATGAAGCAGCATGCACTCTCGGTCGATTTGGACATATGGAAATCACTACTCATACCCTTGCTGCGACTTCGAAGGGATCGCAAGACTAGGAAGGAAATACTGAATTTGCTCATTGAACATTCTAGCTCTGTCACTGTCATCGTCGAAGAGCTGATCGGGCACTACGCTTCCCTCAAAGATGCACGAGGTTGCGTTAAAGTGCTGAGATTGTTTGGCATCTCAACGGGATCGCAGCACAGCCTTTCTTTTCCTCTAGTGACGCCGACGTTGAAAATGTACCACCACGTCCTGAGCATGTTTGCACGGGGAGCACAGCCTGACCATTCGATTCGATTTCTCGCATTGGCTCTAGAAGCGAGGTGCGAGGGCGACTACACGCACTCTTTTGTGGACGTCGCTTACTCTCTCAATGCAGCCGGACGTAGTGGAGATGCGCTGTATATCGGAGGCAAGCTTACCCATACGCACATGCAGTATCGCTTTCCGAACCGAAGAGTAAGCCTGGCCAATGTCAGCCAAGTAATGGTACCTTCCCGAAGATTTTACGCCGTCTTACTTCACAGTGTGGCACTTCTAAACGACGTGGACGACATCGTCTCGGTCACTCGAATGATCTTGCTAGAGATGTTTTCGATGGGCAAGGAGGTGAATAATAACATACGAAGAAGCTTGTCGAGGATTTTGATGCGACTGTGTAAACATGCGACTCCCAGACAAAAGGAGATCTTTGTTGCCAGACTCAAAGTGATTCACGTTGGTGAGGCTGAAGGCGAAGCAAGCAAGCAAGGGTGGGATCTTTTCCTGGACATGCTGCACAAGGAAGGGCTGATGGATCAACTTTCGATACAAGTCTGGCAGAAGATGTCGCAGAGGGAAAAGACAGAGGTGGGTAATGTAGCCAGTATAGTGTCCGACATTCCTTTTCAAGACAACGTTGAGGTGGAAGAGAGCCTCAGAGAAAGTTTAGCGCCGCAGCACATCTCCCTACTTGAATTTACCGCACTCGATCTCAAGACAAAATCAAGTCCGGCGGCCTATGCGATGCGACTGCGAGTGTATGCTGTGATACGCAGAGATTCCCAGGCTGCTCAGATCATCTATCGATCGATGCTTCAACACAAAGTTCGACCGACTATGCATCACATCTCACCCATCATCGAAGGACTCGTACTGAGTGATCGGATACCCGACGCAGAAAAAGTGAAAGAAGCAGCACTGAAGGAGATTACCACAGCCGAGATCAGCAGTCGAATGTACGGAGCTCTCTGTCGTGGCTACAGTGAAAGGCAGAATTGGCTAGCGGTGTGTGAGATAGCAGAAGAAATGCACGAGAAGGGCATTTCCATCCTTCAGTCCTTTGCAAGCGGATTTCAAAAGGCTAGACGAATGTTGCAAACACAAGCTACATTCAAACAAGCACAAGAAGGTGGAGAAGGTGGGAGGAAAGAGCTAGAAGGTAGCCTACAGCTGACGAAGATTTTGAATGAGCGTAAAAGCTGGACGGTCAACTCGAACACAACGACCGAATCGGCTACCTGGCTATTTCAGGAATATGTTCGAAACAACAAGCACATTCTTGCGCATCAGCATGTTGCAAAAGCGCTTCGAAGGGGTGTTGAAGCAGATTATTTGCTGAGAGATTTGTTGAGGAGCAGCACCAACTACTTGAAAAAGGAAGTGGATAATCTACAAGATCAGCCGGACTTGAGCCCTAGGCGGTTACTGAGTAGGAAGAGAGCATTAGAGATGGGCATGGAAAATCGCAGGAATGCGGCAGCAACAAAGGAATCTATGCTCCGAGCTAGCAAAGCGTTTCAAGCAGAGAGAAGGTTGAGGGAGGATTTCCTTGTCTTACTACGGGACGCTGTAGCAAGTAATCGTCTGTGGGAGGAAGCGCACTCGGACGAGTACAAAAGGGAGCTTGCCAGCGTGAGGCGCAGGAGGTTCAAGCAGAGACGGGCTCGGGAGAACAAGAGGTCGTCAAATGAGTCAGCGTCGGTGGTGGTGGACGGAGGGCAACAAGTAACAGCAGCACAGTAAGGCACATCATCTATACGGATTCATTTCCCCACAAGTTGTACTCTAGAAATTGCATTGCACGACATGTCAAGATTTAAGACGTCCGAGGTTGCTGTTGTTCCATATGAAGCAGGGAAATATTTTTGTATGAAAAGGGAGACAAGAGATTGGAAAAGGGAAGAATACTCTATATATTAGTCCTGTCAGTGTCTGTGGAGCTTCGTCTGTGCTTGACGGACAGTATCCCTGTCTCGCTGTCTTGTTCACCAAAGAAGACGGCACTGCCTTCCACTTGACCTCTGCCAAGCGTCTCTTCCAAGTTGTGGTTCTCTGAATGTAAAGACAGCTTAGAGAGTGCTTCATCCAAGTCCATGTGTGTAGTCAAAGGTCGGCGTGGCAGTGGTGACAGAGCGTGTCGAGCATCGAGGTTGATGGAAAGGATGTTCGAGCTGTGAGAACCCTCGGACAGGGAGATTAAAAGCGATCTCGAAGGTGCATCTGGTGTGGCCCTGGAGGACAGCCCGGAAGATGATCGTGTTGATGCTGATGTTGTTGTTAGTGCGGCTTCACCTTCCTTGGCACCCTCTCTGACAGACGCGGCTTCCTTTGGACTGGTACTGAACGCACTCGAAGAACCGGGCGCCGCCGTCTTTTCAAACACTTCAAACGTGATCGAGGAAAAGTAGTCCAGTGGTGGCATCTTGTTCATGATGACTGGCAGATCAGAGGCGAGTATTAAATTCAACAAGGTGTGGATGTGTGACTCCTTTGTAAAGTAAAGCGTGCACAGATTTCTATCTTTGGAAGCCTCTAGATCAGCGATGATATTGTTGAGTAGAGGCATCGAGGTGAGCAAGCCGATGCGCTCCTTTTGATCCGGTGTGATACCGTACTCCCGCGGGCAGACAAAATTGAAGAGATGCAGGCTCATGCGATACAGGTCTTGCAGCCTCTTCGTCCTATCTTCAGCCGGATCAGAGGGATCGGCAAAGATCGTCTCGAGGAAGGGTCGATTGTGAAGGCCATCGTGAGAGAGCATGTCGAACAGCTCCGACGTTCTCCCTGGATCGTACGCATCTTCTTCGTAGTCGGCGAACAGTTTCTCCCATCTCTCTCGAAAGAGAAAAGGCGTCTCGTGCGTGCACCATCTCGTCTGTACCTTTGCCGTGTCAATCTTACTCCAATTTGATCGCATGATATCGCGTAATTCTTTCAGCAGGGCAGCCACCTTTCCGCAGAGTATTGTAGGCGCTTCCAAATCTTCCGGCCAGTGCTCTGGCTTTTCCAACGCATGAGGACTGTCCTTTCGCAAGACGTTCTTGAGCTCTTTTTTTACAGAGTCCATCAGGTCCTTGGCTGCGTTGGAGTCGTCTAGCAGGTCTTTCCGTATCATTAATTCTATTGGCTTTGCTAGAGGTGTCTCGGCATCTTCCAAAAAGGCAGCAGCAAAGATCTCTGCACTTGCCGTTACCCTGCGCTCTGACGAGGTGTAGATGGTGCAATTCTTCAGGGCGGTGTCGTTCATGATGATCATGTCCCTTCGCATACTCTGTCCAAAGTCTTTCGCCTGATGTCGAGCCGCATGCGAGAATTCGCCGCCCCATTTGATGATCAGCTGCATCTTTTCCAATTCACCACTAACCTTGTCAAAGCTAGGCTTGATCTGCACCTTTGTTCCTGCTAGGTCCTTCTTTCGCTCGATGATCTGACATACCAGTTGAAGATCATCCTTGTGTGCGCCAGGTTGGTCGATAGCTTCCTGAGCAGCTTTACTGATGATGTCTAAGTTGTTTCTAAGGATGATCTCCTCTCTCCTTCCTTGAAGTAGAGCAATGAGTGGTGCTGTCCACTTGTCCTTTGGCTTGAAGGATCGCTTCAGCTTTTGCTTCGGCGTTCGGTCACCATGACGAAAGACGGTAACATTCGCTTTCAACGTCCACGATGCTTGCTCTTGCTCCCCTTCTCTCCTTGGAGATGCTATTCTCCTGCTCTCACTGAGTGACCGCAAGGGAACGTTCGCCTTGCAGAACTTCGCCAAGATCTCCGCACACTTGTCGTAGTAGTGATCATTACCCTTGACAAAGCTCCACCCGTTGACATCAATGACATAGCTCTTCTTGCCCACTCTCAACAGATCGAATCCACAAATGTTCTGCTTGAATGCGTTGGAGATGTTCGTGGCCATCGTGATTTCTCCTTTACTTAGCGTGGTGATGTAACGAATCTCTTTCCCGTCTGGATTTCGCTTCACCATCCCGTCCACTACGGGTGATTTCCTCGTTTCTGCATGAGCAAAATTTGGTCCTATCGTGTAGATCTTCACGTCTTCGGCGTTATCTACGTCCATGAACTCTTCATAGATATAAGACCCATCTGTTCTTGGGTGAATCAGATTTGGGTCGTGCTCCGATGACTTGTTTCCTACCTTTCGGAATAGTCTCCTTCCTCCACCGCCTTGACTTTTGGAGTAGAAGATGTTGATGTTGTGATCCTCACCACTGACCGGCTTTTCAACATAAGGCTTCCTCAGAGTCGTCTCGATCTTCTTGCCGTTTGCGTCCTCCTTGACAACTATAAGTACGTCATCGTCACCCTCTTTCAAGTAGCAATCCTGCTTCCCAGCTCTGTTCTTGCTTAAATCAAGTGACAGCCTCTTCTTGAGATCCTCAATGACCTTTTCTTCAATGTCGGGACCTCCATCTCGATCTACCTCTACCCTTCTGGGTGTCGGTACTTTGACGGAATCGAGTATTGCCAAAACTGCTCTACGGTCCCATAAGACCTTTTGCAATCGTAGATCATTGACCAAGACAGGCCTTCTAAGATCGGCGTACGCAATAGCTTTGTCGAGGGGAAAACCATCCGAAAAGAACGATATGAGAACATCGACCACCGGCCAAGATTCAGTAGGCTCATCAAGTAGTACCTAGGCAATCAGGATAGCATACCAGAATGAATCAGCATCTACTCTGACGCATCCGCCTCTCTGCGTCACTCCTCGTCCCCCACCTTGTCTCCAAAATTGACAATTTGGCAGTTTATTTCCTTGTTTGAAAGGATACGATTCAAGATCTGTGACATTGGCTGATCAGATTGATTGGATTAGAGCGTCAGAAAGTGTTGCGTTGCGTTGCTCCTTGGCAGGCGGCAGACTCTCTCACCTTGCTACGAGCCTGTCCCAAGAGATATCCAGCATCACAATATGACGTTTATTAGCGACTTGCCAGTACTACGCGACGTACGCAGCACGACGCTTCTTCCTGCTCACCTTTCGATCTCGTGCAGCCACACCCA
Source organism: Exobasidium rhododendri (assembly GCA_026210745.1). NCBI lineage: Eukaryota > Fungi > Basidiomycota > Exobasidiomycetes > Exobasidiales > Exobasidiaceae > Exobasidium > Exobasidium rhododendri. The sequence continues at coordinate 2,033,366 of CP110631.1, forward strand.
GCAGTATTGGCTCCATGGTAGTGATGTCCACAACAATGGTGTGCTCGGCACGCAGGTGAGTGGAGAGGCTTACTTCGAGGTCCCTCCTAGTGCATGAAGGGAGGCTGCCCCAGCTCAGCACGTGGGTAATCGACTCGAGAATTTCGGTGGTGTCGTTTCCTCCAACTCTGCCTGGGTGGCTGGCTACCCGATAAGAGGTGTGGAAAGCGGTGAGCACGGACGTCCAGGCCTGATTTTCGAAGAACGTAATTAAACCCCTTCACTGCTGCTCCTCCTCCGCCGCTTGTATTGACACAGCGACAACAGTCCACCGCAGGCATTTCATCCCTCAAATAGGCCTGCATACTTTACCACACGTACGGCTCCAGCGATGGCATCAAATCCGTCCGAAAAGCAGTCTCAAACGGGACAGTCTTTCAATCTCGACACATCTGCTCGTCTGATTGTCGTCTCGAACAGGCTCCCCGTCACAATCAAAGCAGATGCTTCCCAACCAGGAGGCTACAGCTTTAGTCTGTCTTCGGGAGGCCTAGTTTCTGCCTTGAGCGGCTGTAAGAAGAATATGTCATTTACGTGGATCGGCTGGCCTGGCCTCAGTGTAGCGACAAAACAAGAGGAAGAATTCATCGAAAAAAAGTTGCACGAAGAGTATAGCTGTCAACCAGTTTGGATCGACGATGACATTGCAGATGCCCATTACAACGGCTTCAGTAATTCGATCTTATGGCCGCTTTTCCATTATCACCCCGGCGAAATGAATTTTGATGAAGGGAATTGGCTGGCCTATCGTGAAGCGAATCTGCTTTTTGCAGAACGGATAAGAAGCATCATCAAGGCTGGTGACATGGTTTGGGTCCAGGTGAGTGTTCGAGGGATGATGTGCAGATTCCTCCTGTCTTTTATCTGATTAATGTGGTGCAATCTCGGCAGGACTACCATTTGATGCTACTGCCTCTCATGCTGCGGACGCTGATCGAGGGATCGAATCTACAAGGCTCGACGTCACAGCGGGAATTGGAACTCGTTCGTCATGGAATCGATGGCACATCTCACTTGTCAGGCTCGGAAGCTCTTGCCGCTCCTTCCAATTCTGAACACTACTCCGGCTCGTCTACCTCTACCAGCGCAGAGAGGGAAGGCAGGGGCCTTGGAACATCCGATGGAAGAGTTTCTCGAGGCGCTATTAAGATCGGATTCTTCCTTCACACTCCCTTTCCCAGCAGTGAAATATATCGGATTCTCCCAGTGCGAAGAGAGATTTTACTAGGTATTCTGCACTGCGATCTCATTGGATTCCACACCTACGACTATGCTCGACATTTCCTTTCTAGCTGCACTCGAATATTGGGTCTGTCCACCATGCCCAATGGAACAGAATTCGAAGGACGGTACGTGCATGTCGGCACGTATCCCATCGGCATTGAACCTAGTCAATTTGAAGACTGCCTCAAGAAAGAAAGTGTCAAGAACAGAATCAAGACGCTGGAAAGACGATTTGAAGGTGTCAAGATTATTGTGGGAGTAGATCGATTAGACTACATCAAAGGTGTTCCGCAGAAGCTTCACGCACTCGAAACGTTCTTGCAAGACCATCCGGAGTGGATCGGAAAGGTGGTCTTGGTGCAAGTCGCTGTACCGTCTCGACAGGACGTGGAAGAATACCAGAATCTGCGAGCAGTCGTCAATGAGGCAGTAGGAAGGATCAATGGTCGATTTGGGACTGTCGAAAGCATGCCGATTCACTTTTTGCATCGAAGTGTGTCATTTGAAGAGCTTTGTGCGCTGTATGCTATCAGTGATGCGTGTCTCGTCACCAGCACGCGAGACGGCATGAATCTGGTGAGTGCCTGCTGGAGGTCGGCGCAAGTCCTGCCTTCCTTTACCCGTACTGATCCTTGCAACGTTCTATTGTCTACCAGGTCTCCTACGAGTATATTGCCTGCCAACAACAGCGCAACGGTGTCATGATTCTCTCTGAATTCGCTGGTGCTGCTCAATCGCTCAATGGATCTCTCATTGTGAATCCGTGGGACAAGTTCGCGGTAGCCGATGCCATACAAGAAGCACTTACTATGCCGATGGAAGAGAAGAAGAAGAATTTCGACAAGTTAAGCACCTATGTGAAGAAGCACACGTCTGGCTGGTGGGGCATGAGCTTCGTCTCGGACTTGACCAAGATCAAGGTCGATCGACGTCAAGCCAATTCCTTGTAGAGCAATGCTTTGGTACGGGTTGCAAAGCTGCTCCCTGTCCACCGCATGCAGAAATAAAGATCGGAAGAAGAGAACAACAGTCGTATTCGTCTAGCTCGTCAAATGTTTCAATAATAGTACATCGTAAGGAAGAGAGGCAAAGGGGGAGATGATGCAATTGCTAAGGAAAGGCTCTTTCCTGCCTCAATCAACAATCGTAAGCTCCTTTATCCTATTGGCAGCATAGGCATCTTTCCATTGATTCCAAATCCTCTCCAACTCTTCGATGTACCGTTGTTGCACTTCTTCGATTTCCGCTTTAGAGGGGTTTGGCTTCTGCTTGACTGCGATAGGGCGTCCGACTGGCGGAAGCAGAGTGAAAAGAAGAGACATGGGCATATCAAGAAGAGAAAGTCAACAAACGGGTTTCCGCTGTTCGTCTCAGGTAGCCACAGCGCACTCACCGACAGACACGATTGGATGACGATACGGCAGAAGTCCAATAGAGATCCATATTCCTCTGCCGTGAAACATTGGTAGAGTGAAGCCAAAGATTTTTTGGAACCATTTTTGAAATTCTGCGGGGGAAATGACGAGAAATGGAGCATAAGAACGGGCAAGCATAGATAAAGGGGAAGGAGGCTACTTTTAATTCTCACTGTGTATTTTCGTGCCCTCCTCATTCACAAGCTGAGAATAGATGTCATTCTCCCCAAACGAGAACCTTTGAGAGGAAAATGGAATTTATGCAAGTGTAAGCGTCGACGCTCTGCTTAGTGGTTCGCAGTCTCCCTCTACTCACACTGGCACCAAGCTTGCTCTTTAAGACAGACAGACCGCATCGCAGGAAAGAGTGAGCATTCGCATGACGGTTGCGGACAGAGGGAGTCACTCACCCGTTTCGAATAGCAATCTTGATGAACCCGAGTCGTTTCCTCAGCGTGAGATCTGCTGTTCCAGGATGGGCATTCAGACTCTCTGTTGCACCTCCTACGACAATAGTAATTGCATGGCCCTTCCCTTTGCGTAGGATCCTCTCACAGCTCCGTTTCGAAACACTACAAAGACCCATCGCCATGATGATATCTCGATAGACTGGGAGGCTGAAGTTGGAAGCAAGGGTGAGAAGATGGGGTGTGATACCGGGAAAGGATGTTGGGAACTCCGTCGCACTTGTACCGAAGTTGGCAACGGCTCCCATGCCAATGATTCCGTGTGGGTGGTAGCCGAAGAGATAAGGCCTATCAGGCGGTAAGTCGGCGCTCTGTGGAAAGGTGACAGCCAATGTCAGTGTCGAACAACAAAGCCCCAACACATGAGGAGACCCACCTTGATGAGTGAGACTGGGTAGTACTCGGCAAAGTATCTACAACAACTGATCAGTGAGAGAGAAGGTTGCGTTGCTTGCCTCGACCTTCTAAGTCCTCACCTCCACAACGATAGACCTCGCACCCACTCGCTGCGCCTTCCTCCTGATTCCGGTGCTGCATCAAAGAAGATCCAGATGAGATAGACAATGATAGGTGGCCAAAGGGGAGGTATTGATCTGCGAAGAGGACATTTCTGTATTCAGGTGAAAGCGCTCAAGTGTGGTGGCATCCAACTAAAGACCACTCACAACGCCAGAAAGAACACAGATAGAGAGAGAGGAAGAAGAAGCGGGAAGAAAAGAACGGCAGCTGTCTGCAGTCTTCTATGTCTCGGTATTAGTAGGGGTGCGAACCTGTTCCGGAGAAAGTGCGTTTGTGTTCGCGAGCGAGTAACATCAGTCGAACTTGAAGTGCACCGAAGAGCGACAACACTATCACAAGCTCACCGAATTAGATCCGCTCCTCCAAATGAGAAGCCGTCGGACCAGCCGGGATCATTCTCTCCAGAGGGACCATGCCGATACACTCTTTCACCTTTATTCTTCGCTCCTACTGATTGCTGATAGCTGCTATCTTGACCATCGTCTCCCTCTTGATATCCCGATGATGTCTCTTTGGGCACGAGTTGGACATCCTGTCGATCTCCTGCTGTTGCTGATGCAGGAAGCCTTGCCATCACGCTGTAAGACAGAGACTGTACCTGTGTTATGATCAGAGTTGCTCGATCAAGGAGGTATGGCTTCCCCGCATCGAAGGACTCGTCAAAGCTAGCACTGCCCTCGCCCTCCCACCCCTTCGCCCATCATTGGAACCACTACTACAACTACTATACTACTATTACCTACTATCTTTTGGGTGACGGAGAGTGTCCGAGAAACTTAAACTCGGACTCCACGTGTACGAAATTTCTAGGCACGGACCACCGTTACCGTCCGTCACGACATGCCCGATGCCAGACAGAGTCTTTCTCTCTTCCAGGCGTCATTGTTATGTATACAAGGACAAAGTAAAACTTCGCGACTGGCACAAGGATCTGCGCACACCTTGAGGAGGTGAATTGCTGGATATTCCGCCCAGTTCTGCAACACAAGACGTAAAACTCAGCACTATCAGCCGGGGGCAATAGAATATTAGGGTTCACATTCCCCGTAAACCTCCTTCACGCAAGAATCGCGCACGCTAATACCCGCAGATGATGCATTTTTAAACTCTTCGAACGAGGAGCTGAAAGATGAGATTGCGAGGAAAATAAAGAACATCTTCAGTGGCGAAATAGAAATTTCCCGATGAAGTTTTCGCGCTAATTATTACAAGATGCTCTTTCAGATCTTTATCACAAGAATGATCAGTAAGGAGAAGGCCAATCATTTGTTAGTATGTATACATGTGAGGTTGCAGAGGGCTTCTATGGGGCACTTCAACTTTCACGCAACGGACCTGCAGGGAAGTCCGTTCGAGTGGCAGAATCGTGCTTCTGAGGATAGTGTACAACTGTGATTATGTATATATATATACGCCAAAGTGAAATTGCTGGTATTTTTGCTCCAGCTCTGTCGCTCGACATCCTTGTCCTCTCCGGAATATTTGATCATGAGTGCGAGTAAAAGTGCGGAAGGCGGCCATGTAGAAGCGCCTGCTTCCCCGATAGCGGCCAAGAAGCATGCCATGACGGCTACATGGCACAAGCAAGATCCTTCGACTTGGAACTTTTCTCAACGTCTTTTCATATGGTTCGACATCCTTCAGCAAGGCGCCACAACACCACAGCCTCCTGTCCATCCCAAGACAGACAAGGTGCCGTACTATCCGATTCACAAGCAGTGGATGTGGATCATTCCAAGGGCGATTGTCCCTCTGGCCATGCAAAGGATCTTCATGGAAGTGACTGGCAAAACATTCCACCCCGTCTTTGCCTTTTTCTAGTGAGTACAACGACACTTTGCGTCACCGTCTATTGTCATCCTTGCTGATCGAGGCCCGCTATACTGTGCCTTGCAGCTATGCGCTTGCGTACAAGTTCTTTGCCATTGCCTGCATTCGCGTCTTCAACAAAATGGGCCAAAAGTACGGATTCCTCGATGGCGATCATCCGCGTGACGGTGTTCCGGATCAGTACTGCTCGAAAGTGTTTTGGTCGCTGATTGGAACGGTGTCCATTCGACCGCTCTTTGCGAGTTTTCTCTTCTACGATCGCAACGAGAAGCCAACACTTAGTCTATGGTTTCCCGTGCAGATGTTCATGTACTCTATCATACTAGAGTAAGTTCTGAGGGCTCTCGATCTCGCGACTGAGGAGGACCACTTTTTTACTCTTCTTCTTCTTCTTCTTCTTCTGCTTCTTCTTCTTCTCCTGAACAGCTTCTGGTTCTATTGGTATCACCGCGCCATGCACGAAGTACCCTGGCTGTGGAAGCACCACCGTTTGCACCATGTGAGTGATGGCGCGCGTTCCTGCTCAAGGCTTTTCACTCAATCTTCTGACCGCCACTGCCTCGCTTCCCCTTTCTCCCCCTTCACAGGTCACAAAGCATCCTAACCCACTGCTCAGTGCATTTGCTTCCGATGAACAAGATTGGGGCGACATTCTTATCATTCCCCTTCTCACCTGGCTCGTGTTCCCCATCAATTTCCCTACCTGGTTCATGGCTCAGCAAATGATCATCTACACAGAAAGTATGGGACATTCCGGAGTACGGGTGATGTTCATCACGCCAATGACTGGCTACATCTTAAAATACTTCGACATGGAGCTTTGCCTTGAAGATCATGACCTACACCATCGAAATGGCTGGAAACATTCTTTTTCGTACGGGAAGCAGACCAGAGCTTGGGACAAGATTTTCGGTTCTACTCGAGATCGCATCGAGTGCAAGGCTGACAATGTTAATTTTAACGATGCTGTAAGGATATAAAAGACAATGACTCGCATTTCAATGATAAATGATGGTGGTACATGTTTGGCCGTTGCGCTTCTATGGTGAATGGTGGTCTATAGTGCTGACGCTGATGATGATGCCGATGCCGATGCCGATGCCGATGTTGATCCTCTTGCTGATGCTGATGCGTACGGTTTCACTGCTGATTATCATGGCTTGCCACGATGTACTGACCAAAGCCCAAGGCAAGTCAATGTGGACTGCCCTTCCGACTTCACCTTCTCCAATGTTTGGATGAAGACTGACGAGAGGGCATTTCCAGCACTGGCTTCTTCTGCCAGTCCTCTATGCAAGGCGTTTTGCTCTATCTGGCTCTGCAATCCTACTCCTCTTCCCTCAAGCTCGACCAAGTAGACGAATGGCCAGTGTCCATCATCTTCCGCCTTCATGTCATCGATATGGTCCACGGCATCCTTGATCGCCCTTCTCTCGATATATCGAACATGGCAACGGACGGCATCACCCGTACAGCTGGTAACTGCGGCCATCAGATAAGTCAAAGCGTCACTCGCTGTCGTAGTTTTCAGGTGAAGCATCATCCTCATCTGGTCAGTAATGGTGTAGCCGTCTCGCGCTTCCAAGGTCTTGCTCTTGTTACCATCAGCCATGACTTCCAGTAGTAGAAAGCGGGTGACGTTCTCTGGAAGTCAAATGTATCGAATTTTGTTTAGATTTGAACATGACGCTAAGGGAGTGTGCTCGAAGAGCTCACCAACTCAGTATGGACTCACTGCTGCTATTTTGAATCTTATCTCGAAGGGTGATGAGATCATATACGTCAGCTTGGGCGCAAATACGGCTAGAAATGCATGCTTCCAATTTGGCTGGCGTTGCAATGGGGTCTGCGTTCTGCTGGAGGAGCATGAGCGCTTTGGCAGCCCCACCGGTCGAAGATGTGGATAATTGCATGACGTCGTTTCGTAGCACAGAGTCGATGAAAGTAGAGCATTGTCCCAAGGCCTTTCGAACGATATATTAAAGCATTAGTCTATTTCCCTCAAGAGTCGCTCTCCTACTCATGCACTTCCTAGCACTCACCTGTGGATGGCTTGATACTGCGTCTAACTTCGACAGGTCTGGCACTGCTTCTAGATCTCCTCCGCATAGATGCAAGTACACCCCTTTATTGCATAGTAGAGAGTGACTGACTGGGAGGTAGTATTCTTCGACCACACGAAAGGAAGAGCTCATAGCAAAAAGTATGTCGTAGCTGTCTGCCACCGGCCCATTGGAATTGTTTTCAAAAGGAAGTAATGCCCAAGAGTTCCGACCTGTCATCGCTGTTCTTTCGTTGGCCTGTTCGAGGGTGGCATTGATGCTGGAGCATGGCTGCAGAACAGCGCTGGACGCATCTTTAGCCAGACGATTTGCTAAATCCAACGCTACTTGATGCGAATATGTTCCGGGAGGCCCCAAGTAATGCAGAAGCTTCTCGTGCCTGTGATGACCAGCTTCAACCCCTTCCCCCTCCATTGCGGACAAGTACAAAAAAAAAGTGTTGGCCTGACTGGGGCCGTCCTATCCGAGCGTGGTAAAGAGACAAGAAAGATTTCTAAATTAATATCTATAGAAGCGCGAGGCCGAGGAGTGAGATGAAGAACAAACGCGTACATTTGCCGCCCTGGGATGCGACTAAAGGGGGGGGGGACTTTATGCTGTGAGGATGAATTACCAGTCGAAGCAATGTCCATGACTAGTGTGATAAGTAGACGATGTGCAGCGACAAGGAACAAGGGATCATACTGCGCATAGGAATGACAAACGAAAGTGGTGATCGAGCCAGGTTGCCACTCGATCCGGGGTCTTTCTGCAGATCGTGCCTCTACGAAGATGATAAAATTATACTTAAGTCAGAATCAAATGAGTGTATAAGACTGATGCCGACATATGTGCAGAAACAGCCAATACGTCCTCACCCTCATTGCACAGCTCGTCGCAGATGACAAGCGCCATGCTAAGAAGAGTGGCACTGTGTCGTACAGCGTGCCGTAAAAGAGGCCGCTTTCTCAACTTCTTCCCCCGCGTTTCAAAATTGTAAAATGAAAGGAAAGTGGAGTACAAGATAGGGCACGTCATGCGACCCCCCTTTCTTTTCTTAGCGTGGAAAAGCTTATCTTGGCCGCTTAGTGGGAATCTTTGTCGGGAAGACCGATCAACAAATGCTTCTTCCCTTTCCCTCTTTTCCACCATCAACACGACTGCCTCTAATACTCTTCTCCGTCACACTAAGCCTAATTGCTTGCGACTGTATACGACAGTACATATCCGCACATCCTTCGTCACTCCGGATGCAAGAAAACAAAGTGAAAGGTGGGGAAATTCCTACCATCGTCAGCATCGATCCTCACAAAGACATCGTAGGACAAAAAAAATGCCACAATCGCTGGCATCATGAGATCCCTTTTGTGGCCTCACTTTCGCCGCTGGACGTCTTCAAAGTGGAAACCCACGAGTGGACAGGCGGTCAAATAAAAAACACAGATGATGCTGACGATATCAAGAACGTAGACCTGACTCGTATCCATAATCTTAGTGGACCTTTCGAAATCAAAGGAGCCTCTCCTGGCGATGTCCTCGTCGTTGATATCTTGGATGTGACGCCCTTTCCTCACTGCACTTGGGGCTTCACTGGCATATTCGAGCTCGAGAATGGCGGTGGACTGTTTGCCAAGGATCTCAACTCAAAAGCCTGCAAAGCAATCTGGGACTTCCAAGGCATCTATGCCACCTCCCGTCACATACCTGGTGTCAGGTTCGCCGGTATTCCTCATCCAGGCCTGATTGGTACGATGCCTTCAAAAGAGCTGCTCGAGACGTGGAACAAGCGGGAAGGCGGCTTGATCGCCAAGCATGGAGATTGCGTGCCTGCTGTTGCACTTCCACCGAACCCCGTAGGAGCGTACGTGGGTCAAGATTTGCCAGACGATGTTCGAGAGAGAATCTATCGAGAGGGGTGCAGAACGATTCCAGGTCGAGAGCATGGCGGAAACTGCGACATCAAGAACTTATCCCGCGGTAGTCGTTGCTTCTTTCCAGTCTTTGTAGAAGGCGCAGGATTGAGTCTGGGCGACTTGCACTTCAGTCAGGGCGACGGAGAGCTATCTTTCTGCGGCGCTATTGAGATGGCTGGGATCACTACCTTGAAGGTCGACGTCATCAAGGGCGGTATGGAGAAGTTTGCGATGACGATGCCGGTGAGTCGCTTTTCCAAGGGAGCCGGCTGAACGTGTCATGACATCTTCTATATGATGGGACTCGTCACAGATCTTCTTGCCCTCGCCAATAGATCCGATCTACGCAGAAAAGGTGAGGCGATGTCTCATTTAGTACTTCAGTGTGATGAAGACGTTGATCACTCTTTTACTCTCTCTCTCTACCCCTCATGTTCCTACCACAGCTCGTCTTTGAAGGTATTGGAGTGGATCTTCACAATGGGACTGGTGAGCAGGGAAATATGGATGCAACCATGGCCTTCAAGACCGCAGCAAGGAACACGATAGCCTTCTTGGGCAAGTTGGGATACACCGTCGAGCAGTCGATCTTGCTCTTGTCAGCCGCGCCAGTAGATGCGCACGTTGCGGCCATTGTAGAGTGAGTCGAAGCCTTCTTTCTTCCTTGTCCTGCTCAATTTCGAGCTGACACAAGCTTCCATTCTTCTTCAGCTCACCAAATGCTTGTGTCACTATGGCACTTCCGGTCGCCATATTTGAGAGAGACATTCGGCCACATGTGAGTCGGCAACGTGGTGTCCAGCGTCTGTACAGTGTGCCTGACCCTTTCGTGTCGTCAATTTTTCCTCCCATAAACAGCCGGATGGATACGAGAAGAAGGACTACGGGCAGTGCGCCATCCGATCTGATGGCGTTGTCTGAGACAGAGTCTAAAATACTGCTCTATACGATGCGATTGATTTAATTTGAATCTGAATTTCAAAGAGCGCACACCCTTAGTGGGCAATGGTGGACAGGGGATTAAGGGTAAAAGAAGCAGAGGATCTATAGAGGGGATGTGTATAGTGCTTGGAGTATCATTTGTGAATTCGTCTGAACGATGAGGGAGAAGTTCAATTTGCAAGGCCACGGAAGAGACGATTGTCGTGCGACTCGTAGAAGCGTAGGACAAAGTTGACAATGGTGACACCGAGTAGCGTGGCACATAAGAACGAGGGCCCATACTTGTCAAAGTAGGCGTTGGAAGCTTCCTTCTTCTGCAGCTTGATCGTTCTCCACATGAAGATCACACCGCTGTACGCTATGCAGAGCAGAGAAATGACGGTAAAGAGGCCAGAGACGATGAGACCGATCCGATCATTCGAGTAGTTGATCATCCCGATCGCCAATGCACTGACAAACACACTGAACTCCAACCATTTCAGGAACAGTCTCTCCGCACCAAAGTACACCTTTGGTTCGATTCTTATCGGCATGGAGACTTTCTTTCCAGGTCCAGCGTGGAAGGAAGTGGTGATGACGACTCGACTTTCTTCTTCATCTCGTGCCACGGTTCCCCTTCCGCTAGGTCCGTCACTCTCGTCGTCATCATCGTCGTCGTCGTAACCACCTTCTCCTGCATCTCGGCTGTACTTTGCTCTCCACAATCTCTTGATGTTGTTCGGTGTCAACTTGGTAAAGTAGTTCTTATCGAACGCGGTACTAGTAGACAGGATCTCGTCTTTGCTGATTCTCGGTGTGTCTCGAGAAGATCCTCGAGCTTTCCCAGACACGAAGTTGCTTTGTTGCGCTGAGATGGCACTAGCCGCCGCATTGGTAGTCGCATCTGGATTCTCAGCTCTTTGCTTTTCCAGCTCAGCCTGCCTCTCTTCAATGTTCCTCATCCTCTGCTCCCTGATCTCACGAATGCGTGGATCATGGATCGTCAATCCTAGACTTCCTGCCTCTCTTTCTTCATTGGCAATTGCTCCCCGATTGTGCTGATGGGCGTGACTGTCTTCATCACCGACTTCTTCTTCGAATTCGTCTTCGCTCTCAGGCTCGTGGTAAGGGTGATTGCTATCTGGCTTGCTGCCGGGCGTGTCTGGTCGAGAGGAGGCGTTGGAGCTGAGATTGTGTGGACGAGTGATTTCGAGCTGTCTGGTGGGAGCCTTGCGAATGTCGATGTCCATCTGTGGCAACCAGAAGGGGACCAAATCCACTCGATTGGAAAGTAGCGTGGCGCAACCATGAATAAATTTAGAAAACTTTGGTACAGCTTCCACCAAGTGACTGCTGACCAGCTCCTTGACCCAATCTGGCGGTTCTTGTCCCATTTGCGTTTGCAGCTTCACTTCCAGCACACCATAGGGGAATCTTTCAATGTCGTCTTTGTCCAACTGGTCGAAAGGAAAGTCGATCCCAATGTCTTCTCGCCTCCAGTTTTTTCCAGCTCTCGACTTTCCGTCCCAATTGTCCTCTCGAATCAGACTCAACTCCGTGTCCAGACTGATACGGACTCGCGCATCGCCAGGCAACTGGAAGGCAGTTCGGTTGTAGAAAGACCTCATGACTGGAATCAGCGTTCTAGAAAGAATCGAATACTGCACTTCGCTTGCTAATTGCAACATGGAATCAATCTCCTTGTCCGACTTCTTTCCCTTCTTACGCAGTGCTTCGAATGTATCGTTCATTCGATATTCTCCCGTCATGAATGCATTGACATTTTCTTCCTTAATGGGAAATCGAGCTTTGACGGACTTTTCACCAGTCCAATCTTCTCGATGGGTCTTTCTCTCGACGAAGATTTGCTTCGTGTCCATGCCTCCATACCACCGCAGTCGAATTGCTTCTGCCCCTTCCGTCTTTTCCAGACGTCCAAGGTAGAGTTCTAGTTCTTCATTGTCATAGTAGATACTGGTGATCGCACTATCTTCGGCAACATACTCCTTGTCGGGGTTGAAGACTAGAACGGGAAGATGCTTCAAGATGACGAGTTTCAAGGGCACAATATTGTCCGGGTGCACCCAGTACTTTGTTGTCTGTCTTACAAAGGCACTCTGCGATCCTCCTGCACTGCTATCACCTTGGATGGGATGACCTCGAGTCCGGACCAAATCGAACAATCTCGACAGCTTTACAATCAGTTGGTCGTAGTTCTCCTTGTAGAACGGTCGAGCAGTGAGATAGTGCTGGACGAACTCCTTTCGCAATAATCGACCAGTCTGCTTGTCGTGCTTCTTCACAATCTTGTGGAACCCAGTGTAGTTGAGCTTGGTGAAAAGAGCCAAGTCATGGACGTCTGCAATAATGACGGCCAGTCGCTCCTCCAAGTCCAAGAATCGCTCTTCGTAAGCATCAACGTCATCTGTATCACTGTCAAACTCATCGTCTGTTCCAACATCGTCATGCGCATAGACGGTATTGTCGGGCTGCTGAGCCTCTGATTGATTCTGCTCATTGACTCGTTCCGAGGATGGATGCGCGCTGCTACGAGACAACGATGAAGTCGAGTTGCCGCGAGAAGAGACGAGTAAATGTACTTCAGATTGCGCCTTGCGTATGCGCTCGGTAAGTTCCGTTACCTGGGAATGGAAGGGATTTGTAGATAGCTTATCAGCAAGCAAAGCGAGGAACATACCATCTCCCTCAAATGATTGAGTGTCGAACTCACCTTGGTCTTTTGGAAGTCGTACACTTTGTCCAGTTCTTTTCTCAGTTCATTCACAAACTCATCTTCATCCTTGTCCGTCCAGATCAGTCCTCCATTCGCGGCAATCCTCTTCTTGATGTCCTTTTTCAGTTCACTGTATCGGAGATATTTCGAGGACCACTCCGAATACAGCGATGTCTTAATTGTCCTGCCAAACTTCATCTTGGCGTTAGTAGTGGCAGACGAACAACGCTGCTCTCTTTCTTGACAGGAGGTAGCCCGACGTGCGAATGTTAAATGAACGTGTCAATCAGCTACCGTCTGAGTAATAAGGTGGTCCGAGTGTCGATTTATGGCGGAGTTAGACTGACGGGGTCCTCGTTCTTCTTGTCAACTACCACAAAGATAGATAAGGGACAGCGAAGAACCTAAAGTAGGGAGTCGAGACGAGTCAGCTGGTAAGAGGTGCCGTGATAGTATTGGCGAGGAAGAAGAGGAAGGAAGGAAAAGGGCACCTTGGAATGGACGTGCACTGGAAGATCGGAAGCCTGCCGCACTGATATGAGAAGATCAAGGGCTGCCTATCCTATCTGCTCTTCAGCCCACCCGGGTGTCTCGAACAGCAAGCAGCACGTTCAATCGAGGCAAGTAGCTGCGAGCAATTTGAAGTCGACACTGTACTGCATACAGATACAGTTAGAAAAGACACCTTAAATTGCGTTCAGCCATGTCAGACTGTAAGCCCTGACTCTGAGAAAAAGCTTGGTTAGAATTTCAAGTTCAAATTCATCTCACATTTGGAGGATGCAAGGAATATCTATCCTGATGTACTCTAGTGCAGTACCCTGCTCCGTAGTCGAGTATCGGCCCCAATACAAACGTGTAAGAACGTATTTAAAAACGCGGAACTTACTCTCACTAGCAATGAGGTCGAATTACGATTAGCGTTCATTATATAGTTTAGCGGTGATTCCTGATTCGCTGAGTAGGAACACGTTCGCTCATTTTGATTTTGGGACTGCTTGTAAAGTCAGGCCTATAGATGCACGAAGTGGTTGCCCTGACACATGGAGCATGGTGATGCATGCTTAGGGCAAGGTGTGGAGGAGAGAGAGAGTGTGTGTGTGCGTCCAATCCAAGATTCAAATACAGCCTTGTATCGGTATGCGCAGAATAGTATTGTATTGTGGATTATAGTACATGTGTGTTGTAGTTAAGTGTGCGTGAAGGTGACGTCGAATCCTCACCATGGAACGCGGCGTTGACGAATCTTGGTGACTTCCTGAGCACTAAGACGCCAGGCCACGTCATTGCCATTGGTGCTAGTGCTGCTACTAATCTTGTTGGTGCCTGGCTCTCCGAATGCACTGCCGAAGCCTCCAAGCGCCTGCTCCTCATCTGCATCATCTGCATCATCGTCCAAGTTGACAAGATAGGAGATGTGTGTCAATCTAGCAAAACGATCTCGTAGACCACCCAAGTTTGATTGCGACGAAAGGAAGTTGGTGAGGGACCTCACATCCTTGTCAAAGCACAAGGCGCCTAATTCGCTATACTTTGCATTCATGACCCATTCTTCCCAGCCTGTCACGATTGTTTCGATACTCAATCGTAGCATGGTCTCCCAATTTTCCAAGATGAACAAATTTCTATAATTACTCGTACCCAGAACATTCTCCCATCCCTTGATGAAGCGTCTCATGAAGAGCGAGATTGCGCCATTCTCTTGCTCCCGTTGCGAGAACTCTTCCTCGTTGACGAGGTAAGTGACGTCTCGCAGACTGTCCGTCAATAGCTGTCTTAATTTGGGTTTCAGAAGCGTTGTGTAGAGTAGTTCCAGATGCGTCCTTACAGCGTTGCGAATCCTCGGGATGAGAATGGAAAGGCCTTGCACGGTCGAGATGGCTAGAGACACTTCTTTTGGGAGAAAATGCTGAGAGAGGCTGGGCTCTACTGAAAGTTCAGAAATGATGCGCGTCATGTACTCTGCCGAAGTAGCCAAGACGTTGAGGTAGACGACAAAAGTGCTCCTCATCTCTCGACTGGCAGCATCTTTCCTTGGGCCCTCCACCGTCATGCTTGTGCTAGAATTTTTCCACACGCCGTCCATCTTCCTCACCAAAGCTTGCACGAAGTCTTCATCTATAATATACCGAACATTTCTAGACGTGCTCGAGAGGACTTCTAAGCTGGCTGTTGAGATTGCTCGTGCCATCACCATTCGCACCAGATAAAAGATATCATCCAAGAGTGAAGACATCAGAGGACGGGCAGAAAAGTCCACCGTATCCATTCGATGAGCTTTCTCAATGCTGCATCGCAGGAACCAGCTTTCGAGAGGAATGTAAACTTCTTGCATCATCTCGACGAATTTGCCGTCCAACTGGGAATGTAGGAGAAGATTGTCGGATGCTTCTCCTTGTATTTCGTTGGCTTCCACGTCTTGAGACGTCGTTTGAGGTGAAGTGATTGATTGTTGCTTACCCATCTTTGATATTCTTCTGAAATCTTTGACTTCAGTAGAGGCGCGTGCTGCGTTCCGTCCTTCTCCTGCGTCTGCAAGTGCCGATGATGGTGCAAGTCGGGTGGTAAGGAACAGACGGTACGTTCCCCATCTAGCAGCCATAGCAGCAACCTCGCCAATAATCCTGTCGACTTCGCGAGTGTCTACCTCTACTTCTCCTTCTTGCCCATCCACTCCTCCCCCTCCTCCTCCCCCTCCCACAGAAGGGGTAGATGGTCTTCCTGGAATGCTAAAGCCGCCAGGACCTCGTAGAGTCGATTGCTTGCCAGATTTGCCGATAGAAGCGACGTAAGTGAAAGCGTACGACTTTGCTTCGTCGAGCTGAGGTAGAGCAATGGAGGATATCAGTGTGGGCGTTTATGCCCTAGGAGAAGAGTATGGGAAGGGCGTGTCTCACCTTTCTCTGTACATCCCGCACTTCAAACCAAGCGTCGCAGATTCGTTTGCCCAGTCTATCACACTCGTCTTGTAGACCAGGCATGACGCTTATTGCGAAATTACCAGCCCCATAGAATTTGTCGACCAAGGGTTGGTGTTGGTCGATTAGTTGAGCCAGGTGTTCAAAGAGTCTCGTAAGCAAGCTAGCATGAAGTAGCCCTGCTGAGCTCTGGCTACCTGACAGCCCTTCTGTAATTGCCCTGCCCCTCTCCCTGACCATTCCCTGTGCAAATATTCGATAGACGCTCAAACCTTCTTCCTTCCAACCGATAAGGGGAAACATCTTGAAGTACTTTGTTGCGTCTACAGTATCTCGTGCGTCAGTTGCTGCCTCAAACTTTATGATGAATACCTGTAACAGCATTGTTCGCAAATGCTCAAGCTGAATGGGCGGCGGCTCGGGGTGATCTGAAGTGGGCACCATACTTGCCGCGAAGCGTGAATGCAGGACTTCCGCATCTATTGACATGGCTCTGATACAGTGTTGTGTTGCACTTGTATAATCCTGCTGGTCAATACAAGCTGCTAATGACTGAAGCGACGCCTTCAGATCTGCTACCATCATCGCCCATTGCTGTGCCCTCTCCACCCTTTCACCTTCTTCATCTAATCTTCTAACGCTTTCACTAATCCTGTCCGCGGTGACTCCTGTCTCTTTGAGCCTTCTTTCGAGAACCTTTGCTTCATCTTCGATTAGATGAATCTGTTGTCCCAGATTTTTCAGCAGATTTCTAGAAGTCTTGGTGTGTGCACGCGAATCGCTCAGGAGATCGTCGAGGTGAACGACTTGCTGAGAGGAGTAGGTGGATAATTGCGACAAGGCATGGCGAATGGCATGAGATGTGGTCAGGTCTTGAAGAACGTCAGCTTGCAAGTTTGTGGGCAAATTAAACGGGTCGGAAGAAGGCGCAGCGTCACCTTCACGAGTCGAAACCTGTCGGCTCTGCTGCACCTTGACTGCCATTCTATGGACGACCCTTCTTTTTCGTGTTCACAATCGGTGCCTCCAAAGTAGGGAAGTGAATACGCCGGTGTGACGTCTGATGGCCTCCCCTTGTCTTGCTTGTCTCGGCCGGTAGCGTCCCAAGCTACAATTCAAAACTTCCCAAAAATTTCTGAAGAATTAGCCTTTTTTTGTACTCCTGCGCCCTCTGCATCGCTGCATCTTCATAAGACTCTTGTATCGCTACTGGCTCTGATCATCGTCCGATCCTCAACATGTCGGCGGAACACGTCGAAGAGGAGTCTACTAAAAAAGGTGAAGAAGGCCAAGAAACAAACAAGGAAAGAAGACTAGCTCGAAAGGCAGAAAAGCAGGCGAAGCGGAAGGCATATACAGACCCGGAAGTAGGCAATGACGAGCAAGAGATCAAGGCGACGCAGAGCAATGGCGCTGACTATGAAGCTGAGCTGCAATCGAAAGAGGGAGAAGAAGAGGTCGAGGCCGTCTCGCACAAGGAAATGCGAAAGAGGAGGAAATTAGAGAAGCAGGCGACTCGATTAGGTCACGATGCCACTGGTTCTGTGGCAGGGCCTCCTGTGCACCCTTCGCGAGCATTGGCCGTTGCTTCTGCAAATGCAGTCAGCAGTGGTCCTATTCGAAGCAGTAGACATTCTGTCTGGGTAGGAAACATGTCGTTCAGAACTAATGCTGAGAGGCTGCAAGAATGGTTTGAAGAAAAGGGCGTGTATGGAATTAGCAGGGTCAACATGCCAAAGGGACCAAAGAAGACGGACAATAATCGGGGTTTTGCATATGTTGATGTACCAACGGCAGACGCTGTACAATCATGTATCGACTTGTCAGAGTCTCACTTGGATGGCAGGAAACTTTTGATAAAATCTGGCACGGACTACAGCGGCAGACCTGAAATTGACAAGACGGCGCTTGCTCTGGCTTCAGGACTCACAACAAGTGCACCACTCTCTTCCGCGAATGCCACAGAAGGTGTAGCGGCGCCGGAATCCACTGATGTGCCACAAAAGGGCAAGACAGGCCTAACAAAGACTGCTCAGAAGATTCTGCGAGCTCAAAAGCATGTTCCAGGACCTACCCTTTTCGTCGGTAATCTTAGCTTCAATTCTACAGAGGATGGAGTGAGAGAGTTGGTGGAAAGATCGGCAGCAGCAAGAGACGAATGGAGTAGTCAAAAGGACAAGAAGAAAGGGGGCGATAAGGTGAAGAAAAACAGAAGAGAGAAAGATGTTGATCAGGAGACTGCTAGTGACTCGGGCAGCAGCAGCAGTAGTAGCAGCAGTGAGGGAGAGAGCAGTGACGATGACGAGCAGGCCGACGAAGATGACTCCAATGATGACGAAGGTAATACCAACGACGGTGTCGGGGAGAAAGACGTCAAGACGAGCAGGAAAGAGAAGAAGTCAAAGAAGAATGAAGGCTTGAGAGGTGCGGGTATTCGAAAGATACGAATGGGTCAATTTGAAGATACGGGGAAATGCAAGGGGTGAGTGCTCCCGTCGTTTGTGTTGAGCTGCGTCGCTGACCTTCTTCTGTAACTTGAAGATTTGCATTCATCGACTTTTTTTCGCCAGAATACGCAACAGCCAGTCTGATCGATCCTCGCAATTCCAGACTGGACGGCCGAGAGTTGACGTTACAATACGCTGGAGCAGATGCTATCAGAAGAGGTGCGCCAAAGGGACAGATCAGTCATGGACCTCGACCAAGACGAGACAACCAGAGAGGACCCCCTAAGAGACCATTCAATGATGCATTTGAAACTCAAGAAGCGACAGTAGATTTAGGACCTGCACCAGAGCCAGGCACTTTTGATCCTGATGCACCTATGCCAAAGAAACACAAGGAGACGAAAGAAGAGAGGATCAAAAGAAGGGAAATTCAAAATGCCTCTTCAACAAAGAGAGCTAAACCTGGAGCAGCGCTGGCTAATGCACCTCGAGGCAAGATGGGTATCGAATTCAATGCTCCAAAGGGAGTCAAGAAGACGTTTGATTGAGACCTTCCCTTCCCTTTCCATTGGATACAGGATACAAGAAGCAGTGACTGATGTATTATACGAAATAGATCAACCATCCAGATCATCAGTTCGTGAAAGCGTCCTTCACCTTTTCCAATGCTCCCTTTGCTCCTCCAGAATGCTTGTTTGAAGAGGTATTCTCAGACGAATGAGATGTCTCGAAGCCCGTCTCTCCTTCTCCAGCATGAGCTTTGGAGAAACCGGTAGATTGGGTGCCCGAACCGGGAGCATCAAAAGCAGCACCTGCAGATGATGATAGATGACGACGACGACGACGACGACGACGACGATGATATCAGTGTCTCGTTCCTATGCCCTTTTCTTGGGGCTGATCAACTACTCACTGTGGTTCGCTGGACCTTTACTGCTGCTGTCAAAACCAGCTACATTGTCTCCTTCCGTTGCAGACATTTCTCCCCCACCCGATCCCTCGAAACCGGTGTAGCCCTGACCGGTCTTGCTGTTGGAGAAGCCCGTGGTACCGTCGCCTGCGCCAGTGGATTCGAAGTTGCGAGCTGAGACAAGCAACGGCGTAAGCTCTCCTGTTTTGTGCATGCCTCAAAGTAGCTTTTACTCTCCCTCTTCGCATCTCACCATTACTGTCAGTGCCTGCGTCTTTATAAGAGAAGCCAGCAACGCCGGGATCTACTTCGCCTTCTCCAGCAGTCTGATTGTTCGTATTGTCGTCCATCGCAGCAGAGTGTAATTAAAGATAAAGGAGGATGAAGAAAGCCAACCGCACCAGCGATTCTTATTGCCTTGCGATCCAGTCGCTTCCGCCGATAGCTCAAAACAATTACGTAGTTCAGTTGATCTACCATTCCCCGCATTTCGACAAAGGCCCCTCACCGAAGGCATACGCTCCTGGTAGGGGGGGGGGGGCGGGGGCAACATCGAAAAGTGGAGGGGTGCACCACGCACGTGACTATGCGCGTCGTAGAGCGGAACCGTGCTTGTGGTGTTGCAGATAGATACGTACGGAAAAACAAGCAGCCTCTACAATGTAAATAAATATTTGCCTCGAGTAACACAGTGTAGTCCGAGCGCATTGAAAAGGGTTACCAAGGTCAAGCACCAAGCAAGTGGATGGTGCAAGACGATCGTCCACACTCCCACCACTTCGGCACCGCTCCCTCGATGCTGGCTACAATTCGTAGAAGTGTTGGATTCAGTCCAAAGAAGGCGGACGACGCGGCTCTTGCTGAGTCGCCATCGTCGTCTGCAGTCGCCTTCTCCTCCTCGTCCTCCTCGCCAATTCCTGATGAAATTGTCGCTCGAACGGGCATCGCGGTGCACGGCTACCTCGTGCTGGAAAGTAGTAAAGGAGTTGAAAAGGGTCGATTTCCGCTGCGAAAGAGCATCACAACAGTAGGACGACTACAGCATTGCGACATTCGAATCTACCAAGAGACGATCTCAAGATTGCACTGCCAGATATGTGTCGGTGAAGATGGGAAGACTACCTTGGAAGTATTCAATCCTCGCGGTGTCCGAATTAATCGACGAAAACTTCAAGGAATCGCATCTACCTCCAAAGAGTGCAACAATCGCTACCCACTACAAGAGTCGGACTTGATCGAGATCTTCAATCACTACTTTCGTCTAGAATGTCCATCACTAGGAGAAGATGTCAAGTCACAACAAGCCTGTAAGGAATCCTTCAGTCGCAAGCCATTACGAATGAGCTTGCTGAGAGCTACTATAGATCGTAATAACGTAGCACCGCACACCAGGGAGGAGGAAGAGAAGCGAAAGGAGAAAGCGGAAGCGGCAGAGGTGGGCGACGTGAAGAGCGAACATCGCTCGAATCCTTCTTCACCAGCCGATAAGAAGGGTCCGGAGAGGAATATGGGCTTTCCTGTCGAGGAGAAGGAGAATATCGCCTTGAAGGGACGCCGTAGCTTTGTCCTATCAACACCGACTCGTCACACAACCCACAACGGGCCATGGGAGACGGAACCTCGACAAAACAAAGTCAGGAGGGTGAGCTTGAGCCCAGTGAAGGACGACTTGATGAGTCTGGGCAGGAAAGAGACGTTTGAAGAGGAGGACGCTGCAATTGTAATGATGGAAGAGGTAGAAGAGGTCGAGGCAGAGCCGAGCAAGCTGCTTGATGTAGAGGGAGAAGAAGAGATCGCACACGTAGACGTTACAAAAGAAAGGAGACCGATAACGCCTCCTCAAGAGGAACCTCCTGTCCAACAAGTGAGCGCCAGGAGCTCCTCACCAAAGAAGAACAGGAGGAGATCGAGCTTCTTCGGAAGAGCAGGGATCTTTGCTGGAATAAATCTCGGCTTTTATCCTCAGGAGAGGAAGGAAGAGGAAGAGCAGAAAGAGGCGGAAAGTGGAATGTTGAATGCTCTCTTATCCCCTCCCGGCTCGCCTACAAAGTTGCCAACGCAGCTGACCCCGGAACCGAGACTAGATCATTATGGAATGCCCCGCTTACCTCGGAGCATGAGCTCACCGAGTGGACTCCATTACACTTCGCCTAGTAAACGAAGGAACATCAGCCTGAGGACAGCGACACTGCTCAAAGCCGGTCAACAAGTGTTTGAGCAGCAGAGGCTTCTCTCCCCTCCCACTTCACCGACAAAGTCGAGTAGTGCCGCCAGTCACCTTTCTCTCCTGGCACGCATTCCCTCGCCAGAAAAAAGGGCTGCAGCAGGTGAGATACTGTTGCCTGAGTCGGAAGACGAGAGTGACGCCGAGGAGGAAGATGAAGTGGATGAGAGCTTGAGCTTTGTCGTTGAGGATCAAGACGATAAAGAACGGAAAGAGAAGGGCAAGGAAACGGTCGAGACTGCAGCCAAGACTCGCAATGGACCGCGAAGAAGTCATGGGGTCATGGAAACAAGGACGAAGGCAACGCTTCAGAGTAGAACATCGATGCCAGGAACCTTGCTGAGTGTATCTGTCGTCGACGGAAGTGACGATAAGATTGTGGTGGAATGGCAAAAAGAGTGGCGAGAAAGGAAGGAGGCGGAGGTATTGGGAAAGAGGGATAAGATGCAGGAAGATGAGTTTGTGGAACTGGAAGCGGCTCTCTTTGATGCCTTCGACAAGGTCCAAGATGAGGACACTGATGAAGAGAGGGAGGTCATAGACCACAACGTGCTAGAGTGTGAGGTCGAAAGCTTCGCGCAAGACGATGAGCAAAAGGAGGTAGCTGTCGATATGTCAATTGAAGGAGTGGAGAGGGAGGAAAATCAGGATCGATGTTGTTCCAGCACGCAAGAAGTCCCTAAACTTGAACTTGCGATCGCAGGCAGCCCATCGTCGGGTGTTTACAACGTCGAGAAGACAAGTCTGGTAGAGCTTTCCCTTGCTGACCAAACGGCGAAAGACGGGCAGCAAATTGAAGGCGTGAGAACAGAGGATGCCGTAGGAAGAAGTCTCTCTACGTCTATACCACAAGAGCTGAAAAATACTGTGCCAGCCAGGACGAGAAGGGCATCTGAGCAGCCTCGAAGGAGGTCAGCAAGACGGAGCAGCACTGTTGCATCGAAGAGTGGGTATGGTAAAGGAAGAAAGTCAGAGGGGGAAGTAGCGGTAGCGAGTGTGCCTGTTGAATTGTCCGTATTTGCCACTGAGAAAGAAGCTCCCGGCGCAGAGACAGAGACTACGTCGACCGCCATTGTTCCAGCAACGTCAAAAATTTCAAGCAAAGGCCGAAGATCGAATGTCGCAAGTGAGCCGTCAGCTTCGAACGCTATACTTCCAGAGGAGTCGGGCACGGCGCCGCTGCATTCAGAGGACGGGAGTAATTATACAGTAGTCGAGGAGAGAGATACTCCGTTGATGACCGCACACTCTCCGGATGATTCGGAGGAGAGGAAAGAGGAAGCACTGCCACTAAGTCAGATGCGGGTGGTGAAAAGCTCACATCGGAAGCGCTCGACTGCCACCGCTGCTACCGCAGATCTCTCATCTGCAAAGGCAACAAAGCCGAGTAGGGCAGCAAAGACAGCAGCTGCAGCAGCCATTGTGGGTGAAACGATCAGTCTGAAGGCGAGACAGGCGAGCGAATCGCCTGTAAAGATGAGCAAAATGATCCGAGGTAGTCAGAAGAAAAGGTCAAATTTGCCTTCCTCGAATGAGCGAGACGATGGAGTGATTTGGAATGATGGGACGTTACTGCTCAAGAGTGATTGCTTGGTGCTGGAACCATCCTCACCCATAAAAAGAACAAAGAGAGCCGCCAAGAATGTAGCCGAAGAAAAGATAAAGGGCACGCTGACGAGAAAGAGCAGCAAGGCAAACTTACTCGGAGGAGACTTGAGATTGGGACGAAATTCGGATGGGAGCAAAGCGGACGCTACCACATCTCAAACAGTCGCTCGTTCGGCAAGATTGCATCGCAGGAGTCCTGAGGAAGGTAGCAGATCAACTCACTCCGAACCCGTCAGGACGTTGAGGAGTCGGTCCGCCGCCAAGCAATGAAGTTGGGGCTTTATTGTATCATATACCTGCATACAGCACCTTCATGGAAGAATTGCGGGCGTGCACCATGTACAACTATTAAGATTGGTCCCTGATCTCCTCGGCTCGAGCATTCGTCTGTCATTAAAGGGACGAAATCAACAGTATCGGCGCGCAAGTAACCAAGAGGTAGCTCTGATGCATCCACGAAGATACTGGACGCAATTTGAGTGTCGCCGTACGGACTCCTTCAGAGGGTACTCCGACGACCACGTTGTGAGATCAACGCTAACCTGTACCATACCTCATTGGGCGGCCGAGATGAAAAAGAGACCTCTTTCGTCATTTCTCGACTCCTTTCCCAACGTGAAAGAGCAGCGATTCTTCTATTGTGCGACATGAATCTAATATTTCAATAAAAGGAGAAATTGCTTGTTAATAATTTGAAAGGACTGAAAGGGCTTGTGCGCGACGACAAAAATGCCTGATCTGAGTTGCTTTTCCCATCTTCTCCACAAAATCAAACCCTAGCGGCGTCTGAAGACGAAGGGAAGGTAGGGCGTACACCAGGGAGCGAAGATATCTAATCGCGACCCCACCTTTCCTCTTCATTTGCCAGAGATTTGCCGTTGGACTTCTTTCTTTGCATATATACTGTACATGATGTGAGTCGATTAAAATTGCTTAGCGTATTGGGGAGATAGATGGACAGGTTTTAAAAAATCCCTACAAGGATAGTGAAAGTGAAATTTGGGAGGCTAATGAGGGATCGCCACTACCTGATGCTTCCACCTCTTGTTGTCGAAAATGATTTCCACTATAAACGCTGACTTCAATGTAATAATAGTCCTTCGCATATAATCTCTGGTGTGAAAGAGGAGCCAGGAAAGAAGGCAGAAAAGATGGGTCAATTTACTATCGAGTACTCCAGCTGCAGATTGATCTAAGGGAGGGAAGAGAGGAAAGAGGTCCGTCCCCACACACACGCACACACACACGCACACACACACGCATATAGGTCAGGCCAGCTCCCTCTGAAGAGGCCGATTGTGATCATCTTCTTGTCTCTCACCTTCCCTTCTTTGCAGGGAACGAACACACACGCACACACACACAAACACACACATATATATATACACATATACACACACATTTTCCCATCCTCTCACCATCTTCCCCCATTTAATCGCCCACCTGTGCAACAGACAAGATGGTGAAAGAAGTTGGCATGGCGGAAGTTGGTGAGTGCATGACGCCTGTGAGAAGGAGGGACGCTCGTGCTGATTGGTGCTAACGCTTCTCCCCGTCGTCTCACTGTCACGGCTCACAGCGCTCGCCGAAGGATATGTAGGCAATTTGACAGATGAGCAAGTCAAGAATTTGAAGGAGATGTGGGAAAAGGTGGGCATCGGAACATAACGCCTTGTAATGGAAATTGATGGCTTACATTCCGGTATCTCTCTCTATCATTTTCGTCATGCACTCTTGCCTCTCTGCAGTTCTTCGAATGTTGTCGAAAGGCATCAGGAAATAAGTCCGGGGGCGCAGGTGGAGAGAAAGCCAACGACGACTACAGCAGCGATGACCCCAAGAAGAGCGGCATTCCAAAAGGTGATCAAGCGAAAGAGGAAGCCAGAAAGAAAGAAGAAGAACAGGCTATGAACGAGCTGTTGCAAGAATACGGCAGTGATGCACTTCAGAGTACCTTTTGGAAATTTGTGAAATTCGATGATCCAGATACGATCATGCTTCGATTCCTACGAGCTCGTAAATGGGATGTCTCAAGAGCCATTGCCATGCTTGCTGGATGTTTGAAGTGGCGACTAGACAACAATGTGGAAGAGCTGGCAGAACAAGGTGATCTAGGAAACGGTCCAAAGGTCGAAAAGTTCCTCGAGCAACAAAGAAGCGGGAAAACATACGCACTCGGAGCTGCTATAAACGAGCAACCTATCTGTTACATTCATGTGCGAAAGCACTTTACCTACGGACAGCCCGGTCAATCCATGCAGCAATACGTCATCTATGCTATGGAGTCGTTTCGGCTGTTGATGATGCCGCCAAACGACAAGGTCACTCTCCTCTTTGACTTGACAGGCTTCGGGCTGAAGAACATGGACTGGTCTTGTATTCTCTACATCCTGAAGTGTCTTGAAGCTTACTTTCCGGAGTCGTTGGGCATCCTGTACATTCACAATGCTCCCTGGATCTTCTCTGGAATTTGGAAGATCTTAGGACCACTATTGGATCCAGTCGTTCGGGCCAAAGTCAAGTTCACAAAGGGACCACAAGACATGACTGATCGTATCCCAGCAGAACGTCTGATCACTGATCTTGGTGGAGACATGACAAACGAATTCGAGTTCCTCGAGCCACAAGAGGGCGAGAACGATCTGCACAAAGACACGGAAGAGAAGGAAAAGAGGGTCAATGCATATATGGACTTGGCCAAAGAGTACGAGGCCACAACAAAGGAGTGGGCGGAAAAGGGTGATCAGAAGTCCATTGACGGAAGGGAACTCCTCGTCAAGAAATTGAGAGTCGCACAGTTCCACATGGAGCCTTACACGAGAGGCAAGACCGTCTGTCATCGAGATGGCACGTTAGACGGTCAAGGCATCGTCACTTGGTTGTACAAGCAAAAAGACAGTGAGAACATCCGACACATTGTCGGAAGAAGGCATTGCGTCGCCGTCATCAAGAGAGAGATCAGTGAAGTCGAAGACGGTGGAAAGCTCTCTGACGCCGAAGCGAAGAGCGAAAAGGCCCTTGCCGATGAAGACTGGGCTGCACTGTACGGAAGTGAGGAGCTTGCGAGGAAAATCGAAGGTGTGCGAGTTGATGGCAAGATTCCCGATGAAGGCACTATCACACAGCAGACCAAGGAGAACGGTGGTGTGTGTGACGAAGCGAATCTTGTGGTGGCCGGAGCGGGAGCTGCTGCCGGTGGTGGCGCCGCTGCTGCCGTCACCGCTGCTAAGTACACCGGTCCTCCCACTCCCACACACGAATACGCTGACGCACCTCTAGCAAAGGAAAAGGATACTGCGAAAGCTGTGGACGGCGATGCAAAGGTCGGTCCAAAGGCAGACACGGTAGAGGGAGGTGGAGCTGAAGGCGTCGTAGCTGTGCCAAAGGAAGAATCTAACGGTGATGCAGTCAAATCGAATGGCAACGGCAACGCAAACGGCAACGGCAACGGCAAAAGCACCGACTACGCCAACGACAACAGCATCAAGGCAAAGAAGGAGGTGATCTCTGAAAAGGCAAAGAACAGCACACTCGGCCGAAAGTTCGGTAGACTCATGGGCAAGGCATAGATGTCAAGCATCACGTCTCTCCTTCCTCTTTGTGCTTCACTCACGCTTACCGCTTCTCCTCTCATACCTCTCTCGTGTTTCTTACTTTAATCTCCCCTTTTCCTCTGTGATGGGCAAACTAATTCTCTCTTTCTTCCAAGCACGACTCTTCTATGATTAATGGCAAATTCCAACGATCAGTAATGAACATCTCCCTTTGCATAGCTCTATTCCTGCCTTCCCAGGTCACACACGTCAGAGTCGTGACCCGTAAGGCACTCTCACGCTTGCCAGGAGGTATACTCCGCTCAAGCGAGGCTCTCCTTGCTTATATGTCGGTGCAATTGTGCTTGGCGAAGGGTATAAAATTGCAATTGCGTTTGCTCTCCTCGGAGACAAGGTAGACGACACTTTGCTCTTACCTTGCCTGCTTGGCTTCTAGTAGATAATGGGACGGAAGTGTGCAATGCTGCAGTAGTGTTCAACACTAAAAGTACACTTCGATGAAGGGGCCGCCTCGTTGAGCCGTGTCGCTGTTGACGTTGCCCCTTAACGCGCTGCCCCATCTTCCTCTTACAGCGTCTAACAATCTCGCTCTCTCCCATTCCCACGGACCGACGTGAGCCCTACTGACCGGACAACGAGTAGGATATCCAGAGGAAGAAGAGACTTGACGTGGTAATGCAGTCAAATGTGTAGCATCTTGATCATCCACCGGATGATTTTCTTCTCCGGCAAGATCCCAAGCGTCGACCTGATTTCCATATGCAGCGTGACGACGCTGCCGCCATAATTGCCGATCGTTTACGAAGATGGCTTTGCCTAGACCGGGTCTATGATCGAGCATATATGGACTATCGGTCGATGCTCCATGGTGAATCGCGTGCCATTTGCCAACAAAGCTTGGAGAGGCTTCCAATTTCGTCGTCTCCTCTCCCGGTTTCACGAAAGGAGTGCAATTGGCCAAGATGAGATGGCGCAACTTAGGCCATATGATGGTGGATCGTGTAGCAATTTGATCGACTGAGTACCACTCCAGATTGGCCAATTCTGATCCTATGATCCAGGCACATTCACTCAAGTCTAGTATGGTCAATCTGAGTGAGGACTTCGAAAGTTGCGTTAGGAATGATTTTGTGTCCTTTGTCTTTTCGTCACCGTTGCTTTGATAGGTGTACGAAGCTGCTTGATACGCTGCCTCCTGATCTGCAGAGTACAGCCGAGTCCTAGCCAAGCTGAGCATCTCCAGATTGCCCAACATGCCAATCACTCTTGTCAAGTCTTTCGAAAGGAGAAGCGAATGAAGATTTAATTGGTTATAATCGTTGTGCATTCCCCAGCCGGCCAAACTGAGCTGTCGCAATTGCAGCATTTGCCCTGATCTCGACAAGACGTCCTCGACCAGTCGAAAGCTACATCTTGCATAGGATAAATCGAGACTGGTGAGCAGATCAGATACCTCTCCTCGAGGGTGTTCATCTACATCCCAGGACTCTTCAGATGACTTTTCAAGGTCATCGTCTCCGCTCCCTCGCTTCTCAGCAAGGAACAGACGACGAAGACCAGTCTCGTTCATCGATTTGCAAAGCTGTCTCCGGCCAGTCAAGGCCAACATTCTCTCTTTGAGATGAAGAGGGATCGCCAAGTCAGCGGGTTGTCCAAGGGTCCGCCCTTTTGGTATCTCTTGATCGTACAGATCGGCAGTGCACAACATCTTGGCGATGCGGCTCAATGCTGTATCACACAACGACATCAAGCGCTCCCCTTGGTAGCCTCCTATATACTTTCGAGCAGCGAGTGTACTTCTCCACCTAAGCCTTCGCTCTGAAGAAGAAGAAGAGGAAGAGGATGATGATGATAAAGCGTTGCTTGAATGCTGCCGTTCAGCTCTCTCTTCACCACTTCTCCAACTCGCAATGACTGGTCCTGCAAATTGTCGTCTTGTCCTCGCTCTCTGATCCGCCTCTTTCCTCTCCTGCTGACTCTGATGATTCGCCTGAAAGTAGAGCGGTCCAGCTCTGGCAGAGGCTGAAGTATTGTAGTAGCTTGGCAGGGCATGAAGGGTGGAGCTGACTTGGCTCATCCCGCCAGACCTCCGTTCAACATTTCTGCTCCTTCTCGCATCCTCTTGTCTCAGTTCATTCATCCTCTCGACTGTCGTTCGAGGCGTCGACGAGGTGACTGATGCATTACTCCCGCGAGCTAGGCGAGGTAAATGCTGACGCTTTGCAGGATCTAAATGACGAGACGACGGACCGGCGCGAGAGGGCGATCGTGAGGCTGTTTCATCCCGGTCATCATAGCCTTGATCAGGTCGACGATGCGCCATGCTCGACTATGTAGCTCGAGGATGGGATCAGGAGGCGGAAAAGGCTCGTCGACACCTACACGACATAATCCTGTCATTGGAAGCAACCCTACCTTTTCCTTGGCAAATAGAGTGAAATGATTCGGCGCCTCCACGCCTGAAGTGCACATCTCTTCTCCACTTGAGAGAAGCGGAAGCCGCGGGAATGGTTACGTTTAATTGTGCCTGAGGCCACTAATGCAGAAGGTGTCGAAGGAAAGAGCTGCAGTACGTTGTTGGATCAGATTGGTCATCGACTCCATCATCGCTTGTCAACACGCAGGATGCCGGCCATACCAGCCAGCCTTGAGCAGCACACAGGTGACGTGGAAGTGCTCATCACAGGATTCGGGGTGAGCCTGCAATTGACAAAAGGAGGACCGATGATGATTGACCTGACAGCCTCTTCTCGTTGACCAGCCGTTCATGGGATACACGAGGAATCCAGCCTGGCTGTCGACAAAGAATCTGCACGACACCTATATGTCGACAGAGCAGGCCCCCCTACCTACAGAAAAGAATGCATCACCTCTATTGCCATTGTCGCCCAAATCTTCTCCTCGCATACACATACAAGCCATCCAATCGTCCGTCGCCTACTCGCATGTCTTGAGTTTGATTCCCAGAATACACGCAATGCAGCCATCAAATCCAGAAGCGAGAGAGTTTCTAGATCCATACGGCGATCTAGCAGAGCCTTCGACAAACATCGGTCCGCAAGGCAACGGATCGCCCTTTCCAAAGGGATATCCAGTTAAGCTTCCCGAGAAGGGCACGTTCGACCTTGTCGTTCACGTAGGCGTGGGCGCAAAAGGTGGAATCGTTGTGGAGAAAGTAGGACACAAACGGGGCTATCAGATTCCAGACGTAAAGAAGGAGCTGGCTCCCATTGCTACAGACCAGAGTTACACGACAAGAAAGGAACAGCGTGCAAGTGAAGCGGAAGAAATGGAATTAGCCCGCTATCTGAAGGAGAGTGGCTCTTCCCCACTGCCCTCTGATGTGAGGCAGATAGGCCCAATCCGAGGATTTGGAGAAGGATACGAAGAATTTCAAGATGAGGAGACGAATAGTGTAGATGTGTCTGCGTTGGTCGAGTGGCTAAAGACAGAGTGCAGACTGTCTCACGTTCGTGAATCACACGATGCAGGTCGATACCTCTGCGACTACATAGTGAGTGATGATCGAGAATTGCGTCGATCTTATGCCCGTTGACCTGAGTCTTATGATCGGCGGCTCTCTCTCTACGCAGTTCTACTGCTCACTTTGCGAGGCAAAAAGGAAAGGCGCTGGCACAAAGGTGCAGTTCATTCATGTCCCACCAACAGATGAACCTCAGTCGACAAAGGAGTGCCAAGATACGATTCAAAGTATCATCTGGTGGCTCGTTTGCCGGGATGGAGTACAGTAGCTGTACCCAATGACAGTGTTGTGTACCCTAGATCCAATCAACCTGACGCCTCCCCTTATTGTCATCATGCCTTCCGCTCTGCTCTCTCGCCATTCCCTCTTCATTTCGTAAAAAAAAGAACTTGTATCACTGTATTTGCATGCCCTCATGATCACCTATCATTAGAAGACGAAGGGAAAGATTGCTTTGCGTCCTCGCGGGTAGTCCTTGAATTCTTTTCGGTAGTTGCGGTGCTTCTTTGATGCCCAGACAGTCATTTGGCCCACACTGACAATCGCAAAAAGCAAAGAAGCAGGATTAAGTGTGAGGATGGTGAAAGCAGTCCACGTAATCGTTTCAAAGAAGTAATTTGGGCAGCTGACGAAATCAAAAAGACCGCCTTTAGGTATCTTTCTCTCTCTCGTTCCAGCAGGTCTCAGATTTCTGAGAGTATTGTGGGACCAGTAATTACCAGCTTGACCAATTGCCCAAAGAGTCAGACAAAAAGTCAAGAAGTTTGGATCGTCTTGAGCCTTTCCTTGGACAGCAGCCGCGCCGTACCAAGGCGAATTTATACCGATGGCTAGAAGAACGCCTGAAAGAACCCAGTAATGGAATGAGTTCTTGAAGATGTTGAACAAGGGCATGGTTCCGTTGCTGAATCGATGCACGAACAATGTTTCGTACTCGCGCTTCACATAATGGAACATCACCAAAGCTAAGGCCAAGGTCTGCATCGTCGATTGCTCGTATGGCTTGCGCCAGATCCTGGGTCCATAGTAGTATATGAGAGGATGTATGAACAGTGGACCAAACTGTAAGGATCAAGGCATTCAGCATCGGCGTCGTCTTCTTTAGATCTACGACTACCCGGCAATTTAACGTACGTATTCAGTCAAAAAGACGGTCCGCCAAGCCACTTGAGGGCCGAGATCCTTGACCCAGAGCGTATCGCCTGTTTTGACGTTCTCCTCGCTTAACGTCTTACTATCATCGAGAATGGCTCGCTTGTCTTCGGTGGTGAGACGTTGTCGTTCAGGCTTTAGGTGCTTAATCTTTGCTGCTACTGCCTTCTTTACTTCCAGGAGAGTAGGATTGGGAGAGAGGTCCAGGACAAGAGGAAAGGGTGAAGAGGTCGCTTTATGAGTGGCTGGGTTGGTGCGGTTGGCAATGGTCAGCTCAAAGTTGGCTTGACCCTGTGAGCGAGTAACGTGAGCCATGATGGAGACGAAGGAGGAGAAGAGGAAAGATGTACGGCACCCGTGCGAAACTGAGACGAGGCTGGACAAGAGTCGCGCATTCAGTTTTCTGGCCCTATCTATCTACACACCACAGCGCGTACGTAGCACTCGTACGAAAGGGAGGGGTATTGTGTGACTGACTGCTCGAGAAGAAACAAAATTTGACTAAACCAAATTTCTGCATTGTATCTCTTGTGGCCTTGTAGGGTTCTCTTTTACCATCGACAGCACTCGATATCGACGTTGAGGAGGAACACCAATGTCTTACAATGACACGGTGCTACTGGAGCCTGGACCGTCTTCCCAAACGAATGATCCTGTAGAGGCCAGCTTCGTCCGCAATTTTCGCCTAAGCGGTGGAGAATTGAGCCCACAGTGCAAATTCGTCCACTACAAGACGATGGGAAGAGGGATGATCGCTGCTGAGACGATACAAGAAGGTGACCTGCTCTTTAGCATACCAAGACATATGCTACTGAACCTAAGGAATAGTATTCTACCCGAGATTTGTAAAAGATTTGAGGACTTCATTGCGTTGAATGGCAGCTCTGACTTACCCAACAAGTGGGAAGATGTCAATACCGGATGGCTTGGTCTGATGTTGACGATGATGTGGGAAAGCTTCCGGACTGATGAAGTCGGTAGTCAAGCATGGCAACTGTACTATGATAGGACTAAAGCTCAAGCATGGATTCATGTTGTGGAGGATGAGGACATATCGCCGCTTTCCCAGGAAGAAGAGGCAGAAGAAGATCCAGAAGGAGCTCTACCTTCGATCGGACGAGACTACAGGCATGGAGGTCGACCGAAAGGGAGACAAGACTGGGGCTTCTTCTTCAGCATCTTGCCCAAGCATTTCGACACGCCTATGTTCTGGAGTGAGCCAGACCTCGCCGAGCTGAAAGGGACGAACATTCTTGGGAAGATCGGCAAAGAAGAAGCTACAAAGGATTATCGAGAGAAGATTGAGCCATTTATTCGATCTAGACCGCACATCTTCTTTGGCACTTTGGCAGACGAATCTTCAATTGACGACTTGATTGCGACATACTACTCCATCGATCATTTTCACATAATGGGCAGTCGTATCTTGAGTCGCTCCTTTCACGTCAAGGACGTCAAGGAAGGAGTTCTAGGCGAGGAAGGCAAGGAATACGATGACCGGGAGATGAAGTCTGAAGAAGAAGAAGAGGAGGAGGAGGAAGCGTCCAATTCCGATGAAGATAAAGATGAAGAAGAGGAAGAGACGGAGGACATTGAGCAGATATCTATGGTTCCAATGGCAGACATGCTCAATGCACGTTCAGGATGCGATAACGCTCATCTGTTCTACAAGGCAGAGCGACTGGAGATGAGAGCTACACAGACGATCAAGAAGGGTGAGCAGATCTGGAACACGTATGGTGATCCGCCCTCCTCTGATCTTCTGCGGAGGTATGGCTACGTGGATCTTGGCAATGCAGCAGACGTTGTGGAACTCCATGTTCAAGATTTGATCTCTGCTTGTTTGATGCTGGAAGAGACTGGGGCAGAGGCAGTAGGAGCCCGTCGTTTGATGCTCTCACAAAGAATACAATGGGCTTGCTCATTAGGCCTAGACGAAGAGATACCCTTGCAATATCCTTTCCCACCTTCCCAACAACCGCCCTTTCGACCAGAACCACAGAGTCCGACCAGCAAAGAGCTCAGAGAGGCTGCAGCTGAGATATCGGAAGAGCTGCTCATTCTCGCTAGAGTACTATGTCTGAGCGACGAAGCCTTCGGGAAGGCAAAAGAAAAAGACAAGCTTCCCAATCCTCGCATTGACGCTCTGGAAGAACACAGCTGTGGAGCAAAGGAGAAAATGGCCGTCGCTGAGCTCATCATTGAAGCTATAGAAGAAAGAAGAAAGGCGTACACTACCGACGAACAAGCAGACGAAGATCTCCTTTACTCTGGCAATGGCGACGCGCAGAGTCTCTCGACAAACAAACGTAACGCCTTGGTAGTTCGGTTGAGTGAGAAGAGAATCTTGAGCGAGACGAGGAAGGTACTAGAAGCCGCCCTACATTACGTCTTGTCGAAGAAGCGTAATGGTGAACAAGAAGGAAAGACGCAACCGATCCACAAGAAGATGAGGAAAGTGTAACGCTAGAAACCATAAATTTGTAAAATAACCATCTCCATCATCATCATCATCTTCTTCTTCTTCTTCTTCATCTTCTTCTTTTTCTACGTCTGTCCTGCCGTATCCTCTTCTGAGTCTTTCTCTGGAACGTCTTCAAATGAGTGTTGCATCTTGCAGATTCTTTCGCGTCTCTCTTTGAATGTGAGTTACGGCCTACGACGACCGCACATACGCGGAGCTAAGAGGTGAGCATCTGTGAGCACGCGTTCCCGGCGGAAAGGAAAGAACGCCGCTGCAGGAAAAAGGGGGGTGGGGCCAGTGTGAGCGCGACTGAAAGAGTGAGCTGGGTGAGCAGGCGGCGGAGATAGCAGAAGACACACGCACAGACCGTGATGGCGTCGCTTTGGAAAGAGATAAGAGGAGGCAGCAAGAAGGTTCCGATGACTCTGAGTGAAGTCTGCATTCTCTCTTGTCGTCTTTGTCGTACACGCTAAGCAGTGAGCGCCCCATTCGGAAATACCAAGAAAATATCTTCCGTGAACACTCCGAAGCGGATCTTGGTCTCCCTGGGTTTGTATTAAATCTGTCGTGCGCACAATCAAATCCAGAATCTGTATGCTGACAAGACCATATTGAGCAGCTACCGGCCAACAAGGTGCCAGCGTGGTCCGTGCCCTTTCTATACTGAATGATCAAGCTACTACAAGTAGTCAGTCAACACGCCCACACCCCTTCGAGATCATCGCAGTCACAAGAGATGCAAAGGCAGCGAAAGCTAAAGCACTGGCTAGCTTGCCAGGTGTAGTGCTGCTTGAATCCGACTACGTACCGAAAGAGATATTCCTCAAGGCAAAGTCTATAGGTTCGCAAGGTTCAGTGTACGGTGCTTTCAGTGTCCAACGAAATAGTGAAGAAGTGAGGATTGGCAAGAGTATGGCAGATGAAGCAAGCTTGGCGGGAGTAAGTCACTATATCTACTCGAGTGTCAACTTTGGCAACTTACCGGGAAAGAAGTCTGGTGAGAAAAGGCCTCAAGGGATGATGATCAAACAGAATTCGTCAAAGCATCCACTGAACCCGGCTTCTCGTTATCGCGCACAATTCCGCAGATATACCTCACTTTGAGACAAAACGAGAGATTGAAGAATACATCGCGGCCGAGCATCCCAGCCTTGCCACGAACGTGCTTCGACCGGTTGCGTTCATGGACAACTTCAACAATGGCAATGGTTTTCCAGGCCACCTTTTACAACACCGTCTTCACTTCGAGCCTTCGTCAGCCGCTGCAATTGATCGCGTGCAGTGATATCGGTCATTATGCTGCCCTGGCATTTGCAGGCGGACATGAGAAGTACGGAGGTACATCGATGGATCTGGCTGGCGACTGTCTTGACATTGACTCCATCAAAAGAGTCTATGAAGAGGTAAAAGGTCGACCGTTGCCGACTACCTACAGTCCCTTCGGATGGGCCGTTACCAACCTTGTCAAGGAAATGCGAACAATGTTTGCTTTCTTCAACGCGAAGGAGGACGGTGGCTTCAATGCTGATGTTGCGTCCCTTCGTGCATCATATCCTGGCCTCAAAACATTCAGGGACTTTGTCAAAGAAGATCTGTCCACACGAGACTCAACGTAGTAAATTTTAAAGGTGCTCTTGTAGAAACGGAGGGCACCGGAAAGACCAAGAAGCGGATCTTGTGCGGATGAATCGTACTCGCTATCTGAATGGCAGACTACACGATCAAGTCTGTCTCGGTCGCCAACTTACTGTTTTTAGAACAAGTCTTCTGCAGCGCCTGAGGCTGGCTTTGCTATCAACATGTAAACGAGATAAATGGTCCGGCGATCGAGCTGAAATATTAATAGGTGCAAGAATGGGCATAATGACAGGTAAAGAGAGAATGCGTCTCGATGCGATACGGCTACCAAGGACGCTTTCAAGTAAACATCTAGCACCCTTCAGCTCATGGTCGGCATGTTCACTGAAGCCCGCGAAGCGCCTGCATCGGCACTTCGCCATAGACTGAGGAAAGGGGGGGGGGGAGAGGTGGAGAGACATTCGATCAGCAAATTAAGCGAGACGAGATCGGGGCCGCACGGTTAGTGTACACACCTTGTGATTGTCTTGCTCTGGGTGTAGAAGTTGAGGGCTGCCTTGCCGTAGAAGCCATGATCACCCAAGACAGAGCCTTTGTTTCCACTCCAGGCAAACATGGGCAAAGGAACAGGGACCGGTACATTGATACCAATTTGACCAACGTTGACGTCCTTTTCAAACTTACGGGCGGTAGCTCCACTGTTCGTGAAGATAGCACTGCCGTTTCCATAGTAGTTCTTATTGATTATGTCAGTTGCCTCTTCCAATGAATCTGCCTTGACGATAACAAGAGTTGGTCCAAAGATCTCTTCATCGTACGCCTTCATACCAGGAGCCGCTTCCACGATCGAGGGCCCCACGAAGTTGCCCAGGGGGTAGTCGGCGCATCTGTACTTTCGTCCGTCCAACAGTATCTTACCTCCTTCCTTTTCGACACTACCGGTCAGCGAGATGACTCTTTCACGAGCAGCTGGTGAGATCAGGGGGC
Organism: Exobasidium rhododendri; assembly: GCA_026210745.1. NCBI lineage: Eukaryota > Fungi > Basidiomycota > Exobasidiomycetes > Exobasidiales > Exobasidiaceae > Exobasidium > Exobasidium rhododendri. Next base: position 2,069,796 of record CP110631.1, read on the forward strand.
CGCTGAGAGGGGGGGGGGGTTTACAAAAAAAATGAATGTGAGACTTTGAAGTTCACAATCTCAATGATACAGACTCACAGATCAGAGTCCTTCTCGAAACCGCCAGTGACTTTGAGCTTCTTGGCTCTCTCCACCATTTCTGGGATCCAATTCTGTGCCTCTCCTACAGCCACCACTACACTCAAGGCCATGCATCGTTGGCCAGCGGCTCCAAATGCAGCACCAGCAATACTGTTGAGTGCGTGCTCTTTGTTAGCATCAGGCATGAGAACACAATGGTTCTTAGCACCCAAGTTGGCTTGGACTCGCTTTCCATTCTTTGTGCCTCGGTGATAGATGTGTGCACCTGCTTTGTCAGAGCCAACAAAGGTGATAGCCTTGATACGTGGGTCGTCACAGATTGCGTTCACCGTGTCGACCGTCCCATTGACGACATTCAGAACACCCTTAGGCAGACCAGCTCTTTCACATAGTTCCGCTATGATCATAGCAGCTCCTGGATCTCTTTCTGACGGCTTCAGAATCAACGTGTTACCAGTCACAGTTGCCATGGGAATAGACCAAAGTGGAATCATAGCTGGAAAGTTGAACGGCGCAATCGAAGCGGTGACACCGTGAGGAACTTTGCGCACATAAGTGTCCATATCCTTCGAGACTTCCATTCGATCTTCGAGCAGCGTCGAAGTGATTCCACAGGCAGACTCGACGACTTGAAGACCACGCAATACGTCACCCTTTGCATCGGGGAATGTCTTTCCTTGCTCTAGTGTGATGCTGTTGGCGATGTCGTCCATGTGATCTCGAATAAGGGCTTGAAGCTTTAGCATGACTGCCTGTCTACCCAGCAAGCTTGTATCTCTCCAATCTGGAAAAGCTGCTTCTGCATTCGCTACGGCTGCATCAAATTCTTCCATCGTCGTATCGGGTACTCTCGTCAGCACTGTTTGAGTGGCAGGGTCGAGAACATCCACCCAACGACTAGTTTTGGAATCGACAAATTGTCCATTGACGTAGTTTTTCGTCGTTCCACCCATCGTGCTTGTGCCTCTCCACTTTGACTCGACATCCTTCGCCCTCTCGAAAGCAAGTGAGCCAAGAGAGGAAGAAGCCGTGCCCTGACTCGCTGATGTCTTCGTCGCAGGCTGAGCTGACAATAGTCGACTCGTGTGTAGACATCTACGACAAGACGCCAAGGCACTCTTGTGTGAGAGAACGCTGGCAGATCGACGAGCAATCATTGTCCACAAGCGGTGATAATGGTGCAGCAAGGAACGGAGCGCAGACAGAGACCGGGTCACAGAAGCAGGTCAAAAGTGTGGAGAAGACACACCCACACACACACGATCAGGCGTGTAGCTGAATCTGCACCGGATCCCGGACGCTAGTGGGCATAGCAATTTTCCGCCCCCCCCCTTTTTAGGACCTCCCTCCTCGACCTTCTCAAAGGCCGCACGCGCTTGGGCCACTCACTGCGTTCCTGCCTTTGCCTTTTCCTCTTTTACGACTTCGATCTGAACCATGATGACGACGGCAGAGGAGCAGACCTCCTGAATACGTGTGCTATCAATGTCACTTCCGTCGGGCGTCGATCGAGACTCTATCATCGATGCATTCAATGCGAGTGCTGCCATCCAATCGAGGGCAACGGTAATTCTGCAGCTCTCTCAGGTGAAGGACGATGTCGTTGTCTCGCTTTTCCTGCCGAAAGTGAATCAGCTGTTGGCTACTCAAACAGGATCCGACCCGGGTTATTTTGCAGCTCTTCGATTCTTGTCCTCGCTGTTCGCAATTAAGCCTCTAGCAGCACATGCTATACTCTTTGATTCGGGTAGTATCGTCAAAATACTCGCTCGAGCAGCAAATTCACCTGGACAAGACTACACACTTGCGTTCATCACCTCTGAGATGTTGTGTGCGGCCGCCAATCACTCAGAATGTAGACGTTGGATACTCTCAAGCTCGATAGGTGATGGTGAGAAGGATAGCAAGATCGTAGAGATTGATGATGCGTCCGGAGAAGAGACCGCTACGATGCATTGGCTTCTGTTATTTGTAGAGAAGGCAAATCTCGAAAATGCAAGTCATGGCTCCATGCTATCCAAGGTGGCTTTGCTATCATCGCTGACTCTGCATAAGATACGCAAGGGAAGTAAAGGAAAAGACAGAGATCATCAGGTTGGCGTCTCCGCGACACAAAGTGAAGACGCTGATGATGTTGAGAGGAGGGAATTGGAGAAAAGAAAGCAAGAGGACGAACTCCTTTATAAGCTTAGTGTAGAACACCTGCTTCACGACGAGGGAAAGCAAGCAACATTTCTCGATGAAAGTTCAAACAAGTGGAGCATGGGGAAGAGCACGAAGGAGGAGCTCGCAAGAGTGTGTCGACTATCAAGTGTAGAGAGCCTCACGTATCTGTCTCTCGAAACGAGGACTCGGGACGCCATAGCTGCAAATCGAGAACTACTCACAGAACTGTGCCGTCTAGGGATCGATTCGAGCGGTGGTTCAGAGCAACATGCAAGAACTCTTTTTCCACAGAAAGGTGGCAGTGCTGACGGTGACATACAAAGAACCAGCACGTATGATCTAGTCAACGCGATGTCGGATCTCCACGTACAGAGTCAAAAAGACAATGCCTTGCAGTATGGGCTTGCATCAGTGCTCGCAAACGTAATGGCATATCCTCTCCTCCTCTCTGCCGAAGAAAAGCAGATGGGAAAACTCAAGCGTATGGCAAACGCAAAAGAAAAGGTGAAGGGAGCAAATGGTGAAGATGAGGTCGGAGATAGTAGGATGACGGTAGAAGCTATTGAAAACAGGATCACGGAAGTTATTGCAGCGGGCGGTGTCTTAACCTTAGTGTCCATTGCATTGGCGACGGCGAAAGAGAGCAGAGTGAACGCTAGCATGGCCATACGAGAAACTGTCTCCAAGGCTTTCCTTTCTATGACCACGCGACAGGACAAGCTACAGCGAGGAAAGATCATCCAATCCGGTGGTGCCAGAGCGGTTCTGAGTCTGTCAAATCATTGGATAGCCGACTCACTCCGCGACAAAGAAGGCCGAAGCAGACCCCTTTTCGCTCCCATGCAGGCACTCTCTCACCTGCTCATCACCGAGAATCCTACGTTGGTGTACAAGGATACGGCAGAGTGTATACCCTCGCTCGTGTATCTGTACCTACACACGGCGTCTTCACAGCTGCAAAGATTCGAAGCTGCATTGGCTCTGACTAACGTGGCGTCGCTATCAGAGTCACTGACAAGCGGAGTCGTTTCATGCGGCTTTCCGAAAAGGGTGATTGGCGGCATCAGCGCTTCGAATCTAGCTTCTGATGCGAGAACAAAGCAGGAGGATGGTGAAAGCAAAGTGAGGATCGAAGGGGTCTTGCACGAGAGGATATTCCTGGAGGAAAATGAGATGAATCGTCGATCATCGCTGGAGTTACTTTGCAATTTGTTAGTCGATCATAGTATCTTCAGGCAGTGGAGCGGTGAGCAGGAAGATGAGGAGGACGAGATGAGCAGCAAGAATGCCGAAGTCAGTGTAGTCTCAGGTGAAAGGATAGCAATAGATGAGCAGAAAGGCAGAGTAATGAAGAACCTAACTTTCTTAGTTACTCTCTGCTCACCGATGGGATTCGATGGTAGTTCAGGCGAAAGTGGTCTCAAGCAACGCCTAGCAGCAAGTGGTGCAGTGGCCACCCTTGCAAGTTCTCCTTCGACCTGTGCTAGACTCTTGGCACTAGAGGAACGGAAATTGCGTCTCATCAGTAACTTAGTTGGTCAGGCTGCGTCAGAGTCGCACGACACACAAAGCAGCGACGAGGTAGAAGCACGTCTGCACATGGAGGACATCTCAGAAGATCCAATCGGTGATCGTCATGCTTCGCTGCAGCTCGCTCTCCGCGGCTTGACATGCTTGGACTGTATGATACAGTACATAGGCTGGTTACAGGGTCCCGGGTCCCGTGATATCACTGTCTACAAACAGAAACTTGTGGAGGCAGAGTGCATTGACTCTATCAAGAATCTAGCCCTGTCTCTCACCAAGTCAAGCAAAGGCATGCTCCCGCACCCGGCGATACAATCGCTGCAGGAACAGGTCGCTCAGCAGTCTTTCAACTCGCTACGAGCGTGCAAAGCCCTTCATCTCGTCTGAAGATCATCTCCAACTTCCCCGACCGCATGTGTACATTTGACCCATCTAATACAAATGAATGAGGAAACGTAGAACAATTACATGGCAGATTTGCGTAGACTACGATCGAATACGCCCATGTTGCCTCCACTCTCTACCAACTTGGTCATGAAGTATTCGTCACTAGAGGCGTGCCACAATTGCCCTTCCTCCTTTGCAACCTCGAACAGGGAGATGGCTTCTGATTTCGTCAATTCCAACTCAAAGTCCACCTTTTCAAATTCGCAGTCTTGAATGAGGGCGTGCATGATCGGATCAAGCTTCTTGTAAGGATCAACGTTTTCCAGTTCGAGCGCAGATTTCAGCTCATCCGAAATCGGCCACTCTTTGTGTTGAAGACTGTATGCTGTCAACACCTTGCCCTTCTGTACTCCCCCAAAGCTACCGGGCCCACTTTTGCGAAGACATGACTGCAGTAATCGAGGCACTGCAAGCTCATAACTCTTCAATTGCCTGTAGTCTGCGTCTCGGTAGGTAGTCGTCGAGAAGAGTGCCTGCGCTCCATCAATCGCCACCAAGACGGGAACGTCATTTTGCTGAATCAATCTTTTAAGTACTATCTCTAGGATCTGTTGCGTAGCGGTAGGGGAGGCAGTGTTCTTGAGTCCTTCTCTGGCCACTAGAGTAACATTGGTATTTGCTTCGATGGTGAGTCCTCTATCTAGCTTGACAGCTTCCCCCCCGATTGTCAATTTGGACAAGCTTGTCTCATTGATAGATAGCAGACGCTCTAGTATTCCTCGTGCAATATCGGGCTGTAGATATGTTTGAAGTACCTCGCTGTAGACATAAGGTGATGAACTGTCGACTAGATTGATCGTTCGCGGAATGTAGATGACGATCCATGATGATTCCAGAGCATAAGAGAATGACTGAAGAAGAAGGGTGGATAGCCCCGACCCGGTCGGCCCCAGCAGTAGTGTGTTGGGCGATGATGAGGAGGAGGCGGCCGATTTATCCAGAATGTCGAACAGTCTCAACGAAGATGGGCGAAGAACACTGCGGGGCCGGGGTACTGACGCAAACTGTGCAGTAAGACGCAAGGACGAGGTGAGAATAATCAAGAGCGTTGATCACAGAGAGACTTACCTGCCTAGCCATTTCCCTCGTCAGACCAAAGCCTTGAATTCTTGTAGCATCCAACGTCCTCTTCGTCCACGCCATTGGCTGGTATAATTTTGCACTGCTTGCACTTTCCGGCATAAACTCCTGCAATTGTGACATCTTCCTGGCTGGTTCAAAGAAGGGATTGGTCCGTGAGACAGCAGAGGAGGCCTGAGGCGAGGGAGAGGAAGATACACCCTCAAGGAATTAGCAAAGCAATGCGGACTGAGACCTCCATCCTCTCCTCATTTAGCTCACATCTCCACCACCCGCTCGTTTTTTCGATGATCGAGGCCCGCTGCTGGTAGGTCCCTTTCTGACAGGAGTCTTCCTCTTCACTTGCACTGAGAGAGGAGGGTCACGTTAGTCTGCAATGGGGCACAGCGACATACCCTAACAAGTGCCCACAACTCACCTTTGGCTCCTTTCTTCACCGCTGCTACAGCTACACTAGTCGTGAATGAGGCACATAGTGTTTGTAGCGTGACAGCACGCAAAGTACTGCGAGGTCCACTGCCTCGAAGACAAGGTAAGGACATTTCTTGTCTGCAGTGAGCGATGGAGACTGTGAATCAGAACAGGGTAAAAAGATGGTGATCGGGGAGCAGGTAATTGCGAGAAGGAATGAAAGACTCGAGAAATCCACGTGTAGGATTGGGACCTCCTCCTCCACGACCGGAACAGTCGCACATCTGCTACTGGTCCTGTGGACGCAATCCTTATCCCTCTTTGGGCCTTTCACACAGAAGCAGCGCAGTTCGTTCTCTCGTCATGTTTCGCAGGACGCTGATACGACACGCACAGGAAGCGAGGAAGCCGATGATTCGCTTCCCTGATCGGAAACAGACAGCACATAGTGCGTGGAACCTAGCAGCAGTCAGCAAAGTCAAATCTTTATCACTGAATCGCTTCTTCTCTTCTACCTCTCTTTCTCTTTTAGAACAAGAAGAGCAACATCCTCATCCTGAAGCGCCAAAGCAAGTGGTGGAAAATTTCGGCCACTTCAAAGAGGTCTTTGACTCAGGGCCTCACTTTCATCCGGAGAAATTGGAAGCTTCTTCTTCTTCTTCTTCTTCCTCCCCCTCCTCGTCTTCATCATCAGCACCTTCCGCAGGGAAAGGAGGAGGTGAAATCTTCGAAGACCTACATGAATTGCCACAGCGATTCTGGCAGACACCGAGCCTCGTCATGGGGCAGATCGAAATGGATGCGATCGACGTGAGTGTGTTCGGACAAGGCGGAGAAAACAGCTGTCAATGCTGAACGTTGCCCCTTTCGTCTTTCCTCAGAGTGGTGGTGCTACATTGACCTAGAGATAGCTACTGTCTTCATTACAATACTACAACATCGATAATACAACTATATAATACATGACTGAGAATCAACCCGGAAGGAACAGAGTGCGTTTAATCAATCATCCCAACGCTCCCTATAGCGATGAATGCGATCCGGTTGTGTAGCCTCCGTCTCCAAGCGGGCGCACCGGGTCGAAAATCTCGGGTAGTAAGAGTCCACGACGGCTTCAATGTCCTCCGTCTTGATGACTTGTCCTTTGGCGTCCTTCTTGTTTAGTGCTTTGTACGAAGGCAACTTGACCATGTCGCTCACAACTCGAAATTCCCAGTGATGCAGCTTCGACTTGATGCTGGCGTGCTTTCCGCATGATTCGCCCAGGTAGAAAGTGAACGTCTTTTCTCCCCTTTCGTTCTTGCCCTCCTCTTTAATGTCCTCGGCGTCACTCGATAATTCGCTGCTAGAATACGCCGAGTCTATGACGAACGTCTCGGGGTCATAAAAGTGACCCCAACAGGTGTAGGCAAATTCGCACTTCTGTGTGCTTCGATGGCAGGCAGCGCATCCAATGTGTTGCTTCCTCTCCACGCTCGTCATGGTCCGTCTCTCGAATTTGGGATAGTGCTTGAGGTACCAGGTGAACTGGCGTCGATTCGATTGCGACGTAAGACTGTCGTACTGCGACTTGAATTTTGCCTGCAGATTCGTTCGAACGGCCTCCAGTCGTGCCAGACGCTCGTCGCCGACATCCAGCTCTACAAGCGTAACAATGATGGACCGGATGTACTCTTGAAGACGATCACGTCGATCCAGCGAGCGAACATCAGACAGGTAATCTTTGCTGACCAGGGACGGAGGGGAAAGGGACCTCTTTCGCTTCGAGATGATCTTTTCTCCTTTCCGAATGATCTTTCCGATCGGCTTTCTTGCCACCCTGTCCGGAACAATGAAGTTCGACCTCTTCGGCTCCGAGCTGTCATCACTGTCATCGTCACTCGAAGAAGATGACGACGACGACGCCGAGGCTGCGTCGCTGGAAGATGCCTCGCCCTGCCTCTTTCGCTCATTCCGTAGTCTCTGTCGGCGCAGACGAGCGATCTCCTTTGCTCGCTTGGCTTCGTGCTTCTTCTGAGACGTCGAACGAGCAAAGGCATCGACGTTGAGGTTTTGTGCCAAGTCGTCGTCATCAGAAGACTCTTCCCGGCTGCGTGCTTGCTCTTTCCTCTTTGCTTTCTTATCCGACTTTGCCCTAGGTTTCCCTCCTTTTGCTTTCGGACTACTCTTCTTGTCTTTCCGCATGATGAGCCGGGTATCTCGTTGATTTCCTTTGTCAACCTGCGCAGAAGAAGAGCCGACTTCTGGCTCTGGCCCTTGCTGCGACGTCGATTTCTCCTCTTCCACGATGCTCGACACCTTGTTTGGCCGTACTTGCTGACGGTCAACGTCCACCTCACTATTGTGATGAAGTCTCTTCAAGCTCTCTTGCCTTTGCTTTACCTGGAGTAGGTGCCCTTTGGCTCTGTCAACCCGGCCGTCTTCTTCGTCGCTACCCAGGAATAGAGAGGAGGTACTGGCCTCTGCAGCTCTTGGACGGCACCCACTTTCAGAGTGTGTACTCTTCGTCCCGACGTCAGTTCTCTCTTCCGGATCATGCGATAGAGCTGTCTCGGGGTGATAATTTGATCGCCTCACAGTCAAAGGGTGCTCGGGAAGTTTGAGCTTCGAGCGTGCAGGCGATTGTGCCATAGTATCCTTTGCTTCCTCGTTTGCTAGTGGAGAGGTAGAGGAAATTTCGGGAGGATGATCTGCCGTTGGAAACCCTACATGAGCCGTCTGCAAAACTACGGCGGAGTTGTGTCGTCCTTCATCTGGTCGCACGCTATCGGCAGTCGAAGGCCCCGACTCTTTTACTCGGTCCGCCTCATCAGAGTCTTCGATGTCAATCTCGACCGAGTCCTGCGTTGGTCTCTGGTCCTCCTCTTCTTCCTCCTCCATCTCCTTCTCGCCCTCCTCCTCGACTCCGACTCCTTTCCGTTCCCCTCCCTTCGCGATCATGTCATGCTCCTTGTTGATTATTGCCTTCACAGGAGCCTCACGTCTCATGTCTAAAGCGGTCTGAACTTCCTCTTCCTCCGCCTCTTCCTCACGAGTATTCTGATCGAGTTCTGCTTGACCTGATGCCTTCACCTGCGATACTCAGCACATCGACGTCAGCTCCTCCCGGATTAAACTCGACTGTTCTTGGCAGTGACACCGTGACTCTAACTCACCAGTCTTGCACTCAGCGCCGGTACTTCTACCCACACATTCGAGTCCTCTTGATGAGCCGCTTGACCAACGTGGTCGTAGCCATAATCACGCACAAAGCTTTCTTCCAGTCTGCAGTCTTCAAGTCTTTCTCCCACACCTCTTCTCAAAGCTGATTTGACGCTCGCTGCTCCCCGCTTTGAAGGCCTTGTCCGGGGAGCTAAGGTGGACGAAGTATACCGTTCCGGTGCGAGGCGAGCTCTGCTGGGACGTTGAGAGGTGGAAGCCTCAACGTCTTCGGTCCTGACAACTTTGCCCTGTGTCCTTGCCCTTTGAGGTGGCATATATGATGCGAAAGAGTCGTCACCACAGACTTTTGCGGACGGGGGGGGCGTCTATGGTATCGACTGCAGCCACCAAGTGAATGATTGCGCTACCAAAGAGAAGCACGCATTTATCCTATATTATTGAGGAGAAGTTCCCAAAGATCAAGATTAGTTTTTAGTGATTGCGCGGTATAACTCGAGATGCGAATATAAGTGAATGGAACGCTAAAATCGGCTGTGACTTGCAAGGCCACATTCGGGCGCACATGGCCCTCCTAGAGAATTTATCCAGCTCAAAGGGCTTACTAGAGCAGTAGTGTCCTTTTGTGTACCTTTCTGTCGGAGTTACGAGGAAGAGGAAGAAGCAGCAAGGGTGTCAGTGACTCGCGAACAGCAGCAGCAGCAGCAGCAAGAGCGGTGATTCTAATCGAAGACCAGCCTTTCATCCCTTTCTGTGCCTCCAGTTCCCGCTCTCCTTCACCTTCCCTTTTCCTCTTCCTCCCCACACCTTCCTCTTTCGTCAACTGCTTACTTCTCGTCCTTCTCCACCGAGACAACTAGGCTTCCATTTTGCGATCCGTTTGGGCAAATTGGCTGGCGAGCGAAGGGACCGCCAATTAAGACCAAAAGTCCCACCATGGCCGAGCCAGCGCAGAAAGTCATACCTGGAGCGCCGTCAACGATCAGTGCAAAGTCTGCCAGTAAAAAGAAGAAGCAGCCACAGCAGCAAAAGCAGGGAAACACAAACGGGGCTCAAACTTCTCCAAAAGATGCCGTTTCTCAAGCTGCTACCGCTGCAACGCTGATGGAAAAGGCACCCAGCAAGGACAAAGTCGACGAGAGCGTCAAAATTCAGGCAAAGGATTTGGCTGAAGAAGCAGAAAGACATGGAGCTATCGCAGCAGCTGAAATCGTCAAAGAAAAAGAGAGCGAAAAAGCTGGTTCTTCGGCTGAAAGAGAGAGCAAAAGCGCTCTACTAACAATCCTCGCAAAACGAGTCAAGATCCTTTCCAAGAAGCTGCAACGAGCAGTGACGTATGAGGCACTGGAAGAGGAAAGGTTGAACACAGACATGAAGAGAATCATTGCGTCCAAGCCTGCGTTGGAAGCCAGTGTGGCCGAATTGACTGAAGCAGCAAAGGCGGTGGAGGTGAGTTGCGTACAGTTCGAATGTATCTCTCCGGTAATGCTTGACTGAAATCCACATATTGCGTCCAGATCGCCGAACAGGAAGCAAGCAAGAATGCGTCTCACCAATCGAGATTGGCAGTAGAAGCAGCAAAGAATGCCTTGATTACCGAACATGAAAAGAGGATCGCAACTTTGTGTCAATTTCTACATCTCTACTCGCTCACGCAACCATCTGTGATACCGACCTTTGCACCTATCTCACTGCCAGCTGTACTGGAGCAAGCTACTTCCCAAGAGGTAGGAGCAATTGCCAAGCTATACGCGGACTTGTCTTCCAATACCGAGGTGGTGTCGCAAGACGTGAAGAGTACCTTGATTGAAAAGCTGGCTTCTGGTAGCGAAGATGACGTTGTGAAAGGGGTAACCTTCCAGCACATCAACGCAATGCTCGAAGGTCTTAGTTCACCTTCTGTACTAGTACAACCGGGTCAAGACCGAGATGTAAAAGTGGAAGCTGAGACGCAGGCAGTGCACGCAAATGGAAGTATTGAATTCCTCCAGAGTTCCGAAATTGACGATGCAACAGAGGCTAGCAATGCTTTGGAAGCAATTGAAGATGTCAAGCAAGCAGAGCCGGAAGGAGGTGCAGCAGACGGTATTCCCAGCTCGGAACTGAAGGGAGGAGCTAGTGTCAAGGGTGTGGAGAGCGGGAAAGGGTCTATTCTAGGACAGGAGGCTGGTGGTCAATCACAGTTGCAAGGTGAGCACGACGGGAGTGCAAAGGCGCAAGTAGAGGAGCCTATCCAGACGACGGAGATTACAAATGCAACTGGGAGCGTTGAAGCCGACGACAAAGCTGCGAAAGTGAGTGAAGGACGGTGTTCTCAAAGAAGGTAAATTTTGCCTTATAGCTAAAGAGATGTCCTATCCCTTCCCTCCTAGAAGGCCGACGAACTATTCCAATCTGGGCCGAAGGTGATTGATTGGGCAAACGATGATGACGACTGGGGTGACATGATGATGCAACCGACTTCAAGCGCAAAAGCACCGACTGATGCGGTTATCGCTGCGCCTGTGAACACGACTTCGAATGGCAGCACTTTGAATCCTGCGGAAAAAGGGGGTGCGACGAATACCCCTGGGAAAAAGGCGAGTCACACGAACGGATCGAACGGGAAAATGAACGGTGACGTTCAGAAGGGCCAACCGGCTCACCACCAACGAGAGCGATCCAGCGGCCAACAACGTATCGCTACCCAACAACAGCAACAAAAACCACAACAAGAGACGGCCGCAGTGAAAGGCGCTGGAGAGGTCGATGAGGATGGATTCGAGACAGTGGCGAGCAGCAAGCGAACCAAGATGTTGCAACAACAGCAGCAGCAATATGCAGGTAGGGGCAACAATCGCGGTGGACGAGGCGGTGGTGGTGGTGGAGGAGGAGGATCGAGCAGGACGGGTCGTGGCGGCTTCCTTCACGATGGCGGCAATAAAAGTCATGGAGGTGGTAATGGCGGCGGGAAGAGTGGCGGTGGTCAAGCGAGAGGTGGCGGCTTGCTGAGTGATGGTCGTGGCCGAGGTGAGCATGGTTCGAGGCGACGACGCGATGGCCTTGTTGTGCAGAGAAGCTCATCAATCTTCCCTCTTGCCTTTCTACTCATCTTCTCAGGCAAGAGCCGCGCTGGACGTTTAGATCAGGCCAGTGAGGTCTAAGGGGGCGTTCGTTTTCCATGGAGTGCTTTGGTGCCCCCTCCCCGGCAGGACCGACTGTTCCTGTGCTCCAGGCCGTCAAGAAAAAGACAAGAAAGGGTAGTGGTACAGTGATACAGATTTCGGTGTGTACAAGTACAGTGCAGTCAAAGCGTAGTAGTCTGGGCAGAGAGGTAGCTTGCCAGGACCGTCTTAGATATATATTGGCAAAGTTCCCCCGCTTCCTCTTCATCGAGTCGGCAAATGTAAGACATCCTCGTCATCCCCGTCTACTTCATTTACCGCTGCTCGTGCAATCTGATGGTTCCACTCTTTGGCGAAGATTGCAATATTGTTCCCTTCTGCCGCTCCGACCACATCACTGGGAATCATATTGCGACCATAGGTGGGGAAAGATTGAGTCGTCTGCGCTCGTGAAGTGATCGTTCGAAGTCTTGGAAGTGGGACTTTGGGAGGCTTTGCTGTTCGCGGCGCTTGTCCACTCGGTCGAATGAGGATGGGCTCTCTTCCATCGGTAAAGATGCGCATGATCGTTTCTTCTTCTTCGTCATCGGATTCGTCTTCATCCTCGTCATCCTCGTCTTCATCATCTAGGCCGTCGTCGGAGCAATTCTCTTCACCCGACCATCTCTCCGCAATCTTTTCTATCTCTGACCACGTCCATAGCAATGCATCGGTGCGTTCCAAATACGGATTCACGTCCATCAGGAAGACTTTGCTCATGTCTCTACTGATGTATGCGTCCCAGACAAAGTCATTGATCGGGAAAGGCGTTCGCCGTCTGTCCGATGGCGCCTCTGATGATGTCCCTCCTCCTCTCAACTGTGGTGACAAGTTGTCCAAAAAGAAGATGCGCAATAGCTTCCTCACTTTCAGTCGGAAAGAATGGTCTTGCAAGTGATCAAAGTAGGTTCCTGTGTCCCTTTGACTGATGCAGATCAGACTCCCAGCTCGAACAAAGCATCGAAACTCATGCGAGGTAGGAATCGTAAAGAACTTCTTCAATACAAGAACAGGTCGAATGGATGTCGAATGAGGAGGAATGTTCTCGGCTGCCCTTCCATCGTCGTCTGACAATTTCATCACCTCAAGCTCACGGAGTTGAGTGATGTCTTTCGACACAAAATCCGAAGATTTGAGAAGCAGATATATATCCGAAGGGGTAGTGCAACGTAGAGTAGATCCCGGCACAATCCACGCAGCATCCTGTCGAGGAAGGAAAGGAAGGAGAGAAAAGGTAAATTAGACTCCAAACGTATCCCCTGATGAATACCAAACGAAGAGAAACACTTACTGAGGGAGCGCTCCAATCTAGCTTGGGAAATACAGCTCCTTCGTAGGTGGATATGATCTGCCTGATACGTTCATTCAGTGGAGCAAAATCTCGTGGCTTGAGTGTTCCTCCCTCCTCTTCCTCCTCCTCCTCCTCCTCCTCGTCGTCGTCATGGTCTGATTTTTGGTCTTCATTGTCGTCATCGCTATCTCTCGGCAGGATCAGTCCATCTTCTTCCAGCCACTCGACAAAGTCAGGCTGTAGGGTGAGTAGATCTATTACTGTCGCTTTCGGAGAAAATCGTCGGTACAAGGAAAACCAATGGGGAAATCGAGTGTGATAAAATGCCAATTGGGGTGATGTGATGACAGGAAGCGTCGCCGATGTGGGCATGCTGGGCATGGCGCTTCAGTAGTGGTCAGGTCCCATGTATCGCGTTCTTCCTGCCAACTTTAGCATTGGTTGAGAAGCTCGACCCCTTCCACTGTACAGCGTCCCTAAATGGCAGTGTATACAGGACTGGTAATGGGTCCATCGGCGCGTGGCGACATTGTTTGATCCAATGACAAAGTGGAGAGAGTCCTTCCGACTGGATCTGCCACGAAGCGAGCAGTCACTTTATCACACACATTGTCTCGCATCAATACAGCCCTAGAGGGATCGCTACAAGATACTGATACTCTTCTATCTACTGCAATCGTCCAGACTCGTCTCGACACTATAGACTTCGACCATCGTCTTTCTGGCCCTGCGCTGAGAGTCACACGATGTATGGAGGAGGTGGTGGCCAATGGCCCGGCCAAAATCAGCAGGGCTACATGCAACCCCAGCAGACTGGCTACATGGGAATGCAACAACAGCGACCGATGATGACTGGCATGCCCCAACAGCAGCAGCAGCAATCACAGCAGGGCAATTTTGGTCCTCAACAGACTGGTATGGGCATGGGAATGGGTGGCCTCGGGATGGGCATGCAACCACAAGCCACCGGCATTGGTGGTAGTGGTATGAACATGAATCTAGGGATGGGATTGAATGCTGGCTTGGGTGGTATGAGACAACCGTCATACGGTCAGCCTGGAGGTATCATGGGCGCCAATCAACAAAGATTTCTCTCACCAAATTCTGGAATGATGCAATCCCAACCGACAGGCATGATGCAACCACAGCAGCCAACAGGGATGATGCAGCCACAGCAAACTGGAATGATGCAATCGACCCCTCCTAGACCTCCAATGGGCTTGCGTCCTCAAGCTACAGGGTATGCAGGAGGGCAGATGCAGATGCAACAGACTGGACTTATGCCACAAATGACAGGTATGCCAATGGATCCTCGCATGCAGCTCATGTCGATGCAATTCTTGCCGGCAGCTCAACCATTTTCCGGTGCTCCCATGGCTGGCAATATGAACTTCAACAATGCTAGTATGCAACCTGCTTCCTTTCAATCGTCCATTCAGAACTTATCACAACAGCAACAAGGCTCAAAAGAGCCAAAGATTCCATGGGCATTATCAAAGGAAGAGCGCAAGTCGTACGATTCCATCTTCCGAGCATGGGATCAAAAGGGGACTGGATTTGTATCTGGAGATGTTGCTAGAGAAGTCTTTGGTCAGAGTGGTCTGGACCGTGATCGACTCATGCAGGTTTGGCACCTCAGCGACACGGAAAATCGAGGAAAGCTAAATCTAGCAGAATTCCACGTCGCTATGGGTCTCATTTACCGAGGTAAGCAATGCAACAGTGTTCACTATTAGCAATCGGGAAGCAACACTGACTCTGACTTTTTGCTACTTGCCATGCGCTCCAGCTCTTAATGGCAATGACTTGCCTGATTTTCTTCCGCCAGAGTTAGTGCCACCCTCTGCGCGAGACTTGTCCGAGTCGGTCGACTTTCTCAAAGACTTGCTGAAACGGGACACCAACGTTCGAAATACGACCGGCCTCAATTTGCCCGAGTCAGGGTCGAATAGCAATGCAGCATATGGCAAATCACGATCGTTCCACGAGAATCCTATTCAGAGGCAAGATGCAGCCGCATATAAGCACAGCGACGTTGAAAGCACGGGCTACAAAAGCAGTAGTAGACATCTAGATCGAAAGACGGTCCGATATGGCGGTGAGAGTGCGTCTGAGGATATCAGCGAGATGAAGAGACAGCTAGCACAGACACAAAAGATGCTCGACTTGCAAGAAGAAAACGATGAAGATGATCGAGAGGTAGAAAAGGAGATGGACGAACTGCGATTCCGCATCAAGAGAGTGCAAGATGACATTGATTACTACAATCGAAGAGGTGGCAGGGATGCAGGGGACAATCGGAGAAAGGCAGAAAGAGAATTGCTTCACCTTATGCACGAACGATTGCCCTTGTTGGAAAAGAGGCTGGAAGAAAAGGATCGGAAGGTGAAAGACAAACGAGCGGGTGAAAGCAAAGATCGTGATCGTCGCAATGAAGGTTTCGAGTCAAGACGTCGATACGATGATGATGACGATAACGATGATAGAAGAGATCATTCTTACTCGTCATCACGCCGGGAAGATGATCGAAGTAGCCGAAGCGAGACTCCTACTCCGAGAGATCGAGAGCGTCAATACACTCCGGATCGCGAGTCAACAGCGGCAGCAGCACCACCACCACCGCCGCCTCCCCCCTCTTCGTCTATCGCAGACACTACACGAGTGCCCCCTCTTCCACCTGCACCGGCGCCTGTTGCTGCCATCTCTGCCCCAGCTCCACCACCTGCTCCATCTTCTGGGCCGCCAAAGAACATGAATCCAGAGGAAAGACAAGCCTGGATTCGATCAGAAGCTCAAAGAAGAATTGCCGAACGGATGCGTGCTCTTGGAGCCGCAGCACCTGCTTCACCTTCCCTTTCGCCTGCTCCTACTGGCGTGCAAGATGGAAGTGTTGAGCAAAGGTTAGCAGCCGATAGAGCGGAAGCACAAGCTAGATCTGCACAAGCTGATTCAGAAGCGTCGGCTCGAGAGGAAGCTAGGCGTGCAAGACTAGAGGAGCAAAAGATCGAGAGACAAAAGGCGGCAGTGACGACGATTAAGTCTGAACTGAAAGAGCAAGAAAAGAGTAAGAGTGCCCCTCCACCTCTGGTGATGCAAGCTGCCAGAGAAGAAGTTAACGAACAGGAAGAGATGTTGCGAAGAAGAGAAGAAGTACTTCAGAGGGAAAAGGTGGAAAGACAAGCCCGATTCAAGAAATTAGAAGAAGAAGAAGAAGAAGCTAAAAGACAAGAAGAGAACTTCAAGCAAAGACAAGGAATGTTTCAAGGCAAAGCTTCGTCGACTGCTCTTCCTACACCAACCCGTAAAGGAAAGGGTGGACCGCCTCCTCCACCACCGAGTCGTTCCAAAGTGGTAGCAGGAGCTGGGGCAGCCGCAGCATCTTCACCTCCAGCAGCCCCCTCTCAAGCTGCTTTACCTATTCCTCCGATTGCAGAGCCACCTGCCGAGACTCTTGCTGCACCTCCAGCCGCTGCCACAGTCAGTGGAAGTCCGAGCACCAACCCATTCCACCGCATTCAACCTAACGGGTCTGCTGCAACGATGTCAGGTACGACGAATCCATTCTTTCGAGGTGGCGATCAAAATACTACGTCTGGATTGCCAGCCCCGCAACGAGCAGCTACACCTGCTACACCTTCGGTAAATTCATCTTTGCCAGTCGCAGCTGCGCCACCTCGATCGGCCCCAAAGGCATCGATGGACGACGATGACTGGGGTGAAGACCACGCCAACGATGACGAAGACGACGATGCAGCAGATGGTCCTGGTTCCACCAATCGAGCTACTAGACAGAACTTAGCTCAAGCTTTATTCAGTGGTCTAGTATCGACCTCTTCTCCCTCCACTCCTCCTCCGCCCACCACGACCAAGTCTACCACGACCAGCGCAGCAAAAGCAGCTTCACCTGCTCCAGTTGCCCCTGCTCCGCCTGCAGCACCACCAGCTACGGCAGCCGCTGTGTCACCCGTCTTCGCAATTGCGCCTTCCACCGGGACGCCAAATCGCGGTGCTTTGATGGGCGCAATTCAAGGAGGTTTGAAGCTACGAAAAGCCAATACTGTCGATAAAAGTGCCCCCGCTGTGTCTGGATCGGTGATTGGGGATGCTAGTGCCCCTGTTCAAAAGTATGTTCCGCCTCCTAGTCCTCCTTCTCCTCCTTCTGCCACTCTTGCGAGAGGAGATGAAGAGGAAGAGGAAGAATCTGCTGCCCGCGCTTCTTCTAATCCCAATCGACAATCTGTTGACTGGGCTAATCAGTTGGCAGCTGAGCAAATGAACGGGACCGCAAAAGCCAGCACTCTTCCGGACGAACCGAGTGTGCGCGAAGCGGAAGAAGATAGCGAGGATGAAAGGGAAGGTCCAGAAGACATTGAAAGCATCAAGGGAGTCTCACATTTTAATGGTCATGTCACGGCTGCTGAAGACATCAACGGAGGAGGCGATGGGCTTGATGAATTCGACCTGACTAAGACGGTTCGAGTAAGAACCTTGTATCCTTACCACAGCCAAAGAATCGAGGATCTTACCTTCTTGGACAGCGTCGTTGTCCTGGCGCATCCAGCAAAAGATGCAAGCAACGATTGGTGGTATGGGACAATGAACAACGGTACCAGGGGAACCTTCCCCAAGTCGTATGTTCAAAGCGTGGAGAATGCAAAGACGGCAAAGGCATTGTATGACTTTGAAGGTTCATCTCCCGAGGAAATGAACTTTGAAGCCGGTCAAAAGTTGCGCATAGTCGATGACGAAGATGAAAATTGGTGGAAAGTCCTCGACGCCGAAGACAAGATCCTCATCGTTCCAGCAACTTATGTGGAAATAATCAGCACAGGTCAGTAGAGAGAAGCGGCAGGCTAGACCTATTTCTTCCCCTTTCTTTCATGATCTCTCTTTCTCTCTCTCCCTTCATCACACCTTCCTTTTTCTATCTCCTCGGCAAGACCTCCCTCTTTCACATAATTTCCTTTCCTTACCTTCTTCCTTTCCGCGGTGGGGGGGTCCTGTGATCTTCGCAGCGTGCGCAGACGAAGCGGGAACGGCGGAATCAGCCAGTCAAAGAGGGAGGACTGGTGCAGAGAATGACACGGATGAATCAGTCTCTTTCATCTGTCTGCCATCTCTGCGCCTGCCAAGAATTCATTTCTTCTTCCTCCCTCTCTTGCTTGCGCTTTCTCGCTTACTCGCTTAGTTTTTGAAGTGCACGCTTGCTAAAATTTCCTCTTCTTTGCCTCCCCTCGCTTCATACCGCTACTCCCGACCATCAAATCCTCATCCATCTTGTAATGCCATTGTCGATGATCCCATACGGATTCTCGCCTTTCGATGCTGTTTACTCCTGAACAATCTGGATCTGTTGCAAATTTTCACCCTCAGTTGTAGCATCGGTAGCAACAGTAGCAGCACAAACGTTGCCATCGTCGACCTCTACTCTTGACGCTTCCTTCAGCAAGACCGAGAGTGCGGGAATGCAACAGAGCACGGTACCTTTGCGTACTACGTTGCCCCTCTCGGCGAGCACAGAAACTTCAAACACACCCACCACGATCACCGCCGACGAGATCGATGAGAGGGAGATCTTGGAAAAGGTCCTCAAGGAGTCTGAACGCGAAGCGAGACTGGATCATGTGGCTAGAGCAAGAGAGTGAGTGAATCGGGAGTCGACTTCTGCATGATCGGGTTGGCTCTCCATCCCTATGGACTACTAAAGTTTCCCCCGTTTACCGGTACAGCGAAAAAGATCTACAACGGGCGATCGAGCTGTCGGCATATCACAGCGACGAGCAACGACTGCAACAAGCAACCGGCTCAGAGACTAGTGTAGATGGAGAAGAAGAAGAGGCAGACTCGGACTCTACGACCGGCTGGACTTCTAGTGAGGAAGAGGAGGAGAGTGAAGAAGAGGAGGAAAGCGAGGAAGCGAAGCAACTGAGGGCCGCTGAAAGAATTAAGGTGCTAGAAGCTGCAGGTATCCTCGAGTTGGACAATTCGACGGAAGTTCGATTGCCCATGCAAGCAGAGGACAAGGTGCTGCGGAGAAAGTCGATGAGAAGACCTAAGCCAGAGCGACCTGATCGAATCATACACAAGCGAAAGGAAAGACCAAGTCAGCCTAGCAGACCTCCGCCACTCCCACCGAAAGAAGCAAAGGCGCCAGAGATGGAAATGGAAGATGCATACGATCGATATGTCAAGATGTCTAAGAAAGTCCAGATGAGCTCACCCACCCCCAATGAACTCAACGGAAACAAGTCACCAAAGTCGGTTGTGACAGTATCGCCGCCCGCTAGTCCAGGCCAGAGTCCAGGACCAGCTTTTACGTCCACTGGTGGTGGTCTGCTCAACACGATCAAGAGCATGTCTTCTAGGATAGGTGCAAGTAGTCCTGCCGAGCGGAAGACAACGCCGGTCATCTCTGGACCAATGGCGATGAGAAACAACAGCCCTAGTGCAATGTCTTCTTCTACCAGTGCGAACTCGATCACAAAGGTGTTGCTGCAAGAGCAGATTGTAGAGCAAGGCGCTTCCTCTTGGAGCAGTCTGATCGACAGTCGAGCGCTAGCGCAGATGCCGGACATGGAGAGAAACCGTCAGGAGGCCATCTTCGAGCTGATACGTACCGAGGGTACCCACGTTCGAGACTTACAGATCATCGTCGAAGTCTACTTTAATGCCATGCAAGGTGCTCCCTCCTTTACCTCGAAAGCACAGACGGTCATTTTCGCCAATGTGGAAGAGGTGCTCCTTGCAGCAGTGTCGCTTCTTTCTGATCTGGAAAGTCGACAAAAGGAGTCAAGACTGTATGTGACAAAGATTGGAGACATCCTCGACAATCACATGAAGATGATGCACGTCTACATGCCCTATTGCGTAAATCAATCGCCCGCAAGACAGATTCTCCTGTCCGAGAGAAGTCGAGTGGCAGAGCTGGACAACATGCTCATCGAGCTGAGGAATTCGCATCCCGCAGCAAGAGGGCTAGACTTGAGCAGCTTCCTGCTAATCCCAATGCAGAGGCTAACCAGATACCCTCTCCTCATCTCGCAGATCATCAGATACACCAACACCGAAGCAGATCCAAAGGAAGCCAAGGACCTTCGTACAGCTATGCAAACATCCCAGCAGCTTCTTGACAAGACAAACGAAGCGATTCGATCGAGAGAAAGCAACGAAAAGCTCGCAGAGATGTCGCAAAAGTTGAGTGTCGAAGGAAAGATCAAATTGGACTTGACAAAACCGACTCGTTGCATGGGTGATCGAGTCATCGTCAAGATGGACACGCTCACGAAGCAGAAGAGCGGTCGAAAGATCGACGTCATTCTATGCTCAGATATCTTGCTGCTGCTGAGCGACGACCGTCTGTACCGCATGCCACTTCCGTTGGAGGAGATTGTCATTCGAGAGGTGCCCTCAAAGTTGACTGGTAGAGATGACTTGTCCTTTCAGGTGATGCATCAAGGAAGAGAGAAGACGAACTTGCGTTGTTCTTCTGCCAGAGTCTGTCATGCTTGGATGCACAGTATCGACAGTGCCCGATCAGAGTGTCTGGCCGCTGCGGTGAGTCTGGCCACGTCACACAAAGATCTACTGTGAAGGCTGACCCTCCTGTCTTGTTTGTCTTTCTCCTGCCTTTAGAACAGGGCATCGAGAGCTCCATTGAACAGATTGAGTACCTCTTCCTCTCTCCGCTGATCATACTCGTGCTTGCATCAGAATCTTGGAATACAATATACCCTTTTTTATACTACGGACTGCAAAAGTTTCTCATTCACCATGACAGGAGTTAGCCAGTTTTAACAGGTGCTCGTCAAACTTGACATGTGCAATGGGAGTCCGAGCCCCTTCTTCTCATCTGCGTGCGCCTCTGATCCTACTTTCTTCATCGCGCTCGGATACCGCGCGATCCCCACTCCCCCTTCCGCACTGTCCTCGGAAATGATCCAGTTGACGAGCCATTTAATTCCACAATCTTGATGTATCGATGATGATTGCAGAAGGCAGGGTGCATGCCAGTCCTGTGGTCCTCAATTGTTGCCGGAGGTTGCCGCTTCCTTCATCGAATATTTCTTCTACCTTCCATACCCTACCAAGTCAATCTTCTCTTCCCCAGCATACAGCACAACGATGGCGACGGGCGGGCATCAGTGGTCCTACGAAAGTGGGCGGAGACAAGGAAATCCACTACTGTCTCCTTTGACGCCCTTGCCACTATCACCGTTATCGCCATCGAACGTGAAGCGACCCTTGATTAGTCGAGTGCCGACAGACTACAGCAAGGAGAGGAGCAGCCAATTTGGGCCAGACGGCTTTGTGCCCGAAGGACACCGTACCGAGCCAGCAGCTGCATCGCTGTGGAACAGGGAAGTACTAGGAAAGAAGGTGTCTTTCTGGTGCCTGTATGTTTTGCTGCCGATAGGTGTCATCTTCACAGTGATTCTGTTGGTGCCAGTCATGGCTGCCATTGCCAATCATGCGCTACACACAGCCAAGTTTGATATCCAATCATCCAACATCACCGGTGCTGGTAATTCTTCTTTCGCTCTGGCCCTTCGTGCGAAAGTGTCAGACACAGGAGTTTTCCCGGCTTCCCTAGAGTTTCACAAACCGATCGATGTTTACTGGACCGACCCACAATTGAAGAACAAGACTCACCTCGGTCACTTTGCTATGGCTCGTCTTTCTGCCTCTGGTGGTAATGCCAAAGTCAACGAAGTGAATTCTGCCTAGCCTGTCCTGTGTTGACTCTTGCTTTGTCACTAATGCACCCACTCCCCTTCCGGTCCCTCTCCTTCTTGTCTTCTCCCCGGGCAGCTCACAAATTTCAACATCGACGACCAGGCGGCATTCACCCTCTTTGCGAAGAAGCTCGTGTCAACGTCAAACTTCACTTGGCACATTCAATGCTCAGATGTACGGGTCAAAGCATTCAACTTTCTCCCCGTGTACAAGCCGCTGCAACTGGAGAAGGACATTGTGATTTCAGGATTGAATAACTTGCCCAACATCACGTTGATCGATGTGCAACTACCAGGCGATGATCCTAATGGTGGAATTCAAGTCAGTGCTACCGCGATGATCGTCAATCCTTCGCCATTTGGAATGGAGATAGGCACGCTCTGCATGGGGCTATACTATGACGACGTCTTTCTCGGCCCAATGAAAGCCACTGGAGTCAATTTGACAGAGTGAGTTGGGAGAAGAAGGGGAAGGGGGGGAGGGAAACAAGAGCTTCTCGCATTACTCGTAACGATGTTCGTCTGACTCTAGCTTTCCTGGATCCGCAGGGGCAGCAACATCCTTCTCTTGAACGGCCGTATCCTTCCTCACTACAACAACGCCACAGCGCTCGATCGGCTCGGCGTTCTCTTCACAAATTACATCAATAGCGTCCCATCCACGGTCTCAATTAAGGGTATTAATGCCACTCGAACTAATGGCGATGTCGTCGGCTGGCTTTCACAGGGGATCTCTTCTTTGACTTCAAGTATTGCCTTTGTTCCCCCTCAGCAGATCAATCCGATCAAGGGCATCGTGATCCAGGACATCAGTCTTGCTTTCCACAAAGACCGTCCTTGGAGTCCGACTATCTCCTCCAAGCATCTACTAGGAACAATCGCCTTGCCCTTTGGCTTTTCTATCGACATCACACAGCTTGCCACACAACTCTCAATCGAGTACGAGGGAGCAACAGTGTCTTCTGTGACGGGTAGCTATGCCGCCGCTACTACAAACGTGACAGCGCAGAGCAGTCAGGGAACGTACGGCACGATCGCGCTCACTCTGCCAGCCTCTCCAATGACACTGCCAAATACTACCGACTCTGCCAAGACGGAACTTGCCAATTTTGAAAAGGCGCTCGTCAATAGCAAAGGTCCTGTAAAATTTGTAGCGCAGGGCTCAGCAAAGGCACTCACCAACACGCCGATCGGCAAGCTCGTGCTGGACGGCATCAAATTCAACGTCACAAGTGGCCTAATCGGACTCAACGGGCTTCAAACGTACGCCACCGTCATCAATGCCGTCGATGTCACCGGTGGAACAAGACACGGCATCACTCTTGCCGTCAATCTGACCATGGTCAATCCTTCCAACTTGAAGCTGTCTGTCGGAGATGTGACGTTTCATCTGATCGTCGGCGGTGCGGTGCTAGGTACAGCGACACTTTACAACACGACGATCAGACCGGGAAGGAACGACTTTGCTGCCAGTGTACTATTTGACCCCAACAGCCACCCGTCCATCGGCGCTCCGATGCTCAGTGACTTTATCTCTGGGAAGGACACAGAGGTGACCATTGGCGGATTTGCAGGCTCGTCTTCCATTCCCTCCCTTGCGCCGTCACTGGAAACGCTTCGCCTAAGCAGCACTCTGCCATCTCTGCACAAGATGCTAGTGACAAAGACAGTTCTAGTCATACCAAAGGACATTTCACGCACCGGGATTGCGTATGCATTTGTTCAGATTGCCAATCCGTTTGCCTCTGCCATCGACATTCTGAGAGTGCAGGCTTCTGCCAACTTTGACAACATGACACTAGGCACTATCAATCAAGACTTGATGGCAAGTAAGAACACGATCCACTCGCCCGGCAAGACGACTTCACTGTCGCATGGCGTTCCGATCAAACTCAACCTTGAAGCAGCACATCTGATCCGCTTCATCGAGGCAGCTGCTGACAAGTACAACGTCAGCTTGGGTCCTCTACCACCGTTCTTCCAACAAGTCCTTGATCTGAAAGACACAAAATCGTCGGTGACATCCTATCCTGACACGTTTCCTCCTACCTGCCGTTCGGGTAAAGCATTCGACATCGACAGTGCCGTCTTGGACCTCTTGAAGCCACTCACAGCCTCGATACCCCTCAATCTGACGCTCAAGATGGGCGAATACACGACGAGTCTGCAAGCAATACAACAGCCTGTCCCGGTAAAGATGGACAAGACGTCTCTGTATCTGATTGGCCCTGCTGCAGCACCTCTGATCCAACTCATCGTCGATCAATCAGCCCTGAAAGTCAACCTAGCCAATGCTACCAACTTAGTAGACACCGGCTTTGACGTCAGCATCAGCGGATCACTGCTCACGAAAACACCGGCGGACGCTTATATCGAGTTCCCCGACGGAGTCACAGTACAGTATCGAGGAGTCGACATCGCTACTCTGACCTTGTCCCCGTTGTGTGTCCTCGTTCCCGACGGTATACCCTCGCTAGCTTCCACAGGTCACCTCAAGATCCTAGAAGAACAGGCCTTTGAAGACTTCTCGGTGGATCTGCTTACGAAGAAGACCTTCGACTGGGTACTGCATACCACAACTGCGACTGTCCGTACTTTGGGCATCATCTTCTCCAACGTCAATCTGAACAAAACCGTCACCTTGAATGGCCTGAACGGTCTTCCTGGCTTGAGCATCACCAGCTTCAGCTCACCGGGAGATGCGGCGGGTCTCATCAAGATTGCGGCCACTACGTCGATCAGATCGCAAGCTTCCCTCGGCGTTCAATTGGACTACGCAACTTTCGATCTATTCTTTGAAGGCACGCTACTTGGTAGCATCCAGTCAGACAAGCTCTTTCTTGCTGCCCATGCAGTAACCGTGTCATCTTTCCTGGGTGTGTTGAACAGTCAGGCAAACAGTGAAGTCGGTCTCGCCAAGGTAGGCGTCCTCTTCAGTCGGTACCTTGCCGGTGCAGACACGATTCTGACAATCAGAGGTGCGAGTGTCAAGACGAGAGCGAGCGGTATGAGGCAGGTCGGATGGCTTTCCAATTCCCTACAACGATTCTCCACCAATGTGACACTTCCGGGCAAAGCCCAGCAAGTCTTGCAGTCCATTCAACTGTCAGATCTTACCGTCACCATCGACGATTCAGCGGATGTGAGTGGAGGGAGGATATTCGAGCTAATTATGGTATCGCTGACTTCTTCCATTCCTTGACCTTGTCTTCCTGCTCTCTAGCCGAACTTGGTCATTGTCGACAACAAGCAGACGATTTCTACGTTTGCAAATCCATTTGGATTCCACCTGCAGCCTCTCCAAGTGAAGCCCTCGATCGTAATCATTTATAATGGCGTTCGAACAGCCAATTTGACGCTGTCCACACTGACGACTGTCCAGGGCGGCACGTCAAGCGGTCCAAAAGATGTCCAGAAGTTGGCGTTCGGCTTTCAGCAGCAGACACTAGTAGCGCTGGACAGAGTGTCTTTCGACAGCTTCCTCTCTGCAATGGCAAACACAAACAGCACCACATTCACCCTGACTGGGTCGACGGATGTTGTGGCCAAGACTCAGGTGGGGAATGTAGCCATCAGCGGAGTCAAATTCACTCTCTCGACATCGATGAAGGGGATTAATTCATTCGGCGGAGTGGGACCGGTCAGCAGCGTGGTAGTGAATGACCCTCGACCAGAGTATCTTGGAATACAGCTACTGACTGAGCTCGACAACCCAAGTACTGTCAGCATCATCACCGATCACGTCTCTCTCCCGGTGTACGGAGCTCTCGACATGACGTACATGGGACTGGCCGTGATACCGAGCTTGAGCCTGTTCCCGGGCAAAAATCTAGTGCCAACGACATTCCAGCTCTACATCTCCAACAACGACACAAAGGTGCAGAACATCCTCACTGCCTTCATCCAGCCGAGAGATTTCAAGACAGCCGGCTTAGCCAACAAGATTCCCCTTGTGATCCAGGGAAACCTCCTACCGACTGGTGTGTCAGTTTCGCCGTACCCACCTTTGCAAGAAGCCATGTCAAACGTAAGACTAGAAAGCAGCTTGGTCGGACTAGGTGCTCGAATCGTCGTCAATGTTCGAGTGTACATCCCACTGGCACTGGTCGTGCAGGCACTCGGTGGAATACTGAACCCGACAGCAGCAAATGCGTCCGTCTATGCGTACGGATACATAGATGCAGTCAACGACCTGCCTGTACAGCTCGAATTCGTCCAGCTGGACACCAGCGTGTCAAATACAAAGGATCCAAGTCAAGGTGTCTACAGCAGGCTTTCCCATACCTTCACAAAGGAGGATCCTTTCATCCTACCTGCAGCTGACG
The DNA here is from genome assembly GCA_026210745.1 of Exobasidium rhododendri. NCBI lineage: Eukaryota > Fungi > Basidiomycota > Exobasidiomycetes > Exobasidiales > Exobasidiaceae > Exobasidium > Exobasidium rhododendri. The sequence continues at coordinate 2,096,158 of CP110631.1, forward strand.
TCAAAGGCCAACCTTCTGTACCGTTCACTACCTCACCGATGATTCCGCACATGCTGCTCACAAAGGGACTCTTGGGCTCTCTCTCCCTTGTCCCGAATAATGTCGATACGAGTAACGTAGTGCAAGCCAATCTGGTAGGTCCCAATGGCACCTTCTTTTTGCCTGGATTGCACTACAAGGAGAACGACGTCAACACCACCTACTACATCACAAACAACACAAGTGGGGACAACGGTGGGCTAGAGTTGAATCAAGTAGTGGGGGGACTGAAAGGCTTGCTCAGTCTGCTAGATGGGGAGACGCTCACATCTATGCTCGGTAATCTGACGGATTTAAATCCATCAAATCCAGGATCGATCACGAACACGCTGAGTGGACTCGGCCAAGGGATTGCGAGCGTCTTCACTGGGAAGGGTGCGAACGGGACTACGGCAGCCGCATCAACTGGCAGCAATGCAATGTCCACAAGAGAGCTGGCGTTGTCTCCATCAAGCCCTATCCATGTCATTCCCATCGCTCATCGACGAAGAAAAGCGCTGTCATTCTAGAGGGATACCTCCTCGTCGTTGGCCGTACGTTCGTGTGGGACCCCTCTCTTCCCACTCCCTTCTGCTTTGTCTACCCAAATTTCCTATTACCGGCGACCGGTGAAGTAGCCGATACGCATGATGCCCTCCTCCACAATCTTCTGTCCTCTTTGTCCAAAATTTGCTGTACACATATATATCGCTGCTTTTAATTTTTTCCTTCCCCTCGCTCGCTTTCACTTTATCGCAGAAATCTCTGAAGCAATGGCATGGCATCCCACCAAAGAACACCGGTAATAATGAAATTGAATTTCAACTTCACTTTCAACTCGGAGATTTTGACGGGTTTTTTTTAATCAAATCCTTTAGTTCCCAACAGTGCGTCGTCCCCCACTGACGCTTTTCAGATCTCTTAAGTACTCGCAGCTCAGCGGGAGAGATGTAATCGGGTCCTCGTTGATATTTATCTGCAGTACACATAGCACAGTACACGACGACGACATCATGGCAGCTAGCAGATTCCAGGCTTCAGATATTCCCGAGCTGCAGGGAAAGGTGGCCATCGTGACGGGTGGGAATGGTGGAATAGGGAAAGAGACCGTTCGGCAGCTTGCTCATCATGGTGCAAAGGTCTACATGGCTTCCAGAACAGAGTCAAAGGCACAAGCTGCCATCAAGGAGCTGAATGAGGCTGCAGGAAAGTCACTGGACGTTCATTTCATAAACATTGATCTCATGGACCTTAGTTCCGCGAAGAGATGTGCGGAACAATTCCTATCCGAGGAGACTCGACTGGATATTCTAGTCACTAATGCCGGTGTCATGGCGGCACCCTACAAGCTGACCGATGACGGGATTGAACAGACTTTCCAGGTAAATCACCTCACTCATTTTGCCCTCTTCCAACTACTGGCACCTGTCATGGCAAAGACTGGAAAAGACAGTGGCCACCCTTCTCGATTGATCAATCTTTCCTCCTTTGCCGTGAGTTGTGTGAATTTTGTTCTACCCTTTTGCAACTTGTCTAAACACAGTAATACTCTCATCGTCCATTCGCTCTGAAAGCACAACTTCCTCACCTACAATCCTGCCATCTCACCTGACTTCACGAGCAAGGCAGCAATCAATCGAGGAATGGGGCCCAGTCAATTGGGAAAGTACATGAGATACAGCCAAGCCAAGCTGTCTGCTATCCTCTTCTCTCGACAAGTGAACAAACAATACTCACCTCAAGAGATCCGATCTTCGGCTGTGCATCCTGGTTTTGTTGCAAGTAACCTCTATGACAACACACCCTTGAAAGCACTTGCTCCTCGCATCTTCATCAAGACGTCTGATGGCGCTTTGTCTTCCCTCTATTGTGCCACTTCCGAAGTGGTCGAGACCGAAGGCTCATGGTGTGTATCATACCATCGGGGTGAAGGTCTTGCATGTATCGCTCACTGCCCTTTCCCTCTTCACTCCCTCATTTCTACGATCAGGGACATTTATCGAGGTGACTACGGCTTGCCGCAACACGACACTGCATACAGCAAGGATCCAGAGCTGCAGAAGGACCTCTGGACTCTCAGTGAGGCTCTCACTCGTGCACATCTGTAATGCAGCATCTCTTATCAATGCCATGAGTTATTGTGTTGGAGTCCAAGTCCAGCCTTGACTTTGAAATGTACATGTACATCCTTCCATACCCTCCTCGCTTGATTTTGATTCCCATCTACCATGCGCTACTACTATTAAATACACGTGGGTTTTTTGACCACTATCGAATACGCCGTGTACGACATGCTGTATCACCATGACTGGCCTCCCCATGTAAAATAGGATCTAATGAAATAAAATTGTATGAAGATTCTGAACCAACTTGTCTGAAGCAAAAAGTGTAAAACATGCCGTTTTGAGTGAGCTGCTCTAAGTGTGAAATTTTATTAGGCCCTAAAAAACCAGTCAAAAAGTCCCGGGAACGCGAACACCATACACGGTGTATCAATGGCAATAACGGTACTACCATAACGTTGTTCAATGAGCTCGAGACTTTGATACAATGTAGAAAAGTACAGTATTATATATATGAGATGTGAAAAAAAATGAGACAATACATATGAAAGAGAGGAGATATAGAGGTATCGAGCCACTACGCCAGAAGGGTCAATACTACAAAAAAAGTCATGGTCACGGTACAGGATTTACGCGAATCTAGCTCTACTGCCTCCGCGCAAGAGCTGCAAGCTCCAGTAAGTTGAGTGGATCATTAGTAGTATCATATCTAGCACTCTATTCATTTATAATGACCGTTTGTTCTCAATAAGGGTGTGTCGGCACACATTTCTCAACTTCACTTTAACTGACCCCCAAAAACAGACTCGACTTCAATTATCTCCTTCTTTTGTCACTATGATATATTTTAGGACTTAATAAATGTTTTAGCTGTATATCATAGCAATGTATGCTAGTAATACTATCTGCCCTAAAAGAGCCTGTAGATCACGCAAATGAGCTTTGTAGATGGTAAAATGATCAAATTTGGGTCATTATGGCAGTTTCACGGTCCTAAAATGACCCAATTTTGCTATCTTATCTGATAGACGTCGTGTTGAGTTCATACTCTACAGTTATGTCCGGAATTAGTAGGAAAAGGGATTCAATGCTTAAAAACGACCAATTATTAATCATACTGACAAGTAAACGGCCTTTGTAGCTTTTCAAGGCCATTTTCAATGGTGTACCCGATCAGCATGATTCTGGAATCAATACACAATAAAATAAGTTTTGAACTTAATAGAAGTTGTTCATTACTATCTTCTATATCGTTTCCTGCTTTTAAATTTGTACATTATTAATGAGAATATGCTACAAAGCAAGATACCGCTGACACCATGGTGCAAAATTTCTAAAAAATGATGGCGTAGTGCGTATTTCTCAGTGATAGCTTTTTGGACGCGCACAAAACCAACACACCATCTTCTCTTATAGGAAAACTTCATCAAATTCCATGAGAGCGTCTATTTTACATAGGGAGAGTGATCCGATAGGAGTGCATGGTCATGCCTGCAACGTCAGAGGGCGCAAATAGGGGCCAGGAGAGCGTCAATCGGGTGTTTTCACGTTCCCGAAATCACGTGTATTTAATAGTAGTACCATGCGCTACCACTAGTAAATACACGTGATTTCGGGAACGTGAACGACGCCCGATTGACGCTCTCCCTGCCCCTTTTTGAGCCATTTCTGTACATAGATGAGTATTATAGCATGCATTCCATCCACACCCAAGAGATTGAGAGATGAGAAGCATTTTGTGAGGTACTTGTCCTATGATCGAAATTGTTCTGTCTGTGCCAGAATCGCGTGAAAAGTGACCACTATTGAATACACCGACGCCATCAACCCCTATATCTCTTCTCTTTCATATGTATCTTCTCATTTTTTTTTACACCTCATATATATAATACTATACTTTTCTACATTGTATCAAAGTCTCGAGCTCATTGAGCGACGTTATGGTAGTACTGTCGTTGCCATTGATACACCGTGTATGGTGTTCGCGTTCCCGGGACTTTTTGACTGGTTTTTTAGGGCCTAATCAAATTTCACACTTAGAGCAGCTCACTCAAAACGGCATGTTTCACACTTTTTGTTTCAGACAAGTTTGTTCAAAATTTTCATACAATTCTATTCCATTAGGAGCTATTCTACATTGGACATGCGGTCATGGTGATACAGCATGTCGTACACGGCGTATTCAATAGTGGTCGAAAAACGCACGTGTATTTACTAGTGGTAGCGCATGGTAGCGCATGGTATATCTCGTCTGCCTGCGTGGGGGAGAGCATAAGTTTTCTTTCGCGCGAGTGAGAAAGATGCTGGTCACGTGCCAGGAAGATTTTGATTTCCACTCTTTTTTTGGAGAGGTCGATTTCGAGCTTACAAGTTGGAGGTGGACAGAGAAAGGAGAACAGGAACGGCATACTCTCACACCAGCGAAGGACGCAAGCGTCATGGTGAACGACAAAAGCGCTATGAAGTCTATCTATAGTGTGGATCTAAGACTAGCTTCAACTTCGCTGTACGAGGAGTTGATGACTCTCGACACACTTGAGCCCAGTCGACAACTTTCAATCGTCGAGCAGTGGGCCAGCACATCAACACCAACAGCCACCCAGTCCGACCTAATCGACGCACTTAGTCACATCATACTACACCCTCTATGCACAGAGACCGTTGCTGTACGATTTCACCCCCTTCTACTTGAGATATTGACTCGATCAGCAGAAAGAGTCGAAGCAAGCGAGTCTGGTTGGTCAGAACCAATCATTAGACCTCTCTATCATACACTGGCAAGGTTACTTGCGCCATTTCCTGCAATACTGCCGTGAGTGCTCAGAAGGGAGTCTGCACTAGTAGTGATGCTTCAGACTCACATTGGCTCTTTCTTGCTCCCTTCTTTGGCAGTATTGTGGCTCTATTTATATCCTCTTCGAAATTGCGACCATTACCTTTGATAGAAGAACAAGGAGAACTGGAGGCATTTCTCCTCTCAACATATCGTCTCATCCATTCTTCTCCCAATATTCTGCATGCATCTGGAGCTGATTGGTCCTCGAGTGTATTCCTTGGAGTGGCTCGATCATCCTCTGGATCATCTAATGGCGTAAAGCTCCTCGCACTACGCATCTTTGCAATCATGGAGCGTGTATCTGAAGCTGTCCATGAAGGATTGCAGCTACAGCTCGTCGGATTCCCCAGTCATCTGCGAGAAGGTGCTGAAGTGGGTGCCAATGCTCTGATGAGTATAATGAGCGGCACTTTGCTCGTGGAAGAGGTAGACGGTTGGGTCCTTCCTCTTCAAGAGGCCAAGAGGGTCCGCTTTGTACGGAGTGCCGCCAGTAGACACTGCACTGAAGTTGGAGAAAACGTGCTGGATCCAACACAGCTTGCAAGCCAGACAGCTAGCGTCGGAGGTATCCTCTTTCACCGCCAATCGCCTCTTGTTCCGTTGCAAGATTCTTATAGAGAGACTGAATCGTTACAAACTATTCTCTACAATCTTGGGCAAAAACTCGCTGCCAACCTTCCTATCCTACTCTCTGGACCGGAAGCATGCGGAAAAACATCGCTGATTCGACACGTATGCCTTGTTTTGCAACCAAATGCACTCATCAATCCCATCATGACGCTTCAGCTAGGCGACCAATCCGGTATCGATGCCAAATCTCTGATAGGCTCGTTTATCTCTTCTACGAAAACACCTGGAACCTTTGAATGGGTGGAAGGTGCCTTGACAAGGGCTGTTCGACTGGGGAAATGGGTAGTGTTGGAAGACATTGATCGAGCTAGTGGGGAGGTCTTATCAGTCATCAAGCCTCTCGTGGAAGACATGTGTCGAAGCAAGCAAGTCGGAGCGAGACCGTCCTTGGATCTTGGTTCTCGTGGTCGAGTGGAAGCTGGCAGCACCTTTGCACTCTTTTCAACGAGGACAACGCCGTTGCAAAAGGAAGGCGGCAGCACACCTCGGCCCACCTACTTTGGACATGAGCATTGGCAAGAGGTAGAGATGAAAGCCCTGCGGCAAGACGACATTTTGGCAATCGTAAAAAGCAACAACGAACTTCTGTCCTTGGCACAAGATGGCACTTGTGAGAGATTAATCTCCACCTGGCTCAAATTCACCAGCGCCGCTTCCAATCGAAGTCTATCGTCGTTGACAAGGGACCGCCAATCAGCAGCTGGCACAGTACGAGTGCCCTCTTTTCACGATTTGCTGAAGTGGTGTCGCCGGATAGAGGCCTGTCTGAAGAAGAGCGGCTCAGCGGCGGCCACCATCTCTCGTGCTCCCCTCTCGAATCAAGCGTTACAAGAGGAGATTGCAATCGACGCTTGCGACATCTTCTTAGGGTCAACACCACCATCGTGAGTAGCACTGTGTAGCTGCTGATCTGATGGCATGTCAGACTGAAATGTCTCTCTCCTGTCAACCTCTTTTGCAGATACTTTTCTGCTTCACCTGACCAAGGGTTGAACGGTAAGGGTATGCTTCATGGAGCAAACGATCGGTACAGCACCTTGATTGAGCTTCTCGCCAATGAATTAGGGGTTGATCGAATGGCTATTTGGCACAACGTAGCGGAACGACGACCAGAGTTCAAACTTGAAACATCAGATGGCCAAGGTGGAAAGAAGGTCATCATTGGTCGCAGTCAAATACAAAGGTCGAGCGTGGGCGCTGCTGCTGTTCAGCCGATCTCGCGTAATTTCGCCTTGACTGGTCCTGCTGCTCGCTTGATGGAGAGGATTGCCGTGTGTGTTTCGTTGGGTGAGCCGACGTTGCTTGTTGGAGAAACGGGAACGGGAAAAACGACAGTCGTGCAGCACCTTGCTTCCCTCGTGCGTAAGCCTCTCGTTGCATTGAATTTGAGTCAACAAACAGAGACATCCGACTTGTTGGGCGGCTTCAAGCCACTTGATCCAAAGTTGCCTGCGATGGAGCTACACAACCAATGGGTCAACCTCTTCCAACAGACTTTCTCATCCCGAAGAAACGGTGCATTCCTCAAAGCAGAACGGAAAGCACTGCAGGCCGAAAATTGGAAGCGACTGTACGGGACCTGGAGGGAAGCCGTTCGTCTGGCATTGGATAAGCTGACACGCATCGAGAAGCACACGTCAGCATCAGAACGAGCCGAAGAGGAAGAACGGGCAACGAAAATTCGTCGATTGACCAACGGAGGAGGCAAGCAAGATCAGGCCTCTTCCTACTCTCCGCAAGAGAACGATGCCCTGTCGAAACGGTGGATGGAATTCCAAGATCAAATCGAGACTTTCGCAATGCAGTACACTACCAAGAAAAGACATCTGGTCTTTTCTTTCGTGGAGGGTCCGCTAGTCAAGGCGATACGATCTGGATCGTGGGTGCTGCTCGACGAGATCAATCTGGCCACTTCGGAAACACTCGACTGTCTTACCGCGCTCTTGCAGTCCCCGGACAGTAGCATCGTCTTGACAGAGAAGGGAGACTTGGAGCCCGTCACAAGACATGCAGACTTTCGATTGTTTGCTTGCATGAATCCTGCCACAGACGTAGGGAAGAAGGATCTGCCCAACAGCCTTCGAAGCCGCTTCACCGAGCTGTACGCGCCGAGTCCAGACTCTGATCAAGAAGCCTTACTGTCCATCGTCGAGAAGTACATCGGTCAGGAGTCTGTGGGAGATCGAAGCTTGATCATGGACGTAGCTCAAACATACTCACAAATTCGGCTGCTTTCCCAGCAACACCAGTTGGCAGACGGTGCCAATCAGAGGCCTCACTACTCTGTTCGAACGCTGTCGAGGGCCTTGACGTTTGCAAAGGATATCTGTGCCGTGTATGGCCTTCGTCGAGGGGTCTGGGAAGGCTTCATCATGACGTTTACCATGCTACTTGATTCAAAGAGTGCAGCGACTGTCAATGACGTCATCAAACGAGAGATCATGTCGAAAGCAAAGAATGCGAATGCTGCTGCTCTCTTTGTCCCTGTGAAACCGACGAACGGTAGTGCCTCTTATGCCCAGATTGGCTCTTTCTGGATCGAGACAGGTGCTTTCCCGCTAGACCTCGCCGTGGACTACGTTCTGACGCCCTCCGTGCAGGACAAGCTGGTCGGATTGGCAAGAGCCGCTTTGACCCGTCGCAGTCCGGTACTCATCCAAGGCCCTACCTCTGCAGGTAAGACGAGTGCTATTGAATACTTGGCACGGAGAACTGGCCACAAATTTGTGCGAATCAACAATCACGAACACACGGACATCCAAGAGTACATAGGGTCCTATTCTTCTGATCCGGACAGCGGACGACTTGAATTTCACGAGGGTCTTTTAGTAACTGCCTTACGGCAAGGACATTGGATCGTCTTGGATGAGCTCAATCTCGCGCCCACTGATGTTTTGGAAGCATTGAACAGACTCTTGGACGACAATCGGGAACTGGTCATTCCAGAGACAGGCCAAGTCATCACGCCGCATCCTCACTTTATGCTCTTTGCCACGCAGAATCCACCTGGTCTGTACGCCGGTAGAAAGGTGCTCAGTCGTGCATTTCGAAATCGGTTCTTGGAGATCCACTTCCAAGATGTTCCCCAAGCAGAACTGCAGACCATCCTAACGAATCGCTGTCAAATGGCGCCAAGTTACGCCGAGAAGATTGTCCAGGTCTTTCGAGAGCTGCAACGGAGAAGACAAGCGGGCAGAGTGTTTGACACAAAGCAAGCCTTTGTCACGCTTCGAGATCTCTTTCGATGGGGCAGTCGACAGGCGGACAACTATCAGCAGCTAGCCGAGAACGGGTACATACTGATTGCTGAGCGTGCCAGAAAGCCAGAAGATGCGTTGGTGGTGAAGCAAGTGATTGAGGAAGTAATCAATGTGAAGATCGACACAAGCAAGCTGTACGACATCTTCAGCGTGGATGTCTTGACGGACAGAGTTGGAGCACATTTGGCCGAGGCTATGCACACCTCCATCGAGGGCACCGGCATTGTTTGGACCTCTTCCATGCAAAGACTTGCGTGCTTGATAGCGTCCTCTCTGCGATACAATGAGCCAGTCCTACTCGTCGGTGAGACTGGATCGGGAAAAACGTCAGTCTGCCAAATCCTAGCGAACGTCTTTGGACAGTCACTGATGACGGTGAATTGCCATCAAAGTACCGACACGGCCGATCTAATCGGAGGTCAAAGACCACTACGGAACCGGTCTGTTCTCCAAGAAGCAGCTCGAAGGCAAGGAGTGGAGGTATTGTCTAGGAGGGGAGTGCTTCTTGACGACGGTGCTGATCTGAACAGCGTTCTTGCTCATCTCCTCAAGCTTTCGAGTGCAAAGGGAGAAGATAAAGAAGAAGACGAAGCATCTTTGGGAGCAGCTGCAGCGATCAGCCAGATCAATCATGCCTTGAGTCTCTTTGAATGGAACGATGGACCTCTCGTTCAAGCGATGAAGACGGGAAACCATCTTCTTCTCGATGAGATCTCCTTGGCAGATGACAGCGTGCTGGAAAGATTGAACAGTGTGCTGGAGTCAGGACGGACGTTGGTGCTAGCAGAGAAAAGCAACTCCAACATCGATCAATCGATTGAGATCAAGGCAGATGCGTCCTTTCAGGTCATTGCTACGATGAATCCGGGCGGTGACTATGGCAAAAAGGAGCTCAGTCCTGCTCTACGCAATCGTTTCACAGAGATCTGGGTTCCTTCTGTTTCTGAGCGTGACGATCTCTTGCAAATCGTCAATAGTCAATGGAAGGAGACGCCGCTTGATTCCGGAATGCGCGAATGGGCGGAAAAGATGGTCGACTTTCTTTCTTTCTACACGAATGAGCTGGGTGGCAGAGATGTGAAAGCTGTCGGATTGCGTGACTTGATTGCTTGGGCGAGATTCATGAACGCAATGCAAGCCACCGATCCCACGTCCATGTCCGTGAAGGAGGCGTTTGTGAATGGCGCGTTCATGACGTTGATCGACGGTGTGGCGTTGCATTCGTGGGTGGCGACAAAGTCAAGACAGCAAATCCGAGCCGTCATCAATACACTCTCTAGTCGCATATTCCACGTAGCAGACTTCGACGAGGCCGCTCGAGCGAGGCTCACTTCCATACAGATATCTTCTTCAGACGCACAATTTTGTCTAGGCAACTTCACCTACCCGAAAGGGCAAGACTCGGTACTGGAGACGTCGTTGAGTCAGTTCAACTTTGTTGCTAGCACCCCTTCCAAGAATGCCGTCCGAGTACTCCGAGCGATGCAAATTAGCGAGCGAGCCGTGATGCTGGAAGGAAGTCCTGGAGCGGGAAAGACGAGCTTGATCGTTGCCTTGGCCAGAGAGTGCAACTACAAACTCACGCGAATCAATCTGTCAGACCAGACGGAGTTGTCTGACCTGTTTGGTGCAGATTTACCGGTAGAGGGCGGAAAAGCCGGGGAATTTGACTGGAGAGATGCCGCATTCTTACAAGCGATGCAAGAAGGTAGTTGGGTGTTGTTGGATGAGATGAACCTGGCGTCTCAGACGGTGTTAGAGGGTCTTAATTCTTGTTTGGATCATCGCGGCAGCGTTTATCTTCCAGAGTTGGGTAGGACGTTTACCAAGCATGCCGACTTTCGAATCTTTGCTGCTCAGAACCCTCAACATCAGGGAGGCGGCAGGAAAGGCTTGCCCAAGTCGTTTTTAAATCGTTTCACAAAAGTGTATATTGAAGAGTTGCAAGATCACGACTTCTTCGACATTCTCACCACGATCAAGCCAGATTTCCATCAAGAAGTGTTGACGAAGATGATACAGTTTAACGGCAGGCTACAGGCTTTGCTGCAGGATAGTACTCTCTTCAGTAAGATGGGACAACCATGGGAGTTCAATCTGCGTGATCTGTTGAGGTGGCTCGTTATGATTCATTCACATCTAGGACTCAATTCGACTCCAACAGATCCTATAGAGTACTTTGGCAGTCTTTACCTTCTTCGCTTCCGTACGCGACAAGATCGAATCAGGGTGGCCCAGCTGTACGAGCGCATCTTCGGAGTCGAACCAAAGATCAATCAACGTCCTTGGTTCTCGATCTCAACGGCACACTTTCAGATCGGCCACGTCGTCCTTGCACGCAGACCGCAAAGACCGCCTTTTCAACGTCGAGTCAACTTTGCACTCTCCAAGAACCACCTGGCCATCCTTCAATCATTGGGGGAATGTGTGCAGCTCAAGTGGCCAAGCATCTTAGTCGGAGAGAGTCGATCAGGCAAGACAACACTAGTCCGTCGTTTGGCCGAATTATCGAACTGCAAGCTGGAAGAGGTGAAGTTGAACAGCGGTACGGACGCCATTGACGTCGTTGGTGGCTTCCAGCAGGTGGACGGCAAAGAAGAAGTCGCACATCTTCTCACTATCGTCTTGAGTATTATACAATCAATCCAGACTTCCATCACCGCGCTACTCACTATGAGCGATGATGACTTGCACTCTTTCTGGAAAGCACAGTCGTTTTTCAACGAGCAGCTTGCCCTACTGGAGAGAGAGGACACTGTCACTGCTGCTGCTGCTGCAACTCCGATTGCGTGGCAGTCGATCATCAGTGCCATATCCCACTTGGAGCGATCCGAGCTCATCAGCGAGCGAGACCGAGAGATCGTCGCTCACGCCTCCACGAGACTCTCGACACTATCTCAGCAGGGCCCTTCTCGCAGTAGCGGCAAATTTGCCTGGATCGATGGCCCAGTACTACGAGCTATGAGACAGGGCTGTTGGTTACTGCTAGACGATGCCAATCTCTGCTCTTCGTCCGTTTTAGATCGATTGAATTCGCTTTTGGAGCCAGGTGGAAATCTTGTCCTGAGTGAACGCGGTGTAGTGGACAGTGGAGTAGTAGAAGTGATCGAGCCTCATCCTGACTTCCGCATCTTTTTTGCTCTGGATCCACGTCACGGCGAGTTGAGTAGAGCTATGCGCAATCGCGGTCTTGAAATATACATGGAGCCCTTTCACGACGAAGAAAGGGAGGGGCACGAAGAGGACTGGATCGGCGATGCTACTCTTCAAAGCGCTCAGACTTGGACAGAGCCCGTTGAAGCACAGCGGGAGGACAAATACAGTCACAAAATGTCCATGCAATTAGCTTTACTTGGTCGAGCGCTGTCTCCACTGCAACTGCACATCGCCCACCACATTGTAAAGGAGGAACAGATCCGTCATCTTCAAATTCTGCTGAACAGTACCTTGATTGCAGAGACCTCGCTCACGCTGAAGTCGCATTTGAAACTTACATCAACCGTCAATGCATCCTTTGTGGACGAGATGGGCTTTGATCTGCAACTGAATCCCAATACTTTCCAGAGAGAGTCCAAAGAGCAGAGCAGCTTCTCTCACGTTCTTGAGCTGCTGGTAAAGACCAGCACATTTCTTGCCTACTTGCAAAGTGCGACAGCTGGAATAACAAGAAGCGACAGTCAAGAAGAAGCAAGCATACTGCAAAAGTCAGCCCTGTACAGTCGAGGACAAGAAATCGAGCAGCTTTCCCGCCAAGATCGACACCTTTTCTCGTTGGTCGTATCTGTCGCAGGAGGACTTCAAGGGCGTCTTCGCGCAGATCTCACGATGAACGATGGGATGACGAGGGTCATTCAATACCTGCTTGATTGCTCCGGCTTCTTGACCTTGAAATGGAGCAGCGCTACACTCAACGACTATAGTATAAGCAAGATTGTGATTGAAAAGATGCAGAGTGCACTGACTGACTTGTCAAAGCTCGGCATGCCAAGCATGGATGATGTAGAAGATGAGATTGACTCTGTGTCTCGTCAAATCAAGCTCACTTCTGGACACGCAATGCACCAAATCTGGAGGTGCTTTCTGCCGTCGGTCTTTGAGCCGGAGGCACTCAATTTGGCTGTGTGTATCACTCAGTATTTGTCAGAAAAGGGCAAGAGAGTGTCGCAAGGTAAGAGAAAGGAAGAGCTGGTGGAGCAGAGAGAGAAAGAGAAGGAAAACTGACATAGAAGACGTTTCTTTCACAAACCTCCTACTCATACAAAACAGACCTTGTCTCGAACGCGGTTGACGTAGCTGCCACTCTATTGGAGGATCACAGTCAGTGGACAGAGGAAGAGCGCGGCGAGTTAATTTCAGTCGCTCGTCGTGTCATCTCTGCGTTGAAACAGGATCAGAAGCGTTCTCAGCAGGAGGGACAAGAAGAACAAGAGGAGCAACAGAAGGAAACCTCGCCAAATGATGATTACCTCCTCCTGTGCGCTCTGCTTCTACGGGTCTCCTACAGCAACAAAGAGGAAACATCCAATGCACAGAGGCGACAGACTTCTCTCATGGAGCATATCAAGACTGACGAGGCATTCCCCAAGGATGTCGCTGTATCGCTCAAGTCGACTGCAGCCCTCTCTTGCAGTGCCAAGCTGCCGGCAGTCTCCAAGAGCAGTCTGAGCTGGGTTAAAGGTATCTTCCTGAGCGCGCCCCTTCAAGCAAGTCAAGCTGGAAATACGCAGGATTTATTCCGACCTCTTCTTTTGTTTTCGGTGCTTCAACGTTGCTCAAGCACCGTCAAGACGTCTTTTTCCGAATTGCAAGTGAAGAAGGAGCAGATCAAGACGCTGGTAGAGATCGTCGGCCATATATCGCCAAACGCAAGTGAAAGTCGTAGCCAAGCGATGGACGTTCTTCTTCTGAGCAGCATCAACGCAATCTCTGCTGCCCTGGTGCAAGCCCTTTGTGAGCAATTTAACGTTTTGGGAGCAGAAGAGCAGCTTCACAAAGTCGTGCAATCGAGTAGCAGCACAGATCGGCGTGATCGGATCACGGCAGTCATCAATCTGCCCACCCTATCCGACGATTGTAAGGCTCTTGCGATGGACATTATGTCGAGCATGGATCAGGCAATCGTCCTAGAGGAGAGCGATGATGTCTCCTTGAAGGACAAGGGTATAGCTGCCCTGCAATTTGGCTTGACGTCAATCAACGCCTTCCTGCCCAATATTGCAATCGATCCCCTTGTAGCGCAACAAACAGAAGAAGATCTTCAAATGTATCGACGAGATCGACTCGAGGAGGAAAAAGCGGCTGCGCTTGATGTGGAAAAAAGGGTCACCGGTAACGTCAGCTCTCCTTTGATCCAATCCATCGAGACAAGTCTTGCCGCTATACCGGCTAGCGGCGACGTAGCGAGTAAGGCGGGCAGAAGAGACATTCTGAAGAGGGAGACCAGCACGGACTTGCTTCAGAAGCTCCACAGTGAACTGTTTGCCTTCTCCAAGCAAGTCCTCAATGAAAGCAAGATGGAAGAGCTGTGGAACAAGCACATGGATAGTGATGTCATTGTGGGACGCTTGCGAAACTTACAATCGACGATCTGCGCCATGCTGGAAAGGTTACCGGTGATCTATCGCTCGATCTGGGACCTTACGAGACCCTTTGAACATTCGCTTTCCGTCATTCTGTTGGGTCTGGGAATGCTGCTCCAGGCGATCACTGTCGAATCGAGGAGTAAGACGGTGACCAGGAATGAGGCGATCATCGATAGTGTCGTCACTTTTCCCACCAGTCTTGCCACAAAGAAGCTCATCTTGCAGGAGATTCCAATGCAACTGAGAGCAGAGAGCACGCTCGGTAGCATGCTTGTTCCTCTTCTTCTCATGAAGGCTAGAGCGGTGGTATTCGATCTGAAAGGCAGCAGCAACAATTGGACAAAAGGCTCCGTCTCCGTCTTGCGGGACTGCTATGATCAGCTTTGGCATCTCTGGACGCTCGATGAAGAGCATCAGAAGCAGCAGCGAGAGGAAGAGCAAAGCTTATACAAGGTGAAAAGGCTCGACATGACGGCAGAAGAAGAAGCGACGATGGAAGAAGAAGAGTTCCTGCAGTACTTTCCTCAGTACACTGATCTCATGGAAGAGAGTGGCGTGCATCCAAATCAGTCCATCGGAGCACAGCGTAGGAAGCCGGCGGGCAAGGCAGGAACCTTCTTCGGCCCTCTGCATGTCCAGAATCTCTTCAGCGTTCATCTGAGCCTCTTTGAGCATGTCAAGTTGGAAGAGCAAGATACTTTTGAGGGTGCTAGAGTGGAAGTGTTGCAGCGCTTGATGCATTCGAGCTACGGGGACCTTTCCGAGCAACTCGATCGACAGAGCGCTACTTTGCAAATCTCCCTTTTTGACCAGACGCTTTCCCTCCACCATGAGTCGTCGTCGGAAATGGAGCGAGATTTCTACGTTGATGCGAATCCGGTCGAGGCGATCAAATTACAGGCCGTAGTGGAACGGATGGTGCGACGTCTTGATGGGCTTATCCGAGATTGGCCTGATCAGGAAGTTCTGCAACACATCAAGCAGCGTTGCCAACTCATTCTCGGCCTTGATTCGAGCAACCCCATCAATCAGCTTCTGCACTCCTTGGAAGGTCTCTTACATCACGCAGAGGACTGGAAGACATTTGCCAGCTCAAAGACATCGTTGCAAGCTCATCAAGATGAGATCATTGCTCTCATTATTGAATGGCGGAGACTAGAATTGAAAGGATGGAAGAGTCTGCTCAACAAGGAGTCTACGCGCAGCAGATCATCTGTGTGTGACATGTGGTTCACCCTGTTTCAAGTGATCGTCAAAGTCGACTACGAGGGGGAGGAGGAAGAGGAGAAGAATGTCAGTGAATTGGTTTCCTTGCTCGATCAGTACCTGCGAGGATCAACGCTCGGTCAGTACAGCACTCGTCTTCAGCTCGTTCACTCTTTCGCAGCGTACCTGTCGGTTCTTCGTGGCCGCATGGGTGAAGCAAAAGTTCTCAAGGTGGAACTTCTCTTGAGCAACATTCACCGCTTCTTTGCTCAATTTGAATGCAAAGTGGTGGAGAGACTGGATGGTAAGAGAAAGATCCTGGAAAAGGAAATCAGTGACTACGTCAAACTCGCCAGCTGGAAGGACACCAACATTCACGCTTTGAAGGTCAGCGCGGACAAGACGCATCGAAAGCTGCACCGGTGCTTGCGAAAGTTCCGCGATGCCTTGAATGAAGGTGTGGACCCTGTCTTGGCTGGGATCAGCGATACAAAGGAGTTGGCAGAGGCGTACAATGGCATCGATGCCATGCTTTCAGTCATACCCACTCTCTCCAGCAGCGGTGCATCGGATGCAATGCAAGCCTGGCATGAGGTGG
The DNA here is from genome assembly GCA_026210745.1 of Exobasidium rhododendri. Classification (NCBI taxonomy): domain Eukaryota; kingdom Fungi; phylum Basidiomycota; class Exobasidiomycetes; order Exobasidiales; family Exobasidiaceae; genus Exobasidium; species Exobasidium rhododendri. Next base: position 2,112,351 of record CP110631.1, read on the forward strand.
ACACTACTGCCTTGCATCTTATCAAGCTGCCCACCACTCTTCAATCACTGCACAGCATGTATCAGAAGAGCATCTGTCATCTGTTGGACAATGAGTCGAGGACGTGGGCGCTGTTGGATCTTTCCAGCACCATCATTATACGAAGCGAAGCACTGGCAAAGCAGACTCCCACGATATGGAAGCAGGAGAATGACAAGCTAGTAAAGCACCTGGAGACAAGGAAGAGAAAGGCTTGGAGTGATCTGCTCCGTGAACTTCGTCGGATCGGCTTGACAGTCTCGTCTATCGACGGCGTCTCTTCCTCGGAGGCAACCAAGACTTCTGTCATATATATTGTTCCTCTACTGCAGGCAGACGTGAAGGGTACTCATACTGTGGATCTTGCGGAGGCAGACAATATACATTACCGACTCCTCTCGCTGCTTCCCGTCCTTCGTTCGACAATTAACAGCAGCACACGTAACCTGGATGTGCATGTCAGTCAGCTTCAAAGAGGTCTCAGCTTTGTCGAGAATGGATTCTTGGCCTCTCTCGTCGAAAGACGGAAGCTCAGCCAACTCCTGACACAGCTGCGGTGGATCGACCAGGTACAGGCACGAATAAGTGATCTTGTTGATGGGGCCGGAGATGGTCTCAGATCGCTTGCGACAACATTTGATGGCGGAGCGGCTTCTGAAAGCCAGCTTGTCAGGTGTCTAGACAACTGGAGACGATTGCAATCTGGTCTGGAGGAGATCCTCGGTAAGGCCAGCAAGCACATCAGAGTTCTACCTTTCGGAAGCCAAGGAACAGACGAGAACCTAAGCAATATCGCGCAGTGTCAAGCTGAGGTAGCATCCTTTGTTGCTAGGGTGCAGAACCTCAGCGACTACTTTGAAGCGTCTCGTTGCACGCTCATCTCTGTGGACGAATACCAAGACGTGCTGAGTGCCTCGACTGTGTTGGACCGCGTGGAAGCAGTCCTCGGCAGAACTGCTCTGGAAGCGCCTTCCTTGCAATCGATGTGCATTTCCACATTGGATTGGCTTCGCTCTGCTCGATACGGCTTTTCGATGGAAACAGAAAGTGGTGACAGGAAGACGCCACTTGAACAAAGCAAAAGCATTGGCCAACAGAGCGATCGCATCATCTCCAGCATTCTCGTCATTGCTCAAGAGTTGCTGAAGTTGAGCTCAAGAAGTACTGCAGAGGGAGAAAAGGAAGGAGATGGCGATGAGTTGCCTGATCGTGCGTTGGTGACGGAGAGACTGCACCTGACGCAAATTCAGCGGGCGCTGCGTATCTCTCACCTCAAGGAAGAGGTGGAGCAGTTGTTTAAACTCTCCGACAGGACCTCGGTCGTGTCGAAGGCAGCATTGGCGAGACTTCAACCCTTTTTGAGCATGTACAAGATCTTCGTTGAGAATTTTGTTGGCGGTTCTTCGAAGTGGTACAGGGGCCTTCTCAAACTGAACGCTACCCTGTGCAAATTAGTGACTTCACTCGCTTCCAACGGGTTCTGTAAGCCTCGGCAGGAGGAAGAGCAGAGCGGAGAAGCAGGGAATGACAAAGAGGAACAACTTGAAGGTGGCATGGGACTCGGTGAAGGAGAAGGAGCGGAAGACGTCACTGATACGCTCAAAGACGATGAAATGATGGAGGAGCTACAACAGGAGAAGACGGCGGAAAAGGAAGACGGTGAAACAAAGGGAGAGAAGAATGCAAAAGAGATGGAGGACGACTTTGACGGCGATATGGGTGACGTTGAGAAGGGCGACGATGAAGAGGAGGGCGATGATGATGATGATGATGAAGAGGATGAGCAACAAGATGTAGAAGAAGGAGTCGGAGAAGTCGACCCGCTAGACTTGGACGCTGTTGATGAAAAGACGTGGGGAGGACAGGATGAGGAGGAAAAGGAGGAAGGCAAAGACAAGAGTGAGAAAGAGAAAGCAGGTCAGGATAGTAAAAATGAAAAGGGAGAGGAGAGCAAAGAGGCACCAAAGGCCAGCGAGGAAGGAAAGGACGACGAAGGCGCCGAGGGGGCAGGACAAAGAGGACAAGAGGAAGATTCGGGCGACAGAGGAGAAGAAGGCAAAGAAAAGGAGGGCATTGAACAAGGCGAGGAAGAGGAGGAAGACCCTAACAAAGAAGAGAAGACGGAAGAAGGAGCGGAGGAGAAGGCAGACGAGGGAGAAGATGGTTCGGGCGAAGAGCAGGAAGAGCAGGAACAAGGGGATGGCTTGGGACGAGCTATCGATCAGGAAGCTCAACAAGCAGAGAATCTGGAGCTCGATGAGGATCTTCAGATGGACAATGATGGTGACGAGAAGAGCGATGGTGACGGCGATAGTGAGATGGATAATCTGTCAGCTCTGGATGGCGATGAGGAGAAAGAGCAAGAAAGAGGAGGTAATGATGACGAAATTTCCGCGGAGGAGCAACTTGAGACGACCAAGCTCAACGATGATGATCCAAGGGATGCAGACAAGGAAGGAGAAGAAGAAGAAGAAGAAGAAGAAGAAGAAGTACCTCACGGGGCTGGTGAAGATCCGATGGACGAAGACGACGGAGCACAGAATGGCGCAGAGGTAAAAGAAGTTCAAGATCAGGCTGAAACGCAGCAGGAGCAACAGAAGCAGGAGGGCGAGTCTGGCCTGATTGACGATACGCCTGCCGACGATGCCACGATGAGAGGAGATGCATCCCAAGATACGTCATCCAATCAACAACAGTCTGCCAAATCATCCACCGGACGACAAACGGAAGCGAATGAGGATGCCTTCGCTTCATCAGAAGGGCAAGCACGCAAGGAAGAGAATCTGTTAAACGACCGCACGTCTCAGCCTAAGAAGGATCAATCGGAAGGTGGGAGAAAGCAAGCGGAAGATCAGGGCAGGAAAGGGGAGAGTCAGGGCGAAGAAGACTCGGAAAGAGAAGAAGAAGAAAGACAGCCTGCTAGAAGTTTAGGGGACGCCTTGAAGGAGTTTAAGCGCAACATGGACTCCATTGAGGAATCGCTCGGCGAGGAAGCTCGAGAAGAAGGAACGGGCATGCCAGATGAAGAGCCGAGTCAAGTCGAACACGTCCAAATCGACGAGGACAGTGAGATGCAGGCCCTCGGTGTAGCGCAGAATGAAGAAGCTGTTCACACTCTCGACGATCTGGCCATGGAGGATGACGATCAGACGGAAGGAATGGAAGAAGCGCTTACTCGTTTGGACGAAGAGATGCAACAAATAGAGGCCAAGGAAAGATTCCAGCCTAGTGACGCTTCTGATCAAGAACAAGAAAAGGACAAAGTTGACGCTAACATGGAAGACAAGCAAGGCGGCCTGATGACATCAGACGTCAAGGCTGGCATGGATGATGATCAAGACGACAGAGTGGATGCAGAGGAGGAGGAGGAAGAGGAGCAGGAGGAGGAGGAAATGGAAGAGATCCAATCAGAAGACCTCAAGCTCGATGAGAGTATCGAGTCACGGATGGAGGCCCTATTCACGTCTACGGACCTGCAACAAAGACTGGAGATTGCGCAGGAGCTGTGGAAATCACACCTCGAAAGCACGGCCGATTATGCCTTTACGCTCAGTGAACAGCTACGGTTGATCCTGGCGCCGACGAAAGCTACCAAGCTGACCGGTGACTTCAAGACGGGAAAGAGGCTGAACATGCGCAAAATCATCCCCTTTATCGCCAGCGACTACCTCAAGGACAAGATCTGGCTGAGGAGGAATCTTGCGCAAAAGCGAGAGTATCAAGTCCTTCTCAGCATCGACGACAGCAAGAGCATGTTGGAAAGCAAGAACATGCTTCTGGCTTTCAAGAGTCTGGCCCTTGTCTGCAGCGCCCTGGATAAGTTGGAAGTGGGGCAGATTGGTGTGATGAAATTTGGACGCGAGGTGGAGTTGCTAAAAGGATTCGGAGTCGGAGGCAGTAGTGGCGGTCAGACCATCCAAGACCAAGAAGGTGCAAAGATCCTGGAACGACTTCAATTCCAGCAAAAGGGAACAGACGTGTCCACCATGCTTCAAAAGAGCTTCAACGTCCTCATGGAAGCGAGGGAGAATCAAAGCGTCACGTCCAGTCAGCTCTGGCAACTGCAAATCATCATCTCCGACGGTGTCTGTCAAGACCACAACAAGTTGCAATCACTGTTGCGTCGAGCGAATGAGGAAAAGATTATGATCGTTTTCGTCATTTTGGACTCCTTGCAGCAGAACAGCAGTATCTTGACCATGAACTCGGTAAACTACACCACTGGAGCGAACGGCAGACCGCAATTGCAGATGAACCGATACTTGGACTCGTTCCCGTTCGAGTACTTTATTGTTGTGCGAGATGTGGCGGATCTGCCAGACGTGCTAAGTACCACACTCCGACAGTGGGCACAGAAGATTGCAGAGGCGTGAGACAGGACAAGAGAGCAAAAAGAGAGAGATGAAGAGAGAAGGTCAAGGGAGGAAGAAGCCTGACAGTAGGAAAGAGAGTTTCGTGCATGTGTATTATATAGAGAAGAAAAGAAACAAAGCAATGACATTGTAATTGGTATCTTGAGAGTTGCGGAGTGAGACAGTGTTCTTGACATAATCAGAAGGGGGAAACAGAAAGACGAAAGGTATGCTGATGTAAAGAGAGGCGGAGAAATACAAGGGAATTGTGGCGTGGGGTGGGGGGAAAAGAGAAAAGGGGGACTATCGGCATTCCAGCGACCTTGCAGCGTAGGGATTGTCTGGATCCGTCAGGACGGCTTGCTTGGGGTAAGGGCACATCTTATGAGTGTACTTGACGCCATTAGAGTACGGCCGTAGTTGTGTGGAGTTGCCAATGTCACTAGGCAGCTCGTCTGTGCTGTTCTTGTATGCCGCGCCGATGATGAATTCTGGTGGTGTTGCATACTCGACCCATTCAAACAGTGCCAAGAGTGCATCATGATGGGCGTTGTATCGCAACGGTCTTGAGCCGTCTGCATCCGCTTGTCCACCACCACCAAAATTCCAAGCGCCATCCCCACCACGGCAATGTCCCATTCCCGGTATATGGAAATAGCGATAGTAATGATCGAGTGGTCGCTCCAGTCGGGATACTTCCTTCACTTGCCCATGGTACCGATTCGAAGCTCCCGAAGGTATGAGCTGATCAGAGAGACCATGATAGTGTAAGATCTTGGAGCCTGTTTCAAAGTACTCTGTCAGATCTGCCTTTTCCGTGTTTGTGCCTCCAGGGTCGAGATCGTGCCCAAATTGAATCAGGGAGTAGTTGCCTTCCACGACGACGTTGGGGTCAAAGTCTGTTACTTTATCTGTCCTGTTCAAGACTTGATACTGGAACCACCCCGGCGCAGGTGGAAACGGCGTACCGACCACGCCATCAGTGACAGTCCAAACATTCTCACTGCCGTAGAGGACTGGTTCATGGATTATTCGGCCGTCAGGGTATCGTAAGGATTTGTAGATATCTTCGAGATTCCCCAACTGATCAGCAGAAAGACAAGAAGGAGAAGCAGTAACAGTGCTCTCACTTTCCTTTACCTTGCGTTCAGCGAGCAGAACATCAGTGGATGACGAAATAGACGTCGGGGAGGCGGCCGTAGTAGAGCTCTTGCCTGTCGTCGTCCCACTGTCGGATATCATGCTGAGCGATTCTGTTGGCGTGTCATTGCTGGCTGAGGTACTACTGTCGTTCGGGCAAAGGAGATCCTGAAAGGCGGGCTGACATTTCGCAGGATCCTGAACAACTGCATCCTGTACTCCGTCAATAAGATCACACTTCGCAATGATGTGCTTGTGAATGACCTTGTACAGACTTTTTGGAATATACCTCGGTGATGTTGTGTTTGCCTGCAACGAGTTGACGTGGATTTGATAGGCATTTAAGTCGTTGTAGTAGATGGCCGGTGAGCCTGCTAAGATTCCGTCATAGTCCTTTGGATAATTTTGTGCTTCAGCGAATCCCTGCCTTCCACCAGTTGAACAGCCTTTAAAGTAGCTTGGGAAACCAGTACGACGCCTCCCTTTACTGGTCTTGCGATCTTTCACACCAAAAAACTCCTTTACAACTGCTTGCGAAGCAACAGTCGAAACATGAACAGCACGATGACCAAAGTCAACTTGACTAGGGACATTGCCAATCGTCCAATTCGTCAGACTTGCAGATCCAAAATGACCTCCGTTAGTAGAAGCAGCTGCTTCTCGATACCGGGTAATGACTTGCTTCATTTCGGGGTAGTTGACCGAGCCCCGTTGGCCTCCATTGCCGAGAAACACCAATCTACCTCTCCACCCATCTCGAGACGCAGGACCATCCGCTGCTTCTTTACTTCCTCGACGAGCTTTCAAGAATGCTTGGATGACATCTCTCGATTCTAGTACTGTCGAGTTGCTGATCGCGTCCGTCGTTGTGGCGTTAGATGGCAATGGCATCCACACTTCAAACCACACATTAGATTGATCACTCGTCACAATATTAGCTCCAAATCGACAAAACGATGGTAAACCTCCGTCGAGTATCTGGACATTGTTCTCCTCTCCATATCCGACATCTGCCATGACGGACTCTCTATCCCACTCGCCAAGACTGCTTATTGCTGCATCTATATTCTCAGATGGCTGAAGCAACTCCTGTGGGATGTCGTCAAATAGCGCAGTCGTGCTGGGGTTTTCCCCTTCCAAGTAGGTCTTTGAGATTACGTTATTGAGTTGTAGCGGTTCATGAAGACGAGCTGCCAAGATGACAGGAATCGAGCTTTGCAGTTGGTCGCACGCAATTGCTGCATCGATAGTAGGCACTCCAGTGTAGTGTACCGGATACGGTCCAGGTGTGCTCCTTGCAGTGTGTTTGTAGGTAGTGCTCTGCGTGGTTGCTGCTATCAGGGAGAAAAGCGCGGCGATGAGAGAGAGAAGGTGTACGATCGGCATGACGAGGGGAGGTGAGACGGGTGTGGATCAAACCATGAACGAAGGGGCGAAGGACTCGTAGATGCTTAGTGGAGAAGAGGCATCGGCGATTGATCCAACGTCAGGAAAGAGTGTGTCTTGTGTGTGCTTGTACTGATGTTTTCCTTCTGCATGCCAATAGGGGGAACACATTAACGTTTGAGTCAGTGCCCTAGCCTTGTCGTATGCCGCTCTGCTACTGCGAGGATTGCCTGACACGCCCCCTCCCTCCCCCGCAACAGCCTGACAAGACTCGTGTATATACATCAGTGCACTACATCGGATCTGCTAGCCTCTCTTCGTGCGTGATGCAGGACAATGATGCATTTGCATTGATGTGCAAGATCTATGTATACTTTGCACTTCTCCCGCTTGTAAAAGAAAGTCGGCAACTTGCGTACTAATCTACGGGGTGCTCGGATTCGAAGAAAGAAGCAGTGGAATCGCCTAAAGAGGTACACTTTTTCCAGAAAATGTAAGACAGTAGTTGTCCATTAGCCTCTTCTTCGCACCAAAAGGTGGTGTACTTACACAAATGTACAGTAGACACCTTTTAGACTTTGTATTGTCCACTTGCCACCTTTTTATAATAGGGGGTTTCACGCGTATTCACGATTGAGGCGAATCGTGTTTGAAACCCGATTCAAGTGAATCACGATTCAACTTTGCCACGTGTTGGTGGTTTTTGGCTGTAAAAAGTGAATCATGATTCAGTCCAATCACGATTGGCTCGAATCAGCTTCAAGAGCCTGTTTGGCACAAAACGCGATTCACGTCTTCCTTATTCATCTCCTCTATAAAAATTCCTATAACATGATTCCACCTCACAGTCCACGCCGCAGCGCACATGTTTGGCGAGATGCAGAAGTAGACTCTTTGGTCAATTGTTTATATACCTCACCTGCCTTGCAAGCTGCTCTCCTCCCAGGACGTAATCCAGAAGGTACACGTATTGGCTCAACAAGCAAGGCCACACTACTTAGACGTGTATACAGAGAGGTTTGGCCCAACACTTCATCAGCTTATCCAGACCGCATTCGATCCAAGATTACTTCACTTCAAAAGGTTTACAAGCAGGAGAGGGATAGACTTGACCAGACAGGACAAGGGTTGCGTCTTGAAGAGCTTACTGCAGGAACAAAGCTGAGAACGCAACGAGAGCATCTTTTGCTTAAAGTGCCCTGGTGGGAGACATGGCACTAGATGATGGTTGACCAACAAGATGTTGGACCAACAAGCCTCATAACAAGTGCTGGCTATGGAGGAGATAGTGACAATGAGATTGACGGCATTGTTGCAAGCAGCAGCAACAGCCAAACACATGCGCCGGCTCTGCAGCATGCACCACCTTTGTCTACCTATGTGGCTGATGTAGTGGATGACAGTGACAGCGATACCAACTTGCAGAATGGTCGAGGTCTTTCTGGTCTGGAAAGCTCTATAAATCTTTCTCAGCATGATCCATTAGCTGAGAGGCTGCAATACAATCATTCATCTTGGCTAGACAACAAGGAGGACATTGGTGATGAGGATGATCAAATGGAAGCCTCAAGAAGTCCCAGCGTGACAAGAGTGTCTACCAAAAGAAAGACAAGTGGACGCACGCCACGGAAAGATATGTCAGCGCAGGAAATGATGTCAAACACCGTGCATCAAGCCATGGATGGAACATACAAACACCAAGCAGAAGTTGAGCGTGAGATCACCAAGAGGCGTGAACTTGAATTGGATTTTGAGAGAAAGAAAATTGAACTTGCACAAGAGGAGAGACGTATAGAGAGAGAAGACTTGGCAAGGGAAAGACAAAACATGATGCAAGTTCTATTTGATCTAGCACGAGGGGCCCAACAACAGCACTTTTCTGCACCAAATCCTTGATCTCAAGATTGTCTTTAGCAAGCACGCTCTTTCCTGCGTGAAGACTTGTCAGTGTCTACAAAATCCCAATCATGTGCTTCAAAGAGCGCCAAGTGCATCTCCTCTCGAAGATCAAGTGCTCTCTGCTTTCTGAGATGATCAAAACTGCTTGATCCTCTCTGTGCCTTCTCAAGATTAGACTGTTCTTCATATGCCTGCTGAGCTTGTTGTCGATGCAGGAATAGATCTTTGTCAATAAGAGGGGCAGCACAAATGGTAGCTGTTTTTAAATCAGCAGCCGCACCTAGACCCCTTCAAAAAGACTTCCATCCATGTTGTCTGTATTAAGCCATGTCTCAATATCAGCTATTTTATCATGTGCCGATGCAATTGTATGTGCCACAATGCATGCCATAACCACTTTCGAAAAGTTCATCTCGTCTTGTTCTCTGTATAAATTTCCTCGGTATCCTGTCAATACCTGGAAGCGGTTCTTGAGATAAGCAATTCCATGTTCTGCTCTACTACGGATACGAGACTGCTGATAGTTGAATCTTGCAAGGTCTTTGACTCCAAAAGCCTTACTATTTGTATAAGGAGCAAGTGTGAAAGCGCTATGTCCATATCCCCCATCTGTCCAGATAAATTCACCTTCATCCAGATAGAGACGTGGCTTACGCAACACCTTGCTCCCTGCAGCCCACACCCTTGAGTCCTGTGCAGAACCTGGAAAGCCAATGACACATTCAATGATACGTAGTGAATGCGGCAACATTACTAATTGAACATTCATTGAGTAGTTGCGTTTGTAGTTGTAGTACTCGCGGTGATGTCGGCCAGGTTTGAATGCAAGGTTGATGTGTGTACCATCTACCACTGCCCAGCCCTTCTCCCACTCATCAACACCACATCTGTTGGCCACCCATTTCTTGGCTACTGCTCGCTCCAACTCACTTGCCCACAAAATTGTAGAGGCTGCAAGTTCATTAAGCGCCTCAACAGCCATATTTGTCCAATTGTGAACAGAACCCTCTGAACAGCCGCTTGCAGAAGCAACATCACGAACACTTCCGCCATTTCCTGCCCTGCCTAGCCTGTGCATTGCCACGGCAAGCCGCTTGTGTAATGTACTGTTGCTACACCTAAGAAAAGGCGTAGTCTTCTTCAGACGTGCAGCAAGGTCATCAAATGCTGCTGGTGTCATGCGCATGAATCCTCTGTAGCGATGGTGGTTATGTACTGCAAAGTATCCAACTTTGTCAATCATTCTTTCTGTCTTTGGGACAGTGATACGTTTGCGGAAGTAGCGCTTTGCCTGTAGGTCATCAATAGTCTGGAGAATAGCTTGTAAAATCTCAACCTTTACTTTTTTTTGATACAAAGAAGGCCATGACGTCCCGCCATTGTACTTAACGGCAATCTTGTTTTGCAAAAGATATTGAAGCTGTGAAGAAGTGACAAAGTATGACACAAAGCTGTATGCTGCTGATAGCTGTTGTTGCCGGTAACTGTGGCGCACCATACTCCTGTGTGTGGATACAAAGAGAGTGCAACAGAGCTGTGTAAAATGGCATGCGTGCTGCTGCGCAAAGAGAAAAGTCCTATGGTCAGTAAAAAAAAATTGGCATGACCTCCCATATTCCTGGCACCTCCCATCGGCCAGCCAATAGTTGCCCTTTACCTCTTGGGCCAGCTTTAGGGAGCCAAGGTGGCAATGGGACCCGGCAGCTGTCTCCCAGACGCCCCCTCCACCCTTCCCAAGCTCTCTAGCTAACCCAAAAGGCTCAGGACAACAGTCAGCCAGCTTTTACCACTTACCAGGTGTGGTGATGGTTGTACAAAGTTAAAAAGTGAGATCGGTGGGGTGTTCAAATTTAAACGCGATTGGCTGTAAATCACGTTTCGGGTTGCAAACGCGTGAAACCCCCTAATGTGATTTCAATCATAGACGGTGCACTTCCTCGCGGTGGACTCAATCCTACGCGCGTTTAAGTAGTGTCCAGATGGTGTCAATTATGTCCGAGCAACCCCGCGAAACCGACGACGAGAGATGCAAGCCGCTTATTAGAAGCAGATCGGGACATACTGCGCGATTTTATTGAGACGGAGAGCCTTGTACTGCAGAAGAAAGTAGACATCGACGAAGAAATGTCAGAGAACGGTATGTGATCTGCGCCGGATATCACCCGTAAAGATAGTGCCTTGTCTCGTCTCTAAAGAGACGAACGCCTGCGAAATGTCACAATTGCGCACTGAGCCTGGGACGGGCCCTTTTCCATCGCGGTGGTCCGGCGACCGTCAGAATGGAATGAGCTTGTTGACAACGTCATCAGATTCATGAGGTCTTTGCTGTTGTGCAAATCCTGAGGAAGAGAGACATCTATGCAAGTACAGAACAATTCTTGTAGCAGTAACGATGGGCCTTATCTTCAAATGGGCATGAGAAGGATGTTGCTGAACATCTAATTGAGCTTGGGCGCCGCCATCACCTGACCCTCGACCATAACACTGCACATAACACTGCTCTATAGAGAACCACTGTCGTTTTGCTCACTCCGCTTCCGTCCCTTGCACTCTTACGTCCCTATTCCAATAAGTCCAGACGAATGCACAAGATCATTATCATCCATCCCAGACCTAGTTATAACATTTTCTGTGGGCGCTGCGCGTGAGGCCAAGAAAGCAAAGTAAAATTTAAACGCGGGCCGGGCTCCGGATCTCAATGTCTCACCATCATCAGCATATAGGCGATCCCGATATCGCTCTTGAGAGTAGGGAACAAGGCTTTGCTCAGCAGGAAGATCACGAAGCAGTACAAGCCGTAGCTCCCCACCCACCACACACAAACTCGTCGACTGGTCACTCAGGAGTCGATCTAGCGGAGAGAACACTATTCTTTCACACCACACATCCTACTCCTCGAGCCAGAGAGCAATTCGAGTCACTGGGTAGCCATTCCATCGTCGATCCAAGCCAGCTGTATCATGTCAGTACAGTATCGAGCCTACATCACCATTCCCATCATTCTTTGAATATCGACAACCATCAAGGGGCTCTTGGCTCGATGGAACCATTTGGCTTTCCGCAGCAAGCCTCGCTTCAATCTGTGAACAGCAACAGTGCGATGCGAGAAGAAAGGCCAGGGCATAGCGTTGATTCATCGTATGGGAACCCTAGTAGTGGCTCTGCACAAGGTTTCAAGTGCCCAAATTGCCCCAAAACGTTTGCAAGAGGTATGTGCTGGCAGATGGGCAATCAACGTCGAGGTCGAAAGAACCACCTAGCACTAACCTACTCGTTGGTAAACTTTCACTAGACGACCTTCTTCGACGTCACTTGGCAAGAGAGGCAAGAGCACAAGCACAGCCGATTGTAGATCGTCAGAAGAGCTGCTACGAATGTGCAAGAAGTAAGGCAAGATGTGATCTGGAAGTCCCCTCGTGTGGAAGATGCAAAGCGCGAGGAAAAAGTTGTGTGAGTTGAGCACAGTGAAGAATTTAAAGGTAGCAGTGGAAAGAGCGAGCACTGATGAGGTGCTATTGGTAGATGTATGGAGCGAGAAGTGGGAATCCAAATGTTCGGAGGGGCATGCGAGAAAGTCGAGAGCCAGGAGCAGAAGGTCCTACGAACTGGTCAGGAACACCTCCGTTTGTAGGAGAGGGTTCTCATTGGACAAGTTCGCAAGGCTACCCGGGCCATCATGTCAAGACGGAAGGGCAATCTACGGATGAGGGCGAGAGTGATGACAGCCACACATGGTCTGAATCTTTCCATACTTATCGTTCGGAAAGGGGAACGTCAACGTCTTCTGCTTCTACAAACGGTGGTTCTCATGAAGCACATCAAGTCCAACAGCATCCATACGAGCATAGCTACAACTTTCTCGCAGGCAATCGATCTGCGTCACCGAGCCTAACGAATGGCGAGTCGTACCTGCATTCACAGCCTAGCACACACTCCACTCAACTAGCTCGAGGCTTTGCTCGATCAGGCACAAGGGGCAGCATCGATACTAACGTGGGAGGAAGCAGCAACAGTATGGGCATGAACGATGAAGAAGGCGAAGTTACACCAATCGTTCGTCCGCAATCCAATCTTACGATTCAAACCAATGCAATGGGTCCGCCACAAATAACTCCGACTCGCTATCGAGATGCTAGCATGAATTTCGAACCGGGCCAATCCGACTTTCTTCCTGGCTTTGTCCAACCGTATCGACAAGTCACAAGCAGCGTAGAGAGACCTCAACCCCCTAGGTTGTTGACAGGTGCTAAGATGCCCAGACCGCAAGATGGATCTCATCTGGAGCAGCTAGGAAGTAGCAGGCCTCTCTTTAGTGCTCAATTGGACTTGTCTGGATGGTTGGAAGAACCAGTAATTCCATCGCCTCTTTACCGAATGGGTCCCAGCTTATCAGCGCTTCAACCAGGTCTCAATCAAATCATGTTTCCTCCAACACCTACAGGCAACAGCACAACAGTTGAAGCGTTGAGGAATGCCCTTGCAGTCAATCCACCGCTACCTCCTCCGACGTTGAACAACAACACCAATAATCGAGAGAGCATTTCAAACCCTTCTTCCTCTGATACTGTGATGAGTCAGAGCATGAACCAAACGACCTTGGAAGACACGAATGATGCAAAGCAGAGCAACAACAACAATGGGTTCGATAAAACTCATGTTGCGGCTCGACAATGGTGGGCTCATTCTTTCAATACAGGTCAGAACGAAGTCGATGTTCAAGGCGTAGCCCAGGCTTGCGCTGGCCATTTCACCCTCTACCCTGCTCTTATGGTTCTACCTGATCCTACCTCACCTGTTCCACCTTTGTTCCATCGACCTTGGTTGGCACAATCTCGGCTCCATACTCCTCCCTCACTTGCAAGAGTGCGAGTTCTACTGGCAGGCTTTCACGTCAAATTGCCATCAAGCGAATCGATGATTTGGGAGATGATTGCAAGGGAGACCAACAATCACATCCACTCCTTTGATCAACATGTCCATGCTAGTGACTTGGAAGTATTCTCGACTACGGCAGCACTATGGTTTTTGATCATCTTGCTACTGATGTCGAGCGATCCGAACGGTTTGACCAGCGTACCTGAAAGCTTAGTCGATTCAAGCTTGATCAGTCTATCTCACTACTCCCGATTGTTGTCTCAAAGACTCAAAGCTTGCGAGGAGAGGAGGAAAGTCAAGGGTGCGCCCATATCCTTCCTAGAGTGGGGTTTTGAAGAAACAATGAAGCGAACGCTCTTCGCTTCTTACTCGATCCTTGTCTTGCAGAGATTCAGAGAAACGTCCAATGAGATACAGTCACAACTTGCAGGCATCGAACTTATCCTGGACATCCCACTTCCGGCTACTGCTCTAGAATTTGAAGCAGGCAACGAACTAGATTGGCGAGCTTCTCAGCACGTCCAGATTAGCAATGACACGCCATCCGCTTCTGGAGCCACTACTACTCTCTCGAATTCGATCACTATACGTCATCTACTCAAGGCAAGGAAGGAGGGTGGGCCCGAAGAGAGCAGAAAGGAAGTGACATCGTACTTTGACCGTCATGATGATTTCACCAATGTTAGTCTTAGCGTCGCCTTCGCTCTCGATCGAGGCATCAACCTGTGAAGCAACGAGGTCGCCATTTCTTTATTCGCGGCCATTTCTCGTCTGGTTGTTCGTTGCTTTGAATCCCTCTTTTAGATTCTTTCTCCTCCAAGAGATCCTTTTCACTTTGTATTGTACAAAACAAGAAAGCGTCGAATAGTGTATTATATACTTATCCTCCCACTTCATTTCAATAGAGTTTCACGTATCATTTTCGAGCGAGCACTTCGAGCTTCTGAATGACCTTCCTTGACGGGGAGATCCCACGTGATCTTTTTCTGCGTCGTCGCAAACGGACTGACAATTTCAATCTGATGTGGGAAAGGTCGAATGCTGTACTGTCGTCGATTGACTTCCAACCACACAAGCGATAGGCAGAGTGCTTGCCCCACGCATCCAGGCCGAGCGAATCTACGGAGCAAGAAGTCAGAGCGAGAGTAGGGGAGGCTGTCAGAGCGTATTACTGGTACTCACCACATCTTAATATCTGCTGTTATCCTTCGTCTCACTCAGCACCTTTCCTTTTTCTGTCTAAACATTGTAATCTGTCCTGCTGTACAACCAGTCTTGCGATTGTGAAACCACGTCTTGCTTTTTCTTTACTGCCGTCGTCTGTGGTAATTCTTCCGAGGATGGTCAGCGCACCCTCCCTTCGACAAAGCAGTCGAGCAAAGAAACCTAGTAAAAGGGCCGAGGAGATGCAGCACGCCAACGAAGTAGAGACGACGGCACAGATTAAGAACAACAGTAGCGAAGCCAAACCTCGAAAATCTGCTGTGCAAAAGCCAAAAATCAGGACCAGCGAGGATAATAAAAGTCCATTAGGCGACGAGAATGCTAGTGACGCCAATGACGGAGGAGAGTACGAGGAAGGTGATAGTGAAGAAGACCGGGCCGACGACGAAGAAGAGGAAAGTGCAGAGGAGGAAGCTGATGGCGACAAAGTCAACGAGACACCAGGGGATGGCGAGGTGTACTGCACCTGTAGGAAGGGCGACAATGGGAAACCTATGGTGTCGTGTGCGGAATGTAATGAGTGGTGAGTCCTGACGCTTGGGGAGTCTGTTGCGAGATCGACTGATCTAAATTTCTTCTTACAGGTTTCATTTCAAGTGCGTTGGTCTGACCAAGAAAGTGGCGGCGACGTTGGCAGAGTATGTCTGTCCTGCTTGCAAGGAGAAAACTGGCCGAATATCAAAGAGTGAGTTCGACAACTGTGATCGAAGTGCGACTCCCATCCTATTTCCCAACCTGCTCGTGCCCCCTTTCTCGAGGCTCATATGCTTGTTGCGCAATGCTAGTAATACATATTGTGCTATTCAATGCAGTGCAAGCTTCATCATAATGTCGGAAAGGGTGGAGGTTGTGTCTTGTTGTCTTGTCGGCTATCTCAGTGTATGAAGAAAAAGGGTAGGGGGGGGGGAGGGGAGAACTGCGACCACGCATCACCCCTCTCTCACCCATCTACGCAGAGGGATTGTATGTTCTTTCAGTAGTTGCACGATCAATTGAGGATCAAGGCAGAGATCGGCTTCCATGTCTGAGATGCACTTTACTAATTCTCTGCGACCTTGTCTGTATTGCAGCTATCGAAGACGGTCCTGGAGAGGAGGAGTTCAATCCCACGGTAGGCGCAGAAGCTTCTTCACCGCCGCGTAGGCCAAGCCTTTCTTCTAAACGCAAGTCAACTGAGGATGAATCGCCACGCAAACGTTCCAAAGGGTCTCCTTACTCTTCACCGCTAAGGAAGCCAGATACTGCTTCGGCGCCTTCGACAACGATGCGGAAGATGTCGGGAAGTACCACTTCCACTGGCAGTCGAGCAGTTCTCAGTGCTGGAAGTGATGCAGTGAGGAAACATGCCTTGATGCAGTTCATTGGCGTATTTGACGCTATTTTTGCCGAGTCAGTCACGAAAGAGACCGAGGAAGAGCGAGACATCACAAGACAATCTCGAGAGTACGGTACTGCTTTTGAAGCCAGCCTGTTCCAATTATATGGGGAGACCTCTGCGCTGTCTTCCACCATACTTGCAGGAAAGACGTATCGAGATCGACTCCGTACGTTTTTGTTCAACCTCAAGGACAAGAGCAACATGACGTTGCGACAAAAGATTGCGTCTGGTGAAATATCAGCAAGAGAATTGGCAGGATTGAGTAATGAAGAACTTGCCAACGATGAGATTCGAAAGGAAGTTGAAAGAAGAAAGAGAGAAAATCTGGAGCAAAGCATCCTAAAGAAAGAAAAGGCACCGTTGAGAAAGTTGACGCACAAAGGCGAAATTGATATTGAATATGAAGCATCTCAATCAAGTCGAATAGCTGAGGAACACGCACAAGAGCGAGAGCTGTTGACAAGGAGCAGAGAAGAAGCAAAGGGAAGCACCGTTGGCGAGGAATCGAAGCAAGAAGAGGACAGAGACGTCGTACCAACCTCTCCCATTGCACTGTCGACTACTGCACAACAAGGCTCACCTACAAAAGCGTCGGAGCAACCCCTATCTACTTCTGCTCAATCGCCACCTCTGTCGTTCGACTTCACCAGCGTTTGGACAGGTGATGTCTCTCGAGAAGACGAGGGAGAAGACGAGGAAGACGGTCGCGATGAGAAGGATGTCGGCGATGGGAAAGTAGAGGATGACGATCAGAAAGATGGCGAAGCGCCGGAGACTATTACAATCGCAGATGAAGAAGGTGCCGATAACTTCATCGATGACTTCTTGGGTATGCCCGAAGGGCACGAAGAAGTAAAAGACTCAAAAAGTAGGGAGAACGACGGCGAGGAAGCAAGTTTCGATGGCACGCAGGCTGCACAGATGATCGAAGAGCCAGCAGCTTGGAGAGGCGCGATTAGTATGCCTGATGAAGGAGTCTTCACTGGGAAAGTTCGACAAGTAGCAGGAAGACCCGTGAATGAGCAGGAATTGAGCATGCTGTTTCCCTCTACGCATAGCGTCATTGAAGGCAGACTACCTACCGAGAGTGCTGCTCCCTACCTCATTCAAAGCCGCGTTGCTTCACGAACAGAGCTGGTCGTCCTATCTCTTGAGCTGTCGTGGGAACCCGATTCCGTCTCCGATCTTGTCCATGATGCTCCTCAAAGTGAAGACGAGAATAAAGTGTCATTTGAAAAGTTGCTATCCTACTTTCAGCGAAGAAGTCGTTATGGGGTTTTGCCTTCGCACCCGTCCGCAAAGGGTCGATTTGTAAAGGATTTCTACATCGTTCCACTGCCAAAGTACTGCAATATACCGCAATGGCTGGAGATGATGGAAGCAGAAGAATTCCAAGGGGAAGCACAGCACACGAGAAGAGGCGATATGTTCTTGTTGGTGGCTGTCTTGTTCAAACAAGCACCGTTGCAAGCACCGCAAGTACAGCAGGCACTCAACGTAGGACTCTCACCGCTAGTTGTAGCTCCTTCTGGCGCTTTCTCGCCTCCCTCCAATCTTGGAGCCTTGCTAGGCGGCTCTGCTACCTTGCGAGATCTCCTCAAAGCTGTCGGCGGTAATCAGAGTCCTGCTCAATCGACTGGAGTACCTGGATATCAAAGTCCATTGACCCTTGGAACACACGTTGCCGCTACAGCCGCTACTTCCCAAGCGACCATGGACAAGCTCAGTGAGATGCCAAAGCCTCAATTAGAAGAAATGTTGCACAAGAACCCAAACCTTGTTGATGAGCTCCTCAAGACGCTCAGTGGGGCAAAGAAGGTGGCTTCTCCATCACCTCGACCTCCAGGTCCGCCGCCTCCGCCTCCTCCTGCCCTGCAAGGGTTGCAGCGACCATTGCCGTACGGCAACAATCATCCCTATCCGCAAGCATTTTTACCACAGCACAGCTTGCCTCCCGCTGGCTATCCTTCGTATGACTATACTCATCCTGCTCAGCAGCAGCAACAACAGCACCAGCAGCATCAGCAACCGTTTCACCCGCAAGGAGGCTATCCAGCTTCTTCCGATCATGGCTGGCAACCGAATACTGGCTATCAAACTCAGCCCACTGGCTATAACACTGGTACAAACACCTATGGAGCAGTTGCTCGAGGAGCTCATCGAGGTGGACCGCCTTCGGTACGCAGACGCTACTAATTCATGAAAGCCTCACATTCGCATTCATTGTACTCTTATCGCATCACCATCACTAAATACTTATCGAGATTTCATCTAGCATGAATTGTCTCAATAATGTTTTTTTTTTCTTTTGCTTATTGTACAAGTTGATGTCATATGTCCCATTCCGTCGCTTGTTGTTGGAACGTATTTCCGATTTGCTCTTTTGGAGGAAAACCTTTTCTTTCACCACTTTGTCTCTGGATTCTGGATGAACTCTTCATAATCCGGCCAGTGGAAAAGGCTCAATTCAGCTTCATTCTCCAGACCCACCTCTTGTAACGTCTTTTCTCCTTCTCTCAGCACCCAATCTGGATGATCCAAGTTGACTATTAGGTTCGTCGTCTTTGCTCCATGAGCCCGCGTGTATATTTTGAGGGTGTCTGCGGTGGTGGTGAGTATAGTAAATTTGAGCTTGAGGGTGAATGTGACTATTTACACCTCTGGAGGGAACAACAACATACCAAACTTATCCACCCAGCTTCGGAAAGGCTTGAATACGGGACTTTTCCTGACTTCCTCCTGACAGATGGCTCTGAGCTGATCAACGGTGGTGGTAGTCAGGTCGACATGCTTCAACACAAATGCCTTCATCGATCTGTATGCGAAACTCTTGATGATCCGAATCGTTATGACTGCATCTGTGACTGGTCTTGAAAAATTCGTTTCTACGCTATGGCCCTCCTCTGCATCAGAGACGAGCTGAAATCGGTAGAAACCGCCTGGTCCTTTCTCCACTTTCCTTCCTTCATCAGCAGCGTCGAGCATGCTGGTGCTTAGTATTCTCTTTGGATCCTACCTCCGTACCGGTCAATCGCTCCTAGATTTCTCTTTTCCCCCTCTATGAGCTAAATAATTTATTAAGCTCTACAACAAATATATATCAGGGTAAAGCCCCCGGTCTCGCGTGGCAAAGGAAAGCCGGACGCGCTTCGCTCCATGCGCGCCCGCCAATTATATGAAGGGCGCATCTGTAGTGGCCCAATGTACTGTATAGATATCTAGATACATTACTGGGCCTTTGGAGAAACAGAACATTATTCAAAGGTGGAAGAGAAAAAATAAGGATTCTGTATTTGGAGCCGGATCGATCATCGGTCAGAACCATCACCTTTCTATTTCTCCCATACTCGCTTGTCTTTGCCACTCGCATCCCTCTTTTCTCCCTTCTTCAGTACACCTACTCGTAAAGAAGCGAAGTTATAGCCTACGTATGAACATTCAAAACCTCTCTAGCTACGGTGAGTATAAAGGGATCGAAAGGCGTCTTTGAGAGCCTCTCGCGCGAGGGTAGAGCGCGCATGGCGCCCACACACCGAGGATTGCATGGTGTTTCACACTTTCCATCAGTACATTTGCTGAAAACTCCCGTCCCATGCAGACCCTTTTGCGGACACGGGTGAAGAAGGCAATCACACCGCAGATCAGAAAAGTGCAGACGTTGAAAAGAAGGTGAAAGTACAGCAACAAAATTACATCCATATTCGTATTCAACAAAGAAACGGTCGAAAGACACTTACCACCCTACAAGGTCTTCCAAAAGGTGAGTGGGGAATGCAGTTGATTGGGGCGCATGCGAATGGATTGGAGCAGGATTGTGACGCAAGTCTTTTTCCAGAGTATGACCAGAAGAAGATCTTAAAGGCCTTTAAGAAGGAATTTGCATGCAACGGGACAATTGTCGACGACGAGGAGTTGGGCCAGGTAATCCAGCTTCAAGGTGATCAGCGACAAAAGATCTCGGCTTTCCTGTGAGTACCTCGTACTGGATGGAGGAAAGAAGTTCTGTGCATGACTTCAATTGCTCACCCGAAATCGCCTGCACAATGTTTTCACAATCCAGCATCGAGGAGGGCATCAACAAGACCGACGTCAAGGTGCACGGTTTCTAAAAAGTTCAACGTGGACTAAGAAAGGTTGAAGGCGGTGATGCGGCGGTGTTGTGCAATGGCAAAAGCGCGAGCGATGGCAGGCAAGGGGAACGAGGACGTGGAAGGGAGGGCGACAGGCTTGATGGAGGAATTACCGGACAAATCAGACACCCACGTTCTCGAAGATGTTGTCGCTTCAGATTTGCCTGCAGTTTCGAAGGACTGCCTCCCATGTGAAGATGGATGTAGAAGAGCTTGGACAAGAAGGCGACGACGACGGCGAGAGCTGTCTCTTTCTGCCACTTTTACCTACAGAACATCGTTCCACGGGCTCCCAATTCCTACTGCGGTTCCTGTAAATCATTTGCGCATTTCCACTCTCCCCATCATCATTTCACTCTTTCAGTTATATACATACGTTCCGAATTGTGGTGCGCTCCTTCCTTTGCGCCCGATTCTGCTCGACTAGACCTTCCTGAACATGCTGATACTTCTGTATGGTACTCTGTGACGAGACTCGTTGCGTTCTTATTGACAGTCCGCAGAACAGTCTTGAATTCTTCCAGTGCCAGAATAGAAATTTAAATGCTGTTTCTATGAGCGTTCGCTGCCATAGAATACCGCACGCAAGCACGCACGCACGCCTCCCTTGAACCCCTTATTGCAGCTACAAGAGCCTTGTCACAGACTTCTCGCTACCAGTGTATTCAAACGGGCGCGATGATTTGTATTGGAGATTAAAAAAGTTCGACAAAGAGACTGTATACACACATGTACAATGAAGAAACTTTCTCTCGTTTGGGGGGGAGGGAACTATAGATACAATATTCAACGTTATCTCTACTTAGTCGACAAGACTTGGCCATCCAATACTTTTGATCCGCGACCCTCCACCCGGATGCCAGCCAAAAATCAACGGACCTCGGCAGTATCTAATAATACGAAGTCCCTTCCTTGTATTTGATTTGTCGCCTACCCTCTTCGGTTCCTCTTTCCCTTTTCTTTCCTTTTTTTCACTCAAAGGTTATTAGTAGTAGTACCCTTGTGGATTATCTAGATCGGTCCTTCCTATCTTGCGTCTGAGAGGCAGAGATACGTCCTTCTTCGCTTCTCTTTTCCTTCATAACCAAAAACATTACTTCCCGTACATCTACACACAACGATGCCATCACTCAGAGACTTTGACCTTAAAACATTCGGAGGTATTCCTCTTGACAAGTATGCACCTGTTCCAGGTCTTACGCTCGGCACCAAGAGTCTCAACGCTGAGCAAAAGAAAGCGCTCTTGTTCAACATTGCCTTGATGAGAGACTCCATCGTCTTCTTTACTGCCACTGGTGCAGCCACTGGTGTATCTGGACACACTGGAGGTCCATACGACATGGTGCCGGAAGCGGCTATCTTGCTTTCTCTATTTGAGAACGAAAAGACCAAGTTTGTACCAACGTTGTTCGACGAAGCTGGTCACCGATCTGCTTTGGTCTACTTGCGAGCTGCTCTTGACGGACACCTTAAAGCCTCTGACTTGCTCAAGTGAGTACACCTTGATCGGAATTACGTTTTAATCTTGCCTGCCTTCTTGCTGATGTGGTCACTGGATCGACCTTTCACAGCTACCGACGAGCACACAAGGAAGGTGGCCCACCCGGCTTGCCCGGTCACCCCGAGCTTCGATTCACCCCCGGTGTCGAATTCAGCTCTGGACGACTCGGTCATCAATGGCCATTGACCAACGGTGTTGCCATGGCCAACCCCGACAAGATCACCATCATGCTCGGATCTGATGGCTCCCAACAAGAGGGTAACGACGCCGAAGCTGCTCGCTTGGCCGTCGCTCAACAGCTCAACATCAAATTGTTCATTGATGACAATGATGTCACCATTGCTGGTCACCCAAGTGAATACTTCAAAGGTTTCTCAGTAGAAAAGGTGAGTGGAAATTTTTCTGCTGGCCGGGCATACGATGAAAGGAGCAAAGTCCACTCATCGTGTCCCCTTTCCCTACTCTCTTTCTACGCATAGACACTCAAAGGACACGGTCTCCAAGTTTTCCACGCCAATGGTGAAGACATTGACTCTTTGTTCCCCGCTATGATGGAGACTTTGAATGCCAGTGGACCAAGTGCGTTGATCTCGAAGCGAAAGATGTGCCCTGGTATCAAGGGCCTCGAAGGAGAATGCCACGGTCACGATGTCATTCCCGTCGCCACTGCCTGCGAGTACCTCCAAGAAAAGGGATACCCAGAAGCTATTGCAATCCTCAAGTCTCTCAAGCCCACGCCATCTCCTCTTAAGTTTATCGGTTCTTCCAAAGATAAGGGTGCCAACCGAAGCACGTTTGGTGAGGCCGTGAATGGAGTCTTGAACAAGTCCAGCAAGGAAGAGAACAAGAAGAAGATTATGGTCATTGACTCTGATTTGGCCGGGTCTACCGGTCTTGCTGCCATCAAGAAGGAGCATCCTGAAGTGTTCATCTCCTCTGGAATCTGCGAAAGAGGAAATTTCAGTGCTGCTGCTGGATTCGGTTCTTTCTTGCCCGATGGAGTGTACCGAACTGGTGTCTTCTCGACCTTCTCTGCCTTTTTGGAAATGTGCATTTCCGAAATCACTATGGCACGTCTCAACTACGCAAACGTCCTCTGCCACTTTTCACACTCTGGATGCGATGAAATGGCCGACAACACTTGTCATTTTGGATTGAACAATCTTTTTGCTGACAACGGTCTCCCCGATGCCTACACTACTCGATTGTACTTCCCCGCCGACCCTCAACAGATGACGTCTTGCGTCGAGAGAGTTCTGTTCGAAGAAGGACTTCGATTCATCTTTTCGACTCGAGCAAAGGTTCCTTGGATCACCAAGGAGAACAGTGAAGAGCGATTCTACGGCCCAGACTACAAGTTTATCCCTGGAAAGGATGAATACATCCGAAAGGGTAAGGCTGGTGTCGTTATCACGTTCGGTGACTTGGTCTACCGAGCCGTCAGCGCCGTTGATGAGCTCCGAGCAGAGGGACACGACGTCGCTTTGGTTAACAAGAGCACACTCAATGTCATTGATGAAGAAGCCATCGCCGAGTACGGAAAGTTGCCCTTCGTCCTTGTGGTCGAATCGCTCAACGTCACTACCGGTCTTGGATCCAAATTCGGTACTTACTTGCTACAACGAGGTTTGACACCCAAATTTGCCTCCATTGGAGTGCACAAGGAAGGATCCGGTGGTCTCTGGGAGCAAATGCCATACCAAGGACTAGGAACTGATCACATCAAGGCGGCCGCCGAGAAGCTTTTGAAGTAGGAAGCTCTCCTTAGCGCGTGCAGCGATTAGATTGTTCACACGGCCCCCTTATTTTCCCCTCTCTCTTCCGTGGCCCCCCACTCCCTCAATCATGATTCCACTAGTCTAATTGTCTTACAATTCTTCTTGATCCGGAATAGCGATTTCTTTCCCGTTCTCCCAGTTGTGCAATGTCTGAGTGCCGATTTCATCGTGATCGTTCTCCCAGCTTTAGGGTAGAAATGGCCGTTGCATGAGATTGGGGTGGATGAATGCGGCAGCGCGTCGAAAAAGGTAGCCGGGGCTGATGACATTCACTGCCCATTGTTACCCACCTTAGCTCAAACCTAAAATCACACGTTGTCGGGTTGCAGACCCCTCGCCACACCCCTCCCTGCAAGGAGGCGACGCTAAATTTTCCCATCCTTTTTCCGAATGCGAAAATGGACTCTTTGAGTATTTTCTCTTCGGTGAATCAACGTTGCGTAGTTTAAATTGTAGACAGAGAATGATTGCTTCTAGGTACAGCGGGAATAGCAGGACTATTTACTGTGGGAGTTGTGGTAGAAGGCAAACAGAACCACGAGCCCGTACTTCGATCCGAAAGAGGGGTGTGAACAGGACTGAAGCTGCCGCTCTCAGCCCGACCTCTCCTGCCCTCCTTTCTCAATCTTTCCCTCTCTGTCTCTTCTCTTCTTCGTCCAAAAACATCATGAGTGCGAGTTCGATGTCAAGCGACTCGAGGATGAGCCAGTACGTTCTGCCTTCGCTGCTTCAAGCCGACGAAGACTTGGTGTCAGCGTCGGAATTCGACAAGTGGTGGAAGCGGTCTTCTTCACGCCGTTCGAGTCATCAAAGCGAGGAGAGAGCAGTCAAGTCACCGACAAGTAGTCTGTCTCCCTCGAGTATCGGTCCACGAACGTCAAGTAGAGCAAATATCATATCATCGGCTTCCTCCTTTAGGTTGCCAGAGTCTACATCTTGGTCGAAAGTGGACGGCGTAGGAAGACTCTCGGGCAACAGCGAGACGAATTCGCCTTTACCTTCAGCGCCGATCCTTCAAAAGAGACAGAGCAGTCTAACACTAAGTGGCAACGGCAGATCGCGCAATAATGTGGTATCTTTCAAGGAAGAGGATCTTTCTACGACAAGTAGCTCTGCTGCTCCCAGTCTTGCAATCTCGCTCTCCGGAACAGGTGCCAGATCAGACGACGAGGATGTTCTGTCATCTACTTTATCGGCCTTTGGAGCTGACTGGTACTGTTTGGACAGTCTCAATCGCAACACAAGTCTCAATCGAAGAGGGTCACAAGCTGCAGGTGCAGACCAATATGACACAAACAACATGACGTTTCGTAAGGATAGAAGTTTTCTCCCAATGTCACAAGACGATTCTCTATCAGAGAGTGGGGTCACGAGAACGCACAAGAAGAGAGTGGTAATCGACACACCGAAGCAATTCCAAAGAAGCCCCAATAAAGTTGCTCGACTACTTGGTGAAGAGTATATCGGGTCGCACGGAGAGGATCTGCGTGGGCCAGCGGTCAACCAGAGCTCGCTCTCCTCTTCCTTGGCCTCAAAGTCAAGCGCTCTCAAAGGAATGCTGTACATAAAGGGTAAGATGAGGAAGGAAGAATATTTACCTGATCCACTGGAAAGTGAATGGGAAAAGGCGATTCGATTGGAAGAGGAGGATTTCATCGATGCAAAGAAGAAAAAGGAGGCTATGGCAAATACAATGAACCTCTTGAATCAATTCTCAGTGAAGAGGCAAGCGAGTTGGAGCAACAAAGCACCAGGAAAGAAGGTGACGTACATTCGACATAGTGATCATAAGGGCGGGTTACGACCTCGTGAGGAAAACAGGAATATTAGAGAGGAGGCAGCTGCGACTGAGGAAATTTACCCAACGCCAGGACTGGTCGCGCACCCTCCTCGCTCTCGAACGATGCAGCAGCTACAATCAAGTCCTGTCTTTGATCTCAATCTCAACCCTTTTCCCCTACCACCATCAAACACGCGACAGCACACAGACGATTCGCTCACGCATCCAGTCCCACATCGACCGCAATCTCCGCACAGAAACATCGGCAGCACTCCTTCCAGCGGACGGAGGTGTAGCGGATTGGTAAGGGGCAGTTCAAGTAGCAGCCTTGCTGATGGATGTGTAGTACATGCAACGAATGATGGCGGCGGCAACAACAAAGACAACTTTTCACGACACTCTAGCACTCCCTCTGATCTCTCATCTGCCTCCGACTCCATCATGTCTACTCCAGATATGAAGTCAGTGTTGCCTCTTACAGGTAGAAAATTGCGAAAGTCAAACTCTATCGATGCGCTCACCTCCATGTTGCAGCCGCTGCAAATGAACGCATTGCATGTGCAGGGAGTGAAGCAACAGTATGACGACGAAGAAATGACGTCCTTTGCAAACTTTGGCTATTCACCGTCTCATTCTGACGACGAAGAAGATATCCAAAGAGTCGAGGAACAATTATTTCAGCCACAGGTAGTCACCGTTGACAACGCCCAATCCATGCAATCGTTGGCCAAGATCCATCAACAATTACGGAAACAGATTGAACAGGAACGTCTTGCAGCCAAAGGACTACCTTCGCCTTTCGATTCTGCAGTCACCAGTGTTCTGCCGACGCCTGATCATCTGAGTCGATTTCCATCTGTGGCGACTATGATTACTCCTCACTCTCCTGAGCAAACAAGAAGAAGACTGTCAATTGGTGACAGTGTACAGCACCTTCCTCCACTAACCTCCCTCTATGAGGAGTGTTGGAGAGTAAATCATGAAAACCAAGTCTCACCCTGGAAGAGCGAACACGAGAGGAGCAAACTTCTGTCCAGTATCTCGCCTCGAGAAGTGATCCCCAAGGGCTGGATTGCATATATGAGAGCATACGCTGAGGGTGACATAGATCTCAACAATCCACCGGCTCCTAGAAACGCACTGCTACTCGACAAGGTGGCTCCCAGAACTTCTTTAAGCGATTCACTTGCGGCTAAAGTCTTTACTGAGAATCCTCATGACTTGCAAAACTCGCCACTCCACCCCAAACGAAATTTGGCCGTCTTCTTTCCAGAACAAGAATACAATGTGCTCCCGAGCCTCCCTTCTACTCCTCCGCTTCTTCAAGATATACTAGAGAGCGTGTCTAGTCCTCCGATCGCTGAGTGCAAGAATGGCTCCAGTGTCGTTCATGGCAAGATAGGCATCACTAAGGACGATGGAGAAGATCTTCGAACAGAAGCTAGTACACTGACAGAATTAGGCGGAATGGGCAATATTCGAGCGCCACAACCGACCTGGGAAACAGAAAGGAACGCTTCAGCGAAGGAGTATGTTGACCTCTTTCATGAAGCCCGACGCAACTCTATCTTGACAGTGTTGGTGGAAGACTTGGCCGACCAATTGGAGGTGAATTACGCTAGTATTCAGCTCTTGGTGGGTGAGGAAAGACTGTTGCTGGCTACTTGCGGCCAAGAAGAAGTCTCTCGCGTCAGTTCCGACAACTTTTCCACTCCCAGGTTGGATTCGTTTGATTTCACACTGGAGGAGAAGAGGAGTACTACCCCTTCGAAGGAAAATATCTTAGACTTCCATACCATTTTAGTCCGGGATGGAAACCCGCTTCTCATACCAGAACTCTCAGACGACTGGCGTTTCCACAGTCGAGAGGATGATAGGATGCACTTTTACGCTGGTGCGAGCATCTTTTCCAGTGATTCAGCGCTTCCGATTGGTACGATCAGTGTTATGCACCATCAGAGTAAAGTACTACGTCGAGAGCAGTTGGATGACTTGATGGAGGCTGCTAGGGCTGTAGAAAGAGAGCTCACAGTGATCAAGGGTAGAGCACTACGACAAAAATTACATGACATGGACGAGAGCATTTCGACGTGGTCCAAAGCCCTCGACGATCGACCACACTTTCAGTCAACATCCACGCCTCCCATGTCCTCGCCTCCCTTGCACGCATCCCGTCTGGCAGAAAGGAGAATAGCCCGTAAACCGGTACCCATCGACACTGAGTTGTGTAGTTTTGCCCCACACGAGCCAAACACTACGTCGACTCATTTGTCCAGTGCTCTTGCTATCATTGCCAAGACGTTGCAAGTGGAGTTGGTGTATGTAGCCCAAGTTGGATCTCTCCCTCTGGATTGCAGTATAAAGGCGATGAGGGAAGAGGGTCTGATCAAAGTCGGCAATTTACGGCCTAACCCTGTCATGCATTTGCGTGCACTTGCTGCAAGTAAAGGTGGACTACGCTTCGACAATGATCAAGACAAAGTCCGACAGCTACTCGGTGAAGAAATGCCTTTGGAAGGGGATGAAATGTCTCCCTTTGAAAGCGCCCTCGTTGCAGGATGTGGATCCAAGGAGCATGGAGGAGGAGATTACAAAGCGACAGAGGGTTGGGTCTTGGCTGTGGCAAGCCGTGGCAAAGTCCGCTTACATGCAGAGACTGGCATCTATCTGAGGAAGTTTGCTGCCGTCATCCGACCATTACTTTTGCGGGAATCTCCAAAGCATCTGGTCGATCTCGCAAACAGTCATGTAATAAACAAGAACAGCGCGGAAGTTGCTTCTTTATCTCCTTGCGAGTTGTCTCCAGCTTCTCCCTTTCATTCCTTACTTCTCGCAGCAAAGTCCAGTCCATCTTCGCAATACTCTCTTCTAGACGACAGAAGAGGATCCCTACTGCAGGGCAATAAGAAGAAAATTCCTCTTGCTTCGCCTCCTCCAAATTCACCTTTACCACTCTTGCCAGGGACACCTCCTTCTGCTCTCCGACCTAACATGCCGCTTCGCAGAGGAAGAGGGATGTCCGATCCTCGAAGCTCAGGATTAGGCCTTGACGGAATTGCTGGTGCTTACAATAACCAACTCGACAGACAGAGTGGTCGCTTCAGACGAGGGACTGTCGGAGCACAGACATCAGCGTTAGGGCTTGCTTTGCCTTGATAGATCGTCTTCGGCTATTTTCTGTATCACCTTCTTCTCCTCGAACATGTCTCTTGAAGCCCTAAATTTCGTCTTTGCACTTACACTGTATTCCTTTCAATCTCATGCCACCCTTGTACGTTATCTCTACCTCCGCTGCTCAACAGCATCTTTCACAATTACACCACATATCTTGTATAAACCTGACCTGTATTTTAGTTCGCTCCATCATTTCATAATGCATCATATCTATACTTACAAAAGAAGACGTCTTTCTGCTGCAGACATATTGTGTGCCACACTATGGCAGGGTAATACGGCAACAATCTACTCACAGCCGAGGAATATCTTCGAGACAGGACATCTCCGTTCATCTACAGCAAGGGCGACGTGTGTGAGATGACCCGTCGAGGAGGCCAAGATGTGTCAGGAGATGGCAGGACCTGACCGTATGCTTTCATGTAGAGGCCATTTGGAAGCAGGCAGGCAGCCGAAATCCCTCAAAGAAAGAAGCATGGCTATATAGTTGCATGGCAACGACACCGCAAGTAAGTGTTTTCGTACGGTCATCGAAAGCTCCAAACGAGTAGTGCCAGTCTCGCCTCGTATTGCTTTGAAATTAATTTGCGACGCCGTGGTACACAATGTTTAAGCCACCGATGTACCACCCTAGCAACAATTTCTCCTCTCATCCTGATATAGACGCCATGCTTGCTTGCCGACCCACCGCTTCTTTGCGCCGTCTAAATTAAGCCACTTGCAGGTACAGTAGCAGAATGTAGGAAGGACACTATCCCCCGACCCTCTTTCTCTCCCTCTCTCCCTCTCTCCCTCTCTCCCTCTTTGTCTCTGTCTCTCTTCGTATGCACACAAGTAAAGCGGCTCATGCAGGCGGGTGTAAATAGCGCGTGCGAGAACAAATAAAGTGGTTAGGAACTTTGATTTGTATGCAGTCTGATAATGTCTCTCGTCTTATTCGAAAGTTCAAAATACGTACATTACAGTTTTGTGACAGCTTTCGCATGGCTTGTTTTGTCTTAGTTGGTGTCAGCAGGTCATCGGTGAGTTGCGTGTGCTAAGGTTCACTGTAGCGTGTATCACTCACATCAAGCAAGGTGAGTATGAGTGGCGGTATGAGTCGCCTCGTAGGACAGCGCAAGATGGGGAGAGGGGTCGGGATTTACATTGTGTTTCCTGGTCATGTCAAGGCCGGCTAAATTGCCCGGGTAGTAAGTAGAAAAAGCTAAGTTGAGTCTGTAGCGCCTTCCGCCTCTTCCAAGAAAAAACAAATTATGAATCCCCCACTGTCCAAAGAAAGAAGGGACTTCTTCTTACTAGTGCACTCTGAGACTATTCGAAAAAGGTAAAAATGAAGAGCTTGACAAAATATGATTTGAAACACGACAGATGTTCAAGAAGAAACGGATCAAAATTTCAACAATTACCGCTAAAGGGAAACTATTGAGAAACCCGAGGCTCTGTGACAGTGTAGGGTTTTAAAGATTTCTCCTTTTGAACTCTTTTTTTTTTATTTGTACTGTACCACACCACGTTAAGATTAGGAGAATTTGTATTACTTTCATGTTCGCCCTTCCCTTCGGTGACGGTCGGCTGAGAGGAGTTCCTGGAGGGCAAGTGAGAGAGAGACAGAGAGAGACTGCCTCGCCTCGTCCACCTCTCATTCTGAGAAGTATCGGAATTTTGCGCTTTCAGAAAAGCGAAAGAGTCGTAAAGGGTTTGCACCTTTCGCACTCCTAATCCCACCCAACATCCGGTTTCTTATATACCGTCGCCGCCACACTCAAATCTTGCTGCGACCTACGATTTGACGCTCAGCCTTCGTTCACTTGGATCGCTCAGAGGCAGCCATCGCTTAGTACCACTAGTACTCTCGGGGCAGCTTGACTGGGCGCTGCTCAAATCTTGGCTTGCTTCAATTCTCGCGGCATCCGTGTCCTTTTGATTTGCGTCATCATCACCACCAAAGACAGACAACGAATTAGCGGCCTTCGCAACTAATAGACAAGGTGAGGATATAGCAGAGCAGCCATTATTGTGCGCAATATTTCTTGGGCGTCGTTAGCCTTCCAAGAGCAACCAAGAGACGCAGGTGGAAGAAGGAGTGATGTGATCTTCGCCAGAGCGGCCAATACTAATGCACGATCATTTCCTGCTCTTTTCCCCCTTCAGATACCACATATAGAGCGCACGACCTTTCCGCATATATATACCCTCTACACATCTCGAGCGGAGGAAATAGACTATCACGTGAGTGTCTACAGTGTCTCTCTTCCCCCTTGTCTGTTGTAGTGGAGCACTGCACTGCATTGCTCTTTGGGAGAAGCGTCAGATTCGCACGCCTGCGGGTCGTCGGTCATCGCCCAGACGAAGGCAGGAGGGTCTTTTCCTTTGTCTGCTCCATTAATACACATGACAGGGGAGGCTTAGTGTAGCGCAGCTGTGCTGATATACTTTTCCTCTCTTATCTTCTTCCATCCACCCTTCCTCACTATTACATCGACTCACGATCCTCACAACATTCACAGCACGCTGCAAACCTACTCTACGAAATACGCCCACATCGACTTCCGCCCAATCGCTCTACATTCTACATTATCGTTGGAGGAGGATTTCGACTTACACAGACCGACGTATAGAGCAGTTGGATGTCACAACATTCTAGTCTTGTTCATTCGTCTAATACAATAAACTATACGACCTTGCTAAATTCTCAGAGAAAGCGCAACGGAACAGCTTCAGGACCTTTTACTGTTGACGGAGGTGGCGGGAAATCGACCGATTCATTTCCAACCCACAGACAGTCGCACATGTCGTTTAGTCATGCAACATCGCAAGCGGGCCCGTACAACGATATGAGTGCTTTAGACTCGGCTGCCCAGATGCCCTTTCACCCTTCCAATATGGGCCCGCCTGGAGGCAACAATGGTCCTTGGCTGAAGAATGCAACATCGCCCTACTCTGAGATGGTGCCATCTATCTCATCACCCACAGTGAACGGCGTCGCGACGCCTGGCATGTCGTTGCTTTCACAGGCTTTGCAAGCTAACTTGGCACGACAACAACGTAGTCACGAAACCATCTCGCAACAGAGTCAGAACTGGTCCCAAATATCCCATCATGGCCGTCCGCACTCCCAGTCCACGTCTTCGGTGGATGGATCGCAGCCCTTCCTTGGGTATCCAACCATTGCTCCTGGAACTCCAACCTCGTTCGGTTTGCCGCCTACATCGGTAGCCGATTCCTTTCAGAGCATTCCAGCGGTACTGTCGGCAGGACACAGTCGTCAGGCCAGTCTCAACGGGCTCTCGTACCCTCACACGCCAAACGCCGCCCTTTCACGCCCTGATTCGCCACATAATCTATACCTAGGCAACACCAACGAAGCGAACCAATTTCAAGGAAACGGGATAGGCGGATCCTCCTACTTTGGTGGAGCCCCTATCGGTGGCGAAGCTTCTCACAGTGGTATGGGACACCATTTCCCCATCTCGGGGCCATTTACGCCGAATTCCTCCTTCCCATCGATCAACGAACAGCAAAACACAGCGTTTCATCAGTTCCGACAGGTTCTGTCACCTGGATTACAATCTCCTGCCGACACAACACCCCCTTTCAACTTTCAGTCGATGGAAATGCAGAACAACAACAGTGCGATAACGCCAGGTATGATGAAGTCTTTTGCAGCAGCGACCGAAGAAAGTGCCGCGGGCAAGAGCAGTGCTACGCCTTTGGCAAAGAAAGGAAAGGTATCATCTGGAGCAGCGAAAACGGGAGAGGTGGGAGGTGGAGAAAAGAGCGCAAAGGCGAAAAAGGTTTCCCGCAATCGACCCTCGGTGTCGTACAACGGTGGTGCAATGGAGCCGTCATCGTCGTCGAGTGTATTGGAGCATGGTTCTACCCTTGCTGATAGAAGTAGAAGGGGATCAGCGGGTGTTGATGGAAACGACGAGGACGAGTTGGATGGGGAACTCAATCCAGATGAAATGGCAAAGAAGGATCCTCTGGCCACGCAGATATGGAAGATGTACGCCAAGCAAAAATCGACACTACCCAACGGTGCTCGAATGGAGAATCTCACCTGGAGAATGATGGCAATGACGCTTCGAAAGAAGAAAGAACAGGAGCGAATCGAAGCAGCTGATCGTGAAGGACGTACGCCTGGATCAGAGAACCCTAGTCTGAACAGCTTTTCCGATGCAGCTAGCAATTTGGAGACCTCGCAGCCCACTTCACCAAGAACGTCATTACCAAACTCGAGGAGGAGCAGTGGATCGCAAAGTGAGTCTGCAAAGGCGGTTCTTGATCCTAATGCCAACAAGACGGCAGGTTCCCTGCAAGGGTTGACAGTGATCAACGAAGTTCGTCAAGGGGCTCCTATCAAGGGTCGAACTAGATTTGCCGAAGTTGTGAAGGAAGAGGAAAGAGGCAGACGGGGCAGATGTTCTCGAACACCCGACAGTACCAGTACGAATGCTGGTCAAGAAGAGGAAGAGGGAATGGATTGGAGAGGAAAGAGCAAGAGTCGGTCTAGATCAAGGTCTGTCAGTGCGATGGACATGGATTGGCGCGGAAACAGTCGATCTCGATCTCGTCTTCCCATGCATCACATGGACACCATCTCTGATGAGCAAGAGTCTGGCCTCTCTTTGTTGAGTCAATCGCTCCCTACCGTCGGTGGTTTTACGTTTGGTGACTTGGCAGGATTCGACCCGTATCCTCCACAAGATCATGGTCAGCAGATACCCGATGTCCTCTCCTTTGATCCAATACCTTCTCCGAGTTTCCTGGAAAGGACCACCTCCTTCATTACATCTTCAAGCAACGAAGGAGGAGCTCCTTGGCAAAGCGACTCGAGCACTTCCGGCAAGGAAAGGAATGAAGAAGTCACAGCACCTCCTCGCTCGATTCGGAAGGCCAACATGCAACAAGCCTTTCGTAATGCTGCACATAGTGATCTCTTTGGTTCCCTTAGCGATGCGAGCAACGCAACGTCGAACAACGTCACCACTGATGGACGCAACGTACCCTTCTTCTATGGTGGAGGTCGAAAAACCAGCTGGGACATGAACTCGATCGGAGCAGCCAACGAAGCGGGTGCACCAATGTCCAACTTAGGCAGTATTGCAGGTATTGGCGACTTTATCGGCCACTCTGCGAATCATCATCCAACTTATGGATTCTTACCTCGCCTAGTCCGAAAGACCAGTTTCGATCATAAAGTTAACGAACGAAGCCTGTCTAGACCAGGAGCTCATGAGGAAGAAAGGGAAGCGGCAAATAGCCGGAAGCGACCGTACGAACCTTCCCCTGCTAGGCCACCCATTCCCATTTCATCCGACGAAAGAATCGCAGCAGGTCTTTCCCGGAACCTGCCTTCTTTTGCTTCCCAACCTAACAAGTTTCTGCATGCGTTGCCCGCTACCTCGTTCGACTTCACTTTGGCATCATCCTCCACGCCGTCAATGATGGAAGAGAGGAGCAATAGCTTGTTTGACGGAGGAAACATGACTGGATCACATTTGAATTCCCCTCTTCCCAGTCCATCGAATGTCTTGAACGCTTTCCACTCGACGACCACTTCGGATGGAGCAGAGTCGCAGACCAACAGTGCTGAGCTAGAGGCGATCATGCATCTTTTCTATGGGTCGGACGTCGGACCGGGTCAGATGCAGCAGCCCACATTGACACACATCAATCCAAATCAAGTGTTTGGAAGTGGGATGAGATCGCTGGACTCGATTCCTATCAACGCTCACAACATGTTGAACAGTCTGGGAGGCTCCACTGCTGACGACACCTCTTCACCCGCTTGGTCGTACAGTCCCGCTAGCACAAACAACCAGTCGCCAGGCGCTACACCACCGCCTTTGTCTGGCCTCACAAACTCTTCGTCCTATCAATCGTCCCCTCTGGCCAGTCAGTTCCCGACAACGTTTGACTCTGCAAAGACAAAGAGTAAGAAAGACGTCTCTAGATCAGACAGCACAAGTAATCTGAACAAGACGGATGGAAAAAAGTCAAACGGCAGTACACCCAGCAGCGCAAGTGGCAAGAAAGCTGCGGCGGAAGTCAGCAACGGCGGCAGCAAATCCGATCATGCTAGTATGGCCACGGCTGATCCACCTACGATTTGTTCTAATTGCAACACGACGAAGACGCCACTATGGAGAAGAGACCCAGAAGGGCAGCCCTTGTGCAATGCTTGCGGACTGTTCTTGAAGCTGCACGGGGTTGTCAGACCGCTCTCGCTCAAGACCGATGTCATCAAGAAGCGAAATCGGGCAGGAACGAGCGGTACAGGCGCCAGCGTTCCGAAAGAGGGGGCAGCCAAGTCGACCGTAATTAGCAGTTCGAACTCGAACTCCAGTAGCACGTCATCTTCCTCTGCAAATGCAGCAGCTCCCTCGACGAATGCTGTTCAGCAACAACAGAGTAGAAAATTGAGCGTCGGAGGTAGTGGTAGTACTGCTGCGAACCGGATTCAACCCGCCCCTGCTGGGAGTATTGGTGCCAACAACAGCAACAGCTCCTCCCGACCCAGCCATGCTTTTCAACATCTGACGTCCAACATGACGCCTATCGCCCCTGCCCCTTCCACCGCCGATCTCAAGCGACAAAGGAGGGACGGACGATAGCGACCTCTCGAGTATCTTTCTTACATGTGGACATATAATTTTTCCTCTTTGGACGACGACCCTAATGACGATGTGAAGAGCCGTATATACCAACCACGCTCCAATTCGATACCATGTTGCCCCTTTGATCCTCTCCCTCCCCCTTCCCCTCTCCTGAACCCCTTCCCTCTCTCGTCTCCCATTCCTCATATTCATTTTTAATCTGTAGAGTTGTGTAGAATTCTTTTCCTTCCTTCGCTTCCATCTTTGCTGACTTTTTAGATTCTCTTCATCGTTCTTACTACATTGTACTGTACAGTATTGTCCCTCACCATGCCGCTTTCGCACTATACAGGAGAATAGATGATCTTGCCTTCATTGTCGCTCTCGCGCTGTCAGAAGAAGAGTGCACATGAGTAGGATAAGAAGCGGTACAAGATGATTGAAGAGCAATTCTATTGACGAGGTGGGAGGAAGGGGTCAACGGTCGAATACATCAATGGAGGGCAAAAGGAAGGCATTGCTACTAAATGTGAAGAAACGACATCTCTTTGGAAATGGGAAGGACACAAAAGTCAACGATGTCACTACCCCGTTCACTCGTGGTCATCATCGGAGAGCCTTTGGGCGAACCCCATCTTATATGAAGCTCGATCTGATGTGCCAAGCGGGAAAGGAAAAGTAGTGGGAAAGAGAGGCACGTTCGGTATGAGTGCGGGGTAACATGCGCTGGGAATAGAAATGTGTTTCTCACCTAGCACAAGATGAACGTCTTTCGAGGTGAGAAGAGGCAGGCAAGGTCATCAGCAAGAGGCTTATCAGAAGGCACCATTTGAGGAAGCATCAACGACGATGCTACTCGTCTACTACTCACTGACTAAGAAGGAAGCACCAAGGATGGCATGTGGTGGACCATTGGGTTTTTCCTTGACATCGGCGCCTATAATCCTCATGATGCATGTACCTGACTCCGTCGATTGCCACAGAAGAGATTTGCGAGACATGACGAAATCAGCTTGGATAGTACCGAT
Source organism: Exobasidium rhododendri (assembly GCA_026210745.1). Lineage (NCBI taxonomy): Eukaryota > Fungi > Basidiomycota > Exobasidiomycetes > Exobasidiales > Exobasidiaceae > Exobasidium > Exobasidium rhododendri. The sequence continues at coordinate 2,148,613 of CP110631.1, forward strand.
CTGGATCTTGATGGAAGGCGTAGGTCCGTCACAGGGCACTAAAGCGAAAATTGTATTGGTGCCGTAATGATGCTCCTGAACAGTTTTAAAGCCAAGTTCTTTGAATAGTGTGGATGCATATTCGAATGGTAGAAAGGTGAGTGCTGATCCAGTGTCGACCATGCTGTTCGTTTGCGAGGATAGACCCGAGGGGAGGGGGGGGGGCTTGCAGGACCGTTAACAATCAAGAGTGTCGTACTCTCGAACGAAAAGCTTTGCGACTCACGTCGGGATACTGGCATGACCATTGATGGCAAGTGTTGTGTGCCAACGAGAACCGAGGGTCCGATCAACGTTCGTGTATTTGATCTCATTGATTGCTGACGAATCAAGGGCACCCAGATACATCGCACCATTGTTACCACCTGTCATGGTGTAACTGATCGTGTCTGTCAGAAGAGAATTCTGAGACACCATCTCCTCCATGAGAGAAGGTGCTTGGATATGGAGGAGGAACACACAGTACATCAGTGTTGCCTTTATACAAACACCGTGACATGTACACTCACCGAGAGGGTTCTGTGGGAAACCAAATCCCACGACTGCTTGAAATGCGCTTTTAGATGGATCTAAGAAGTCGGTCTCAGCCCAGACGATTTCGCTTCGGAGGGTGATTCCTGCTATGGTGATGTAATCCAGATAGACCTGCAAAGCGTGTAAGTAGGACCAGCACATTTGAGTCTATGGTGTTGGAAGGGAGGAAATAGACAGGAGCTCACCTCTCCCCTGGCAGCTTTGCCGTCCAAGTAGTTGATGCCAACTTGCTTTCCCAGTCTGATCGCTAGAGGAGACGGAGTATACGCACTCTTAGTGAAGATCTGCCGAGGAGAGAAAAATGGGACCAGATCAGAATGTCTGTAGATCTTTCGACAGTGATTTTTGGTGTGATACACACAGATATGCTGGACCCGGTGTCGACAAGAGCTGAGATGGGAGGATTGCCAAAGATGGTAAGATCGTTCGACCAAGTGTTGTTTTTATCATTCTTTACGACTGTGTATCCTACTTGTCGAACAGAGGGCGATGGCGGCAAAGCCGTTGCCCTATTTTGATGTAGTGGCTCTCTTTTGGATATAGCAAATTGACTGTTACTACTATCTGTCACTTTCACTTCGGAGAGGTATTTCAGCTCGAGTGTTTGAGCTTCTACTTGGGCTGCTAACTTGAAATTGGCCTCGTCGATCGGAATGATAGGGCCAGCATGCAGGGCAGAGATTGTGAGTGTCACAGAAGATAGGGCAAAGCAAATGAATATGACGAGCATGGTAATTAGCGTCGATGATGAGTGCAGTCGTAGAGAGGTGGCTACAGGGAGGCGACGACTGAGACTATCACAGACCACTCCCTTGTTCCTGGAGAGTAAAGTGCGCTGTACACTGCGCTCCGTTTCATCACGGTAGAGACGACAAGCTCCGCCCCCACTTTCTAGAGGCGCTTCGCGTTTAGCCAGGGAGAGGCGGTCTTGCGGACATCGAAGTTCCTTGTAGTTCAGTTCTTAATTGGTCTTTCCCAGTGTCTCCACGAACAAGGGTGATGTTCTAAGATGTCATAATTACAGCTTCGCCATCCTCTCCACCTTGCGCTCTTTTTCCCTCTCATTTGCCTCCTGCTGGTTCCAAGGCTCGACCTCACCATGGGTCAGCGTGCCTATTACCTCTCGAAATCCTTTCAGCACGCCTGCTTCGTCTCTCCCACCCAACTCTCCCTTCTGGTTGATTGGCTCCTTCCTCATAAACTCAATCATTCGCTCATATGCTCTACCATCTGACGAACCTAATGGTGAAGCTAGATACCAGTCGTTCATGTCTGCTGCCTCGACTAATCCCAGGATGTCTGGTCGAATCTCAGCCATCAGTCGCGCACTTTCCTTGTGTGCTTCCAGGATGGAGGCTTGTGTCATATACCCATCTTCGGTATAATCGCCTATATCATCCAGTATACACACTTCAAGGGCATACAGAGACCTGACTCTGTTCAACGCAGTCAAAATCTTATCCTCCAGAACCGCACTCTTCTCCACTTCTTTGTCCTTCTTCAGCGACTCGATCGTGGCAATGAAGGAGTAGAGAATAAAGTAGCAGCCATGCGCTTTCGAAGCTCTCGCAGCAAGCCTCGCATCAAGCTGTGCTGTGAGCGCTACTTCTTCAACGGAACTATGAGAAGAGGAAGCTTGTCGGAGATCGTGCAAGGAACGAACAAGTCGAGACGCTCGATGGCCAACGATGTCCAACTGAACTTCTGGACTGGAGAGATTTCGAGGCGAGTCGCTGCCGAAATGCTTCTTGTCGCCTCCACGCTGAGAGAGATACGACAGCTCTGGTCGACTGGGCTTCCCTGAATGCTGCATTTCCTTCCACTCCTTGACCAGAAAGTTAGCGGCAGGTCCTGATAGCAGCATGTTGTTGTCCCCCTCGTACGTCAGGTTGGCATCCGGCTGTGAATTCTCCAAGTCTGTAAGGCCTGAAGCAGCAGAGTAGCCATGTCCACCCATCGATTTGCGACACCTCCATATGACGTGGTAGCTCTCATTTGTCATGACAGCTTTCAGTACAGAAGTGTACCCATGCACAATACTCAGGAGCGGGCTGTTCCCCGTTTCCAACAGCTGCGCCTGTAGCTCGTTGTAGATACTCCTCAGGTGTCTTGCTGCAAACGTCAGAGCATATGCGCTAGCCATCGCAGTGAACAGGCGTTGCTGCACCGAAGCATAGTCGATGATCTGCGGTTCAAGCACATTCCCATTCTTCGATGATCCTTGTCGACGTACGATGGCGTATCTGATGGCGATCAGAGCCGCTCTCGCCGCATGATGAGCAGCAATCTCACACAGTCCCACTCGGACTAGTGTCATTGACCCTCTGATCAAGATCTTGCCCGATTTGTTTCGCATCTCATACCTGCCGTCTCGATCCACTGTCTGAAAGCGAGCCAGTAAATTTGTACGAGGTATGCGAGCATGGGTGAAGGTAAGGAATCCATTGTCCATACTGGCAGCCCCCTTCTTGGGCCCCATGTCTATAGCTTGACGTCCCGGCAGTAGTTGATGCGTGTCGGGGTCTCGAAGAGGCACAAGAAAAGGATGCATTCCCAAGTCCTTGTCGTCGATGACTAACTTCGCCATAAGAATTGCATGTGTTGCTGTGGATCCACTCCCACCTATCCACACTTTACTAGCACTGATCACTGGCGTGTGAATGATCCACTCGTCTGTTTCCCTATTGAAAGTCGCCGTCGTCATCAGTCCACCCAAGTTGCTGCCATGGGCCACTTCTGTCTGAGCATAGCACAGTAGCCACCGACCAGTAGAGATAAGAGGACCCCACTCTTTCCACTGCTCTTCGCTGCCTTGAGACTGTACCGTAGGATGTCCCATCGATTCATGAACTTGCAGCGTGATGTATTCGTCCAGGTAGAGGCGCAGTTGGTCTCTGTCCTCCTTCGGTAGTCCATACCTGTTCCTGATCTTGAAGTACTCTACAGCAACCTTTTGGCCCTTCATGAAGCGCTCCATTCTACCCTCAAACGGTCTGCCACCTTTGTCGAAGATATCCTCAGGGTGGTTCTGTAGGAGACTCATCAACCACCGGCTCCGATTCCGTGCCGACGCACTGCCTGCGAAGACGCATGACATATCATCGATCGAGAAAGAGCACGCACTCCTTTCTCTAGCCATATCGAGTGGCTGTATCGCTTCTGGAGCTGGCTTTGGAGACATGGTCAGTAGCTTGTACTGCGACAAAATGAAAGAAAAGAGGGGCAGAGCCTAATTCACCCTTCAAATTCACTCTTCGAACAGACAAGCATAAAATGCGGGGAAGGGCAGGCTTACATAAGTAAGCTCCGAATTTGTGTGTGAAGCTGACAAGAGAAGACAAATGCCATATAGTCTCGGAGCACTGTGACTAGGTCGAGATGAAGAACTTCTTCCATCACAGCGATCAGATATGGACGTTGCACTGCCGTCCGCTCTGCAGCCACTCCTGACTCGCTGCTCGTCGTCATCAACGGCAACAAGATCACCATCGCAAAGTCTACCGCTACTTCGACCAACAAAACCTTTCGACTCCTCACTCACCCCACACATCGAAGAGTACTGCTCGCAGGCGGACACGAACAAGTCGTGCATTCGAATAGCGCTTCATTTGCTCAACGATGACATCGATAGAGCTCATGTGCTTGCACAACAGGATGAAGGTGAAATCACAAGTGACCTCAGTCACGCAATATTGCATCGTCGAGAGGGACAATACTGGAATGCACGATTGTGGTATGATCTCATAAAGCACCCTCTCATAGAGGAAATATATGGAGACACTGGACGCGCAAAGTCTTTCATAGACGAGATTGAAACAACCGTCGCAGACTTCAAGGGAAATAGCATCACCGGCAAAGCGAGCGACATTGAGTCACTCAAACAGAAACAGGCTCAAGAATTGGCTGCTCTCGTTCGATTCGCTGTTCTGGGGAAGTGAAAGAAGTGTTCCTTTTCTTGTACTAGCGTCAAATCACCTTCATGAGGCTAGTAATGATAACGTGAGACTGAATGCAGATGATGGGTGTCTGCGAGCAGCAAAGAGGCGTAATTGGGGGGGTAAGCGCAGAGGAAGCAGCATTCACGTCACTCGCTCGAGACGCACGACGTCACCTCCACCCCCGAATGAAAGTTTAGCCCGGCTTTTACTGTTGAATTCTGCGCGCCACTATCTCCGTGTGTGTGTGTGTGTGTGTGTGTGTGTGTGTCCTCCCACCCCTTCTTCTTCTTCCATTCCATGACCACTCGAATCGCATCGAATATTATCATGACGTCCACTGTTCTTCCACCCGCCCTCGATGGACTCATGATCAGAGTCACTTCGAAAAGTGTCCAGGACCTCCCTCCGCTGCGACCCACGAAGCCGTTCGATGCCAGTCTGACGTCCCCGATCGACTCCTACGTTCAAACGATACACGGCAACAAAGCTTCTGTACGAGCGGCTCTCCATCTTTTGAATGACGACGTCGATCGAGCACACAAGATAGCACAAGATGACGAAGGCGAGATGACGAGCGATTTGATCCATGCTATATTGCATCGCAGGGAAGGGGATTATTGGAATTCAAAGTGGTGGTACCGACAGATCAATCATCCTCTCATCTCCGAAGTGTATGGGAGTACAGCCAGAGCACAGACGTTCGTCGATGAGGTAGAGTCCATCGTCACAAACAAAAAAGGTGCTAGTACAGCTTGTGCAGCCGTTAACGTAGAGAAGCTGAAGCAAAAGCAGGCAGAAGAGTTGGCTGCCCTGGTGCGCTTCGCTATACAGGGCAAGTAGGGCAGGGCACGGGAAAAAGTTAATTCATTCCTTGGTGCGTATGGATACTGTTACAGGATGGAAAGGGCAGAAAGGGGTGCGACAGATCTAGTCAGAGAAGTAGAAACATTCAGAAGTCGTCTCGTCTTCATCGAAATAGCGGCGCTCGATCTTTGCCACCGCCTCGAAAGATTCCTCGGAAAGGAACTCTTCCTCTACGTTCGGCTCCAGTGTCGCGACCTTCAGTCCCGTCAAGCTTTCGACTACGACTGAAGAAGGACGGGGACACTCGCACTTGAGCTGTACTTGCTCGATCTTGAGCTCATCTTGTATGCCCAACGTTTGTTGTGAAGAATAAAGTATTGATTCGTGCGCTTTTGATGTCGCGCCTTCTTCTTCTTCTACTAGAATGTGGTCTTCATCCGCCTCCTTAAGGATGGAAGAGGTCTGATCTGAGAGGTTCGACTCTGTGAGTGCAGTCGACTCTGTGAGTGCGGTCGACTCCTCCGATTCTAGTGTTCGATTTCTTGAAGACGACGACTCTGCTGGTGAAATGTCGCGATACGACGGCATAGCGATCTCGCTGTTGTGTCCGCTCGTTGACGAGCTGTGTGCATCCGAAGCAGTATCACGCTTCATGTCTCTTTTCACAAATGACAACTTCTGCTGGACTTTCGCCCCTTTACAAGCCTTCTCTTGCATGCCTGTGCGTACCTTGGATTGCTCTGCCTTCCTCTTCCTGCGCGAGGTCTTCTTTTGCATCTCTCTCGGTAGTGAAGCCTTTATGTCCTTGAGAGACAAGATCCTTGGCGGAGGCAAGGCACCGTCATCTGCCGCATCCTCATCCATGGAAGAGCTGCTGCACTGGTAGTCATCGTCGGACACACTTGCGTCACTGTAATCTGTAGCAAGGCCGATTGATTTCATCGGTGAGGTCGCTTGCTTGCTTTTGCTTCTTGGAATTGGAGTGTCACTTGTCGACGCCGCTTTCTGTATATGTTGTGATTGCTGGGGATTCTTCTGGGACGCTAAAGTGGAAACCTTCCACCATTCAGTCGTAGCACTCTTTGCTCGATTAGACGACCGCGACGGTGTACTAGCTGTCCGCCGCTCCATTGCAGGAGTCCTTGATATCTTGCTTTGAGATTCAGAAGCTACTGATTCTGGCGGCAAGGTGAGCATCGTCTCCCCACCATCGTTGGATAGCGCCAACTCTTCTAGAATTGCTGCCTGCACCAGCGCCAGGTTGCCCAACTTGGACTGCTGCAGCTGTTGTAGTTCTCGAGCGATGCCTTTGGTACGCTTCCGCGGTGGAAGCTCACTCCTCTCATCAATTTCACTCCTACCAATTCTGCAACCACTCTCGAGGCTAGAATGTCCCCGCTGATCGTATTTTGCCTCTTTCTGATCACACCCACTCAAACCTGGTGAAAGCATCTCAGATTCGAGGCCAGCTAAGTGGAGAATCCCCTCCTCACGCCCGCCATTCTTATTTTCCCTCTTGATCGTCTTGCGCAACGTATCCTTCACTGCTACACTTCTTTCAAAAAGGTCTTTGTCTCCCTTAGTGGGTTGCGTTGAGCAAATCAGCGTGCCATCGTCTCCCTTTTGCTTGATGTTTCCCCTTCTGCGCACCTCCTCAATTATTGACTCGACCCAGTCCCCTGGTAAGCCCTCCTTCCATTTCTCAGCTACCTCGACAGAGATCCTATTCTTGCGGCAAGTCGTCTCTACGTCACAAGGTCCTACCAATTCGTACAGGGTACCGGATGCAGTGTAGAACAATTTCGCCGTTTCTCTCCAATAAATATACGAGGAACGCCATTGTTCTCCTCGTCCACGATCAAGTTTAGTTGCCATTTCTTCACCTGCTTCTTCATTGCGATATCGTGTGCCCCTTGCAAAGATCCAGTGTGTCAGATCAGCCGTCTGTTCGTTGATCGCGAGCTGTTCGTCTACAGTGCCAAGTCGCAAAGACCAGTCGTGAAGTCGAATCGGATGCTTTAGCGAGGGACCTGCGGAAGGGTGACCACCACTTGCGTTGTCTTGCAGCAATAAGGTATCAGTCGTTTCAAAGACAGGCGGCAACAGGGGAGGTAGAGTCTCATCAACATAATGATCGCCGTTGTGGTATCGTTGTGATAGGAGACTGTCGGTTCTGCTACCAGGTCGGCCGGGTGTCGGCAAGAGGAGGGAAGGTGATGCGCCCGGAGGTGGTGGTGGACTGTGGAAACGAGACCTTCTACCCTCAGTGTCGGGTCGAGTGACCAGCTTGGAGCTGTGGACACCTCTACTTGGCGTCCTGAGTCCCCATATTTCTTTGTCATCGCGGTCTATGTGAAAGTTACTAGCACTGATCATCGTGGCCACCTCTTTCTCGACATGCCGTCCGGTGTGATCTATGACACTCTTACTACTGGCCAGAGGAGGATGACACAAGTCGGAAACAACACTGCTGCACCTTGTCGGAACTCCACGTCAAGCTCAAAAAAAAGTAGAATATATTTCCCATCGTTTGACTTTTCGTTTTGACTGGCGCGCGCCTCGATCTTGGCCCTGGATTTAGACTTTGAAATCACGAAGATTCTCGTGTTCTCGTGACTTCCAAAATCACGAAGATCTTCGTGATTTTGCAAATTTTTATTTTTTGACTGGTTGTGCGCGCGTTGAACCCCTTTTTTAGATTGGGCTTTTCCCCCCTACAGAAGATCTCATCTCACCCCCCCCACCACCACCCTGGCATTGGTATACCATAATACTATGCCTTTCAGACCTAAGAGACTTGACACAGATGCTGCTAGGAAGAGGAGGGAAAGGGTAGAGGTGCAGAGCCGCAAAATTGCCCATCATCATGAGCATCCACACGCCTACATTGATCTGGAAGACAGGACTAACATTACCATCAGTGCTGGCCATAAGACCATTATGCAGCGCTTCTCTCCTACCTCAACAAGGTCAGCTGCCCGTCTCAACGAGATGTACAGGGAGGGATGGGAGCTGAAGGAGTCTCTTTACAAGTCAGCGCTGGAGAATTTAGATGATCCTGATCGTCACGGAGCACTGGTGGTTCATTTGGGGATATGGTACAATTTTGGTCGGCAGATAGGTTGGACACGGGAACACATCAGATGCAAGCCTGCTTCAGACAAGATGCTTGACTGGATTCATTCATTCTTTATGTCATTTGTCATCATCTTGGACTCCCTACTTGCAGAAGACTTCAGAGAGGAACTGGACACTCGGGAAGAAGGTTTTGAATGGATGGAATCTCTCTTCCCCGCTGGTGATTGTAGTCTTCTACATCCATGGTATGCACTGGCTGCCGTCATACAAGGCTTCTCGACAGAGAGTCATAGAGACAGCAGGGATTCAGATCCAACTATCCTCATCAATTTTGGGTGTAAGGTGGTCATAGAGGTGGAAGGGTCGGCCGTATGTCTCCACCCGGGAGATGTCCTCTTCTTCAGAGCTAATATGGAACACAAGGTCAGACCAACGGATGGAACTTCAGAAGAAGACATGGCAAGGAGATATGCAGTAAGTCTGTCAATGAGACGGCTGATAGTGCTGAAAAAACAGCTCCCTTCCATGGAAGTCCGAGATGTAGAAGGTGCTGGATCCTCAACAAGGATACCCCGTGTAAGAAGCAAGAAAGCTCATGTACCATAATTAGACCAATAGACACAATTTAGACCACCCCAAAGGATGTTCAACGGTGTGAGAAAAAAATTTCAAAAAAATCCTTACAGGCATCCGAATGGATGAAATGAATATTTTTCTGCCACACACTTTTTTGAAAAAAATCTCTTACAGGCATCCTAATTGTAAACACTTATTGTGAGCCACTGAGCCATGCTAGAGACATGTTTGATATCATTTTAGAAAGTTCAGAGGTAGCATATTTTGTGGTTTGAAGCGTTTCAAGAGAAAAAGGTAGGTGTCTTGTACACAGTCTGTTGAACATTTGCGTTTTTTTTTTTTTCAAAATCCTTACACGCAAGGACAATCTAGAGCCTGACGGTGACTTGCTCAGACATGCTAGAGACATGGTTAAGGACACTATCAAGAGATCAGAAGGAGCATATTCTATGGTCTTAATATTGTGTCAATTGCATGATACAAATTCATCTCATAATCTGTCAAAGAAGTGTTGCTTCAAGAAAATTAGGGCATACGTGAGCAAATATTATTGCTTAGTTAGAGCCATGTAAAATAGGGAATGGGAGCCAAATGCTTGCATCTCAAGGTAGGACTACGCTTGATGATGTTTTGGGAAGTTCATAAGGAGCATATTATGTGGGTTAAACAGTTTGTCAATTACATGTCATGTCACTGCTCAGTTGTACGTTGGAAGATACAGATAATTCAGCCTTTTTGCACTACTCGTATATCTTTTTCTTCAGCCTTTATTGCATCAATGTATCTACGCAATGTCAAGCCAGGACCACCATATGCCTCATAGAATGCCTTTAGATCCTTATTACGCTTGAGATACCCATCATAGATCTTCTTGCGTAGACTGTACACTTGAGCATTTCCCCCTTTGTCCTTCTTGCGCATAGCGGGGGTCCAACGGCACAAAGCCAGAAGGTTCTGACTTGCATTGCCCAATTCCCATTGCTTAACAACCTCCTCTACTGTCTTTACAGATGGTATTCTCAGTGGCAGCGGCCTGCCAGGAGCTATGTGCGGCGTCCCACTTGCCAGAGCAGAAGCAGCGTTGGCACCAATAGCAACTGCTGCAGAGGTGCCGGCAAGGTGTTCCAGTTGACTGTTGACGCTGTTGACTACACTGGGTGTTGCTGCTGTGTTTGCGGTGCCAGCCTGTGCCTGCACTCTCTGTGAACCCTGCAACAGTGCTTCTACAAGGCTGACGTTGGTCTGCTGCATTATACTGAGTTGTTTCTCGAGCTTTCCAAGGGCGTACTGGAAAGACTCTATCATGCGGTCCTGTCCTGACATTTGTGCACCTGCAAAGTAGCTACCTCGGACGTTGTCTCCACCTGGATCCTCCATATCTCCATGATACTCTTCTTGCGTAGCAACCTCTTCTAAGAGGTAGTGAGCCAACATGTTGGTACGCTCCCCTTTAGACCAGCCACCCCACCACAGGGCACGCGTAATGGACTGCCTCTGTTCTCCATACAGGTGTGCGTGTAATACCGCGTCTTGTGCTCCGCCGCGTCGGAAACAGTGAGACGTAAATTTGCCCTGCTGATTCTTCAGCATACTGTTGATATTCTCTATCTGACCCAACATTAAATTGATCTGTGCTGCTTCCATCCTTGTGCCAGTCTGCAGACGGCCCACCTTCTTGTCTGGTGCAGGAAAGATGTGATCGGTTGGCCTTGGCTCATGTCCGCAAACAAGTTTCCAGTAAGCATGCCACCGTTGATATGATGAGACAGCATCTACCAATGGCCGTCCAGGCAGGAAGTAGAGCTGGTATACGTTGGCTTTGTTCAGTTCATACTGATTTGTTTTGCGGAATGCAATTGTCACTTCCAGATAGGGATTGTTTCCCGGAGAAGAGAATTTGATTGTTGAATGTATGTGACGCCATAGCATTGAGCAGATCTCATCACAACGTGCCCAAAGCCTGTAAGCCAGGATCATGTAGAAATGCATGAACTCTAATTGTGTACGCTCACTTGTGATGAGATGTGGTGTTGCGTCAAAGGCAAGTAGCTTTGTCTTGATGTCCTTTAGGATGACGGACAGATACTGATAAAGCATTGGTAGAGAGCTTTTGCTTGCAACCAGAGAGCGCTTCACTTCACGCATCTTGCTTCTGAATAGGTTCAGATACCTCTTACTGAAGACAGGATTGCCCGTCCATTCTCCTTCTGTGGTCTTGTGCCAGCCAGTTTGCGGAGCACTATCACAGTTGTGTACAGTAAGGAAGTGCCATTTGAGCGCTGCGTGCATACTTTGCAGTGTGCTTGAGTTGGCATCGGCCAGTCTCACACGCTCTTGTAACCAGGCGCGGCAGAGCCTTTCACTGTGCTCACCAAGCATGTCTAGGCCGTCTTTAAATGTACAAGAGCTGCCTAATGTTGCAATCCATTTCCTGAAGCGTACAATATTCTGCTTGTATGATTTAATTGTTCCACTCGACAACAAATGATCTTGAACGTACTGATCACCAAATGCATCATCCCATTCATCTGCAATCTCTGCGTTGGGCATTGCTTCTGTTGTATTATTGATCTCTGCTGACTCAATGTTGCCAACGGTCTCTTTTGTGCTAGACGGTGCAACATCATCTTCCATATCAATGACCATTCCCAGCTGCAGATTAGCTTCTGCCAAGAAGTGCTCAGCGGCACGAGTAATCCTTCCTCTATGATTGGACATGTTCTGGTGTGACGCTTCAGCTGATTGCGTTGATTTCCCTGCCTTCTACCAGCTATGGTCTTGCTTATTATTGTGATTTGTGAGACGGTGGAGTTCCTCAGGGCGCACAAAGTCAGGTCAATCCAGTCAAGTAGTGAAATGAGACGGGTCAATCCAGTTTCTGCATTAAAAGTCAATCCTGGAGGCATATGCAGCATATTTTTTGGCCTGCTACGCAGGCATTTTGGGAAATAAGCACATATGCCCTGTTGGATTGACTTTGCATTTTGAAGTGGCAAACATCTCCCAAACACTCTGACGCGTTCAACATGGCCCTTTTGGCAGGGAAGATTTTGCAAATTTGCGGGCTCGGCTCGGATTGACTCACGCGTCAATTGCATCGGATAAGTCCCTGCCCACGAAAAGGCGCGTTTCCATTTAAAGCACAAACACGTCGCGGGGGCTAAAGTCACCCTGTCCATAACCTGCTGCAGCCATGAATCTAATTTGGGACCGGCCTTCGATATGTCGGGCATGCCAAGATGGAAGCCAAACGACGAGGTGGTCAGAGGAGTACAGCGGCTCCCATAAATAGGAGGAGGGAATATCAAGGCCATTCAGTATGCAGTCCTCTGAATTTGATTGAACAGAGAGGAGACATATGCTCCACGTCAAGCGTAGCATGTCAATTAACACATTTCGTTCGCTGAAAGGTCGTCTTGTGTTCTGTCTTGCTGCACGATGGCGGACGCAGAGACGCTGGTGTTGTATCGCTGTGCAGCAGGAGCGTCGGGTCAAATCTAGCGCCAATCCTCACAGGAATAGCATCGACAAAATTCAGAGCTTCTTGGCTCTTTAAAAGGGCATTATCACCTCTTCCTCCTCCTTTTTCCCCTTCTCCTTTGTGGCATCTTCTTTCAGAAGGCAAAGAAACAGCACATTACGACGATTTGGATCAGCACGACCTCTTACTCATAGAAGCCCTTTGCTATTACCATAATAAGGAAGATCTATGTCTTGTACGATGACATGAATATTACGAATTCGTACGACATGAACGACTTGGCCAGTCTAGCTTCGAGTGCTCGAGGTGAGTCAACTTGCCGCAACGCCTCTCTCATTGTAACGCTCGAGCAAGATATGGATCAAAACACGGAGGAGATCGAACAATCTGGAGGGAGTGGAGCAGGACTCAGCCCAGTTCTACCACCGGTCGAGGTCACCTGCCGAATTCCTCCCAGTGAGCACCTCGAGTTCGAGACATGCTCACCTACCACACCCCGCCCCCGGAACAGACACGCGCGAGACGTGAGAACAGAGGGTGACGCTGTACTGCTTCGGACTCCACGCAAGCTGAAGCAAGACAGGTCATCGAGTCTTAGTATTCTTGCCAGAAATCGAATGTTGGCAGCTACAATCCGTATTAGTAGCTCTCCCACTCGATGCTCTCCAAGTAAGCGCAATTCTCCTTTCTCATCCTCTTCGCCTAGTCGCACCCTTTATGAGGAAAGACGGACAAGGGATTGCTGTGACACCAAACGACCTGCTCGTCGCCGATCCCGAACATCGTCTGGTACAAGCACCATCACGGAAGGTCTTGCTTGCACTACCATGCAATGCGAAGAAGACGTCGACTTTGACGATGTTGTCTCTATAAAATGCCAGAAATTGAGCCGGAATGTCTGCAGTAAGCAAGACGAAGACGTCACCATTTTTGGACTCTCGGCACTGCAGATAGTCAAGGCTGGACTGAGCAAATGCAATCCTCTCTTGAAGTCCAATTGGCTGGGCTCAGATCCTTGCAAAGCAGACGCATCGATGGGTATGATGGTCGAAGATTCGGAGAAGAGCACAAGTCAGCAACGAGGCCATCGACGGTCGAAGGCTTCCGAAAATGTCACTAAACATGACCCCGCCTGTATTGATCTGCAAGGCAGACCGACACCACCGCACGCTACGTTTATCAGATCACCACCTCTCACTGCCAAGGAAGACGGTTCAAGATTGACTCCGGTGAATTCACCTGCCTTGAATGCATGTCTTCCCTCAACTCTGGGTCCTGCTTTCACAGAAGATCCGTCGCTTGGTCGAATGGGAAGTGCTGCAGTTTGTAGACCAGCTGCAGCTCGAGCAGGAAAGGGAAGGACTTCTCTTGCCTACCGTTCTTTCCCGGACACTCGCCATCAATCTCCCAGCTCTCGTGCCTCTCTCTCATCAAAGCGTATCAAGAAGACGGCATCTCCTCCTCATCCTCCACGCCTTGCTCTGAGTGGGGCCAAGACCATTCTGAGTGATGATAGCTTTCTCCACCTCAGTCCCATGGCAGTCTCCACGCCTTCCTTACGATTTGGCGGCCTCGGTATCGTCTGTCTGTCCAAGTCCGATGTAAAGACGAAAGAATTACAGACATCGTCGTCCTATCCTTCGGGCCGGAAGGGGAGTGGCAGCTCGATTACCTCACTATCGATGTGCCCGGACTCTCCAACATATTCCATTGCCAGCTCTGTACCCAGTATCGTTGTGACCCCTCCTGCCGTTCTTGCTCCCCGTTTGATGCCGGAAAAGAGCTTACAGCGGGTGCAGCGAGAAGGAGTGCTGTTGGAGTATGTCGAGCAAACTGCAAAGCAGAGTATGGACTTCGCTCGCTCAAACGCACTACCAAATGACAGCAAGCAAAAACTTCTCAACGTAAAGCATGACGACGAAGAAATCCCACACCTACGAGCCATCGATACGACGTACATGCCACCACCAGCGCCTCCCTTTGAGGATGCGCTTACACCGAGCAAAGCAGACTATGAAGCTCGCTTGCGAGAAGACGAGAATGGTCTGGCTACGTTCAAAGTTGCCGTCGACGCTCTCTTGTCGGAATACTTCGTCTTCCGCACAGTGGGCCGTACTTGGCGACTTGCCGGTCAGATGGTGACCCTGCTCCAGCGTGTGATGGATCCTCACGTCTGCGAACACGACAACCCTAGCAACGAAAGCACACCAGATCGGGGATTTTCAGCTGCTTCGTGGGATCAAGAACTTCCAGATATGTGCATACCGAGTCTACGTGCACAAAGGTGGATCGGAGAAAGAAGGGTGCCGGTGGAGTGGGCCGCTGACAAGCTGCACGAGATGATGAATCTCGTCATGGAACACGTCGTCACAGGCATGGTCGCTCTCGTCACGGACGATCGTGCTCCGTACGAGACACCTGCAGCACTGGCCTACCTCTGTTTGAGTATCCAGAACGAGCTGCCTCTGCTGATCAATCTCCACTACCGACGAAGCAAGACGTCGTCGTCCTCCACGAGAGGAACGCAATCGCCTACTACCCCCTCCCCAATGAGTGAGTGGATCAGAGTGTGTGGTCTTGCTCATGGTCCCCCGATGCAAGAATCGCACGACACTAGGCGGCACAACGCGAGAGCAATTCAAGGCGGAGAGGCGCCCGATGAAGCTTCTTGGGCTCGTATTCTACGTGAGGTCAACCCTGCGACCATCTTCCTGACGATCCTCCGTCGCACCATTCAGAATGCCTACGAGAAGGGGGAGACTATTCGAGCCAAGGCAACCTTGCTCGCCGTTCCTCCCCCACGCAAAGGCAGTCGCAAGCGATGGCAGGCTGCAAACGCCGAAGTGAACGCCCTCAAGGCACTCAAGGATCAAGACAGATCCCAAGTGACTCGTGGTGTGATTACAGAGGCAGAATTCCGCAAGAGGGAAAGAAGAAGAGCGGCGATTGGCAGTGCAAAAGACATCTTTGCTGTGTTCTACTTTGTGCGCTTGGTGGGTGAATTGTATGCTTCTCGGGTGATTGGAGTGTCTGTCATCCGACAGTGGTTGCAGCGCTTTTTCTTCAACACAGTTTATCATGGTGTTCCCTCCTCGTACGAATTGGAAGCAGGTTGCGCTTTGTTGATCACTGTCGGTGCAGCGCTAGACCGAGAAGCTGGAATCATACAGTCACCAAAGAAACGACCGGGCCCTTTCTCCTCACCGCAGACTGAGTCGGAAGCATCCAACTCACTGGCACACGTCGATCGACACTCGAGCACATCGATGGGAGGTCCCTCGTTGGCTGCTAGAGCCGCCACCCTCTTCGATCGAACCGACAATGTACCTGCCAACCATTGGATCCTCGTGAGTCCAAAGGTAGTGAGGGAGATGCACGCCAGCTGTAGTCCAAATGGAATCTTGCTCAAGGACGTTCATGAAGGAGCCAATGGCAACAAAGATTGTGGCACAGCCGACAGAGCTATTGCAAAGAGAACAATCACCGCAACGATGGCAAGACTGCGTGAGATCCTCGCTATTCGAGAGGTCGACTCGGAAGGCAAGGTGTGGTGTCGAGAAGTGATTGGGCTACGCAGTCGTGTCTGGCAGCAAGGAGAGAGCAGTTCTTGCCAAAAGATCATCTCGCTACGAAAGTTTCAGCGGGACTTTTGGGGTTCCTGAGGAGGCGTATCATTCAGACAGAAGAGAAGCGCAGCAAAGATTTAATTTGTAAATTATTTGGCATGACCAGCATCGCATGTGCATCTACCAGCCCCCCGCCCCACCTCTCCTCTACACACCAGCATACCAAAACATCAGCATCGCATCAATCGGCAAGTGAAGGCTGCCATTACTATCAATTACCTATAATATCATCAGCTTTTACCAGCGCTGCACTGCCTTCACCAGTGTGGCTTCATCTCAATGTATATCTCGGACGTAACCTACATCGCAACTAATCCATCCTCCCTCCTCGTCTATTCTGTCTTGTATCTTCTCCGGTCTGGGCCGTTAAGTACACGGCAATCTGATGTATTCAATATTTGCAGCGCTGACGATAAGGATGACACTGCTCTTCTGTCCTCTTAAAGTGTGCGCAGGGCATTGCAACCGGCTTAGAAGCATCTGTGGCATATGTGTAAACGACGTCGTTCTGATCCTCGTCGCTCGAGAATCAGCTAAAAAGTCTTGGAAGACATAGTCCATGCCTCACTGTGTTGCCCCTCTCCTACACTGCCTCGAGTGAGGTGACAGCGAGGACTTGGACGACCGTGGACACTTCTCTTTCCTAAGCCTCATCCTCTTCATCTCTTCTGTTCCGATCTTTGTCGTCGTCCCCTCCCTTCTTTTGCTTCATCTCGTTGCTAGCTCCAGATGCGTCTACCTCTGCACCGCCTCCCAGCAGTGACGTTTCCGTGGCAGGCGACAGTGTCCTCACCCGTCAAGCTCTTGTCAAGCATGCCTTCACGGCCTTCAAAAGGTAAGGTCGGTTCCATAGCAGCCAAATACTGAGCATCACCAAGAACGTACTGGCAAGCACACCAATCCGCAAGACTTGCCGGACGCATCGCAAGCAAGACTCGGACACGGAGACTAGTAGTCATGACCAACAAATCTGGGCGAACGATGCAGCTTGGCTTCCTCGTACACCTTCTGTCTTGCCATTCTCGTCTCTGCTTCCAATTCGCTCTTTATGCTCAAGGCGCTTCTACGATGACTGTTGACAATGACATCGTACTGCGGGCGCGTTAACTTCTTCATTGTGAATTCTGCCAGTGCTACGAGTGGTTTGATCCTGTTGTCCCGAATCTCTTCACGGCGTCTTCTTATGACTTCTTTCGCCGCTCTCATCTCGGCCAGACTCGCTTGCAGGTGGGTCGTGCTACTGACTGGAGATCGACGAGCAAGAGTCGAAACTTCCTTTCCTTTTATATTGTTAATGGTGGTGGTGGTCAGTGGGGCTACAGCCCTAGCTACGCTTAGAGTAATAGGCTCATGAAAGGCGCTCTGTAGTGCCTGTATCGAAGAGGACGACGATCGAGTGAGTGCAGCGTGACAGGTGTACATCCGTGCGAATCCAAGGCACGCCCAAGAAGAGACAAAGAAGATCACCTTCATGATCTAATTGCGAGATGTGGATTTAGAGCGGTGAATGGCTGTATGTCGCTGCGTAAAGATGTGGCTCAGAAGTGATGAGAATGATCTTCTTGCGTACGATCTACCTCTTGGACCGGCCAGAGTATCAGGCAAGGTAGGACACGCTTCACAAGAGCTGCTTACAGGATGGGACAGAAGGGGAGTGAAAGAAGTGCCTCTTGTCCGTCTCTTCAGTGCTCGATTCAGCCGCATAGCGACTAAATCTCATACGCTCCCTCTGAGCACCGAGGTTGCGCCGTTCCAAGATGTGCGTTACGCCCGGCCTCAAAGCCTCAGCGATACAATACCGAGGAATTGTGCCGGAAGCCGAGTGCTCGCCTAAGCTCAGATATCACAGAGCAGAGTGATGGGAGGTAGGGACAGACTCGCACTCAATACGAGTGCCTTACCTTGTGAATGTACCGAATGGCTTAGGCCACTCGAGAGCACTGCTGATGCTATGATCCGACGGCGAGACAGCTCAAGTAGGAGGCCGCAAATTGAAGAAGTACTCGGTCTGGCTGAATTGGATTCTACTGCGGCCTACTCGTCCACCTCAGAAGACGAAGAGTACTCCATTACAAGAAATGCACTTGGAGAACGAGAAGGCCGGAGCCTGACACCGTGTCGTACTTCTCTTTGCCACTTCTTCTACACTCCTTCTTAGCCAGCCTATATTCGTAAAGAGAAAAAAGCATGCCAATTCAGCGATCGGTGCGTCTTCACTATCTATTCAGCGAGGTGTCCTTTTTTGTTTCTCCCCAGCTGATAACATAGCATCGCCAGGTCAAAGGAGGGAAGCAAGCAGCTTCCTCTCCCATGTCGAGCCCCTCTCGTGCTCAGACGGACAAATTTACTGTCAGTGAGTCAGGGGACAGAGAAGGAAGAAAAGAAATTAGGCTGTGAGGTTGGTGGGACTGGGCTGTGAGGCTGATAGGACTGTGCTGTCCGGCAGAGGAAGAAGCAGAGCTCGAGGTCGCCATCTACGAATTAGCTCGAAGGAACATGCCCGCTCTCAAGGCACTCATGAAGAACGGAGACAGACGGACCTCCAACCAGGTGAGAAAGGCATACATCAGCGTCAACTTGTGCATGATATGAGTAGCTGAAACGCGACAGCGGATCGGGTAGCTTCAGATGAAGATCAAAGCTTGGCAACGAAATTCGGCCAAGGTAGCAGACTCCAAGTAGCAACGCACTCTCTGGAGCTGAAAGTAGAGCAAGGATGGGATCACGCACTTGTCGATGGCAATAATGTAAAGGGTGAAAGACTAGGGAAGGAGAATTCGAGACCAACTTGTGTGTGCTACTTCATTCGTCGTCCTTGCATTGTGCGTGAATGAGAAAAGTATGACAAGAAGACGACATCGACGATGAGATCAAGTAGACATACAGGTAGGAGGTAGCAAAGTTAAATTTCTAGTACCATTGTCGATGGTAGTCATGGTACTGCGGAGGATGGCCTTGAGCAGGGTAGAATTGAGGAGGGTAGGCTTGGGGAGGGTAGGCATGGGGAGGATAGGCCTGAGGAGGATAGGCCTGGGCAGGATAGGCTTGCTGGGGATAGACAGCATAAGGGTTGAATTGATTGGGATAGGCAGGGTTCGGTAAAGCTAGCTCTTGGCCATGGTAGGCTTGTTGTTGGTGTGGATTATTGTTGTTGTTTGTCTCATTCGGCGGAACGTATGGCACAATGGCCAATTCTTGACCAGTCGTTGCGCTTTCACGCCGTGCCCCTTGTTGAGTGGTACGGTTTCTTCTACTCGATCGGCTTGGGCCAGCATTACTCGTACCTGATGAAGGAAGAGCCGGTGGTATCTCAGGAGGCGTGTCCCCCTTGTACAATCCCATCAATTCTCCGTTGACGTAGTGTTTCTTGAAACCTTTGTATGTAGACTTCCCACGTCGAGCAAAAGGTGCATCTTTATCTTCTTCTACATCTTCTTTGGCCACAGATGGTGACTTGTTCGTACGGACATCCTTCATTTCAAGACTTCCTTCAGAGTGTTTACCCAAAGATAAACCTTTCTCTCCGTTTCGGCCTTGATGAAGCACTTCGGTCGAACCAACGGGCAGAGCCTGAGCTTGCAGAGAGACAAAGGAAAACAGGATCGAGAGGGTGACGAAAGCGCTAAGTTTCATCATGACGCTTCTTTAAAAGGGTAGCTAGGGGGCTAGTTGGTTGTATGGCGACGAGATGGAAGGGGTACGAATACTACTCTGGACCAGCCAAAAGTATCGCAAGATGGAACCGGATGAGAATGAAAGTGGACGAGGAAGAAGAGAATAGAGCTTTAAGGCTCCCGAAAGGCCACTCTTTATAGCCTGCACCTTGGGTCAATTACCATCCTCAAGACTGACAGAGATGCGAGCAAGACAGAGCAATCTAACAGGATAAGCACAGCATGGCATGAGGCTGTCTCAGGTATTTCGGTCATATTTCGATGTCAGGCGCCACAGACGATATCAGAGATGCTTGGCAAAATCGTCTGTGTAGTATTGGGCTGAAGTGTTGGCTAACGTGCCAAGACATTTTACTGACCTGCGAAGCTGTGCTGTACACTATATGAACACAGAATAATGGGAGATGACTATTGATGCAAAGCGATGATGTGGCTTACATGCAGGTGGCACGCCGTGTCTCGCGAGGCAAGGAAAGGGAGAGCACTTTATTGGTAGTGCTCGTGATGGCTATACGGTTGGTGGTACGGTGGATAAGCGGGATAAGCAGGATAAACGGGATAGTTGGGATACCCAGAGTGGGTACGAGAAGTAGCACGAAAGGAGGGAACCACACCACTTTGCAGTGAGTCTCTTGTGTTCTCCATGTAAGCATTGGCTGTGTGCATTGCAGCACCTCGTACGACCCCTGAATTTCGAGGAAGGACTGCGAATTGGCCTCCATTTCCCTCCCCGGGAATCATTAGATTACCAGCAGCATAAACAGTGCCAGTTGCAGCACCTGCTACGCCTGCAGTGCCGATTGCTACGGCTCGACCCACTTGCCGTGCTGCTCGTTCCGATATTGATCTACTGCGACGATGACTCCGCGGTACTCGTGGAGGCTCTTGCACTGGTTGACCCCAGACTGTGTTGTCCTCGATTAGCGGCTCTGTTTCACGTTCTGGCGAGGAAGGCTGAATGACCTCTGCGGAAGAAGGGTTTCGTTCGTATCCCACCAATTCGCCATCGCGATATATTGGAGTCATATCAGGCGATCTGGACCGACTAGATTCACCATTGTTCATCCCAAAACAAGCCTTGAATTTGCGTGACAGGCCACGGCGGGTGAGAGTTTCTTCCCTTTCTCCTGCGTCCTCTGCCGCGGATGGGGGTGAGGTGGAGGGGGTGCTTCGATTTACATCGGGCACTTTAGACTGAAATTCGCCCTCGCCATATCCTGCGGAGGTGCTTGAGGTGCCAGCAGGCCGCCCTTGAACGTGAAGAGAAGCGACGAAAAGCAAGAGGGAGAGTGTGACGAATCCTGCGAGCTTCATTCTTGTTTGATACTGACTCTATCCTACTTGCTTTGGACCGGCCAAAGTATGTTCAGTGCGGAAGAAGGGAAGAAGAAAGGATAAAAGGGACGAGAGCACTTGGCAGGCCACTTCAGTTATAACTACCATGTAAGACACCACTCCTACACACAAGCAGATACAAGAGTAGATAGTACCAGCACAGCATGGCGTCGGCTGCTCTCATCATGGTCTCGGTCGAAGGTCGTTTACTTGGCGTGGTGGTATTGCTCGACCAGACTGTGCCAAGCATCATTCTTTAGTTTCAGCAATTCTGCCTATAAAATTGGCTGCAGAACAGAACGGGTTTTTGCCAAGGAACATCGGCGTAACACGAGCTCTGTAGAGTCCAGCTATCGTGGCAGTGCGAGAAATCAAAGGGAAATCAGATTGGCAGGCTCATATGTATACACCTAGAAAAAGCGAGAGGGCGTCTGTGAGGCGTCTGCATCACGGACAATTTCTTTTCTTTTTGATCAGAGACGTAGTAGTATCGGTAAGCTTGCAAGCGTAGTAAGAAGACGGATAGGGGATCTGCGAGTCAACGAATGCACCGAACATAGGAGGAAAAGAGACAGCGCTAAGACTGAGGTCAAATTATTCAAGGTAGCTGTGACTTTTACAAGGGGCGACTCTACAGCATTGATGCGCATCATCACCCTTTCAGATCTCAGCGTGTCCTTCTGGCTTCTTTTCTTCTTCTAGCTGCTTCATATACTTCTTGTCTCGCATTCAGCTCTGCTTCTTTAATTTGCTTCATAATGGTATTTGATCTTTCGATCTTGGGTCTCGTAATCTTTTCGTACTCTGTGGAAGACATCTTGTTTCTTATGAGCTTCTACAAGGTCTTGAAGAGAGCAGAGTTGTTCTGTAATGCCTCTTTTCGGTGTTTCGATGCTTCTTGACGTTTTGCTGCCTTTCCGGCTCGGCTCGCCTTATAGTGGGTGTGTAAGCTGGCCGGAGATCGACGGGAGAAGACGAATTCCTCCTCCTCTTCTTTCATTCCTCGTTCCAGAAACGTCGAGGCAGATGTGGCAATGCAGCGAAGGGGGCGAGAGTGTTTGCCCAGATTCTGCAAAATGCAGGCCAGCGCCTTCCAAATGGGTCTGTTTCTATGTGTGTTAGAGACTTGATATTCGGCAAAGAGGGCGGAAGAAAAGATGAGAAGATTACTTGCTTAGCGCATTACTAGCCCATTCTCCTCGGAGAGGTCTGAGGGGGTATGGCTCGCATTGTATACATACCTATTCTTTCGGTAATATACACAACGACTCCATGGCAGCTCACGACGCCGTCAAGAGACTAGCACTACTTTCATTGCATGCGAGTGTGTGGTCTACCTCTCTTCTCTACAGGTATCTTGCACACAATGTCTCCCTCTATGATAGTATACGTCCGGCACGGCTATTTCAAGGGAGGACACGTCTTCTCAATTTCTCCTTTCTCCTAGCTTGCACATACACACTTTCCCTGGCTGCCTTTCTTGCTGCTGCGACTTCGTTCTTCAGATTGCGGGATCTTGCAAGTTGCTCGTTAACGACTCTCGCATACTCCGCTTGTGAGATCTGATTCTTATTGTATCGACGTGTAGCACCAAGTGTCACTTTCACTGTGTCTTGCAAGTCTAGGCGCCTCTCTCTCGCAACCTCCTTTCCTACTCTAGCACCTGCAATGGTCGCCTTTATGTGCGTGACGATACTGGCTGGAGATCGACGCGCCAGAATCGGTCGTTCCTCTCCGCTTTGTTGTAGCGCAAACGGAGACGTTGACACCTCACTAGACTGGCTTAAGTCGACCACCTCTTGAGGAATTACCTGCAGCGCATCAGAGGCGAGCACTCCAATGGGTGTAGCGCGGCAGTGGTACACCGTCGCTACTCCCAGAGATACTAGAGTGAGAGAAAGTAAAGAGAGCTTCATTAAAGTACTAGGCTCGTCGATTGGCGTGCGTTGAAGGCAAGGGTATCGCTTAGCTCTTGAAGAAGAAGGGTGTTGGAGGGGAAGAAAGTCGAGCGGTGAGAGCTGGAAGGAATGACCTCCTGGTCATAGGCCAAACAGGCACGATGGATGTGGGTGGGCGTGGGTTCCTGACCGCAAGCGCCTACACAGCACAGTGCAATCGGGCGCTTCTCTGCACAGCACAAAGCATGTGCCAAGCCATGGTCATGGAGCAGGTCATTGAGCAGCACTGCAAGATCGTCGAGAAGCTCATGGCCACAGCGGTTCTCCCGTATGCTTGACAGACGCTCGGGTTCCAATTCCGAGCATTAGTTTCCGACTAGGTGGCGGACGTTGCTTCGGTGCTCAGATCATGCGTTTCATGTGAAGAGACATCTACCCTCTCATGTGTGGTCTCTGAGAAGTGAAGGGAAGAGTTGAGTCTTGTTCCCACACATCAATTGCAAACACCATCAATTGCATACATATCAGTTGGAGATACGGAGTGATACACGATCGAAAGGAGGCCACAAGCGAAGGAGAGCACCACTAGGCATGATAAATGCACTCGGGTCAGAGACTGCGTCGTCTTTGGCAAGGTGTAGGGTTAGTATTCGTGAATACCCCCGCTCAGTGTCTCTTCAGTCTAGCTTCGGCAAAGACATTATCCCTTGCTGACTTTCTCGCTTCTGAGATCTTCCTTTTGATCTCTTTCTTCTGCTGGGCGTTATCGTGAGCGATCTTGTTGTACTTGTGAGGCGTCATCTTCCCATCTTTGACTCGCCATCCTGCTGCAACTGGTTTGAATGCAGCTATTCTGCTCTGTTGTTTATACAGCTTCTTCTCTTTTCTTCCAGCCTTCCATCCCGACACCTTTGCCTTGACATGCGTAGCGATTGCAGCTGGTGAGCGACGAACCATGGTCGTTGCGTCTTGCTTTGAAGATGGCATAGAATCACTAGCATTGCCAGACTCGATCTTGTCCGCTGATGTGAGCAGGAGAAGATCACCAGAAGATGGCTCTACAGGTGCAGCATGACAGCAGTATAGGATACTTGCTATGCAAATCGAGACAGAGATGATGGAGGAGAGCTTCATCGTTGTATGCTGGCAGGTAGATATCAGAGCAATGTCTTCCTGTACCCGAGGTTGAGAAAGATATGGACGCAAAGAGGAAGAGGAGGTGCGCAAGTGTTTCAAAATACGTTACCTTGGAGCCAGCCTAAGGGTAGTAGTGTGTGAAGGGGCCAAGATACTTCAGGCCAACCTTGTGCTTTCCTCTTATAGCAGCATGGAGATTCTCAATTTCCTGGCGTTTAAAGGCGCATCGAAGGCGATGCGTACCTTTGCGGACGCCTGAAGCCCATTCCTTCAGTCCTTTCTCGCGCCACACACAGCATCCCCTCACACGCCCTGAAGAAAGAAACATTTGGCCGATATAGCGCAAGAGAAGGTGTCGACATGCACGACTGATGCAGACGGTACTGACGTGGTATTTACCGAGAGAGAAAAGGTGACTTCAAAACGATAGGTAATGATGATATTCAGGCACAAAAATCGGCTGTCAGGATTTATGACAAACTCAGCGCAAAGATCAGCCTTGTCCAAATCTTTTCCTCCTCCTGGCTTGAGCATACACCCTCTCTCTTGCGTCTAATCTGGCCCATCGGATGCTTCCTTTGGCTATCTCTGCATCTAATGCGTAAGATCTCACTAGTTTCTGATACCTTGCCAGCGAGATTTTGCCGTCTTCGTACTGCTTTCTGGCTGCAATTGATCCCCACTTGATGTTCAAGAGCTTTTGTCGATGCAGCTTTGCGACACGATGGGCCGCTTTCATTCCGGACCACCTTGCCTTGATATGAGTTCCCAGTCTGGCTGGAGCTCGACGAGTGAGGATCGTCTCTTCTTCTTCTACATCTAGTCCTGGCCCGGGGAATGAGATCGCTAACGCGACGCTATTGTCATTTTCGGTAGCAGCGCGCTTTAGGTCCATGTCCTGTGTGGTGAGATGCTGTGTGCTATGCGGAGACGGTGCTTCGATCGGAATGGCATGGCACCGCAGCAGAGCGACCGACACTGACATGCTCGAGATGAAGAAATAAGACGGGAACTTCATGCTTGCGTACGAAGGGAGCACCAGCTCGAAAAGAAATTGCGTGGTTGAAGATGAAGACGAAAGGTGGAAGAAAGAAAGCAGTCCCTCTTATATCGCGATCACCAATGCGGGGCAGTGCCTGTGTACCTTCGACGACACGGTCCTCTCTCACCGCAAAAGGCGAATGTACGCCGAAGGGACGTCGACTGACGTTTAGACGTGCCATATGGTGGTCGCTGCAGTAGTACCAACACAGCCAGCGGGAGAGGAAATTCCGATCGCAAGTTGATGCACAGCAGCCATAGGAGATGACGAGACCAAGAATCGAGTCATGCTTAGCTTTTTTTAGATCAAGAGGCTCTCATCATTTCCACAATGGCGGGTTGCTCTTTGCAGGGGCCAGAGACGATTCGTGAACGCCGAGGGCGCCGACTGTCAACTTGACGATACGATGCAAGGATGACAGGCGCGACCTCCTCGTCGACTTGATGCTAGAATCACACTCTTTGCGGGCCAAATTCACGACGCCCGATGATGTGTCGACACTTTGCTGTGTGTTGTCGGTGTAGAGATCGGGTGTCTTCGGACATGTATCACTCGGAAAGATCCTTGATGAGTGCATCAATCTTACGCTGTAGAAGAGCAATCTCATCATCTATCTTCGGGAGTGTTGCTGCCTTTACGAGCTGTTGAACGGCTTCATGAAAGCTATCCAACGCTTCTTGCACTTCACTGTCCACATCCTCCTCATCCTCGTCACTACCGTCATCATCTCCACGAAGTTCGTCAGCATAGAGCAAAGTAGATACAATCTCATCTACTGCGACGGAGAAATTCTTGCCGGCTTCTTCTAGATCGTCGAAGTCCAAGTCTGCATCTGATGCTCGCCCAACTTGAAGACAGTGAGCACCAGTCTTTGCGTGCAGTTGACAACCTGCTCGGAGGAGTGGCTCGAACTTCCTTATGCTTTCCTTCTCTTCAGCGGATAAGGTCATATCATTCAGACCGGCCAGAGGATCGTCCTCATCGAAATCGCTGGCGTCAGCGGTCAGGTCCTCTCCGTCATTGTTCTGCAAAGCCTCGTTGAACTCCCGCAAAGCATCTTGAAGCACTTCCGTTCTTGATTTCCAGCTCGCTATAACAGCAGCTTTGTTGTCTACTGGCAGCTTGCCCTTCAAGGCAGCATCGCAAATCTCCCAAACGATACCTGTAGCCTGCAGCGCTCTTTGCCTGACTTCGCTCCTCGATCGATCTGGCTGCTGGAGTAGAGCGACGTCTGAGTTTGGTGTGGTGTCTACCTTGGCTCTGGCATCCGAAGCTTTCTTTAACACAGAGAGCGTTCTCTCGCTCATAAACGCTTCACTCAAATCACCTAGAGCCTCAAGCAGCTCCACGACGACGGAAACTACTTGCTTACTCCATGCCAGACCTAGTCCCTTTCCCTTGATCTTTTCTAGCTTCTCAAGATCCCTTGAATGTGTATGTTGAACAATATGCCCTCCTTTCAGCTTGACAAAGTCTCGCTCCTCCTTTTCTAATCTTAAGTCTTCCTGCGTCTTGGCAATGTACCTGAACACCACCGCCTCTGCTGACGCCTTGCGAGAAAGCCAAATGAGTTTTGGAATAAAATTTTTTGAAATATCCGCTATTTGTGCTTTGGCAGCATCGAGAGAGTCGGAGTCCAGACCAGAATTAGGATCGTTGCTGATCTCTAGCAGCGCTGTCGTTGTATGTTTGCTCGGCTTGAGGGCCAGTGTAAGATTAGTGCATGACTTTTGCACGGAAGTGAGAAGGATCTTCACATCATTAAGGATTTGAGCGCATAGATGCTGAGAGAACGCATCGGATGAGGAGGACGACGAGGATGATGCGTCACTGGCGATCGTAGGAGGGAGCGGCTCCGACAGCGTAGAAAGTGAAGTCGCCAGGAGAATCGACAGACGAAGGAGCAGTGATTGCAGCTCTGCAACTATCCCACGTCAGTCCAGACCTTCCACTGCATTTGTCTCTACGGTCTCCGCCAGCTCTCACCTTGCTCCGTCGTCATGTTTGCTTGCTTCGTCTGCGGGCGAGGCAGCGGAATGACACAACAGCTTGCTCGAGAAGGACTGAATAGTCGTAGCTCGAGCGAACACACACCCAAGATCTCATTTTTTCTGGAGAGGTTTCTGAGAAAAGCCACACGTGAACGCGTCTTGGACTTCTTGTCGGGGAGGAGGGGATGGGTGGATCGTCACACCTATTCATTCATCCCAAGGTGCAACATCTGGGACTCGTCTGGTGTGGTCGCTAGTGTTGTCACCATGTCGACGACCTACTTATCACGGGTGCTTCCTGTTCCACTTGGAGATGAAGTGGTGGAGCTGTCGCTGGATGATCTACCGACTGACATGGAAGACTACATCCAAGTCCTGCGAGAGGAACGGTGTCCGCCTCAGTTCTGGCTCAAACTGGCCAGTGAATGTGGTGCGAGGAAGCGCTCGCAAGATTGTGAAGCCGTTATCTTGTCAGCTCTGCAAACACTGTCTTCTGTACCTCCACCCGATCAGCCGTACAGAAGTCAACATGCTATCGCTGAGGAAGTAGCACCCTTTCACGCCATGCTTTCTACACTTCATTTAGGCAAAGCTCGACAACACCCTAAAGTCATCTTGCCCGATGCAAAGTACCAGAATCTACTAGCTAATTCGCCTGGTCTGGAGAACAAAGATCGGATCTATCAGACAGCAAAGGAGCATGCGAAAGGTATCGTCTTTCCCCCTCCGTCAAAGGCACCCAATTCGCAACAACAACCAACAAGCTTACGAACCAATCTGCTTCTAGGTAGGGGTATCTTCCTCACTGCTACGGCAGAGACAGAGGAAGCACTGAAGGCGTTCAAAGCAGTCCTTGTCCGACAATCGCGAAATCCGATTGCTCTCCTGGGAAGCGCTTGCTGCCTTCTGAGGAAGAAAGAGTATAGTTCTGCATTGACTCAGTATCAGGAGGTGCTGCGAATCAGCATTGCACAGAGCAATCGAGCTGCGAAAGAATCTGCCACTGTAGGGCCAGACGGGGAACTTGTCGAAAACCAAGCTTCGAAATGGCTAGGTCCCGATCCAAGGATAGGTATCGGTCTCTGTTTGCAAGGTCTAGGACGATCCAGCGAAGCAAGAAGAGCGTGGAATCGATCCATCGCAATCGATCCATCAAATGCAGCTGCTCACCTACTCCTGGGTCTATCGAAACTCAATGCAGCGAAACAGCTCTCAAATCTAAGCTCCGACTTGGCGGGCTTGGCAGCGACTGAGTCCGAAGCTAGAGCTCTTATCTACAAGGACGGACTCAGTCATATCGAGATCTCGTGGAAGCTCGACAACAAGAACTCAATGACTGCTATTGTATTGGCAGAGCACTTCCAAGTACGTGCACTGGCCACATCTGTCACCGACGCTGCCCAAGCTCAGAAGGAGTACGAAAGAGCACTCAAGCTTGGGGAGCATGCGATTCAGTACGCTGACAATCGAGCAGCTGTAAATCATGCGTGGCTGGTCTTTGCCAGAACGGCACATCTTTACAGTTTCTTGGATGAGACAAGTACGAGCACGGTCGAGCTGAGATCGATTGCGCAACGTCATTATACTCGAGTCATCGAGGACCTTGGCCGAGTAGTAACGACATCGAGTAGTGAGAGCAGTCCCTTACCTTCGGGATATGCTACCGCTATTCTTGGATTGGCACAATTGCAAGTGTCTCGAGGAGAAAATTTGGGAGCGATCAACACTATGGAAGCAATTCTATCGAGATCGATATCCACATCCTCCTCCTGCCTGGAGATTTCACTCTTGGCAGCCTCACTGAGGGCACATTCTCACATTGGCGCAAGCAGTGCTGAGCTAGCCAACGACCGCAAGAGAGCAAGAATACTACTAGATCGAACCTTGCGTAGCATCGAAGCGTGCAATCCGAGCAAGAAGCATGACGACGATATGCAAGACATTGATGCGCTCTTTCAAGAAGTCAGCTCAAGTCAAGATGCCGACCAAGAAGCCACTCTAGCACTGGCGAGAACGGCTCTTGCCAATGAGGACTTGAGTGAATCATCACTAGAAGAGATCAGCAAGCTGGGGATGGATGAGTTGGCATACGTTCAATTGGCCGACTTGTACCAGAATAGCAAGGACGGCCATGGGAGCGGAGATCTGTCCCGTGCTATTCAGTGTTTCACGCAGGCATTGCGAGTAGTCAATAGGAAGAGGACAGAAAGCGGCACTGGGGGAGTTGGCGAGGAAGAATTGGAGTCGCTCGGTATCAGACTGCAGGGCAATCTTGGCGCTCTATTGGGAACAAAGGGGATCGAAAGCACAGGCGAGCTTTCTGCTCAGGCACTCGGCCTTGCCGTACGTCAATTGCAAGCAGGATTGGAGGCTGCAGGAAAGGCTGTCAGCAATTCCTCGCTCGACGCTGAAAAGACGACGACCTTGTACAATTTAGGTCGGGTGCTAGAAGCATCAGGTCATGTGGAAGATGCTCAAAAGGCGTATGACGCAGTCCTGGCAACTCATCCCGAGTACGTCGATGCAAAGGTACGACAGGCGCTCCTGATAGTGTGCAAGCCGACTGCTCGAGGGAGCAAGGAAGCTACGCAATTGGGGAGTACATTGTTCAAGGAAGCGCTCTCTTCCGATCCAGTCAATCTCGACACAAGAAGTACGTTTGTGTGCTTTCTGTCTGGCGAATTGCCGGGCAGTCCTAATCCTCCTCAATGGGAGGGCATCAAGGAGAGCATTGCCCAGCTGTTCATGGGAGGCTCTTCGACACAGGCCATACAATTATTTGGCAGTGCTGGTGCTGCTAAGAGTGTCAGTGATGAAGCTCGTCACGACGCTTACACCCTTTCTTCGCTTGCTTGGGCCTACTACAACATTGGACACAGCGTAAAGCCGGGATCGAATGCTAAAGCGGAGAAGCTGAGAGCTTTGTTGCGTTGCTGCGATCTGCTTGATAAAGCGCTGGCAGAAGATAGTCGCTGTGCATTTGCCCTTCAGGGCCTTGCCATCTTGTTAGCAGAAGGTAGTATGGTGGATTTGCTGACGTCCGGCGGTGCTTCTTCTACCCTTGGTGACGTAGAGATGAGGAAGAGGAAGGCAGCTGAGGAGGCACTGAACATCTTTACGAAGTTGCGAGAGGTGGATGAAGGGGCGAGCGTACATATCTGCATGGGTCATGCGTACATGGCAAGGGACGATTACAATCGAGCGCTCAAATCGTACGAACTGGCAGCGAAGAAGGAGCAAGCGAAGCCGTCACTCCTGCAATACCTTTCCAAGGCGACGTTTCATCTCGGCATGGAGACCAAGTCTTATCAGCAGCTCCAGATGTCTATCGACTACTTGCAGGAGGCCATAGAGCAATTGAAGAAGAGGGAAAGTGCGAGTGCCTCTATCGAGGTGAATTTCTTGCGATACAACATCGGCGTGACCCGACAGAAGATGATACAGCTGCTTTTTGATCAGAAGATGGAAGACCGAAAGTTGGAGACACTGGAGAGAGCGATGGAAGGAGTGAAAGAATCGCAAGTAGAGTTCAAGGACCTGACACAGGACGCAATCGAAGGAAAGCTGTCTAATATCACGGGCGAGATGATCGAACAGAGGCAAATGTACGGTGAGAATACGCTGCTGCGACAGGCTGTCAAGCACATGGAAGAGCAGAGGCAGTACGAAGAAGAGAGCAGGGAAAAGAGAGAGGCTGCTGCGAGTCGTAAGCGAGAGAGAGAAGAAGCATTAGAACAGGAACGGTTAGAGCTCGAGGAGCAACGACGACAGCGTGCCGAACAGCTGGCAGAAGAGAGGAGAAAAGCAATCGAAGAAGCTAGAACATGGGAGTATTATCAAAATGAAATGGAAGAGAAGCCGAAAAAGTCAAGAAAGAGCGGTGGAGGGGGAGGTGGAAGCAAGAAGAATAAGAAGAAGAAGAAGAGAAAGGGCGATGAAGGAGGCAGCGAGATTGAGAGCAGCGATGATGATGCAGGAGCATCCTTAGACGAAAGTGAAGACGACAATATGATCGTCAGTGATGAAGAAGAGCTGGAGCAGGGAGATCTTAGTGACAACGAGCTCGAACGAAAGAGGGAGTCTAAGTCGGAAAGAAAGGAGGCTAGACAAGCAGAAAAAGCCGCGAAAAAGAGGGAAAAGAGGGCAAGAAAGGAGCGAAAGGTGGTGGAGAAGGAGAGTGACGACGAAGGCAGTGAAAGCGATGAACCTCGTCCTACAAAGAAGCCAAAGAAGAGCAAAATGCGAAAAGCAGTCGAAGAGGATCTCATCGAGAGTGAAGAAGAGATGTGAAGAATCGTCCTTACCCCAGAATGCTGTTC
Organism: Exobasidium rhododendri; assembly: GCA_026210745.1. Classification (NCBI taxonomy): domain Eukaryota; kingdom Fungi; phylum Basidiomycota; class Exobasidiomycetes; order Exobasidiales; family Exobasidiaceae; genus Exobasidium; species Exobasidium rhododendri. The sequence goes on from CP110631.1 coordinate 2,180,085, forward strand.
ATGTAATGCTTAGTATATGCCCCACGGTGATGTCTTCTCCGCTCATGCAAAGTCGAGGTGACTTCAAGTATGATACGATATCAGAATGATGAAATTGGAAATGCGCAACAAGAGACGGAGGAGAACTGCGAATGTACAAAATGACCGACTACTTGTACTGCTTCTTCTGTTTCTCTTTGGCCGCCTTGAGCCTGCGAGACTTGTCGGTCAGAGAAGCGCTCTTCTTGCTTCGAACAGACCAACTCTTCTGGATCATGGCAAACGGTTTGCTCTTCTTCTTTGCTTCGTTGTTGCTACTGCTCATCTTTTCCTTATTCTTCTTGCCCTTCTTGCTTCCAAACACTTCTCTGCCTTCCCTGCCTTCCTTGATGTGCGCCATCCTTTCTTCGTAGTCCATCTTTCTCTTCTTTCGAACGCCCAAGATGTCCACCTCGTCCACAATAGCAGCCGCTCCCTCTTCTCCACCGCCTCCACTATTACCGTGAGATCGTTTTCGTTGCGCCTCCAACTGAGCAATCTCCTTCTTGATAGCCACTTGAGTCCGACTGCCACTCTTTGTGCCTTCCAATTTTGATCTTGCTGCCTCAATGCGGAGTTGATTTAGTTTGGCAAAGTCGGCTGGTGTCAGGATCCTGGTAGTAGCAATGGTAGACATGGCCTCTTCTTCCTCTTTGAGTGCCGCTTCCTTTTCTTGACGTGCTACTGCAGAAGCGTGAAGTGCCTCTTTGCTTTGCTCTTCTTCTACGACTACGTCTTCATCGTCATCAGCGACCTTTGCTCCTCCTTCTCGCGCAATCCTTCGAGCTTCTCTTTTGGCAATTCGACGCTCCCTCACCCTCTCCCCAGGCGTCCTCTTCTCCTCGTCTGCATCTGCATCCTTGGCCTTCTTCTTCTTTTCATCGGCACTGTCGTCACTGACATCAAATTCCTCCCCTTCGCTACTAACGTCGATCCAGCCTTGACTACTTGCATCACTCTCTTCATCGCTGTCTTCATTCCATCCTTCCCATGCCCTTTTGTCCTTCTCCTCCTCGTCTTCGCTGTCTTCCTCCTCCTCCTCCGCCTCTAACGCCTTCTCTAGCATGTCTAACCCGGTGATTCCTCTCGTGACCTGAACGTCTTGACCAAATTCTCGGGCGACAAAATCTTCGTCGGCTGCATTCATTGCTCCGTCTTTACCTCTTTCCTTTCTGGGTAGCATGCTGGGGTTTTCTCTTCGGTACAGTGTCAGCAATCCTCGAGCAGCGGCCGCAACGCCCTTGTCCTTGCTTCGTCGATAGGAGATTAGATCTTCTAGTAGATCTTTTCCATCGTCCATCCCTTTACTAGCTTTCTTGCCATGCCCTCTTTCATCATTTTCATCATCGCTATCCTCACCCTCTTCCGAACCTAGTGCCCAGACTTGTCGAGAACAGATCTCGCGGATCGTGTTGAGTCCAGCAGCGACAACTTCAGGCCCCACACCGGGATGTACAAAGATGTGAGCCACTTTCCGGATTAGTGGCAAAAGAGAAGATGGTGGCGTTTGCGAGTGAACCGATTGAGCAACCGAAACCAAGATGAGAGTGATATGCGTTTGATGGGGATTGAGGTACTTGACCACATAAGAGTAGAGGCCCAAGACAGAGCAATGGTGACAACTCATGATACGAGCTAGTAGTTGCATCATTCTGACCTTTGCTTCAATGGCCAAGCGCTTATCTCCTCGCTTCAATTCGTCGAATAGCTTCTCACCGAATCCATGGGGATCGTGTAATAGATGGATAGCAGCAACATTACTGGTTCCTTCATCACCGTCTCCTGCTTGCTTCTTATCTTGCGCCTCTCTTCTTCTCCTTTTGGCAAGTGCACCAGCTGCTCGAACCTTCTTATCGTTTGATCGTGTTTTTTTGTTAATCTTTCTTCGATGCATGATCGCCGCAATGTCTGGGATCTCGCCACCTTCGGCGTCGCTGCCATCGTCTGATCCTGAACCATTACCAGCTTCCGAGGAATGCAAATCTCCCAGAAAGAACCGTATGGCAGATGACTGAACCCTTGGATGTGGATGAAGGCAAGCCAACGAAAGAAGAGATACGGTCTTTTCATCGTTCCAAATCTTCTTCTTCCACAATTCGGCGGCTAGTCTTACAGCCCAAAGGGCCTCGCTTCCACTCTTTCCTCCCGCTTCTTTCTTGCTGTATCCTGCTCGAGCCATTGCAATGGCATTGGCGTCGTCTCCATGACCGGGCATACCGACTTCTACGACACTAAACAAGAGGCCTTGAACGACTCGATTCAAAGAGTGATTCTTCGACTTTGCATTGGCGTTTCGAAGATCAGTCGTGATAGTATGGTGAAGGAGTGAGCGCAACGAAGATGACGGGGAAGCCAGCAGCAGAGGGAAGAGCGTCTTGAGTAGTCTGTGTTGCGTATTGAATCAGTAAACACAGTACTTGGTCGACAGCAGTGCTATCTACTCACTGTTCTCCGGTAATGACATCGCGATTTCGCATAAGGACTAGACTTCGAACAGATGCAGAGCGAACCTCTCGGCCAATAGTAGAATGGTGTTCTAGCAAAAGAGTGGACAGCTGCTGAAAGAGAGGTGAAGTCATTTCTGGATAGCTAGGGGCCAGCTTCAGGGAGCATAGAGGTATAAATGTCAGTCGACGTGTGATGCACGGAATCTTATGAGCCACCACTCCTTACCTGTGTAACGAAGGCCAAGAGAGCAACAAATTTGTCCTCTTGCTCCTTAGTCAGGCCTCTTCCACCAGCATCAGCAACACCACCTTCCGCTGAACCTCCCCCAATCCCGATGTTGCCATCTGTACCAGAAATACTGGCATATATTCGTCTAAGGCTCTCGTAATGATTCCACTGTGACCGGAATTCCTCAGTGTAGGATGCTGGATCCCTCTTGATAAGATTCTGCAAGGCCGGTAAATTGGACGCATTCAGGAGACCTCTAGCTTTGGAGCGATGCCTGAGGCCGTTCTCGGTGATGACGGCACTGACAGGTGCGATCGATGGCGCCATAGTTGGTGATATGTCCCGAGACAAGAAGCCACTGATGGAGTGAGCAAAGTATGAGAAGCGCCTGGGAAATCCCACCCCCCCTTCTGCACGGCCAAAATGGGGGGAAAAAAAGTGTAAAAATTTGGCAAAATCTTTTTAAGATTATCTCTCGTCCGAGAAGTTTTTGTTTAGTCTAGCGTTGAGATAAAAATTTGCCTGCTCTTGTCACGACTTATCAACTTTTTTTTGCGGTGGTCATTTCTTCCTATCCACGCCAGTTCGCTTCCGAGCATTTAGGTACAATGAGCGACGATGGTCTGATGCTAAATTTTGCTGCGCCGTCAGCCAATCCATCAGCGAGGCGGGTCAGCGGAAAACGACATCATGAGCGGCCAAGGTACAATAATTCCAGCGCCAATAGCAGCAAAGCTGGAAACGCGCATCCTCCCCCAACTGCTGCAGGACCGCGTACCTCGATTCCACCTTCTTCTACAGCCGACTCGATAGTGCAATCGAAACCTGCTACAACCTCATCTTCAAATATTCTAGTAGATGACCCCATTGCTTCGACATCGACATTGCCTGCTCCACCGCTGCCAGGACGTTCAGCGACGAGAACGGTAGCCACTGCTCATGGAGGTGCTCCCAATGGATCGGCCCCCGCTGCTGCTCCTCGAAAAGGAGGATTCGTATCCTCTCTCTTCACCGGAGACGAATCGTTCAAGAACCGAACATCAGCTGTAGAGCGAAAGACAGTCGAAGCGACCCCTACAAATGCACCTTCGGCAGGTACGCCCTTTGGAGCACTAGGACTGGACCCTCTTCTCGTCTCTCATCTACAGTCTCCAAGAATATCCATCGAGCAGCCAACGAGTATTCAGCGCAATTCGCTTCCATTCCTTCTGTCACCTGCCAACGCTGGAAGGGACACTCTCTTACACGCTCAAACTGGAAGCGGGAAAACACTATCGTACTTGCTTCCAATCATCCAGAGTCTTTTACCTTTGTGTGAGACGAGCTGGATTGATCGGAGCTCTTTAGGAACGGTTGCTATTATTCTTGTACCTACTCGAGAGCTTGCTCAACAAATATACGAGGTAGCAGAGAAGCTTTGCAGTTTACACTTGACAGCAAGGTCGGAAGAGACAGAGAGAGAAGTAGAGGGAATGGAGGCAAGTGCGACGACGATGGGTATCAGAAGAACTCGGTGGATTATCCCTGGAATTGTGTCCGGTGGTGCTACTAGAAACCATGAAAAGAACAGGTTGAGAAAGGGATTGCCCATCATTGTGGCTACTCCAGGACGACTGCTCGATCATCTTCGCAACACTACCTCGTTCGACGTCGGTCGATTGCAATGGCTAGTGCTGGATGAAGCAGATCGACTTCTTCAGCTAGGTTTTGAACAGACCCTGAACGACATCATGAAAGCAATTGACGGAAGGAGAAGGGCTTCTTGCGAAGTACAGCGTAGCCGTATGAAAGACGAATTGGGCACGCAAGGTCAAGGGCAGGTCATTGCCGACGAGGACGTCACAGATTCTTTTGGAGAAACGTGGTGGAAGTTTCCCAGACGTACAATTCTGTGCAGTGCGACGCTTGACGAAGGAGTACAAGTCCTAGCTGGCAAGAGTCTGAGCAGTCCTCGAATCATTCGTGGAGATGCCGAAAGAGGAGAAGAGAAAGACGTAGAAAGCACTCACTTTGAAAAAAGCAACCAACAGAGAGGAACGATGAATGCACCAGCGCAACTGAAGCAGAATTTTATCGTGATGCCGACAAAGCAGAGACTCATATTGTTGGTGGCTCTTTTACGGCAAGCGATTGCATCAGGAAAGTCAAAGATTATGGTGTTTCTAAGCTGTACCGACAGTGTAGACTTTCATTGGTCTGCTCTGGGAGGGGTAAAGATGTCCACCAACGGAACGACTGAAAAGGCAGTTGATGTTAAAGGTCCCGCTAGTCTTCGCCTGGAGTCAGAGCTACTTCCTTCTACGGCCGTCTTCAAGCTGCATGGTTCACTCTCTCAACATGAAAGACAGTCCTCGTTGCGGCTTTTTGCACAATGCAAGCAGTCGGCGGTCTTGCTGTGTACGAGTGTAGCCTCGAGAGGATTGGATCTGGATGTGTCCATGGTAGTGCAACTGGATCCACCTTCAGAAAAGGGTGTAGATGAGTACTTGCATCGAATTGGTCGAACGGCACGAGTGGGTGAAGAAGGAGAGAGCTGGCTCTTGTTGCTACCTAGTGAGGAAGGCTGCGTGTCTCACTACGAAAAGGAAATGGGCGATCAGGGGAACGGCATCCAACGTCAGGAACCCAATCAGATCCTCAACACGGGCTTTACTGGTCAAGATACCTGGCAGACACAAGCAAGAGCTACGGAAGTACAGATGGCCTTTGAGAAGTGGGTGATGGATGATGAAGAACATACTACGTTAGCGAGAAAAGCGTATTTGTCCCATCTGCGAGCGTATGCTACCCATCCACCCTCGGAAAGACAGTACTTCTCACTGAACAACTTACAATTGGGGCATTTGGCCAAAGCTTTTGCATTGCGAGAAGCTCCTGGCGTCATTCGAAGCAAGTTCAAGAGTAGCATCAAGGCAGCCAAGAAGTCCGATCAGAGTCTAGGTACAGACCAACCGGGCAAGAAGAGAAAGCGAGATGACACCATGCAGGAAAAGAAGAAGAAGAAGAACAAGGATCAAACGAGAGACGACGATCGTGGCGCTAGTGACAACGATACCAGCGGGACAGACGAGGAGCAACCCATGCGAAAACACCTGGACTTTGCTCGAAATAAGGAAAGCGAAGCAAAGATGTATGCAAAGGTGAGAGAAATGGGAAAACTCAATCGGAAGGGGGGCGTAATGGGTGCATACGGCGCGGAGGAGTATCAGATTGGCTAGGGACCCAATCATTTCCCATTCATTTTGTAACAATAGCAACAGAGAAGAGAAGGATGTAGATTGAGGATCGATGCAATGAAATAAGACGTGAAGGGGGAGAGTTAATGAATTCGAATCAGTGTGCGTAAGAACGGTCGTTTCGTTTGTTGTGGAGATTAAGTAGGGGGGATGGTGGTACTTGATGCTTTTAGAGCGAGCTTCTGTTACGAGACGCTGCTCCTCCGCCTCCTTACATTTCGTCCATTCAAGCGAGCCACAGCCGTCGGGTGAGCGTCGACTGTACTAGAACCATTGAACGGCTTGCTTGCAGTCACGGAGTGAACCGGACCACCGCGCTGGAATCGATTCGTCTGATCTACCACGACGGAACCGTGTTGACTCTTTGCGGAGCTAGCCGCCGTGGCTGCCGCAAATCGAGGTACAGCAGCTCCTGAGCTAGTCTTGACTTGAACAGATGCAATAGTGCCACTGGCGCTCGTTCCAAGACCGAATCGATTAGCGATATGCGAGGGAACAAGAGTGCGAGAGCCTGCGCTTGTTTGTGGGCGCGGAGGTTGTGCTTTCGCGTCTACGGGCACACCGTTATTCAAGTCGGGGCTGTGGACTCTTGACCTCTTCACACTAGATCGATGCGCCAGGTCACCCGGTTGTTGAGCGGCTGCTTGTCGTTGAGCAAGCTGATCTCGAGCTGCGGCGACTCTACCGGCTTTGTTAGTCGCTGTAGGGACTCTGCCCGTTGGAACTACTCTGCGGGAAGTGGCAGTCGTTGTTGAAGTGACTGGACGAGTGACAGAAGCAGTACGGGAAGAGGTCGCAGAGGTATTTGAAGCCACTCTTGGCTTTACTAATTGCATTCTTTCTCTCGAAACAGTCCGAGAGGCGGGAGGAAGAATTTTGACGATGGTCGCCTGATCGATCGCTGATGTGGTATTATCCATCGGTGCAGCTGTGACTACAGGTCTTATAGGTCCAGCAGCAGGTTTTGTAGCGCTCCGAATGACGTCTATTGGTCCCGCACACAATTGCTCGTCTTCACTGCCGATTGCATCCCTGCTCGTCAAGCTCGTACTGCTAGACGAGCTGCTGCCATTGCTATCGCTCGATACTATTCCATCATACATTGCTTCCTTGCGATTCTTGGGCGTACCTTGATGCGATCCGGCCTCTCTCAGTCCAAACCTTTCCCGCACTTGAGGACTAGCGCGGGCTCCTTGATTCAAAGAAAGAGAGGGTGACGTTGGTGTAGAAGGTGCTACGAGAACACTACTGCTCGTAGGTGTCCGTCTGGCAGTCGGACTCTGCGACATCAGTTTGGTATACGCCGCAGGAGGATCGGGACTCTTCCATCCTTCAGTGAAGAGACCAACATCGGCAACAGGCGATTTAATACGTCTCGCTTCAGCAGCAGCAGCAGCAGCAACACTCGGGCCTTCTTTCGTCATGCTCGTTTTCACCTGGTTGGCTGCAATCCAATCGTCCGTTCTAGGTGCCGAGATGGCCATTCCACCTTCTTCTTGGATAGACACTTGAATGTTGATCCGACGCGCATCTCCCAACACCCTTGAACTACTGCGAGGTGTTGCAGGTCCACTCTGCTGCTCGTTGACATCATCATCATTCTCCTTTGCTTCTTCTTGGCTGAGCTGTTGAATCGCTCTGGTGAAAGAGGACCCGCTGAACGATCTTTGACTTCCTGTTCCTCCTCCACCACTCAAAACTCTTCCCTTTGTAGAGCTTGCCAGTCCTCCCATCCTCGCGATAGTTGCTGGCGCTTGTTGTGCTGCTCTCTTTCGACTGGGACTGGGGCTCTTTCGAGGTTGTCCGACGCAGGGGGTCGGCTTGACCATCAACAATGTCGGTACAGCTTGATCATTCTTCTCCTTGCCCTTTTCCTCGATGGTGATGACAATCTTCTTGGGTGTGCAAGGCTCTTCGATACTTCGTTTCACTTTCTTTGCCTGTCGATTTTCACTCTCACCCAAAGCTGCATCCACTTCTGAGTCTGCAGAGCTTCCTTCGTTACTGCTGCTTGCTTCCAGTTCGTCCGACTTTCTCCTTCGAGTACCAATCAGCTCCACCTTTTGTTTCTCCAGAGCTTGCTGGAGCATGATCTGGGCATCATCCTGCTGCCTCCATCGTATCCAGTTCGAGCACTCCTTGTACATAAAATGCTGTTGCGGGCCAACGACACAGCCAGGTCGCATTATCCGCATGAATCCGATTGATTCAGACGCAGAGAAGCCGTGCTTATACGCCAAGTAAGCTCCGATCAAGACGCCTGTCCTTCCGAGTCCGGCCTTGCAATGCACTGCAATAGCCCCGCCGTCGTCAATGACTGCATTCGCTCGTTGTATAAAGTCCCGAATGATCTCGTCGGAAGGATTACTGCCATCGTCAAAGTACATGTCAACGTGCTGGATCCCTTCCCTTTCAAAGACTCTTGAGTCATACAGTGGGTTGTTCAGTCGAACGACGAGCCTGACGTTCTTCTCTTTGAAGTACTGGATCGTCTTGACGAATGTCGCATTCAGCGGTCTCCTCAGGCCCGGTGTAGCTCGTCCATTCTGCACGGTGCCAGCTCGCAATTCAGCAACGTACTCCTTGTCGTTGGGGCTCGCAAATGCGATGATGTTGGGAGTGACCCAGTTCCAATCCCCATTTTGGACCTGTTCGTACGTCTCGTACTCGTCCAAGTCGAACGTCATGAGATCCAACAGCTTCTCGGTCACTGCTCGATGAACGCCGTAGAGGATGTCTTGTACAGTCAGGTAGAAGTCTGCTCTGCCGTATCCTGCGTCGCGAAAGGGAACCAGTTCGAGCTGTTCACGATCACGAAACGTAAGCGGAAATTCGGTCGGTCGCTACTGCCACAATCACTCTTACACACCTCACTGAGCGGATGATAAGCATCTGCAGGTGTCATATCACCACACACCATGGCATACATGGCTGCAAGCAGGGCTGCGTTCGCTTTTGTTCTTGGCTGGTTGGTGGTGTATAGTATGAGATGAATCTCAGGCACCTCTTCCGAGTCCTTTGCATCAGAGGCAGCCTTCTGCGAGGAGCGTGAAAAAAGAGCCAGTCAGCATCAATCACTTGCTGATAACGATTTCTTGAGCACGCACCTCCTGCATCATACCAATCAGATGGTGCAAGTGCAAGCAAAACCGGTAGAACATCGCCACATTCAGAGGGCCCCAATCATCGAAGAAACTGAGATAGACGAGCTCCTTGTCAATGCTGAACCAGTGTATGATGGTATTTGTGGTAAGGTGAGGAGCGATCGAAGACACAGTAACTGCTTCCCTGCCGTTTTCGCTGTGTTGTCTTGATCTAGTGGAACGCTTGAGATATTGCTGTGCTGCATCAATGGGGAGACCTGCCGACTCCCTTCCGTTTGCCTGGTTGAGGACATCAGGTTGTGGTTGCTGGTTTTCAAAATACGCAAAAGAGAAATTGGACGTCATGTGCATGATCTTGGAGGCGGGTCTCGGGTGGTGTCTCTTGAGTAGATGAGGTGTCATGATGGTGGTGGCTTGAGAATGCGATGGAGTGGCTACGGCTGCTAATTCTGCCTCCATCTCTGTCATTTCATGGCTTCTCTGGGAAATGCTCGGCATGTCGTCGAGGCCCACATGTGTAAAGGATTGCTCCACAATGCTGTCATTTATTCCTCGCTCACTCTCGCTGTCGAGAAAGTCAGAGTCATCGGGACCGGGCGCTGTGACGGCGGTGATGTGAGTGCTGTGGACGGTCATCGCTGCTCGTTCAGTGAGAGTGGTGTTTCAGGTCTTTCTTGCGTTATTATATAGGTCCGAGTGAGTGTACGAGAGCCACGCATGCAAAGAGAAAGGAAAAAGAAGAGGTAAGGCGATGATAAGATGTCTCGAGGATGTGATGCAGTTGTCGAAAGAGGAGAGCAGAAAGCAAGACTATGGAGAAAATTGAGGGATGAAGGTGACGAGCTAGCTGCTTGCGTGTCGTATCAGAAACATGGACTAGAGGGAAGGAAGTGCTACAAGGAGAGATGGGGGCTATGACCTCCTCGCTTTGAACGCCGATCAGCAAGTTGGAAGAAGCTGCAAAGATGGTAAGGATCTAAATTGAAACTGGTACACAAACGTTGATCACCCATCTACTCTACGCTCCTCTCTCACACCAGCCCCCGCCCAAGAGAAATCGTCAATTGTTTCTCTTAATTACGCCAGAGTCCAACAGGGACTTAACGCGCGTTAGGAAGCGCAAGTCACGTGATTGACCGATCTGTTCAAAGGGAGATCGTATAGAACCCTACCGGTATCCTGACATTCGTTCCCACACTAAAGCGTGGAGTGTCTTTTGGAGTGGAAGGGGGATTCTGCTGCCAACTACGACACACAATCCAAGGCTAGTCTGCACGATCTTCTCTCGCCCGCCTATCATCATAGCAACCAGAACAAACAACTAGAATGCTAGCTTCATCAAACAATACAGTACGGCAATTATGGCTTAGCTCTGTGCTACTGTTCCTTTCAGTCTTGCTTGTGTCGGCAGCAGACCCACCAAAGACAGGGAAGAATCTGGTGTCGACCGACTTTGCCTCCACGATTAGCTCGGGTATGTGGTGAGTGGAGAGTATAGACGATGACGTGACAGGCCATGCTTCCTGTGAAATAAAGATATTGACCATATCCTTGCACAGGCTTGTCGAATTCTTCTCACCATACTGCCCTCACTGCAACAAGTTCAAACCGACTTGGTCCACCTTAGTCGAGATGCATGAGCACCTGGCAGAGTCATCCGACTTTCATTTCGCTCGAGTGGACTGCATTTCACAGGGAGGTTCGTAAATGGTGATTTTGACTGCAAATATACCTCGAGTCATATGATAACAAACAGCCTCTTTACTTTCCTCCTCACAGACATTTGCGATGCACAGGATATCAAGGGATACCCATCTCTGCAGATCTACGCAAATGGAGTCAAGGGCGCGGATTACAAGGGTGCGTCAGAGGTAGCGTCATCATGCGGCTTTAAAAGAGATCAAGGAGACTGACTGACTTCCCGTTGGGTGCCGCTACTGCAGAAGACCGGACGTATGAAGCACTTTCGACTTTCATCCTTTCGCAGGCCGCCGAATGGAAGAAGCACAAGGGAGAAACCAAGCAGTAGGGATGGTAAGAGTCTGTCTATTGGTCTTTTTTGCTTACATTTGCAGGGGCCAGTCGACTCCACAAGTGGTTTTCCCAACTCTGGCAAAAGGCCTCGTTGCTGAACACTTGAATTGCTCTCATCCGAGCTGCTTTTCGTATCGCCAATTCCTCTTTCTGCCCCATCTTGAGGATCAATTGCATCTTTTCAACAAAGTCCTCTTCGGTCTTTGCATGGAAGCCTGTGTTATTGAAAGTGAAAAACTCCACTTTAATGTTTCGTCACGACAAGAATTTCACACGAGAAGCTACTCACCAGTGATCTGGCCAGAAGCTGGAACGGCGATGTCAAGGAGGGGACCAGCAGAGGCATGTGAAAGGGTAATCAGCCCAGCGGCCTGCAGAGAATCGGCAAAGTCAGCATAGCATATCGTGTAAATCCATTCGCTGCATCGTACGCACCATAAATTCGACGACGTTGATGCCAAAGTGCTCGTCCACCATTGTGCTCAATCCAATGCTCGAAGAAGATAATTTCTGGAGGATAGTCGAGTAGGGAGCATTTACAACGAAGGAGACATGATCCTGCGGAAGTTTTAATTTCTTCATCAGCTGATCGCCATCATCGCACTTGAAACTAAACTTGTCTTACCTCGATGCCCAAGTCCGTAGCGAGCTTCTTTAAGCCCTCTATCCGCTCTTCATCCTCCTCATTTCGACAACTTCCCATGCAACAAAGATGAATCTCATCTGTACCTTCCCCTGCCCTCTTTCTAACCTCGATCAACTTAGCTACGATCTTCAATTGTGTGCTATGCTCTTTCTCCGGTCGAAATTGAGCAAGGCTGACGATGAGGGAGATGTTTCTGTCTGTAAGAGGGAAGGAGGACATGGACGCGGTGTCGCATGGTGGGTAAACTACGTGAACAAAGCGAGGATCTGTGCCCTTTCCGATTTTCTTCGATCCGAAGACTAGTCGATTGAGATGATTCTGTGTCCAACTGCCATTTCCCACTAGAACGTCGCTACGTCTCAGTGCCCAGGAGTAAAACGAAGCGAAAAGGTTGTAATAGACCAGCTTGATCTTACTTTTAAGCTTGCTCTTTGAAACGTCGCTATTATTCGTGTGACCTGCTTCACGATTTCTGACCCTCTGAAGCATGTCGTTACTGATGGTGGGATAATGTACGTACCCTCCGATGGGAAGACTGTTGTTGAACATACGCACAACTGGGTAGGAGAATGCATACCCCATCGTGTCAATCCACACATCAGGTAGTAATTGAGTACAAGCTTCGAAAGCAAGCCGCATACTACCAAAGCTTTGACCTAGAAGTGTCACTCTGCTCCAATACGAATCGGAGACCATGCTTCGATTGCTAAGGGGTAGGATCCAGATCCTGGAGGAGTACTTTGCGTCATCTAATGGTATGCCGAATCTCGCACGACATTTTGCTAGTATCTCCTCTCTTGAGGCGGATAGTGCCCCATCAGGAAGCCTGGAGCTGGTCGTATCACGCTCGATCTCTTTCGGAGTAGCTTGCAACGATGAGCTTTCACTCACGTCCCCAGAATATACCACTACCACAGTGTTCGGGTCTTGTCGCAGATGATATTCAATAGCCTGCCAAAGGACCCGTTCCCCACCACCTCCTGCGTTGCTGCAACGAGACATGGTCGAGTCTATCAGTATGATGATTGTATTGAGTGTGATGTTGCTGTCTATCTACTTACCAGTACGGATGGAAGAAGCCAATCACTGTCCGCCTCTCTGCCCCCTTGACCTCCAGACCCAGCCTCTTGAAGAGCTTATTTCTTGCCTTTCTATTATTCTTCCTGGTGCGCCTGACATGCACAGAGAAGAATTGCAAGGTGAACGTCAAGACTGCGATTGATACGAGTAAGATGACGACACCAGCCCTCTTGATGCTGCTTGGTCCGGCCAATTCATCGCTGTTGATGGACTGCATTCAAGGAGAGTAAGTGCTGGAAGGGAGGCCGCGGTGCATCGCCAAATGGAGATTAGACTCTGAGAAGATCTTTCTATCGGCGTGGAGGTCCTAGATAAAATTTGAAGTCGAGGATGTATAGACTATTTGTCCCATTCTTCCTCGACTACCTTTCGCACATTTTCTTTCTTTCTTCCTTTCCAAAGCAAGGGTAAAGCGGGCGTAGACGGCTCATCTCTGGTTGCCCCAGTCATCAGGACTAGGTGCCAGGCAATGCAACGAGAGCAGATACGACCTTCCTTGGCGGATCTCAATGACCAGTTCTACCAGAGTGATGGGTCGGACGATGAGAATGACGTGCTGGAATATGCTCCAGCTGCTACCCCTTTTCGAGGTCCTCCTCCCGTCATAAGAAGCAGCAGCGGTCCTCAGGAACCACAGAGTGTCAGCAACGACGGGGCGAGTTCGTCTGCGCTAGCTGCATCTCAAAGACATGCGTTGCCGTCAACGAAAAATCCTGGGGTGCTGAGTACGCCTCGCAAGGTTGTTCGCATTGCCCCCTCGAGCTCTGACCAAGTTCGTGAGATAAAGGATAACAATGCGAATAGCCACGCAAGATCAACATCTCGATTTGCCGAATCTCGTCGGGCTCATGCTCTACCAGGACCGGTACAAGGACCAGAGAGCTTTCGCTTCAATCTGAATGTAGATGAGGAAGAGGAGGAAATGGAGAGCGGGAGCGAGCAAGAGAGGAACAGACCCGCTCCTCTCATTGGAACGATTCAGGAAAGAGAAAATGTCAAAGCACAGCAGCCAAAGCTGGAGCCAGGAGAGAAAAAGAAGATTTCGAAATTTGCACAAATGAGGAGAGAAGAGAAGCTCGCTGGGGAAGATTTGGTGGAGGGAAAAGATAGCCCAAAGACAAGACTAGACTGTAGCGAGGATGATGAGTGGCTAGATGAGGATGGTCAGCCAATGTCGGCCTTCCGGATAGACCGGCTTAGGAAGCAAGGACAAGGCCCCACCTCTACTCGACCGAAAGCTCCGTATAAGAAGACGCAAGGGAGTGCCACAAAGAGTCTCGAAGCCAGCAATGACAAATCTTCTCCCTCTCTGATGACGTCTATTTCGCAGCAGAATACGGCCAAAGTAGAGGCAATGAGTGCTGGGGAAATCGAGCAAGCTTTGGCTGAGCTGCGAGATATTCACGGGGCGGGATTACTGGAAAATTTCAAGGCTTTGAAAGGAGGAAATGGTGAACACGGAGGCGGCAGTGTTCCTCCTTTCGTGGAAAGATATCAGGGTAAAACACAAGGATCAGAAAGACATTATGCAGAGCAGAATTCGGAGCAGATCCGAGCGAAGTATTTTCCTGATGAACCAGAGAAGCTTCCTCTGTCGCTGCAGTGGACAAAATCCCTCGAAAACACCGAAGATGAGAAAGGTATGACACATACTTTTCGATTCAACTTTTTGGGAAAGATAGTCGATGATGCCACATCATCCCCGATAGATTCTCATTTGAACGGCCTACATCATCATGGTAGCGAGCAAAGTCGAGCAGGTTATTCAGTGGAAGAATTGTTGCACCTAGCCCGGAGTACACTCCCTTCTCAAAGAATTATAGCCCTTCAGACGCTCGAGCGGATCTTTGCTCTGTACCCTGAAAGCGCTTCACAACACGATGAGCAGGATTCGAGCGTCGAGCAAAAGGTGGCCAAACTACTGGTGGAACAAAGCATACGGGGAATGGCGGGAGTGATAGCCTCTTGGTACATCGAAGATCGTCAAGTCAGCCTACGATCTGCCGCTCTACGGTGCCTCCAACGCGGTCTTCAGACTACACTCGCTGGACCGTCTCCTGTACAGTGCGTCGAGTCGACAGCTGCAAGTAGAGAGCATGCCACGGATCAGTCAAAGGAAGCCGTCTATGACGTCTCTAACGTATCTTTTCATGTGGCCTTGCTTCCTTGTCTTTGCAAAATTATTACAGAGAGGAATACGGCCAGCAACGATAAAAACATCAGCTTGGAGATCATCGTCTTCTTGTGCAGCAGGTCGGTAGACGTTTGCTCTGCATTACTTGAACAATCGATGGGCATCGAGTCTATAGTGGAGTGCTGCATCAGCAACAAGACGTGGCCTACATCAAAGAGTGAGGAAGGACCGGTCATCCATGCTTTGCGACTACTACTGATTCTAGTCTCGAGTGCGCGATCGAATGCTGCAAGTCTGATCAAGCGAGGCTGTATCGACCCTTTGCTGCGATTTCTTGCCATCCCGCCATGGTTCACAGCAGTAGAACGGCAAAGTAGCGACGTGTGGAACTACCTCGACCTGACCATGCAGATCTATGCTGCCTTGGCTATCTACGGCATGTACTCCGATGTACTGCAAAAGGGGCACAGCGTATTGTCACCGGTACTAGACTGGATCCGGACATTTGATGCCAGTGAGGAGAAGGAAGCAATCCTCCAACTGCCAGTTCTACAAAGTTGTCTTCGGTGTCTGAGCATGTGGGTAGTATGCGCTATAGACCCTCATCAAACGGCTGGTCATCATGACATTGGATGGAATCAGGTAGCAGAATGGTGGGAGTGTGCTGTAGAGTGTGGAAATCGAATCACATCCTCCCCTCTAGCGACTAGCAACCTCCTCTACACGTCTTTACTAGCGGAAGCTGTGTCCCTGCTCGACAATTGGCTCGAGTGTGCGAGCCGAAATGATCGAACCTTCGGCCAGAGCACTAAAGAAGAGATTAGGAAAAGTGTGGCACCGTTGCCGATACTTGTCGATCAACTGCGTATTCAACTAGAAAACTGCAGCGACAGGATGAATGCTTGTGCAAAGGAAAGGCAGACTCGACCCTTCTGGATGTGTGGATTGGAAGAAGCACGTCGACTTGCAGAGGTGTGTCAGGCGGCCAAAAAGGTGATGCTCTTCCTTGTCGGCAGGTCTGGGATGATGAGTGCTCCGGATCTATCAGTGCAAAAACTGCAAGATGCGTCACAAATACTTCTTCTTCAGCCTTTCTGGAGACTGTTCGAGGGTGACGATGCCCGACAAGCAGGCGTCGATGGACTGCGGCGAATCGTGATCGACTTTTGTTGCTTCAGCTTAGAGTCGTTGAGTGAAGTAGACGAAGGGACAGCTGTGTCAAACATTCTTCAGCTGCTTTCGATATTGAGAGAGGGTGATGAGGCAGTGGCCCGCAAGGTAATCTCTGTCATCACGCCTGCCAAGATCGAATGTATCCTGCCGTCAGATCTCTTCGTCGTGTCGCCATTTACCAATGAAATGCTGCGTACCACCAAGAATTACAATGCTGCACCTCTCCACGTAAACTCGTCCTCGCTGTCACTGACCAAGACACTGTTCGTGGGAGTGTCAGATACAATCAAGGAGGAAGGAGAAGACGAAAACGTCGATCCAATCAACGGGGTGACTTTGTGGAAAAGTGCTGCTTCTGGACTGCCACTTCGCGCTGACTGGGCTCTGGCGGCCTTGGACGACTTGTTGCATTCGGGCAACTGTGCTGCCTTGAATCGAAGGAATGCTTTGCACAAGGCCTGGGATGCAAATGAACGGCAGATCGTAGTATCCAGCTTACGACTTGCCGTTCAGCTGTGCAGTGTCATACCGAAACAAGCCAGACTTCCATCACTTGATACGCTGCTATGTCCAACTTCGTCCGAATTGCATCTGGCAATCATAAAGGTCTTTATGCTGGAAGAGGAGCAGAGTCAGAATCCAAAGGCAAGCGGCTTGATAACTGGTCGAGACCTCTTCCGAGACGCTGAAATTGGCGGTCTGCTCGAGCACTTGTTTGAATTAGCAAAGGCAACCGACGATGAAGGGGAGGACGGTCTGGAACAGGCAGCAAAGAGGCAATTTGGAATCTCTTTGCCATTCTACCAACTATACACATCATTCATGGGCCTCTACGACTCCATCTCATTTGGGATGGAGCTGTTTGGGAGAGCAGTACTGCTACCACAAAGCAATAAGTACGCCACTGACTACAAGAGATTGATGTGGATCGACTATGCGTCCACTCTATCAACCTTGACTACAAAGTGCGATCAGTCACCGTATCTTGCTTTGACGCGCTTTCTCGCACCCAACGGAGAAGACCAAGACGTTGTGCAAGCCATGGTCAGAGCCTTGCTGAGCGGCGACATCAAGAAAGACCGGAATGAACTCCTATATAGTATCGCAGTGCAGCAGATTGGACACGAGATCTGGTCGTCTCCCACGAGGACAGACAGAGTCGTCTTGCTGGCCAAGACTATCTTTAGTGCGAGTCCAGGAGCGTCTTCTCTGCAGACTGATGTCATCAATCACGGATCGAATGACTCGATACATTCGGAAGAGCTAGCACGCAGACAGACATGGTTGGCCACCACCGTCCATAGTAGGGATCATGTAGAACAGATGCGGTGAAATTCACAATTGTGGTCTGATTTCGTCTTTGGCTCCTCCTTTTTGCCTCCTCAAATTTGCCGCAAGATGGGAGGTCCGAGCTTGATTACCTCACGCAAATGAATGCCGCACAGTGGCCTTACTGCGTCTCCGGATCAGGCAGCAATGTTCTCCTTCCCCTATCTCGCTGCACAGTGTGAGGAAGCAAATAAGAAAATTATAACCGAGATGAGTGGTGGAGGGGTTTCATAGAATCGCAGTGGGGTACATAAGAAGCGTGAGTGTCCAGGACATGGTTCATTTCGCTTCTTACTTACTATTATCTCGTCCACCTCACATTCCTCCTTGATGTGCACCAGTACAACATGCTGTTATACTCGAAATCATACCTCGATGAAATCAACTATTGTCGGTCAAATGAAGAGGATCCCCAGCTCACAAGTCCGGGACAAGATCAGAACAGAGGTCCAAGCATAAAGACCAAGACGTATACGTATATGTTGCCCGATCTCGACGACTATCACGAAGGCTCTGTCTGTTTTAGCTTTCTTGAATTCGATGACGATGATGGTACTAGTCCGTTAACGTCGCCGACTTCACCAAAGGACTACGGATTCAGTGCGATCTCCAACGGACTTCTATGGCAGAACACCGATCTTCGACTGAAGGAAAAGGACGGTCAATCTTTGCATGCCGGGAGAGCTAGATGTTTTGGCTCGAACGAGAAACAAGAACATACAGAGATGAGGGATGGGCGAGAAGAAGTCGAGTTTTGGGAAAGCAAAGCCACCTCAGGACAGAGTCGAAAAAAGAATGATAGCGAGATTCTACCGCGGTGGAACAATCTCCAGATAGATCTGCGGTATTTGCATCGAGAAGAACGTGCACATGAGGGCACATTCTACGATCCGGATTCGAGCTTTCTCGACCTGCTCGATTCTGTCTCTTATGATCCTTTCAGGCACTTCATCGATGGCAGGGGCGGAACCGTCGTCACAAACTAGACCATGGAAGACAGGCGTGCTATGCTTTGGTCATCAAACGAAAGTATTGATTTAAGTCTTCCTCATGGTAATTCTTCATAGGGCTTTGCATCTATTTTTGTATTTTGTATTGTGCGAACATAATCAACTAGAGTCGTGACATACGTTGGGAAAGGCTGAAAGAGTGCGAGGAGACAGACCTTCTGTAAGATCCGGTCGAGATCTGCAGGCCCCTTCTCGATTCCATGTCAAAGTCTTTCAACTTTCTCTATTTCCTTCTTTTTCCCCCAGAAAAGCTTGGATGTGACAGACTTCTAATTACGCTGTGTTTTCTGTATGTACAGTAGAACCTCCCAGTTCTAATACGAACGGGACCAGCCCTTTTTTATTAACTATGGGGGGTTATTAGGTGTGAAAGTTGAATTGAAAATTTCACGATTCCTCTATTCTGACCACCATTTGTTAGGCATTATGCCCCATCTTTCTAAGAGCCTACGTCGGGCTCTATGCCAGCATAATATTGAGCATGCCGGGCAGACTCAGAAAGAGCTTGCTTTCTGGCTAAAGATGCAGCATAGCATAGTAGTGTTGCAAGGCACACTCTCTAAAACCCTTGCCGCCTCTGACAAGTGGCTCAATACAAAAATACACAAGAAATACAAAAGATTTTTGAAGTAAATTGCCTTGTTTAGTATGAAGCAATACACATTGCTATTGACAGCTGGGATACAACATTTGAAGATACAATAGTGCATTGCAGGAGCCATTGTGGTATTTGGTCAATACAAGACGCGTCAGCTCCAAAAAGTAAGCAGAAAAAGATTACAAGTTACTTCCACGTGTAACCAAGTTACTTCCACGTGTAACCAAGTTACTCCCACGTGTGACCTCCCAGTCTTAATATCAGGCTTAAAAATTCTTCGAATTGCATTAGGAATTAGGTCTGAGAGGTTCTTAGTATTTCCATAGGTCCCAATCGGGGACCGGGCTGTTTTCATTAACATTGGGGGGTTATTAAGACAAATCGTATTAAAACTCGGAGGTTCTACTGTAGCTAAAGGTCGATCATCCCCTAGCTTTCCAGCAGTCACTGAACGAGTGGCGCGTTAGCCTATTCAGACGAGAAATATTCATTATTAGAGAATCGAGCCGTCGATCGGGCAAGCGAGAACCCATCCTCCACATTACAACAATAAACCCGACCGACTACTTCCTTTGTATTTGTGGACTATATTATCTCTACTACACAATTAGCTTTCTATAGACACAACGGTGTGAAAGGGGGCGACTCCAATAGTCGTTCCAGCAAGATCATAGTGGAACCCCGGCCAATATGATCATGGCACAGTCGAGGAGAAATACCCGCAAAGGAATATAGCACTTTCTCATTGCAGACTGGCGAGTGTTCATCAAAACCCATCAGACAAGCCATCCACGGTCTCTGTGACAGCCTCGCCTCCTATCGTCTTGACCGTCTGCAAGCACAATCGTCAAGAATCGCTTGCCAGTCCATTTTCTATCTTTTCTCATTGACACACAGGTAGACACTACAATAATTGCAGGTGTCTAGAATAACACGTCTCCACTCCGGATTATTGATACTTGTCGCACCTACGCAATTACGGCCGGCTGGGTAAAATTGTCCCAATTTCGCTTCCCTTTCCGTCCTCGAAAGGTTGCAAGTAAAGATGAGTAAAGGGACAGGGCCAGCGACGGCGGCCACAACGACACCGCTATCAAATAACAGTTGGACATCTTCACTTGACAACCTGAGTGTGAAAAGTAGCAACTCATCAAAGGAAAGCGAGGGAAAAGTAACATCGCATCATCATCACCATCATCCTTTGGCCAATCCTCACAAAGGTCAGGTAGGATCAGCTGCACCTGCGAACACTTTGCATCCTCACCATACATACAATCACGCTAGCAGCAACCCTCCGCTCCTCTCACCACATTCGATTGTAGCTCAGAACGACACAGTCAGTGTGCCCTCTAGAGGCTCGTCGATCAATCTCAATTCCGCAATCAATCAATGGTCTCATCACCCCCGACAACCTCATTCTACTGCTGATTCCTACTTTCCCAACTCTGCCGGTGGACACAACGCAAGCAGCCAGCTGGTCCTCAACAATACTTCTCTGCCTCAGAAGCTACCTCGAACACCGGGAAGTAGTCGAGGGCACAGCCGGCAAACGAGTGCAGCTAGTGGACCTGCTGGGCCCAATTCGGCCATCTTTCCTTCGCGCGAAAGGTCATCGAAATCAGGAACTCAGAACATGAGTCTTAGCCTCAGTACCGGCATGGGCGATTCTGCTGCAGGAGGTGACCATCAACAACATCAAGTAGACTTTGCCAACTTTGCCGAGCATAGTCATGCGGGCCCTCCAAGTCCTAGTACGCTGACGGACATCATCCTAGGACTTCACTCTACGTTGTATGGCATGAAGAAGACACCTGAGGAGGTTCGAGAGAGAGTCGAGGCCTTTTACGATCAAGATGCCGGTGAGTACTTTTTTGGCTTGCCAAGAGTAATAATGACTAATTTACGATGCTTCCCCCTCAAATTCAGTCTTCGAGTCGCCTCTTCTTTCTGCTAAGGGGAGAGAGCAGATTGCCGATCAATTCATCATGGCATTCTCTTTACCAGGCATGGATGTCACCTCAGAGCTTCGAGACGTCATTTGCAGTGATTTCGAATTCGATGGAACCAGAGCAGGCATCATTGATCAAACAATCAGTGTCACCTTTTTGCCTTCGCTCTTCGGATCACAAGGTCACTCCTCGTCGTCAAGTCAATCGTATCACGCTTCACATCCTCAGCATGATCGTAGCGGTACTCATGCTGGCACATCTACACCAGGGTACACCTTACAGTCCGCAGGTGTCACTCCTCACCCTTTTGCTAGTCAGAGTCAAGCTCAGACACCGGCTGGTGGTGCAGGATCCATGTTCAGTCGCTTTTCCATCAGTCGACCCCATTCACCCACCACCCCATATTCACTGTCAGGCCTATGGGGCTCGTCGCGACCTCACACACCTGGTGGACGTGCATCGCACATGAAGCCACTTTCAACTCCCTTCAGTCAGCGGCCCAGTACACCTCCCAGTGTCAATGGCGATGACGAGGAAGAAGAACAGAGCCAATCAGAATTAGTCAAACACGCTGAAGATTCCACCAGATTCATCACTGCTGACGAATCAGGCGGTGGTCAAGTGAGCAGACCTAAGATGCCTGTAGACCACATCATTCCCCATTGGACATCGGATGGTCTCGGCCGCGGCACTGTTCACGCCTTCTTGTGGGGGATACTACATCCTCGCGCTGTTCTTAAGAGCTTGTGCACTATCCATTTGCGAGTCATGGTGAGTAGATCGATTTGCAGCATGATTCAGAAACCGACAAACAGCGAATCCTTGCCCCCGTTCACAGAGTCGGCTAGAGTTCAATGATGCCGGTCACATCGTTCGGCACGAAGATACATGGGGCGTTCGGGAAACAATCGAAGGCACGATACCGTTTGCCTCTGTCGGTGAGTTGTCCTGCATCAACTTCTTGACCAAGGTAGCGGGGATGTAGAGTGCTGACCCTTTCTATCACGCTCGCTCACAGTCTACGCTCTCGAGAGAAGGGTGGTCGGCTATCTGTGCTCGTTTGCCATCGGGAGAGGCTTTCGATTGTCTTCTGCTCTGACCAGATCAATCGCAGGCCCCTCTTCGGATCAGCAGCATCGACAAGCTTGGCCTTTGATGACGGGAGATGAAAAGTACGATCCGAATGCTGCCCACGATGCTGCTCGAGCTCTCCTACTGGGCCAGTCTAATCGTTCGGAACAAGTGGGTATAACTCACCGTCTACGACGACGACGTGATCCCTATTGACTGCTCTTCTCTCCCTATCCTCTCCCTCTCTCCCTCACCGCTTCACCACACAGCTGCACTCGATGGCTCGTTCCAGAGCTTCAAGCCCCTCCAGATTTCGATTACACAGCATTCATAGTGCATCTGCCGCCCCGGCACATGGTACAGGCACGAGATCTCGGGCTAGATCGTTGGTAGGCAGCCAGAATGGTCAGCCTTTGCGAGCTGCATCCACGGAGAATCTATTGTCCATTGTACCAAGCTCTGCCGGCTACGGCGACAGGGAGAGAGGATATACAACGAGTGGAGTCGAGAGTCTCCCACCAGATAGCATTGCACGTTATCGTGATCGAGGAATTCGACGGACAAACCCAAGCACGGCTTCTGCTCCAGTCACTGCCAGTGCTGCCTTGGACAGTCTTTGGCATCAAGGAGATGTCTTTAGTCCGCCAGAGAATAAGAGCAAAGCACCGGATCATGATTTGTGAAATCCCTCCTACCCCGCCCCAAAGAAAACGTCTGTCACAATATTGCTCTGCATCTCTCTGCGGATGGGAAAGGAGGAAACTTTTTGTCAACTGACATAATACTATACATAATTGATTGTCGTACCTTGATTTATGTCCTAAGCATAGCCCACACCTTCCTGATTGAATGCGAATGGCTCGTTGCCAACATTGATCCAGCAGCTAGATGAAGTGGGGCCAGAGACCAGCGTTCGAGCAAACACTTCGTACACATTACACGCTGACGAGGAAGGAAGATAATCCCGAAGCAGCGGAAATACTGCTGGCTTGCGGCTGTGGCCCAGAGGAACGCTTGCAAAGAGTCTTGTTTCAACCTCCACCGCTCTCTTCATTGTGGGTTTCGTGGACGCCAAGAGCAGTATTTCGTATGGCTTTCTCCCTTGCTTGTTGTTCGACGGAAACACCAACTGACCGCCTGGGATCGATCTGCTTTCGTCTCCTGCGGTCACCTTGACCCAAACTAATTGACCGACATGCGTCAACCCCCACGCGGGGAAAAGCTTGGTGAGAACAAATCGTTGGACCTTTGCATGATTCGTTATCCAACAGCCGACCAAGACACCGTGACCACTTCCTGTCTTGCTTGCGCAGTCTAGCAGCTGCCGAATGGGTGTTACCATGTTCCAAAGATCAAAGAGATCTTCTAAGGGCTTGTACGACTCGGCCCTGTCCTTCAAGCGCTTAGCAGAGTAGTTGGGATAGGGAGGATCGAGTAGGAGCAAGCTTGGAGGATTGGATCGGGCAAACTCAAGAGCCTGATTCCAGCCTGTCGGCGATATCGCTTGGCTACGTAGCATGTTCGTGAGAAGAAATCCGCTTCTAGGTGGCATGAGCATGTGATTGACGGTGGAGGCGTCCTCTTGCGTGATTTGTATCGTCGAGACTTCTTTGTCTGAATTGAAGACAAGACGATGGACCAGCTCTTCAGGGCTCTTTACAATGGACGGCGGGCTCAGCCACTCTGTCTTCGAATTAGGCGCTCGAGACTGCAAATCTGCCTCCCTTGCTGCCCAGGATATTCGATGTTGCCCGCTCTCTCTCACAGTGCGTCGGCTGTCATCAGTCCGCGTTAGCCAGTCACTGGGCCCTGCTCTTGCCTGTAGGCTTCTCAGGGCGACAACAATCTCCCGCTCAAGCAGAACGTGCAGATCCTCCATCGTTCTCGCTACATCATCCCATCTTTTGCGTTTCTTGTCTGTGGCACTGGGTTGAGGCTGGTGATCTTCATGTGTCGCCAATGGCCATGGCTCTCTAATGGGATGATCGGAGAGTAGCAGCTGCCTCTCGTCCGGGAGATCAGCGAGCAGTGAGTGTAATGAATCTATCAGGGAGATCGCTCTGGAGTGTCCATCACTGGCAGTGTATGCAGCGGTCAAAAATTTGCCATCATATGCCATAAAGGCTGTTCTGCAGAGAGGAGGCAACACCCAAAGCGAGTCAGCGGAGAATATCAAGTCAAGACAGACGCGTCCTGTTCGGGGCATTTAAAGATCAACTCGGCGATACACGATTGCTAACATTCAAGGATTGCCAGACTTTACTTCTTCTCTTCGCCCTTCACAATAATTCGTGCCCCTTTTTGATAGCACAGAGAGCAGCTCACAACGATGGAGGGGGTCGACGGTAAGGACGACGAGGACAGCGTTTCACCGGCAGTGGAGGAACAGCGACAATTCACCAAGACGAACTCCATGCCCCTACACTCTTTGTTCAACAGTTCCCGACACAACGGCTCGTCGGGATTAGACTCCTCTTTGCAGATGGATTTCTCTTCCAGCAAGATAAGCTCAGAGTTTTGGGCAGCACGGGAGAGTCTTGTGGTGAAGAGCAGGCAGGGGAGTGTCCTCACAAGAGGCTTGATAGTCAAGACTGATCATTTTGCGGGAGTAAGACGCCCCAATCTTGGAGTCCATCTACAGGGAGCACCCAACTTCAGACAGGCTGATTTCCCTGGCTTGCAGGTGTATGGTGCAGCTCAACCGACAATTACAGGGCTCAAGACTATTCTTAGCGTGCTGCAATGTGCTCCCCTAAGAGATAGAGATCACAGAGTCAATCGACTAGGTAGAGGCAGGCCTCTATCACCTCGACGGGCTGACCCGACCGAAAGAGCAGCGTCTGCTACACCTCGACTTGGCTCAGAATTGAACAAAGCCAGGAACGACTTTGACGCTTCTGAGCGTATGGAAGACAAAGAAGTACCTGAATCTGGTGGTCCTTTAACGGACATCGCGACGCCGAAAGAATCAAGTCGACGATGTGTCTGGGCGTGCACTCGTAACGAGCCAGTCATCTACGTAGGAAGTAGACCGTTCGTCCTCCGCGAAGCAGATCAGCCCTTTGAAAACTTTCAATTGAGTGAAAGAGCCGATAACCTAGAATCGATCGAACAAAGATTGAAAGCCGACATACTTCGAGAGGCTGCTCGCTACGGAGGTCTGCTTATGGTTCACGAAGAAGATGAAGACGGAAAGTTGAGACCTGCATGGGTGGCTGTAGGCCCACTAGAGGTGAAAACCGTTCGAGAGGTATGGGAACTTATCCGAAGAGAAGGCTGGAGATGCGACTACCATCGTATACCGATTGCAGAAGATCAACCGATGGAGAACAATTATCTCGATGCTTACACCCAGATCATAAAGGACATTGACCCCTTGAACACTGCTTTTGTTGCCAATTGCGGAATGGGCGTGCGAAGGACATCATTTGCCATGGTCGCTGCTGTGCTTGTTCGGAGGCGACAAATGATTCTGCTCGGCCATGGAGATCCTTTCCAGGCACATACAAGAGGCAATACGAGAAGCGCAATTCAAGATGAAAAGTCCAAAAGGAGTTCTACCTTACCAGCGTCAGACTTAGCTGCCAAATCCCTGCAAGTTGCAACTGAAAAGCATATTGACGCACAGTCTACACTGCAGGTTGTTCAGGTACTGAATAAGAGCTTCTCAGACGCTGGAAGCTCTCGAACAGGTGTGGAAGTGCTGCTGAGTCAACCGAGATTGCTAGATGCTTTGCGAAGCGCAAAAGATGGCAACTACGGAGTCATTCGACAATTAGTAGGGCTCTTGGATGACGGAGAAGAAAGTAAAAAAGCAGTAGACATGGCCATTGATGCGTGTTCTCATGTCATTCACTTGCGGCATTCCATTCTGGAAGCAAGAGTAAAATATGCCTTGGCCGCTCCTGATTTGCCTATGACAGATGCGAGTAACCGAAGCAGGACAGCCAACTCGTCCATTTTGAAAGCAGTCAATGGACTAGAACAGTATCATCTCCTGGTCACCTTTGGAAGCTACGTCGCAGGCAGCGAGACGGCCATCTTCAAGCACCGCTTTTCGACGTGGCTAGGGGAAAGAGCAGAAATCTCACACTTTATTTCACGAATTCGATCCAAGGGCACTCAGCTGTACTTTTTCGATCCCATTGCTGATCTGAGTGCGCTAAGTAAAGACGAAGCCAGCGTGCCGGCCCTACTGCAACGGAAGAAAAACGATCGAGACCTCGTGCCAGGAGATGAGTTCGCGGAGCATGTTGTCCGCAACAGAGCAGGTCTAGTGCTAAGACCGCTGACATTGCTCAAGGAGGACGTTTGGAGAAGTCTGAAAGTCAGCAGCAGGGTCATTCGGACCAATGTGCATGTACGGGGTGCAGTGAATTTCAGAAGAATTCGCAATAGCAATGTCTTCGCAACAGGTCAACCTACTGTCGACGGCGTCCGCAACATACTTCGAAGTATTGCCGAGCAAGTGGCCGATCCTGGTCAAAACGAGCCGCTTCATGTGACCTTTATCAATTTGCGAGAAGAGCCCCTCTGTCATATCAACGGCAAACCGTTCTGCCTTCGTCAAAAGGGCAAGAGTCTGCGAAATATTAAGAGCTACTCCGGCATAAGTTGGTCTCGTCTGACGTTACTGGAAGACCGTTTGAAGAATGACATCTTAAATGAGATACGAGACGGCGATGGCAGGTTGCTACTCCATACCGAAACGGAGGATGGCGACCTGGTTCCAGTGTGGGAGGCAGCCAGTCCTAGTGACGTCGAAACGCTGCAAGACGTTATGACGAAGATCGGTAATGAGTTGAATGAAGCAAGATTGGTCAAGGAAGGCAAGAAGGAGGCGGGGAGTGGAGATCAAGACAGCAGCGAAGCTATGCCCAACGTGGAGTTGATCTATCGCAGAATACCCATCACAGCAGAAAGACCTCCCGACTTTGCGGATATTGCTGTGATCATGAGAACAGTCTTGCGATCAGAGATGCAAAGTAATTCTTGCATTGTTCTGAATTGTCAGCTGGGTAGGGGCAGATCTACCATGACTTCTGTCATCGTGCTACTGATAGAGCAATGGCTAGGTAAGCGAAATGGAGCAAAGGAAATTGGAGAAGGAGCCAAGGAGGAAGCCGAGGAGGAAAGTGACGATGGCGAAGGAGAAGCGACCGCGGAGCAGACCCCGCCCAGCAAGCGTTTATTGAGCTATCACATCATCAACAGCCTACTCCGGGTCATTCCGCACGGCCTTGCTGTGAAGGAGACCGTGGACAAGGCAATCGATCGCAGTGCAGGCGTCTTGAATTTGCGCAATAGCATTGAAGAAGCGAGACTAGCGGCAGAAGATACCGAAGATGAGAATCTGAGAAGGGGCAAGATTCAAAACGCCGTCTACAACCTACGAAGATACTTTGAATTGATTGTGTTCCAGGCGTACTTGGAAGCTACGCCTGCCCAATGGTACGAGTCGTTACCTGCCTTCGAAGAGTATGTCAAAAAGCAGCCTGTCTTTCAGACGCTGTCCCAAGAATTTGAAAAGATTGACTTGTCTACCATTACACCGCTGCAGAAGGTGGAGAAGTCGGATGGGATGGCGTTGAGTGAAGAGGTGCAGGAGGTAGTATCGAATCGAGCAGGAAACATTCTCAGCACGTACACCATGTTGAAGAGTGACATGTTTCCTGGTTTAGCAGCACAAGCGTTGTCGCAGATCGAAGGCATTCCCAATCTGAGAGGGGTGGGAGCCGTTCTGGGTCAACTGCAGTCACTTGATAAGGCAGGAGCGGGCGGCAGCGTAAGTACCTTGGGCAGCATCACTTCTACGTCACACCATTATCCGTCAAACGTTGGTATCGCTGCCGCCGGACCTACTTCCTTTGACACATGGGGTCATGGTATGCCGTCTATTGAAGGGCTTCGGAAGGGGCTAGAACGGATCGGAGCAGGTCCAAAGGGTAATCTGGACGTGATTGCTACGTCCTTGAGGGAGGAAGCAGTATGTGTCATCAATGGAAGACCACACGTCTTACGGTTAGCTGATCAACCCTTCACAAACGTGGAAGCGACGGGGATCACTACAGAAGCAGTGGAAAGGATGGAGGAGGCTTTGAAACAAGATGTCATTCGCGAAATCGAGAAATACGACGGGAGGATCCTACTACACGATGAAGAAGTAAACGAGGAAGGCAAGTTTGAGATCTTTCCTCTCTGGGAAAGTGTGAAGGTAGAGGATGTCCTGACGCCCAAGGAAATGTACCAGATCATCCAAAAGGAAGGATTCCGAGTTCACTATGCTCGTGTGGCCGTCACGGATGAGCAAGCACCTATTCCGGCCGTCTTTAAGGAAATGGAAGAAAGGGTGCTGCAAGCATTGAAGATCGGCGCCGCTTGCGTTTGGAACTGTCAGATGGGTAGAGGTAGAACGACGACCGGTATGGTCATAGCTGCACTGGTGTCGACTGTTGCCCATTACGGTGAAGAATTGTTTGAGTCCGATCTTAGTGCGAGCATCGTCAGTTGGTCCGGCTTCCTTACCAACGGTGGCAATCAGAACAATCTTAGCCACAGTATCAGTAGCAGCAGTAGCAGCGCGACCAATTTGGACGTAGTCAATGAGAACGACCTGCTGGACAATCGTGAAGACGAACTGTGGTTGCAGGGAGAATACAGATCGGTGCTGCAACTAGTTGCTATACTCAAGCATGGTAAGTTGGCTAAGAAGTTGACAGACGGAGCAATCGATCGAATGGAGGCAGTGCAGAATCTACGAAAAGCTATCTTCGACAGTAAATTAAGAGTTTCGACGGCAGAACCAGGCACTTCCAAGCATCGACAATTGACCAGGGTGTATGCGAACTATCTGCAAAGGTACTCCTACTTGATTGTGTTTGCAAATTATTTATTGGAGAAATCCCAAGCTATGCTAGAGGGGGGGTACAAGCGGGCACCTACTTCTTCCATCCGCAGCACCAGTCGAGAGCGAATTTTGAACGATGACGGCGGCAGTAACAACGAAGACGACGACGAAGATGATGATGATGATGACGATGATGAAGACGATAATCGATCTCTCACCTCCGCTTCCATGTCTACTTCTTCCTTTTCAATCAACGCAAGTCGATTTGCTCAAGAGGAAAGCAAGCGACAATTCCCCACATTTGTCAATTGGCTGCAGCCACGACGAGAAATCAGCAAGATCTGTGGCTCAGAGGACCGGTAGGGAGGGGGATTTTGCCCTCGCCATGTTTCCATTACTGTAATTCGGTTTTACCTTACCGTCACCTTAACTTCCCGCAATAATAATCATAGAGAGACACAAACGATAAAAGAGAGAGATGGAGAGCAGTCAAAAGAGCATCCATTGCAACAACAAGTACATGTGCAGAGAGCAACGAAGGTGAGAGCGAGATTACACTCAAAATGAATTTGACTAAGAGCGTCGATGCAAAGGTAGAAGAACAATGAAGGAGGTGCAGTGGTATAAGAGGAATTGGACGACGACGTAAAGGCGGGCGAGCACAGTTACGACCTACCCAGTCCTTTGCGGACCGAGTCGATCAAATCGTTGGATCCTGTGTCCCCATCAATCGACCAGGCAACCACACCGCGAAGTCCAGCCTCCAGAGCAAAGGCGGCTTTGTCGTACAATGAGTCGGTGTCGTCGTAAGTCACGACCTTCTTTCCGTTACTCAAGTAAGGCGTGTCGGAGCAGTCATCCCAGTACTTTGTGAAGCCACCGGTGCCGACAAACTCTCCACTGCTCTTGACCAAAGCACCTTGACTAACGAGAGAGCTAAAGTTGATCTGGCCAGAGGTATAGCTTCCATCGCTGCTTTCCAATGTAGCAACCGTAGATCGTCGTTGAATCAAAGTCGTCTTTGTACTGGTACTGATGTAACCGTAGAAAGGTACTCCCAGCACAATCTTTGATCGAGGCATACCGGCTCCAGTCCAAGCCTTCACACCTCCTGCAGCACTTGCTACGGGCTGAGTACTGTTTCCACAAAGGTTAGCAAGAGGTGCATTTGGTCCCGGTGCGCTGGATGAGCCCCAAACATCGTAGTTCATCAAGACAATGTAATCCAAAGCAGAGGCAGCTCGAGCAACACTTCCGACAGGCGAGCCATTGGAAGCTGTCCAGACTTGTAGTGGGACAGCGGCCGAGAGGATGAAGTTGGTGGGAACGGCAGGTCGAAGCAACTGCAAAAAAGTTTGGAAATTCTTGGTGTCTTGACCATCACCGGCGCTACGACGACGACTGCTGATGAGATTGTTAGGGTCTGAAGGAAATAAATATGTCAGTCACTTGAGTGCAAGGTCCAAAAAGGCTTTTCTTCCCATCGAGAGTCACTCACATTCCCAGTCGAAATCAAAACCGTCGACGTTGTATTTCTTCTGTAGAGCAACAAGATTTGCTACGAAGGTTTTCATGGAGGCAGTGGTACCGACAGCATCGATAAAACCACTCGATTGACCAGCACCTCCAATGGACAGTACTAGCTTAGAATTAGCATTGTGAGCAGCAGTAACCATTCGCTTCAGCAATGAAGCACTGTCGACTTCGATGGTTGCATCACTTTGAGGAACAGCAAATGCATAGTGCATGATATCATACTTTGACCAAGCAATGTCTTCAGGAGCGAGTACATCAGCCGTCCAATCGGCCCAATATCCCATCGAGTAAGGGACAGTGGTGGTTGCACTTGTAGTAGTCGTGGTTCCCGTCGTCGAGCAAGTTGAGGCCCTTTTCTTTCCCTTCAGGGTTTGTCTTGCTGATGGCGTCATCAGTGTTTGTTGCTTTCCTTGCCGGCGAACCAGATTGAGGAGAGCATTCATCGGACCGTTGGGACTTCTTCGAGAAGCCGGCCGTGGTGATGTACGACGTCTGGGAGAATCACTGACCAATGTCACACCGTTCTCTTCTGGATGAAGCTTCAGGTAAGTAGCTGGTGACATGTGATGCTGTGGATTGTTGTAAGGAAGAGCATTGCTTGAGACTGCTAGTAGCGCAGCTGCTGCCACGGAGACGAGAAGGGGTAATTGCATGATGAGTTTGTAATACTAGCTCACAAGGCGAAATTTTTTCTGGAAAAAGTTGGATGTCGCTGGACCTGCCAATTCTCGAAGATGCGGAGTGTGCAGAAAGTGTGCGAGGAGGGAAGTGTGTGATTGAGGACCGAAATAAAGAAGAAGAAAGAGAAAACAAAGGAAAGAAGGAACCAGTCCAATGTCTAAACGGTGAGAAAATAAAGTTGATCTTTAAAAGACAAAGGGATCGTAAACCAGTACGATATTTGTCAAGATAGGAACAAGAAGAAGAGGAAAAAGGGGAAAGGCCGAGAAAGGTAGAAAAGAGAGTGTGGCCGCTTCACGGAGAGTGATGGTGGTGAGGGAAAAAAAGGGGGAGGGACGAGGGACGCAAACCCTTTCCTTTTGTCTATTTTTCGCGGCCTGACGAGAAAGGGCAACTAATTCATTTCTTTCCCCTTTGTTAGAGTTTAGGGTAGATTATCCTCCGATAGCTCCACCTCTCCTCTTCCACTGTGCAACAACCAACCGGTGATACAGGTCGGGTTGAACTTCCAATCCTGATGCTTTCCTCACTGGGAAGACTCGGCAACTTGGCAGTAATTTTAGATGCAAGCCAGGCAACGTACTGTAGCGTCACGTCAACTTTTTGATGCTCTTTTTCATCTTCGAAAGGGTCGCGCGCGCTCCTGCGCATCACGCTGAGAGAACGGACGCCTGGTCATCGCGTACACTCATGCGTCTCGTCAGAATTGAACACGATGCTGAATTTGCATCGTTGTGTGTGTATCTAGAGTAGTCGTTCATGTGTAATGATGGACCTTAAATTCGATGGTAGAGGTTGCCAAGTCCGAAACCTTGTTCCGACAACAAGAAAGGGTGGGACAAGGGAAGAAGGGGCGGGGGTCCGTTGGGTCTGCCTGCTCGAAGATGATTGTCGATCTGCACGGGCCTCGAAGGACGCGAGTTCCGCGGAGACTCTGTCCTTTTAGAAATTTTTACCGAAGTTGAAGTGAATCACCTTCTTCTACCAAATCTAGTCGCCTTTTCTCCCCCCCCGCCCGGCATGCCTCTCCTGACGAAGAGCTCCACGAGAGCGGCCTTGTGGACGGCAAACAGGCATCTTCAGAATACCGGAGCCTCTTCTGCTAGGTCCCTGAATATAGCTTGCCGGACATGCCCTCAAGGGATCAATCACTCCTCCTTTGGACGACGAAAAGGAGACCTTGACAGGTGGACTTCCCGATGCAATACTAGTCATGGCAGATCGAAGCTTGGTCATCTCAGGCCATTCTCATCCTCGAATAGTGTACACTCAGGCGCTGTACAGGCTGTCACTGGCTATGCCTTTGCTGGGAAACCTCGGACAAGCGAGGCAGAGGAGGAACAGCAACGCCAGTATGTCACCGGTGAGCCATCTTTCAAGAGTGCTTCAACGTCTTCACAGCCTCGACAGGGATTTCCTTCACACAGCAAGATCGGAGCCTGGGTTGATGCAACCTTGAAAGGGGGCGAATCAGGAGAGGATGCCTTGTTGTTCGAAAAGATGAAAGGACAAGGCGATGTCATCTTTGGCGTAGCAGATGGCGTAGGAGGCTGGAGTGAAAACGGCATTGACCCAGCGCTTTTCAGTCAATCTCTCATGTATCATTCAGCTCAGTACGCACGAGATCGCTATGCTTGCCCGGAAAGGCTTGAAGCTGAGGATATGGAGTACAATGGCAGTCCGTCATCGTCTTTTTCCACCTCGACAAGATCTTCTACTGTATCGTCCACCCCACCGTCTTCACCCGCGCGTTCCAACTCATCGCATCATCAAGAAGCAGGCTCGCCCCTCGACGTGTTGGAGTATGCCTTTCAAAAGACGCAAGAGCAAGCAGAGGTACCAGCAGGGAGTGCTACCGCTTGTATTGTGAGCTTCGATTCCTCCAAAGGAGTCATCCGTACTGCCAATCTAGGCGACAGCGGCTTCATTGTACTGAGACCAAGTGTGAAAAGGGGAGAAGAAGGCGAAGCCTCTGGTTTGCACATTGTCCACTATCAATCGAGTCCCCAAACGCACGGCTTCAATACTCCTCTACAGCTGAGCAAACTTCCTCCCGAGTATCGCTTCGAGGGTTCGATTGACTCCAAACCTGCAAACGCCGATCTTTGGAGCTGTCAAGTATTGGATGGAGATATCGTCTTGGTAGCCACGGATGGCTTCTGGGACAACGTCAGTGTCACTGAAGTATTGCAATTGATCAAGTTCATCGAAGAGAAGCATCGGATAGCTCACGTCGATCGAATGCTAGACATTAGTAACGATCCGTTGGCAGAGGAGGAAGATCTAGTAAACGTCCTGGCACACAAGTGAGTAGCAGGATTACTCTCTCGTTCGGAGGGATGCGTAGGTGAAAGGAGCTACGAGGCTTACTCTTGCCTCCTCCTCCTCCTCCTCTTTTCTTTCCCTAAATACTCGTGTGACCAGCTTACTCTCGTATGCACTCATGTGTCAATTTTCAGAGAACAAGACGTCTCCGTTTGAAAAGGAAGCGGCTCGCTACGGCATCCGATATCCCGGCGGAAAGGTAGACGATGTAGCCATCATTGTCTCGTTGATAGTAGAGAGGTAGTAGTACATTGCTCGCTCTTCCCCCCCTCATTCAAAGCTTCTCTAGCAAGCTTTTACCGCTCGCCACTGTCTCCCTTCCATGTCTTCACCTGTCTCCTACCATCCTGGTCCATTTTGTAACAAATCAATTCTGCGCAACTCCCTCATCCTTTCCAGCCTCTTAAACATCGTCGGCCCATCGTTGAAATCAATAGCATCTGTTGTCACCCCTTCTTGCCCGTCGTCTTCTCGCCCCTCCTGACTCCAGAATTGGTAGACACTGATCAATTCCTGAACAATTTCTCCCACAATATTCAGATCGACATTCAGAGCTGCGAGGAAAGTCATTGCGTCGGGAGGTGGGACTGGCACCTTTGCCGTGTACGTACTTTTCGATTTTGCCTTTTCGTCCGGGAGTGCTGCTCCTGACTTTGGTGTGCCAGATGCATCGGGTAGAGGGGAGCCAAAGGTAGCCGTATCGGAGACTTTGGGTGTGCCTACCGGCGTGGCTGGATTGGATGTTTGAGCTTGTGTTGCTTGCGGTGGGCCCCCTGGTCGAGGAGGTAAGTGGGACGGCCTAGGCGGTAATGATGCTAAGCCTCGAAGATTTTGTGGCTTCGGCGTCGAGATTTGAGGAAAGTATTGTTGTTTTGGTGGTGATGCTCCTACAGATGGGCCCTTGCCACTGTTCAACTCTCCTTCGTGGGCAGTCGTCGCTGCATTATCCCCTCTAGAATGGTAAATCGCCTTTTCGAATTTGTCTCGGCGATCTTGCATCCACCGCTTACTCTTCAGCATCTTCTCACGACTAGGATCGTGAAGAACGAGAGCCAAGAAGATGGCAGCGACCGCAATCAAATGCGGTGGAAACAAGAGCAGCAGGTCGGTGCGATATGTGTCATTTAGGATAAACCTATTCGCATATCAAAGTTCATGCTAGGTCAGCCGGTGTCTATCCTTGAAGGCCCTTTCCCTTACTCACCAGGCCATCTGAAGGACTTGCTCATCTAGCTCTTCCAAGTGAGCCATAGGCATTTCGTCATCTCCACTGAACAACAGCATCTGATGACGCTCTTCGATCATTTCCTCCAAGGCAAGTCTTTGTTCCTGCTCTTTGCTTCTGTCCCGATCTGAAGGCCCCCTCGTTGTAGCTTGATACACATCTTCACTTCTTCCTGTCAAGCCGTCTCCTGGTTGGCCGAAAGCCATGTCCGAGTCAAAGATGCCCACTAAGGCCTCCGGGCCTGAAGCAACATTGGTCACCGGCGACGCCCGTTGCTGTTGTTGCTGTTGTTGTTGTTGTCCCTGTCCCCCTTTGGCGTGTGCAGGAAGAAAGGAAGGGATGGCCAACATCTTACTCCAAGAGATCGCAATAGCAGACTTGCCTGACGAACTACTCAAAGGGGTCCCTTTACCGACCGCACCGGCAATGGTGATCAAGCTTCGATAGGGATGATAGACAACCAGGTGAAATTGCAAATCTTCCATCAGATAGAACTCCATCTCTGCCAGGGAGACGACGTCATTGGGAAACTTCCAGTGACCGATCTCGGCCCACAGCTTGATCGCCTCTTGAACGACATTTCGAATGTGTACAGGTGACTCTTCCACTTTGGCAGCCACGTAGACGCAAGCTGTGGCCACCAGTGTAGGATCTGTCGACGAGAACGAGTTTCCCGGAGAGCAAGCATAGAACCTATTGAAGAAGACAATGGCTGTGGCAGTGATACGCTGTCGTAATGCCAGTCTCTTCGTGAGCGATGAAATGCCTGCAAAATAGCATACAGACCATGTAAAGGGGGAGATTAGAGATAAGGTCCATCTTCCATTTTGTGGGTCAATCTGGCTCGAATTAACTCTCACAGTTGATCAACCATATCCGTATAGAGAAGACCTCATCTGCACTCGTGGCATACTCCAGGTCCTCGGCTCGGGCGATGGATATTTGCGACCTCGACAGCAGCCAATCGTTACTTTATAGATTGCCAAAGTATAGAGGGGTGAGTCGTGTAATGCTAACTACAGAATGCGATCAAAGCACTGTCTCATTGCTACCCACCACTGTGTCGAGGCCCAGAAGTTGGACGTCATGTGCCCCTAGCCAAAGTTGATCGTATCTAGTACAATACTTCCTGATGACTCTCACGCATGGCTTCGGTAAAGTTAGCCAAGGGAGAAGTCCGGCAGAGGAGTTGTGTAGACAGGAAGCGAAGGAACGAGGAAGGAGAGACCGGTAACAGACATGCCGCGTGAAGTTTAAGCGCACTGCCAAAAAGAAATGACGTCGGAAAGCTCTAATTTTGGTCGACTGGCGGTACGCTTTCCTCAGTGTATCGGTGCATGCATCCTCTAGGAACGGGAAAGAAGAGCCTTCCGCCTGGTCTGCTTTCCTGTCTGTCTCTCTCGTCAACGATCTATCTCATCGTGGCCCGTCACTCCATATCTCAGACCCACTGAACACCCTGGCGATCAAAATGCCAGGCAAGAAGAAGAAGCAAAGTTCGCGGCCAATCATGATACCTCAGGATTCAATGAGGCGGGACATCGAAGCTGCTCGAGCCTCCCATGTTAATCATGTCACACCAAATGAATCTGGCACAGGCGACGAGTCAGAGGATCTCGACCTTGCTGATCAGTTGTTGGCCACCTTGAACGCCCGAGATGAAGCCGCTGCGAAGACGGCAAGTGCAAAGCAAGCGGAGGAGAGAGCTTTAAGTCCAAAATCTCCGAAAAAGGTCACATCTGGAACGAGCGAGGAGAACGGCCATGGCAGCAGCAGTCCAAATTCGCATCGCAGGGGGCCAGGGGAAATTTTATTGCACGCAGGAGAGAAGTTCTTTGGTGGTCATCATTCGCATCACCATCATCATCATCACTCGTCAAAATCGCCGCCTTTGATCTCTTCACCGGACAACTCCGAGACGAACGAAGGTCTTCAAGGCCATATGGGAAGGAACGGATCAATACGGAGTCGCATCTTCGGCTCCAGCCCCAACAAATTGGAGGTGGAAGAAGAGAAGGATGAGACTCAGAAATTGTCACGTCAGAAGGCGAGAAAGGTGAGCACATTGGGCCATAGTGTGAGGTGCGGGGTTTGATTTTGAGCCTGGTTGGAGGAGCCACTGAGAGGTGAGCACCCTTGGCTTGGTGGCGGCAGAGATAAGACCTTCCGAGTGGCTGAAGAGACAGGAGCAGGAAGGGGAAGGACAGATAGGCTGTGACTCGATTTGAAACGCCTCAGACACCTTTTTACGCCTGAAGATTGCTGTTCTGATCTTGCCACTACATGGCGCCAAGGGTGGACTTTGGGGCGAGGGAAAGGAGACTGATCGGTCTGCGCTCGTAATTCTCGGTGGTTGGCCTGCTTGGCACCAAATGGTGTTGAGCGACAGATAAATGCTTATATAAAGCGCATTAGAGAGCTGACCAGAAGTTCACTCTCCTTCTTTCCCGTCATCGACCTGCTATTCTTCTCAACATCGCCTTATACGATGGATTACTATCCGTTCCACTACTCACCCTCTGCATCTCCTGCTACTACACCGTGTCGATTGTCGTTCATTCCTCGACCTCGACTTGTGCCCAAATCTTTCAATGTGACCGATCATCCTTCGCAACCGTCTGCCACATTCGTCGGTGCCGTGTCTGTACCCTTTGCTGGACTCTTGACACTGCCTTCCAACAAAAAGGAGCGTAAAGCAGCAGAGGCTGCGGCACAGCGATTGGAGGTAGAACTGGAGCTCAAAGCGAACGGGATACAGCCTGACTTGGCAGAAAAGGAGCGAGTGGCCATCACCGAGCTTTGTCGATCTCTCAATGTCGAAATGAAAGAGGTGAGCAGCGCGAATGAACCACAGCAGAGCATCCAGACGCCCAGCACTGACTTTACTACCTTTTGAAATTTGCAGATCACACCCGACGGACACTGGTGAGAGCTTTGTCCTTACAAGCTGCAGCATGAACCCGTCAACTGATGTACATCCTTACGCAGTCTATATGCAGCGATAGCCGACCAGCTCAACCTGCATCACAAGGGAGGTCATAGCAAGCTGAACTACCACGACACACGCAAGGCCACATCACAATACATGAAAACGCATGCAGACGACTTCATGCCCTTCATATCCGATTCAGACGAGCACATGGCTGGCATCGAGAACCTGGAAGCTGGCTCCAGTGACGTATCTAAACAGGAAGGTAAGTTGTAACCACATCAGAGGTCGACAGCAGAATCACTAATGCCCACGAATCATCTACGTCTCCTATTCAGGTCACTTTCTGCAATACTGCGATGCCGTCGAATCCACTGGCGTTTGGGGAGGGGAGCCTGAGATACTGGCCTTGTCTCGAGCGTTCATGACGCCTATACACGTTGTTCAGGCCGGTCGACCGGTCGTCAAGATAGAGCCAGAAGAGAGCAAGGGAACACCTCTGATGATCTCGTGAGTCGTTGCACCGATGAAGGTCGACTTGAGGGATGCTTTGCTCATCATCATCATCATCATCATCATCATCGTCCCGCATCATTCGTGTGTGTTACTCTCCTCCCTCTCGCAAACAGTTACCACCGACGAATGTATGGTCTGGGCGAGCACTACAACTCACTTCATCCGATATCCAAGTCGTCGGAACAATGTTAGAGTGGCACGTCTGTCTCTATCCTTCCTCATAGATGACGTGTATCCCTCTCCACCTCGCCCATTCTCGTTCCTTTGTCCCCCTCCCATCGGCCACGATTTCTGTTCGTACAATATTACTGCATTATGGAGCATGCGTATACACATAGAGTACTGCACAACGATGCGAGGAGAAGGGAGAACACGGCACAGAATACAAGAGGAAGAGGTCTTAAATTATAGTGTGATA
The DNA here is from genome assembly GCA_026210745.1 of Exobasidium rhododendri. Taxonomy (NCBI): domain Eukaryota; kingdom Fungi; phylum Basidiomycota; class Exobasidiomycetes; order Exobasidiales; family Exobasidiaceae; genus Exobasidium; species Exobasidium rhododendri. Next base: position 2,218,620 of record CP110631.1, read on the forward strand.
TAGTGTCACGACAGTGCCTGGATTTCGTGCAGCAGAATCGTCTCCGTCGAGGTGGAGAGCCAGCCTCGATCGCCCGAGGCGGTAAATAAGAACCTGCACGATGGATCGATCAAAATTTGTGAAACGGTGGCTCCATGATGCCCTGCAACGATCCGAAAGGGAATCTTTGACTCTAGTGCTTGTGTGTCCCATAAGCGAACATTATCATACGATCCACAGACGATGTGACGGCCATTTGGCATAGCCGCCACTGAGGTAATTGGACCGCTACCGCTCGGAAAGCGGAGACTACGAGCAAAACGAGCATTCCCCTTTCGATTCGATGATGATGCTGATGGATTGGTGTGGTTGCCTCTGGCATCTGGTATCATTCGAAGGTCCCACTCGTCTACTGTCTCGTTTCTCCTTCCTACGTAGATCTTGTCCCCTCGACTGTTCCAACAGGCACTCATGCACCACGGGGGCGTCTTATCCGGCAGACTCAAGGCACGGACGCCTTTAGGAGTGGATGACGACGACGACGTCGCATCCCCCGAGTAGGACGGCACTCGCTTGTCCCAAAGTGTCACTTGACCTCCCAACGTGGTCGTCAAAAGAATGTCGTTGCTGAACTTGGATACATCTCCATCAAAGCCAGCGGTCAAGTCTAGACCTCCAAAGGTGGGCTTGGGCAATGCCTTCCTTTTCGAGGTGATGCTCTCCTTGCCGTTGCTTAGACCGTTCGATGCTCCTTCTCCCTCCTTTTCACTCTTTCGTATGGGCAAGGAAGTCCCCGGTGTACTTCCTGGTAGTTCGAGACCATTCGTAGTCGGCTTTGCGATCGAGCGAGCTGCCAGAGGTACATCGTCATCTTCTCCATCCGCATCCTCTTCTTCCCCTTCAGCGTCTAGGTCTGCTTCTCCGTCAGCATCCACATCGGCTTCTCCTTCATCTGCCTCTCCCTCCGCATCACCTGCTCCGTTTGCATTAGCGTCTGCGTCCAAATCTCCATTCGTTGACTCGGCGCCACTGTCCCCTCCAAAGAGTGAATCTCCTTCTGAATCTGCATCCCTGGCCTTGTCTTTATCGACTCCCTTCTCCTTCGCCAACTTCACGTTGCTTGGTCGATCGGGTACTTGCAACTCTTCTCCATCGTCCATTCCCACCAGGTCAGCACCTGCTTTCCTCTGACTGTCATCATCAAGACTCAACCCTAGGGCTTCGTTGAGATCTCGTTCTAGATCCATGTCGTCTTGCGTTCCCTCTTCACCAAACAGCGAATCATCGCCAGCCTTCACTCTCTTGCTTGGTGTCTCTGGGGTGAAGAGCTCCTTTGCAGGAGAAGCAATGCGTTTGGTGATGGGAGTAGCGAAGGGTGTACTCTTGTTCAAACTATCGCCGTTGATACTGCCCGTCAGAGCGGAAGCAGTCGCCATCTCTACTTCTGCTTCACCGGGGGTGGATTCCGTCGCTTCTGACGCTACCACCTGCTGCTTCAGTGGACTTTTGTTCTTTACGGGCGTCTCTTTATTGGAAGGCGTACGAGTCATCTGCATGCTTGCACTCCTTTCTCGGCTCAACCTACGACTAGGTGATGGTGGTAAGGCTGAGGCTCGTATGGAAATTGTTGGTGACTGTTTATCGATGTCGGAAAGATCTTGTCCGGGCTGTAGAGGTCGAAAAGAGAGAGAGGAGATCTGACCAGCATGACCCGGAAAGGATCGTACTACTTGGCCAGTATTCAGATCCCATTGCTACGATGAAGGAAGAACGAATAAGACTTCTCACACGGCGCTCCATCGTTCCCTGGCACTTACATGAACACCTCGGTCCCAACCACCGCTGATCAACTCCGAGTCATTGTTTGTCAGGGCAAGAGCGGAGACAGCAGAAGTGTGCTTCCTGAGGACATGTCTTATCTGCCCAGGCTCGTGACGAAGAGTACTGAGATTGATGTTACCTGATTCTGTGCCACTCAAACTCCACAAAGCGTCCTGCTGTATCGCAAGACTGTGAACAGCACTGACGAGATGCTCCTCCTCTTCATAGTCGTCTTCTCCCTTGATTTCTCTGGTAACAAGTACACGCTTCTCTACTTAGCGGTCACCTTTCGAAACATGACTTCCCAGAAGTACTAGCACTCACGGGATCTCTTCATTCGCCCACCAAGCGCTAATCACGCCTGCTCGCAGCACTCCATCCACGAACTGGTGCCTCACATTCTGCGTGAGCATCAACTTGCCATTCATACTAGCATAGACATCGTACTTTCTGATATGGCCATCATTTCCGCCGCTGAGAAGCGTTGTCCCATCCGCACTGAGTGCCATAGCAAAAACGTGAGCACTGTGAGGCGCGGCTCCAACCGGTTCGATGGTGTAGCTTGTGGCATTCAACAAATTCGAAGATGAAGCGATGAGAGTGGACCTTCTTTGATTGACTGCTCGGATGTATGTGCTTGGCGAAGAACTCCTTGTAGACGACACTGAATCCCTTCGTCTGGAATCACCGTCGCCATCATCTGTAGACGACAAGCCGAAAATTTGAGTGACTGCCTAGAAAGTTCAGATCATCATAACCCTAACTTCACACGTACCCATCTCGTCATCATCATCGTCGTCGTCATCGTCATCTCCATCGTCGTCGCTGTGCAAAAAAAGTGCTTCTTCTTTCAGATACTAAATTCATGCATGACTGGGTATCTTCCTTTAATGGATACTGCTCACTCTTCCTCATCGTCGTCGTCGTCGTTGTCGTCTTCCTCTTCGTCTTGACCCTCTTCATTATCGCTTCCTTCTTCCCCTTCATCATCCAAGATCCTTTCCTCTTCTTCCTCTTCTTCTTCCATATCGGCTTCGTCGTCCATGCTGCTCGTGCACCTATCCGGGCTGGCCTCGACACACTTGCTGCTTTGTGTTTGTGGAACGTCGTCAAAGTACACCAGGTTGCTTATACCACTAGCAGTGGGAACTTCTGTTAAACGCGACCTTAATTCACTTCCGTGTCCCGGGCTTTTTTTGGTGTGGTATGAAGGGTATGAAGGGAAGAAGTGTGCCTAAGCTAAGCTTCTTAACACTTTCGCCGTCCCGGTTCCCTTTCCAGTCTACTTACATTGAGTAGCCAGTCACCCCTCGATGGTAGCTTCCTGAAGCCCAAGAGTCGTAATGATAGGTCGATTAGCACTCAACAATGCAAAGAGGGTAGCCTTCAAGCGCAACATCAATTCAAACGCCCAAGGTCGACAGCCTGCACATTTCAGACCGACAGGGCAGCCTACTTTTGTCAAAGGAAAACATGACAGCGAAGGTAGTCTTGTGCCGGTATACATCGGGGTGGGAACGGCTCTGATTGCTACAGTATCTGTTGCAACGCTGCTCTATGATTCGTACAAAAAGAAATCTACCGTCTCCCCTGGGCTGCGGCCTGACCAATATGCATCCTTTGACGTGCTTTCGGCCACGAAGACGACCTCTCCTAGTGTGCTGAGTACCGTCAACGACGAGCACATGTATCTTAGGATCAACGCTCCCTTGTCAAGTGAAGTCATAAGGGAAGGGAAACAGTCCCTCGGGTCAAGTGATCTTCGGATTTTGAGCGTCTTCTTGAAAGAACCTTCCTTACAAATTGAACGACCATACACGCCACTCTACTCTGATGCACTTGATGGACTTCACCCCAACACACCAATTGAACTTCTAGTCAAGCGGTATCCTGATGGGGAACTTGGAAAGTATGCTCACAGATTGGATACGACTTCGAGAGTCGAGCTTCGTGGCCCGACTATCACATGGCAAGGCTCGCAGCCCGACATCTTCATTCTTGTGAGAGAGGAGAGGCCCAAGGGTGTCAAGGGACGTCAATTTTCTTGGTGTGGCAGCTTACCATCAATCTTTCCCCTAAAACAGATAATTGGAGGAACGGGAATCACGCCTGCCTATCAGCTACTGAACACAGTGTTCAGTAAAGGCAGTCGTGCTAGCGATATTTCGCCCAGAATTTTACCTAAATTCAAAATCCTCTATGGAGCGACGAAACCGTCCTCGTTTCTTCTTCTTCCGGAATTGGCAGCTCTGAAGAAAGACTTTCCCGATCATATCGAGATTCAATTGCAGGCTGATCAGATCGATGGAAGCTTCCAAAAGGACATTTCGTGGATTGACTGGGTGAAGGGCAAGCAAATGACTTTGGAGGGACTGGATTTGAACGTAGGGCGAATCAATGAGGCTGCCCTGAAGTCAGCGTTGGAGAGTAGTGAGAAAGATCAAGATGCGAGTCGGAGGATACTCGTATGCGGACCCGACAACATGGTCGCCCACATAGCTGGAAGCAAGCAAGGACAGTCGCAGGGAAAGCTGGGAGGTATTTTGGCCTCACTCAAATGCACAGAAGAAGAGGTGTTTAAATTGTGAGCGCACAATTACTGAACGCGACAAACCTGACCGAGGGGATCTCGATTTGTGTGCGACAGAGGGTGCTCATTGGACAAACAAACAAGAGACTCGACGTGCCCTTGTGACAGACTAAGACCTTGCCGCAACAACGCAGCAAGGTCATCCTCGTCCAAGAAGGACATTTCGCCTCTTGTGGGCCGAGTAGCGTCGAAATATCCCTGCCAGAGCTGCAAATCGAGCATCGTAGATCTGCTTGGCCTCCGCTAATTGGCTTTCCTCTCTCTTCCACCCTACAATATATATTCCACCCTACTATATATGGTGTAAGTCAAATTCACCTGAACATCCTTTGTACATCGAATATTAAGCATCTTCTTCCTGGTCTCGAGCTGCCAGGTTCTGTCGTTGTAGTGCCTTTTGTCGCTTGATGAAGCTGAAAATTAGAAAATCATTTAGTTCTCTTTGATGAGCATGATACAATACTTTTACCCGTTCGACACTCACTCGTCATACTGGCACCTGAGTTAAAGCAAGGAAAATTTGGATCAAAGAGATGTCAGCACCTAGTGGGGACTCGATCGCCCCGTCACTGAACATGATATCTCACTTCTCATATGTGTGTCTATATTATCAGTGGGGAAATTTGTGCATCAGCATATCAGTCCTTCATTACCCTTCGCGGCGGGCTTGACAGCTTCTCAGGAAGTGCTCACCTCTGGTCTTCACACTTCCATGGCGCATATAGTGTCTGCTGTCGACATTTATTGAGAGGAATCAAGAGACTAGATGGAGAAAATGGAGAGGCCGAGGTAATGAGTTTGGTGGTGAACATCTCCTAATCTTCGGGAGGTACTCACGCGCTGCATTGATCTCTGTAGCCTAGAGGTAATCGAGCTGCATTGGACTCTTCCAAGGAGGCAGTATGTTGACCTTCTTCGCCCATGACGATCGATGTCCAAATTATTAGTTGGTGGTCACTCGATAGTAGGGTTGCATAGACGACTTTTGCCGATCCAGATGATGAATCAAGCCACGTGATGGTTGGGTCAGACGCTCTCCCCAGGCCAGCGAAAGTCCGTGCGAGGAATTAGAGCTTACGGCCTTCCATAATATCCCTCACAGTGGAAAGGGGAGACAGTTGACTGAATACGCACGCCAAGTACGCTTTCCTTTCAGCCCCTTACCGTGCCATATCCCACCATGCGTATGATCGTTGCTGCTGGACTGCTTTGGTGCTCGGCATTATGCCTTGTCACTGCTTCACAGATGCCATTTGGAGCTTCATACACCTCATCTAACGATGGCTTCGGTGAAAGCCGACGAATCGAGCTACCACTTGAGGGGGTGGCTTCAAGTGATTCGTCTTCCATCGAGAACACTATTGCAGCAGAGAACGGAAAGCACGTTGTCTTGACTCATAAGGAATTTCCACATATCAGCTTGCGAATCAAAAAGACATCAAGCAAGACAAAGACAGGAGATGAGATGCTTTCCGCTCAGTCGGGCATTCCTTCCCCATCTTACAACACCTCGGACCCGACTGCCTTCTGTGACCCTACAGTAGCAAGCTGGAGCGGGTGTGAGTAAGATCAGAAGATTTGCAGAGAGTGTTACTGTCTACTCAAGCAGTTCCTTGCCCTTCACCTCTCTTCAGACGTCGATACTATCGATGGCAAGTCACTGTTCTTCTATTTCTTTGAATCTCGAAATGATCCAAGCAAAGATCCAGTCCTTCTGTGGTTGACGGGTGGACCAGGCTGCAGCTCTTCGCTCGGTCTCTTTATGGAGCTCGGACCATGCTCCATCCCAGAGCGCAAGGGTAAGATTTCATCTGGGCCGCCCATCAACGGAACGGTCTGGAACCCGTACAGCTGGAACAACGGTGCCTCTATCTTCTTCTTGGACCAGCCTGTCGATGTCGGGTACTCCTACTCTCGATACGGCATACACACGTACGATACAGACACAGGAAGCAAAGACGTGTATGCCTTCCTTCGCATTTTCTTCAATGCTTTCGAGAAGTTCCAAGATAATGATTTCGTCATCACCGGAGAGAGCTACGCAGGTAAGACAGACTACGTTGCTCGTAGGTGGATCTGGAGGCGTGTAAGCTGATAAATCATGCTTTCTGACAGGTCGCTACATTCCTCGCTATGCTTCGCAAATCATTGACCAAAATAAAAAGATCATAGACAAAGCCAATAGGAGCGGAGAGAAGGCCAAGAAGGGAGACTTGGTCAACCTCAAGAAGGTGGCCATAGGTAACGGTCTCACAGATGTGCAGGTGCAGACTCCTAGGTGAGATTTTGTCGTGTGCCCGGTACTGTCTACGATATTGTGAAAGTCCCATGTCTAATTGTGTCTGTTCTTGGGGCACCGTTTCAACAGCTACTACGATTTTACATGCACTCGAAAGGGTGGAGTAGACCCGATCTTGAGCATTGAAACTTGCAAGAGACTACGCACTTGGAGGGATCGATGCTTGAAGTGGATCAAAGCCGAATGCCGCGATACCTACGACAGTGACGGGTGCATGACGTCGGCCAACGTCTGCGGTGAGGAATTCACGAGCGCATTCTTCGAGACCGGACGTAATCCGTACAACGTGGAAGATTTGTGCTTGGCTGGATATGAGCCAAATCTTTGCTACTCAAACACCCAGGACATTCGGGCCTACATGGATCGAGAGGATGTTCGAGAGCTCTTGGGCGCGGAACCTGTATCGCACATTGGCAAATTTCAAAGCTGCAACAATGACGTCGCTCAAGGATTTGGCATGCACAACGATGAAGCGATTCAGAACGTAGACTATGTGGCAGGGCTACTAGAGAGAGACATTGATGTGATGATCTACGTTGGAAAACTGGACTGGTGAGTGAAGCAAGAGGGGCGAGGAGGACCGAGAGCTTTGCTTTGTCGTATGTGGCTTCTCATCTTTATTGCCCACTGCAAATCTAGGATCTGCAATCACTTGGGCAACCGGGCTTGGGTCGAGAAGATGGACTGGACTGACAAGGCCGAATTTCACAAGAGCGAGCAATATGTGAGTGTAATTGGGAGGGGTCGCCTTTCCGGGAGTGAGCGTAGGTCAGGGTGTTCAATTTTTCTTCTACACCCTCTCCTTCCAGACCTGGGTTGTTGATGGAAAAGATGCCGGTACAACGCAGAAAGGAGGTGGCTTGACTTGGGCCACGGTAGAAGGTGCAGGTGAGATACTTGCAAATGACCTGTGCAGTCGATGATGATTTGGGTGACTGACACTTTTGGTCCGGGGGCTACTCAAAACAAGGCCACATGGTACCCCTCGACAAGCCAAAAGTAGCTCTGGAGATGCTTACGCGCTTCTTGGACGGAGACAAGCTGTGATCTTCTTTCTGATAGTCATTACAGGTACGACATGGATGATAAGAAGTATGAGTGGTCAGGCGGAAACAGGGCGATGGAATGTAGACACAAAAGGTGTTCCTTTAGGATCGTATATGCGAATTCTATTCTTTGGAAACCCTGCTCTTGAGAAAGAAGACCCGCTTGACTCGGTCGGTCCACGTCTTCTTCGATCCGGCGTCATCGTCGTCTTTGAGATGGAGCAGTTGAAATGGTTCTTCTCCTGCTTCGCATTGGAAGTGAGGGTGTAGGGGTAGAGGTAGAGATTCGCGGAAAGTGGTGAAGTCGTCCCTTGAGGCGTTGTTGAAAGAAGAGAGAGGTTCCCACTCATTGTTGCTCGGAAGGGTAGGTGAGTCTGGACGGATGATGTTGCGCTCGAGCGGGGCGGATGAAAGAAGGGTGAGTCGATTCAGATCCATGCTTGTGTCAAATGACTTTGGCCAAGGTCGGTCTTCCTCTTCGAATAGTGTGGAAGTGCTGCTGTTCAGCAGGTGAATGTCTGGTAGGGAAGCCTGTCGCATCGAGTGAGCCGTAAAAGGAGGTGGATGACACACAAGAGAGTGTGTCGCTGTTGCTTCTTGCATACGTGGTGATGATTTCCAGGAGTTGTACCTTGATCGAATCTCTCCACCTGCATTCCTGCCACTGGAACGGTAAGTCACCTGCCGGTGAGGATGATCCTTTGCGGTGGCAGTAGTAGTAGTAGCAGCGGCAGCAGCAGCAGCCCATGGATCGATTGCTTTAGTTCGAGAGCAGAGCTGCAGTCTTCGAAGGGCGGCCTTCCCACCACTTGAGCTTTCGTCAGAGAAAGTGACGCGCGGACTCCTGACGTGATGATTGGTGACGCTTGGAGATGATGCTGAAAGCGGCACTGTCTCAATGGGGGGTAATGCTGGTTCCGTGTAGGTTACAGAGTCGTGCTTGTGGACACCCAACATCAATTCTCGCAATCTTGGATGACTGTTCTTCCTTTTCAGGCCAGGCAGGCTCTCCTCGTCGAGGCTTGTGGACGTTCTTGCTCTCCTTGGTCCGGCTGATGACTGATTACTTCCGATCTTGAGTCGGGGCGTCGAGGTGCTAGATATTTGCATCCACTTGGAGTAGAGATCGAGACCAATGTCGCACGATGATGCGAGCGCTTCACACATTCTTGTAATGCCGTATCTGAATGGAGAAGGAAGGGAAGAGCAGTGCGAAATTTCTACCAAGTATGAAGAGGAAAGTGTACCGAAAGTATTATCGTAGATCGAAGGGATGTCTTTTGCTGAGATAGGAGAGTCTTACAGAAATTATGGAGGCTGAAGTACGGGTGGACAACACTTTCCTACTACGCAATTGCTTCGAGAAGTGGTTGCGAGTGTGCGGTGGACAGTTGAGACTGCTGACTGCTAATCTTTAAAGAACACAGACTAAGAGCGCCACTCGTGAAACCAAAGGTGTAGAAGAAGACTAGTCTCGTCGCTCATGGGAAGAGATAGAATATCCTGGTGACTAAGGCAAGAAAGCGGGACCGGAGAGGCCAAAGAATCACCCAATCTTGCTCTCGCCCATTCCTTTTGATTACTATCGTGATAGCAATTGTGACGGAGCAGCAATCGGCCTTGGAAATTCAGAAAAAGGCACATAGCGGACCGGTGACCAGGAGGAAGAGGAGAAATTGCAAATGATATGAGTACAGTACGACTACGATGCACAACGATTTTATTATAGCATAAAGTACCGATGCGCGAGATATTGTCGCCGCCTTGCTTTCTTTAATCTACCCAGGGCACATCAGGTGAAATGCCAAACGTTGACCAGAAGTCGGTACCGTCTAGTGCGTTGCCTAGCTGCTCCACTGTCCGAGGTAGACTCCTGATAGCCGTAGAAGGGTGGCCCAGTTGAGTGCCTGGGATGTGTTGGACAACAGTTGAGCGTGACTCAGTGATCAGTTCTTGAACCCAGCCCGGCTGAGGACCTTGAGGAGCGTGATCTCGGCCGGCTGAGAAGAAGGGCAGAGAGGGGCAGCAATGGGCATTAGCGCGCCAGTTCACCATCCTCATTTTGGAAGCTTCTTCTGTTGCTCACCTTCACCTCCGTTTCCCCAGCGGCTGCAGAGGTCCCACAGATCACTTGTGACAGGGGATTTGCGTCTCATCAGCATAGCATCACACGCAAATGACCGCTTTGCTGGCTCGCTGCACTCACTACACTCTCTCATTAGTCAGAAGCCACCTTTGGGCTTCTGTCTTCTCCCACTGATTCACCATTGCGAGAATTGCCCTCGCTACATCATGACCGTGTACCAGATGTACACTCTTCAAAACTTCGAGTTTTTCCCTCGTGGATGCAATCACAGAAATGTACCTTCGGAAGCTTCTCCCATGACCCCACAGACCGCTGAGGCATAGCACACTCGTTGGAATCTTTTCCTTTTGAACCATGTTCTTTTCTTCATTCAGCGACAGAAGAGCGTTCTCTGCTATCGCTCGTGGTAATGGCAACGTGTCTGAATGTCGATCTTTCCATGGCGATGATACAGTCGACTTCGTGGTCACACTCGAGTAAGGTCCACTTTTTTCATTTATGTGTGACTTTCCATCACTTAAAGGGACAAATTGGAACGTCTGCTCATTATTCCAAATGCCGGTAGACCCCAAGAGAATGAATCGGGGAGTGTTGCTCTGGATCTTTTCGCATTCTTCACGGCATTCTTCATACCCTTCTCTCGTCTTAAGGTATCCTCCTACCAATCTCTTGACCGCCTCTGGAGAGTACAAGGGAAAAATGATGACGATGTTTCGCGCATCGGGCAATGATTTGAACGCTTCAATCTCATCACTTTCTGGATCAAAGGTGAACTTGTACCCGCCTGCCTTTGCTTCTCGAGAAGTGAAGGTCGTTTTGAAGCCAGCTTCAGCAGCTGCTGGTCCTAGAAACGAATATGTCCAGCCGCTTCCCAAGCATAGGATATCGTAAGGATTTTGATCTGCAATCGTCGAACGGCCTAGTTCGACATTGCCGCTATTCGTGATCTGCGTCAACAGCGTCGAGATGTGTGACAGGCATTCCATTGCGGCTGGTGAGTGGTTGCAGAACAAATGGGAGTCGGCTAGCAAGGGTCTTCCTGATGCAGTAAGCTCGCACTCTACAGTGTAAATGCAGGCTCCAGATATAGAAAGGGAACCTCGCACGGACCGGTTCACATTTGGTTGTTTGTATATATCTATATTTGCAGTAGAAAGGCCTCCGAGCTCCACCTGCCGTTCCTCGACTAGCTCCTGTCACCGTCAAGGCTATGGGAGAGGGCACGTCGAGAGGGGAATTCGTCTCAATCGGAGAAGCTCTCTCGACACTTGCTTTGACCCCGACTATCGACCAGATATTATCATCGAAGAAATTGAGCGGTGGTCTGACAAATGACAACGTCTTAATTAGCATACAGAGCGCCGGAGGAAAGGAGGAGAGGAAGATTGTGTTGCGTCGATTCTCTCCCAAGACCAGCTGCCATCTTCAGTATGATCGGAGGCAGGAGTACGAGAACTCTTCTTCGGCTCACGAAGATAAAAAGATTGGTGCGCCTGTCATTGGATCTGTTCCGTCAAATGACTGTCATGGAGGAGCATTAGCATTGGAGTTTGTTGAGGGCAAGACGATGGACGAAGAGGCGATACAGGGTCTATGTACCTCGGAAACACGGGTACCTCTACTAGTGGACGCTCTAAAGAAGATCCACAAAGGTCCGCCCCTTTTCAAGAATACATTCGACCCTTTCAAGGCGAGGAAAACTTATGAGAAGCAAATCAAGCTCCTTTCCGGGAAATGTGTCGCTTGGAAAGATTACGACTCACTAGTACAACAGGTGGCTCCTCTGCAAAACTTTCTGGCTCTCTCACCAGAGACACTGGTGGACTGTCACAATGACCTTCTCAGTGCAAACTTTATTGAGTCAGGCTCCCAGATCACAATCATAGACTGGGAGCTGTCGGGTCAAGCAGAACCGTCTTGGGAACTGGGGAACATGATAAGCGAGAATGGCCTGGATGGGAACGAGGCAGCTATTCGACTTCTGATCTCCAAGTACTGGGAATCCCTGTCTTCCTCGGAGTCCTTTATCGACGTGAAGATCAAAAGGGCCAAGATGTACTCGATTGTCTCAAAGATTACCTGGGCGGCTTGGGGTGCAGTACTTCACCATCTCGACACTTCAAACACTTTCGACTATGTACAGTGGAGCTTGGACAGGATCAACAAAGCTCGAGTCGCTCTCTCAGACCAGACCAGCATCGATGATTTGTGCAGTGATTAGCAGTAGTCATGGTAGAGTGCACTAGTGAAAACATTTATATCTGTGGTGTAGTAGACTGCTCAACGATCTTCCTCTTCGAGCAAGGAATCTAGGCGACCTAAGAGTGAATCTAACTTGCTCTCCAGTCCATCCGCTGCGCCGCTCGCATTTTCTAATTGTTGCAAAAGGTCGGCAATCGTTGATTTCTCGTCCAGCTTTCCGTTATTCGCCAACAAGGATTCCGTTAGTCCTTTGTCCCCTTCGCTTAGAGAGGCAAAAAGAGAACTCAGATTCTGAAGCTCTTCAGACTCGCCTGACAAGGCTTGTACATCCTTCGAGTCAACGACCACCTCGGCAAACGAATCACTGCCGTTCCGCTGTAACGGCGTCGATTTACTCGACCGGCCTGGCAAAGTTGGAGAGTCATCAGACATCGCTAGACTGCCTAGTGCTTCTGCCAACATTGGGTTGATCTTGTGCGATGCATAACCGTTGATCGCTGGCTCTCTGTCGGCTTTTGGTGTCGAGACATTTGATTCTGGTATATTGCTCTTGCCAACGGTGTCATGCTTTTCCGCTGTCGACTGGTCCTCCTTCGTTTTGGGATGTGTAGAACTGGGATCAGGATCTGACAACTGCTTGATCCAACAACCAATCGCACCCAGATACCCCTCATGTCTTAGGAAGAAAGCTCTTTTTGTACCTTTTGACCAAAATCGAATGGCGTACGACAGCGTTGCAATGGTAGCTTGATGACCTCGAATGAAGCAACCTCCAAAGTATATTCGATCTAGACCAAACTTCTCTGCGTTCATGTAGGCAATTTGGCCGATATTGTTACTGACAGCGTAGAGTAAACTTTTGCAGATATCTTCTTGACGAAATTTCTTCTTCCTTCTCTCTCTAGCTCTTCCAGTGCCTTCGTCGCCTCTTCGATCTTCCTTTCGAAAGACTTTCCCAAAGCTCGAGGCGATCGTGTTCGATTTCAACCCGAGTGAATTGAGAGAATCCGATGAACCGTAGATGTCACTGACAAGCATGTCGACCGAACCGTTGTCACCTTCCGACGCTAATTCCAACATCTCATCAAAACTTTCTGCATCAGTCAAGAGGCTCAACAATCCCCAGAGAGTTCCGCCGCCGAGACTTGTCCCACTAACTCGCTCGAACTTGCCATGATCGTCGACTTTGATGATGCTCACTCCGCTTCCGATATTGACCAGTAGACACGGTAGCTTCGGTAGTGGGTCGGAATCAAAGCAAGGAGCATACAGGGGAGGATCAGGGGAAGGTCGAGGTAGCTGATCCTGAATTGGCGGCCTTTCTGCTGTGATTGGTGATCTAGCTTGTGGTAGAGAGGAGTGTAGACTAGCGACCAGCTCATCAGAATAGTAATAGGATTCGTCTGGAATGAGTGTTATGAAGTTAAGACCTGTGATGAGACAGCTCATCTCGTCCTCCCTACGCACTTCCACTCCTAATTCCCTTTCAAAGAGATCGGCAAACATGTGCGCTCCTCCTCCCGTTGCCATCAACTTGACGCCCTTTCGCATCTGTTCTAGACTGACATTGTTGGCTTTTGCGCTCGAGCTGATGAGCTCTTTGAGAAAGTCCACACAATCTGAGATGTGTTCGGTCTCAAATCTGATGAAGTTGAGTCGACCACCTGGTAGGGAGGACGGTAGCGCTCGCTGGGCTAGAAGCTGTGATCGAATCGATTTGGAATCGAACGGCGGCTGACTATGGAAAAGCGAAGTAGGGGTCAACGCTCCTCCGGGAAGCGCAAAAGATCCATCGGCAGTCTGAGGATGGCTGTATAGAGGCGATCTTGAACGTGACGGACGAGCACCAGCATTTACTGATGAATCCTGTGAGTGAAGTCGAGAACCACTCGGTGATGAGGAATGTGACGACAGCCGCGGCGAACTCGGTACAGCAGCAGAAGAGCCTGCATTTTGGACGGAAATGTGCTCGGAATCCGAAGATGTGGAAGGATGGCTGGATGCTGAGGACGCTTTCGGTTGTGACGGTTTCGCCGCTCTAGTAAAGTAGACAACTTTCGCCAATGATCCACCAATCTGCAGAGAATCCACGCCACGCTTCATCAGGCCAGTGCACCAGGAAGACTACCACGAAAACCTCAATCTATCCACTCACATCTACCGCAATATGACTGACGGTCTCTACCCAATTCGGCAGCCAAATATCCCGAGAATCTTTTTGATCGGACCCCGACGCTCCATCTCCATCCAGTATCTTGGCTCCGGTCGGATCTACATTCACAGGCAGGGCGATGAGAGCTGCTTGCATTTCGACGACTCAGAGACTGCCTCCCACCCCTCTTCTAGCAGATCTTCTAGCTGAAGAGATCGAAATTTGCCTGGCCAAAGATGAGGAATAATCTCGTCTAGGGTGTGTGATGAACGGCGACCAAAACCCAGGCAAGAAAGACTGGAGATTGATAAATCCGACCCGCATTTGTTGGGTTCGTCTCTTTAGGCTCAAGGTCAAGCAAGAGGTTCCACACGTGATCTTCCCCGGGTTTAACCTTAAAAGTGTGCCATGTCTCTTCTATCGAAGTACCCCTTCCCAAATCTTAATCTTACCGTATCTGTACCGTATACGCGTTCCCCCGCCTCGCCTCGACTTTCAATCAAATAAATCATAATCTACTACCACAAGAAAACATAATACATAGAGGCCTACAGCTAAAGACAACGACGGCTCTCAAGAGGGCACTCCTCCTCCGTTTCCGTTCTGAGCTGAATCCTCCAAAAGCTCGCAAAGGGCGCTCACTACATTGTCCACCTCCTCTTGCGCAATGCCTCCGCAACCAGCAGCGATCAATCTACGATACGATGCCATCATCTTGCCTGTTCCTTGTTCTTTGGCGCTCTCGATGAATTTCTGCAGTAGATCGCTCCTCTTGGCCTTGAGAGCTTCCACTTGCTGCTGAAGATTGACTTCTTCTTCAGGTGAGACCGAAGCAAGCAGGCGCCTAGCAAGCTCATCTGATATGGTCAGTTCCTTCTCTTTGCTGGCAAGAGCTCCTTCTTCAAGACCATTGTCGATCCTCGCTTTCTTGACGACTTCATTTGCTTGCGCCCAGTCCTGTGACATGTCATCTCGACTTCTCTTCTCCGCGCCTGCCCTCAAAGCTCGCTGAATATCTTCCAACTTCTTCTTTTCTTCGTCTCGCGAATTGCCTTCCTTGTCCAGTCCCTCCAAGATCTTTGTGGAATCGGCAATCTCACTTTGGATCTGAGCCAACAAGCTATGAGCCGAATTCAATTTACGCTCCGTGGCTCCCAACTCTGCATCGTAACTTTCAGCCAAGCTCTGAAGCAGCGTAGTCATCAAGTTTACTGCTCTGCCACCTGCTCTTTGTCCAGCCTCACTTGTGTGTAAGCTAGACAAGTTCATGTCTGCTCCTGTGCCTCTTGCTGGACTAGCTCGAAACCTCTCATCTTCGAGAATGTAGTCTTCTGCCGTCTTGCTTTCCTTGTTTCGGATCTTTGGATCAGCACCATGCTCGAGTAACAGCTTCGTCAATCTCTTCGACCTAGCTCGAGCAGCCATGGTGAGCGGTGTCTCTCCCTCATCATCTTGAAAGTTGAGGATGTCTGCCAGTTGACTGCCATACTCTTGAAGTCTGTTGATCATCGTTTCCATGTAGTACCGCGCTGCATGCGGCTTTCCTCGACTCAAAGCCAAGTCCACCACATGATGAAAGACTGTCCGATCGTTGCGATCAATGTTCAGTATGCTCCGATGAAGAAGCTCAAACAACTCGGGAAATTTTCGTAGATCGTAGTTGTTCGAAAACATGGCTGCTCTCATCAGCGCTGTTTGTCCACTGAGATTGACCCGGAACACATCAGCGCCGGCCGTCAATAGCAATTTCACCACCCTAATTCGTCCCATTGCACAGGCCCAGTGCAACGCTGTATGCTCATCATCGTCGATGCTTGTATTGGGATCGAAATCAGGAGGAGGGCTGACAAGTAGCGATGGAATCGTCGTGCTTTCCGAAATGAAGTAGTTTAGAATGATGTCGGCATACTGTGCAGCAGGATTATTGTCATACGCTCCCATCAGTGCATTATTGCCTCCTTGACGTCCGTATCCTGGTGCAGCGCTGTTGGTTGTTCCGTTGTAAAAGTCGGGCAGATCTCCCTGTCCGTGGATCGGGCTTGGGGTGCGCGAAGAGCTGCTGACAACGCTGGGTGGACTGCTCATGCTTCCTTCTGTACCATCCAGCTTTATCCCTGATGCAGTTTCTGATTCAGTGTCGATACTGGCCGGTCGTCTTGCTGCCCGGATTGCCTCTACACCAGGTATCACCTTCTTGGCGCGATTGGAAGAGGCAATGATGTGTTTAGGAGCTGGCGGTGGTGATTCTGCTGAAGGAACATAGCTGGTGATGGGATCAAACATGTAGGATGCATTGTATGCCTCGGCGAGCTTGATGGCATCTTCGAGTGGAATCCATGTACCTTATACGTGACGAGTGTCAGTAGCTGCCAAGACACGACACCAAGCTTTGAACCTGGCAGTCCTCAATCCCTCTCTGTCACTCACCTTGATACTTTCCATATCCACCCTGTACCTTCTCATGTATGCCTTTCTGTACATCTCTTTCCAGCACCCTTGTTCTTTGAGGCTTGTCTAGCCCGACTACCTTGAGGACGTGCGTAGCATTGATCCAAGCATCACTGCGGCGTCGCATGACGGCAATCTACAGTGAAGAGCAAGATTCTGTCAGACCTCAAAGAAGCTGTCAACCCGCCGTAGCAAACTACTCACACCCTTGATGATGCATTCATAGACGGGGACTCCACTGTAGGTCGCCTGCGGAGGATCGATCGTTTGGAGAATGAGCAAAGGCCACAATTGAACCGAGCTAAGGCGCACTACTAACCTTAAAGATCATCCCTTCCTGCTTTGCCGGTGGCAGAACAGCAGGTGGCATGTTGTCCTACTGAGTAGTGGAGATGTGTGATAGCGAGAAAGAGAGATGGCCAATATGATGAGGCTGATACTGGCGCTCCTTGGTAAGCTGCAGGGGAGAGTACGTATCGTGTGTAGAAGTGTGAACCTCTTGAAGATCCGTCGCACTTTCCTTAGTTCACTGGGATACGCTTCGCACACACTTCACTATGGAAACAGAAGTGAGGGCCACGCTCGCGTCAGGGGACGCGTCAAGGGAAGAATGAATGCGGTCCCCCCCTGCCCGTTCAAAACCCCCCCCCTTAGGCGCAGTCTCTTAGTCCAAGTTGTCTCGCGAGAAATTGAATTAAAGAATACATAGAGAGCAGCTGGAGCATGAACAGCGTATAAATGATTGCATGGAAAGTCAGCTGATAGGGATTAGTGTCAAGGTTGTTGCAAACGAGTATAGTACATTCGATGCGCCAGTCGGTAGCAATGAATCTCTCTTTCATCTACTTCACAGGAAGAAAGTGCTACTTGAAAGAATTCAATTGAAGTCAGCATCTTGAGTGGCCACTGATCGCGGGACTATTTCGATCATGCTCAAGTCGTTGATATCGCCTTAAAGCTGCTCAATACGCTCATATCTTTCCGCCTGCCCCTCACGTAGGAATGAATCTTTCCGACAAATCTGACCGTGTATGTTCCATGTCCCTAACCTCACTCTGAGGCAGACCAATGCAGAGCAGCTTTCTTTGTCGTTAGTGTCCCCTGCAATTCTGACCCACACGTCCCACGATCCGCTCCTTCTTATGGAGATCATCGTAGCGACGTGTCGCAGTACGATGCAAGTACCGACGTGCCAGCAAGACCAGACGTCAGCGCTGTTCACGCTCCCACTGAGACCAGGGGGTGCTCTAGTAGCGGTAGTGTCTCTCCATCAAAGCTTATACTGACAGCCATAGAGAGTACAGCATCAATTGCTCGATTGAAATACTGTATTGCGCATGCCTGAAATCCTCAATGATCACGAATATGACCACCTCGAATCGCTCGTTACAATAGTCATCGTTCATAGCACCAACGAGAAACTCGAAATGACGCCGGCACCTTCTCGTCCTAGCAACTTACTACTGCAGGTGGAGCAGGTAGCGCTAGACTGAGAGGGCATAAGATGGGCTAAGAATTTAGCCACGCGGACAGTACGCGACACGTGTCGAGGGCCGCAGCTGACACTCATGGCGCGCGAAAGAGTTGACCATAATTCCTTAGTATGGGTCGGCACATATTCCAAACAGCATTTGCAGCTCCTTAAACATCAACATATAGCCATCATGGAAAACGACCGAGTACGTGAAGGTTGGCAGAAATGGGGAATCCCCTCAGCATAGCGGAGCTTGCGATACTGACAGAGCCTTTGAATTTGCCAATCTTTTCAGGGTGACCTAATTGATCTTTACGTGCCACGAAAGTGTGCTGCCACCGGACGACTGATTGAAGCAAAGGACCACTCCAGCGTTCAGATCTCCGTGGCCGATGTCGACGAGAGCGGAAAGATGATCATTGGAAGCAACACACATTTCCCTCTCAGTGGATTTGTTCGATCGCAAGGAGAGAGTGACGACAGCTTGAACAGATTGGCAACCAAGGCAGGTCGTGAGTATGATGATTCATGATGTTCTCTCGAGGGATGCGTATGGAATTGGTAAAGGGGGCAGGCTTGGGGCATATAGGGAAGACTAGAGGAGGAGACGAGTAGGGAAGGAAAAATCTTTTGGAGTGAATAAAAGGCTAGAAATCACCACCCCGCTCATGACAGTCTGCGCCCGAAGCTATACATTTTACATCGGGGGCTGGATTCCATATTTATATATAGAGCGAAGAGTAAAGAGCGGTGGATTAAGAACTTGTGCGCTCCTATTGTTTTCCGTGGGCTACCGAGTGTCAGACCACTAGTACATCTGTTGAAGGCCCTGCTCCTTCTTTCAAGTAAAGTCCGGATCTTTTTACTGACGATTCAATGTCTTGCCTTTCACTTCCAGTCCTCCGAGGTGTTTGGACTCACTCCAAGTAAAAGAGAGTCATCAACTTCAGCGCCTACTCTACTTTGTAACAGTGCACGTCCAGCTCTTTTCTTTTTTCTTCGATCTTCAATCATATTCACATGGAAGCTGAAAGAAAGAGTTTGTCTAGTTATGGTTGGGGTGTGCTTTATGTTTGAATGGCAAGTATACGATAAGAGAGGGTTCCTCCTGGAATGGCCAAAGAGATTCGAATTGAGGAGGGGGAGGTGATGGTGGAGAAGGATGGGAGCGCTCTGGGAAAGATGGGGTGTCGCAGGAGCATGGTATATGAATGTGAAGGAGGAAGGAAGATAGAGAAAGAAGGGAACAATCACTTGGCGGAAGAGAAGAACCAATTCGATCGACTGCGAGCGTTGTTCGGGTCTAGGATGTTCGGAGACGTCGAGGCAGCACCACTGCTACGTAATGCTAGTGCTGCACCTTCTGCGCCCACGCCGCCACCACCTCCTCGTAATGTTATTGGTCCGTTGTTCAGCGCGGAACTCGCCACTTGACCACCACCGCCTCCCCTTAGTGGTTTAGCGATACGACTGGCCAGTCCGAATCCTCCTGCATTGCTGTTTGAGTTGTTCTTGAATTCCTTCGCTTGGTTCAATCGCTCTCGAACAGCATTCAATTGCTCTTCGAACTTTCGATTTTGATTCATGAGCTTTTCTTGACTCTCGATCAGGTGATGCTCTAGTGACTGTATTCTTTCGTTCCTTGCTACTAGTTTCCGCTCGGCAATCGCCACTTCCTTCTTCAAGGAGGAGTTCTGTTCCACAAGTTGCTTTTGTACGGAAGTCAACTGCTCTAGATTCCTTTCCAAGAACGCCATCTTTTTCTGCTGAGCTTTTGAGTTGCTCGATCGCAAGACGTTGTTGTACTGTTCCTTTGTCTCATCCAGCGAGATCTCCAGCTCCACCACCTTTTCACATCGATTCTGAAGGTCTCTCATAAGGCTCTTTTTCATCAGATCGAATTCCGCCAATTGGGACGTCATTGTCTTTCGCACTCGTTCCATCTCCCTAGCACTTTCTGCCAGATTCTTCCCTCCCTCCACACTGGCAGTCGTCAAAGCAAACGCTCTCTTCAATTCTTCATTGGCATCCTTGAGACTCTCGTTCGTTGCTTGTAAATTCATGGCTTCTCTTGCTTTCAATTCAATCTGCTTCTTCAGATCGAATATCTCACTCTGCTGAGCTTCCCTTTTTGCAGCATACTGCGCTTCCAACTTCCCTCTGAATTCGGCAGCAAAGACGCCTTCGTGAAGATCGTTTGATTTGTTCTTTTTTCCATGCTCTTCCTCTGCTATTGTCTTGTCGAGCAATTCCTCGTACTCTGCCTCCAGCGTAGCCAGTCGGATCTCCATCTCGTCTCGACGAGTCAGCAGTAAATCGTTCTCTTCCACGGCCTGCTTCACCCTTTCGTTCTGCTCGCGAACCAGTATCTGACTCTCCAAGATCTGCTCTCGCAACGTGCTTATATCATCTTGACTCAGACCTCCCTTCACATCGGCAGCTATGTCTAGTTTGGCTAGACTCTGTCGAATCTGTTCTTCCTTCTCTGATACGATTCCAGCATTAAAGTCGGCCATCATCTTTGCCATCTTCTCTGCTTTCTTACGTTGCTTTTCTTCTTGATTAGGATCCTGATTGGCATCGCGATTCATACCGGCCCCTCCTCGTCCGCTGTCCTGCAAGCTCTTTCTCAGCTCTTCCAGCTCTTGTGTCAAGTCAATGTTCTGCTCTTTCACAATATCCATAGTAATGGCGGACTCCTTGTGTTCGTAACTGACTCTTTCAAGCTGCAGCTTCATCTCGTTGATCTCACTCGACATGTCCTTGTTCTCTTTACCAAGATTGGCCTCTTGATCCTTGTAGAAGTGCAATTCGTCCCGTGCTTCCCTGAGTGCTTGCTCTGCTTTCTTCAACGACGTCTCTCTTTCGGCAATCTGATCGGACAGTTCGTTCTCCCGACGCAAGAACTCTTCCCTCTCATCCTTGTCCATAGACACAGCAGTAGGCGTCTCTGGACGAGAGTTCAAGTCTCGCAATCCCTCTACAGCTGGGGTTTGCGGTCGAAGAGCACCAAGAGATGGCATGCCCTTGATCGTGCTGGTATTGGCTGTGGCTGCCGTCGCTGCCGCAGCAGAAGTCGAGGTAGCAGCAGCAGCAGCCGCAACTTCTGCACCGACGCTTGCCATCAATTTGCCCATCTCTGCCCATTGAGACTCGGGCACTTTTCCACCAGCTCTCCAAGTTTTCAATTCCGCTTCCAAAGCAGCAATGTAGCTTTGATTCTTGTTTGCATCAGACTGTGCCTTCTTTAACAGTGCCTTGAGTTCGGCAGGACTAAGCTCAGCATTGACCCGAGCTTTATTCTTAATCGACTTTGCTCGAACACCAAATCGAAGTGTGCCAATCGTTTCGTCCAAGTTGAAGCTACACGGAGAGCAATTGATGATGAGCGTCGTTCTAGAATTTCCTCCAAGTGACTCTTGAAGTATTCTCGTCAATTTGGAATCTCGATAAGGGATGTGCGAAGACTTTCCGTCAGTGAGGGCATTGATGACCATGCCCAACGCACTTAGGCTCTTGTTAATCTTCTTTGCTTCCTCCAGCGTCTGCCCGCTGGCTCCCGTCTTGCCAACTTTCTCTGACCCTGCCAGATCTACCAAGTATAGGTTCCCCAGCTTTTGCGTCCCAGTCTCGGTGTTTCGCACTTGGATCGATACGAGAAAGATGGAATGTGATCGAGATGACTCGGCATTCATATTCGTCGAAGATACTGCTCGCGCCATGCCACCTTGCTTCATTATGCTATACACATCTGCTTGATCGCCGACGTAGAAATCCGAGAGACCTTTTACATAGACTCCCTTGTTCTTCTCCTCGTGTATTTGCAGATTATCATTCTGAGGGGCCAGTAAGTCGCGGATCCTCTCCATGTAGATCTCTAGATACGACACCTTGACGAGATACTCCAAATTGGGAGGAGATGAGAGAATGCTGTCAAATATCTGCTCTGTAATCCGTGGAATGATACCTTTCTGGCTATCATCATCAATGTCGGAGCCCATCATAGTGTACGTTTTCCCAGATCCAGTTTGACCATAGGCAAAGATGGTACCGTTGTAGCCATTCAGCACGTCTGCAACAGGTCTCAAGTAGTCAGTCATCATGTCTGGCCGTGTGGCACCACAACTCTCTACCCACCATCTACAGTCTCCTTTATCCCAAATTCAAAGACATCTTGTTGGCGTGTGTCCATGCCAAAAACCTTGTCGAACGTGAAGCCTCCTCCTTCTGCGGCCCCCTTGACTTTCACAGTGGTGTAGGAATCTGATTCAGGCGATCCCTCAAAGTCAACGACGATATCACCACCTTCGCGCAACTCGAGCGAGTTGGGAGGTCGAAACCTGTGGGTGATTCGCCCCATTGTGAGCGGAGTGACTATATAACACATTAATAGGCACCAACACTCACCTAGACACTACCTTGACATTGCCCGACATCGTTCGCAAGTCGCCGTCTCGAGCGATGAATTCAGATGATGTAACGAGCTGAGTGCGGCAGTGATGGGAACGGCAGACGTTCGATTAACGATGCGTTGCCGCAGTGCGACCGTCAAAGATGCTGGGCTGGTTTCCTGTTATGTCTTCGTTGCAGTGGGCCCCGTCCAAGGTAGACCTCTTGCGCTCAGAGTGCTCTCAATCGCCTGACACGCCTGCTCCGTTGCTTGACGATAGCTCTTTTGATCAAAAGGGCAAGTCTCACACGGCAGTACTCTAATTTTGTTGGTCTCAAGCTGCCACACAACCCTATTCCACGCTAGCCCTGGGCTACGCGACGGACATCAGCACGTGATACAAACCTATTAACCGGACAGGAGGATGTTTAGGGTTCAGCTTCCTGCAGCACCTCGCGCTAGGGTGTCCGCATATCCAAGGTTTATTGGCACCCAAGATCAGTGTCTACAATGGCAGAGCTTCTCGACGACCATATAACCAGATCTTTGATGCACCCTGAGTCATGGAGACGCAGACGACGTGAGCACGTCATCACCATGGCGTGCTGATCTGGAGGCGCTTTTTAGAATGTCTCCGGTGTTTTAATTCGAATAGGAATTCAAGATTCTATTCTTGAATCAAGGGAAATTAAGTTGAGGAATTTGACTGAGGAGTCTTCCTGTATGTACTCTGTACGTACCTCACTTGAAAGATCAATCTCAATTTCAGAATTGGGGTCTTGCCTCTATTTATCAATATATCTTGGAGGCAGCAGCGTGGTTCAGCCTCTTTGTGCCCATCTCCGATAACCCAGCTTCTTGCCCCCCTCCTCTCACTTCTCCAGCACTGATCGTCGTCTCTCCCACTTGTGTGACCGCGATAGAAGAAGACGATCGAAAAAGGCTAGCAAGCATGACTACCAGCATAGCATCGCAGCCGTACTCGTCTCGAATCGCCAACTTCAGCAAAAATGAAGCGGCGAGAGCACTACTGGAGACCATGGAGAGAAAGCAGACGAATCTGTGTGTCAGTGTAGATGTCACCACGAAGAAAGATCTGCTGGACGTTGTCAAGGCAGTGAGCGGGGTCGTTGCAATGGTCAAGGTGAGCAGGAGTAAGCAGTGAGGCGATTGACTGTTTTCTCACTTCTCGAATGTATAAATGATTCTGCAGACTCACATCGATATTGTGGAAGACTTTGATCAAGACCTGGTTGATCAGTTGACACTACTCAGCAGACAAGAAGACTTTCTCATCTTCGAAGATCGGAAATTTGCCGATATCGGGAATACAGTCTCTTTGCAGTATTCGTCAGGCGTCCACAAGATTGCTTCGTGGTCGCATATCACCAATGCTCATCTGGTGCCTGGGCCAGGAATCATAACAGGTCTAGGCAAAGTTGGAAAACCGCTCGGTCGAGGCCTGTTGCTCTTGGCCGAGATGAGCAGCGCAGGTACATTGGCAAAAGGAGATTATAGCAAGGCTTGCGTACAAGAGGCAGATCGAGATGAAAGCGGGTATGTGATGGGCTTCATTGCGATGGATCGAGTGGATGAGCGATTTGCACAAGAAGGAAGTAAAAAGAAAGACTATCTGATTCTGACGCCAGGTGTCGGACTGGATATCAAGGGCGATGCAATGGGACAACAATATCGCACTCCAGACGAGGTCATTGACAAGAGTGGCTGCGATGTCATAATTGTAGGCCGAGGCATCTATGGTGCTTTGATGGAAGCAGAAGTCCGAGAAGGCAGTGCAGCGGCTAGGCAAAAGGCTGTCGCAAGCGTCAAAGAGCAAGGTGAACGATACAGGAAGGCTGGATGGGAAGCTTATCTGAGGAGGATAGGTACACATCAAAGTACGTGATAGTTCTTCTCCAATTACATCTCCCCAAAACTCTCTTTGCAATGATGAGATCAAATCATTCCCTCTCATCTCTACCCTTGCTGCAATTCAATCTAGCCAATTCACGCACCACTCTCTCTTCCTGCAGATGGCCAGGTCTTGTCGCAGAGCATTTCTCGAAGAAGCATTTCTACCAGCAATGGACACGCCCCTGCAAGGTGAGTAATTCGATGGGCAGGATGCTGTGCTATCGAACATGAATTTTGAGCTCATTTTTTCCTTTCCTTCTTTGTTATTCATCAGATGCAAACCATACACTTCTTCTGGCGTGACGACAGTGTTTGCCTATGGGAGCCTTATATTCAAGCCGCCGCCACATACCATAGGTCGGACTGTTGGATACGTGAAAGGCTACGCACGGAGATTTGCACAGTCATCGAATGATCATCGAGGCACACCTGATCAACCTGGTCGAGTAGTCACACTCGTCTGCGCATCCCAATGGCACTCGTTCATCTCCAACGACGACACACCAGAAGGCGATATTGTCTGGGGTGTGGCATGGACTATTGATCCAAGCAAGAGCAACGAAGTGAGAGCATACTTGGACGACCGAGAAAAGAATGGCTATACACCGCAGAGCGTCGATGTCATGCAAAGGGACAAGCAAGGAAAAGAAGTCGTCGCTGTCAGAGACTCTCTCCTGTACGTTGGTCTGCCCGACAATGATGCGTTTGTCGGACCGGCAACGACCCTGAAGGATCTAGCAGAATACATCTTCACATGTCAAGGGCCAAGGTGAGCAGAGGAGGGGAGGAATTGGTCTCGAGTGAGTAGACTTGAATGCTGGCTGATTTATCCTTGTAGTGGTCGAAACGATGACTACGTCTTGAAGCTCGCTGCTGCCGCTCGACTCCTCTCCACCGACGTGGTCGACAGTCACCTTTTCACCCTAGAAAAGCTTTTGCTCGACATCCGGCGTCGCGAGGGCTTAGATCAAAATTTTCTCAATGCAAAGGACAAGAACGATTTGCACAACGTCGTCAGCCAACAATCCAACCCCATCACTGCATGAGTCCGATTTCTTCCATCAATCAATCAAAGCATTCATCGCACTCTTTACATATGAGTTGCACTATCCTGCGCAATTCCAACCCTTGCCCATCACATCGATCCTTACGAGGAACCTTTCTTCAAGGACAGTCATATCTCTCTCTCTCTCTTTCATCAAAGTTGCGTCGGGTGGGTCAGCATAATCAATACAACACCATTCATAATACTGAAGAAATACATTACCACGTAATGAATGTTGTGCAGACTATATTGGAGGTTGTTTCCATCTGCGATTCGGTGTCTCCCTGATAGTCTGATTGAGAACGTGGTTCATAGGTGATTGTTAGCACGAAATAGGGGCCATCCGAGCGGGCGGCGCCGTTTCTGAGCTTGCCTAAGGACATTGTGCGTGCGTAAAAAGAATAACGTGAACGACTGACTGTTTTCGCCGTCAGGACTGTGTGAAGCGTGTGAAAGTCTTCACGATAGGACGACGGTACCACTGTCCAGTGTCTCTTGCACGCAAAATGTAGACAGAGCACGGCACACTTGCGCATGAGGGAAAAGCGGAGTTCTTTTCACGTCGCTTGTCCCAGCTGCCAGCCCGCTCTTGCCAGAATTGAATAATCAGCGATGTGCATGCAGGATGATAAGACAGCGTCCAGTCTACCTCTCGAGAACAAGAACGATCATGACAACCACCAGAGACTCTACTTCTGCAGCCCCACATTTGCTATTCTGGCATTCGGCAACGAATCTGTATACACAATCTGATCGTCCTTGTTGCTGATGAAGTCTAGAAAGATCATCAATTATATTTCAGCGCGCGCTGATGTAGATATTGCGCCGTCTCCGCCACTCTGAAAGTGCTTGCTTGGAAGAGAAAAATATTTGAGCAGACGGCAGCGGAGCGACAAGACAAGGACGAGCGGTAGAAGACAAAGGAGCTGTGTGCAAGTTTTCTCTCTTTCTTTCTTGCTCCGATCCTCTCAGGCACGTACGCCTTCTTCTTTGTTGTGCCTTCCTCACCCCTTCTTCTCCTGTTCCGGTCCCTACTTTTGCGCCTTCTTTCATTGTTCCCACATCACATCGCACCACTATATCATACCTTTGTCCTTCAGCTGCATTTTCCCTTCTTCTCAATCCCCCTCTTCCTCGCCGCTTAGTCACATCTTGAAAGGACATCGACCCCCTTTGTTCCCTCCCTTCCGCCCACTTTTAGGCCCTCCTCCCATCGTTTCTCCTTCTCTACCGTTTCACTGGCAAGACAGACGCAATAATCCCAACTGTACCTCTTACCACTCGGGGAAAACTGCACACACTCACTAGCACCTTGCCTGCTTCCAATCCTTTTTGACAATCATGTTTGGGCTCGCCACAATAAAGAGCCTCAAGACAGTGATTTTAATCTGTTCAGCGATGTTGCATCTATTTAGTGCGGCACAAGCACACAGCGATACTTTTCAAATCGGCCACCACCATCTCAGAGCTCGCAGGAATCTCTCACTTCTTTCGACGCCGTCTAGAATCGATCTTCGTCGACGTCGGGTGCACGACTCTTTTCTTTCTGCATGTGGCACCGATGGGAACATGGACTGCAATCAAGAGGAATCTATCAAGCTCCTTGAAGAGTTCCAGACGGCGTTGACTGAGATGAACGACAATGTAAGTTGAGTGCTGGGGTCTCGGTGAATATCGTGAACGTACACCTGATCATTTTCTGCCCTCCCTTAGTGGCAAGCCGCTGCCAATCGTGAACTTTCAGCTGGTCAGAAGGTACAAGATTTTGATGAATACAAGGCCGAATCTGAGAAGGAGAAGAGCGTCGAAAAAGGTGATGTCAAAAAAGGCGAGTGCACGTATGGTAGCAATTGCAAGGCGATGGGCGACAAGAACAAGACGGACGGCAAAGATCAAAAGAAAGAGCACAAGCCGTCTACTGAAAAGAAGACAGCGCCTAAGCAGGAGAAGGATACCAAGCCTAAAGAAGAGCACAAGTCAAAGTCGGAGCAGACTTCACTGCCCAAGAAGGAGGAGGCGCCCAAGAAGGAAGAAAGCAAGCTTACACCAAAGCCACAACCTAAGCCAGAGCCACAAGCTAAACCCAAGGAGGAGACCAAGCACAAAGACGAGCCAAAGAAGGAAGCAAAGCAGGACTTCAAGCCCAAGCCCGATCCCACTCCTTCTTATGGTGGTGGCAGCGGTACGATGTGGAAAGGCGACATGACATTCTATGGAGTCAGTGAAATATGTCACCGGTGTTGTTGAGAGACATTGTGGGGCATTTACTGACGTTAGACATGTCCTCCCTTCCTCTCATTTCTCCTAGACTGGAATGGACGCTTGTGGTCACGTTGATCGAGACTCGGACATGATTGTAGCTGTTGCTCAATCTTGGTTCGACAAGGCCGAGAACGATGTGGATGGAAACCCCAATCACAATAAAATGTGCGGCAAGGAGATCCTCATTCACCACAATAACAAGATTCACAAGGCCCGTGTCATGGACATCTGTCCTCGTAAGTGGATGTGGACTGAGGCGAAAGATTTGCATAACTCATTTTAAACGCTTCTTCCTTTTCTTTGTCCGTCATGCTCTTCCTTGCGATCTGGCAGCCTGCACAGAAGGAAGTATCGACATGTCGCCCAGTCTCTTCGACTCTTTTGAGAATCCAGACGTGGGTCGATGCAGTGTCAACTGGCAATTCGCATGACGAAGGTGCTCTAGACAAGAAAATAAAACAGATGTACTCTCTCTCCCTCTCTCTCTCTCTCGCGTATACAATATCGACATTCTACGTGAGGGATCATCTGGTGTTTCACTGACGTGGACTATTTGACAAACGGTAGAACAAAGGGAGGCGAAAATGCTGGTCATTCGACTCTCCCCTGCCTGCTGTGTACCGAGCGGCCGCCTCCGCTGTTCTCAACATCAAGTATCAGTACTACGTCTAATGTCATCTTTCTCTCATCTGACTGCTTTGAATTGGCAGGGTTGGCTTCTCCCTGGTGATAGTGACGCGACCGAGGTGTACACACTTGTGATATGGCCGAATCGCGCGTAAGTGTAGACCGAGCTTCGACGCGCCCACCACCTCCCCTCCGTCGATTGGCGCTAGATAAAGATGTGGTAGGAGTGTCAATCTCATAGACGAGCGGGGGATTAAACTGTAAGCTACTCACTAACCTGACCTGACCTCGTGGTCCCAATCGAGTTACCGCTTGCCGCCCCATCATGTCGTCAACAGAGGCATATGCGAAAGCTCGAAAGCTAATCGACGATGCTCATAGGCAGGATCCACTCTACCAAGCCAAACAAGCCGGGAGCAGTAAAGGCGGAGGGGAGAAAGTCGAGCCCACAGATGATGAGGAAGTAGAAAAGCAGGACGAACTCGAGTATGCAGATGCAGTGGAGAATTGGATCGTTAAATTGATCGCTTCCACAGCAGACAGTGAAGAGAAGCTACTTGATATTGAAGGTGGAAAAGACATTCTGAGATTAGCAGCGAGGTGTCAGCATCTGGAGAGGTTTAAAACACCAAGATCATCATATCCAGAGGGGAAACCAAGCTATCTCAAATGGAGAAGAGATCTGTACAAGATTCAAGCAAACAGGGCCATGCAATTGCTAGAACAGGCTGGCGTCTCGTCGCAAGAAAGGGAGAATGTAGGTATCTGGGTCAGCAAGACTGATCTAAAGCCGGGAAAGGAAGGAGGAATATGGGGTACACAGGTGAGTGGGCCGATGCTGTCTCTCTCTGTCTCTCTCAAAAGATAGGTAGAGTCGCGGGCAGATGGACGGACATCAACTGACAAAGACCTCTCTCAATGTATAGCTGCTCGAGGATGCTGCTGTCCTCGTCTTCTTGCAGGATCAACTAATGCAGTTCGCAACGCAGCATTCTACATACACTCGAGACAAGTTTGTCGACATACTGAGAAAGTGAGTAGAACAAAATTCCACTTTGATCGAATGCAGCAGCTCATGGCTGCACTATTTGCCCTTGCATCAGGACCTGGAGGAAGCTCTCGAGCAACGGAAAGGAAACAGCAAAGGGACTGGATATGCCAGAAGGACTCAAGGGCATCGTTGCAGAAGCGATCGAAGAGGCACAATAAACACACCGCAAGAGTTTATTAAGAACACAAAGGGGAAGCAAGAAGAGATGCTGTCCTCATTAATCGTTCAATCTACTGGCCATCTGTTGCATTCTTCGAAAGCGAGCCTCTGCCTCTGTTTCGCCTCTAGCTTCATCTCGTGGCCCCTCGCCTCTCCCAGCTGCGTCTTGCAACCGAACGCTCTTCCTTACTCTTCGTTTTGCATCTAGATGAGGAAGAGGAGGAGGAGGAGGAGGAGGAGGAGAATCGTGATTGAGGTGGTCGTGCATGCTCACTGACCTCTCCCTGCCCTTGTCCTCCTCTCCGAGACTGCTTTTGTTCTTCAAAAGGCTCCTCAGCGTCTTTCCTTTGGACGTAGCTCCTTGTCGAAGGTCAACGAGATCGTCTTTGAGGAAGAGATTGATGCCCTTGCGAGCATCCGATGCCGCCGATCTAACCACATCCTTGATGCGCACACTCTTATCCGAGGTCTGCTGCCTCAATTGGTCGTTGAGAGCTGCTATCGCGGACCTAGACTTGACGTTGACAGCCTCGAGGGGTATCACAGTGGGAAAAGCAGCCGAAGCCTTGGTTGGCGTTGCTGACGGCATCGAGCGACGATCTTTATCTACCGGCGTCGTTTCAGTCCCTTCGATGCCACTCGCAGTCAGCGACGTCTCCTGCTCCTCGTGCTGAGCTTTGATCAAGGCCTCAATCAGTACCTGGAGGACCTTGTCAGCATCTTCCCTCTGCTCTCTCTTCTCCTTGTAGGCAGATGTAGCCTTCGCCTGCTCCTCCACCGCACTGTTTTTGTAGATCTTGTATAGGTCCAAAGCTCGCTGAACGGCTTCCCTGTCCTCCTTTTCCTTCATCCGACTTCTCGGTTCCCTTGTCTCTGTCACCTTCGACGTCGATGCTGTCGAGGGGGATGATTCCTCTCCGTCCTGGTGAGGTCGGCCATTGCAATCGGCATCTCTATCGCGATACCAGGGTATACTGATCTGTAGAAGCAGCATACGTGTCACAACAATACTGCATTCCTGGAGGATGACCTCCTCCGATCAATCTCACCTTTATATTCTGTGACCTGAATCTGGCCATGAATTCATCATCGAGTGCCTTCATGGCTCGACTGCTGCTGTCGCTGACCATCGTGGGATACTCCTTGGCCAGGTGGCTTGCAATGTCCAGGTACACATCGTGTCCCACCTTCACATCTCTCAGTGCTTGCCGCTGTGCCGACTCAGAAGGAATGTCAGCCAGACCTCGCTTTGTAGACCGTGCATCAGCCTGAGCAGACTCGGTTGCACAGGGAAGTCGTGCTTTCTCGACAATGCTGTCCTCGACGAGCTTGCCCTTGCCCTTCTGCTTCACATCAGTCGACTTGGTCCCGTTCGGCGAGGCCTTGTCGACGGCCACTTCAATCTCCACCGTGCTGTGCTCCTTCCGAGTTTCTGACGAACAAATCTTCGATGCTTCATCTTCATTCACCTTGTCACTGCTGGTGCTCACTTCTTCGTCGACCTGCGCGCTCTTCTTCTTCCCTTTCTTTTGCGATTTGCTCGTCTGCGCTTCGTCTTCTTTAGGTTCCGTCTTGCTACGAGTGGACCCCTCCCCCGTCTCGCCGGTAGTCGGCAGACCGCCTTCTTCGGCACAGATGTCCTCTCTCGCCTTGTTTTTACCCTTCTCAGACGCTTCTGCTTCCTTGCCCGCCTCTTCAGCAGTGTCCTTGGTGCCTTTTTCCGGCTTTCCCGCCTTCTCCGACTGCACATCCTTCCTGCCGATGTCGTTTTCCTGCCTACTACCGTCTAAGCTGGTACTTCCTTCCCTCTTTGACCTTTCCTCTTGCCGCTCGCCCTTGCTCACCCGCCCACTGTTCTCTCGTTCGCTGCTGCTGCCAAGCTTTTCCTTTTCCATCGAGTCCAGATTCCCTTCGAGCTTTTGCATCACATGCTTGAGCACTTCCTCTGTGATCATCTTGGTCATATCAGAGATGACATGCAGTCCTTTGCCAATTTTCCCTTCTGTCTGCCCCTTCGCAGACCCTGCAGAGGTACCCTTTCCTACACTGCCTTTCTCGGCTGTATGCGTCGTATCTTCAGAAATTTCCACCTTTTCCTTTTCAACTGCATCCACCGTCTGTCCGTCCTTCCGCTCCTTTTTCTCCACGCCTTTCGAGCGGTCTCCCGAGTTTCCCTTATCCTTTCCCTTGTCTGACTGAGTCGCCTGCTGTGTCTTCTGAGCACTTACTGCTGTACTCTCCCCTTCGCTCGCCACCGTCTTGTCATTCGCCTTGCTGCTGCAAAACTCCGGCAGAAATTCGACACTCATCCCAGGCGCTTCCGGCATGGGTATAGGCGGCTCTGTTATGATATCCTCCTCTCCTTCTACCACTGTGGCCTTACTTTTCTCTTTCGATGCAGTGTCGACCGTCGTGTGCTTCTTTGTCGACTCCTTCTCAGATCGGGCTCTGCTTGTTGTCTCGATTACGTTTATCTGGCTGTCGTCTGTGCTGTCTTGAGGCTGCTGCTCCTTTAGTGAACCGCTAAGGCGGTCGTGCTTCGTAGCCGCGCTCGTATTCGTGGTTGTCGGGGTGGACGTCTTTTCAGCTGCCACATCCTCTTTGCCACTACTGCTGCTGCTGCGGGGCACTTCACTGGCGCCTTCTGCATGTGTCTCACTCCGCTTGGGCTCTTCGTTCTTCTCCCTCTCCCCTGGCTTCTTTTCTGCTTCGGACCGTTCCACTTCAGCTTGTCTTTTCTTTTCGTGCTGTTCGTTCATCTCCCTCTGCGCCTCCTTCTCTTCACACCTTTGCAGCAAGACTCGACAGCATCCGCAGCACTCACTTTCGGCCTTCGTTTTCCTCTCATCCTGCACATTAGCCGCGACTCCTTTAATTGCGTCATATCCACTCCCGTCCTCTGCTCTTTGTTTGCTCTTGCCTCGTTGAGTGGCCCACATATTCACCTTCTCCTTTAATTTGTCCTTCCATACCTTTGATCCTTTTCTCTCCTCAACACGACTGCTCTGACCGTTCCAACTCCCGGGCACTTCATTCTCATTATCATCCATCTCTTCGTCGCTGGAGATGTATCCCTTCTTCTTTGCTCTAATATTCATACCTTGAGACACTTGCCTCCTCTGGTGAGGGTGTGTCGTCGGCATGACTCTGCCTTCTAGCCAGATTCCACTCAAGCCAAAGAGGAGAAGCATGATCAAGAGCATGTACACAACACTGGCGCCACTATGACCTAAGGTGTGCGTCGGTGTCGATGGTGCTCTGATCGACGGGAGAAGGGCGGACTGTGGTGTTGGTGGTGGAGACGGAGGTGCAACAGGAGGAGGAGGAGGAGGGGGAAGAGGAGGGGGAAGGGGAGGAGGAGCAGATACAGGCTGTAAAGGACTCACAGGTTGTGGTGTGAAGTGTGATTCCTGTCGAACTGTCAAATGAGAAATGAGGAGTGTCAAAGTAGACGTGAATGCGACCAGAGCAAACGAAGACGACGTGACCCCAGACGTCATGACGGTGTAGTATGTGTAATAGGAAGCCAAGCCCGTAGCAGGACCCCTACCTGTGTCAAGGGCGCTGCTGCCGAACAACGTAGACACTCATTGGACTGGGAAGCAAGCCGAGTGCGCGTGCATTGTGTGCGGAGCGAGTGAAGAGTATAGTTGCCGTGTTGTCGGACGTCATGACTGAATATGATACAATGTGTAAGGCTGGAGTGGCGGACAAATGTGGCAGCGTTATCACGATGGCATGCCCTGATCTGGTAATCGCTCCACACGATACTGATGATTGGCAATGTACATCAAGGGAATACCCTGGTGGAAGAAGACATCAGAGGACGAAAGGATCAGACTGCTGTCTGCCGATCAACCAGTACTCCTAGCATTTGGTGCTAGCTCTACTCACGGGAACCTTTCGAACTCTCCTCCTGAGCTCTCGATCGCAAGTGGCCACCATGTAGCATTTGTGGGTATTGATACGGTCGATCAAGCAGTCATCTGCATAGGTTCCCTTGTGACTGCAAGGCAAACGCTCAAATCGTGGGTCCCTTGCCACTCGAAGTGCAATTCGATACTTTGGTCCGAGCTTTTCCAACTCGGCCAAGACGCACGCTGTAATGCAAGGAATCGCTGTTGGTGGGAAAAAGATCGAAAGGAAGAAAAGGTGATAAGAGAAGATGCAAGGCTGTTCGACTGTCTCGCATGCCATTGTCGCTACACACTCACACTTTGCGTAAAGGCAGTCCATCATCCCCTGCACCAGCTCAATCTTATTCTGCAGACTGAAGTTGATAAAGTTGGTGTCGACGAGTACGCGATACGGCGGTCCTAGAGCGGTATTATGTTGAAAGAAGAGTGCAGCAGGGGCTGTTGTGACATGTCTGACAGCTTTCTCTTCCACAGCCTTTTTCTTTGCCGCTTCTTTGACCTGATTCTCTTTACTGTTGCAGAGTGAAAGCAAAAGTACCACAGGGAGGGTCCATCTTAATGAGCACCCTCTCTGACGCTCATCCGACCATTCACTCTCCAGAAAGCACACTCACAGCCTTTGGTCTTGGGGGTTGAGCATCCGCTTCACCTGTGCAAATTTCTTGGTCTGCTTTCGCTTCCCCATCTTGTGATGCTGACAGTGTTGTAGCGGGTTAGGAATAGGTGGAACTCTAAAAGCCACCGTGTTGCAACAAAATATTCTCTCAGATCGAATTTGCCGGCCGGGACCAAAAATTTGGACACTGCACGTGTCCTTCCTCTGACCTTGGTGTTTGTTCCCCCACCTCGACGAGAAGTGTTCCCCCGCTCTCATCGATTCCGCCCTATTTATTCGCTTCGACGGTCGTATCACACACCCCCTTCCTTCACACCACTTCCTACCTCCTCCTACAGATTCAGAGTCATGGCCTGGGCAGGAAAAGAAGGGCAGAAGCCTTTCGAAGGCAATTTGCGTCAAGTGCATGTACCAGTTCTCTCTGCTCCCAAACCTGTCTCCTCTGAAATGATCCCCTCCGCTGGTCCAGTTGCCATCCTTCCGACGGACACGGTGCTGGCCAAGACATGCATGAACTACCTTAAGAAAGGTTTGTCTGATGTCGAAGGTGTTCAAGTCCAGACGGGGGAGAAGGAGATGAATGATGAGACTCGCGGAATTGTCTGGTTGGACCACAGCACAGGTCAAATGAAATTGCTGGAGAATATGCTCTCCAAATACAAAAACATTGGCTGGATTCAATTGCCAATGGCTGGCATTAATGCCTACGCCGATCTCGCAAAGAGGTACCCTAAGAAGATATGGACAAGTGCAAAGGTGAATCGCTGTGGGTGAGCTCAGCTGTGATATGTCGGTTCAACTATCTGATGATACCGTTTCCTCTCTCTTCTTGCGCATTCAGGGCGCTTTCTCGCAGCCTGTAGCCGAGCATGCCCTCACATTGGCTCTCGCTCTCCTTCGTTACCTACCCATGCGTGTCAGGGCCACCAGCTGGGGAAATAGGTGTGTCTCAGTACTAATCTGTGAATGGGGTTGCGCTGAAATTTTGCCTCTCTACAGCCAAGGACTATCCATCTTTAACACTAACATCGTCATTCTTGGTGCAGGAGGCATCACACTCTCCCTTCTTGCTCAACTTGAGCCTTTCACTCCCACCATCACCGTCTTAAGGCGTAAAGCGGAGCCACTGGAACCAGAAGACGTTCCGGCCAAATTGAGGGATCGCATTCACGTTGCCACTCTCGCTGAACTTGACAAGCACCTTCCTAATGCCGACATTGTCTTTGCTGCGTGTGCATTGACAGACGACACGAAGGGATGTCTGGGCAAATCGCAGTTCAAAATGATGCGAAAGGACGCCATCGTTGTCAATGTTGCTAGGGGCGAAGTCATCAACACGGATGACTTAGTGGTAGCTTTGAGAGAAGGGCAAATCGGAGGCGCAGGCTTGGATGTCACCGCACCCGAACCGCTTCCCAGCGATCATCCACTCTGGAATCTCGAGACAGAGCATGAAAACATGGATGTAGAGGTAGAGAAGGGGGGCAAGAAGGCCAATTTGATCATTGTGAGCAAGATCGATGAGAGAATGTAGAAAAAAGGGGTAGCTAATTAACCCATCCCCGCCTCTTCGTAACATCTCATCCAGACTCCTCACACTGCTGATACAATGGACCAAATCATCCCTCTTATTACTCGACGAGTTCGGCAAAATGTAAAAGCACTACTGGCTGAAGATGGTCGTTTCGAAGGCGTCGTTGATGCACAAGCTGGATACTAAGATTATGCATGTATCGACATTGCCGCAGGAGAAAAGAATAGATTCAGGCCACTTTGATCACCAATTTCCCGGTCGTCTTTCGACTGGTGATGTCTTCCTGCGATTTTCTGATCCCTTTGGCGCTGAATTCATACTCATCGTACACCTTGATTTTGACGATGCCCCGTGCGATCAAATCAAAGAGTTCTGCGGAGAGCGACTCGTACTCTTCCTGGGTATAGACGTAGTTGGGCAATGTTGGCCGACACACTGCATGATGAAAGGTTCATCATTAGCGTTCAAGGTCTGTACGTCTTTGTCTTTCATGAAGCTAGCTCACCCTTGACATTCTTGGCGGCCAATTTGAGCGGTGGAAAGGGATCGACGGCGCCAGAAGCATTGCCGAATGTGCAGATTGTTCCCTACGTTGAGAAGAAAAGATCTTTTCAGTCACTAGAGGTCTGTAGCCGCGAGAGAAAACGCGATCTCACCTTTCGAGCAATGACTTTGAAATCATCTAGAAGGGATATGGGGAGCAGTCGGCACATGATTCAACAGCAGCAGGCATTGTACACTCACCTTCCCATGTGTCCTTGCCAACACCATCGTAAATGCCTTGCACACCGTTACCGCCGGTCAATTGCAAGACCTTCTCTACTATGCTCTCCTTTGAGTAGTCGATGACATGCTCGGCTCCATTCTCCTTGGCTAATTTGGCCTTTTCCGGCGTCGAAGTAGTACCGATGACATGTGCTCCTAGATAGGAAGCCATCTGACAGAGCAATAGTCCCACTCCGCCAGCTGCGGCGTGAACGAGAACCCAGTCACCCTTTTTGAGAGCATACGCTTCGCGCACAAGAGTCCAAGCTGAGCATGGAAGGAGGGGGGGAATCGACATGTCAGATGGGCACGCCCAAGCGGACATACGAATCACTACTCACCAGTAAGACCTTGCAAGAGAGAAGCAGCTGCCTGCTTTGAATCGACGTCATCGGCAACCTTGTACACTCTGGATCGAGTAATGCTTGCGTATTGAGCAAACGCACCCCCGGGGCAGTAAGCTGCAATTCGGTCCCCTACGTTCAAGTCTTTGCCTTTCAGTGCACTTCCTAGCGCTACTATCGTTCCTGCCGCTTCATTTCCTAAGACGTAAGGCATCTTGAGAGGGTACAGTCCTCCCCTCTGATACGTATCGATGTAGTTGACACCTGCATACTCTACCTTGAAGAGAACTTCCATTTCTGACGGTGTGGGCACAGCAATGTCGTGCATGGCCAACACATCGAGATTACCTTGCGAGTGAATCTGCAGGGCCTGCATCTTGTCTGGAAGCGAGGACATGCTTCTTAGTTGCTTTTTATTCGGCGTCGATGCTGTGCGAGTGAGTGTCAGGAGGTGTCTGGACAAGAGCGAGAGCCGTTGCATAGGAGGGTGTGTGGGTACAAGAGGAGCGCCTTCGGATATAAGGCCGGCCACTTAAGTATAGAAATCTTTAAAAGGGTAAGAGGGCGCTCCGGTATGTCACTAGCTTCGCCTGGTGTGGAGGCTTCTCCGTCTGTGAGATGTAGCGTGCAAAGAAAAATAGTCGAGAAGATGATAGGAGCACAGGCGTCACCACCAAACGTCAGCAAGTCCCGCACTCAATACTCACGTCTGCTACAATGAGCGAGAAGGAGTCACCTCGTCAGCCACTATTGTACAGTGATGCCCGCGATGAAGGGAAGCCGGGGGGCGCATGCAGCAGACCGAGGAAAATCCTCCTAGCCATCGTGTTCGTCGCCTTCTTCCTCTTCTTGGGTTTGCGACAAAGCTCTCGTCCCTTCATCTCACAACGACACCATCGACATCAGAGCAAACGCACCAACGTCATTCTTATGATTTCTGACGGGTACGGTCCAGCAAGTGAGACCTTTGGGAGGTCGTTCCATCAGGCGCTCAAGAACAACACCAGTCCCACGGCAAAGTACAAGACACCACTGGATCGTTTGCTCGTTGGATCTCATCGTTCTCGTTCGTCTGATTCTCTCATCACCGATTCAGCTGCCGGTGCGACTGCCTTTTCGTGTGCCATCAAGAGCTACAATGGTGCTATCGGAGTGGATGCTGAAGGGGAATTATGTGCGACAGTGTTTGAAGGAGCAAAGGAGAAGGGAATGCTGACCGGCGTCGTCGTTACCTCCAGGCTGACTGATGCGGTAAGACAATTCCGTGTACAGTGATAAAGACTACAGCTGAGATGCCTTACTTCCATGACCAACAGACCCCGGCCTGCTTCTTCGCGCATGTGCCTTCTCGCGCACAAGAGAGTACCATCGCGACACAAGCTCTGGGACTGTCGATGAACGGCACACGAGGCGATGCTACTACCACCCTGGATCTCGCCATCGGAGGAGGAGGCTGCTACTTCCTCCCGTCCTCTGATCCCTTCTCTTGTCGGCAGGACGAGATTGATGTAGTCTCCAGAGCGAAATTGGAAGGGTGGAGTACCCGGATTCTCTTCAAAACACAAGACGAGGACGACCTGAGAGCTAGCAATGTGGCTCATGCAGGAAAGCAACAAATGCGTTCCGAGGCATCACCGGACATCGATGAGTTCTTCTCGCAAGACTTACCACTGCCTCTCTTGGCACTCCTTGCGCCGTTCAACACTCCTTATGAGATTGATAGAGCTGCTTCTCAACCTTCGCTGTCCTCGCTTGCCTTGAAGGCTCTTGAGACGTTGGACAGGTCACCTAAGAACGACAAGGGTTTCCTCATCATGATTGAAGGTGAGCAAGACGCAAGATGTGCGGCAAGGTCTAGCGAAGACTGACCTCGATCCCGCAACACCTTTGCAACCCCCTCCCCCCTGGTCAAGGATCCCAAATTGACTTGTGCGCGCATCAGAATGACCCTGCTTGTCATGCCAGAGAGATCGAAGCGTACCAGCAAGCTATCGAGAAGGTCGGTGACTGGGTGAACAAGAAGAACGAAGCTGGAGAGCGTACGATCCTCATAAGCACAAGTGACCACGAGACTGGTGGAGTCACCCTCGGGAGGCAATTAGGTCCCAAATACCCTAGTGAGTGTCTGTGACGTAGAGCGCCCTAATCTTTTGCCGCTTCTGGTGTGCTTTCGTTCTCACATTCTCCTCAGACTACGCCTACTATCCACAGACGCTGATTGGCGTCAAAGAATCGGCGGCCTCGCTCTCTTCCCATTTACTTGACTTTGCCCGCTCTCTTCCTCTTCCCAGTCCCGAGGATGTGAAGGTCTACATTCGAGATCATATTTTGATTGCAGCAGCCGATTTCACTCCCGAAAATGGCGGTCTGCCATCCGCTGATGATGTCGAAAGAGTTTTTTCCTGTCTCGCGACCACACCTACTGCTGAACACAGCTTGGCGGACCCACCAATCGACACAGCAGACGACTGTCGTATCGTCATCGCCGATCTCATCTCACAAAGAGCGGAGATTGGGTGGTCTACATCGGGACACACAGGTGTAGATGTGCCTGTCCATGTCCTGGGCAGCAACAACCTCAAGGGGAATATGGAAAACACAGACGTGAGTACTCGCTTTCACCGATGGAGCCGGTCTAAAGAGGGAATACATCTCAAACACCCCCTCTCTCTCCTCCCACCGCATCCTCTATCTGCCTCCATCAGATCGGAGCATTCATTGCGCGAACTCTGTCCATCGATCTGGTCGGACTGACAGAGAGACTCAAGAGAAAAGCTGGCTCCGGCAAGGCTTGACTCTGGGTCCTGACAACGGCCTGCCCGTGGAGAGAATGCTCTGCTGAGACATAGCTGATGTATCCCCTTCACAATTACTAGTACATTGGTGTTACATAAGACGTTCCTCTACAGCTGCGCATGGCCATCCATTCACATCCTCGCCTTCTTTCACGGATTGGCATCAGCTGGGATGATGAGGTTCCCTTCCGAATTGCACTCAAAGAAACCTAAGCAGCACTGCGAATCATCGCCACCAACCTCGGCAGCAGTCATAGGAGCACCCATGGCCGAGCCTGTTCGCTGTCTTGACATGGACATGGGGTGCTGGGGCATGGGAAAAGGCTGATATAGATGATGCTGTGACGTAGGCAGCTGCATTTGTTGATGATTCTGCAATGAGTGATGTTGATCCTGCTGTGATTGTTGTTGCTGCTGCTGCTGCTGCTGCTGAAGATGATGGTGGTGCTGCTGCTGCAAAGCAAGCAAATGTTGAGGCACTGCGCTCATCAGTAATGGTCTTGGTCCGATAGCTTGCACATTCGAAGGTGTACGCACCCTTGAAAACGAATCTGCGGAATCTTGCGTGGGGAAATGCCTGTGTCCGCCACCAGGAGAAGAAGACGATGTCGGGTATTCGATCTCTCGTTGCAAATCACCAACCGTTCTGTTCGATCGAGGAAAAGGAGAAGCTCCTTCGTAAGGTAACGAGTTTCTCAGCTTACCATTCTTGGGTTCGAGATTCGAAGTGATGCTGTGATTACGATCAAAAGAGTCGTACGAGATCGACGAGCTTTTCGACTTTGTCTCCTTTTTCCGATCATGCTTCATTTGAGCAGGCATAAAGTATGCTTCACTTCGAGGCGTCGGTTTGTTGTTGGAATTTTGGACTACCCTAGACGAAGAAGCTGATGAAGACGAGCTGCTGTGGTCGAATTTGTATTGGTCTGGCAAATTCTGCATCGTCGCAAACGGCGAAGGTGGAAAGTGAGGGGAGGGTTGGGTACGATCCTGATCGTGCACAATCCGTGACGCAGGCGACTCAAGCTTGACTGGTTGCTCTTCCACTATTCGCATGCAGCGTCTCAGTGCTTGCATCGAATCCGACAAAGGGCCAAAGAGGTGTTCAACGTCGGCTGCAGCTCTCATCTTGAAGATCAGGATGAAGAGCACAGAACAACCTTTCAATGACTGAATTGCACGCAATCCTGTCTCTGCCCATGAGCACCACTTACCAGGTCAATCTTCTCCTTTTCCAGTATGGCACACTTTTCGCAGGGTGAATCACCCACTTCACCTCCTTCTTCGTCCTCTTCATCGTCCTCCCCCCTCTCGTCTTCTTCTTCTCCTTCTACTGCATGACGCTCTTGGTCATTCCCCTTCAGCTTCATGCGCTTGTGACCTCTCCTGCCCTTGTGTGGATCGGCAGCTACGTATTCGACACCTTTCAAGGCAGCATTCTCTTTCTCTAGTCGATAGACTTTCTCCTCCAGTTCAGAGAGATGAGCTGCTCGCCTTTGACGGAAAGCTCGTTGGGTCAAGAGCTGTCGAGAAGGTTCCAGGGAGTTGTCAGGACGACGACCCCGCGCCATTTCTCTTCAAGCGTGTGTTTTGGAGCGAGGCTTCCGACGTGTCTCGATGTGGTTTGGGAGCAGCAATCGTTACGACGCAAGAGCCAGACACAGGATGGAAAGACGAGGTAGGGCAGTGAGATTCCATTAACTAAGGATTGCCTG
This sequence comes from Exobasidium rhododendri, assembly GCA_026210745.1. NCBI lineage: Eukaryota > Fungi > Basidiomycota > Exobasidiomycetes > Exobasidiales > Exobasidiaceae > Exobasidium > Exobasidium rhododendri. The sequence goes on from CP110631.1 coordinate 2,259,851, forward strand.
GACCAGAGCGACAATAATTTCGAAAGTTTACATTACAGGATTCCAATTCCCATTTCCCGGCCCCTCTGTCACGGGACCGAGGGGGGGGGGCGGCGGAGGACTTTGGATCTGGATCTGAGACTGAAGTCGTATTTTTATGCGACTCTGGAGGCCCTGAGACATTCGACACTGCACAGAAGAGGCGAGGCAGGAGAGCAGCTCTGCAGTCGCGCTTTTATGGCGTCCTGCCATCTCAGAGCCTGCTGGTGTAGTTATGATATTACGATTGTAAAGAGGCAACCACAAGGGCGCACCTTTCTAGTGGAGCATGCAAAATTTCACCGCTCGCCCCAAGGATATGCCTTGTCATGGGAGAGCGGGATCATGTCATCGCCTTCCAATCGGCAGGACAACATCAGATCAGAATCGTTGACCTGCAGCTTCACACTTCCGAGGCAAGACCACGAATCTTTCTCAAAAATGATACCCAAAGTATGCAGCCATGTGTCCAGTCGGCCCTGAGACGTGCAGCGAAGTTTATCACACATCCACACTGCCCAGAGTCGTGCTTGGTATCTTTGATGAGTGCTCGAGCTCTCTGCAAGTTCGCCATGGTCGATTATGGCGTCGATTGTCGCATCGATCACATCTTTCTCGGATCCTTCGATCATCGGACTTTTGGCGAAGAGGAAGTCGAGGAGTAGCAAGGGCTGCGAAGACACTTCGTTTGAATCATCCTTTTTTCCGATCTGATGCACGTCTTGTCGGACGAATGTGGCTGTATGAGTCGCATACCGATCATCTTCGTTGCTCTTTTCTAGCTCTTCTGAATACGTTCCCTGGCCGATTCCTCCAGCGTTGACGGTGTACCCGTAAGATTGTGCAGCGCCCTTGCACCAGTCTCTGAATTCTACTGCTGTCCATCTCCGGGGTCCCAATTGGCAGCTCAGCAAATGGTCTGGACGGTCCCTTATTCCTACACGGCATGCTCACTCAAATTTGTGGTCACTATGACGGAACAATCGCTCTGTTCTCTCGGTTGGGTCCAAAAGCATCTTTTCTGACCCAAACCGTGTGTTGAATCCGTAATTGGGCGTGGTGAGCAAGAGTACCTTTGGTCGATATCTTCCTAAGATGGAAGGAGCGAAGCCGGCTAGCTCTCGTTCTCCCAGATGTTCGATGCTGAGAACGAGGCTGTTTCATCAACTCAAGATTCCAATCACAAATCAACACAAACGCTTTCCACACTCACACTTCCGTTGCTACGGCGACGTCAATGTCTCCTACTACGTTCTCGTATCTATCGACCAAGCTGCCACAGATCACTTTCACATGTAAGTCGTCCCAGCGTCGTTGGCTGAAAGGAGTTTCCCTGTTCTTTCCTTCTGCTTGAAGGACTTGAATGGGCTCTTGAAGGGCATTTTCATCAACGTCCATGATGATCATTCGCCTTGGAGCTACAATGTCTGGCCGAAAGATCTCATGATCTTGCACTCTTGTTGATTGCATGACCAGATCTTTCCAATCTTGACTAGGACAGACATACAAAGGGGCGGGCAGGACAGCTTGCAACAGAGGAGCGGAGCTGCATCCCAACTCTAGGATCTAAATCGTATTGAAGTGAGAGACTTCAGCTGTGCACATAGCCGTGCCAGCGCAGGTCTCCCCCATACTCACGGACTCTGATTTGAATCTTTTCAATTCAGATAGCACCCATGCTTGACGCTGACGGGGTGAAGGATACCATTCAGCATTGGCCGCAGTGTACTACAACGACCGTCAAAGCTTGCAGGACACAGATGCTCACCTGCAAACTCAGGGGCGTGCCAAAATGTACTCGTCCCATCAGCAGCACTCTCTTGCTTTCCTCACGTCCTCTCTTCTTGGTGTCTCGCCCCTTTTCTCTATAACGAAAAAGATCTTGGTGGTAGCAGGCAAAGTGGAAGCGGCCGCCCACTTTGAGAGCGCGCGCACCGACCGAGTAAAAATTTACTCACTGTGCGACTGACGGTGCTCGGTCTCGATGGACGCCTATTATTTGCAAACTACAGTGAGCATTTGGAAGAGAGTATACAAATCTCATTACAGATAACACGAGAGGGGTACAGGTAGCGTCTACTTGGACAGTAGCCATGGTAGGACCGTGTCTGTGAATGCCTTTGGCTGATCGCACATCGGCAAATGCCCTGCACTTTCAATGCTGGCATAGTCAACGCCAGTGTCTTTGGCAAGACCACTCAACGCCTCGGGCAACTTCCCATCCGCACTTCCTGCAACCAAGAGTGTCTTGCTCCCTTTCAATTTCTCCTTCAGACCTTTTGCAACCAGGTCGTACCCTTGGAGCGCCCTTGCCGATTTCTCAAACCCTTCTACGCTCGTTGATGCCACCAGCTCGACTGTTTTTGATCGAACGGCATCACTAGCCCCACTTCCTGGTCCATACCATCGTGGGACAGTGACGTTGGCAAGAGCCAGCATTCCCTTAGATTGGGCCATCTCAATCCGTTCATCCCAAGCAATTCTGTTGGCTTCTGGCGATACAGCCTGTGTGTCGCAGGCCACAATTCGATCTACCTTGTCACCGTGTCGTAGAGCAAAGTTGAGCGCAGTAGCTCCTCCTTGGCTCACTCCTATAACGGCGTACACCTTCTCGACACCCAATGCTGCCTGTATGGTAGCAACGTCATCTGCCAATTCGTCCAAGGTACATCCCGTGGAAGGAGTCGAGGAGAAGCCGTGACCTCGCTGATCATAGGTGATGATGTTGAAGTGTGGTGTGAAGGCAGGCATGATTGAATCCCACATTGTCAGATTCGTCATCAGACTGTTCACGAGGATGATCCACGGTGACTGCATACTGTTGAAGTGTATCTTGGTGGCCAAGTTGACCTTGTCTGATACTTGCACGAGTCCGTGAGTATAGTCGAACTTTGTGATCGGATAGGCGAGCGCTCCGGTGTCTGTACCGCTTCCCAAGCCTGGCACAGGGCACGGTACACTGGCATGATCATCTACGTCCACAGCAACAAGGAAACGGCTTACCATGTTGTACGTGGCGACTATGGCAAGTGCTTCTGTCATCTTCTTATTCACCATGGCATCATCGTTATCATTCTCCTTTGCCAGTTCCTTTTTCAAAGCATCGAAGGTCTCGTCTCGAACTTTCACACTCGTCGTCATTTCATCGGCCAGATTGAGAGCAGCCTGTTGGATGGGGCTCAGCGTTCCCTTGCTATGATTGAGTGTCTTCTGAACATCGCCGATGGTAGAAAGCTGATCGTAGCTGACACCATATTTGCGCGCTAGATGCTCGTGATGAATCCACTCAAAACTCGCTCGATTTCTAGCGGCTACTCGACAGATCTGCACGCCGCCAATGGTAGCGTCACGTCAGATGATTTAGCATAAAAGTAGACTTCCTCAGTACCCCTCCTCCTCTCTGCCACACACCATTATCTCCCTCAAGTCATCTTGCAGCGTCGTACCGGTTCGGACTGCTCCCAGTAATTTGTTCCAGCCCTCGGCGATGGAAGGAGCTTGTAGCAAGGCACGATCTAGCGGGGTCAAGCCTCGGTCGCCCCTTCTTGTTCTTATGGCATCTGCAATAGACCCGGGCAGGTCAGCTGGAGCGTAGGGAATGCGGGGCATGTCGTGATGCGGTGGTGGTAGTGATGGTGAAAGGAGTCTGATCGATGGCCGTACAGTAGAATATCTGCTCGCACGGATCTACACTCAAGAGCCAGAGTAGAGAGACACCTCACGGCCATGTGGAGCGCTTGTAGGGCCTCCGCTCCGAGTCCGAGGGAGCGCTTATGTATGTCTCTTCTTTCTTCCTCCCTCAATAATTAGCCGGTGCGAGAGGAAAAGACGGATTGGTAGCGTGGTCCGGGATCGTCGGCATCGGACGCGTCTGGGAGCCAATCCGCGAAGATGCTTTGTGGTACAAGACTGTGTAAGAGAGGGGAAAAAAAGGGGAGTATTTAGTGGCTCTCTAACCACCCCACATCGGCGAGGCAATACGACAGACATAGCCTTACCTTCATCAGCTCACCCACTCCTCCCTCTCAGACACACTTCAAAGGCACAGCAATGAAGTTGAGTACGACGTTTGCCACCTTGGCGGCTTTGGTCGGTGCGGCCATGGCACACGGTCCAAAGACTGCGGAAGAGGTGGTGGAATTCATGGATCGCCAGCAGACAGCCTACCATTGCGCGCCTCAAATCGCCGTCTTGGAAGCTGGTCGAAAGCGATCGTTTGCGCAGAGGGTGTTGGGAGGTGATCCTACTTCTCATCAACAGCTCTTTTCGTCTGGCTACTTTGAACCGTCGGGAATCGAAGCATCAATTGCGGAAGTCAGCAAACTAGCCGAACAAAACGGGAAGAAGTTGATGGCGTGTGAGCCTGTGCAAGAGACCAAGATCAAGAATTCTACGTGTGTACTAGCACCACAGACGACTGAAGGGCCTTACTATCACACGGAGGGACATCCTGTTCGATCGAACATGGCAGAGTGGCAGTTGGGCATTTTGTTCATGATGAATGTCGGTGTGATTGATGTGGAAACCTGTGAGCCTGTTCCTAACGTCATGGTCGATTTGTGGCACGCCAATGCTACAGGTCACTACGCTGGTCATCCTCTGCCGCGACCTGACCTGGTCAATGAGGCTGTTCCCACGACTGGTGCTCGAGCGGGCTTGCTGTCAATGTACCCGAGAACAATCCAGGAGGAGACGTGGCTACGAGGTGCCCTGCCGACCGACAGGAATGGTGTTGCGGAATTCACATCCGTCTTCCCGGGATACTACCAAGGCAGAGCTACACATGTCCACGTCAAAGTACACCCGGAGTGGTCTATGCTGCCCAACGGAACATTCACCTCGGGCAGATTGATCCACACTGGTCAATTCTTTGTGGACGATGAGCTCAACATGTTCGTCGACAAGATTCATCCCTATACCACAAATCATCTGGCTCACACGCCAGGTAGAAAGAGAACTCGCAACTGGGAAGACTCGCTGCAAATCTACCAAAACTCTTTTGATAACGGGTACATGCCGTGAGTGTAGAGAGATTCGTTACGTTTGAGTTCGCGACTGTCCGCCCGCCTTCTAACGACCCTCGCGTGGCCCCCTTTCTTCTTCTTCTTCTTCTTCTTCCTCCTTACAGCACTTTTGATGTCCAGCCTCTCGGTGGTGTCCTGCAGCAAGGACTGATTGGATACGTCACCATGGGCGTGAACATGAGCGCAAATTATGCCGCCAAGTGGAATCCACAGTCGGGAAGAGGTTGAAGTTGAATCTCGCATTGACAGACAAATCTCACTTTTTCCCCCATCTCTTCGTAAGGTTGAAGCTCATCCTGTACCAAAATGACGATTACATTTCGCAAGCTTCCCCAAAATAACATTGCAATCAATTATACTCGAAGTCACGCCTTCGTGAAAAGTCTGGGTGTGTGGGCTGGTTGCAAATGGGACAACGGCATTCCTGCGAGCAAAGCTGGCAGTGTGAAGGCCCTGACAATATCCTGTATCCCCCTATCACGTCAGCGCAGATGACATGCAAGGAGAGAAGGCGAACAAAGGGGTGGGCGAGAGTAAGCGCAAGCGGTTTTCGTCGAAGCAATTGCTGACACTGACAGAACTTGGAGGCAAAGCGACATTAGCAGACGTCGACGTGCGGGGAGCTGCATTACACACGAAATGCAGTCATGGCGTCGACAGTCAATGGGACAGGCTGCGCGAAGGTGTTCCGACATGCGCTTTCCTCCCCCCCCCCCTTCTATCCGGCATGCATGCCATGGCGTATGGGACGAGTGATGCATTGAAGGACTCTCGATCGACTAGAACGTCTCACGCGGGCCCCCTCAAAGCTTTGCCATTCAAATGAACTATCTTGCCACCTCCCATTCTCGCATCGCTAGTCAAACACTCTCCATTCGAAGCTACCTATCTATTTCCACCTACTCTGCTGCCATCTTCATCTACTTGTCACACCAATCAACGAAATATACACTCTTTACAGCCAGCAACACGGATACCAATACTCGCTTCCCACCTGCGTAGGAGACTATGCCCGTAGTACCGATTTCAGAGCGATACGTCCAGCAGGAGGACCACAACTCTCCTTTTCGGCACCCAGGTCAGGAAAGGATCGTTCTAGCTCCTTTGCACCGGCGAAGGATATCGAGGGATGCGGGTTCTTTCATCTCCTCGTCTGTTCGAACGATGCTTTCACCTCGACTAATTCATGGCAACTCACCTTTGCTTCACACCTACAGCAGCTTTCAGGGGGTACACGAGGAAGACTTTAACACTACTCCTGGTCAGTTTGAAGACGCAGAGACAGGCTCGCCCCCTTCCGTTGCGCTACAAGACCAACTCGTGAATGCAAGCAGAGCATTGGAGGAGCTGAAAGAGACTATGGTCAAGCAACGGCAGCGACGACACTCTCTTGCGACTCAAAAAATGGCAGAAGCTCAGGATCAACGACTGATCGCTACAGGAGCGGCCACAAAGCTTCAGGGAAATCTGAGGGCGACATTTGCCAATCAAGAGGCAGATCTGTCTTGCCTGGAGACTGGCGACAGCGAAATGAGATCATGCTTGACTGATAGCGTTGCAGTAGGTCTTGGCCTAGACCTGAAGCTCGACTCTCCTGGCTCAAGCGATCATCTGAAGTACACCATTGCAGCAAAACCCAGTCATCGACTTGCGAATAAGGCTGCATCACTTCAAGCTTCATCTATATTGCTAGCCCGACGACACTGGTCCACCACCGAGCAAGTACAAGATCCTGATTGCAACATCACTGCCACCGTTCCGGCGAAGACTAGAACTGCCAATTTAAGTGAGACCCACCGTGCCTTTTCGTCGCAGACATCCTCTTCTCCGATCTTGTACTCCAGTGCTCCAAACACGCCCATGCTCGAAGCAGGCGCTTTCAGCACTCCTCCCACACCTGTCATCACTGCCGCCTCTAGTGCGAACATGGCACAGCCGGCGACAAATAGCGTTCCCACCGAGACGGCTCACTCGTCGCACCGAGAAGGTACAACTGATTCTGCTTTCACTTCCACTCACTACAATCAGGGTGCAGTGGCAGCCATTGTCTCTATTTCGGCAACTGGATCGTTGGTCTTGATCGCAGCCCTGATATATGCATGGATCACTAGACGACGCAGATCCAAGAGGGGCAGATTACACCTTGAGGCCGTCTTGGAAAAGGTTGCTCCTCCTCCTTCTCCCTCAAATTTTGACAGTGATGAGAAACAGATACACCCGCCTGCTGCGCTGGGAGGAATCGATAGTATCGACTACTTTAATGCCACGCCTCACCAGTCACTGCCCGCCATTTCCACCACGGCAGAAGAGCTTCGAATGATCTCACCATGGCTTTCGTACGACATGGGCAATCATCCGTTTGCCAATGCAGCAACGAAAGCAGATCGATGTTCTTCTGACCTTGCTTCTTCAGGCCTGATAAGCGGACATGGTCCAAGCAAGGACAAGAGTTTCACCTGGAACTTTCCCAAGCTGTCTGTCCCCCCTGCAGCGGCTCGAGCGATGGTGACGAGCCACTATGTCAAGAAGCGCATCGTAGCACCACCTCGCCCCAGCAACACCTCTGCACGACTGACCTCCAGCATTAGCGATGAAATGTTTGAAGATGCCAACCTCTCGTCTTCTATTCGACCTGGTTCGACGCACGATCGGACCGATTTACCGAATTTGAGTACTTCTGCCTCTTCTGAGTGTGTCGATCCAGAGTTCGATCATCGGAGGAAGTCGTTTGCAGTGGTTGGATCTTCAAACGAGCCACCTGGTTGGATCAAGTCTGCCCTGAAGCATTTCACTCCCAACGCAAAGGAGGCGGAGGTAGGAGATACGTCGCATCTTTCTACTCCCTGGGTTCCTAGTTTGTCTTCGGGAAGAACGGTCAGCGAGGGTGGCAGCAGTGCCAAGTCACGGTCGGAGTCCATGACATCGCAAAAGAAGCCGTTGCCCGCCTTTGACCCAGTCCAAGCTTTTCCAGAAGACGACTTCGCGTTGACTCAGGCGGTAGTGAAGCAAGTGCTGGAGATTCGACTGCCATCGTTGAGCATTGCTAACGGTCCAATGCTCGATGTCAACGAGTGCGCGTCTCTCCCGTCTGCGAAGCCAGTAAAGCAGGCGCTACAGCAGCATCGGGTGCCGTTGTTGAAGTGGGGCAGCGGAGACAAGCACAGCGCTGCACCTGCACCTCCACCACCCACGCCACTGCGAAGTGTGAGTAATGGGACAGACACCTACTTTCCGAGTAGTGACGACAGACGTATCACACTACAAGACAGTCCTGTCGCACGTCGTATCAGCTGGGCTGGACCGGTCAAGTCGGTCGGCCATCGCGAAGAGACGAAAGAGGATGTTAAGGCGACTCGCGAAGGGGGAGTGCGCCGTCTTCAGGCCAAGATTACTAGCAGGACAAGTCTGGCAAAGCAGCAGCCGTCGAATCAAAATCGCAGTGTATGGACGCAGTATGTCACCGACACGGAAGACGAGATGCGAGAGGGATACGAAGCAGAGCAAGAGAACGATACTGAGGTAGAGATTGACACGGACGCAGTCTCCACCCCCGTCATCACGCTGACGTCCTCGGAAGAAGAAGGTCGATTCGAGAGGCGAATCAGCTTGATCAGTGACCAAGACATGCAGAGCGATACCTTGCATGGTCACAATCAGACCCAAGTCGAACCTTCCTCATCATCGTCATCAAGTGAAGGAGACTTGTCCCTCCTTTTTCATAGCCTCGACAAGATTAGTAGTCGTTTGGACGACCATGACGACAATCTGATCGATCTGGACTGTCTACTAGCGGACGACTTTCCTACCATTCCAGAGTGGACTCCAATCTACAGCCCGAGTCGAATGGTGCAAGCGGAAAAAGTTTTCACTCGCTGAGCAGGGCACCCCGTCGTCATCGTAATTATATCAGACACTGTATACATAGACATTTTCTTATAATCTCTTCTCTCTCCTTCTTCTGTCTCCTATTACCTCTTCTCGTCGCAGACCGTCACGCTGTTTTTGTGCCTTCTGGCCTCATTGTTTTAGTATGTTTTGTGTTAATTCTCTTCACTCTTTATCAATACAAATATGCAAGAGCAAACATGGGTGAAGTGCAGCAGTAACCTTCAGTGGTGTGTATACAGAGAGAGAGAGAGCGATTAGAGGAGGGACTATTACATAGTGCAGGGACGCCGACGTGTGCCTACACGTTCATCCAGTACGTCCTACGTTCTGCTTCTGGAGAGGACGAGGCTAAGACAGTGATGGTCTGTGCCTCGTTGGAGATGAATGAATCGCAGCTCAACGACTGAACCTGAGACACTCGTTTCTTCTCATCTTCGAGTTGCACCGCGTTACTGTGTTTGTCGCGATGGGCATGCGACGTTGGTGTGATGACGATGGGATCTGCCTGAGGCCAGATGGTGACATTCGGTAGGCACAGTTCGCCGCTTTTGATTGCAACAAGACAGACCTCGATCTCACTGTGCACCGTCGATGGTGACGATGATAATGATGATGACGATGACGATGACGATGATGGCACTAGGGAAGGGGCGATCACACCTGACGAAGCGGGCGCTGTGACTTTGATGACAGAGCGTTTCGATCCGAGTATCAACCAATTGATAAAGTCACAATTCACATCGACGCTCAAATAAATATGCTTCACCATCGCCTCCTCCTTCTCCTCTTCCTGCGTCCCCGCTTCTGCACATTCAACGTCATCCCAGTAGAAGCTTGTCTCGATCGACACTTTGCACTTGACAATTTCACCGACTCTCACTGCTTGGCCTTTCTTCTGAACGTGCAGTGTGATCGCATTGATCACGCTCATTCGAGGAACATCGACGAGTAGGGACAGTTCTTTCCACTCTGTAGGCTCCCTCTTGACGGGTTTCCTTTTCGCCTCGATTGCGTCCAAGGTGCTTTTTATGATTTGCAGTATTAGCATCATCGGAGTATCAGATTCGGTGCAGTGCTCCAATCCAGCCCATCGCTGACACAGACGTTGCCACTGCTTTTCTGATCGAGGTTCAAAGACGAGTCGGCTTCCTGCTGAGTATGCACTTGAATCCAGATTGGAGTGCACAAAAGACTCCAAAGCCCGTTCTAGACATCGTCTGTGTGACGTGGAGAAAGATCGAAATTCGTCTCTTGCTTGAAGGGTGTCGTTCAGTTGAAGCAACACAATCTGAACAACCTCTTCTGGCAGCGTCTGATAGAAAAGAGTCAGTCTCAGATTTCGGTTGATTTTCCTGTTCGGTCCATTGGCCCTGTCTCGCCTACTGATGCCGAAGATGTAGTTGGCCGCTTGCTTCGGCGTCACAATGACTTCGTTGTCTTGACTCGATGTGGTGATGATGAACGGACCATCATCGAATTCCCCCTCCTTCTCTCCCTCTTCCTTCTCGCATCTCAGTTTGATTGCACCCAAGCGGAGCACTCCACTACTGCCTGCACTGATGATGAATTTACTGAAGAGCTGCTCACTACGGAAGAAGTCTTGCACATTTACGCCCAACGGCAGACCGATGGACAATCGAAGCTCGCTGCTCAGCTGCTTTTTGCGTGGCACGACCGTCAATTGGTCTCCTGTCTTTTTGCTCCAGTAGTCTAATTCGACGAGGAAGGATACTGTCCCGTCTGCTGCCCCGCTATAATCAAGCAGAGGTATCGATAGCTTCACAATGCTCTGACAAGACACGTTGCTCAGTATCATCACTTGCCCGTTCTCGTCGACTTGGAGTGTGGTATCCTTGCCGTCATCACTTGGCACCAATGTCGAGTCCATGAATCCCCTCACATGCTCACGTTTCTCCTTGTACAGAAGCCTCACAACAATTCTGTCCATCTCGTTCCTCCCTGAATAGATGCTCAGGGTGCAGTTGCGCGTTCGGTCCAGCCATACTCTTTTACTCAGATCAATCGTGACCGCCAGAGCGTCTCCGTCTTCTGGGACATCGATAAACGTCGAGCTTTGCAGATGCCCCTTGGACGATTTCCGATGTTGGTACTGAATGATGAGTTTGGACAGTTGGATCTGTGAGATGTCCACGACATACTTGCCAGCATGATTAGAAGAAGGACACCTCAATGTCATCTCCGCTCTGCCTCGCTTTATCTTGGCAACGCCGCTCGTAAACCAGAGCTCCTTGCCGAGTCCGTCAATGAGGCAAACTCGAACGTTGTCTACCACGACTTCACATGATAGCCGGTTCTCTACCGCTGCAGTGATCTCTACACCATCTTCCTTGCTTTCAGTGGCAATGTGCGCGACCTGGCTGTCGAACTGAATCGTGATCGGCTCAAAGTTGTTGATAGGCATCTCTTGTGTGAAGAGAAGAGCTTCTTCCCGCAGCGTTGATACCGTGTAAGATGGATCTAGCCATCGAGAAGAAGAAGCGGCATCATGTGCAACCTTTTCATCGCTCGATTCGGTCCATCTTCCCCGAGGACACGTTTCCAGCAGTGCAATCACGACACTCACCCAAGCTCGATCCCTCGACTTCCCAAGCCGCGAGTGGCATTCGAGCTGCTTAGCAAGGTGAGATGCTTCGATCATCGACCACTGCGCTTCTGCATATGATTCCGGCAGGACAGTAAATTTGGAATACGCCTGCTCGTATCGTTGCCGGTAGAAGTCCAAACTTCCGAGTACGCTCTGCAAACGAAGAACGTTTCTCCTTCGGCCACCATTGGTCCATGATGCGACGATGCGCTCAGTCAAGGAGACATAGTGCAGGTCAAACACTTCCAGGTTTTCGATAGCACTGAGAAGCTCTTGTCTGCTGATGCACCCCTTCTTGCCGATCAGAGCTTCTCCTGCCTTCCCTACGCCCCCTTCATCATCCGGCAGAGGAGGCAGGTCTCTGTTACTTCCCGCTTCCCCATGCGACAGTGAAAGTGAAAAGGGGACAGCGTTGGGCAAGTGGCCGACTGCTATCCCGATCTTGTCAAGTTGCCGTCTTGCGAGATCCAGCAATTCTGCCTTTGCCGAGTGAAATGCCGAGCTCAGCTGTCCTGAAATGGAAAAGTTCCTGTCGTCTTCTTCGTCGTCTTCTTCCATGCCCGGTGCACTGACGTCTCCTCTTTCGACCAACCACGCTTGACATTGCTCGACCACGTCAATTGAGCAGGAGAAGATCCAACTTTCCAAGAAGTGATCCGGCAGTGACTCGCCTCGAAGCATCGCCCCTACTCCACTCAAGAAGACAGGAGTCTCATTCATGACTTGCGAAACCCTTCCCAATCTGCCTAGCAGACCAGCTCTTTTGGCAAAGACGTAGCTGCGAAAGTCAAACAGACTTATCTCGTTTCGAATGATCAATTCTCGGTAATTCTTCTTGGTTGTGTCTAAGAGTGGTGCTGAATCATCACCTGGCAAAGTCCCTCCTACGTGATTGAAGAAGGGAAGATTGCGATCCTCCAAGCATTGCAAGAAAGCGGCTTCGATTTCCTCGTATTGTGCTAATGCATCCGAATACAAACCTACAGCCTCAAACGTGCTCGCCACACATTCCATGCCGGCCATCCATTTGCAATAGTTCCACCCTGGCACATGTCTTTTAGCACCTTCCCGCTTTACGACTTCGCCTTGCGTCTCTACGACTGCATCGAATGTCCCAGACACGCACTCCTTCAGCTGAGTCTGTAGATCAGCAAAGACGGTCGGATCAGAATGCTTGGATTGTAGTGCTGTGTTGGAGTGGAATGCTGGAAGCCGGGTCAAGTGCACGACTCTGAAAGTGGATGATTCAAATCAGCAGCTGATTTTTGCATCACATCACTTTGCATAACCTCATCATCGCTCTACTGACCTTTCTCTCCTCGATGTGTTGAAGTCAGCTTTGACCTTGTCAATCACACTACCTTTGTTAGCAGTGCTGCTCGACATGAATCGACCCAGGCCAGTCTTATTGGCAGTGGGCTTGTCGATGGACTCGTTCGATTTTGTATTGCCTGAGTTGACTAGTAAGTGTGGTGCTAGCGAAGCCTTGCCTGTGGTTAGAAGTGACATCGAGCTGCCTTCAGGTGGGGAGACGACCACGATGAGGTATTCTGGTGAAGGCGGAGGCAACTTTTCCTTTGTGCTAGGTGTGGCTGGCCGAATTATGTCGTCTGCTGAGGTATCTTTTGATGGGGTATCTGGTCGTGCGGAAGGTGTCTCTGACGTTGGCGTGGATGTGCCATTGTTCAACGAGGTGCTACTGCTGTTCTTGTGCTGCTGCAGACTTTCATTGCTTTGTAAAAAACCCTTGGCCGTCACTGTTGCCGCACTCAAGGTCGGACTACCCTGTATTGTGGACAACCAGCCTCGAATCTCATTTCGCACCTGTGTCCTATAAGCGTCACTGTCTTCACAGACAACAAAGTATAGATGGCAAAATGGGCGCTCCAGTAGGCTACGCTGGAAAAGATGTCTCGTCTCTGGCTTCAGCTTGGTTCTGAGTACTGTGTCTGAGATTGGTTCTAGTCGGACATTGAGTGACTGAATCGTTCGTATTGATGTAGGATGTGGGAGAGAACCATCGAATGGCGTCGAAGACGCTCCGACAGCGTTAGAATACGAGGCGGAAGGTCTCCAGTGCAGATTTCGAAGGGGAAGGTGATTGGAAAATGTGCCAATGAGTTGTGAAAACGCTGCCGAGTCCAGGAGCGCCTCTGCACCAGAATAGGTGACTATAATGCCCGATTCGCTCATTCTATCCAGAGAAGCCTTCCGCTGTACATTTGCTTCAATTAGTACACTCTCGAGAGTGAAAATTCTAGACCTCCACCACCGTCATGTTGCCTCGAAGCACTTTCCCCGGACAGAGCTTGATCTGATATGGTGGTGTCGAGAGGCACGTCCTAGGTTAGACTTCCTCCCTCCTTCACTCCACGCGATCAGATGAGGAGAGTGCACAGATCAGCTTTGCTCTTCTCCTTTTTGGTGCTCCAAAATTCCTAGATTATTCACGTCCACGTAAAGAGATGGATACAGGTATAGATAGGTGTTTAGCTGGGGCGCGCTGAGGATGTTACTTACTATACTCTATAGGAGGGAGACGGAATACGAAAAAGACCTTTGGGCCCCTTAGCTAGTACAAAATTCGTAGTACAGTATTGGCAGGGAAGTGGCCGAGCATGCCGAAATGCTGAAGAGCTCTTGTAATGTTAGACCTCGCGGCTGTGCCAGATGATGGCGACCGCCTTGAAGGCAGCGCATCATCTGTAAGCTTCAGACTTTGCACTCTATTTCAAGCCATCGTTCCTGATCTTGGATCGAGCACGAACGCATCTCATAAGATACGATTGTGCAGGGAGAGCGTGAATCTCTCCCAAATCCGTTGATTAATCATAGCACCGTTTCAATTCTCTAATTTGAAGGACAAGTCCTTGCCTATCCCCCCGTTCTCATCGTTCACTAGTCGCGTTTCATCCGTCTCTTACAATTACAGTAGGGCACAATTGTCTTATTCTTACTATTCACAGTCTGGATTACAGAGTGCGACCTACCTATAGAACACGCTGTAATAATACTACTGTACAGTCCCTTTTCACTAGGCTATTTTATGACATACGAATTTTGGGCAGAGTAAGTGATCATGTACAGTTCAGTAGCGGTAGTTCCTCGCAGCCATTTCTCTCACGACCATTCTCATCGACGGGGCAAATAGCTCGCAACTACGGTAGCAGCTGTTAAAGGAACACTACTATCGTCCTTGCCACACGATCTCTTTCGAAAACCGCCCGCGTCGTCTCACAGAGTTTCTGTTCGGCAGCGGCAAGCACCCTGTCCTCCGATCTTGGGTACTTCGACCGACAAAGTACCTTGGACAGGCTGACAGTAAGCGCTGCTCATTGTCTCGCTACTTCGACGACTTGCCTCTTCTGCTTCTGCAATAATTGTGCAAGTGCCGGAATAGCATACTTCGACAAAGATAGTCTCAACCTCGCTTTCTTTCAAGAGGTTTGATTATCAGCTGGATCATCGCTAGTCGTACATGCGAGTGTGCTTGCTCTTATAGCGGCTCCATTCCTGGGAAAAAAAGGAGGAAGAGCGGATACGAAGGGAAGTAGAATCCCTGGCTGGACTTATTCTGTTCCGAATAATAGCTGCCCTCATACATAGTCAAGAATGGAGGCATCATCCAGACACTCACCGCAATTGGACAAGAACGAGCGTGTGCCAGCTGCGACTGGTGGAGCATCTGGTCTTTATCGAGCTCCAACGTGGGCGAGAAACATCAACTTCGACAGCAGCTTCGACATCAATACTTCCGGCTTGCCAAATTTTAGCAGTAATGCAGCCTCGTCGGAAGGGTTGACAGGGGTTGCACTAGGGGCACCGCCTAGTTCGAGCGAAGTCACCAGAGGAAGCTGGCCGAAGACTGGTGAGATTTGTCTCGAGCTTGCGTACCACCAGAGGAGAGATCAAAGGTTGACCGGCTTCACTAATCTCCCTTCCGATACAGATTCGAACCAATCTCGAAGCGGTACACCACAGTCATTCAACGGCCCTCATGCAAGAGTCATGAGTAATTCACCAGGAACGCCATCAAAAAATTCTCCTACTTTGACGCAATCAGAAAAGTCTACACCTCGAGCGATGAAGCAAGGAGTCATGTCTGCAATGCTTCCGAGTCATCAGCGAGTCGCTTCCGCTTCCTCTGGTAGTGGTTCGCTGGACTGGTCGAGACCTACGATGACGCCTCAACCTCACTCTTCGGCAGACCTGTACGCCATGCCAGTAGAAAGTCGACCGAGTACTGCCATGAGCATGTCGACTGCCAGTATGGAGGAGAGCAAAGATCACAGAAGGGACAGCGCAACTTCCTCCAACGTACTTACTAAGAGGGCGTCGGTACTTTCCTTCCAAACCGCACTGAGCGGTGTAGGGGGATTTACCAGCAACGAAGACCTGAATCAAGGCAATAGAAGCAATCAAGCAATGGCGTCATCATCAGAGGTGGAAGATTTGAATGACACACTGCCCTTGCGACCTTGGCTGACTCGACCGATGGACCCGAATCCCAGTGGAACTTCCTCGTTCAGCTCGTCGCCTGATGATCAGATATTGCCGGGTGGATGGGGAAAATCAAGATCGTGGAATCAGGGATACGAAGACGCTTTGCCGAATCCAAATAGCCCGGCCATGACGAGGAAAACTCTGCGATCGCCTTCACAATCTCCCCAAATGCGCTATGCAGCATTGGAAGAAATGCATCCTTCTAGTCAGGCTTCCTATTCGCGTACTCCTTCGGGTGGTCCAACTACGACCAGCCCGAAAAGTCTCGCTTCACCTGTCCATCCTGCGGCAGTATCCCCTCTACAAGAACAGCGTCCTTATCGACCTTCCTCCATGCTGCGAAATGAGACTACTCAAGATATAAGGGTTCATCCTCAAAGCTCACTTCCGATCAGCCCCGTTTCTGGGCACTCGACCGTTCATGTGCCGTTTGTGGAAGATGCTTTTGGACAATCTAGTGCAGACATGTCCAGCACTGTGGATGCGTCCGAGAGAACAATTGGTAGGGATAGAAGTTCCACAATTGTCAACAATAGTGCTCCTCAATACTCTCAACCGATGCGATCTGCGGAACAAACGAAACCTAACAGTTCGCGAGGGACCGGCGTAGAAGCGGTGTCAAGACCGCCAGCAGTACCAGACAAATCATCGCCACCTATCGTGCCCTCGAAGAATGAGGTCGGACTCTCATCACCACCCTTGTCTGATATTGTCATTCCCCCTCATCTGCCCAGCAACACAGCGGGAGATGCGGCGAGCTTTCCACTTCAGATGCCAGCAGATCGATCACCTGTCTCTGATTTCCGAAAAAAGCCACTTGCCAGAATGTCGACAGAAGAATCTACCTTACTTGAATCTCAAGAGGCAAATCGCATAGAAAGGGTAGAGCAATCGGCGATGCAAAGGAGAGAGGCACAAGAATACAGTGCCATGCCTGCACCCATCTCACAACAAAAGGTAGGCCCAGGCGTAGGAGCTCACGCCGCGAGGAATAGCGGCATAGAACAAGTAGTCGCACCTGCTTTTGCTGCCCTGATGAGAAAGCCATCGAATGGAGCCCCTAGAGCCGTTCTGGCCACTGCTCCCGCTTTTGATGCAACAGATAGATCACCCTCGCCAAGCATTGAGACGCCACCCAGAGAACCCAGCCCACCTCCAGAAGGAGAGGTAGAAGCGAGAGCGGAATGGGAGAGGGCTCAGATCAAACAGCTAACAGAGAGAGCCAAAAAAGCAAGTTCTACGCCTCGAAAGACCACCTTCAGAGGTCAGTTGAAGCCTTTGCAGCTGGTAGTGGCGGGAGAGTCAAAACGGACAGGAAGGGAAAGTCCGAAGAAAGAGTCTCCCACACAAACAAAGAATGCCACTATGATGGATTCGTCCTTTGATGAAAATCAGATGGCGGGAGCGACAGACTCGGCGGGCCAATCGTCTACAAGTCCCATGCAGAATTTCGATGGTAGAATTGCCAGTCTATCTGCCACGCCCGCCTCTTCGCCCATCTTGAACCCTGCTTTTGCCAACAAAGGAGGTGGTGGAGGGTTGAGTACGCAGCAACTACAACGTCAATTAGCAAGAGATCAAAGAAGAAGTGTCAGTGCCGTCAATATGGCAATGGGGCCGATGGGAGTGTCTGATATCGGAGGTGCTTATCCCGTCTTTTCTTCCCCTTCAACGAGTGCGACCAATGTTGTTGGAGGGGCAAATCGACAGTATTCCGGCTTGATGCCACAAAGGAGTCTAGTACCGCCATTCGAACTTCAGAATAGACCAGACGGACTGCCTTCAGCTCTTCTTGGAGCAGATGGTGTGCGTAGAAGTCCGAACGATCCAGAGATCTGCTTAGAGTGTATGATGAGAGATGAAGATATGATCGACGTTCACGTCCTCGGAGCTAATCTATGGGAAAGGGAGAGTGATCGAGGTTTCGAAGAGGCAATACGATTGGAAGGAGAGGAAGACGCAAGGAGAGAGAGGGCAGCTTACGAGGCAGGCAACACAGCGTCGCTAGCAAGAAATGGCGACACGCTGGAAGGTGCAAGTAACGTAGTCGAAGGCGGTGAGACGAGTCTACCGAAAGAGGTATCACCGATCACACCGTCGTCGACTCGATTGACAAAGATGAGGGTGAAGAGGGTAGCAAGGGGAGAGCCTTTGACTGTAGAGAGGCTGAAGTTGCACACTCAGATGAACCCACCTGCTTCTTCCCATCGTTGGCGAACGTTGCAGGTCTTCCTGAGTGTACAAGCAAAATACATTGCCATGGAACAGAAAGCTCGTGGCGGTGGACCAGTAGTGCCGCCAAAGAGTGGATCAGAGTATGATCACCGACTACTACGAACGCAGATCGTCGATAGCAAGGCTACTCAACGTAACCGAGCTACTTCTGTTGGACTGTACAGCCTGTCGGAGACGACGGTGCCAAACAACGAAGCTGCTCAGTCAGGAAAGGCAATGAACGAAGCCAAAGAGGTCAAGAAGGGAAACAAACAGCTTTCGGTTCCCAGCATGAACGACTATGCAAATGAAGTCGAAGAGCAGCTTCAAAGCGCGCCGGGTCCTCCTCCTGCTACGGACAACAATTCCGAGCACAACAGCATCCCCCGTCGCTCCACTGCAGGTCCGAATGCGAACACGTTTGCTCGAGCAGGTAGTGCTCAAGATTTGCGTATGATCCCCAACGCTACCACCTCAAGTGCCAGTCAATTGCAGCAGCGGAATCCTGCCTTGTCGATCGGAACATTGGCCCCTCCCAAAGCACCGTTCCGCGGTCCATCGTCACCGACGACACCAGGAAGTCTGCGAATGAGGACTGTATCGTCGCAGATGTCGCTCGCAGGAAGTGGATCGATGATTGACATGCACGTCGGCTTGGAAGATCGTAAGGAACACCGAATTGCGCAAGCAGGCTTCGTGCCAGGCACACCTCTGCATTCGCAAAGTCCGAGTGCGCTTAATAGAGCATACTATGGCTTCCCTGGTGATAGTGAAGTCGAACGAGAAAGGGTGGAGAGCTGGAATCAGGGAGGCCCATTTGATCAGAGCATGACTTCTAGTTTTGCCGAGGTGGACGATACTACGGCTGCTACCTCTCGCATCTCCCCTGACTTGGATCGAAAGAAGAAGAAGAGCAGTGGAGGTCTGCGAGGATTCTTTAGTAAGATTTCTGGCAAGGATGCCATGCCGACTGAAGCGGAAACAAGTCGTTCTTCGCGACAGCAAAGTGAAGAGTTTGACGACTCGCGGAACAGGTCTTCCTCTTTCGGGCTCGATTCTGCTTTGGATCTGCAGCCACCGCCAAGTATGGGAGGCTTACTCAGTAGGGCGAGAAGGTCAACATCGTCTCTCCTGGGCTCTCCCAGCGGCCGGCAATCCATGGACAGCACAAGGATGTTGGGAGAGCACAGCTTCAACAATCCAATGATGGCGAGTCAGACTAGCTTAGAATTGGGCCCATTCGGAAGCGGACCTCTACCACCACCTCGAAAGGACAGCCGCTTCTCACGGGCGGAAAGTCCTAGAGCACCTTCCCCTGAAAAGGAGAAGACGCCCAGTCGACTTCGAACATTCTCCAGTGGGAATCTAATGTCAAAGAGAAAGACTTCTTCCGCCGTTCCTACTATTCCTGCATCTGGCACTCGTACGAGTTCTATGTTGCAACAACAAGCTCCACCCATGAATAATCGAGCAACGTCCAACAGTTCCCTTCTGATGCGAGAAAAGGCTCGAGCGGAAGAGGAAAAGAGAGTCGATCGAAATGGTTCTTCGTCTCGTCTATCTTCGCGCAAAGATCTACCAAATGCCCCCGTGGATGGCTCCCGATTTAACCACCAATCGCAAGACGGTGCCTACCTGAACGTGCAAGTGCCTTCTAGAGCGCTGCCTTTTGATACAACAGATGCAGACTATCAACGGCAGAGTCTGGCACCTTCTTCGCAGGGACCTCTATCGACACCACCACCGCCGCCACAACTACAGCAACAGCAGCAGCAGCGTAGTCCTATGTTGGAGCGCTTCAACCAAGGCAACACTAGCTATTCGAATGAAGCGGAAGGGCGGCCAAGTATGTCCGGCGATGGAGCACCACGAAGGCCGGTTCGTAGTGCTCTTCGTGAGATACCAGGCGGGTCGCCGTCAGAGCAGTCGTACAGAACGATGAATGAAGCAAAGCAGCAGACTACCTCTCCTCAACAGGCCTTCTACCACCCTCCGTTTCTGCAAGTGCAACAGAAGGAGCAGTACTACCGTTCTAGCGATCAGTTGCAGCAAAGGGTAGGAGGAGGAGGGGGAGGAGGAGGAAGAAGAGAAGGTGATGGTGATCTGAGCTCGCAGGCTTTCCCAGGGAGGTCAGAGTTTGATCAATTTGTTGGTGGTAATCAGAGTAACATGAACTCTCCTTCTCCTCCTTTGCCTTCGCCATCTTCTGCTTCCAACCCTTCACGAAAGAGTAGATTACTCAAGCTACCTTTTGGACGTAACAAGAGAGAAAGTGTCGCTACCGTCAAATCCATCAGTAATTCAAATTATGAAAAGGGTCAGACGGCGACGTCAACGACAACACCTTCCTTGAAGTCGAGGAGCTCAAAGGGAGCATTTGATGATGTCCCACGGTACAGCTATAGCAGCAACAATGGAAACAACAACTACAACAATAATGGAGGAACAAACACTTCCTTCCAGCCTAGCATGGAGTCTATGCGAGCGAGTCAGACTGTCTGGAATGGAGACCGTCAAAGATTGAACAGCAACAACCTCTCGGCATACGAAGAGAGAGGACTCCCCCCAAGAAGTCAATCTGCCATGGGCGTACTGGATGGCAATTCTACTGCTGTTGCTGCTGCTTCTTCTCCTTCTTACTCGAACGGGTCAGCAGGAGGAATCAGGGGACTCATACCTCGTCTCCGCTCAAACAGCCGTGCAGCATTGCGAGAGGTCGACGAAGATTAGGATCGCGTCCTCTATACCACAGCTCAACTTCTTGGCTCGGGGAGAGAGAGAGAGTGAGAGGAAGGGGCTGGTATGAAAGGGACGTTAACGTGCTCCTCGATTCGTTCAGAGGCACATCTTGTCCGTCCCCCTTGAAACGTTACCAAAAGTGTATCATCTTGTTCATAGATTTCTACTACGCAATTACTCCTATGAAATTTTGATCTGCAGGACATGCTTTCTTCATCTCATTGAATCTCTAGTCTCTTTCTGCTAATCGATCTAGTACAGCTGTGACTTCATCATCTTCCATCACTCGGAATCGTCTCTGTGCCCTCGCTTCATCGCTTGCATCATTTGCATCGAAAGCCTTTGATCCTCCTACGATTCCGATTTCAATCTCGGTCGCTTTGAGATCTTGTGCCAGAACCGTCGACAATGTCGTCACAGCCAACTCCAAGACCGCTTCTGTCGACAAACTCTTCGATATAGCTTCTGCTTCACTTGTTGCTTCATCCGGAAGCGAATAAGACGCTTGTCCGCTTGATGCATCTTCACTGTTGATTCCCTGTATGCTACTGGAGCCTTTCTTGAATTGTTTCTCTAGATAATTGATGGCTTCGATTTGCTTCACACCGGCTGCTGTGGCTCGGAATCCGACATAGTAGCCGGCCGGATCGACTTTGAATACTTGAGGTCCTCTTTCAGGATCTGAATCGAGCCCCACAATCATCATGCTAATTCCAAGTGGTCGCATAGCCGCTCTCTGCGTGTATACTTGATTGATCTGTGGAAGATCAAAAGAGGCAAGTCTGGAAATTAGAGCAAGAACTTTGCTGATTTTCACAAACAATAGGCAGCAACTCACGTTAGCAATTCGCTTAGCCAGTAGATCAGATGTTATGCTATAGCCGTACTTGTACTTGAATTCAGCAGCTTCAGATCGAGCTCGCTGCACCTGTGCTCGAGCATCAGCTACGCAAGAGAAAGATCATAAGAACATTTCGACTTTGAATTGCGTGTACACCTCTTTCTGTGACGACTTTTCGCACACTCACCAATACGACCAGTCATGATGCAACCGATTTCAGCAGTCAACTTGAAGATGTGAGTCACAGTCGAGGGATCGAGCAATTTGTCGGGAATCTTGCGCTGTGTGCACACTACGCTGCAGTCTCGACCTCGAATCGCAATCGCAGTGAGTCCAGAGGAGTTGATGGCCTTGAAAGCATATTCTACTTGATACAACCTTCCATCTGGCGAAAAGACCGTCAGCATACGATCATAGCTGCTGCGTGACATGGTTGATAAACAAGTCTGTCGATCCGAGAAAAGGATATTAGGATGACGAGAGATCGAGGAAGGTCTGGACGCTGCCTTGATCCCTCAGCCGTCTCTCGACTTTGTGCCGCGCGTCTTTCCTTGCGATTATCAAGGTCCATTCATTCATGCATCACACCTGGTCCGAGCTTTCCAGAGTGTAAGGGGGTAGATGCACGTGTGCCATCCCTGGCCCACACGTGCCAAACTTTACTTCTTTCTGCTTTTTGCACTCTCTGGACTTGTGGATTGTCGCACCAGTTGAGGAAGAGGGAAGAAAAGCGCCCAGTGAAGGGAGGTAGCTCAATCGTCGTTACCTTTCCGTCACAGTTTCTCGCCAACCCAGGAAAGGCAACATGTCGAGTGCACCGACGCACATTCTCTTTGAGAATGCGACTGGAGCTGCGATCTTTAAATGCATTCAAACAGAAGAGATCGGAAACAAGAGCAAGCAGGTTCAAGAATCCATCAAAGACTTGAATTCTTTTGGTCGAATGGTCGAGCTTGTCAGTTTTAGTCCATTCAAAAACGCCCTCGATGCTCTGCAGAACTGTCTAGACGTCTCGGAAGGTGAGTTGATATAGCTACGTGCTTACAGGCCAAGTCTACTTATACACAATTCTTCACACCATTCTAGGAGTTCTCAATGAGCACTTTAAGTCACTCATCAGTCATAACTTGGCTCCGGCTGGCAAGAAGGCCAAAGGAGTGACATTGGGCGTATCTGAACGAGGATTGGCTGGTTCCATTGTGTCGGAACTGGGTATTCAATGCGACACGGGCGAGCGAACTCTCGAGCTAATTCGAGGTATTCGTCTGCACGGAGAAAAACTGCTCAAAGGTAGCTTGACGGATGGTGAGTACTCCTGTGAAACGGAACTTTACCTTTACACCATGTGCTTATATGAGTGTTTTCCTATCGTCCTCCTGTAGGCGACCTTGGCAAGGCTCAACTTGGTCTCGGCCACAGTTACAGTCGTAGTAAGGTCAAATTCAACGTTAACAGAAGTGACAACATGATCATTCAAGCCATCGCTCTTCTTGACACCCTCGACAAGGATGTCAATACCTTTGCCATGCGAGTTCGCGAATGGTACGGTTGGCATTTCCCCGAGCTTGTTCGACTAGTTCCTGACAACATGACCTACGCCAAGCTTGCATCGTTTATCAAAGCAAAGGAAAGACTAAGCGAAAGTGATTTGGAAGAATTGACGGAGATTCTAGGAGATGACGAGGTTGCCGCAAAGAATATCTTGGATGCTTCTCGTGCCAGTATGGGAACCGAGATTGGTGACGTCGACATGCTCAACATCGAAAGCTTTGCCATTCGAGTAGTGGAATTGGCCGACTATCGTAAGAACATGCACAAATACTTGATCGAGAAGATGCATCTCGTTGCACCCAATCTGGCGGCTTTGGTCGGTGATGTTATTGGAGCTCGTTTGATCTCTCATGCTGGATCTCTCACGAATCTTGCCAAGTACCCCGCCTCTACTGTCCAAATTTTGGGAGCGGAAAAGGCTTTGTTCCGAGCACTAAAGACGAAGGGAAACACGCCAAAATACGGTCTAATCTATCATGCTTCTGCCATTGCACGATCGGCACCAAAGAATAAGGGAAGAATGAGTCGCTTCTTGGCAAACAAGATCAGTATTGCTTCGAGGATAGATTGCTTCTCAGATGCACCAACGACCAAGTTTGGTGAAGTCATGCATGCTCAAGTGGAAGAGAGACTGGCCTTTTACGAGACTGGTAAGCCACCGGGCAAGAATGCAGATGCCATGAGTAAAGCTCTTCGCTCGATCGAAGAGGCAGCTGGCGATCTCATGGACGTCGACAAGGAGAAGGACGACGAGGACGAAAGTGAAGATGAAGACGATATTATGCCAGCCGCTGTGGGCGTAGTCGACCCAGCCGACAAGAAGAAGAAGAAGGATAGCAGCAAGACGGAAAAGAAGGACAAGAAGAAGAAGAAGAGCAAGTCGAATGACAAGGAGACTTTGGACGAAGTACAGAAAGCTGCTGAAAAGGCCCGCAAGAAAGAGGCAAAGAAGGCTGCGCGAAAGAGTGAAGGTGGCGTACCGGGCGATCTCTCTGTGGCTAAAGATGAGAAGAGCAGCAAAAAAGACAAAAAGAAGTCAAGGTCGAGTGTTGCTTGAAGTAGACAATCGTCTCCTCCCTTCTCTTCACGCGTCCCAATCCTTTTCCTTCTCCCAGTCCGATACATTCGTTTCACCGTTGCAGTTTCCCTGCTCTGTACTACTATATACTCAATACATCTATTCTACAAAAGTTACCCCTTCATCTAGCTCCCTCATCGTTACCGTAGCCTATGCCTCCATAGTTGCGACGACTCTCGCCAATTCCATCCACGGGCTTGTCTGCACTGTTTGCCGCTCCCACCTCAAAGCGATTGCTTTCTTCCTTGTTGATTTGAGGAGCTGTACCACGGAAGCCGAGGTAGTATAGGCGCGAGAGTGATCTGGAGGGAGCGTCAGACTGGTGGGCGACACGTTAGAGAGGAGAGGTGACATCGGAAGGGGCTGAATGTAATGGTCTCCGTAAGCGAGAGAACTCACAATGACTAAAGTGACAGTATGGACATTCTGAAATCGGCTGATGCTGACCGGATACTCCGTCACACCAGCCGTACCTTCCTGTAACAAAAAGTCTGCTTGAGGTTTTCCACTAGCTATCGTTCCCACCCCCGCCCCTGGCCCACCACCCATAGCCGAAGTGGCCTCTACTTCCTCAAATCCTACTCCATTCTGTCGATTGACGTACGCTCGTATTCTCTGTGTGATTTCACGAAGAAGTATGTCAGTGAGCATCAGAAGTGTGTGTGAAATGGGGGGATGATTTCACGAAGAAGTATGTCAGTGAGCATCAGAAGTGTGTGTGAAATGGGGGGAGGGGGGATCGGGTTCCCGCCGAGAGGTCCCTTCCTACTCACTTGAGGTGCAAAGTCACCACGACCTGGATTCAAGAGAATGGACTTGATCTTTACCTGTGTCACAAACGGTATGGTGATTATGAACTGCAGTCAGGCGGAGTAGGATCACAAGGATTCGCCAAGGTCAGCGCTTCGTCAAATCAAAAAATACAGCACTCTTCCACAACAGCGTTCAAAATCACGAATGTATCTGGCACACGCACCTGATCGTCTACGCCACTCTCTGTCCAAGTGGCCACTTCGTCCCTTTTATCCCAGGGTTTGATGCATATCGATCCTTGATCTGGACTCGATAGATTCAATCCAAAGATGTGGTCCTTGTCTATTTGCTTGTAAAGGTTCGTTTCGTCACTTCGTAATGAAGTAGTGCTCTCGCTGATCCCATCAGGTCCACGCTGCTCTAATACAGTCGTCTCATCATTACAATTCATCTCCTACTTTTCTCCTCTTGATCCCTCGTACTCGTCTAAAGATTGACCTAGAACGATTCGCCTTGATGGTAGGTATGTAGGTTTGGATGGAAATATCCCTGTGGCGTCCCCAGCCGTCGTATACTACTGGTGCAGTGGAAAGTGGAGTGTAAAGGACGACAACTAAAATAATTTAATGCAATGTGAGCATCTCGCGTTTGGTCCTTCGCATGCATAAATTTAGATCTCGCAAATCGCTTCACCTCCTCTTCCTCCTCCTCCTTCTATCACACAAGACACGGAATGTCACCCGCTTCATCTTCCTCGTCGGCCTACGCATTCAAGCCAGGTGGCTCGCTCAAGTTCAAAGGAGGTGATTCCCTTAGCAGCAGTAAAAAGTGAGTGAAATCTCCTCTAGAGCGGGTATAGAAGCATCAGACTGATGACCACCACGTCTTTGCCCCCCTCTCCCCCCTTACATTCCACTCTTACCCTTCTCAGAAAGAAGAAGAAGTCCCGCTCCTCCACGAGTATAGACACTCTCAAAAAGAGTGAAGCTAGCGGAGGAAATGCAGAGAGAAACATCCAGAATGGAGATGACGACGAAGGAGATGACGGCGAGCGGAACAAAAATCAAAATGGACATACAATGACAGAAGCAGAGCAGAATTTTGAAGATAGCAGGAGGAAAAGAATGGCAGAGAGAGTAAAGAAGCAAGCGAAATTATCACACAAAGACCGAGTCGATGCCTTCAATCGAGATCTGGAGTCAAGAACGGAGCATTTTGCAATGGGTCGTGTAGGAGGAGGAGGTTGAGGGCAAGTCTGTTAATTGGGGTCGTCGCCTACCTGTCAGGGAGAAAGGTAGGAGAGGAAATAATGTAGTAAAAAGAGAAAGCAAGTAGTGATACAGTGTGATTTTGGTAAAGATTGGAAAAGTAGTGCTGGAAGGGAGAAATAGAGGGTGAAAGGCTTTGTGCAGCGCTTTGGGCCGTGCTCACGGCCGTCGAAGGGTCTGATCTACATGGATGCTCGTCGCGCTGGTATTCATAAAGCCAGAGCCATCCGGATCGTACCACTCGCCAGGCTCCAGAGCAAAGTCAGCTCCAATGTGGTCATCCCGTTCGATTGCTGGCTCATCTTGACTGGCTATACTTTGCAGCTCTTGTATCGACATGCTATCCACTCGCCGAGAAGCCACTTCCACTTCATCTTCCTCGTATTCGTACTCGGACGGAGAAGCTTCTGGAGTCGGTTGATTACGCTCTTCCTCCTTCCTCGCGACGAAAGAGGAGTCACTCTTGTCAAAATTGACGTTTGGTGGTGTCTTTTGGTCTTGCACTTCGTTCTTCTCTTCCACGTCGGCAGCACTGGCGACCTGGGAGATGCGACTACTTTGACGAGAAGGCGCAGGACCAACACTTCCTTGAGTGCTATCTCGCATGCTATCGGTCGCTGTTCCACCAGTCACTCTACGCTCCCTTCTTCTCCTACTCGAGTAGGTCGAAGATGTAGAAGTAGAAGCAATCCCTCCATTGCTTGATGGACTTCCCCCAGTCAAATCGACTCCTCCTTGAAGTCTTGCGAGCATAGCCTGTGCGAGGTCAGAAGGATTGCTCTCAGTTCCGTTGAGAGTAGTGCTTGTCGTCGCACTTGTCGGCGTCGTCGTCGTTGTCGTCGCCGCACCGTTACTCGATTCTCTAGTCGATGACATCCTTCCCTTTTCACCACGGGCATTCCTCTTTCGCTTGGGGGTGATTCCGCCACTCCTCAGATTGCCGAGTAAAGTCTCCAACACGGCGCTATCGTCCACACCCGCTTCCTTACGTTTCATCGCTTCTAATCTCTCCTTTTCCCGCTCTTCTGCCGCGGCCCTCCTCTTTGCTTCGGCACTTCGCAACTCTCCAATTCGAACATTGTCCACCCTGATCTTTCGATACGCCGTCTGGAACTCCCTAAAGATGCCGAAAAAATCTTCTGTTCGCATGGGCTGTTGTGCTGGGAAACCTCTTCTCTTTGGATCAGGACCTTCTCCAAAGTATCTCAACGCTTCCACGTATGTTCTTTCTGAAAATTGAACCTGATCCGAGATACGGGTCAGCTCATGTTGAGCTTCGTTGAGGAAAGGTAGCATCAATTTTGTGTAGGGGTCCTCCAATCGTTCCTCTGATTCATCCAAGAATTTGTCGAGCTCCCTTTTCACTTGCAGATTTTCCGACTTTAGTTCAGCCAAGTCTCGTTTGAGATCGTACAACTGTACCCTGCACGCCTCGCTCGGCTTGTCCAGTTCTTCCAGAAACGCCTCCGTTTCCGGAAAGCAACGATTTATGGTCCTCTCTACGAAATGCAGTAAAGTGGTTCCGTCGCTAGCCTTTGTGTCGACGAGCTTGTTGATGGAGCTGATCTTGAAACCAAAAGCGCCGCCCTGTACTCCTGTCGAGTTGAGGTAATTTCCCATCATGAGGACTAAGCTGAGTAGCTTAGCAAAATTGGGCGCAGAAATCAAGGCTTCACTTCCTTCTCGAATCTTGACAGACCCTTCTTTGATCAGATCGTAGCCCTCGCGATACTTTGTCATGTACAGGAGACCTTTCACCTTTTCTTTCAGGTGAGGTACGGTCATCAGAAGAACAACGAGTCGATCTGCAGGGTGAAGCAATCTCAACTCTTCATCGGATGCATTTCGATATTCTCCCAGTTGCCCCTTTGTTTCACTTTCTGGATAGTGACGAAGCAGTTCAGTCAGGAAGCTCTGATCGAGGACCGCTTCATTGCAGTGAACGATATGATGAGCAACTTCCTCCGGGGTCGCGTGTTTTGCTTCCGTGAGGCTGCTCTTGACTCTGCGCAGAACCATCTCGATGCCCTGTCTGGTCTGCAAATTCAAGTGCGTCTTCAGCTCCACCTTGTCCTTCTTGGCAGAAGTGGCAGTCTTCTTGGCCGCTTGCTTTGCCTTGAAGTCTTCCTCCATCTCTTCAAACATTCCCTCTTGCTTCAACATAATCGTCAGCTTCTCCTCTTCCATGACGTTCTGACCCCAGACCGTCTCTGCTGCATGTTGAGGTGTTAGTTTGTCCCACTGTAGTTGCTTCATCCGACCCTTAGCAATTTCGACCACTTCCTTTCGAGTAGTAATTGACGGCGCAAAGAAACCAGGGACAGGAGGTGCTGGTGGCGCATGAGCCGGCCCGGATGGTCCAACGTTACCGGCGTAACTCGAGCGAACATTCAACATGGAGTCTCGATGGTTTTCACTGCTCGGCGTGGCAACCATCACTGAACTGCTTATTGAAGGAGGGGTTTGTTGTATCATCGGTGGTGTGGGCGCTCCCGGTGGAGGAGGAGGAGGAGGTGGTGGTGGTGGAGGAACAAGAGCCTCATCCATCTCCATCGCGTTTGCAGCTGAATTAACGCCCGGTGGGAGAGGAGGCGGTAGAGGCAGTGTTGGTGGGCCCATTTCTCCGCCTGCAACGACCGTATTAAGAGGACTTGAAGAAGCCATGTTCTGACCATTGGCACCTTCCTTTCTCTTCCGGATCTCGTCCAAGAAGGTCATTCCACCGCCGTTGGAATCGAACGGTGGAGGTGGCGGCGGTGGAGGAATGGGTGGTAGTGGCGATAGCTCATCGCTGTTCACATCAGGTATAGCAGTAGGAGAGGAAGAATAGGTAGCCTCTGGCGCCTTTGTGTCACTGCGAGAAGTTTTCTTTCGTCTGGTCTCTCTGGCATCCGTCATGCGACTTTGCAACTCGATGTTCCTTGCCATGCCAGCTGCCAATGTCGCTTGTATCTTCCACTTCGCTGCATCACTGGTAGGGTCGAGATCAGATTCAGATTCAGAGGTCGTTGATTCAGCACTCCCGTGCACTACATCGTCGTCTTTGCTGCCTTCAAGGGGACTCCGTTGAAGATTTCGAGTAGACTTTCTGCGAAGAGATGAAATTCGCTTTCGTGAAAGCCTCTTCTCTTCCTTGCGAATTTCTTCCTTCTCCTGCTCGTCTTCATCATCAGGCAGAAGTGACGACACATCTTTCGTCTTACGTGCATTGGCCTCTAACTTACGGATGGTTTTGTTTCGCTCCATCTGCTTTTCCAAAGTATCGACGAGCTGTTGACGATCCAAGCTACCTTTATTAGCAGCGATCATTTCTGCATTTCCTTGCGCTTCTCGTAGCATCTCATACAGCTCCCTGATCTGGATTTCTAGTGCGACGATTCGATCAATGTAGCCCCTCTCCATCTCCTCCATCTCCTGTTGAAGTCCCGTTGTGTTACCTCGCGCGATGGCAAGGTCCTCTTCCAGGTTCTCAATCTGCGCCTGAAGACGACCTACTAAACCTTCACTGGTCTGATTGATCTGCTCCTCCAACTTGCTTCTCTCTTGCTCCGCTAAGCGAGCTTCTGCCTTCACCTTGGTCAGCTCTTCTCTGGTCGCACTCATTTCATCCTGATCAGCAAATCGCGACAAGACATTGTTGACCGAGACACCAAGTAACGAACTCATATCTGATCCCTCTACGGAACCCTTTCGATCCATCACGACGGCCGTGACCAGAGAATCGATTAATTGGTAGTAATGAACCAGGCCATCTCCTTCCTGCTTTATCAGCAATAGGTGCTGAAGCGCTGAAAGAAAGAAGTCATACGCTCTTGAGCCAGACGTCTTTTCGATGATCGCTTTGAAGACATCGACAGGATCAGACATATCTGTCAAGATATCCTTGTTGAACGATTCCACCACGTTTTCGTGATCATTCTCCGCTCCTTTCTCATACTCATCAAGTTGTCTATCCAGATCTGGATTCTTGAAAGCACGCAACTTGATCAAGATACGCTGTAGACCACTAGCATCCATCTGATTACGAAGGTGTACTCGGTTCTCGTATTCAGACACTATTCGAGCGGACAGAATCGCATTGACCAAGAACATGTTGTTGACGGCATATTCGTTCAACGAAGATTCTTGGTGTCCGACCATGCTGATCTTGCGGATCTCCTCCGACGCACCCACTCGACTGCCCATCTGACCTCTTCCGTCTACGGTCTGTTCGAAAATTCGAAACCATGCATCAAAGCGTGAATGATCACCGAGCGAAGTCTTCAGTTCATCGAAACCATGCAGCACCAATCGGTGTCCCTTTGGTATTGCCCAATGACACAGAAAGAGAAGTATATCCGCCGCTTGCTTTCGAGTAGCCAGATGAGTAGAGACGATTGAATGTACGATGCTATTGACACACTTTGGTTGATGAAGAGCGTCATTCGCTCCTGCTTTACTGTTGAACAACGACCGAAACGCTTTCAAAGTCTCGTACTCCAGTGCCATGTCGTTATCGTTCTTTGCTCCTTTGGCGTGCAGCCCACTTAAGAAACTTGCCAATACTGGCGTGCCTTTTGCAACGACAAAATTTTCCACCCAGCCCATTGCGCAAGTCCGTAGCGTGACTGCTAAGCTCTCAATGTGCTTTGTATTGACACTGCCGTCCATAAATTTCTTGATATACCATTCCGGCGAGTTCCTGGAAATGACGAGGCCGCCAGAAGAATTATTACCGGTCGCATTGTTGCCATAATTTCGTCTCGTCCTCTCCTTTTCCTTTTCGGCATGGAACTCGGTAAATTTGTCATTGTAGACGAGCATCCATTTCTTGTTGATGGCAAAGCTCATCATATTCTTCCTTGCTGCATCTTTGTATTCATCGGAAAGGTTTCCCCCTGGCAACCCCAGGAAGTCTCGCTTGTTCATTAGTTCTGCAAACATCCGTTCAATCTCCGAATCGTCTGGTCGCGACATGAGGAATTCTGCCTTCTCTCCTTGGTTGGCATGGTCTGTTGCTATAGACTGTCGATCATTAGAATTTCTTGTCGAAGTTGTATAGCTACTAGAAGAAGGCGCGACTCCGGACTGCGAAGAGTCGCTGTGCAAAGGAGGGTCGACTTGGTGTACGAATTGATGCTCATTCCCATTGTACATCATGGAAATCGATGCTGAAGCTGCTGAGCTAATCGACATTTTTTTCAAGATATCTGAAGTAGTGGTGGGATATCGGCCAGAGAAAGCATCGTTGGGGGCCTGAATATTCGGGCCAGTAGTACGCGGACTGTGATGCCCATTCTCGTGCCCTCTACCTACTCGATAGCCACTACTACCTTGACCAGAAGAAGACCTCACATGCCTTGCGCTCGAGGAGCTTCCAAAGTCCTCCCCCTCGTAGCGTGGTGAGTGACCAACACCATCGTGCTGTACGTAAGAGAGAGAGAGAGAGAGAGGGAGAGAGAGTCTGGTTAGCATTTATGACCCTGTGCTATCATTGGTAGTCCTGAGCCCAATTGCCTTCTGTCACATCCTTAAAACACCCCGACCAAGACACACACCTGATTGTATCCGCTCAGATGTGAAATCGCACTCGTTGCGTTTATGGACGAACGACCAGGCGTGCTACTTCCTATCACTTCAGCAGTGCCATAGTTCTGCGGATATTGAGAAAGGTCCCCTCCTGTTGGAACCCTTGGCTTCTTCTTTCTCCCGAAAATGCTGTCCATGATCGGCTACAGCGACTCTACAACCTACTCGTTCCCCGGACAGACCGCCCCTGCAATGCTTTCAACTTGTCGTGCTATATTACCGGTACGAATTGAGGTGATTGCGCATGTGTTCGATTGATCGACCAGCAGTCTGCTGGCTTGATGTGGTACCTCAAAGATGGGCCCCTTCGATACCCTCTAAAGCAAAGGGAGTTGTAAGTGAGGTTCAGTGGACACGTCTACCGAAAGCCGAAGTGGCTGCTGGAGTGGTTATGATCGTGTGGTGCTGTCCAATGCGGATGCTTGCTTGCTTCCGACACGGGGAGAAGGACGACTTCTATAAGTAATGGTGAAAGGGGAAAAGGTAACGATGCTGTCTCGGTGATCGCGAACACTTCAAGACGCGCCTATCTTGTGGGAAGCACAGATGCAACTCAATTGAACAACTCTATAGTTCCAAGATGTAACATTTTAGACTCGTGTATGAGAAATAACAAAAGGTACCGGATTCTATGGCTACATCGATGTGTCTAAGGCCCTCTCTACATTTATCTAATAAGACCGACGGTGCGTCGAGCTTCAGACTTCAACAGATTGACAGACCGAAACCACGTGGTCCGCGCCAATGAAAAAAAAAATCTGGAAGTCGGTGTAAGCGGAAAGCGATGGAAATGGCGAATGATAGATGGATGTATCAGCTATCTGCTCTAACCACCCAATCTTCTTCTTCTTCTTCTTCTCTTTCTTGATCTGACTCTGTCTCCTGGCTGTTGCCCCTCCTCCTCTCTTGTTGGATCACAAATAGTACAATGTCGGCCTCACCAGCGAATCCCTTCTTCCCGCAAGGTGTGCCTGCTCCACCCGGCACGGGGAATGAGCAATTAGGTCCAGGGTCGCCTTCGCCATTCATACATGAGAACAAGCCAGCTTATCCGATCCACGGCTCTGAGAAGCGCGGTACTTCCATCTTTGGTTTTTTGAATCCACTCTTTAATGCTGCAGAGGAGATCTACGACAGAGCAGCTGAGAAGCGAAGGTCTTTGGGCTTGCCATACCCTGGAACGGCGGAACAATTGCAACGGGAAGCAAAGAGTACGTCGTGATTCTTACCTTGATAGACACCTGCAAACGCTCATTCATGCTTCTACCTTCTTAACAGGCACCTTGGTCTCCAACTTTTTCTTCGATGGAGCACGAGCAGACATCACCAAAGCTTTGTCGATCAACCCTATCTTCCAGGTCACACATGCATTCAGTATGGGTGCAACGAGTGAGCGTGGACCTGTACCTTCATCGTACAACTTTGGTGCAGTCTACGGGAGCGACAGGGTGAGTTGTAATACGGCTTTCCAGTCGAGGGCAAACAGCTTATCTTGAGACTGCTCTTTCAGTTCTTCTTGCAAGGAGGGCTCGACGATAGTGGCAGTGTGACTGCTCGAGGTAATACCAAGATGGCCGATGGACACGTAAGCAAGATCCAGGCTCAACTGACGAAACAGCCAGGAGGTAGCTTCATCCAAGTGGAACACGATTATCAGGGACTGGATCATGCTGCCAATTTGAAATGTCTCAATCCATCGCCAATCGATGGTAGCGGGATCTACATTGGAAATTACATTCAATCTCTCACTCGCAACTTCGCAGTCGGAATAGAGACTATTTATCAACGACAAAGCGCAGACCAACAAGAAGCTATGATGGGCTACATGGCGAAATACACCAGTACAAGTCGAGATGCCATTGCAACAGCGCAAATTCAAGGTCAAGGACTTTTATCTGCCACTTACTGGCAACGATTGAGTGATAAGGTGGAGGCAGCAGCAGACTTACAGATCATCACGGCCGCAGGAAGGAGGGAAGCTTCCAGTACCTTGGGAGCAAAGTACGACTTTAGGATGGCGACGTGAGTGCACACTCCTTGTATCGTGGTTGGCAGAAGAAGGGTATGATCACTAATGTCGTCTTCATCCTCCTGCCCATCTGACGCTTCTTTCTACTCAAATCCTTGCTTGTTCCTTTTTTCAGCTTCCGAGCACAAGTGGACAGTTTTGGAAAGATCACTTCACAGATCGAAACTCGACTAGCACCTACGTTGGCTTTGACTATCGGGGGTGAGATCGATCACTTCAGGTCGACTGCTCGCTTCGGTGTCGGTATTGCTTTGGAGAGTGGCGGCTCAGATATGCCGATGGACCCCAATGCACCACAACCTACACCTCCCAACGTCCCGATGTAATACAACACACCTAAAAGCAGCAGCAGCACGTTTCGGGCCTTGGAATGATCACACTGTACTCTCCCACTCGATCTCAAGGTCACAAATGGTACTTTCTTCTGTGCTCCAGTGCAGCTTTCTTGCGCTTCTCTCTCCTCGTTCATTCCCTCTGCCTTGTTCTGGCTTGTCTGTCTTCTGATCTGCGCATCGGAGATTCAGGGCCTTCATTCCCAGTGTATCACGCAAGAATTTTTCTCCTTTTGTAGAATCAAATGTTCACTACTCAATGTCAATCCAGCCTACATATAGGAAAGGAAGATCTTGACTCGAAGGAATAAAACGAGGCATCCACGAGGTAAGACATGACAGACAACAAATAGGCCTTTGACGTATAGTAGTATGCAAAAGATTTGCTCTATGAGATGATGATATGTGGAAAGGGGGCAAGGAAGAAAGGGGATGTTGATGCTGCACCGCGCACTTCAAAAACCTAGACCGCTCTTGGTGACTTTGATCTTGGCACCTACAGGATCTGCCGCGCCTTTTGTCAGACCGACACCTGATCCTTCTGACCAGCCCATCATGGTGAGAAGCTTGTGACCAATATTCTCCTCGCCGATCCTCTCTGCTCCAAATCCAACCGATGCGCCTTCCTGATTCTTTGGTAGAAGCGCACCACCCCCACTTGCTCGATCCTTGGTGCTCTTGAATTGATCACCGCCTTTGCCCTTGTAGCCCGTGCCAAAGCTGCCTTGAGATCCTCGAACGATTCCATTGATCTTCTTCATGTTGATGTTGAGACCACTTCGAGAGTTCTTGATCAGCGTCGGGAATCTCGTTGTGCCGTTCCCCTTGGATTTGGAGATGAGATTGTAGCATCCAGCGAGCAAGTGCACCTGCGCTCGTGCCCGCTTCTCCATCGGAGCCAGACTCAACGTGGTCTTGCCTTGGTCTCGCAGGAAGAACTGGATCTGAACGTTTAATTCTGACAAGTTGGTTGCATGATGAGACAGTGCGCCACCTCTGCTGTCCATGACGTCGTCCTCATCATCGTCATCGTCGTCATCGTCCATCATGCTGCGTTTTACAAGTCCACCGGTGCCGCTTGCATGTTTCGCCGCTCTCCTTTCTGCGCGGGCAGCCTTCTTTGCCGTCTTCTTAGTGCCTTTCTTGAACGATGCAGCAGCGTGGAAAGGGTTCTCGGCAATGGCAGCTCTTTCCGCTGCCCTCTTGCGCTTATTGGCCGCCTTACGTGCTCGATCTTGTTCCCATTGCATATTCAACTCTTCTGCCCAAAGATCGCCTTCCTTCCACGTCTTCTTGGCATTCTTACCTCCTTTGGCAGGTTGCAAGGCACCTAAGCCAAACACCGGGTCGTCGTCCTCGATGACCATATCGACGTCGTCTAACATGCCAAAGTCGCCAGACTCGATAGCTTTGAACAGTCGATTACGTGCTCCTCGATCACGGCCTTTAAGGATGCCTTCTTTCGCCTTGGCAAAGTTGTCTAGTCGCTCAATAAAGTCTTCATCGGCATCGGCCCAAGAGAAGTTGCGATTGAAAGCAGCTTCTTCCTCTTCGTCGTCTTCATCCGTGTCGGAGTCATCAGTGTCGCTCCAGTGGCCTGGCGATTTCTTCTCCAGCCGTCTTGAAGCTTGCTTGCCCGGCGGATCTCCATCTTCGTCACTACTGTCAGAGTGTTCCTCCTCCGCTTCACCTTCCTCACTCGACTCCTCTTGCAACAATTTCTTTTCATCGCCACGAATGCGTTCTTCTTCCTCGTCGCTGTCGTTTGCGTCACTGTCCGTCATCCATTCATCTTCTTCCTGCATTTGACCTTCGATTGCGATATCTTCCAGCGTCATTTCTCTTCCCTTACGCTGTCCATCCATCCCATTCATGAATTGCAATAGAGCGTCCAAGTCGGTCTTCTTGTCGACCTTCCGATCGTCTCTTCTTTCGCTCACCACATCTTCCTCCTCTTCGTCCCCATCGTCAACTCCCATGGCATTCTCCATGTAGTCTGCCAGTATCGCGTCCTTTGTATTCTGCAAGCGAGCATCTTTCGATGAGGCGGTTGGCTTAGAGTGCTCGGTCAGACTGTTTGCCAGAGCGATAGCCACCATCTCTTCCTCTTCCTCTCTATCGCTAGGTCTACTCTTGCCGTTCAAATTCAACTTCTGCAGTGCTCCACCCTGCACAAAGTGGTCTTGATCTTCCTTCTTCCTGAACTGAATGGGAGGTCCGTCACTGCCCCACTCCAGATCAGAGTCACCTTCTCGCGCAACTGGAACCTCTTTACCTTCTGTCGTCTTCTTCCGGTCTCTTCGTCGAGCTTTCTTTGCCGCATTTCTTGACTTTTTCCCAGGTCCCCTTGGCTGTCTTTGTGTGAGGTTGATTTCATCGAGACCATCGCTTTCCCATTCCCCTATCTTGGCTGCGGGTGCTTCAGGTTTGAGGTCCTCCCCGATGATCGAGACCCGATTTGCTTCGTACTGAATACCTTCTTCCTCTTCTCTGTCGTCTCCTTCCTCGCCAGTGACATCGATAAAGTAGTGCACCTGCTCCGCGTCATCTGCATTCGCGACCTCGATCATATTCTCGGCTATTTCCTCTCTCCCTTGATTGATGATCTCGTCTAGCTGTCTCTCTTCCTCGGAATCGCTTTCGGCCATCAAAGTGGCTCCTTCATTTACAATCGAGTGGGGAATGAGTATCACATCTTCATCGTCCGATTCGTCGGCCTCTTTCTTCCTACTTTTCCCTGCCGTGTCCACCAAGCTATCCTCCTCCTCCTCTTCCACCGACAATTTCGGCTCCTTTGCCAATGCAGCAACCTCGTTCCTGTCGCCTCGCTTTGATGCAGCAAACATACCTTGATAGTAGTCCATATTGTCGTCTTGCCCACCCTCACTGTCTTCCACTTCCCTTGATCCAGGGTGTGCCTTCAAGAGGGCTGCAATCGGATCATCCTCTTCATCGTGCTGTTCTCGCTCCAAAGCCCAAGTGTCATCTTCTAAGGGTGCGGCGACTTGAGAGTGCTGCTGACTTTGATGAAAACCTAATCCAGCTCCACTGGCCCGATCAAAAGGATTCACCGAATGTGCTGAGGTCTCTGCAGCTTCCTTCACTGACTCGGACGTTTCAATCTCTACGCCATCGGATATTCGAGTCCAGACCCCATCTCTCCAATCACCTGAAGCCTTTTCAAACCGAACAGGTAGCTGTAGGTTGCTCTTTGCCATTCCTTTACTCGCAAAAGATCTGTTCTTTTCAGGAACACCCCTTCTAGGCGTAGATCGAGGGACGCCAGCAATGCAAGGATCATCGGTACTATTCTCGGCCGGTCGATCAAATTTCTTCTTGTGTCTCTTTTCGTTCGACTGAGACGATACAGGAAGAGGGAATTGCTGCTGCGTCGTCTGTTGCTGCTGTTGTCGATTCTTGTTGTGGTGATGAACAGTGTCCAAAGTGCCGTACATCCTGTGTACATGCGCACTTTTTGGTCCCGTGGGTATTAATCCAGCGACTTGACCTTGCATGGCCCTCTGAGCCTTTTCAAGCGCTACCATGTTGGAAGGAGCTCGAGCATGCATGTCATGGACAGAGGGAGGCAGTAGAGTGGAAAGACCAGAATTAGCTGGAGGTGTGTATCGCAGTGCAGGCTCATCCTGCTCCATATGTGGCTTGACGACGTGTTTGTAATTACGATGATTCTCTAGAATAATGTCATCTTCATCCTCCGACACCATCGCAACATCGTCTTGCAGGTGCTCTTCCTCTGGATTCTGCTGCCCTGATCTGAAGGGCGTTCCATAATTGTACCCGACTGCATTCTGTGCTGATGCTCGCAAGCCTACACCCCGCACAGGTCCTCCTCTTCCTCGTCCTCGTCCACGACTACCTTCTGCACCTCCTCTCGATGCCGAAGAAGCCTCATCCAGTACTCTCCCTCCCTTCCATTGATACTCTTCTCTCCCTCCCCTTTGACTGCCATTGCCATTATACCCACCACCTCCACGCGAACCACCGCCGCCACTACCACCTCGACCTCTGCCTCTTGACATGGTCTTCTATCAGAGCCAGAAGAAGGGCGTAAATCAAGTAGGAGGAGGAAAGAGTGCTGTAGCCTTTGCGAGGTCTACGTCTATGTCTATGTTGTTGTAGGATGAGGCAGAAGAGAACGGAACACGAAAGTCGGTGGACGAGAAAGGACGTCCGGGTGTCAATCAATCAGTTACACGAAGTCCAAGGCGCTTTAGTCAGTCTTTGACAATTCGCGCTAGGCAGGATAATGATATTACATAAGCAGATCTTTCCGCTCCCAAATGTACGATACCGCCCGCCACTACCTCTTTCTACACACGGCAAAAGCGTACAATCTCAGTATTGTTTAGTGTACAAGAAGTGCACCTCAGTGACAACCATCATATTGCACATACAAAGAAAAGGAAAGGTGCGCTACAGCCAGAACATAGACGTTTGAAGGAATGTCCAGTAAACCGAAAGCCAGGTCCTGACGAGATGAAGCACTAGACTCTATCAAGACACGATTTTATCCGGTGAAAGATGGTGGCTCGACTAACCGGGATCGTAAGTGATCTTCCTCTCAGCGAGCACTGCAAATTGACACGGAGAAAATGAAAAGTCAAAGCAGCGACTCTATAAGCCAAGAGGGACGGGGTAGTTGAAGGGGGGGGGGAAGGGGGTTGAGTAGGGGCCGAAACGAAAATCAGGTAGACGTCTGATCGAAATCCCATCCTTCATCGCACAGTCGAGCGCGAAGAGCTAACCTGTCTAGAAAGAGGCGCTAGTTCAAAGGATCAGTTCATGATCATTGTGATGCAGCGGAATGATGGGAAGAGGCACAATGAAGGGATCATGATATAGAGATGAGTGTGTGTGGAAGAGGGGAGGCGCGGTGACAACAGATTTATTTTGTTGTAATAGATTGTCGAAAGAAAGGAAAAAAAAAAAATGGAACCGGAGGCTGAGATAGGCACGTGCATCTCAGAGACCAGACTCGACAATTTTGGGTTGCCGCCTGCACTACCGCGGTACCAGCTGAGTGGACAGGCGGGAAGTGTCGCTCGCGATTGCAGAGCTCACCGTCTACGAGAAGACAAGCAGTGTTCGACACGATTCTATAGTTGCTTCGGATTAGGGTGCTTCGAATTAAGCAATCTGCAGTACTGTCTTCAAGTGCTTTATCGTCTTCTTCTGCTCTATTGTCATGCCATCCCAGAAGAATTCCTTGAGTGAATCGATGCTCTGCCGGGAGATGAGGGAAAATAGCTCATCTTCATCGGTGAAATGTCGACCATAGGTACGAGCGGCTTCATGAGCTGCACATTCGATTCGAACAGCTACCCCGGCACCTGCTGACTTTGCCGTCACTACATCCATTCGTTTGTGATTGACTTCCAGACTGGTCACTCTACCCAGATTGACCACTTCTCCGGTAGTTTTGTTCTTGACGGCAATCGGTGTGTCCATGCGTAGATCGCCCTGGATGATTTCGCACCCTAAAATAAGTGGACTCCTTTTCGCGAATACGGCCAAGATCTTCAACCGACAAGGCCAGACCGCCACACCAGAGTTCTCCTTTTGCTTCCTCTCCAACACCTGCTTTTGATGGACGAGGAATGAATCAAAGAGATGATAGATGATTCGCGCACTGAAGATCTTCACGCCAATCTCTTCTGCCAGCTTTTCAGCCTCCTTATCAATCGTCACATCAAAGCAAAGCATGACCGCGAGATCAGGAGATTTCTCCAACATTGTGGCACATCGCATCACATCCTTCTTGTAGACCGGTCCGATGTTGATACCGTTGACGGGAATCTTTGATTGCTTCAGGAACTCTAGAAGAGCTTCGAGGGAGCCCAACGTGGAAGCTTGCACACACACTCCCTTTCCAGACTTGTCGATGGAGTGAAGCAGACCGGTCAAGTCACTCATCACTTCTTCCTTCAGGTCATCTTCATCGTCGTCCGGTCCACAGACAAGCAATCTCGAACCACTGATGGCCTTTTCCAAGTCAGGAGCAGAGATCTTGACACCTAGTGCCGCTTTGACCATCTTGTGATGAACATACGTTCCTTTTACCCGCATTTCCTTCAGAGGTTGTGGAGTGAGCAACGCTCTTACTTGTGTGACAATGGGACCGTTCAAACCGCAAAGAACAATCTTGTCTCCTTCGTACATGACACCGTTGGACAAGATGACGTCGATCGTCGTTCCCAGCCCTTCAATCACCTTGACTTCCAAGACTGTGCATTCCAGTTCGGACAGGTACATGAGCTTTTCACTCATTCGATCTTGTGTCAGATTGACCAGCAATTGAAGCATGTCGGGAATACCTTCTCCCGTATGTGCACTCGTCGGCACCAAGCTGACGTTTTTGGCAAAATTCTTGTTCTCATAATACAGTACTGCATTCAGTCCTTGCTCGGCAAACGCGACGACGGTCTTTTGATATCGATCGTGGAACTCGTTCTGCGTAGCTCGGTCTTGTTTCGACAAGCTATCACGGAAAGCGCCGTCCGGTGTAGCCCTCCAGCCGTACAGACGATCGATCTTGTTCAGAGCAACGATGAAGGGCGTCTTTCTATCACGCAGCATTCGAATCGATTCGAGGGTTTGAGGTTCCAGACCGTGCATGATATCGACGACCAAAATGGCAATGTTGCACAACGAGCTACCCCTCGTTCGCAGGTTGGTGAAAGACTCGTGACCAGGCGTGTCGATGACGAGAAGGCCGGGTGTGTTGAAGGCTTGCTTTCCTTCTGGATCGATCGGCTCGATCTTTTGCTTCAGTACTTCCACGGGAAAGTACGTCGCTCCAATCTGTTGAGTGATTCCGCCAGCCTCTCCTTCTTGCACGTTCGTCTGTCGAATCTTATCGAGCAGCTTAGTCTTTCCCGTGTCGACGTGGCCCATGATGCAACAGATCGGACTACGCAGATTGTCCCTACTTGTGGCTGCAAGTGCTGCTTCATGCTTTTCCTTCTTTCTCTGATCTGCTTCGGCTTTCTTCTTTGCTGCCATTTGTTGAGCGACAGTGCTGCTTTCATCATCATCCGAGTCGTCGTCACTGTCATCACCCGAAGAGCCTTCGTCACTCCCTGAATCTCCAGAGCTTGCACTTGTTTCCTTAGTGGTAGGTGCCTTCTTTTTGATCGTACTAGTAGTAGTAGCAGCAGCAGACTCAGAACTCTTTCCATTGACCTTTGTGGTTGACTTTACTTTGCTGCCTTCTCTGTGGTCCTCGTCGCCACTCTCAGC
Source organism: Exobasidium rhododendri (assembly GCA_026210745.1). Classification (NCBI taxonomy): domain Eukaryota; kingdom Fungi; phylum Basidiomycota; class Exobasidiomycetes; order Exobasidiales; family Exobasidiaceae; genus Exobasidium; species Exobasidium rhododendri. The sequence goes on from CP110631.1 coordinate 2,301,522, forward strand.
ATCCCAGTCATCTTTGATGTCGTCCTCGTCAGCTGCTTCCTCTTCCTGCTCTTCATCAGCAGCTTCTCCGTTTACCTCTAACGGTTCCTCTTTTGGAGGCTCAGCCTCGACGACCGGCTCAGGTTCGATCTCCTCTTCGATAACGGGCTTTGGTTCATCAGCAGGGGCAAGGTTGGCATCGATCTTACTAGGAGGTCCAGAAGGTCCCTTTTTACCTTTTTTTCTAGAATCGTACACCACCTTCTTCTTTCCCTTTTCTTCACTATCCTGTGCCGCCGTCTCTCTCTTTAGCAAACCGTCGATCTTGACTTGTCCACTGGCAATCATTGCCTGCATCCTAGCTTCAGCAGAGGCTTTTTCTGCCTTTTGCTTTGGCGTCAAGAGCTTTCCTTCCTTCTTCAATTGCTCTCGTTTAGCCTTTTCCTTGTCTTTCCTCCTCTGTCGGTCGGCTTCCTTTCGATCGGCTTCTTCCTTCTCCAATCGGTCAGCTTCTTCTTCACGCCGCCTGGCTTCTTCCTCCTCTGCTTTAGCTTCTTCCTCCGCTTTCTTTTGGGCAGCTAATCTAGCTTGCAGTGCTTGTAAGGCGGCTGAGGGCTTCTTTCCAGACGTTGCTGCTGGCTCTGCTTTGGTCTCCGCGGCCTTCTTCTTCTTTTTCTCTATGGTGAGGGTACCAGTGAGTCAGCACATGAACCGGCTATGGCAAAACGAATTCTTCCCAACTTACTTTTCTTCTTATCTGAAGCATTTGCACCCTCTCCATCTTCGCCTTCCTCTCCTCCTTCTTCCTCCTCTTGGCCTGCAACTGAAGGGACGTCTTTCTTTTCTTCCTTGAGGGGCACAGTCGTTTCCTCGGTAATATCATCGCTCGCAGCCGCCTTCTTTGCATCAGCTTGCGCCTTCTTCTTAGCCTTCTCCTTCTCCTTTTTCAGTTTCTCCTTTTCTTTTTTCGTCAAGACTCTGTGGGGATTCTCATCGCCTTCCTCCTCCTCCTCCTCGTCCTTGTCCGCTTTGGTTGGTGTGACAGTGTCAGAAACAGCATGACTGGAGCTTTTTTCCGCCTTACTGTTATCAGTTCCGTCTTCTGGGAATTCACTGCGAGGAATAAGTAAGAGTGACAATTAGATACCTTGCCTCTACCGTTTGCCACAGTGTACCCAACATCAACTCACTCAGCCGTACTAGCCACTTGAGCACTCTTGTCGTCTTCATCAACACTCTTCTGTCCATCTGTATGGGCAGCATTCCCTGACACATCTTCTCCAAGTTCATCCCAGATGTCGTCGTCCTGCTGTTTCTTCCCCTTCTTTCCCTTCTTGTCCTTCTTCTTGTCATTCTTCTTGATGGTGCTCATCAGTCCTCCGAAATCATCATCTTCCTCTTCGGCCAACACTGCTTTAGAAGAGCCATTCTTGGACGTCTCCTTATCATCTGCGTCATCTTCGAGCGTCATAGCTGCAAAGGCGCTTTTCCGAGCTGGCACAGATGCGTCATCTTCGTGCCCACCCTCTCCGTTTTGCGTTGCTGGTCCTGCACTTTCGCCAGCCTCGTCCCTGAACAGAGTCAGTGAATATGGTACATATGTAAGAAGAAAGAAATGGACATTTCAATAGCAACACCAGCCAGTTTTGGTCACACTCACCAGAAGTCATCTCCGCCTGACTTTTTGGCACCTTTCTTCTTCCCCATTGCGTTGGTGAAGGGTGGGTTGTAGATTGTGTCGTAGAGGGAAAGAATGACGCGCGAAGTTGACTGATTAACAATTACGATCTCTCACTCTCTCTCTCTCTTACGCTCTATAGAGTGGTTCAAAAAAATCAAAAGTAATTCACTAAGTGAGAAGATCTCGTCGAGAAGCAAGAGACAGTCGGGGAAAGGAAAAGGTCTTTCGTTCACGTGCTCCAATGTATGGGTTTGTCCGTTCTCAACAGCATTCCGGTGTGACTTTTTGGTTCTTGCAAGGGTTGTGGGACAGGCAGAGGCTCATGAGACGGACTTCCATCGGTGAAAGGTTGCAACTGTGTCTCGCAACTTCGGTGCTTCGGTGCGCGCTGACGTGAACAGGAAAAGTGCAGCTTTTCCCCACTGGACGTCGCCGCCATCTTTTTTCTTGCTTTCCCTTACGCGTTAAAGTTTAAGAGCAAAGATGGGTAGGTGGACACGGCGGCGAGCCGGATCAGGAGGGTCGTCTTTCCGTCTCGGCATCTATTGGGCTTCGTGTTGCGATGCAGCGGAGTTGTCTTTCCGTCAATTCATATTCAAGACAGAAGAGCGGTGTAAGCGTGATCAGATTACCGCTGCTGTGTGTCGGTGAGGGATTCCCCAAGTTTCCTCGCCCTTCTCCCTGTCTCCTCTTCCCCTCCCGATTGCTTGACAAAAGACTCTCCGTTACTCCGTGAGAATGAGGTAGAGCACAGTAGACAGTGCCAGTCGAACTCGTGGGTGAAGCACAATGAACTCGTTCCCTGTGATGAGATGCCCGCTGGACCGTCAAACAAAAGAAAAGGGGATTTACTCGGCGTGCAATCACTTTTGATCTGCCGAGGAGTGACAAGCCCTCTACCTCCTTAGCTGGTATCAGAATTGAGCTCATTAATCTGCGCTTCCTTCGCAAATTTGTACTCGATGAATGTGCCGGAAGGTGTGTCAAGAAGCTCATCACTGCAAATCAGAGGCAAAACTAAGCACGACACCCGTTACTCGCCATCAGACTTCACTTCTTGTTAGTGTGCACGGAAGTAGAGGGAGAGGGAGTGGAAGAGAAGCTTGCACCAGTGAGAGAGCAGCAACAGCAGCACTAGTGTCGTACAGCAACGGCGACGACAAGCCTGGATGCGCTAATCATGCAATATGATCCTGCCGCCTTATACCTTTTCCCTCTCGCACTTTGTGATCCTCCTCTCTTTCCCTGCATCCCCATACATCGACACTCTTACTTGGTCTCCTCTTTCTCACACATCATTCTTATCTCACCACTCCTCCATCCCTTACTACCTTCGTTTGTTCCTCGCAAGCTCCACATACACACTCACTATCATTTCTAATCACCCACCTTCTTCTTCGATAGTAAGACGACTGCCCTACTGATCCCACAGGCTTTATATCACCCGACAGCTCTTTTCTTACACTATGGTATGTCGTAAGATTGTGTCCTATTCCCTGTGCGCACCTTCTCTTATCGTCTTGCACCGTGACAGGAGTCGCAGGAAATTCACGCAGCAGCGAGTCTTGTCAATATGAAGAGGAGAACCCTTCCTTTCGTTCAGAATCTCATTGACATTCAACTGCCTTCCCTTGTATCGCCTTATCGGAACTCGTACACAACTTCTTTGAGCCCTCGCGGTCATCACCAGTCTACCGAACGATCTACTCTTACACAGCTGGACGGGAAATTGCTAGCAGGTGGTCGTACTTCACCGCTATTGTACACGCATTTGGCACCATGTACACCAGCTCTCTCTAGCAGCGAATTCTCTTTCAGCGGCATGCCTTACTTTACTTCCCACCCCTCTAGTCCCCCACAAGTGTCTTTGAGCGTGCAAGCATATCAGCAGAATCGCACCAAGACATACCACGGATTGAAAGATTCGCCGACGTATCGTCTTTCTTCCTTGCCACAACCATTCTATTATCGACCGCATGCCAGCAAGGATACCAGCTCCAGCAACGGTCAGACATCACCTCTGCTAGACAGCTTTTCTTTTCCTTCGACAACCTTATACCCTCACGAACACAATTTGACTCTGGCCCCTATCCATCAGATTTGCCAAGAAAATGCTCGATCGCCTTCTTTACTCCGTAAAGATCCTTTCACCCGTAAAGATCCTTTCACCCGTAATGATCCTGCGGAAGAGAAGGTGACTCCGTTCTCTCGATCACTCACCCCAGCTTTCAGTGGTACATGCGGCATTGGCACCGGCGAAGCTAAAGCTCAATCTCCGCCAGGTGAACCTACCTTGAATTTACCGTCGAAGAGAAGAAAGCTTCGCTCTAGCGCCCATCAACCCTTGCGAAAGAGGCTTCAACTGACTTTCAAGAACAAGGAAACGAGGAAGCAAAAGGAGATGAATTTTATCGTCGAATGGAGTCAATCACTTCGACGTTATCTGGATGCTGCCCAGACGGATCTCTTTGCTGCTAGAGCCGGTTCCATCATCCTTACTCACCCTGCAGTCAAAACGGGCAACACCTTTCGCAGTAAAGAGAAGAAGTCGATGAGCTTTGCTAGTAACACGACCAGAAGTCGAAGCTCCTCAGCGGGTAAAGTTACTACCCATCGCTTTATTTTGCCCATCGATGCGATCAAGTTCAACATGCAGAATTGGAACACCGTCAATAAGTTGCAGCAAGGACCTGATTTTGAAGAGCTAAGTGCCAAGTACGCCTGTCGCTACGTCTCCTGCATTCGGTGGGAGAACAAGCTGTGGATCACAAAGTGAGGTCTGGGTGGCTGCTAAAAAAAAAGAACACACGAGACTCACTCTCCCATCTCTTTCGTCTTCCTCTTCAGCTCGGACATCTGCCATATCGTCAAGGTGAGGCACCCACAGTCTCTGAGCACCATCTCGTCAAGATCACCTCATGAAGTTGCGTTCTCCTTTCCGTTCCTTTTTAGTTCCGAATGGAGACTCTTGGCTTTGAAATAGTCAATCGGGAGAAGCTGTTCGAAGGTGTCTATTCAGAGTAAGTTCGCTCTACATCCGTGTCGTTGCCCTCTCTGTCCCATATGGATGTTGCCCACACTGCCTTCACCTCTTCTCTCTCTTTCTCGCCACGACAGCCTTCGAACGGTAGCACGAGATGACTACCGTTTCGAGAAAGCCAAGGTGGGGAGCGCCGCGATCGATGCATACTACCATCGCTCTTACTCATTGCCCTCTTTTCCTTCCTTCCCACCCCCCCATTCTTTTGCAGAGTCCCTTTCTCAACGCCTTGGAAGAGTGAGACAAGAAGGACTCCTCTGTAGAGAGACCTCGTCGACACACGTACTAAGGTCTGCTCCCCCCTCCTCTCCTCGTCTTCTCCATTCAGATACGGATGCATTTCGATGCACAAGACGCAGAAGCTGTATCATTGGTCCAGCGTCAAGCACGATCAGCTATTCCTCAAGGCAATGACAAGAGTGGTCAACGGTGCAGAGACGTGCAAGGCCGTTCGTCAGCCCGCCTTTGACCTTTGCAGCCGCAGAAAGCCGATCGAGGTGAGTGAAGCATCGAAAGCATAGGCTGCATCGGGGAGGGGCGTTCGCTCACACCTTCCCCTCTCCTTAGTCAATCGTCTGTCAAGTATAGGACAATGCGGCCCCCACCAACTCCTGCCCCATTCTTTTCCCCCCTTCCTTTTCCTGCTTGTAAATGTGCTTCGCTGTCTCCCCCATTCTTCTCTACTTCCAATCCAATACAAAGGGTATACTACCTTCACCCGCCTGATCTTGCCTTAGCGAAACGGCTTTGCCCTGGAGTGCGAGTGCGAGTGCGATCGATCTGGGCGGCCGATCTGGACAAACGATCCTTGTACAATTCTCCAACGTTTATGGCATTACAAGGAGAACAGGGCCGTCTATGAAGAGTCTGTACATGCACAGGTCCGAATGAAGAACTCATGCAAGCGAGCGTCGTTGGTCAGTTCGGGATGGAAGCTTGTGCACATGATACGGCCTTGTTTCAAAGCCACGATCATCGAGTCGTGTGCAGGTCGGTTGCCGACGACGGAAGTCGACTCCTCTGCCTTGTCTTCAGCACCCCCAACACTGCCCTTTGCTCCTCGCGGGAGGCGCGATAATGTCGCAAGTATCTCCAACGGCGGCCTCTCCTTTCTCTTTTCTCCAGCTCGCTCTAGAGGAGGCGCTACAGCCAATTGAACTACGGAGGAGGAAGAAGAGGAGGAAGCAGAAGTGACGGAGGAAAGGGAAGATAGACGAAGCTGAATCGGTGGACGTGTATCATCTTCTTGTCGTCGCTGAGGCTTGATGACGAGGTTCTCGTGAGGCTCTCCTTGACCGCGAGCTACCAAAGTCGGCTCGGTTGATTTTACAGACAAGATGTCGTATGGAAGTAAGAGACTGTCGATGATGGGTGCTCGGATAAAGACGCCTGAGAAAGTAGTCGAGCCTGACACAGACGTCACTTGACTCGTTTTCGATAGACCAGATATTGACAGCTGCTCCTCAAAGGAGTCTACCTGGGTGAGAAGGGAAAGCACTTAGTATCTTGTGATGAAATCAACGTTTTACCCCCCCCCCTCTTCCTCTTCCTCTGCCCCATACTACTGCTTTGGACTCACTTGAGTACCGAATCCGTTCCTACCCACTCGGATGTCTAGTCCTCCTAGCAACTCCTGGCCACTTTTCTTACCACCAGAAGCTTCCCTTGCAAGTAAGATCATGCCTGCACAAGTACCCCAGGTTGGCTTGTCGTCTCGCACCCAAGCCCTCAATGGTTCCAACAAGCCTGCTCGTTGTGCCCCCAATGCAATCGCCGTCGATTCACCTCCAGGAATGATCAAAGCTGAACATTGCTCCAAATCAGATGGCTTACGAACAGGTATACCCTGCAAGTGAAGTATCTTCTTATGACTTGTTTCGTACGGGTTGAGTCGCTCGATGTGCTGCAAGTGCTCTCGAAAGGCTCCTTGCAGGGCCAAGACACCAACTACTAGCGATGCCGATGATGATGATTCATGGCTTTCACTTGCCATCAGTGAATGCTGCTTGCCCTGGCCGTGATCCAAACTATTCCTTGCGCTGTGTTGGGGCCTCTATCACACACCAAGAGCCTCGAGTATAGAGACCAAAGATCAGGCTTCCATCTGCAATCTAAAGGAAAAAGAGAGAAATGAGCGCGCCTCCTCTCCCCACGTGTGATAGCGTGTTGGTTGCACTTTCTGGACCATCAGGGTGACTTGCTCTCTACCTGTTACTTTCCATAGGTGTGGTGATCTTCTAAAGCAGTGGTAGTGACACGGGAGATGAATAGCTATCCCGCAGAGCTGATCCAGCATCACTATGCGTGTATGCTTGTATCGGGTCTGCTGCCATCGCAAGGTCAGATACCGTCGTCTGAAGCAAATAGAAGCCACCAAGCTCTGGTCGATGAGGCAGGATCTAGCCCGGCAGTGTCGGCTACAGGTCCCTCTTCACAAGGATCTTCGTCAAGGGCTCCTACGCCATCGCAGGCTTTTCCTTCGGTAGCGAAAGATCTCTGTGACATATTTTCAGCTCGAGGTCGTAATTCGATTTGGGACCCGGCGAAATCGCAGAGCGAAGTCTTTCATACGATCTTGGTCGATAATGTGAGCAGCTCAGGATACCGTACTGCGAATGCGACTTCTAGGTGACCTGCTGAATGTGAAGTTTTTGCTTTCCGCTCTAGAATGTGAGGTTACCACCCAAGAAGACGAGACTTACCCCAAGAACCTTGAATGCAACAGCAGCCGAACAGCAGTCCACTCTGGCTTCACTACAGCCTCGATCTCCGCTTTCCCCACTTCACCCATCTTCCCCTCTTTTTCCCGACGGTCTCATTGCGCCCGTGTGGATACGAAAGCATCGAGAGCTAGTGCCATCTGTGTTTGTATCGTTTTATTGCCTTACTGAGCAAGTAGCAGAGTCAGGAAGCGAGCCAGAAGAAGGCAACGAACTGGCGGAAAGGAATCCAAACTCGAGTGGGCAGATAGCAGGGAAATTGAATGTGGCAGAGCTCAAAAGGAGAGATGAAGACTTGATTCGTGTCATTTCCGAACGAAAAAGGACGCTGAGCGAGAGAGGGATCAAATTTACAGTAGTGCTCTTGACGACGAGATCGATGCTGGAATCACCCTCGCTCGAATCGAGACTGTCCTACATTCGAAGATCTTCCCAATTGGACTCCAAAGCGTCACTCTTCGTGCTCACACCAGTGTCAAGAGCTGAACTCGGTGACTTTGCAACGTCTTTGCAAAGTGCACTGTATGAATCAGCGCAAGACTACTATCGAGAGCATTACAGGAGGGCTAAAAGGAAAAGATCAAAGTACCCACCCCCCGCCACAACAATCTCTCAAATTATGACTGCAGCATCGGATATTCGTGGAAGTCCTATCAAAGATACACCTCTGAGTAAAGAAGGTTGGCTAGCTAGAAACAGCTACAAACTAGGAACATTTGCCGAATTGATGTCGAGGGATACGAACGATGCTTTAGGTCATTACCTTGGTACGTATCAAGTACTGGTGAATGAATTGCTCGCTTCTACGATGTTTCTGCCCCCTCGAACAAAGCGATGGGCAGAAGCCAAAGTGTTGAGTGACTGTATCAGCTTCAAGATTTGCAAAATCCACCTCTACAGGAACGATGGTGACAGCGCTTGGGAGCAATTCAAGATCCATATCAAGCGTTTCACCGAATTAAGTCAAGGATGGGGAATAGGAGAAATGACGTTCGAGTATTGGAGTTGGTTGGGCAAGCAGTGAGTAGTGGTGGAAGAAGTAGGTGTGGGGGATCTGGCATGGCTCTTATTAATCTCCACATTTCCCTTGCCCATGTCGTTTTGGTAGATATCGACTGATGGGCGACCTACTCGATGTTGCGACGAGAGAGGTGGCCGGTGCGCCATTACCTCCCTTGCAGCTGCCTATTCACCTGCCAATGATGCCTACCTTCTTGCTGCACCCATCACACCTACCAACGCCTACAGCCAATGGACTCTTTCCGCCCTCTAACAATCCTCAACACGGCAGTCTTGCAACCCCGAATGACTTCGCCCTTCAATCTCATGTCGTGCCTGCCGACGTGTGTCCAGGAGCAGGCGCTTGCTTCTATATTGCTGGCATTTGTGCCATGGAAAGATGGCAACGATTCAAACGAATGATCTGGGATGAAGAAAATGACAAGAGCAAGAAGGAAGAAGGAGCATGGTCTACCTTGACACAAGAAAAGAAGATAGATCATGCAGCCCAAGCAATAGAAGTATTCACCAAAGCACACGAAGTCTTCAAGAGACAAGACCTACAACGGCAGTCTCTGTTGGTAGCGTCCAAGATTGCTTATGCGTACGTAGAAGGTAATCAGTACGAAATGGCCCTGCGATTCTTGGAAAGGATAGTAAAGTCATATCGAGCAGATGGCTGGCCTGTTCAGGTTAGATCGTTGCTACTGCTTACACTTGAATGTGCTCGGGAGAGTAAGAATGTAGAGAGTCAAGGAAGAGCTCTGTGGCTACTATTGTCCCTTAAGTGTGACACAGTAGGCGCTCAGCGGGAGGCGGCTCTGAAGGCGCTTCAAGAATGGCAGAGTCTCCCTCTTGAAGAGGACAGCAAGACCTTGACGATAGAAAGCGGTGGTGAAAACGGTGTTCTGCTTGTCGAAAGTACGTTTGCGAAGAGCCACGTAGCCTTGGATGATCAAGGTGTTCTCTTTCAAATTCGTTGCAGCAGTCCGGGCGGCCTCTCTTTACCCGGCGTCCACTTTGAGGAGATGCATGTCTATTTTTCTGATCGAGTCACGCCCTACGTGGTTCATCACGAGGCTAGCGACGATGCTCATCAAGTCTCTAGTACGCTTCTCGACGTTGGTACGCTCTTTCTCGGCAGAATTGAAGAAAGCAAAACGATAGGGAAAGCCGATCTGCGGTGGTGGACCAGAGGAACAATACTAGCACTACAGGGCACGGTTCTTCCTTTCAAGGTGGGGCCATTGCAGGTTGAAAAGATCAGCCTGCTAGGAAGTGGCGGCACACGCTTTTCCTTGGACTTCCACCTGCCAAGAGAGGAAGACTTGCGATCAGCGTATATTCAGAAGCAGTGGTTGGTCGGAGTCAATCCAGCTCGGCATGTCACCCTGCCCTTTCAAGAAGATCGAGACGGCGTTGCGATACAGAAGCGGCAACATAAAGTCACAGTGAACATCACTCACCAAACGGAAGCTTTCCTTGAAGAAGCCTTTCCTATCACGCTTGTTATTAGGAACGAAGACGCAGTAGCTTTGCAGTGTCTCGTGGAGGTCGCCATGCAGGGGTCTCCGCCAGATGACGCCACTGACCGCCTCTGGATCATGAACAAGAAAGCAGAAACGATGGCGAGTAGATTGGAAGAGGTAGAAGTGGGGGTCATCGAGACTGGTGCGACACTGTCGCATACCATTTTCTTGTCTTGCCAACAACATTTGAGGCCCAGGACGGTGGAGCTTGTAGTCAAGACTGTCATTCAGGGCGACCACACTGAATCGAGAACGAGCGAGTCATTCCACACCGTCACTGTGCCGCTCAAACAGCTGTTCAACGCCACCTTCCATGCTGCATGGAGAGCTGTCAACGACTCGACGCTTGGTCTGCCTCTCCCTGATGGTGCTTCTGCTATCGCTGGTCGAAAACCTTCCATTACAGTCTCCGACATGGATGAAAAGGAAAGCAACGAAGGCGGTGGTGAGACGACGCTGTTGAAGCACATCGAAAGGGATGCTCAAACAACGACTTCTTCATCGATTGCATCCGTCAATGCGAGCGTCGCGGTTTTAGCAAAGGAAGAGATCTTCATTAGAGCCGTCACTCTTCTATTAAACAAAGAAAGCAGACACTTGCGCATTCCAACATTGGGGCCGGATCCAAATCTGCAGATCGAAAGACTGAACGTTTCTTCGTCTTGGATGAATGGGGATCGATGGGGGGCAGTCTTTGACGTGGAGATTCTCAACGAGAGTATCACAGGGTTCGCCATTGAAGGCGATGATGGTGTCCTTAGACCTACGGGCCAGCTCGAGATCCAGTGGAGGAGGAACAATGATATATCCACGACTGGTGAAGAAACGATGAACCTGTCGCACGTCGAAGTGCCTCTACTAGCACCGCCTCACTTACTGCCCAGGATCGTCGTCTCAGTCTCTTCCAGCACGACGTTTGAGCAACCTCTAGTAATGTTGTTGTCGATTATGAATCCATCCAAGCTGTCGTCAGAAGTCTTCGTCACCATGGATGATGCTCTTTCTGACTTTGGCATCTTGTCCCACAAGTCTTTCACAGTACCGTTGATGGCAAAGAGTACAAGGAGTGTGCCTGTCCATGTCTTGTCAAAGAGTGTCAAAGGTGCGGCAATCTCACAAGGCATTCGTCACTTGCCCAAGCTCCGTGCTTGGCAGAAGGATCGTAGGATCAAGAAGGAAAGAGGAGCAGAAGAGAATGCAGGATTGTCGTCGTTATCATCCACTACTGCGTCATCGTCGCCACTACCGGCCCCAGACGTAGCTGCAACGTATACGCCCATCATGAATCACCAGCGCGGTGGTGGCCTCCCTCTCGAGGTGCAATTACGATACTCGAAATCCACCTCGACTTCTCAACAGTCAAGCAGTAGTCAAGCTAACCTCATCAATCAACTACAAGCAGAGACGCAGAAAAGCGGTGCTTGGACTGTCTACCTTTACTCGCAAGTCGAGACGGGACAGTAGCCACAATCAATCTCAATCACTCCACGCTTGTAGTCTAGTCTTTCTCTTCCCACCTTTACCCAGACGTACCCTCGCTACGCTGGAGTATATAGATTGCCAATCGAGAGGAAGGAGGGAGAGAACGAAGGAAGAGGGAGAGAGAAAGAAGGAGGGAAGGGAGAGAGAGAGAGAGAGAGTGCAATGGTGGACTCCTACTCGCTCGCCATCTGACATGCGCTGTTGAACACAGAATAGAGGTGACCTTCTCGAGGCAATGCGGCGAAAACGTTGGCCACAATTGTTTCACGATTGGCAGCGAGATGTTTGTTGAACTGATGAGTAGAGGACTCGCTTATCAGTACGGAACTGCCGCTTACTCTTCCTTCCATCATCAGACTGCCCCTGCACTCACCAGACGACAATATTCCCTATACCAAGCAATGAGCCACCAAGTCTGCCATTGAGCCTCGTTATTCCCCTCGTGACCGCTTCGTCTCCAGATCTCGCTGTCTTGATCTTGAGATCGCAGCAAGCTTACAAATCCGCGAAGGACATCGATGAGGACTTTGCGTTGCTCGTTGGTGACGTTGGTGAAGAGAATCTGAACTTCCTCCACCGTCTGCGCCTTTCCCTTCTTCTCTTCTTCAGTCTGAGCGGACGGATTGGTGGCAGAGTTGGTTGGTTGATGTGCTTGTAGTGCGGCTGGCAAGGGTGGCAGATCTGGCCTTCTCGGTAGTGTGCTAGTGGTGACTCCGCTCGGAAAGAGTGACACCTTACTGTTACTACTCGTAGACTCACCACCCGCTCCCGCAGTCTTCTTGTGCTCTGCCTCTTCCACCATGTTATCACCTGCTTCCTCAGCGGCTCTCTGCTTCTCTGCCTTATCGGACTCTTGCCGTAGGAGGACGTCTAATCGCTTCTGCACCTGATCGACTCGGCCATTCACTTTGTTGACGGTCAACTTGATCAGTTCCCACCAATTAAAGGTACTCCAATCTCGCACTCCGTCCAGCGTGTTTCCATCTTGCAGAATCAGGGACGGCAGTCCAATGGGAGGAGTAAAGACAAAGTGTATCACGTCCGTCGGTTCTACCAATCGATACTGAAGCAGCTTGTCGACACAAATTTGAATCCACTGCGGCGACTTGCCCCAGAATCTTGCTGTACTCGCTAGCATGACCAATCTCATCAAAGGAGTGGTGGTCATCTGACGTAGTAACGGGTGATACTTTTCCAAGACATTGAGCAAATGAGAGAAACTTCGACTTCCGATACTCAAGATGACTTGAATGATGACATCTCGTATGACAATCTCAGCTTGCTCTTCCGATGCTACTTTGACCGTCGACGAAGTAGAAAGATCGTCTGTCGAAGGGAGAAAGGACGATGAAGTGGAGTCGGGGGAGATTTCCTTCTTGAAGCTTTCCATTTCTGCCAAGATGACCTCTGCTGTTGCTCTAGCTCGAAGAGACTGAACGAGCGATAAGGCTCTCTCTCGGAATGGATGTCCCTCGACGGCGTAAGTGAAAGAAGGAGCAGGCTCTTCCGTTGCCATTAATTTGCCCTTCACTTCCTCGGGCAGCGTGGTGGAGATCCTGTCGTGGTAAGCCAATCGTACCTCTAGTTCTACGATCCTCCTTGCAAAGGCCAATTTCGGGCTTGAAAGTGACTGGTCCATATCTGGAATCCACTCTTTCCAGTTCCAGTTGAAGTTGAAGTTACTCAAGTGAACGCTAAACCAATCAGCAAACCTTCTTATCGTCTCTCCTTCTGCTCTTCCTGAGTCGACGATGTTGTATACCCTTCGGACGCTTTTACCCATGGCAGGTGCGATGCTCTGTGGATTCAAAGTGACGACTTCTCGAAGTAGAGAAGTGTAATAAAGAGGCTTTTGAGGAGGTGTAGGGAGGACAAGAGCGGTAGACAGGATGCATTCGACGATCATTTCATCCAAGTTCCAACCACCTTCTGCTGTACCATCCTCTCCAACTTGCCACTGATCTTCTACTTCACCAAAAATTCCGTTCTCTGGTGACGTGCTCTTGCCTACAAACGTCCCCTTTCGCACCCACCTCGCCGAGTCGAACAAGATCCTGGAACACTCCCTTCGATTTACTTGATACAAGTCGATGATGTCGTAAAAGATAGATCGAATGATGACGCCGGCAGGTGATGAAGAAGACGGAACAGTATCCTTGAACCACTTTGCCGTGCGGGGGACTCTTTCCAGCCCGGCGCCAGAACGATATCGATCCTCCACCAGCACGGCTCCATTGCTGTCACGCTTGTCTTTGCGGTGTGAGTTGGTCCTGCCATTTGAATTGCCTTCCGTTGAAGACTCTTCCAGAGCATGACCAGATGTTCCTTCTGTGAACTCATCGTCTGGGGGGACCAAGATGTCAGGCAGATTGATGACGCAGTCAGTCTCTATTGGCCCCTTTGCAAGTGCCACGATAGGCGGAGGCAGCAAATCCAAAGGGGAAGGCAGGAAAGCTGGTCGCCGATATCCTCGCTCTTTAAGCTCATCCAATGCGGCCACTGCTGTCTCAAGCGATTCTTCGTGTAGGAAGTCGTCTTCTTCCGCACTTGAATCTTCTCTGAGGGCGAGAGGCCGTACCAAGTCAATCTCAACTTGTCTGTACTCCAAAGTGTACTTCTCTACCTTTGCTACCAGATCATCCAATTCCTCCCTTCCCTTTTCACTATCGTCTGCTCCCAGAAGATCTTTGCCTGCTCGACACAAAGTCTCGACGATGCAAATGGCTGCTCGATCGCCCCTTGCTGCCGTCACACCAGGTTCTTCCAGCACTGCTGCGAATGAATAGAGTACAGAACGCAGCGAAGATGCTTGAATGATGCCAAGTGGAAGTAACGATGCAAAGAGGTGCAGCAGCAAACGGACGTTCCGCCAAAGTCGAGCGTCCAAATCTGCGCGAAAAGCAGTGACGAGGTCTCTGATCAGCATCATTCCAAAGTTAGTCGACTTCTCCGTCGTCATGTCTGTGTCCCATCCGTTCACTGCCGCTTCTCCATCTCCTTCACCAGCTTCTGGTCGAGGTTCATGCTGGATGGGTCTCTTGGGGCTCAGTGCAAGAAAGCCAAGTAAAGCAGCTATGAGAGGCGTCTTGTGAGGCTGTTCAGTCGTCCTGCAGAAAGAGAAGAAGTAAGATCTCTCATTTCAGTGTCCGCACGCTTGATTGTTCGAATGACTTACATGACACGGAATGCTGCAAAAAGACCTTCCAGAGCACGACCACCGTAGTTGCCCTGCTCCTCGACCATTTCTTTGATGCGAAAGAGCTCGCTTGGAGGGTGAAAGGCATCTGCGCCTTCTTTAAAGTCACCCAAGCGAAAGAGTGAATCTCGAGCCTTCCTCAAATGCCATTCCTCTGGATCGATTTGTTCTCTGCGAGGAGCATAATTGCCGCCACCACCACCTCGTCCTACGTGGTACCCGCCGCCACCATTGTTACTCCAGTTTCCTCCTCCTCCTCCTCCTCCTCCTCCTCCACCACCACCGCTGCGTCGTCCACCTCGATGGCGATTTCCTCCGCCGGATCCTCCTCCATAACGCATGCCTCCTCCCCCACCGCCGATCGTGGCCCCCTGATCTCTATTTGAGCCGTATATGTTCTGTTCAGCCAGATAGCCTGAATCGTACTCTGACATGATGAATACGAGTCAGTGTATGCTGAGAAGGGAAAGCACTGTTCTACGTGCACTTGGCGTCACGAATCGGTCCCAGAAGTCGTCTTGGCGTGTGTGTAGCTTTTCGTGTTTTAAGAAGGTTGTTCGACCTCCAGGCGGGGGGGAATACCTAGCCACGTGGAGCGCCTCCTCCACCCTGAGATTTTGGAGACTTCTAAAATTTTTTTGACATTTTAGAGTGCGCCATAGCGTTGTATTTAGTGACCACAGCACAATTTACTTGGCGCAGGAAGTGACAGCACCACACCTCGACCGACTGCAGGATGGTGGCCAAAGGGAGAACCAGCACGGCGAAGGGTATGTCGAAGGCAGCGGAGAGATTGTATCCAGAGACAACAGCTGCAAAGAGGGGCAACGGGCGGGCTCCCAGTAGAACGTTATCAGCCTCCGACTCGACAACGGCGAATAAGGAGAAGATCTTCGAGGGTGATCGTGAAGCAGAATTCACAGCCTCTGCTTCAGAGGAAGAAGATCTTTTGGATAGAACCATACTAAGCCTATCGAAGAACAAAATGCCTCCCTTGGAACAGCTGACAAAGACGATTGCACAATTCACCGGCCTGAAGAAATTAGACATGTCAGGCATGCAGCCGTCTCCCGAGGTAGGAAACATATACGGTCTTGCAAGTCTTCATTGGCTTGGCAAAGCTGCAAAGAAGTCGAAGAAAGCAAAGGAAGGAGACGAGAAGTTTGGAGATCGCCTCACTTGGCTCAAGATTACCGACAATCCAGGGCTTGGAGAGCACGGCGGACCAGATGTATGGAATGGCCTCGAACGATTGACCAAGCTGACTGGTGAGTGGGGAACCTTCGAAGGCAATGCAACGCTGGCAAGATAAGTGCTGGTGAAATAGACTTTTGGCAAAACAGTGAAGCTTACCGAGTATTTCGTCATGTCCTTGCAGTACTGAATGCTTCCTCTTGTGCTCTCAGCATTGCTCCACCTCCATCGATTCTCCTCGAAATGTCTTCGCTCGGTGCCCTCATCCTTGCTCACAACAACATCTCGACTTTTTCCTACATTCCTCATCTGGCCCAACTCAACACTCTCGTTCTGTCGCATAACAAGATCGCGTCTCTGCCCAAGGACTTGCCTGCCAATCTTCCATCGCTAAAGAAGTTGAGCATCACCCAAAATGCTTTGCAGTGGGTCGACGGAGAGAGCCCACTTCCGGATTTCTCATCGTGTTCACACTTGCGAGAGATTCGCTTGGCTGGAAATGACCAGTTGCGAAAGTTGCCGTCTCATCTGTCAACGTGGGGAAGGGGCGAGGGTCGGGACAAGATGGGGACAGGTCTCGAGACACTAGAGTTGGCAGATTGTGGTCTTCTAGATTTCGACAGCATCGGATCATTGATGCTGATGGGAGACTGCAATGAACCGCCGCGAAGGAGAAGGGGCCTGGGCAACTTGAGCTTGAAAGACAATGGTGTTGCAAGTCTAAGTCAGTATCGAGAGAGGATCTTAGAGGCTCATACTACTCTGCGCACTCTAGATGGCGAAAAAGTTCAAGCCGAGGTCAAAAAGGAGGCAATGGTGCCTAAAGAGTCTAAAGTTGAAGAAGCCAAAGACGAGGGCAGTGGCATGAATCAAACGCCCGGCATCGACATGAAAGAGACAAAGGAGAAGAAGGAGAAGAAGGAGAAGAAGGAGAAGAAGGAGAAGAAGAAGGAGGGTGGAGCCTTCCCCTTTGCCAAGAAGGAAATGGAGAGAAATCAGGAATCAAAGGAGTCAGTATCAAAGGAGTCGGGGCATGGAGCCCCTGAAGGATTGATGCAAGTGGTAGAAGCAAGGATGGAAACAGCCAAGGGCTCACCTGATCCAGACGGAAAAGAGAAGCGTCGGAAGAGAGGAACGCGGGGCGGTAGTGGAAGCAAGACCGTTCATTCCAGCATCGAAGAGCAGGGTGAGGCGAAGGCAGCTATAGCATCCACCAGTAGTAGAGCAGAAAGAACAGTGCCCAAAATCAAAGAAATTGCGGGTGACAGAGCGAAGTCGGACACCTCAGGAAGCCAGAGGAAAGTCGTCGTCAAAAAGGAGAGGAAAGAAGACATCGGTGGAGGGAGAAAGATAGAAAAGAAGAAGAGAAAAGCTTGGGATGCGGGAAACGACGACAAGGAGGAAAGCAAAAAGGCCAAAACTGAGACACCCAAGCAAAAGCCGGAAGCAGTGGACAAAGCAGAGACCTCAGTGGCAGCCGTCATACAATTGGGAAAGAAAATGGCAGGAGTCAAGGCAAAGACAGAGTCGGTCTGGGGCCAGATTGGAAGTACTCTTGACTCGAATCTGGGTGGCGGTGTTGCTTGGGAGTGACACAATTTGATGAAGCTGTAAAACTATTGGCAGTTAGCTGTCTACTATAAGATATCATCTATACTACATCGGGATGCGACTTAATTCTTGCACAGTAAAGCCATGCTCCTTCAAGTTACTGGCCCGCAGGCTCTTCTCCTCTGCGTCCAAGTGAGGGAACAGAGCAGCAGCTAATTCTCTCATGATCACATCAAATTTGTCAGCGTCATAAAATGAGGTAGGCCAAGGCTTCTTCTGTGCTTCTCCATCTTCACCACCGTCTTTTAAGACTTTGCCACAGCCCTCTCCTTCGTAATCTTTTCCTGCCTTTGACTGCAAGGCTCGCATTGTCTTTTCTGAATACTTCTCTAGAACTTCCAATTTGACATGCATCGCCTCGTGTTCTTTAATATGGACGGGATTGGTCGTTCCAAAATCGGGCATCTTGATAGCAAGGAGAGGGAAGATATATGCTTCTTCGATTGAGTGGTGCATTTCCAGTGAACGACACAGGCTGAGTGAGTGTTGAAATATTGTCTGCAAGTCGGAGCGTGTGGCGGCTTGTGATGTCGGAATCGCTCGCATGATCTGAGCATGTGTATGTCGGAAGTGATTGTGAAACGGTATCATACCCTGCAGCAATCTGGGCAAGGTGTGTGTAATCTTTTGGTGAGTATGCAGCTCCTCATATTCCGGCGTACATGACTTCGCAGACACTCACCTGTCGTACGGGTCGCGCACCATACTGCTAGAAGCTCTAGAGATGCTACGTCGAAACGTGGTGTCGGATGGAAGGGTCGAGAGTGTGGGAAAGGAGTGGTGTATGCGGTGCGAGAGCAAGTGACGAGTCTTTACAGGGAGGTGTATCGATGCAGTTTCTAATCTCTTGAATCTGCTGCACGGCCAATCCGCACGCCACACAGAGAAATCCCACAGGCATATCTCGCACGAAAGTAGCTAACTGTCTGTGGAGCGGCGTAGAGCATTCATGCGTGTCCTTCATTCCCCCCCCCCCCTTCGTCAACATCAAATCAACATCAAACCAACGTCCTCCTCCCACCGGCAATGCAATCTACGTCTGCATCGCCAGATACCGATCATGCGGTGCTGGAAGGAGAGGCATTGTCTCCCTCGATGAACGAAGACATCAGCGAAAGCAATTACATTGAAAAGTCTGCTCTGCTCGACATCGCTTTCCTGCACAGTATTGCAACTCATCGACCAATAGGACCTCACAAGCACTTTAATGTGATACCCATATTGATCAATCTGGATCGGACAGCAAGACAAGTCGGTGCTAGAATACGAGATGATAGCTACTTCATGGGAGCAGCAGGTAGTAATGGCGGTGAGATCGGGGGGCAGCGGTGATGGAGAAGAGGAGGAAGGAGAAGGTAGTAGTAGTAGGCATGGATCAATAAAGAGAGAAGAAGGAGTGGAAATCGATGAAAGCTTGGAGCAAGGATCAGCGGCAATGTCCCGACTGGTGCCGATCAATTCAACGATGGTATGGCATAGGCTAGGTCAGCTCTATGACATCAGTGGCCTAGAGGAATTGGTGAGTGGGCATGAGCAGGGAGGTGTCTAGTAGAGCGGAGTATGTGAGTTCCAATGTTGATTTCTTCTTTTGTTATCTTAGGAGAATCAAGCAGCGGACAACGATCCGACCTCACCTTTCCAAAATCCCCACCCTCTGCAAAGAAGCAAGTCTAGACAAAGCCAAAGCTTTTCGTCACCCTTTGGATATGGTAGCGGGCTAGAGCTACAGAAGAAGCTACCAAAGGGAGGAAGAGGAGGGAACAGCAAAAAGGCGGTAACAGCATTAACGGAAGACGAAATAGCCAATATTCATGGAGTTGGAATCAAGGAATTTGAATTAGGGCCATGGGAAGAGTACGAAAACTTGATTGCTCCAAGAAGACTCAAGATACATGCACCTGAAGAGGATGAGCACAGTGACAGCGACGAAGAATTGAGTGAGCCAAGTGAAGCAGAAGACGAAGTTGGTATTGATGCTACGAATGCGGAGCGAAAAGTGGAAGGTGAAGAAGACGGTGAGGAGGAGGAGGAGGAGGAGGGGGAAGAGGAGGAAAATCGCGAGGAAGAGAGGGACGACGACGACGACGATGACGATGATGACGACGAGGAAGAAGAAGAAGGCGACGAGGAAGAGAAAGAAACGTCATCGAAACGGAAAGCGACAAGCAGACGGGGTCAAAATCCAGCAAAGAAGTCGAAAAAGGAATCCGCTGCATCAAGAGGTACCCGTAATTCGTCTAAGCCGAGGCGATCGACTCGCAAATAGACTGCCAAATTGTATCAAATAGCAAAGAACTGCAAAGTGACGATATATTATTACAATGATGTTTAGACTGATGGAAATGCGGTAGAAAAGGAGAGAAGAATAGAGATGTGCCAGGGGAGATTGTCTTCCAAGAAGAAGCGCTCTCTTGCAATATACCTAAGCTGATGGAAACTCTGTGTGATCAGCTCGATTCGATCGTGCATGCTGATGTCGTCCTGATAAGAATTGTACATGGGCGACTCGTACACCTGTAAGATATGAAGCCAATAGTGTTGCGGCGTCGAAAAGGTGGTAGAAGAAGAGCGTTGGTCGTCCAAGGACGTCGCAGCAACACTCCCGTCGTATCGGTTGGAGAGGAGTATCGTCACCGAAGACTGCAAAGCGAGGATCATATCATCCCCTTGCTGATCTTCATCTCTACACATTGTTAGTCGAAAAGGTGGGTAGATGGCAAAGTTGACCTGGCGGGCATCTATGTAACACTTCTGCCTGCTATCTCCTATTTGTGCTTGTCTCGAAATCATGTTGGCCTTGCTTGTCGTTGTCTCACCGGCACCGCTAGAGCGAGGAGCCAGCACCAACGCCATCGGTGTGAACGTATCCAGGCAAGCGAGCGTCACATCCAACGCTCGTAATGACGCAACTTGCTGCTTCAACAGACCAGACCAGCACTTGACATCCTCCATCGGCAATTGTCTATCGCTGCAGATGATGATCCTCCAAATTACTCTAGCACGTCTGGCATACGCTTGCACTTGCTGCCAGATCAATTCGATTTCCTCCTCTAACGTGCTCATGCGCCGCCAGCCAGTGAAGAAGTGGCCTTGCGCTCTTTCGTCCATCATGGCTACAAAGCTGACTTCACCTTCCTTTGCACCGACATGATAGCCTACGTGAAGGAGCAAGCCTGTGTCGATAAGATTGAATGGCTCCGTCTTCCACTTCAAACGGAAACGAGCGCCTGGAGAAGGACCCAATTGTGAGGATGGTGATAGTGTGAAGCTTGGATGTACGAGTCCGGTAGTGTCGGCATGTACGGATGGCAAATGAGCCTTGTGATTGTAGTGCGGACTGACGGGTACGAGTAGCGAGTCGTAAATCGACACGGCCAGTCGCCTCATCTCAAGTGAAGACGAACTTTGGACAGCGCTCATGGAAGAAGAGATTGTCGTCCAGGGGAATTCTCGAACATTGATCAATTCGGCAGCGATGCTCCACCTGTTCTTGGCTAGGGTTCGCAAGTCTGACTCTAGCCTGAAGAATGGCCAAATTGAAGAAGACTGGAAGTGGGTCTCAAAAGCGTAGATGACGATAAATCTGTTCGCTTTCAAATCCCCTTCGATTCGAGACAGGATGGACTCAAGTGTGTCGTTCCACTGTTCACTGTGTTGAGCCATCGTGGAAAGGACTTGTGCGATCGAGAGGGTGCGGGAGGAGCCCAATGCCAAAAGACCATCTCGAGCAAGCTCCTGACTACCCAAGTTCGTCTTCTTGAAGGAGCAGTTGAAAGTAGCGATCCAAGTGAGAAGCTCGCCCTGCCAGCTGTCTGGCAAATTCTCGCAATAGATTGCCAAGGCAACGATTTCCTTGGGTCCGCTGACGGAAGAGAGTCCTAGTTTATCCCAATAAAGCAAAGCAGTCGACTCCATCGTCGCAACGGACTCCTGGCATCCTACCATAATTCTCGGTGATTCGAGGACTTGGATGGCCTTGTCGGCGTTGCCTTCCAGCAGCGGGGCAGAAGCGGAAAGATCAAGAAGAGTAGCTAGACGGAGTTGCCTCAGATCTGCAGAGGCGAATGTAAGAAGTTCAATGGCGCTTGTCCGGGGAATACTCTTTCTAAGGCACCGATTCGGTGGGCAAATCAGCTTTCGTGCTTCAGGATTGTAGACTATCAATTCTAGGAGTCCCTTGATGTCAGCATCTTTCCCATAGTGCAGAACTTCGTCAGCGCTCTTCTTTTTCCCTTCCTGCTCTTCCACCTTCTCTTGCTTTCTGCTCATTAGGTACTCTGTCGAGTGGCGCATCCAGTGTATCTTCTCCTTGAGGATGACCTCGTCTGCTTCACCTGCGTCCCCGTTCGTGGAAGAGTCGTTGTCTTCGCCATCGCTCTCTTCAGCCACGAGGGAGCTACATTCGCTGATTGTACCATCAAGTGAAGCATCTACTTCCGACATCTCTTCGTCGTTTGGCAGCGTGAAAGCACCTGATTGTAATTTTCTCAACAAGCTCGTCTGTAGCTGATGTGTCTTCCCATCTGAGAAGCGACGACGATGATGCAAGCGACTGCGAGGATGTGCCGACGCTCCACTTTCACCCTCGTCTCCTCCACCAGCGGCCATTCCTTCTGCCGAGCCTTCTTCTCTGCCCCTCTTCTTCTTGCTAGGTACCAAAGGAAGGGCAAACTTGCCCTGCTCATACTTGGAAGTCAGGTCACCACGATTCCTTCGAGACCAAGGTGGTATATCCGGCACTGAGTCTTTGCTGCGATCGTCGTGCTTAGTGTCCGATTTGACGCTTGATAATGCAATGTCGGCACTGTTACTGTGAAGATGCTGGAACCGATGAGGATGATGAAACAGGGATTCAGTCTCCCCCTCTATGGCCACCGTGGCATCTACTATATCTTGACTGGGTGAGTAGGGTGTTATGGGCGTCTTTGCATTCAGGCCCATAGCAGGAGAGGTGGCGCTTAGGGACCCGGGGGTGAAGCCGGGTAGAGAAGGAGGATCAACAAAGGTGGTAGCGCTGGTCGTCACTGCATCTGAGGGGTAGTCGATGTCCATCTTCTCGCGAGCTGTTGCGTTGCCAAGACTATCTTTCTCGTCTTTTTCGTCCAGGTCAATGAAGGCCTCCCTAGCGGTCTCGTCAAAGAAGGAAAAATCATCCTCGGTGATGAGTCCAAATGTGCCTTCGTCTATGCCGACCACACTTTGCCGACGCATGTCTTTTCCATCCTCTTCATCCTGCCGACCGAATCCAAAGGAACCCCACAGATCGGTCTCATCGTCATCATCGTTCTCTTCATCCTTTACAGTCCCGTTTTCCTTCCCGGCATTACGTGCAAGTATAGTGGCAGGCACACTAATGCTCGCCAAGACTTCACTTCTGACCTCTTTCGATGCTTGGGACTGCATCAATGTGGCTTTGTCGGGAACATCAACTGCGCAAGTCTCCATTCCTTCGGCGTCCTTTTCCTCAAAGTCACCATCTTTGTCTTCGTCTTCCTCTTCCACATCTTCCTCCTCTACTGCCATTGGCTCATTTTCACGCTCTTGCTCACCATCAAAGTCGAGTATGAGAGCACCTTCGTCTTCTACACTACCTCGCAGACCAACCGCTTCTCTGACGAGCCCCTTAGCTCTACATGCAACGTCTCGTAACGGCCTGCTCGCATATCGCATCAACGATTGGGAAGTGACTGTGGGAGGCGAATCGACAGCCTGTTTGCTTTGCAGATAACAAAGCTTGGCTGGCCATAAGAATTGTGCCTTTTCCTGCGTCTCGCATAAGATCCACTCATCGTGTAACGCTTCAAGATGGACGCCTCTCCGCTCTAGTCTCTTGAGAAATTCTTCCTGACAATATAGCAGATCTCTCTTCATGTCGCTATCGACAGTCTTGTCAAATTGCGCTTGACTGACATCTACTCGCTTGAGGAGAGTGGCCTCAAATTTCATGGGACCGAGAAGCGCCTTTTCATTTTCGACCTCATCGAGACGAATTTGCTTCAATTCACCTGCTGCTTGCGGCCTCGCCTCCAGGTACATGTGACCACGATCATCTGCAAAACATCTCAGCCCATAAGCTTGAACCAGTCGGTCATTGCGATCGTCTGGATCAAAGAATGTGCTACCCGAAGCAGGGGAGTGGATGATGACGCCCTTTCCGAATCGAGTAATGTTGCACCCCCTTCTCCCCCGATAAGACGGCCAGTGCGCCAAGGTGTTCGATGCAGAAGCCTCAGAGCTATCAGCGATTGCCCCTTCTTCCTCCTCTTCTTGTCTGGATCTTGATTTCTCCTCCTTTTGCTCTGCCGGTGCAGCCTTTTCCCTCGTCCTCTTCTTCTTCTTCTTTCCACCCGGTCCAAAAGCTCCTCGACTATTGGACCATCCCCACATGGATAGAAAACTCTCTTCCAATGCTTCAATCAGACAGCGGTACATGCGAACCAGCCTTGTGCTCGGTATCAGGGAGGAAGGGTCGTCGGATCTTGATGTTGTACTGCATGGGTAGATTTCCTTCAAAAGGCATTGACCAGACCCCTTCGTGATACCGACAAACGACTGCTTGACTACCTCTCTACACTTGTCCACATATTGGCGCGGCTCACTGCTTACTTCTGCAGAAGATTCTGCCAGATCGGCCGGCTCCTCGAGCTCAAATACCCAGATAACGCTGAAAGCTCCTTCGACAGTGTGCCTTTCCTCTCGTAGGCCATCCTCTAATGCCCACAAGACTCTATGATGGGAAGACAGCATGCTGCTTCTGTGATCTCTATGTACCAGACTGTACGCTTTGTTTTGCGCCAACGCTAGTCCCAAGAGTGCCTCAATTGCAGCATTCAGCTTCTCCTTCCCCTCATCCGCCTTGAAGCTGTACTTCTCCCATTTTACTGTGCTGTTGCCATGCAACGGCAGCCTCACTAGTGATGAGAGTGAATCCGGTGTTATGGATGGCGGTAGAATGACTGTTGGTGCCGAACTCGTCAAAGAAGCAGGAGCCGACACCTTTCCCTTCTGGCTATTTAGCACGCCAGAACGCTGTTGCGGCAACATGACTGAGGAATTGATCGACGTTTCACTTCGAAGTTTGCTTGGGGCGGTCCATTACGCTAATTGCAGGGTGTCAAGAGATGGACAGAAGTTTAATCGACTCATACCCGCACCCTTGATCAGTCCTTGTCCAGCTGTGGGTTTTTCGTAGCTCTACTAAGCGGATTTTGGTGAGTAGACGGCAAAGGAGGGAAGCCCTGATGTGCAACAACACCAAACCCAACGACAGAAACGGGACCGGGATCAAAGCCGAACAAATTCTCACGCGTGGCTGGAGACATCGCGATTCCCCCGCCCACCTTCTTTCTCATATTTCACCGTGCTCTCACACTGCAACAAGCTCAGCAGAGACTGTGTGACGTTATATACTTTCTTGCATCAATAGTTAGACCTCCCCAGTACTGCCATGTACTGATGCATTTGTGCTTGGACTCAAGCCAATACTTCTCGGAACGCTGCTCCCAGCCCCCTTCGACAGAGAGGAATTGTCAGAACGATAAAGCACACCGCCGCACGGGCCTGGCGTGCCAATCTCATGCAAGCTAACATTAGCGCACGAAGTCAAAGGGGGAACTAGTCGACGCCCACGCATTTGTTGACGTTGTATGTAGTATACGTACGTATATAAACATATTTCTTTTTCTTGCTTAAGTTGAGTACGACTACAGAAGGAAGTCAGAGGGGAAGCACTTCACGCACTATAGATTTCTTCCATCTTCCACTGCACAAGCACATAGATCTTCTCTGTCGTTCTCGTGCAAATAATCTGTTGCGACGTACACCAGCAGTGCAGGCCAAGTGGTGTGGAGTGTGATCTGTAAGTAAGCGAACGGAGAGGGGAGCCGAGAGGGGGTGAGGCTTCGTTGAGGCACGTCGGGACTAATTCTTCTTCTGTTCGTGCTCTTTTCCTCTGTACGTCGCACCGTATCAGCGAAGGCCCGGCTGTGAGTCTGCTGTAAGTCCATCTCTAATTTCTCGACAATGGGTGCTCTTCCTGCGAGCGAGTATCTCGAGATTAGCCCGGAAGACAGAAGACGGCGTCCAAGGGCAACAAATAGAGGCCTTGTGGTGCTCGCTGAGACACCTTTGCAAGCTTACTCGGATTCAAGAATTTCGAACCTACTGCGATCGAAGCTGGTTAAAGCCGTCATCGACGATTTGGTTAGTGAAGATTGCGCTTGGTGCGATCAAGGTGAGAAAGGCGGAGATGGTGTCGTAGGATATAAAGCGGCGCTGGCTGAATTAAGCTTGCACTAGATCGTGTTCAGGCAATCAAGGTCATCAAGGAGCTTTCTAGGTTGTCCGGCTCGAGCGAAATCTTGGCCACAACAGAAGTTAGTACCGGTGTATATGCTCGTGGGTGACAGAGGACTGACTTGGCTGTCTTCTCTAGTCTATCGAAGCGCTGATACGATTGACGAATCACGAAAGCCCGACGCAGAACGATTCAGCAGCTCGCTCCTGCAGCGAAGGACTCGATCTGGCTTTGCGAGTCCTGAACAACGTTTTATACCAGCATTCAGAGGGGAGGGGGAAGTTTGCTTCTGTGGGAGGGATGGAGCTGTCTCTACATTTGATTGGCCGTGATCCGTCTGCTGTGATAACCTTTCTTGCTGCTCGCCTCGTCTTCTTCAGCACTCTTTTCGAGGCAGAGATTACAAGAAGAGCAGTGGAAGAATTACATTTAGTGGACATTTTCGTCAAGGTGAGAGGTCGATGCTTTTATGTAGAAGAGGGAATAACTGTAGCTTACAGGCATTGCAAACGGCAAATCACAGCGCATCGAGACACTGCTCGATGGCAAGATGTCGGGAGATGTAGATTTGGCAATGGCCGAACTTCAGAAAGCGTTTTTCAACGTTGGGCTGTACTATCCTCGTCTTGCCAAGAATGAGAGAAATGACAAGGCTGTCGTGGGTGAAAGGTTTCATGAGGCACTGCTACCGTGAGTAACAGAGATAATGTTCTGGCCACTACTGCTTGCTGACCCGTTGTTGCAATTGGATCGTAAAGGTTTCTGTCACCCACCCTTCGACTGATCGTATCGTACCCCACTCGACTACCCACCTCCCTGTCGCCTCCGATTACCAATGCGATTGCTGTCCTTCTCAACTACCCTGTCTCTACCTATCAAGGAATATGGTCAGAGTACTGCACCCCCTTCGAGGTGGCGAAGAAGAACTCAACAAGCGTCTCGGAAGGGAGCTGGGGCTTCTCCGCGATCAGAGCGAAACGACTTGCCACCACCCTGTTCGCCAAAGCAAGCACGTCTAGCACATCTTCATCGTCATCACACCAGTCCAGCAACGGCAGCAATAGAGATTTCCTCACACCCTCCAGTCCCGATTTCCTCACTACGTTGCTGGACTTGCTGGATGAGTTTCTTCACAGATACTTTGTCACGCTCGATCCCGATGATTCACAAGCCGAAACACTGGCGCTCTCTGATCAGATCGACTTGCAAGACTATGCCGAGCCGGCGCTCTTACTGTGCCGAAAATTGATCGATGAGGTGGAACTTTTCAAGCGGACTATAAAGCTTCGCCTTCTTCCAAGTGATATGTAAGTGCAGAGCCTTTCTTGTGACAACGGTGTTTCCTACTGTGCCCCTTTCCTCTTTCTCAACCTTTCCCCCTTTCTACATCCACAGCGACCGGACTCAAGGACTCGATAAACGGAAAGACTTGACAGGCATCCTCGTTCGACTGTTGTCCTCCTCCGTCTTTCCTCGACTTGCTAGAGCTAGTGGGGAGGTACTGTTGGCCCTGTGTGACGGTGAAGCAAAGCAAATGACTGCCGAGATTGGATACGGTCCTTGCGCTGGGTTTCTGATGTCAATTGGCCAGATGCATTCCCTGCCGGGTACTTCCCCTGTCAACGCATCTGGACAGGCTCTTGATCCGGTCACAGGTCAGATACTACTTACAGAAGAAGAAAGGGAACGACAAGATAGGGAAGCAGGTCTCAGCATGACCGAGGAAGAGAAAGAAGCAGAAGCAGAAAGGCTATTCAGTCTGTTTGATCGATTAGATAGAACTGGTGTCATTAAAGTACAGAATCCTCTTCAGCACGGTGTCGAAACAGGCAGGATTCAAGAGTTGGAGGAGAAGGAAGACGAAGAGGAAAGGCAACGGATAGTAGAGGAAGATGCCGAGACAGAACGAGCCGTTGAGAGGGATATGAAGGCCTTCCGAGAAAAAGAGAAGAGGAGTCGAGAGTGAATCTCGGCCTCGATCTTGCACTCCCCTCCTCCCCACCCTCAGAGCGCCCCTCCCCTTCTCATCTCATCTCATCTCACTGCTGCAGCAGAGCTTTTGGCGTTGCTCCATCTTTCTCCAATACTTGTACACGATATCAATCAAGATCTTGCTCGTCATGCTGCTGTTGCAAGACGTTCTCCACCCTCTCTTGACCCCACATGTTGCCGAGCAGCTGTCGTAGAGCTCGAAAGGCGCCCGGTCCTGCCGTTGTGTCCTCATTTCCGCCTTCCGCTTGACCTTCTCCCTGCACTTGCTGTTGTTGCTGCTGTTGAGGATGAAACGTTCCTGGCATTTCATCGTTGCCCTGATCAGCACCTCTCGCTTCTGCCGTCATCTGCAGTATCTGCGCCATGACGTCTTGTCTCATATCGTCGTCCATGCCTTCCATTGCCGCTCCCCATCCCTCCAAGCCTCGCACACCTCGAAGTGCATTCATGAACTGATTCAATAGTCCTGCGTCGGAGGTTCCTTGTCTTTGCTGCCTTTGAGCATGCTCCCGGGTGACTGAATCAAAGTAGTGGTCATCGTATCGAGTCACATGATCTCCACTGGGCGAAAGAGGATCATAAGCATTCAGCATGGCACTGTTCGATGTCAATTCACGAGGTATCAAACCTATCAACGTTTGACGGAGCGTGTCTGGCAGATCAGAAACAAGCACATGGCGATAGATGCCCATCCGACTACGCTGATCTGCTACCGGTCGACAAAGATCATCGGCACGCTTCTGCAGAGTCGGCCAGATCTCTCGAAGAGTAGACAAAAGCCACGAGCTGACTTCCGAATCTCGCCAGAGTGATTCTGATCGAGAGACATAAATGTGCGCCAAAAGCTGCGGAATGGAGTCTCCCTGAATGCTATCAAACGAAAAGATGGAGGATGCCCTCATCTCGTTTGGAAAGCCGAGGCCTATCTTCTCAAAGAGCATAGGAAGTAGTTGAGGGTGCCTAGCCATTGCCAAACGAAGTGCAGCCGTACTCTTCAGCTTCGTCTGATCGCCTTGTTCCTTCTCCACAGCTCGCCATGCCAATGCCTTTGCATAGTTGCAACCTAGGCACCAATCCAACGAGCCTCGAGATGATTCTCCTTCGCCTATCAATATCTTGTCTTCGTCAAATGGTGTCTTTGCATCGACAATGAATTCTCCTCTTCTCTCCATTTCCGCACTGTAGGCTCCTTCCATCTTCTTCAGGCACTCCAAGAACCATGTATGCTGCCTGCTCTTGATGCTGAGAAAGTCTAGCCAAAGAATCATCCCATGATGGTCGTTGGTGGGATCTAAGCCAAGCATCAACTTCACCCATTCTAGCGCTGTCCGCCACGTCCCCCTCCTTCCCATGAAGTTGATGTGACGATGACACGCGATCCAGAAGCCCCGATTTTCGATTCTGTCGAAACACAGCAAAGGTGGTCCAAGGTGCGAGGTAAGACTAGACGAGAAAATGGTGGTAGAGGTACGCTCATAGGCGAATAGAGCTCGAGCATTCCAATCACTTGCAGCTCCTAGGTCGCCTTGATGCCTTGTGACTTCAGAGTACTGAAGGAGGGTGTCGATATGCCATGGATACAGTCTCAGCAAGGCCACAAGGCTATTTGGCTCGTACGACTGAACGGCTTGCAAGAATTGTAGCTGTGCTTTGCGGTATGCTCTGCAAGGAGAAGTAGTTGGGGTTGTCGTGGTGTTGTCCTTTCAGATACTAAGTCAAGAAGGAGGGAAAAAGGATCTTCTTCAAACTCACCGACTATGGACCCAACCTCCAATCTTGCACTTTTCGCCGTCTTCTATTGTCTCCATCGTCATTCCTGTGAAAGTCTTGGCAATAGGTGGCCAGGTGTCTTGCGGCTGAACGAGGACAGACTTGACCTTGAAATTAGTATTCCATGCCAGCGATCTAGCACGAGCAGACGTCGAAGAGCTCGCTCCCCTTCCTGTGCCTGTGTTGGCTTCATTCTCGTAGGCTTTGATGGCTGCCGCACCAAATTGCCTCTTGAGCTCGATTGCCGGGTCGAGAAAAGGAGCAGAGAGGCTCAAGTGCGCTCGCATAGACGACAATGGTCCCGATACTCTTAAGGCTGAAGTCGCTCCGAGATCTTTAGTGGCCAGATTCTTCGAATTCAGTTGCGCTTGTGATGACAGAAGAGCGGAGAACTCGTCCATCGACATATCAGAGACGTCCTTTGTAAGAGTAGCAGCAACGCCCTTGTTTATCTTGTTCGGTGTAGGCTTTGCTGACTTGGCAATGGCATCCCCTGATCCTTCCCTCTCCCCGCCTTCCTTAGTTGATGCCTCTGTCGATTTCTTCTTCTTCTTTTTTCTTTTGTTCTTCGACTTGGGAGTGTTTGCCTGAGTGTTGTCCGTCTCGTCTTTCTCATCTGTGTCCTCTCCCGAAAATTCTCCTACCTCCTCGACCTCTCCCAGCTTAAGCTCCGGGCACTGATATCAGCGGGCCGCATACTAAAGAAAGATCCCTCTGCCATCGTCTCACCTGCGTAAAGACCCCTCCTGCACTGCCATTTCTACCAGAAGCAGTCGCCTCCTCCGCTGTATTCTCCTTCATTGTCTCCCTCTCCTCAGGCTCTGTTGAGCCGGTCTCTTTGCGATCCGCGACTTTGCTTGCGAGGCCTTCCAGCTCTTGCTGTTCTCGAAGCTGTCTTTTGCTGAGCCGTTTGCTCATGTTCGGCGTGCGTGAGGAGGATGTGTAGCTATCAGGATGGGGAAGGCGCCGTCGCTCGCGAATCTGCCGAAGAGAGAAGATCGACGTGCAAATTGTTGATGATTTTGATAAAAATAAGACAGGTGGAGGAAACAACGAGAAAAGCTCCCTCGGATCTCGGAAGATGTGGTAAGGTGCAGGTAAGGTATAGATACGTGGAAGAGGCACTACTACTGCTACGACCGCTACTGCTCATTGTCCTACAGTCTGCTGCTCGCTGCTCTATTCTATCACCATTTATAAAACATCTGTCGCAACAATGGTGCAGACCACTAGAACCAGGCGTCGAGCACACTAGAGGTGGGCGTCGATGGGAGTGAGGGGGGGGGCGCTCTTCTAGTCTGTCTGCCTCACTCCTCGGACTCTCTTGCCTCTCTGGTACATGGCACCTGCAGCACAGAAACCGCTGAACATCATACCTGATCCCACCCAAAGTACGATGCCCCGGAAGCCTCTTGTACCGTACAGACTGAAATCTGTCAGACTTGGTTTGTACAAAGCTGCTCCGATGAGTGGACCAGTGACTGCGGCAAGGCCTCGAACAAAGATGAGAGCGAGATAGAGTATGGCACTCTCCTGAGTTGAAAAGGCAGCCAGATCTCGACTGATCGGAGTCATCATTGTTGCAAACCCTCCACCTGCTACTCCAAAAATGAGGACAAAGACAAGTACCAATGCAAGGGTGTCTGAGAAACCGAGCAAGAAGAAGGCCGTTAGGGAGCATGTTGCGACCGATCCAATCATGACGATGCTGTACGAGGTGACGTCGATCAACCTACCAGTGACAAGATAACCCACCGTGGCCGAAGCATTGAAAGCCGATAGGATACCGGTCGCTGTGGAAGAAGAGACGCCCAGTGATGTCGCATAAGATGAAATGTAAAGACTGATGGTGTACCAGCTTCCCGCTTGAAAGAAGATGACCAGCTCACTCAAGCAGGCAAACGGACTTAGTAATGGGCGAAGATCACCGGGCAGTAGTTTCTTGAAGGAGAACGATCTACTGTTTGCAATACTACTTGAAGAGACAGAAGGAACGGGCAAGCGCGGCTTGAGTGCTAGACTGGCAATTGAACCCAGTATGAAAGACATGAGAGCCAATACTCGCAAAGTCCAGGCAAATCCGACTGTGTCGAGCAATCTTGTGACGAGGAGTGGAAAGACAACCCCGCCCAGTCCAGATCCGGAGTAGATGATGCCGGTTGCCAGACCCCGCCTCGTGTCAAACCACTGTGAAAGCCAGAGGACGACCGGAGTAAAGGTGATACCGGAAGCAATTCCATAGAAAATTCCCTGGAATAGGATCAAGTAGATTACTTTGTCCATGAAGCTTGCTATGAGCAGCGACAACGCACTGATTATTATGCAAGAAGTAGAGACAATTCTGATGGAGCGAGGGTAGGCTCGAAAGAATCCTATCGCAAGCAACGGAACAAAGTGTTGGCCTCCGATGACCAGGGTTCCGATCGCTGAGATAGAAGCCGTAGATTGGCCGTAGAGAGGCGACTTTGGATTGTGTGTATGGTAATCCTGATACGATCCATAGGCGTACGCTTGCCCCCAGATGACCTTATGATTGCACGGAGATCAGCCATTGCATCGTTACCATTCCTCTTACCTTCGAAACATCACTCACAAACTCAAAGGTAAAGCTGGCCAATAAGAAGATCCAAGCCTCTCTTCCTCCGTCTACCGGAGCGAGATCAGATCGGAGGATTTCCTGGTGACCCTCCCCCTCTTCGCTTTGACCTCCTTGAAGCTCCTGCAATGCAATGACATCCTGTAACCTGTCATGAGATGTTGCAATGTGCGATGACATGGTACAGAGGCATGCTGTGGTGAACCAGACCCTCTTCCTGACTACCAGTGTGCATCGAGTCATTGACTTTTATTTCCTTTTATTTTCCCTTTTCCCTTTCTAACGGGGACTAGTGCAATGTACCGCTACTGCTCATTTAAAAAACCTAAAATCCTCTTCTTTGGCTTTGCTTCCTTGGCCGCGTGACGCGCCTCACCACCCAAGAGCATTCCTTGGAGCCAAGACGCAGGCACCCTTTTAGTAGGCAGAGACACTCTCGGGCCTTCTGATCACATCACCACACAACACGGCAAATCAAAGGAAGAAGGAGCGTCCCACAGCGTGTGACGATTTCTTCTCCCCACTATCAATCATTACCTTCTCTCTCAGTCAGAGGCAGCATTGGATGAGCACGAAATCATGAAACGCACCTCGGCCGCCGATAGAGACGTCCTCGGCCATGCAGTCTTAGATTCGCTCAGTAACGAATCCAAGCCCACTATAGCGACATCGTCTTCCGGTCCTTCATCTTCGAAAACAGATGATGATGAAAGGGAAGCGATAGAGGCGAGATCCTCACAATCAGTAAGAGCACTCGATCCTGCACCCTCAGCCACCGCCATGTCGGAAACGATTTCACAAGCGACATCAGATAATGACGAATCTTCAAGGACTCCGCCAATGCCCAACGGAGAGGTCCGACTGCACCCCTTGTTAGATGAGGCGAAGCTTGGTGGAATGAAATCGACTGCACCCGAATTGCACTCTGAAGCGCCGATTGAAAATGAAATTGCCGCAAAGGAGAAATCGATCGCAAGAATGGATGCAATTACACAAGAGGCAAGTGCGCAGTACCCAAGTCCCAGCAGTGGCTTCGTTCCACCAGTGACAGAAGAAGATTTCAGTCTTGGTAGTGTGCCGCTGAGCGCAAGAGTCAAGATGGCTGCAACAGTAAAAGGATCCGAGAAGCCGAGTGTGAGTCCTAAGAGTAAAGCGAGGATGAAATTATCGATGCTGATGCACTAGTCCAACTTCTACCTGTCCTTGAAAGTCGACGACTGCTGAATTCAAAGTGTCCAACGAACCAGTCAGTATCGATGGAACAGAAGAAGTTGACGTAGGAACCTCAAGTAAAACACAAGCAAGGACAGGAAGTGAAGCAAAAGGTGACAATGATGCAAATGCAACAACCTTATTTCATTCTCGTCGTATGTCGACGACTTCGAACCATTCGCAAGCAATATCTGCAAGCAGTAGCCCGTCGACCGTAGCACCACAGAGAAGGCCTTCATCGACGTCGGTCTATCACCAAGTTGTTGCTATTCCCCTCAAAGTAAGAGACTTTGCCTTCACAGAGACGGATCCCCGACACGTCGGCGCTAAAGATGTGAGCGCACCGAGCTCAAGTCAAGAAAGGTATGAGGAAGGGAGACAAAGATGGCAAGGCGATGATGGGGCGGACGACGACGATGCTGATGATGATGATGATGATGATGATGACGAAGACGACAATGGAGAAAAGCGGGAAAGAGGAGCGGGAGTCGAAGACGATGAAGACGATCAGCAACAACTGCCCCTTCCACTCGGATTATACCATGCGGCTTACGATTTCACCGCTGAGAGTGAGCACGAATTAAGCGTCATGGCTGGACAGAAAGTGCAATTGATTGGTCATGTCGATGGCGGGTGGGCTATCGTAGTGAAATTACAAGATGGCAAGGAGACTTGGACAGCAGGAGAAGAAGATCAAGTGGCAGAAGTCGACAAGGGCCTAGTTCCAGAAGCATATCTGGAATGGGTAGGATGAAGGTATAGACTATCCCCTCTCCTTTGTTCCTGCTTGCTTTCCTTTTGCACCATTCATTCCAAACACTCTCCACTGTTCTCTATACATGCCTTCCCTTTCCCCCATCCTCTTCCCATCTCCCTCTCCTTTCTCGACAGCCCAGTGTACTCTCCGCACCCATATTCTTTTTACCTCTCTTCCCTCCCTGTCTCCCTCTTCGCTTTCCGTGTGTAAGATTGATGGTCCGATCCGCATTGCATTGCAATTCTCTACAAGGTGAAGAACTTCTACGACGTCCAACCAAGCTTATCAAACGCAGTCGGGAGGACACAGCCACTGACCATGCCGATCGCGTGGTACACAAAGACTTTGGTGAGGACGTCTACATCGTAGTGCTGCACGGCATCCACTTGCAATGGCTGTACTAGTTGCTTGTTATTGCCATCTTCTGGTCTCGTCGGAAATTGATATGCGCTTTCCATCTCTCTCTTTTGTCTTTGCTTTTCATCTTGACTTAGTGCCCCTGCAATTCGTTCCGAGAATCCATCACCGGGCAGATGGATGTTTGGATGTGTGAACGGCACGGGAAGACCACTACCGTCTCCTAAAGTAAATTTGACTTTGCTTCTTTCGGCTCGGATCGGTCGTACTTGCACTTCCGATTGCGCCAAGTCCTGGTTCTGTTGATCTGCGCTTCTAGTGTCTGCTTTCCAGTAGGTAGATCCAGTCTCTTTGGGGTCGCTTCGATTTGAAAAGAAATCTCCGCCGGTGGAGGACAGAGCTCTCTTATGTTGCGGACGAACCGGCTTGCTGTCTCCTTTGGAGGAGGACACTGCAGCAGAAGATATGTAATGTCTGCGCGGTAATTTGAAACCAAGGGTGTTTTCTACGAAGCGGAAGATGGGGGGTAGACTGACTCGACATATGATCTTGATCGTGACGCGGGTAATCAAGATACCAACGATTCCAGTCAACATGATCAACACTTTCATGGAAATGCTACCAAGAACAGCCACAGACGTTGTGTAGAGCGTCTCTTGTCGCTTTGAAGTGCCTGCCAGAGTGTTGCGGATCGCTGACGAGATCGGCTCGATGATCTGTCGCTGCAACTTTTCTTGCATGCCTATAGGATTGTCAGCTTTTGGCAGTAGTCCATACCGAACAGACGTCCATCTTCCGGTAGTGATGCCCATGACGACGGATAGAAAGGCAATGGAGTCCTCAAAGCAAGGACAATCATCCAAGGGTTGCGGATGTACAATGACCATCATCAGACCAAGAGAGTTGACGACGAGTGGAACTGCCGATGCGTCGCGTAAGTCCTACAAACTTTTTGAGACTAGATCCGTGTCTCCAGTTTGACTCACCGAGGAATCCCTCTACAAGCATCATTTCTTCGATGAAGTCAAAGCAGTACCATTGCACAAAGGAGACAATAGCTCCCAGTGCACATCCAGTGAAGCAATCTGCGGATTGAAGTCGGGAAGCGAGTGAGCCTCCTTTTAGTCACTTTGCTTGAGCAGCAGGACTCACCCATCACACTGTGCATCCCGGCATACACTCTTCCATAAACGACGCTGAAGACGTAGTAGATCAGACTGAATTCGCAAAACCAGCTCTGCAAATAAGGGCTGGCATCTGGTTGTAGTCGTAGTGCACCGATCCAAAGATACAGATAAATTGCAATACTGACCGAGTTTGTCGAGTGCGTCGAGAGAAAGCCGTATTCGAGGTGGGTTGTACCGACAACCAATCTGGTGACCGGAGGAGAATAAGGTCGAGGAATGCACAAAGCATCTTTGGCAACGCTGGAGAAGTAGACCCCGAATGCTAGGACGTTCACCAACCCTCTTGCGAAGCGTGCATTACCGATCCAGAACGCCATGGGAAGGAAAATGAGGAAGAAGGAGTGAGTGCCTAGAAGAGAAGTATAGACAAAGTATCGATCCAGCCCCGGCGAACGAATCCGAGCCTGTAGACGTTATTACGTTCGAGATCAGCGAATCACAGACAGACATTTCCACTACGACTACTAGCCATCCTCACCTGATGTTGTGCCAATTTAGGTGATTCCCATCGCAAACTTTGAATCAACCTTCGTCGAATTGGACCCATGATCGGACCCAAGTATTCATCGTAGACTGCTTCGTCATACAATCCGATATCAGTGGTGTTGATTTCGAATTCTTCCTGATCATCTGCATCTTGCTGGTCTTGTGCATTTCTCGCCATGATTGCCCCGTTTTGAGACACTTCTTCTGCCTCACTCGTATAACCTGAAACGGTATCTCTCGAATCATAGCTATTATCTCTACTTTTCGTCCTTGAAGGCCTCAGCTTCTTCGACGAAGTGATGTCTTCAATTTTGGAGATATGCTTTGGGCGAGGTATTGAGTTCCTTAGACGGCTATGTAGCGAATCCGATGCTTGCGGTCGAAGTCCTAGATGACTATGACCTTTGAAGGAACTAGCAGAGGTAGAGGGTGACATGTGTCGTGTTGGAGCATCTCGCTGGGTCGTACGCTCCTTTAGTTCTGAAGTGCCCTCATTTTCACCCCCTGCCAACGCTGAAGTAGAGGAGGAAGACGCATTCCCGTCCATCACCATCAGTAAGAAGAAAGGGAAGGTCTAGAGGTCTTTATGAAGTCGATAAGCAGGAAGAGGGCTTGCCTTACGTCTTTAACGTACGGGTATCTGCTTTCCTCGGTCAGGCCCTAAAGTGATACTGAAATTGATCTCTGCTAAAGTAGAAAGTTGCGCGTGGTTTGGTCGCTCGATCGTTGTGTCTAGCGCCTCTCTGGGTCTTTGGGTGGGAAGAGTTGCTAACACCGGCCGGCCTTTGTGTAAGCCGGGGAAGCGTTCTCATCGCTGTGACTGACGAAAAAGATCTTTCCTTCTTGACCCTCCCATTGTGCCTTCTCGTCTGTCGCTCTCCTGTGTCGCTTCCTCGCTCGCTTCTTTTGTCAGCTCGATTTCCTTCCTCGGAGAGCACACCACTTTTTTATGCGACTGCATTGTCGTCCATACATCATCGCTGCCCGTCCATATCTTAGAACGTCAGCATTGAATAGATCAGAGGCTACATCAACTAGCAGAATGACATCCAACGAAGGCAAGGGGGGCTCAAGTCTCTCTCGATTGGCGGCCATCGGAAAGCAGCTACTGCCGGCCAATCCATTCACGACGAGAGCGGCAGACAATGAAAGGGAACAGTTGGGCACCCTTCGAATGGGTTCAACAGTAGAATTGCCAGTGTATGCTCCAAAGGACATCACTCGACTACCTGATGAGAGGCTATTGCTGAGCTTGGAAGATACCACCACGCTTGAGAGTTTGGAGTGGATGGCGAAGAAGTATGCACTGGGACAAGATATGTTCTTGCTGTCTCAACCAGGATCGTATGCACGTCGACTTGCACTCACATTCGCAGCACTACTGCAGCTACCAGTAGAGCATGTAGCTTTGCACAGGGACATAGGAGAGGCAGAGCTACTCCAGACTCGTAATCTAGAAAAGGGTGGAAATCTGAGCTACACCGATGGGCCGGTAGTCAGAGCGATGAAGACGGGGGGGATCCTGATCTTGGAAGGTGTGGAACGAGCGGAGAGGAATGTCCTGCCCTTGCTGAACAACATCCTCGAGAACAGAGAGCAGGACCTTCCAGATGGAACCAGCCTGGTGCCTGCAAGTAGATTACACGCTGCGCAGATGGAGGAAGCTGTCAAGACTGGACACAAAGCGTCCAATACAAGTCGATTTCAGGCTGTTGATCCCAACTTCAAAGTGATCGCCCTGGGGCTACCGACTCCACCTTACAAAGGGAATCCACTAGACCCACCTTTCCGAAGTCGTTTCCAGGCAAGATGGGTTGAAGGCATTGTGCCGTCGTCACTGGGTGAAGCTCCTATTCTGGATGAGGCTTCTCAGCAATTGGCCTCTCTGCTAAAGCAAAGGATATTCGAGTGGGCTGCTCTTTTACGCCTACATGCTACGGCAGCCCGAGGTGCTGACGTGCTCCCACCTGCGTCACAGCTACCCAACGTACCGGCTTCTGCACTTTCCCTCTTAGACGATCTCATTTCCCGGTTCCCGCCCATAGAAACACTCGCTGCACCACCTACGATCACCATCTCTGAAGAAGAAGGAAAGCTAGGCACACAACAAGTGAGAATGCGCGATGGCGCTTTGTCGGTTCCCGAACGGAGTAGAGACCAGATACAGCAGAGGGAAGCAGAAAGTTTGAAGAAGTTGCAGGAAAGGAGTGATAAACCGGGTGTGGATGCAAGGGTGGCCGCCTCTACAGACTCTATTGTTGGAGCAGGGTACCCGATGATGCACACATTGGACGCAACCAAGAAAAGACTAGCGACTGAGTTGTTGTGGAGTGTTGGCTTGGACAAGGGCGTCGGTATTAGCTCTGAGGAGATTGATGGCAGAGGCTTGATGGGCTACAAGGTTGCTGAGATAGAAAGGGTCTCTGTGCGTACAGCCAAGGTGACATTTGATCAAGTCGATGGCGGTTTGACGAGGTCTGTTGTTGTGCCTTGCGGACCGCTCGCCTTTATCCCACTGCCAGTGATCAATAGCGAGCAAGCGCAAGTGACCGGCGACGTACTGGTCACGCCTCGTCTCTACTCTATCCTGACTTCTATGCTTCAACTTCACGCTCTAGGTCGCGACATTTGCTTGCTTCCCTCGGCGTTGATTTCCTCCTCGGAGGAAATGAATGTCAACACCATGCAAGCTTCTTCTTCGACGTCTACCTCCATCGGTCTATTTGCCGGCTTACTGGGCTATCAAGTCGAATCATTATGGCTGCACAAGGATGTCGGCGGAACAGAGCTCGTCATGAGAAGAGGAACCAGTCCTGATGGTAGCACGATCTGGGAAGCAGCTCCACTCCTCAAAGGTGCCACAGAAGCGAGGATCGTCCACTTAGCTGGCATAGACGTATTAGGTCCAACGCTAGCGAGTCTTGCCCGGCTGACGCAGGATCGGGAATTGGAGCTCTGGGCAGGTGGTAGGGCAGCATTGGGTGGTGGTAGGCATCCCGAAATAGAAGGGAAAGAAGTTGGTCTTGGCAGGTTGACGACCATCCATCCCAGCTTTCGAATAATAGCCACGGCCAACGGTTCACGATCCGACTGGTTGAATGAAGAGACGTCCACTCTATTCGGATTCGTTCAGCCAAGTCCCATGTCGTCGCTGGAAGAGCGTCAAGTCCTTGAAACTAGGACCAGTTGTCCCGGGGCGCATCTCGACAAGCTACTCGATTTTACTGCGCGTTATCGATCACTAAGCAAGGACGTCAGTCTGGGCCTGTCCAAATCAAGAAGACTGGGCACAAGAGCTCTCATTCGCATGGCCAAGCGATTAGCCAAGTTTCCAGACAGTACAGATCTGCATGCTCTTCTTTCGAGGAATCTTCTCGTTGAATTTCTCCCAAGGACGACAAAGGAGTTGATCAAGAGGGTACTGGATGACAGTGGCCTTCACCCGAGGGGAGCCGAGGGAGCATTTGAGTACAGGCCGCAGGAGTGGCTTGCTGATCCGGTCGTTGACGAGAATGTAGTACAATTTCACGATCTGAATGCTCCCGATCTTGATCCAGTCGTCGTGCAAAGGTACCCCACGGACCGACTCGACCCAGATGGCAAACACCTCATTCCTGCCTTGGGAAGGTCATTTTTCAATAATAATACTCAGTCGATACTCCTTCGAGATCTGGCCATTGACTTGCAAGTGATGGAGGAGCATGTACTGTTGCTAGGCGCCCAGGGTGTGGGAAAGAACAAGATTATCGATCGAATCGTCGAATTACTAGACAGACCGAGGGAGTACATGCAGCTTCATCGTGACTCGACAGTGGCACAAATCTTACAACTCGTCGAATTGAAAGGAGGTCAACTGAAGTTCCTTGAATCGCCCCTAGTGCGGGCCATTCGAACAGGAAGGGTGGCCGTTATTGATGAAGCAGACAAGTGCTCTGCCGCCGTCACAGCCGTCTTCAAATCATTGGCAGAGAGGAGCGAGCTGAGTTTACCAGACGGCAGAAGGGTGCGACCTGCGAACAGTTTTGGATCTCCGGACGATGTCATTGTCCATCCTGATTTCCGGCTGGTCTTGCTTGCCAATCGACCTGGATTCCCCTTCTTAGGTAATTCCTTTCTGGAAGTACTAGGGGAAGGTTTCTCCTGCTATGCTGTTGGTAATCCTGACTTGGCCTCGGAAGTCCGATTGCTACAACAAGCAGCACCAAGTGTTGAAGAAGGCCTCATTCGAAACCTTGACCTGGCATTCCATGATCTCAGAGACGCCTTCGATGCAGGTTTAATCACCTATCCCTACTCACTTCGAGAGCTGCTTCACATAGTCCGACACCTACACCACTTCCCTAGTGAGAGTTTGACAGAGGTACTACTGAACACACTCTCTTTTGATCTTCATCGTCCCGAGTCGATCAATCTGGTCTACGATACACTTCGTAAACGAGGCCTAAATGTTCAAAGATTGAGTTTGGCGGCCATCAGAGAGCGAGCAGAGGAAAAGATGAAGGAAGGACCAGGTAGGATCGAATGGGATCCAAAGAAGCTCGGAAAAGATACTTTTCTTTCTGGACCAAAGGAAGGCAAGGTGGATCCGGAGAATAAAGAGCACAGCGGTGGAAACACTTGGAAGGGTGGCACGGGAGGTAGAGATACGGCAGGTTTGGGTGGCCGAGGAGGATATGAAAGATTCTACTCAGGTCAACAAATCAAGCAGATCAACACCGAATTGAAGAAGGACGTTCCTGATCACATCAAGGAGCAGGCCAGGGTGATGGCTCAGAAGGCTCTCTTGGAAAAGTTGGCAGATCAAGGGATGACGACACACGAAGGAGCAACGTACCAAAAGTACAAGCAGGAAGTCACACCGCAGATTCAACACCTTGTCAACATCTTGAATGATCTGCAAGCCAATGCAAAGGAGAGGAATTGGCTGACACGACAGCAAGAGGGAGAATTGGATGAAAGGCGCTTGACGAATGCGTTGACTGGCGAACGTGCCGTCTTCAAGAGGAGGCAGGAGAATCCTCCTGAAGTGGGCGCTCCACAAACGAAACCGAAACGGATTCGCTTCCTTGTTGACCTTTCAGCGTCAATGTATTCCATGCAGTACGATGGCAGACTGGACAGAGAGATCAAAACGATGCTCATGATCATGGAAGCGTTCAGTCACGTCAGCAAAGAGAGATTCCTCTACGACATAGTCGGCCATCATGGTGAGAGTGCCCACGTCGCCATGACAACGATGGACAAACCGCCTCAGTCTATAGGAGAGCGATGGAAGGTTTTGCGTGATTCCGACGCTACGATGACGTATGTCATGTCGGGAGATTCGTCTCTGGAAGCGATTCAATGGGCGTGCAAAGACATCACAAGGACAGAAGCAGATGACTACTTTGTCATAGCTCTGTCCGACGCAAATCTGTCCAGATACGGTATCACAGCGGAAAATTTAGAAAAAGCCATGAAGACGAGTGAAAAGGTCAAAGTGGCATTGATTTGCTTAGACAGGGGTGACGAAGGAAAGGAACTAGCAAGACGGCTGCCTGGTAAGGCTTTTCAAGTCTCGGAGATGAAGAGTCTTCCCCAGGTTCTCAGTTCTATCCTGACGACTATGCTCGAGAACTAGGTAGAATTCCTCGTACGAAATATAATAAAGACTAATCTTTACACCTTTTATGGAATAAAATTGAGATGGCAATGTGACCATGATCAGAGTACCATTGGCCATTGTCTCGTA
The DNA here is from genome assembly GCA_026210745.1 of Exobasidium rhododendri. Lineage (NCBI taxonomy): Eukaryota > Fungi > Basidiomycota > Exobasidiomycetes > Exobasidiales > Exobasidiaceae > Exobasidium > Exobasidium rhododendri. Next base: position 2,343,337 of record CP110631.1, read on the forward strand.
CCTCTGTCGTAGGAGAAGTGGGGAGAAGGCGCGTTTTCTAGCGTCTGCTTCCACTAATCGTCATGTCACCGATAGCACCGTCCAGATTCAGGTTTGTGTTGTAGTCGCCATTTCCGATTCCGACGCTGTAACCACCACCATCTTGTCGCTTGTCGTACACGTTAGCTGCAATGATACTGGGTAGGGTGGCACCATCGAACGTAGCTGATAGGTTGGTGTCATCATTACCTATTCCAACAGAGTCACGGCTATCGAGGTTGGTGATGCCGGCATTGATGTACTCGATGCATCGGGGATTCAGGATTCCTGGATTGCTGACAATCTGACATCGGCGCAGAACAGGTGCAGCATTGACGGAGCTCAATGCCAAGAGAACGATGGTAGCGAAGAAGGTGATTCTGGTCATTATTTTGTTTGATTCTCTAATGTTGTGTGCTTGTTTTCTTCGGAAGGGGTTTTAGCGAACGTAATGGTGAATCTTTGCGTTGTCTCGTGATGAGGTCTAGGCCAGCTAGAACTTATGAGGTGAGCAAAATTGCAAGAAAGGGGCGGGCGGTACGAAACAAAATGGCGATTAGGGAGACGATACAACAGCTAGTTTCTCACGCCACGCCTTTATACTCCTCCCCCGGTTCATAGTAAAAGAAGTGGTCTGAAGTAGGTTCTTTGAACGGACTGCGTTAACGTGCCTGCTCTCCTGGGTTGTGTTCCAGATTAGATTTCGAGGCATCGAAGATGCTGCTGCACCACTACGCTGGAAAGGGAGGACAAGTTTTACTTGCGGGAGCTATTGCTATTTAACTTTTACCTTGTACTGGCAGTGTTACATTTTCGACCTCTTAAATAGAAACCAACGCCGTCGCGCATTAGCGTCCAAAATGAAAACGCCGGTGGGCGCAGAAGACTAATCGGCTAGTGATCAGGAGACGTTCTTGGCTGGACTCTCGCTTCCCGCATACCAACACATCGACGGCACTACGACCCATTGCGCCTTCTCTGTGACTAGCTTTCATGTGAGCCGAGACGCATTCGGGTTTCAAGCTCGTTCAAATGCGACGTCATTGTGCCACGCGGTACAGCCTGACTCGCTTGCTTGCTCCTCTTTCCCTCATTTTCTCCACCCCCAAAAACGGTGGCAAAAGAGAACACCTGTCGAGCACGATGAAGCGACAGGAACAAGTGCACTCGACGGGCGTAATTCGACGCCAAAGCGCGTCTGTCCCGGTGCAGGACCTTGTGATCGAACGAAGGGGATCCAATGGGGTGTACAGCTTTGCGCGATGGAAGCGTTGCCCCCGCTGAGCGGGAAGCAAAGCAATCTGTCTCGACGTAAAGGTATATAAGGAAGCAAAACGGCCAGAACACCGTTTCTTTTTGCTCCCCATCAACCGATCACAAACCCTCTCTTCTATCTTCTTCTTCTTCTCCATACTTCTTCAACTTCGCTCTGCTGGCCAGATCGCAAGTACCTTTTCCCCTTTTAATTTTAATCTTTTTATTACTCATTTCTTCATAATTCTCCATCTTACAATAGACCTCTATCACTTCGTCGCCCTTCCAACACAAAAAAACATCAAAATGAAGTACGCTTACGTCGCCATCTCTGCCGTCACCCTCGCCTCCACTGTCTCTGCCGCTCCTCTAGGATTCTTCGGATCACAGAGCGAGACCTTGAACGAGAATGCTGGAATCGTGAATGGTCGAGGTCTAACTTCGACCACCGGTCTTGGCAACGACATCGAATTTTCCAACGTCAACCTCGACGGTAGCCCAACCACCTCTATCTTTAGACGACTCCTCAACTTTGACGTTGGCGAGACAAAGGAGACTGAGAATGAAAATGGCGGTATCGTGAATGGACGAAGAAGCACCGTGACCAACTTGGGAGTCGGCAACGGAGACTCTGGAGCATCCAACGTCGACCTTGATGGAGACGCTCACATCACCATCACAGAAAGGAGCACAACTCTCAACGAGGGTCTTGGCAACGGAAACTCTGGTGCCAGCAATGTTGACGTGGTTGGCAGCCCAACTATCTCGATCTCTCGTCGGGGCAATGTCCTCAACGAAGGAGTTGGCAATGGTGATTCCGGTGCTACCAATGTTGATCTCAAAGGCAGCCCTTACATCACCATCAGCCGAAGAGATGTTGAAAACTTGGGAGTCGGTAACGGTGACTCCGGTTCAACCAATGTCGATCTCGATGGTAATTCCCACATTACCATTTCTGAACGTGGAGACGTATCGAACATTGGTATTGGCAATGGAGACTCGGACTCCACCAATGTTGACTTGGACGGCAGCCCTACCATCAGCATCTCAAGAAGACTACTCAACTTTGATGTCGGAGAAACAAAGGAGACTGAGAACGAGAACGCTGGTATCATAAATGGCCGAAGTCTTACGACTAATTTGGGTGTGGGCAACGGCTTGTCAGGATCAAGCAACGTCGACTTGAAGGGAAACCCCCACATCTCCATCTCCAAGAGGCTGATCTCCGCTGGCTCCAGCAGTACGACCGAGAATGAAAACGGTGGCATTGTCAACGTGGATCCTGAGGAGTTCCAGGCAATGATGGCCGGCAAGGAACAAGCCCAACGACGAGGCAACGTCACTAATCTTGGTGTCGGAAATGGCGACTCTGGCTCATCCAACGTTGACTTGGACGGTGACGCCCACATCACTATTAGCGAACGAGATCTTCAGAACTTGGGTGTAGGCAACGGCTTGTCAGGATCAAGCAACGTCGGCTTGAAAGGAAACCCCCACATCTCCATCTCCAAGAGGCTGATCTCCGCTGGCTCCAGCAGTACGACTGAGAATGAAAACGGCGGCATTGTCAACGTAGACCCTGAGGAGTTCCAAGCTATGATGGCGGGCAAGGAAAGTCAGACCGCATCAAAGCGAGGTATCTCTTACAACGCAGATATTCTTGCCTAGACGATGATCTTACTACATTGTATTCTGAATCTCATAATATTCGCCAAAATATATAGATGTGAATTATGGTACTTCGTTGTATTTGTGTGTCTCCTTTGTGTGTGCGCTCCAGCCTCTGCTCATTTTCTCTGCAGGAAGCCTACGAATGATGAGGTGTTGGTCTCAAAGATGAAACGCGTCAAAGGGGGGGAGGTGACACGCCTAAAGAGCCCCTCAAAGCCTTCGACAAAGTTAAAATAACGAGGGAGGCCCAATCACACTCTCAATCGAGACTACTGGCTACATGCTCTAACTCTTCCTCACCCTTCAGGATCTTGATCGCCCTTGAAAGAACGCCTTCATCCGCATGACAGTCTGAGTCGCTCATCATGTTCTCGCCTATGTCTTCTGGCAGGGACAAGTGGGACGAGGCTGGCAGTAGTGGAGGTTCGAGGAACAAGATCAGCAAGGCAGGGACAAGTCCTCTCGCAAGTATCAATCGTTCCTTTCATTCAGCATCGAACATTGTAAAGGGAAAAGGAAAGAGTAAGAGTCTTGCCAGTCCTTCTGGTAGGATACTGGCGCCCGTACCGTCTGGCTCGCATTCATTGGCCTTCCAGAAGAATCAAAGTATTAGTAGGGCCAGGGCAGATCGTCCACCAAGACGCAACTTTTATGCAACTGCCTCTGTAGACGAGGGCAGAGGAGAAATCGAGGCTCTACTGTGTCCCACATCGTCGTCCAATTCCAAAACAGGTGCGCGGACTTCTGGTGGGAGGAGGTACGAGGATGCTAGACGAAATCCCCGATGGAAGAATGCTTTCAGACCTAGCAAGAAAACAGTAGATCGATGGATGGAGAGTTGGTTCACTCGGTGGACAGTCCTGGCAGTGGTGCCCAGTGTCTTTGTGAGTGAAAAATTCGGGCTAGGTACAACATTTGTGATACTCTCATCTTATCAGACTTCACTTCCAGGTATGGGTATGGTGTGCGATGCCGTTTCCGACCTCACTCGCCAAAGGCACGGAGCAGCACAGCGAGCCTGGTCATGTAGATGGACAATTTATGTTTTATCTAGTGTGGTACTATGGTATTTACAGTGCAGTTGGTGAGTAGGCTCGACATCTGCATCTCCCTGCCCTTTGGCTTACTCCTGCGAACAATAACCTTTCTCACAGGTCTCATTTACATAACTCAACTCTTCTCACTGTATCGGCTGAATTGGTGGCCAGCAGCGTTAGGAGCTAGAAAGTCCTACATGTCCTTTTGGCTCTTGTCTGTAGCGACAGGGTACGCACTGCATGTGCTAGCTTGGGATAGACTACCTTCCATGGGTGATAGTTGGCTTCCCGGCAATGAAGGGAAAGGAGGTGCGGACGACGACGAAGATAAAATTCAATGGCAGCGAAAGACGCCCTGGGTTGCTCTGGCCTTTGCAACGATGGCAATGCCAGCCTTTGTCTGTCTAGCGGGACTGAGAAGAGGTGGAAGGCAGACGTATCGACACAGTCTGACGGACACGCAAAAGAGTGAGTCGCTTTTGATGGGAAGATTTCGTGCACTTGTAATCAATGCTCATCACGGCGCTACCTCGATCGATCCCGATACCAGCTTTTCTGGAGAACGAACTGAGTCGGCGAATTCCTGCTTCGTACACACGATTTCTATGGTTCATGGCTGTCATTGGAGCGGCCTTGATTGCCTTAATCGCAGGTCAAGGATATGCTAGTGTCTATCTTTCGACATTGCCACATACCGGGCTCGATGGCACAGCTTATGTCGCATTCTGGACAGTCAATGTCAATATCTTACTGCTCGTCAGCACCTGGATCCTCGAACAAAAGGTTCGCAGTCGGGCTCTGATCTTTGTCATCAAGTACTATTACTTTCTGGTGAGACACACACACACACCTCAGACGAGGAGGAGAAGTACTGCTTAAAACATGCAGTCCAGCTGACACCTTCCTTCTCTCTTACTCTCTCGACAGGTCTATTTCATGTCAGTCTACACTTTCTTTGAGCTTTGCCATCGCTATTCGGTATGTAGCTGTCCACTCACGCTCGATTCTATCTTGTTCCTTTCCGCAGCTTCTACCGAAATCTCTTTGCGAGATTGAACAGCTTTGACCAATTTGCTCTCATTCAGTTGCTGAGCTCCTTTTGGGTTTGCATCTGGTATCCGTTCAGCATGACGAGACGCTTTCACGCTTTGCTTTCGTACTTCAGCCTGGATCCAAGGTCGTACGAGGAACACGTCGAAAGCATGGGACTAGGTGGGTCTAGATGGAGAATGATGATCGAGTAGGACGGTGTAGCGTGAGGCTGACATTGTTCGCTGTTCCTGCCCCACGAAGCATTCTACCTTCGGAATCTTGCACAGAACACCACCATGATCGCCTTTCTAGGCTGGGTCTCGATACTGCACTTTGGACCGAATCAGCGTAAGCTGCAAAGGAGAATCGTGCTCGACGTACTTGCCTGATGATCTCACCTTTGCCCACAGATATGTACCCCTTCTTTGCCTTTGCCGACAAGCGAGACCCTTATAACTATCAACTCACGATGCTAGGCTCTTCAGCAATTTGGGCAAGTGAGCTGCTCTCTTCATTCGTAGCACGACAAGTGAGTGCACGGCTCCTGCGCTTATTTAGACCCCGTTAGGAGAAGGATTCTGACCACGCAGAGGGACAGATCTGTCTATACTCACTCGACGTCGATGTGACGAATTTGGGGCTCGATGAAATGAGAAGCTACCCGGAGCTGGTGACAAGTGTCATGTGGACCAGTATTCACGTTCTGATGGACATGCTCCTTTTTCTCATCGTATGTATGAATGAGGCGTACGCATAAACGATCTCTTCTGACGATACCACATGTTCCCCTCCTCGTAGAAGCTGGACTTCAAGTAGTCACTCCAGATCTGCCGTCTCGGGTCTTGGAAATTTAATCTTCTTTTCCGTTCTTGCTGTGCCGATACCCTTCACTTTACATAGATACACTAGCACCATAGGAATTGAATTCCGTTATTTCTACGCTTCGAAGCCTTGTCCGGCGATACAGATAGGGGTGGGGCAGCAGTGGAAGGGGAGGAAAAGGACGGGGGAGGGGGAAGAGAAATAGAGTTGCACTGTAAGAATTCGCCCTCGGGAAGAACGGTGCAGCTGTTGTACTGCTCCATTTCTTACACCAAACGTGTCGAAGAAAGACGGGGTAGCGCAATTGTGATCATCCTATGCTAGTCGCACTCGTGCTTTGACTCATTCCACCGCTTTGCCTCTCCAATCTTCTCCTCTTCCTTCTCAATCTTGCTTCGTTTTCCTCTATTCTCTCTCTTCTCTCCAGTCTTTCCGAGTAGTACTGACCAGATTGTAGTATCAAGACTCCTACGAGAGCAACAGCCAAGACTGCATTAGAACTAGCCAAGTCTCGTAGCGGGAGAAGTACATCATCTGTTGGATTCGACGGATTGGCCTGAGGTGGTGGTGTCGTCGGTGGTAGTGAGTAGAGACCTGATCAACGAGAGTGGAAGAGTGCGTCAGCTCGTCTGAACGTGCGGTTCATGATCTTAAGAAGAAAGAAAAGCAATACGCACTGGGCACTATCTTCTGCAGTGTAACTAGCCCAGAGGCACCATAGAGAACTTTCGGAGACGGGAAGGTAGAAAGGCGAAATAGGTTGCATTTAGTCCACATCCGCAAATCAGGGGTGCATCGCGAACAGCATCTCCTTCTCACATAGACTAGCTCCATCGAAGAGCCAATTGCTCTCTCTACCGCCTGCAGCCTTCAAGATGAGAATAAAAGAGCCTGCTAAACCGACTGCGTACTGGACTGTATTGAAAATTGCCGGCATCTCGACAAGTGTATGCGTGTAGTACAGATGCGCAGACAGTAGAGATGGTCGAGTCACTGGTGATTGCCACAAAACCAGGTGATCAGCTGTCCAGTGCATAGCCAAGGTGCCTGTAAAACGATGTCAAGGAAAAGAAGGCATTTAGCAATTTCCCAAGCTACATGCCCGAGTGCTGTACACCCCCATCAAGAGCCACGCACCCAGTAGAAACGACGTTGCGACGACCACGAGAGCAGTCGATAGGTCACCCATCCTGCTGTGTTGCTCTGGTGGTACTATGAATTCCTCTTAGTGAAGCCTCGTTGCAGTCATCAAACAAATGCGCCCAGATGTGGAGATGTCTGCGTACGTACGGGGCGAGTGCAACGCAAAACAGTTCATGGATACATTTGGGTTGCGTGGGCACGGACTGAGAGAATTAAACTTCGGTCTCCCACGTGTTGTGGCTTCTGGGACGAGAGGCACAACCACAAACAAGGCCTAGTCTTCCTCGTCAAGTATACACGATGTATACATAGACCAGGGAGACGGTTGCACACTGCAGGGGAGTAAAGGGTATGCACCTTCTCGCAACCTTGATATTCAGTCATGCTGTGTCTCAATGTATAGATGCTGTGCTATGTATTTACAATTTAGCGTCCGTCTTTTCCTCCTCCGCAACGATCTTCTTGGCGATATCTCGTACTGTCCTGCGCAAGATTTTGCCACTGGGGGTCTGTCGTGCGAAGAATGGTGATTAGCGTGTGGGGGAAGAACCCTACTTGACCGCCTTCACCAGTTATTTTCAACTCACCTTGGGAATGGCGTCGATCAATTCGACTCCTTTCAAATGCTTGTATCGGACTTTGTGATCGCTGACGTGCTTCATCACGCTTTCCTTCACTTTCTTTTCCTCGGCCGTATCGGCTTGACAACGCTTGAGCGCATCAGTGGACAGAGAGATGAAAGCAAGCGGTCTTTCACCAGCTGCCTCATCCAAAACACCTATGACGCAGGCATCCGATACGTCTGCATGATTCAACAGCCAACCTTCCAACTCAGCTGGAGCTACCTGAAAACCTCTGATGGCAAACTCTTTCAGCAGAGTCGTTTTTTACTGCATCCCACTCCGACGTACTCACTTTACCTTGATCAACTCTTTGAGTCGGTCGACGATGTAGAAGTCGCCATCTTTGTTCACCTTCGCCTCATCGCCAGTCCTGACCCAATTCCCTGCGATGAACATCTCCTCGGTAGCTTGCTTGTTGTTGCTGTAGCCCAGTGTATTCTGTGGACCTCGAATCCACAGCTCACCTGCTTCTTCCAACCCACAATCTTTGCCCTCTGGAGTCACGATACGAGCTTCTGTGTCGGAAACTAATCGACCTGCGCTACCCAAGACACACTTCATATCAATCGGATGCATCAGCGTCAAGGTTGCAGTCTCTCTGGTGAAGAGGTAGTGGAGTGTGTAAGCATGACAGAGGACAAAGATTAACAGCCACCTGTTTAAAGTACTCACGTCATACCGTACCCTTGACCCCAATCCACGTCTGGCAGCAGCTTCATAAACAGTCGACTCAAGTCTTCCGACAAAGGAGCTGCACCAATCATGACGAATCTCACCAACTTGCGGCACTCTTCGTGATATTTTTGAGCGTCGGGTGACTTGCAATACAATACAACCTGAGGAGGTACCAACCACCAGTGGGAGATCTTGTATTTCACACAGGAGTCAAGCATGGACGCGATCCCTCTGAATTTAGGGATAACGATCGTCGTCATACCCCAGAAGAAGATGCAGTGAAGTCCGATGATGAGACCGTAGATGTGAAACATCGGCAAGATACCCAGTGTCACATCCAAACCTGGTCTAAATCTTCCCTTTGCCGGTTTCAGCTGGCTTCCGATTTCGTTGAAGAAGCCGAATTGTAGGATGTTGGAGATTGGCGAAGAGTGTTGAATTGAGACGCCTTTTGGCAGACCAGTAGTACCACTGCTGAAGCTCAAAAGGGCGAGCTTCTCCTTTGCTTCACCTGTTTTCAACTTCCGTCGACCCTTTTCGATACTTGCCTCTCCGTTCTTTTCTACGTGTTCTCTTCCTTCTTCTATCAGTCCTGCAACTGTCCAAGCTCCTTCGATTCTTCTTACTATCTTGCCTCCGTTTGCTTTCTTACCATCTTCGATCTTCTTGGGATCCTGGGCAATCACCACCTTCTCCCTCGCTATTCCCGCCTTTTGCGCCGCCTCGAATCCCGCCTTCTGAACATCCTGGTTGATGAAAAGGAGCGCTGCTTTACTTGTCTCGAGCTGAAAGGACAGTTCACTCGGTTGAAAGGCAGGATTGACTGCAGTGACAATCGCACCTATTCTGTGTGAAGCCCACATCATAGTCGGGTAATCGATGCAGTTCGCCGAGAAGAGTCCTACAGTCGTGTTCCACTCGATGCCTGCCTTTTCCCTCAGACCGACAGCCAACAGGTCGACTCTTTCTTTGACGTCCTCAAATGTGTATCTATTTCCAGTCTCCTCATCAACGAACATGGCCAGACCGCTCTTCCGGATATCTGGCCTGAAGCTGGGAAAGTACTCAAACATGAAAGAGTACATGTCGATGTCCTTTGGAAATGACTCCACACGTTTGCCCAGAGACTTGTAGATGCCATTCTCGGATTGGTACGTCATCGTCGTCGAGTATCGCGCACGGCAAGGGTAGTGATGGCCTTGAGCGAGGAAGTGGTGTGGAGAACAGAGGAAGAAAGTAAAAATGGAAGAAAGGAGGAAGAGAGGTCAGGGGGACAGGGCCTGGAGGACAAGTTAGATGGCGTACGGATGTGTCGGTCGAGATTTCCCAACGTGGGGTAAGTCAGAAAAGAGGGACCCGACCCGCTAGAGTATATACACAGTCGTGTGCGGCAAAGTGAGTATAGATCCACCTCCACGTATCTGACATCTATCTCGTCGGTCTCGCTTGTCCGCGGGAATAGCCTTGAATACTTATCTCTGAAGGTGGCAGAATAAGCGCGGGAGAAAAGGCACTTCCCACACGACACAGCTCAACATGGCTCCAACACGGGAAGGACGATAAGACGGCGATATCGAAAAGCAAGGCTCTATATAATGTATTCCCTTCGCGTCTGGCAATGAGGACTGGCTACAGTGATCCCAAGCGAACATAAGTCACTGAGCCGAACACGACGAGGGCAGCACCAAATGCAAAGCCTACGCTGATAGGTACGCCGAGTGCTATTGACTCGATGAGAATACTCAGTACCATGGCGACAGAAGTGGCTATCCCCTTGAGGATCGAATCAGTTTGTTGTAGGATGAGTGCGATGAGAAAACCACCGAGGGAGCGCATGACTACAGTAATCCAGGCCCAAGAGGTGAAGTTCTTCAGACCTGCTCCTTCGTACAGCATTGCAAAAGTAGCGGGAATCAGACTGAAGAGCGACAATTGAGCATTCCGAATCCACAGACTCGTTCTCTTATCCATCTTGAGCACCTTTTCCATATAGACTGCTGCCCCACTGCCCAGCGTACAAGCTGCAAAGACTCCCATCACGCCGAATAGTTTGGCTATCATGAAAGCTTCCTGATCTTGCCCCGTTGCCGCTCCTTTGCTTTTGATCTTTGAAACAGAGACCATCACGACACCGACTAAGAGGATGAAGATACTTGTCCATTGTTGTCGTGTGTACCTCTTCGACAGTAGGTATGTCGATAGAAGCGCAGTGGCGAGGAGTTTGCTTTGCGTCACAGCTTGATAGGTGACTGCCGATACTGCCGAGATGCTCGCCATTTGCAAATTGTTCTGGGCAACGTAGAGAGCAGCGGGTACACCCAATTTCCAACAATCCTTCGTCAGGACTTCTTCCCAGAGTGAGTGGAGAGCTAAGAGGGAAACACTCCTAGACGATCGCCGGCTACGATAGTCATCGACATCATCTGTTGTCGAGTCACTCTGACCTTTGTTTTCGTCGCTCTCGTGACGCTTTAGAGCATTCTCCTCCATCTTCCCTTCTTCCAGTACATCGTATCGATTCTTGATGACGGGCAGGCTCTTGTAGATGGCAGAGTACGACATTCCCAGACTGACAGCTAGCTTGAGTAGTTCGGCGAGGAAGATAGACGTCGGCACCGAATACAGGCCGCCGCCGCCTGGTGTAGCTTGACGACTTCGATGCATCAAAAAGGACAGACCGCTGGTATAAAGGACGAGTGTGGAAAGCAGAAGATACTGCTTCGGCGTCATGGCACTGGCAAGGCGCGAGCCAGATGTCGTGGTAGACATGAATGCTAAGCGAGTGGTTGAGACTTCACATCAAAGAGTGAGAAGGGCAAGAAGACGTGTCGAAGGGAGGGGGGATGTGAGCGTGCGTTACGTCTCTATCTGGTCTATCGATATCTGGACCGTCGGACGCTCGGGACAGAGAGAGGAAAGGATAGGGTACAATCTCTTTTTTTCTGTTCAATCATTTTCTTCATAAAATTTATCATTCCTCGGAGCATAAACCTTATTATTATTGCCCAATGCATCCAAACATTTCATATTGTCACACCTCTCGTTTGATTAACCAATCCTTACTTTACATGTAATCAACGGGGCGGTTGGATTACAAGGTTCGGCACTGATCGCGTCTGAGATGATAAGAATTAAATCCCCCCACCCCGGGCAAGTCGCAGCAGACCTAGACCTCATTACTTTCCTGCCTCGTAGTGCACCTTGTCTCACAATCGATCACATGCCACTCCAGCTTGGCGGCGTCTTTGGAAGAGACAGCTCCTGATTGGCCGACCATCTTCAGCGCGGTGTATTATCTGTCGAAGGACGTGCCATTCTATACCCCAGCTTTGCAGCAGCGTCTTCACATCGCTCTCTTCGAATCTCTTGGCTGCATCGGGTGAGAGGTACTCTTGCTCTTCTTTGAGGGTCGTGAAATGGCTTATAGCGATGATACTGCCAGCGTGGGTGATGGCAGGCAGATTAAGGAGGAGAGGTCTGGGTAAGAAGCGGATGAGCAGGACAAGGTCGAAGGTGCTGTGGGGCAGAAATTCGTTGGCAAAGGAATGCAACGAAGCATCATCACCCTTATGACTCGGAGGGATAGGAAATCCTTTCGTTTTAGAATCAGACCCGAGCTGTAAGGCCTGCAGGGTTCCCTCCATCGTTGCTTGTGCCCAGACAATATCTTCCGCGCGAGAGTGAGGCCCTTCAGTCAGACGCATGTCATGGCAGAGTAGCTTGGCTCGTTGAACAGTTTTCAGCAGATTGTCTACTCCTGTTGCTAGCCATGTGAATCGACTGTCTCTCCTTACGATCCAAGCCAAGTCTCTGCCAGCACCACAGCCCAGATCAACGATTGTCAAGGATGTCTTGTTGTTCTGCTCTTGCATGTCTCCTTCACACGCTTGCACAGCAATCTCAATAAGAGGTGACGGTTCAAACAAAAGTGCCGGAGCATCCTCTTCTCCTTCCTTAGCGACTAAATCTTGATCACTTGCGTCAATCCAGAAATTTTCATTGCTTGCATCGTTGCAGATCCAAGCGATAACGTTCCAGCGATGAAGGGACTCTTGCAGTATTTTGACTTCATCGGCGTTCTCGCAAATGACTATCAGCTTCTTGCTTGGCGCACCAGAATCGCTTTTTGGAGGCGGCAGCCACGAATAGCGACAGTCGAGTCCCTCTATGCCGTCAATGTGCAGCGACTTCCGGATGTGACGATGACGGAACTGCTCCAAGTGACGAAAATCAAGGACGCCGACGTTCTCATGGTGCTCTGACAAGAGAGACACCTGAGGGTGCATCAAGGGAGAAGCGTAGATAAAGTCCGAGAGGGAAGTCGAGAATTTAAATAATTAGACGCATACAAAACAGAGCCAAACGCCAGATTCGCGAAAGGCAAGGCCAAGTCGAGACAATTATGTGTATCAGCAGGAGCAGTGGTAGGATGACAGTAGCATGTAGAATACGGGACTCCATATCATTCAATGAGGTATGTCCTCCCATTCTTGCCATCCTCGTCCTACAGTCTTCTTAAGATCTTCGGCGGTGAAATTCTTGGTACCGCTGAAGTAGCCAGAGAAGATCTTGGCATCAATCTGGGAGAAAGAAAATGATGTTAATGAAAGGGGGGCGCTCTTCAGTGTCGCTCTCGAATCACTTACCTCTACCTTTGAGTCTGCCGGAATAAGCTCATCGGGAATCTCGTACCGCTTGTGAATTGGGATGCCCGAGCCGACAATGGCGTCGTACTTTAGATTCGACACTGAAGAAGGGCGAACAAGTAAAGAGTCAGTAATGGATCCCTGTGAACACGATGCTACAAAACCAACGCACTGCTGATCATGCTGAAAGAGAGAAGAAAGGTGGGAGCAATCATTAGCATGACAGGAACATGCCTCTAGCCCCGGGATCGACTCACTTGTCAATCTTGGTGACGCCCAGCCAGTGTAAGACGTCGGGCGGTCCGATGACTTGGAAGCGCATATCCTGCAAATAGGGGATGCAGCGTCAGGGATTGTACTGCAGTCTCTTCGTGGCCAGCATTGTGTCCTCACCTCGACTCCAGCAATATCGATTGTACGCTGAAAGTACATAGCAGCATCGTCGGTTCCTCTCTTTCGCGCATTGTAGACCAGATACTTTGTCACTTCACCCAAGGCTCTGCCCTCTCTGCAAAAGTCGAGAAATTAGCCAGATTGACTCCACCTAAATGCTGAAGCTAGGTACTCACTTTCCAAAGTAGATGACGATGCCAGATCCTCCCCTCTGCGCAGTCTTGATAGCTTCTTCGACGCCGTAAACCAGGTACGGGCGACAGGTGCATACGTCCGAGGAGAAGACATCGCTCCCACCACACTGATCATGAACTCGGACAGTGGTTTCTTTTGTGGGGTCGCTCATGTGTTGAGGAGGACCAAAGATGTAGACAGTCAAACCAGCAATGGGCGGTAGGAAGACCTTAAGATCATGACGAGTCAACAATTCTGGGTACATTCCACCTGTATCCTCGAACAAAGCTCTTCTGAGTTGACCTTCACTGACTCCAAGCTTCTGCGCTATTCCAGGGAGGAACCAGCATGGCTCTACCGCTGCTTTGCTGCAGTTGATCTCGATGCCGGGATCGACATCAATCGGTACACCAGGTAAGCGTTCACTCTTGACGACGATTTTGCCATCCAGTGGTATCCGACCTAGCCGAAAAGCTTCATCAATTTCAGGCATCTTGATGTGTGCTCTTGTCATTGCTGTTGTGATAGATGCAAACACATTAGTCTGTCGAAGTCCCACAGGAGGGCTGCGCTCTCATGGCTGTAAATACTCACAGATCGTCGGGCGGATATCTTTGCCCTCCTCAAATTCCTTTCTGAAGAGCTGCGGGGCGAGATGGCCCCAAGGATCCAAAGAGACGATCTTCCCGGGGGTGAACCAGCTAGGGTTTGGGAGAATATCAAAGGGCGGTTCGGTGTTGGTGTAGTCTGGTCGATGATTAGGATTCAATTTGCCAATCGCAACAGCGAGCGCTCGATAGACCGAATAGGCACCACCATAAGCCCCGATAGCGTTTCTGATTTTGATACTGTTAGGATGTCTGCTCGCAATGACTGGTCCACGCTCGTGAGGACTTTCAGCATACCAATTCAGGGGAACAGGGTGAATTCCACTTTGACCAGGGTATGTGGTGAGAATGACACGACTGCTGTAGTAGCTTTGCAGTTCATTCCCAGCCGCCTGCACACCCAGATCGGGTGTATCGAGAGGGGTAGGATTGTTTGTTTGTGGTAGAGGTGCAGCTTGCGAAGGTTCGTTACGAGTGATGCCAAATATAGGAGGACCGAGTGGCTGAGAAGGTGGACTGCTCCCAAAGATTGCAAGTCCTGGTTGAATAGCATCGTGAGGTCGAGTCAGTGGGCTAAGACCGTTGGATGATATCCTGCGACTATGAGAAGATGGGGAACCAATAGTAGCGGCTCCATGCAGCTGATCGACCTGGGAAGAGTAAGATACGTACCGGGCATGTCAGTTACTGATGCGTATATAATCGTCGTCGTACTTTCCTCGCCCTCCTCACTGCTCGAGTAGACTCACCTTCATTTCCAACTGGGCATTGCGCAGCTTCATTTCGTTGAGTTCCGCGAGGATCGTGGCAAGGGCCTGGGTCGTCGCCGGGTCACTAGGAGTAGGCGTCATGTCGAGAGAGAGAAACACCGACCTTGTCAAGATCGCAAGAGGTGAGTTTGACGATGAAGGTGACAGACCAACAAACGTCTAGCAGGTATAGATAATCACCCTTGCCTTTTTAAGGTTGTCGTCCTTGACGGGCTGATAGGGTAGTTTCGCTTCGCGCCGACTCGCACGGGCTTCCTCTGTCGCCTTCCCACTCAGACCTCTTGGGCTCTGCTGTCCTGTCTCTGGCCGCCTAATCTTCGCTTGGATGCCTCGACGTTGAGATGGCAGGTTTTATGACGGCTCATGACGCAGTGTCTCTCTGAATCACGTATTGCATGAGCCCTGCATTGTTCATAGATAACGCTTCTGGATTGATCTATACACGATCTTCCTCAAGTCTGCGCACTCCATCGTTGCCTGCCATCTTGACACTGATGAAAGCTCGCATGTTCCTCCGACAAAAGTAGAAAAGAAGCCAGAACGCGCCCATCTAACACTCGACCCACTAAGGCGCGTCTTAGACTGCGCGCCCAAACTTTTGGATTTCGATTTCCCTCGTTGACGAAGCACGCAACCAACACTTTCCACTCCTTCCTTTCACCCACTAGTCCAGCTCACCTTAGCTCTGTCGATTTCACAGCTATAATGGAAAAACCAACGCCGCTGATCAATTCAGCTATGATGTCTGAATACACGGGTCAAGTCGTCAAGATCGTCGGAAAGCTGCAAAAGGTGGGTCGACGACAAGTCTTTTCATTGTTTTCTTTTCCAGCCGCTGATTATCCCACCCATTTCCTTCTCTCCTCTTCGTTGCCACTAGATGACAGGCCAGTCACTCACAGTCCAAACTTCTGATATGGGCAACATCGAAGTCAAGATAAATCAGAACAATATCGTCTCGAGGGAATCGCAGTACATTGAAGTGGTGGGCAAAGTAGACGAGCAGGGAGAGAGTGTGCGAGAGTTTACATGCGTAAATTTGGGTGATTCTCTGGGTAAGTGAAAAGGCTATGGGCAAAGGGGAGGAAAGGCGACCCGCAAGTATACAGACATTGACACTAGACTTCCTTTCTACGCAGACATGGGATTGGTGGAACACTGCATCCAACTACAGCCTCGCTTCCCACAGATCTTTTCCGACGCCACACAGTAGAAAAGATGAGAAAGGCAAGGAAAAGGGGTGAGGCGAACCTTCCACCACTCCTGTACATTATTTTGGGATTCTTTAAGCATGATTCTGGTGATGTGATAGTACAGGATGCGTTTATGATGCGATGCTATGCGATACATTTGCGACTACTACACAAATCTCAATGACTTCCTCTGATCTCCTCTCGAAGGTGTCTCAAAACGACTCTGCCTCGATGCGGTAAGGACGCATTTCTGGTGGCGTAGATCGATTTGAGTGACTGATAAGCTTCCAAGAAGTTGACCTTTTCCCAGCACAACATTGCTTTGCCTCTTCTGCTCCGAACAGCGGCTCCTATCAGATTTAGCTGGCTCGAAAAGCGGTTCATATCGGTCGGCTCTACATGCTGCCACTCCGACATGATTCTGCTGTATACGCGCTCTCCTCTTGGTCTCGTTGCCTTGAAGATTATGTTCCTCTGCGACTCCCGTAGCTGCATTTCTAAATTCGCAAAGAAGTCGTCTCGATCTTCGTCAAGCGAGATTGCCACATTCTCCTGATCTTCTTCGGTTGTATCCTCGAAACAATGATCACCCTCAGACCCTGCTCCACGTGTGACTTTGACGAGCTCAACATCTTCTTCTCGACCTTCAATAAGGCCACCATTCATCTCTTGAGAAGCGACTTTCTCGTCCAATCGATGCAACAATCTTGCTGCTGAGCCTAGTTGAAAAGGTGAAATTGATTCTTGGAGCGACTTTGCTCGATTGGGTGGCGTATTCAGGCCTTCACATGTGGTGGTGTTTAGGGTAGGTGTTGATTCCATGTCTCTTTCTACCATTAACAAAGAGGTCTTTGACGTTTCTTCGGCTGCGTATTTGACCACAGAGCTACTTTCACCCTCCCACGCAGGTATGGCTAGACCCAACTCCTTTAGAAGCGCTTCTTCACTTTGCTTGGCCAGATCGGGTCTCATTTTTCGAACCGCTTTCCACGCCAACTCTGGTCGATAGCGGGAAGGATTCCGAATCCTCCAGCCTAAGAACATCGAGGCATATGCGAGATATCGAGATGCCAATTCTACAGTCAACGCGGGTCCCAAAGTTTCCTTGTCTTTCTTCTCGGGTGAGACGGACCCCTTCTCCATCGCTGCTCTACGCATAGCCGGTGTCAAGAATGGTGATGTGATGTTGGCAGCGTATCTTCCCTTCTCGTTCCAAGGTCCTGATGCAGGAGCCAGGGACGATGCAACAATACTCTGATTAGAGGCAGGACCTTCTTCCGCATCCATAGCCTCCCTTGCAATTCGATCTGTGTCCGGCCTAGACCTTCCTCTCAAAGTAGACTTGAAGCGTCGCACTTGCTGGAAGAACGCTTCATCGTCCATCTCGTCTCCTTCTTTCAGTGATTCTGACCAAGCTTCACTGCAGGTCTTCCATTCCGCTGCGTCGATTCTACCTTTCGACCCCATCAACGATCTTTGTCGATCAGTTTCGTCTTTGCAACCGCACAGTGTCAATCGCTGACTTATTTGTGCCAATATAAATCGTGCTGGACAATGAGCAGTATTTGCTGTCACTTTGACAGGTTGAAGTTTACGAATCATGGCAAAGATCTCACGGAGCGGTGAATGGCGTTGCAAGGGAAGAGGAATCTTCTGTGGCCAAGGGCATTCTTGACGCCTCGCTTGTCGAATTCTCTTGAGTAGGTCCTCCTTGATCGACCTCCAATCGGACGCATCCATCCCTTCATTTGCCTCGATTCTTACATCACACGACTCAATGCACGCCTCTTCTTCACAAGCACAGAATCGACCGCAATCGTTCTTGTCTGTAGCTCCCATATTCCAAAGATCATCAAAGGTCGGATCGTGTGCCATCAATTGATACAGATTCTTCTTATACCGATCCATATGAATCTTGCCCTCGTCACCCTCAGGAAAAGCTTTAGAGAGACTGATGAGAAATTCCTCGTATCCAGACGTCCAACAGCCGATGTACACTCGCGTCGAGCGTGGAAAGAGCCGAAGGATTTGGATCACATCAAGTATTGCTTCCGACTTCGTCAAGGGAACACCAGAATCGAGCAGTCTTTCTGTGTCGAGGTAAATGTTAGACAGACGAGGCTTTGCGACAAACTTTTGACAGCGTTCAATAGAGTCACTTTCACCACCCTCGAAAGGCTGACCATCTTTCCTATTCTCGGGAGATATGGGTATATGGAAGTGCTGCAAAGAAAGACGGCATAGATGGCTTTTGGTCAAAAGAGCTTGTATAAATTGCTCTTCCGCTCGCATGTCGCCTGTATGCAGTATAGCACCACGTTCGCCTTCGATCAGGAACATCGTACTACCTGGCATGTGATTGGCGCAGAGTAGCGTCAGACGAATGGATGTTCTGGCAGTATACGGAAGTACTATCGGAGAATTGAAAGACAGTGAATGCTGTTTTCAAATCGTGCAAGGTTGTTGCATTTCAGTGAGTGCCGAGGGCAAAGAAGCTCGACACATTCGATTGGCGACTCACCAGTAGATCCCAGCTTCCCGCACTAGATTTTCCCGCCTCTCTTTCCAGTACTTGACACTCCTTTTGACTTTTTCTTAGCATCCGATAAGGGCATTTCTTCATCGCTAAGCCAGCATCGAAGCGTTGTCTATCAACCTTTCTCTCCATTGCTAACAGCAGCCTCTTTGTGACGTCGGAGCAGAAGATCGGCGCACTTTGCCGAGATAGGCTGCTGAGCCCAGCAAGATGATCGGTATGAGGATGTGATAAAAGCGAGAGATGGGGCTGACTGAAGTGCGTTGCTTCTGAAGGCAAGTCATCCAGTGAAGTCGTGGGTAAAGAAGGCGGTAGAAGGGGCAACTTTGAAGTAAAATTGTCGACTCTAATCAAAGGGTACTCTTCCAGGAAGCCAGAATGCATCGGCGCCATTGTGCGCAGGTCGTTCACCTTCCAGGCTCGAGCCTTTGTACGTATGTCACCTTGTCATGCTGCCGAACTCTCCGCATGAGCGGGGAAATTGTACTGTCACAGTTCTCACGTCGTCACGCAACATCCTTTTCCTCGGAAAACCTCTACGCCGGCACAGAGAAGATTTGCACTGGGCGCGAATGGAACGCGTGTTGCCTTCGTCTTTCAGATTACGACGTGTCTTACTAAACGTCAGAGAGTGGAGTATAGAGGGGGGAATAAATGGAATAGAAACACAGATTTGGCACTTGAAGATGGTGGATGTAGTATTGTGTAGCGTCTGGAGGCCCCGACAAACCTTGAGGAAAGATTAAGTGCAGTCTCTACAAATCTGAAATTAAGTAATTCCTCCGATAGACAGTGTAATGCAGCAGCGAGAATAAGATTTACCACATCCAAGGGAAGAGCTTTTGGCGTAGCAAAAAGCTTCGACTGAAATCACCCTTATCTGAGCTTCTAGAGGAACAATTTTTTCTGCCCCTCGTCTCTTCCTTCTTCGAAAAGCGGAAATCTCAACATGGGGGTGCCTCACCAAGCAATCTCTGCCGTCGCTGCTCTCGATGCGGTCACCGCCGTCGTTGGGTCTGTCTACTTGGGTGTCATTCCTCTCCCTCAACTACTCACACCTCTGGGCTCCGAGCCGACGTTCATGTCATCCTTCTTCGATCATCTTCGAAATTCGCCCATCAACATAGCCTCGCATTCAACTCTACCAGACTACTCGAATCCGAGGCATCTGCTGTTGACCATCCTGCTTGTTTGCCTGGCACGGTGCTCTATCATCTTCTTGATATGGAACAGTGTCAAGAACGGAATTCAAGCAGGCAGAGTGAGGGCTCAGTCGGAAGATTATTCTGGTCGAGCTATTGGCTACTCGATCGTATGCATCGTGAGTGTAGACATCTTTGTTTTGCATAAGGGAAAAGGAGAAGTATGAAAGCTAACGTTGCGTCTATGGCTGCACCAGATTTCTATTCTCTTCAATCTGTCGACGCTCAACGTCCTCTTTCAATCTCGTGGTGCACCTCCCAATTCACGAGTGTCGACCATACTCATGCACTTGTCAACGAGCTCTTTGGCGGCTGAACAGCTCATGATCAGCGCAGCTGAATGGTTACTCTTCCTCCTGGTCGTTGCGACGAACGGACTCAACTCTGGACCAAACATCCAAGAAGTACGTGCACCCACCACGCCTGCTGGACCACCTGTCCTTATTGCAACAGCCAGTGCCGAAGAGGATGCTGCGGCAGTCGCAAGAACCAACGAAGCAGTAGGCATCGCAGAGCCAGCAATCAACAGTACTAAAAGCTACGGCTCGTTGACTGATTCGATCACTGCAAGGACCCCCGTTGCTGTTATGGAGAGTGCGCCAGCCGAGACAGCGCAACAAGGTCACACTCCGCACGAGCCGTCCCTCACAAATACCTCGAATGAAAGTGCCGATATGGATGCCGCTGAGCCTTTGACAAGTAGCGATATCGTTGACATGCCAAAGGATCGAAGAACTAGCATGGCCGATGCTAGAGAACGACTATTTCGAGCTCGCGAGAATGGCAAAGTTCGCCGAAGAAGTCTGTGGAAAAAGTTCAGAGGAAAAGGAAAGGACGGTGAAGAAAGCGAATCGCAGAGTATTGCCAGGTAGTGAGAGTCCAGGTCGAAAAGGGAGAAAGAATTTACGCTATTATAGTGATACCTGCTCTGATTTGCCCACTGTACTACGATACCCACCCTTTCGTGCTTCATCTCCTCTCCTTGTGTTGCTCTACCTTTGATGAATTTGCAGACGCTGAACAGATACCACACTTATAAATACAAGCATATGAGAGAGGGGAGAAGATAGCACAATGTGTGTTGATACAGGCACACCTCAATGACTGTGACCCGTGATACTTTGCAGTGTCTTTGGTAATATAGTTCCCAGCAGAAAAACTGCCACCCTTCCGGTTCTGCCCAAGATCTGTTTTGGTTTTGCTTCTGTCGAGGGGTGTCGATGATTATGATGGAGATGCAGAGCAGTGCTTGCATCTTTGTCTCCTTCGTCAAAATCAGCCGAAGCAGAGGCCAACTCTTGGACGGCGTGCATGGCGACAAATATGAACGTTCCTGCACTGAAAGTTAAAGCGACTCCGATATGGCTAGAGGAGATGCTGTCACCCGAGTCAGCTGTCAGAACAACAGAAAGAAAAAGGTAGGCTAGAAGTGATAAGGCGACAGTGAGTAAGATTTACAACATCGAAGAAAGGACCACCCTTCCCACTTACTGGTAATGGCACCAATAGGTGTCGACATGCTGAACAGTAGTATGGCCTTGCGGATATCTCGCTTATGTAGTCTCTGTCCCATCAGCAAGGTACACAGTCCAAACGCGGCAGGCTGAGCGATACGACGACATGACGAAGGTGTTAATTCCACTGCAGTCGCCGTAGATCTATGCCAACGTACTCACTGCCTTGTGGATCATGATCGCAAACAGAACAATGAATTTCAGACTCTCGTCCGAACTACCTGCACTGGCTCCCATCGCTATCCCGTCGGCAGCAGCGTGTATGACTAGGCCAGCGATGCTAGCGAAAGCTCCTCTCAGTCCTCGACTCTGATTCACCGCCGTGCCTTCTCTTTCTCCTGCATCTGGCGCTCTTCTTCCAGAACTATTTTGATCGTGAAGGGAAGACCTCGATGGATCGCCTAGCAATGGCGAGACCTGGTCATGATCTAGAGGCATCTGTTCAGGACTGCTCTCAGTAGTGCTTGGTTGCTTTCCTGACTTGTCTACTTCGGCAGATGCGGCATTTTGTTGGACTTTGGCGATGCTCAGTGAGGAAGCACGAGTCAGTCGAAGTGCCTCCGGACGATGCGATGGAATATATGATCGATTCCTGTGTGGTTCACAATCGGATGTTGGCGACTGTGAGCTCGACGAGGCATGTGCTCCTGGTGCTGCAATTTGGTCAATTCTGACATCGATAGGAAAAGGTGAGAATGTGAAGAAATCGAGAAACATCATCCCACACGCATCACTCACAAGAACATGACCAAGAATCCACCAAGCAATGCATACCCCATCAACGACTCTGGACTTTGCTCATGATTGTGAGCGTCGTGTCCATGCTCGTCGGCCCTGACTTTCATCATGTTCCATGCCCAATTACCCGCTGTAGCTGACGCTGTATTCCTCCTCATGGCATGGTGATGTTCTTGCTCTGGTTCAGCTTTGAAGAGTGCGCTGACACCCTCAGGTAGAACGACAGTCATACTTGCACCTACAAGCAGCCCAGCGCCCATCACTTCCAAGACCCGTAGCTTGGTCTTGGAGAGCGGCAAGTGAAGAGGAATCGTGCCACAGAGTAGTGTTCCTAGCAGCATCCCAATCGACTGTAAGATCAGTGAGATCAGGGGTGACGATGCAAGAGAAGAGGCCACAGACATGCTGGGCTGCTGTTCTTGTGGTGTGACTCTCCAGAGGAGGAAGTACGGGAAACGTTAGACGAATGAGTACACGATCAAGATGCAAAGGAAGGCTTGCTCCATTGAGTTTAACCCTTAAACGCGTATTCTACGTGAGGGTCTAAATCATGGTAAGCATGCAAGGGAACTTGGGCAATCTCAAGCGTGCGGCATCGTCACACTCGGCAGGGCCATGGGGTATGGGATACTATCAATTATCACACTGTACAATGCCATCTCAAAGCCCATAGCTCTTGAGCTTGTCGACGACGCCCTGTCTTGCTTCTTTCGTCGCTACATTCTTCGAGATGTCATATCTCTTTAGCGTAGGTCCAAATAAGTTGACCTCTCCACCTCGCAAGTATCTACCACCTTCCGCATGAGTATGCAGGTAGAACGGCACTTCTGCGTATTGTTCAGCAGAAGGTAAGACGTAAGAGGCCAGAGAGGCTACTTGAGGGATCGGGAAAGGGAATCCAGAATTGGCTGCTGACTTGGTTCCAACAATCCCAGGGAAGAGGTGAGATATGGTAAGATTGGGATATTGCTCTGCCCAGTGCTGCAGAGCCAAGCCATTGTCAGCACATGAGCATCTATTGGGACTAAAAGCTTGGCACATCCTCCGACTTACCTGAGTGAAGGCGTCAATTACACTAGAATCCCTCTGGCCTGACACAGGGATTTTCAAAGGGCCGAACATGGACCAGGTCTTCTTTGCCTCTTTCAACTCGAGGTCATCTAGAGAGAGAGGGGTACTGCTTCCACCTCCTGGCGCAGCAACTATACAGACTGCTCGCTTTATGGTGCCCGACTCTAGGAGTGAGTTGGCAAGACCAAATCGGGACAGGCATTGGACGGCAAAGTGTGAATCGATGCCTTTGGGGGTGTTGGGTGCATTCCCAGTCGGTGGACCACCTGTCAAGTGAAAGAAGGAGAAAGATAAGTTCGTGTGAGTGGCCTATTTGTCTTGTAAAGCAAAAGAAAATGCGCCTGATTTACCCTGTGTCTCAAACAACCAGTCGATGCCTTCCTTGCCTGAACGTTTCCTGACGTCCTCAGCCACCCGCTTGATTTCTTCCACATCGCTAAGGTCTGCCTGGAAGAAAGCATGATCGACATCGCTGTCTTCTTGCTCGATCTTACGCCTTCTTGCTGCCTCTAATGAAGCCTGATGGAGCTTCTTCACTATCTCAACACCTCTTTCTTCCGATCGTCCAACAACCCATACTGTCGCACCGGCTAGTGCAAACCTCAAGGCGATCCCTGCTCCTATTCCTTGCGTCCCTCCAGCAACGAGCACTCGATTGGAGGTCTGTAGGTGATCAACGTCTTTATTCGAGTTGATAAACTTCCCAAAGTACATTGCGACAGGTGGTGAGATGTAAAAAGCGTCTCGAAGTGATGCTTAGGCAAGGGACGGCGGCCTTTAAACGTGAGGAAAACGTCCCTCGTCGTAGTCATCTAAAACAACCGTGCCTCAAACAGCAATGCACGGGCCAGCTGCAGGATAGATCTCCAAGCCGCTGACACGGCCCTCGACTTTCGCCGTAAGTGGGGAACCGCTCGGAATCCTGCTTGCAATAGAGAGAACAAGCCGCTGCCACCGCCGCCAAGAAATCATTGCACATCCCGCAAGCTCGGCCCATTATACATAATATTTCAGTTGATGTTTTAATATGGTACAACACTTCAGGAATTGAACGGCCGAGTCCACAAGCTCTGACTGCCCGCCCCCCCTTCTGTTGCTTCTACATTCTTCTCTACAATCTGGAGCCTTTGACCTTGACATTATCCGTCGCGCCCACTGGTGGATGCTGTCCCCTAACATTTGGCGGCCTTGAAGCTGGAGTCTCCGTTTCCGCTGTAGATGTACTGCCCTCTGCCAGCCAGTGTCTGACAAAATTCTCTACCTGCATCATTCCTCCACTGTACCTCGCGCCAAGGACTTTCAGCCCTCTCTTCGTATAAGGTCCAGAGCTGAGGGTACGAGGCAGAAAGGCATCAAAATTATGCTCCGAGCCTTTCCCGTGAATTCCCAGAAAGAGGTACCGACTGGTGATGTTTGGATTTGGAACAACACTCTTCAAGGAAGTGTGACCCGACTCATCAACATCATCATTGACGGTGGCTTGCTCTGTGCTCTTTGTCAAGCTGGTATCCGAAAGTGCATCTACAGCAGCCGCAACAGGCTCAGATCTTCGTATGCTTTCAACGAATCCTTCTGAGCTCGAATAGGGAATACGAGAATCTTCTTTGCCGTGGTAAACGATTGTTGGCGGATACGGTCGATTGATTCTCTCGTCGTTCGAGAGCATTTCCAGAGGAGAGATCATGTTCGGAGACGCCTTTCGAAGTAGCGCTTCCCACTTTCCTTCCTTGAAAAGATACGCTGCTAGCCCTCGCCTACGTTCGCTCTCGTCTCTGCCTCGCCACAGCTCTCTCATGTCCATTCCAGCTGCTTCTCGGACATTCAATCCATAGGTTGATACTTCGAGCAGTATAGGTGTATCAGGCACAACAGACTTTGCCATCGCATCATTACCGATTTGAGAAGGATGCAAGATATTGGAGTATTTAGATGGAGTATCTAGGGAGGAAAATTCCGGCAAGTTCGCACTAAATTCCACCCTAGGATACCCTAGCACCAGGGCTAGAGGGGGAGGTGACAACAGGCCACCACCCAAAGAAGCCAGATACCCCCCCGCACCAACGCCGAATATGATACCCCTATTCGGGTCGATGCCACCTTTCCTTTTCAGCTCGTTGAAATCATCATCAAGCGGCTCTGTGCCGCTTTCAACTTCGGCACCAGGTCCAGAGCATGCAATCTCCCAGGGCAGATCTCGACGGATAAACTTCCACAGCTTTTCAAGATCTTCGAATGCGTTTGAGGGTCCGCTGTGTGGAGCCAGACGATAGTCTGCACTCAGTAGAGGGCTTCCCACCGATCTTGCGAGTGATACTAGCCACAGCGGCACATCTCTCCTCGAGCCTGTGATAAAGTCGCCCCCGTGCAAGAAGAGGAAGAAGGGTAGCGGTTCGAGATTCGAGCTTGGATCTATTGGGTTGACCGGTGGTACTGTACAGTAGAGATCCACTAAGAGAGCCCCAGACGGTGGATGAGCGTACTTCAATGTCAGTCGCTCACCCGTGGCCATCTCAAAAGGATCGAACGCCGATCGCGATGACTAGAGAGCGTGTGACAGGCCCTAAGTATCTCAAAAGTGCGGGGGAACTAACAAGACACTGACCTGATTACTGTAAGGAGAAATAAGGCGCTCGACAGTGTCTGAATTCTTTAATCCGCACCTCGCGTGGGAAACAGATCAAGACGTGAGATGTCCATCGCCCCTCCACCTAAGAAGAGAGGGTAAGATGCTGGCAGTGTCTTTGCCCTTTGTGCTACTAACTCACACCACGACAAGGCCATATCGCGACATGGTCTACACACTGAGTACGTAGAGTGTGATGGTGGAGGTCGAAGTGCCAAGAGGTGATGGTACAAGCACTGACGATTCTGCCGTATTCCAGTCTGCCATGCGGAAGTCAAGCCTGATTGTGTCGACAAAATGAAAGCCAAGTTAAGAGAGTCGTCGATCGTGTACAAGAAGGACAAGGAAACGGTGGATTGGCTCGTTCATCAGAGTGTGAAAGAGCCCACAAAATTTGCTATTGTAGAGAGGTTCGAATTCGAGTCTAGTCAGAAATATCGTGAGTTGACGAAAAATTCTTCTATCTTGGGTGCCTTGCGTGGAAGGTGAAACTAACGCAGTGACTCTGGTGTGAAGACCTTGAAAATCCATTCTGGGCAAGTTGGGACCCTGAGGTTGAGGTGAGTAGTGTGAGATTGGGGGGTAAGGCCAAGAAGCTTTCTTTTAGTATTGTACCTCTGCATCTCCGCAACTCCCCCTCTGCAGCCTTGGTTAGTCAAGCCGATCGAGGTCCTACGATTTAATGAGCTTTGAAAGGAAAACTCGGCAAACAGTGCGCTAGAGCTGAAGGGAATGTAGCAGACCAGCAATGGAGCATTATCTATTCCTGTGAAGAGAGTCGTAACGGGTAAATGGACTGCAAAAAGGCGTCCTGTCCCTCAAATTATCAGAAAGAGGCAGACCCTCAAGGGTCAAATCCCACGAGGCCGAATAAAATTGCTTGGAGAGAGAGAGGGAGAGACAGAGGTCTAATTCAGAAAAGTCGATGTTACATTGCAGCAGTAAGCTGAGATCGCCCTCCAGGCACAAGCGCCAAATTAAACAAGGACTAGGAGTGTCCGAGCTCTCGTCCGAAAAATATAAGAAATTTCGATCCTTGACCTAAGATCTTGGATAATACGCACAATTTAATACTCAGCCAGTCGTACCTCACCAGGCATCCCATCGGTTTATCCGTCGACCAGCGTGCGGAGGGTGAAATGCACGCATTTTAGTCCTACCTGAACTACTACCGTACGAGACGGCCACCTTCCTCCATCGGTATGTTTCTTTCGTACCTTATTTTGCAGCACGTATACCTGCAATGCGGCCAATGAGCACGCTACATTGGCCCGTTGCCTGTTAATTTTGGAACGGATCTTATATCGTCCTCGGGTAAATATTTACGACTTAGCGCGGGAAAGATACTTGTGTATAATAAGTTCAAGACGGGCCAGGCGACTCACGAAGGGCATGATCTCAGTCATCGTTCTTTGTTGTAATCTACTGGTACTCATATCGCCGAACTCCTCATGCAGGAAAAGTGTATCGCTTTCTTTGGTTTCTTTCCTTCAATTTGTTAAGGACGATTCGCAGGGTTTTCGACCACGACGAAACAAGAAGGGCGGTTTCGTGGGGCCCCCACCCCAAAGAGGCGAAGAGCAAAGAAGAAAGGCGGGGACAGGGAGAGTGTCTCTTTAGAGGGTGGGGGAAAACATTTGCTTTTCTCTACTTCCGCGATTCCTATAAAGGGACTTCATATAGCATCGTTGGATCCCCCCCGTCTTCCTATCTCAACGACCACCTACTTACCACAACCCCTTCGCAAAATGTCGACTTTTTTGGAGAAAAAAGGTCAAAAGAATGGCTACGGCGGATCTGAGGAGATCAATACGCTTGACGCCAACGTCGAGCAGAACATGCTGCGAATACCTTCTGGTCCTGACCTTGCTAGTCAAGAAGAGTTGACTAGACTGGAGAAGAAGCTTGTCAGGAAAATCGATCTACGCCTCATGCCCGTCGTCGTCCTTCTCTATGTCCTCAATTACCTCGATCGCAATTCCATCTCGGCTGCTCGTTTGGCCGGTCTTGAACAAGACCTTAAGTTGACCGACACCCAGTACCAGACTTGCCTTTCCATCTTGTGAGTGTTCACTTTTCAGAAGATGATCAGCCAATTTACTCACACCTTCCTGGTCTGCATGTCCCGCTCTTAGATACGTCGGCTACATCACTCTCCAGGTGCGTCTTGTGTCACAAGTTAAGGTACATGATTTGTGTTGTCATAATTGACCATCGCTTTCACGTCCACAAAGATTCCTTCCAATCTTGCCTTGGCTTACATTGGTAGACCTCGGATCTATCTGCCAATCTGCGTGGCTGTTTGGGGAGTGGTTTCGGGCCTCAGTGCCATCTGTGATACTTTCGTTCACCTCCTCCTTGTGCGATTCTTTTTGGGAATAGTAGAAGCCGCGTAAGTCACCAGGAAGAGAAATGATAGAGTAAAATTAGACCACTTACACATTTAAACCTGCTCAGCTTCTTCCCCGGTGCGCTTTACCTACTGTCCAGGTGGTACACAAGAAAGGAGATTCCTACGAGGATGGCGCTCTTGTACGGTGGATCAATTCTGAGTAATGCCATCAGCGGGTTGATCGCAGCAGGTATCCTTGGTGGAATGGAAGGCACTGCAGGGATCCGAGGTGAGTGGCATTCGACTGGCGGTAACGAGATAGCGCATACAAGAGGAGAACGGTATCTCATCACCTAAGTGCGTGCTTTGAACAGGCTGGAAGTGGCTCTTCATCATCGAAGGTTCCATCACGGTATTTGTCGCATTATGTGCAATCTTCATACTACCAGACTTCCCTCACAATACCAACATCTTGACGGAAGACGAGAGGAAGCTGGCGGTCAATCGTCTGTCGAGAGACCAAGGACAGACGGAAGTGGAGGGCGCTCAAGGAGAAAGGCCCATCGACGGCATCTATCAAGCAGCTAGCGATCCGGTCATTTGGCTGTTCGTTCTTTGCTTGACTTCTTGCACCATCGGTGTCGCATTCAACCAGTAAGCACATCCAAAAGCTCCGAGCCTGATGAATAAATTACCGTCACTGACTTTCCTGACATATGACCACTCACAGATTTTTCCCTACTCTCGTGGGAACACTCGGATACGACAAAATTCAGACCTTGCTCATCACCTTTGGGCCCTGGGGATGGGCCTTCTTGGTTGTGATGGCCAACGCTCTTCACGCCAACAAGACGGGCGAAAGGACACTACACTTGTGCATTCCCCTTGCCATTGGGATCATCGGCTTCATCATCTCCGCTTCTACGCAAAACCTTGGCGCTCGATTCTTTGCGTTGTTTATTGAAGCACAATCGTATGCAGGTTACGTCATTATCCTGAGTTGGCTTTCGGTGAGTTTCGTGGCAGGGAGGAGAGAGAAACGCTTTAGAATGCTACATGCTGATAAGTACTATCTCGCAAGAACTCCATTCGGGGGACATACAAGCGGGCAGTCGGTCTTGCCCTCGTCAATTGTCTCAGTCAGCTCGGTAATATATCAGGGGTGAGTGATATTTGCGCTTGATCATCCTCTCTGTCATTCTGTTTCAATAGACCTGACTCCGAGAGAACCACATTCCCTTTTTCCGTCCGCAACAGTCTTATGTGTGGCCGGCTAAGTGGGGACCATCCTACTGGAGATCAAACACGATCTCCGCATGCTGTTTCCTGGTCACTATTGCAAGTGCTATCGTCATTCGACAAGTGCTTCTTCGCAGGAACAAGGAGCTAGATCTCAAGTATGGAGCTGACACTCAAGAAGAGAGTCATGTTGCTCATCCAGACGTCATTTTAGAGGAGGGCGCTGACAAGCAGGACGACAACCTTCGACAATCCCTGGATGCTCGGGTGAAGTACCGTTACATCGTGTGATCATGCTCAAAAAGTTTTTAAAATGCATGATTAGGACGACGCTACTCTCTTCGAATCGTTCTTGTAATCGGCTGTATCATTGTACTCCGTAAGGTTGTCTTCTCCCCTCCTCCCCTTGTTGCTACGCATTGTTCGATACACAATTATATAATTAGTCGCAGTACCTTCTCTCGTGTGCACTCGCTAGCAAACACATGCTCGAACAAGGCGAAAAGTCTTTGTACTATGATGAACGAAGGAGGTGAATTCGATTTACTTGTTTACATAATGTGACCGTTCACAGCAAGAAAGCTGCTAAGGCGGCACCTCCTATCGAGGACCACAGTGCTTGGTTATTAGAGTAGATCGAGGCTGCACTATCATGCGAAGCGGAGCTGGATGGGGCAGAAGATGTCGAAGTGGATGACGTCTTCGAAGATGTCGAAGAGGATGGAGATGATGCAGAGCTGCTTGATATACTCAACGTACTTCCTCCAATGATGATGGTTGGATCGCCAGAAATCGACACCCCACTTCCGATCCCTATCCATCGCGAATAAAAGGGAAAGGGTATCTGTCAACAAAATGTTCACTCGAAACGGGGGGGTTCCAGCGTCAACTCACCAACATTAGTTGTTTCGGCTCTGGCTTGCAGGTCAAGATTGTCTCTAGCTACTGCAGCTGGCGTAGGGGCAGGCTCGATTGCAGCGTAGACACTCGACATCAAAGCGAAGGCCATGAGCGTGTAAGCGCATGTGGTGGTGGTAGAAAGTTTCATTGTGTTGTGTGGAAGCGTACGACGTCGTTGTGGAGAGAAATTCTCTAGACGTGCTACCTTACCTCCTTCAGCTATATATACTCTATGAGCTGGGCCTGCCTCGTCACGAAACGACGTCATGAAGTAGCGTCTCCATTGTCTAGATTATAGCGTGCCCTGAAGTCGGTTTTCTACATCTCGCCACCATGCTAGTCCACCCAAAAGAAGACACTCTTTCCCGATTCATTGACAAGGGGGGCGTAAGGTCGGGCGCAAAGGAGCTAGTGTTGCATATCCCTTCAGTACGATTTGTATTTGAAAGCAAGAAAGCGTACAAAAGTAATCCTCGCGCTTTAATTCCCCTTTCCCATTGTTACCGGTAGCTTAGCTTTGGGAGGTGGAGGAGAAACCTTGTGGTCGGACAAGCGCGTCTGACGGGCATCGATGCGAGTGGGGGGAGAAGCAAGAATTTGTAGCCT
This sequence comes from Exobasidium rhododendri, assembly GCA_026210745.1. Taxonomy (NCBI): domain Eukaryota; kingdom Fungi; phylum Basidiomycota; class Exobasidiomycetes; order Exobasidiales; family Exobasidiaceae; genus Exobasidium; species Exobasidium rhododendri. The sequence continues at coordinate 2,374,157 of CP110631.1, forward strand.
TTTTGATGATCGATTCATTGATTCACAGCATGCAACAATTCAATCGATATCATTACAGTAGACTTTTCGGCTTCGGCTCTACCCAATCTGCCCTCCATCGATCGTGGACTACTGTGTTGGAAGGTGATTTGTTCGACCATGCCTGATCGGCCAGGGAGGGAACATGGGCAGCCCACTCTTGAACAAAGTGTCCGCCATCCTCAATCACATGCCACCAATAGCCACAACTACCTCCCCATGCACTCTTGGCCAGAGCGGACATCACAGCTTCACCTAATACAGGATCGGCTTTTCCTACACAGACAAAGACATTCAAGGGCTGTCCTAGAGCGTAGCCATCTTGGCCTTGCGACTGAGGCGTCGATGGATGCTGAAGAGTATTGGAGGTGTATGCTATAGCAGGCAGAGATTGAAAGTAAGTCAAGGCGGCCAAGGAGTCTGGCACACCTCGCATCGATGGGTGGACAGGCACAATCTGCTACAATATGCCGATTGATAAATGAGAAGAAGTCAGAAAGTTATGGCGCCATTCAGTATCACTTTACCTGACCTACAGGAAACCGCCGCACACCGGCTTTACCAACGATCCCTTCAAAGGGCGCCCTATAGGCTGCAATTTCGTTCGCTGTCAGTGGTGTGCCTCGTGAGAGAAGACTTCCAACATCCACGTCGGGGGTCTTGCCCATGTAATCACGGAAAGCGACCCAACCTTTAGATGGTAGCCTACCGGTACCCAGACCGGTGTTCATTACGAGAAGATGGCTGAAAAGCGAAGGAAAGAGGCTGGGCAATAGCAAGCCGAGGATCTGCAGGGAGGAATAATCCAGATTGAACAGGCACTCATCAGCTCTTTCCATTCCAGAGTATGGTCTGTAGATCGCTCTACTCACCCCACCCCAATCTGCAGCAACGGAGGATGCGGACATGAGTAATCCTTCACTTCTTCTGCATCAGCTGTGCCGGTGTCCTTGATAGCTCGCTCACCTTGAACAACTAGTGTCACTCTTCCGCCCTGCGCCGTTCGCGAGTCTCGAATCATGTGAAGCATCACAAAGTGCATCAACCATTCCCGGTGAAAGTCGAAGGTGTAAACGTCGTCCTCTGTCGGCTTGTCACTCCTACCAAATCCAAGTAGGTCTGGAAGTAGAAGTCGCCTCTGAATGAACCTGCGGGAGTCTGACACTTGCTTTCGCGGAGAGTGTGAGTCTAGCAGGCCTGCGACCATTTTCCGGTATAAGTACGACCATGTAGGCTCTCCATGCAGGCACAAGATCGTCTCTGTCTGGATCTGTTGTTTCGGCTTTTCGTGTAAGATCTGGCCTGCCTTTATGTCGATAATCGGACCGAGCACTTCATAGTAAGCATACCTCAGGTTTCCCCAGTGTGAATAGTGTGGCTCGTACGGAAAGTCTGGAATACCCTCGAATCGTTGCAGCGGTGTCCGGTAAATCTTTGCAGGATCGATTGACGGCGGCGTCATGAGATGCTGAGCGACTGTAGTGAGGCAGGATCGCTAAGCTCTCGTGTGGGGAAGAAATTGCCCAAGTGGAGAATGCATTATTGTTATTACCTTCCTCCTGTAGCAATGAGAAGGAAGTGGCCCCCCCCCTCCCTACTGACGCGACCCGTTCAAGATTGAGAGCAAGATTGAGAGTGTGCTTTCTTCTTCGAGATCTGCTGCAAGCTAAATCCCTTTTCTTTCTTCCTATTTGAGCCTCCATCAAGATCAACATGCCGCCGAAAGGTAGCAAGATGGTCCGTCCGGCCATGGCACCGGTAGAGAACGCCGACCCTACGAGAGAGTTGCCCTTGGCATACACCACCTTCAGTGTGCCACCTCCTGTCAATGCAAAGAGTGAGAGAGAGATTTTCATTCTGCAGACAGCTATGCCTTTTCGAAGAACTGACCCAACGATGAGCGTCTCACAGACATCTCCTCGTCCTACCTGCGAACAGACAATCAAACGTGGCTGGCAAGAACGCAGGGCAATCCTGCCGCCAACCTGGAGGCGCAACGCAAGAGTGCTAAAAGGGCGAGAATAGCTCAACGAGAGGCAGATGATGCGATTGCCGATGAAGTGATGACCAGTGACGAAGAGGGTGATGAAGAGGTGGAAGAGAGGGAAGAAGACAAGGTGCGTTGGCAAGAATATCTTCAGATCTAGTTCATTCTTCTCACTGACAGGATGCCCATACAGGCAGTTTCTTCTTCGAACACGATTGTCATTCATCCTGGGACGAGGAATCTGCGAATTGGACTTTCCTCTGATTTGTATCCAACCACAGTAGCGCACACGCTTGCTCGTCGAGACGATCTGAAATCTTCCACGTCAGGCAATGAAGTGGTGAAGGATTCGACAGAGAGTATCACAGCAAAGATTGAGAGTGTGAGGAGTGATTTGAAGCACATCATGCGTAATCTGAAGTTGAGAGGTCTAGGAAACGGACGACAACAGGCCGCAAGTTACAATTCCAATGTGTCAGCTGAAGTGGTGGCTGAGCACAACGACATGTTTGCAGTCGACTGGACTGCATCGAATTCGATAGCCGGAAATGTCTTGATTGGCGAAAGGGCAGAAAGACTCGACTGTTTCTCATCGGGTGTACCCCAAAAGGGAGAACGGCCTTGGAAGCTCTTTTATCCCTCGATAGGGGGCCATTTCAACATGGATCCATACGTCGATCACTACGGCTCCTCTTCTGCACTCCAAGCACTTCTGAATGATATTCGAGCCATCTGGTCTCATGCAATCTCGTCTCCTCGCGAAAGTGAAGCCGATCGACAAGAAGCCGGCCAGATCGTTGACGTTGGCTTAGGCATCCCTGCAAAAGATTGGTCGAAATACAACGTCATCCTGATCATACCAGATCTGTACCTTCTTTCTGAGGTAGAAGAGCTAGTACGCCTGCTTTTAGAAGACATGGGCTTCGCAGGCATCTTGATTCAGCAAGAAGGTGTCTCTGCAACATTTGGAGCTGGTCTCAGCTCCAGCTGCGTGGTCCACGTCGGTGGAGATCGAACGACCATCTCTTGTGTGGAAGAAGGCTTGACTGTCTCGGAAAGTCGCATGGCACTCAACTATGGTGGTCATGACATTAGTCGGTTTTTTTTACAACTACTGGAAAAGGCAAACTTTCCCTATCAAGCGTTTGACCTTGACAAGAGATTGGCGGATTACTGGTTGGCAGAACAATTGAAGGAGAAACTGTGCACACTGGAAGCGTCCCAGCTTGCTCTCAACATCAGTGACTTTCATGTTCGCCTTCCCAAGCAAAAGACGAAGAAGTACACGTTGCGAACATATGATGAAATCATCATTGCGCCAATGGGTCTCTTCAGTCCCAAAGTACTTTCGATCGAGAATAAGAAGCATCGGTTCATGAACAAGACTTCATCTGCGCAGGCCAGTACTATCAATTCCCATTCTGAAGAGGATTTCGAAGAAGGTGACGGAAGCGCAAAAGGATCTGTCCTGCCTACTACGGCCGCCATGACTCTTTGTGTGCGTCACTTGTTGCCTGTACCCCCACCTGCCACCACCGTTCCCGCACTAGAGGCTACATCGCAAGCTGTCACTGCTGCATCTTCTGCACAGACTGCACCTGTTGCTACACCTGCGAAGGTGATGGACAGTATCGTACTGGAGCCTATTTCACTTAGCGAAATTCGTGAGCAAGTCAGCAGGCAAGGCACTCCCGGGAACATGACGCCAGCTGCAAAAGATGAAGATGCTTCCTTGGCTTCTTCCTCCAGAGCTTCTCCAGTGGCCAAGAACGGTAATCAGATTGCTGCACCCTCAAAAGCGGCAGCAGCAGTGCCGAGTACTTCCTCATCATCTGCGGCAACACATGCAATTGACGTGCCCTGGGAAGCCAGCAAGGTCCCTCTAGACTTTGCCGTGTGGAACAGTATCCAAGCCAGCATCACCAATCTAGGTAGCGCGGGGACTAGCGAAGAGCGGATTCGTCGAATGATGTCGAACATCATCTGTACAGGAGGTACAGCACTCATACCGGGAATTGGGTTTGCGCTAGAAGCACGCTTGAACAACTACCTCTTCCAATGGTACACAAGTCAAGGAAAGGATCCGAATAGCAGTAACACACCCAACGCCACTGTGGTACCACCGCCGAGGGACATGGATCCCCGACTCCTCGCTTGGAAAGGTATGTCAGTCTTAGCTAGACTGGAAAGTGCTCAAGAGATGTGGATACCGAAGCGAGAATGGCAGATGTTTGGATCAAGGGCTTTGAAGGAAAAGAGCTTGTTTCTGTAGAGAAAGAGCTACCACAGCGACCATTGTAAAAGTATGTATATATAAAATCGGAGGCCTCGAACATTGTCTGAAATCTGAAAATGAACGACGAGTGGGAGCGGGCCCGTTCTTTCGAAGCAGAGCCATGCGCGGCTTCACTCCTGTTTGTCGAGAGTCTTCTGCTTCTGCTTCTGCTTCTGCTTCTCTTTGCATCTTAGCCGAAATGATTGGCGCCTGCAAGTGATTATGTCTGATCATTCCCTTTCCTTTCTTCTCCTTCGTCTCCTTCTTCTCTTTCTCCTCGTGCAGTATGAAACTTTTCCGACATTGAAAGTCCATTTCCCCTTCTTCTTGCTGCGACGATTTAGTAGACGACGGGCAAAACGGGAGGAGTCTCAAATCGTACCCTGCTTTCAGCCCAGAAGAGCACTCTTTACCTCCAGCCACCAGAATATAGAAGAGAGGCGATGTGCAAGCATGCTGCAGTGCTAATCTGATCGAGTCTGACGTGGCAAATTCCGACTGCGCTCTTCTCTGGAGCGCAACACTCACTCAAATGGTCGAGTGGCAGGAAGGGAGTATAGAAAAAAGCGCAAAACAAGATGGCGGCGTTCCTGCTTGCGATCAGTTTTTTTTTTCTTGAGAGTCTCGAGCGGTGTCTCAATGTTGAGGCAAGGGAGGCGGCATATCACGGTCCGATATATACTCTCTGGTCACGCTCCGCCCTGCGCCAGGCAACCAACCCTTTTGCTTGGTCGTCGAAGGTGTTCATTTGATGACAAAGAAAGGATAAGGAAGGGGGCCGGTTTTTCTCCTCACCCCTCCTTCAAGTCACACAATCAACCCTCTTCAGTCACAGAAGCTCGTCCTTCTTACTTTCAGTAAAAACGCCCAGTTCACATCACTCGATTGACCCGTTCTTCGGCCACCAGCGCAACATTGGTGCAAGTGGACGACGTCCTCGATCTGCCCTAATTACCTCACCAATCACTACCGTTCAAGTCTCGCCCATTGCCACTTCCTCCTCTGCACCCAACCTGCCCTTCCCACCCCCGTGCACGCTCCTTTCCTGGTCGATACCGCATCACATCGACAACATTACCTTTCTACCTTGTTGCATTTGTCTTATCAAATGCAACTCTTTGCCTGGGCCACAGTGGCTCTTACAGCCACGGGCGCTCTAGGAAGCGAGTGAGTACACTAAAGAACAGTATGTGGCGACTGCAAACCATAACTGATCCTGCAAATTTACAGCTCATTCCAGCATGAAAATCGCAATTACAAAAGAGGCAGCATAGGTCTAAGCAACGACGGCTGCCAGAGTAGCCTTGATCAAACGACCAAAAATAGGCTCCTCAGCTTTCAGTAAGATTTTCCTCGAAAGGCAAAGTGTCGTATGTGCGCTGACTGCATGTGTGTTCTTCCAGTAATGATGCTCGACAGCTCGCCAAAGCCGAGCCGCTTGTTTGGGACGATGCCTTACACTGTTCCTCTCAAGAATGGGCGAATAGATGCGTTTTCGAGCATTCCAGATCACCGGTGAGGGAAGAATAAAGCGGGCGAACACCATTTGCACACCTTCATTGCTAATCCCTGCCCGTTTGATTCAGACTTCTGGCGAGAATATCGGATGCGGGTATGGCAATGGATATGAACCCCTCACCGCTCTGAAAGACTGGTGGAATGAATATGTGAGTAAGTCTTTGTCGCCAGGGTAGCAATTTCTTTCGCTGAGTCTCCAACGCTACAATGTTCTTAATAGAAAGACTACAGTGAGCTCGAGCTCTGCCGGCAAGAAACGAACGCTGGCTATAGCTGAACCATGATACTTCCCTTCAGACCTCGGCGATGCTTTCTCAGAGCAAGCAGGGCACTACACTCAGATGGGTGAGCATGTCAAGGAGATATAGACGCTCTACGAACGTCGACGTACTAAAGCCCTTCTCCTCTTCTAGTCTGGAAAAACACCACAGCGATCGGGTGCGGAATAACAGCATGCACAGCCAGCCAGATGGGTATGAACGAGGGTGGGACTACGCCTTCTCAATTTGTGGTCTGCCAATACAAGGCGCCTGGTAATGTGCAAGGCCAGTTCCGGTGGGTCGACGCCGCGCATATTGCAAGTTGACGATTGGGCGCAATAGACTCACACACAATTTCCTCTTCTTACTAGTCAATCCGTTGCATTGCCTCAGAGTGTCCAAGCGGCAGCAAGCTTGGGAAACACCGCCCTGAAGTATGTCGGAAGTAACGTGGCGAGCAAAGAAGACGAATCCAATTACGACGACAGTGATAAGGATGCAAAATCGTACGGCACGACGATCAAAGCAGATGCTCGCAAGAGTCATTGGTCGCCGCATCGTCCGCAACATCATGCCGATCAGAGTGCAAGCGGCACCGGTAGCTCTAACAAGAGCAAAGGAAGCGTCAATTACGGTGTTTCGGACGTCAACTACGGCATCTCGGTGCCAAGCAAAGGCAGCAACAACGGCAACACAAACGCGAGCCCAAGCGGAAAGACCGACGATTGCAAAGAAGGTTCCAAATCGGGCACAAGTCAAGATGGCAGCCACTGGACATACAGCTGGAAGTCTTGGTCGACATCCAGCGCCACCAAACGATCCATCGATGCCGAGCCAAAGTCCCTGAACGTGTTTGCTAGCCCACCAGTCAAGCGTGAGCCGTTGTCCTTCCTTTCCAGAAGTAGACTACACAAGAAGCGTCGCACTCTTCGATCTTGAATGGGGGGAAAGTGTGGTAGCATTCGCATTTCCCTCTCTGGTGCTGACGTACGGCTGCCCTTCCCCTCCCACTGGTGATATTAGTCTGTCACAGCCGCGTTGCATCAGAGCTTCTCCTCTTCCCATCTCTCCTGTCCTTCGACACTCTCTTTTCCGTTCGATCCCTTTACTTCCTCGACAGAAGAAACCGCTTCCTCTCCCTCCCTTGTTACCATTCCGACTCCTTGTCATACTACATTCATCACATTTCCACCTTGCTCACTGGATGAGCATTCAAGATACAAATCCTGTATATACAACACCGCTCGGCTTGTTGCTTTAAGGGGAATAGAGCAGCTCCTTCTCGACGGAATTGCCTCCCACTGCGCAGTGTCTGTGCCTTGCAAGCCAAGAGTTGAGCCGTCCGTTCCCTCTTTCTTCCCCATAAAAGAAAGCCAACGAAAGTCTCAACTTTCACGCGACAGCCAATCTCCACTAAGCTCTGTCTCACTATTCTAATTCTAGTAGTGTGAGGTGACGGAGAAGCCTAACGCGGACCAGGCGTCCCTCCCTGGCCGTGCGTGTCCTTGATCGCCCTTTCGAATCTGCTAACGTGGAGGCCAAGGCGGTGGGGTAAGAAATCGACAGGAAGGTCTGCTCTCTGCCTGTCGATCGCTACTCTTTCACATTCCTTCTACCTGGACTTGCAAAGGAGAGAGCCTAGCTTGCACTCTGGGAGGAGGCCTGCCATAACATCGAAGGGGCAAGACGACCTCTGCCATCCCCTTCTGCCACAGAGAATTCTCCCCGCGCAAGATTGGTTTTATCGACGATCATGTCGCGTTTACCAACTTCACCAGTCGATCGCGAGAGTAGCATCGACACGGCACTGCCGCCCACCTACAGTCCTTCTGGAGATCCGCCGAGTCATGAAGAATCTCTCCAAGATGCTGCCATGGCCATCCCTGACTCAGATGCGCTGTCCGTCTCTTCAAGTCTACAGACGACTGCGCCCGAACATATGACAGATGAGCAGATCGCATTGCAGGGTTCAGAAAATGATACCAGTCATCGACTCGATTGGGGTCACATGCTGGGTCTGAGTGGTCAATCTTTGAATGCTGCTACTACTGCGACGTCATTTGGCTTTGCGGCTGCTCGTACGAGTACGTCGTTTGGCATCAACCTCGCAAAGAGGATCACTCAAGGGCTTATTGCTCTCCCGGCGATGGCGATTGATGGAGCTGTCACAGGAAGCGCGCCAGGAAGTGGGAGCAACACTCCCACTATTTCGCAGGCCGCACATGCAGCTGTTGGTGGTATTTTTGACATCATTAGTACACTGGCGTTAGGTGGTATTGACGTGGGAAGTGCTATAACTGGCGCCAGCTTAGGTGCAGCTGCGAGTGGTGTGGAAGGGGTACGAAGGGCACTAGGAAGTGAAGTGCTAAAGAGCTTAGGGGCATTTAGCAGATTGGTGAAAAGAGAGTGGAACTCAGCATCTGATACACTCCCTCCCGGGGGAATCCCTGGCTACTCTGTCCTGGGTATCACGCAAGCGCTCACTGCTTGGGTGTGCATTCAGATGGTAACCAGAGAGTACTATGAAGTCAGAATGCTTCGTCATCTGGAACCGATTGATTTGCAAGAGCTCCATCGGTCCATCCAAGTCGAGAGAGAAGACGAAAAAAGAAGAGAAACTCAAGCTAGTCAAGGAGATCAAGAAGCAAAGATAGAGGGGAAGAGGAAAGATGCACATCGGCAGGACACACCTGGAGCGACGAGTACCAAGGTCAACCGAAAGCAGAAAAAGCAAGTCCGCATCTTGGAAGAGCAGACGCTACCAGACGGAGAAGGTGATCTGATTGGGGCAGAGATAGGGCATCGCGAAGAACCCGTCGCACCGAGCTTCGATACTCCAGCCGAGAGCTCTACGTCGAACGTCACTTCCTCTCATGAGACTGCCGCTTCCTCCACGACTCCAACAACAACATTACCGCAACCCTTGACGAATCAGCAGGCCATTCTGGGTCTCAAGAGATACTCCAAGTTGGTGTTGGGTGTCTATGGGGGAGTGGCTTTAGCATGGCTGGGTAGTCTACCTCCTGATCTTATGCAAGCAGCAGGGTCGGTGGTAGATGGTGGAGCACCCACGGTCACCCAGACAAGGCAAGAAGAAGTCCTACTTGGAAGTACGGGAATCCGAGGACCAACGAATGATGACGAGGCTGATTTCTTAAAGGCAGCTGCCTCTTTAGATCTAGATGACGGAGAACTCATTGAAGATGAGATGGAAGATGATGGAATTCTTGTCGAAGTCAATGGGACGCCTTCGCCATCTGGAATGCCCGGAGGTTTCAATTATATAGCAAAAAAAGGTGTGAAGCAGCCCAGCACTGCTTCGACCAATTTAGTCACCCCACCAGTTGGACAAGTGCTATTCTCTGCTGACCCTGACGTCATGCCTGCCCCACAGGATAGCCGAGTGACGAGTGCAAACACCGTTGCGCCACCTGTGACCACGACCACTAATGCTGTTGGGGCTACACCAACGCGACAAGGATCTTCATACAGCTATATTGATCTCTTGACCGGTCAAGCTGATGCTGACATCTTCCATCGATTAGGAGGGCTAGAGGACGGAGCCGCACTGGAAGGCAACTATGACGAGACGTCATCACAAGCAGGTTCAGGCACAGCAGCGCAGAGACTAGAACGGGCCACCAGGAGGGTGGCTCGACCTAGCCGACCTCGTTACTATGTTGTGACGGACCATGCCAACAAGAAGATTATCCTAGTCCTACGTGGAAGCTTGACTCTGGGTGACATTGCCATCGACCTGACCTGCGAATCAGCTAACTTTGAATTCGAAGGTGATAGCAAGACAGACGTTCAGGTTGACTCTGAGCAAGCCGCATACCCTGCCGACGATGAAGAAGGACCAGAACCTGCTCAAGATTTCTCGCCAGAAGCCATCAGGGAAAGGGAGGCCAAGGCGATGGCGGAAGTGCAAGAAAAGCAAACGGAACCACAGGCAAGACCTCATGTGAGGGGAGAGTACATAGTCCACGAAGGGATGTATGAGACGGCCAAAGAGATTGGCGAAGTGGGAAGGCCGGTCCATCGTGCTGTCCGTAAAGCGCTGTTAAAGAATCCAAATTACAATCTCGACATAACCGGGCATTCTTTGGGTGCTGGCGTCGCTGCCTTGCTTGCCATCATGTGGGCCACCCCGGAAACGTGTCTCACCACCAAGCACAGTGGACTTCCATCTGGACGTCGAACTCATGCGTTCTGTTTTGCTGTGCCATGTGTGATGGGAAATCAATTGGCAAAGAGGGCAGAGCGATTGGTGACGAGCTACTGTCACAGCTACGACTTGATTTGCCGACTCAGTCTCGGTGCGATCCTGGATATCCGGAATGCATGTGCTTGGCTGGCGTATGAAAATGCTCTTCAAAACATCCCAGCGACAAGAGGGGAAGAGGGTGGACCCGGTGCGTCTAGTTCCACTTCCACTTCTGGACTGACCCACCCCATCCGAATGACCAACGTCATGCAACGTGCCTTTCAACATCAATCTGGTCAAATGAATAATAATTTGCGAGCAAAGAACGAACTGGAGGCAGACTTCTTAGCATTGCGCAAATCACTGGAAGCCAACATGCGACAAGTAGAATTGTACCCGCCAGGCGTGGTTTTGTACAGTCTGGCCAAAGAAGATCTGACGCCTACTCTACTTCGAGATTCCGACTCGAACAGGACCTCAAAAGATCACTACCTCTATCGATTGAACGATGAAGCCAGTCGAGATGAAGTGTTTGGTCAGATCATTTTCAGTAGAGGGATGTTGTCGAAACATATGCCTCACATCTACCACGATGCTCTAGATGCCATGTAGTGTACTTGCGTCTATGTGATCATTTCTCCCTCTTCCCCCTCCCCTCCCCTTCCCCTTCCCTTTCCCTGTTTTCTCCTCCTCCTCCACTGCTAGTCATCGCCCCCACATGTATGATACAGTCATCAGCGACATCGCAATGCATTACAAGTACAAATTCGTGGTCAGGCTCGGACGTGTTTAAAAGGGGGGGGGGGGTTCGTCCTTTGATGAGAAGATTGAAAGAGCCTTCCTCCACTCATCGAGATTGACGTCTGACGCGCTTCTATATAGCCTTCACCTTCTTCTTGCTTTGTACCAACACCATGTATCATCTAGTGACGGGGCTGTATTGTGAGTTGTAGTAAGCTGCCGGAACGTGTATAGCATAGATTTAGGCGTCCGAACATTGAAACAATCACCTTCCACAGCCTCCTATACACAAAAACCGAGATACAACGTCCTTTTGCTGGGCATCAGCGGAAGTGGGAAGACGGCTTGGCTGGACAAAGTACGATCCAAGGTGACCAAGACGGGATCAAGGAGTCTTGCTCGCTTTCAGCCAACAGTGGGTCAAAACGGTGAGTCCTGACTGATGCAATAATATGATAGTGTCGTATCTAGGTACCGATCTTCTTGACTATTGTTGGGCAGTACTGGATATAAAGCTCTCGAGAGCTACGCTACACTTCTGGGACCTAGGTGGTGAAGCCTCTCTGCGAAGACTCTGGAACCGATACTTCGAAGAAGCAGACGTGTTCGTGTGGGCAATCAACGCATACGACTGGATTTCTCTGATTACAATAGGAGAAGGTGAGGAAGATGCACAAGAAGATGACGACGATGACGATACGGAGTCCAAAGGAGTAAAAATGGCAAGAGCGGAGGAGAGCTGGAAAGCACTTTGTGAGTGGGTGCGGAGGAAGGGGTCACCTGTGAAGATGTGCGACTGATGTTGATCCTTTGCATAATTTTTAAAGCCGCACTTCGATCGCATTCTCATCTCACTTCGATACCACTTCTCATACTCTGCACACACATGGATCAACTCGACGTCAAGCAAGCAGCACATTTTGAAGAACAGATCAAAACGATCTTGCAAGAGAGGTTGACTGAGTTGAGAAGGGTAGAAGATCTTGAGTTGAACGATGAGATGAACCGGTTCGACCAATCCAAGCAGGCAGATGACTATGGAAGGCATATTTGGAGTGAATGGCAGGTCATTACATGCAGCGCGAAAGACGGGTGAGTCATGGAAGTGGTGGACAGTAAAATCGGACTCAGCTCTGACTTGCTTTCGCCGCTCAGATCTGGATCGGACAATTTCATCAATTGGCTTCACTCACATGCAAAGACGTCACAAGATCGATGAACGCCAAACTGGGGAAGAGAAGAGCTGTCCAGATAGCCCATGGTACATGGATCAGGATAGCGGTGAATCGGCGGATGCCACTGGACAATGACGTCAAGACTGCCACCGGTCACATAGACATACACCTGCGAATTCAACTAAGGAGCGCATGGGTTTGCTTGCATTTCTTGCTCTATCTGGCGCCTTTCAGTCTTGTGACTAACGACGATCATCCGACAGAAAAAGCATCATCGCTTCAGTCGTGGACTCCAGTCGCATGTGCTGTATGTACTCTAATAACACCTGAGAAGATTTTCAGTTTAGAGTATGCTTGTATAGTACTTAGCATCCAATGAATAGAGGAGAGCCCTTCAGCCCTTCTTGTCGCTGAATACAATTGAATGCCAATTTGATAATCGTTGCTTGGCGCGCTGGTGCTGCTTCCATGCCAGATGACGCATCGCACAGGCCACCATCATCTGCCTCACAGCCTTGGCATGATTGATTTTAGAATTCCCTCCTCACCGCCTCCATCTTTCCTCGCCTCACACCGTCACAGCCACAGAGAGCGATATAAAGAGGTGAAAGACAGATCGTCAGGGCAATAATTACATCTCCAATTCACTCCATCGGTCGACAACACACAAACATGTCATACCCTTATCAACAAGCGCCGCAAGGGTATGGAGCTCCCCCACAGCAGTATTCACAACATGGGGGTGGTCCTCCAAATCAAGGATATGGTGCTCCACCCCAGCAAGGATACGGTGCTCCACCCCAGCAAGGGTATGGCGTACCCCCTCAGCAAGGGTATGGCGCACCGCCTCAGCAACAGGGATATGGTGCACCCCCTCCTCATCAAGGGGGTGGCTACGGTGCTCCTACACAGAGCTACGGGGCTCCCCAGCAAGGATATGGTGGTCCTTCTCCTCCAGCTCAAAATTACGGAGCGCCGCCACCTGTGCAACAGCAGCAGTACGGTAGTCAAGCTCTAGGAGCAGCCGGATTTTACCTTGGTGTACCGGTACCACCTCCGGCAGGTCAACCGCCAGGACCACCACCTCCAGGTTTCGATGTACACGGCCCAGTTGAACAGATTCGAAAGGCAACAAAGGGCTTCGGCACAGACGAAAAGCTACTGATTGCTGCGCTAGCACCCTTGGATGCATTCCAAGTGGATGCTGTCAGTAGACAGTTCAGAGCGAGTACCGGCAAGGATCTTTTGCATGTCCTGGAGAAGGAGACTAGCGGATGGTTCGAAGCCGTGTTGAGAGCAAAGGCGTTGGGTCCTGTCGGATATGATGTCTGGCTCATACATCGAGCTTGCAAGGGAGCCGGAACACATGAAGATCTCCTCAACGAGCTGATCCTCTGCCGCAGTAATGCTGAATTGTGGATGTTGAAGCAAGCGTATCGAGCGACGTATAACAAGGACATGGTCAAGGTAGTAGAAGACGAATTGAGCATGAAGACGAAGCGGATGTTTGTCATGGCACTGGAAGGCGCTAGAATGGACGACAACGCACCCATCAATAATCAACTCGTGGAGCAAGATGCGAAGGAGCTCAAAGCAGCAGCTCGTGGCGCAGGAACGGACGAGATCAAGGTGAGTAGCATCGAGGTCCCCGACGTCCTTACCTTCTCTACTGACGCAAAGCTTCTGTCAACAAAACCCTCTTTGCAGATTTGTGGAATCCTTGTCTCTCGCTCTACACCCCACCTCCAAGCCGTTGCACAGGCTTACCAACATCACTACCGTACATCCTTGGCTTCCATGATCAAGTCTGAATTCAGTGGCCACATGGAGACTGCGCTGCTGTATATCGCCAATACCGCTTTGCCTGGTCCACCTGGTGTATCGCGAGACGCTCAGCTGATCGAAGACTCGATGTCCGGAATGGGCACCAAGGATGAACGTCTCATCTTCCGAGTCGTGCGAGCGCACTGGAATCGAATGCGCTTCGAGGAAATCAAAAGAGCGTATGCTGCCACGCAAAGCAAGAAAGGACTCCGGAATCGTGTTGATGGGGAAACGTCGGGTGATTACAAGCGTATGCTGCTTGCCATTGTTGGTCAATGAAGGTGTAGCCAACAACATCAATATCCGTAAGACCCACTTTGTATCTATACCATACCTCTTCTTTTCTGAAGCAATCAGCAGCTGTGACACTTTCTGCGGTGATAGTAAAGTGCGGCACTTTCGGGACTCGCACACTGCACACACATCTTCGCAGCGGAGTGACAAGCAAGCAGGGTGCATCACATCATTTCTTTAGGAGATAGCCAACCTTCGCCAGTGACAAATAAAGTACAGTAGTAATCACGGCGAACAGTATCACGTCGCCGCTTCGTGTTTGCCTCCAAGATGGATTCCATGCGGCATGATTCTGCTCGAACGCTTTCCACCCACACTTAGCGGTAAGTTCTCCTCTTTGCCAAGTGCCACTAGATCGTGATAACTTCGCCTCTTCGGATCATTTTGACGTTTCACCAAATGCTTTCGCACCTTGGCTTCCGGTCGGACAATGACGACAGGCACCGGACATCGATTGAGGATGTCTCTACTAACGCTGCCCATCGAGCTTCCTCCCAGCATCTTCTGAATGGCCGAGACACTCTTTCCCCTCGTGCCAACGGTGAGACTGTCCGGCCGATACATGTATATGAAACCGAGGATGCTATTGGTCACCTTTCCAAATTGCAATCCAGCGACGAATTCAACGACTATGGATATGCATAGACGACCTACTTCGTCGTTGAGTTGAACTATACTGGCCATCAGTTCCCTTGCTTCATCTCTGGCGGCTTCTTGATCAATTTCATCTCGATCTCCCTCCAACACTCGCACAGCCACGATCTCATCGCCATCACTGACCAACGACTCCATCAGCCATTCTAGCGCTCTTTCACTGTATGTGTTGTCATCGACTGCACACATGAAGGTTCTTGTATTCTTTGTTCGAGTGTACCCTCGCGACTTGACTTGCAGACAAAAAGTGAAATATCCATTGGGTGTGTCATCGGCATCCGTCATGGTGTCGAATCCGACCTTCCGCTCGTACCCTGGACGCAAATCCGTGTCACTGAGCCCTCCACTAGAGCTGGTCCTGCTCTTTAGCATTGCAGGACCTCCCATCCGGCCGCCATATCCTCCCTTTCCAACGATACGATGACCACTATCAGAAGATGGAGAAGCTGTCCGTATGGCAGAAGGGCTAGGACTCGCCAAACGTCGATGGCTAGATTTCGAGTGAGGCAATTGCAGTAGTGCTGTGCTTGAGTTGCTTGAAGCATTTTCCGATGTAGAAGAAGCGGCAGCATCGATTGTCTTGTCATCATCATTGCCATCGCTACTGGCTTCACTGTGCTCATTCGGTGGGATCGAGGTAGTCTTGAGAATAGAATGAGGCGATGGCGCGATAGATTGAGTCATGAGAGTCGAATTAGGCGCCGAGACATTCGGAAGCATCGGCTCTGAGAAAGTGACCGATGCCATTGCATTGGGTGCAGCATTCGTTGAAGAACGTAGAGGACTCGGCGTAGCGGAGGTATGGTTGGAATCGTTTGAAAGCGTAGGTAACCCGACAGAGCTCAGGATGGGTGAAGTAGTGCGCGGAGAAGAGAGTGCTGAAGCTGGGTGTGTCTTCTTCAAGATAGGAGGAGGAAGACTGTGACCGTCCTCCTCTGCCGTGCTCTGGCTGTCCACCATGTGAAGGATACGTTTAGAGGACAAAGGACTATCGATGGTGGCAACCCCTTCTGCGGGAAATGTTCTATCTGAGTTCGGTGCTCGTATTCTTACTTGGATGCAGTGATTGCAGCATGATCCGGTCCCACCAAGCTATCTAGATATGAGAGCTGTCTCTGTAGAAGTGTGTCACCCAAAACCACGTGGGTAAGCAATCCTGGCTCCACTTCTGAATAAAATCCGGCGGAGAAATTCAGTTGGTTATTATCAGGGTGTTGCATTGCAGCAAGAGAGTGAGGTAGGCACACGCACAATTTTTAGTTTGACGCCATAATTTGCGGATTTCTTCTCCCCCGTCCTAATTCCGTGGAAGTCCAGCTAGCTCTAGCACTCCCCACGCTTTCCCTCATCGTTTCTGATTGCCGTCTCAGTCAGTCGGAGGGGTTGATAGCCTAGAGTCCGTCAGCTGTAGTAAGGAATACGTCGATAGATCGGCGTTGTCAAGGGCACAAAGGATATCGCCATGTCAACATCACGAGGATCTTCTTCGAAGACGGCCTCACCAGCGCCGTATCCCTTCTACTTGGGTGGCCTGGCTGCTTGTGTTGCTGCTTGCTTCACACACCCTCTTGATGTCACAAAGACTAGGATGCAGACAGCAAAGACGAGGCAAGGACTTGTCAGCAGCTTTCTGGGAGCTGCCAGAAGTGAGGGTCTGACGAGTCTATACACTGGCTTGTCTGCAAGTCTGCTTCGGCAAATGACGTACAGTGTTGTCAGGTGAGCATACCATAGCAAAGGGGAAGTGATAGGCATCACTGAAATAGAATGCACCTGTCTAGATTCGGTACTTACGACTACCTGAAAGCACAAATCCCGACAAAGACTGTCACTAGAAGTAATGGCAAGCAAGAGCAGGCGATTTCTCCCTGGAGAATTGCTGGCGCCGCAAGTGTGGCAGGAGCTGCCGGTGGCTTGGCAGGGAATCCAGCAGGTGCGCCACCAAGTAGCCTTAGGAGGAAATTCTACGATTCACATTCGCTAATTTCTTGATCATCAGATATAATTCTTGTTCGAATGACGTCCGACCTGAACAAAGCACCGGCAGATAGGTTCAACTATCCCAATGCATTGGTAGGACTCTATCGGATGGTGTCGAAAGAGGGTGTCCATTCACTGTTTCGAGGAGTTACACCCAATTGCATACGAGCCGTTCTCATGAATGCTTCACAGCTAGCTACATATGACGTCGCCAAAGACGGGCTCTTAGCTAGCGGTCTCTATACTGAAGGGACTTGGTTGCACTTTTCGGCTAGCTTTATTGCAGGAACTGTGGCCACCACAGTGTGTGCCCCGGCAGAGTGAGTCATGCAAAGGAATGCGGCAGTGTTGTTGCTGCTTCATCTGAAGAGATTCTGCCCCTCCTTCCTAGTGTGATCAAGGCTCGAGTGATGAATGCCAGCTCCAATGGAAGCAAGGGAACCGTGTCACGATTACAGCATGCCATCAAAACGGAAGGAATCGGCTTTCTCTTTCGAGGCTGGACACCTGCTTGGGTTCGCCTTTCACCAAATGTAAGGAATGATGTATTCTATTTTGCCGGCGCCAGGATCATGTTAGCTGACACCCACGTTCTTCAGACCATCATCATATTCATTACATTAGAGAAGCTTCGTCTGCTGGTCGACGTCAATAGAGAAAGGAAGGGGCTGCCCTCAAAACGAAGTGTTTCTCAAGCATAGTCGTATCGTCAACCGCACTGTAGATCATCCACCTTATAGACGTAGACGGAGTTCTTATTCACATCACCCCAGCTTGTTCCTCTTCCAATTTGCCGTCTTGTCCTCCGCCTTGTATACTTGCACACAACAAATTCCTTTCGTCTCATTTGATGAGAATAGATGCATTTCTTTGCTACATGTAATGAGACAAGGGCTATGAGTACAAAGGAGACAAGACTAGTCAACTTCAAGACGAAGCGAGAGAGTTGCGTAGGTGGGTCCGGAGAGCTTCAAAAGGGGACGTGATGAAGGCCGGATTCGAGAGGACGAGCTTTTGCCTTGCTTTCTCTTGCGCACTTTGTAATGCGGCAGAACAGAAAGATAGATGGAATGAGCAGACGATTCGTGGAAATCATGCTCCTTCTTTGACACTCACAGCACTTTCTTCCTCTGATTCGTCGTCACCTTTCCACCCCGAGCAGACGACATCAAATTTGACTCCTTAGAGCTTGTCGCATCCTTTCCCCCACTTTTATCACCATCCACGACCTCGAGCTCCATCTCCAAATCCTCGACAGCTCCTTGCAACTCCTTCACTCCTCCTTGGGTGCCAGCTTCTACACTTCTCCCTATCTCATCTCTTGCTTTTCGTTTCCTTCGCCGAAGGCTACTCTTCGATATGCTAGATTGTCCCTTCTTTAGCAAAGAAGCTGCGCCATTACTCCCTTCTGCACCCGTCGTCTTTGCCAGGAGTGACGCTCGTTTGTCTGCACGTTTCAAAGCTTTTGGAACAGTTGTCTTTGCTGTATGTAAACTTGGCCGCGAGGAGGCAGATGATGCTAAGGTTGCGGAGCTACTCTTATGCTTTCGAGCAGGTGTTGGTCTTCCTCTGATAGTAGGCGCTCTCACCTGGAGTGTGAAAAGGAAGTCATAAGTAAGGCATTAGTGTCAGGGTCTTCCTGAATACAGATTATCATCACTCACCATGTCGTCTTGAGTATGGAGGTTGTGGGGCGTTGCAACGAAGGCTAATCCACCCTTAAACAGGCAACGCCTACATCGAATTCTGGCTCCTTGAAGCCTGAGATTTTTTTCCCTTTAAGATCTCTGATCGAACCGTGCATAGAGAAATTCAAAAATGAAAACTTGGGAGAGGGGTGCGTGGGGAATTATTTGGATTGAAGGTAAGGCTTGCCTTGCGCCATTACGATGCAGGTGGAAGCATTGCCTTCGTCCAAGCTGGGCACGCAAGAGTATTGGGATAGCGTTTATGATCGAGAAATAGACAATTTCGAACAGATTGGGGATGAGGGCGAAATATGGTGCGTGAGGCGGTCCAGGTAGAATGATGAGGGGTCACATTGGGAATGCTGAGATACGACTCTTGTGCTAGGTTTGGAGAGGAAGCCGTTCAGCGTATGGTAGACTTCCTCGACGAGGCAAGAGACGAGGGTCTGTTCGGTAAGACGCCTTCTGTTCTCGACTTAGGTGAGGCCAACTTCAAATAAAGAGAGACGTCATCAACGATTATAACCTTTACCCTGTTTGCTCTATTAGGCACCGGCAATGGACACCTTCTCTTCGAGTTGCTGGACCTCTCCCCACCCTTTACAGACGCAGATAAGATGCTAGGAGTGGACTATTCGAAGCCATCGATAGATCTGTGCAATAGAATAGCCAAAGGAAGGGAATCAGAAGCGTGCAAAGTACGATTTGAGGTGGTAGACTTTCTGGCCGATACGACGCAATTGGAGAAGCAACGATGGGACCTCATTTGCGACAAAGGGACAGTGAGTAAAAACAGAGGTGTGCCCCCAACGTGAGAGCTTACACAATCCATCACCACATATTTCTACTGCATAGCTCGATGCAGTGAGTCAAAAGTCGCTCTTGATGGTGACATCTGCAGTGTTGAACCTCTTCTTGCCCCTTCCCATAGATTGCACTCTCCTCGGCCAAAGATGGCAGCAACGACCCCGTCTCGCAATATGTGACGAGTTTAGAAAGGATATGCAAGACAGAGTGTATCTATCTCATCACATCCTGCAACTTCACAGAAGTAGAATTGATCCGGGTGTTTTCTCGAGGTGAGAGGATGCACAATTCTTCCTTTTTTCCTCACTGCGCCTTCTGATCAGGACAACTCCTTCTTCGATCGCAGGCTTCTCAGTCCATCATGTCGTACCTACGCCTTCTTTTTCATTTGTGAGTCAGCAAGGACCTTCATGACACTCGCAATACAGCTGACATATTCTCAAACACCACTGCTAAGGGTGGTCAAAAGGGCTCCACTACGACGACAATTGCTTTCCGGCGAAAGGCCTAGCGTTTGACACATATTGTATAGTATGGTACAGATGGGAGCACGACAATTACAGTTGCAGAACATGATCTACTGCTTACTCAAGACACCTGGACTGCTTTCCTCTGATAGTAGTGTGGAGCTAACTCGGCGAGCCAATCCTCTTCTATGACTGTCAAATCTCGAATGAACCTCTTCTGCGTTTCGACTACTTCGTGGAATATGACCCATTTGGTGGCGGGTAATCTGTTGAAGAGGACACTAGATGGATGCACGTAGAGGATCTGACGTGTGCGGAAAGGGAGAAAGGTCAGTGTACGACAACAACACGCAAGACCCACACACCGTCGTCCCCACCCCTTCCTACTCACTGCTCTTTCTCGCACACTTTGATAGCTGCCATCAGGTAGTATCTTTGCAGCAAAGCCAAAGTAGCCCGTAGTCAAGCAGCGTCTTAGTCGTACACTATCCCCTTGACAGCTTTCGCCGCCATCCTTGACCCCATATCGACTCATCACTTTCGTCAGTTGTGAGCGAATGTTGACGGCCCTACTGAGCGCTCTGAAGTTGACTCTATGTTGTGAGCACCACTTTGCACTCTGCTTCCCTACACGAGGGTTCACGAAAGCATTGAACAGATTCAACAACGTCAAATGATCCCCTTCTTCCGCTGTGAATTTGCGTCTCTCTAGTTCACCCTGTGCTCCTGCTGCAGATCTACCTTCGTCGGGTATGAGGAAAGGGGATGCTATGGAAGTCATTGCTGCTATACTAAGTACCTCTTGCGTGCAGTTGAATTTGACCGATTCAAGGACGACCTTTGCCATCTTTGGGTCTAGGGGCATCTCGGCCATCTGTTCTCCTACCGGTCTTGTGAGTCGACCCCACTCGTCTAGAGCTCCCACGCTGACCAGAAATTCAAGCCCTCTGGCGAGGAGAGCACTAGGCGGAGCAGGTGGCAAGTAGTCGAACTTGACTAGATTATCGATTCCCAATGCTTTTAGTTGCAGGATCTGCGTCGACAAGTCTGATCTTGCTAGTTCGGAGGACGTCGTCGGAGCAAAGGAATTGAATGCTGTCTCGGTGTACAGACGTAGACATTTTCCGGCCGAGGTTCTCCCTGCTCTTCCTGCTCGTTGGATGGCAGATGCTTTCGAGATGGAGAAGACGGACAGAGCATCCATACCAGTCACCGGGTTGAACAATCTCATCTTGACAAAGCCGCAGTCAATGACGAATCTAATTCCGTCGATGGTTACACTGGCCTCAGCGATATTGGTAGCGACAATGCACTTGCGCGTACCTCGAGGTGCCTGTTCAAATATCTGACTCTGCTCTTCGACGCTCAAGCCTGCATGCAAGGGTAGTAAGGTAAGTCGAAGCGATCCAGCAGGAAGATCAACCTGTCGATCAGCAAGTAGTTGAAGACAGCGGTCGATTTCTTCTCGGCCTGTAAGAAAGACGAGGATATCTCCAGCGCTCTCGCCGTACTGCACTTTCCAGACAGCTTCGACGGTTGCTTGAACATAATCACTACAAGGCTGACTGAGGTATGCTACTTCTACGGGAAACGTCCTGCCTTCCAAAGACATGATCGCTGCCGCGTCCTTCTCTCCGGTCTCGAAGAATTTCAGGAACGCATCAGCATCTATCGTAGCAGAGGAGATGATAATTCGCAGTTCCGGGCGCTTTTTCTGTATTCTAGATTTGGGAAAGTGGTTTGCTAAGGTCAGCTACGCTATCTCCTCCCTCACTCTGTCCGTCCTCCGACACGCACTTCTTCAGCAGTCCTAAGAGCATGTCGGTATAGCTGGTCCTCTCGTGTGCCTCATCGACCATGATCACACTGTATCTACTCAGCAACGGATCTCTCATGCATTCGCGAAATAGCATGCCGTCTGTGCAATACTTTATCCGTGTCCGTGTCGGATGGGTTACGTCTTCAAATCGAATGGTGTAGCCAACCTCGTCTCCTAGCAAGCATCCCACTTCTTGGCACACCCTCTGAGCAATACTAACGGCGCTAATCCTCCGTGGCTGAGTGATGGCGATCTGACGATCTCCCGCTGCCCAACCTGCCTCCATCAAGAACTGTGGGATTTCTGCCAGTGTTTCACAGTCATGAGTGCTTTTCTCTTCAAAGACCCTCGGTATGACCTGCCGCCATGATCGACTCACGAGTCGTCTTTCCACAGCCAGTCTGACCGACTACGACCACCACGGGATACCTCTGCACCATGTACAGGATCTTCGTCCTCTGCTCAGCTATCGGTAGTCTAGAACGCTGCCCTTGTATGCCGCCCCCGGTCTCCTTTACGGCCGACGTGGTGATGATTGCCTCATTCTCGCTTGCCCTGTCCAGCGTCGAGCCTGCAATTTGTCAAAGGGGCTGTATCAGTGGGGCGAATTACGACGACGGACCTGCTTTGACGAGATTCACTCACCTGGCCTCGCCGTGCCTGGCTTCCAGAAAGCGGCCATGGGGATCGATCGATACGTGCCCTTCTCCCCTTTCTGAGCTTTGGACGTCGTCCGCGCGAAGAACGGCGCAGTGTGTCACCTCCGCGGAGTGATGGACCGAATAGCCTCATCCAAATAGAATAGAGATACAACACCGACCACGCGGCACAAACATCGGAGTCGGTGGGGGGCCTTACATACTATAGATAGGCAAACTGTATAGTGGTTCACCGGTACCGTACGTAAGGAAGTTAAGTTGTTGCCTTTTCTTGTATGAAACCTCAACCTTGACTGAGCTTTAAAATGTGATTTCCGAAACCGGGAAACGGCGCTCCAGAAAGAAGCAAGGACATTTCAGGATCACCAAGGCACTCTCCACCCCTGCCGTGCTCTGCTTCCCTCTCCTACACAAAATCAAGAGAGTATTCAAGACCGAGGAGTCGTTCAGCAAGTCTCGATCTATACGAGTGAAGACGCAATCACCACGGGAGAGGGCGCTGTCACAATGACAGATGCTGGCGCTGCCACTACCGGCTCCTCATCTCATGGCGTCGGTCGCGAGGGTCCACCACCGGAGAGCAAGTGGACCAAGAGGTTCAACTATGGCTTCTCCAAATCGATAGTGATATCTGACTGGGCGGCAGACAAAGCAAATGCTGTCTCTTACAAGGTGGGCGGCGAGCGTTTCTGGCCGAAAAGCAACGATTTCCCAATCGAGCTAGAAAAGTGCGAAAGGATTCTACGGGCATTCACAGTAGAAGGCATACCACATAAGGACGAAAAGGAAGAGAAGGTGTTGGATGGAAAGGGAAATTGGATCACTAAAAAGAGGAAGGTACTAAGGAAAATTCCACCTTCAGCGATCAAGAATGCAAAGGGTGTGTGTATCTATTCTTCGATGAGAAGCGGGATTGCGCCTTTTGGTGGGGGTGGTGGAACGGGTGTCGTGCTTGCGAGACTGAAGGATGGTTCTTGGTCTGCACCTTCCGCGCTCACGCCTCAAAACATGTCTGCTGGACTTCTTTTTGGTATCGACTTCCTAGATGTCGTCCTTCTCATCAATTCGGACAAAGCCATGGAGAGTTTCTTGTCACATAAGTTCACCATTGGCGCCGAGACCGGACTGACTGCTGGACCTTGGGGATCCGGCATTAGCGCCGAGAGTGGATTCGAGAGAGCACCGATCTATTCGTATGTTCGTACGAGAGGTGCCTATGCCGGAGTCGAGATCATGGGACAGGTCTTCTTGCATCGATTTGATGAAAATGAGCGATTCTACTATTGGCCCGGCGTCACGGCGAGAGACATCATGACCGGCAAGGTTCGAATGCCACCACTCGTAGCACCGCTGCATAGAGCTCTCCGAGATGCAGAGCTCGGTGTAGCACAGGGTGGACAGTTGGAGAGAGTTGTGTATGACGTTGTCAAGATGCCAGAGAGCGAGGTGATGAAGATGCTAGGCCCAGGTCATGGTGCGAAACAGAAGCGTTTCATTGCGGGAACTAGCAAGAGTACAAGTGCCGCCTCTACACCTGTCACTTCAACGCCACGGGAGGTAGATAGTGAAGAGGATGTCCTCATCACAGGTCTGACAGAGGCACACTTCGATGCGAAGCAGGAATACGACGACGACGACGACGACGATGATGAAGTAGTGAAAGAAGGTGAAAAGCTCAAGCTGCCACCTACACCTGAAGAGTTAGAGATGCTTGAGCAAGCAGGGATTCCCGATGAAGAGGATTTGAAGTTTGCGCAAGAGGAGAGAGCGAATGTGTATAAATTGCCACCGCCTCCGATGCATTCGAAAGTACAAAAGTATTGGAGAATAAGGCCCGAATTGGCTGCTAAACGTCCGACTCATCAACTCGTCATGGACGGGCCGCATCCACCCAACGTGCGAACGGCTCAATTCACACCCTTACCACTTACACCACCATCAAAAGAGGAGCACTTGCGAGCGATAGGACGCGCACAGGAAGAAGTAGAGGAAGAGGGAGAAGAGGCCATCTGGAAATCGGATGAGAAGAAAACACTCAATCCTTCTACAGAAGAAGGGGTGCTACTAGAAGGTGTAGACGAGGAGGAAGCAGATAAAGTGATGCAAGCTGCTGTTGAAGGAGAGGATGTCGTGAAGATGAAAAGCACGGGAGATCTTGATCAGATGGTCATTGAAAGCAAGGAGGAAAGGGAGCTACGAGAGGAGTACAATGCTCCTAAAGATTCCACCACTACTCTGGCAACACCGCTTGACAATCACACAGATCATGGCGAGATCCCTTTGACAGACACGGAGTCATCGGAAGGGAATGAAACGACAGATCGTGTCGATTCTGTCATTCCAAGTCGGTTACAGACGGCGGATGACGTGGCGCAGACCGGGCCGGCAATGCAAGATCTCCACTTGAACGAAGCATCCTCCTCCTCTTCTCCTCGAGCTAGTTTGAACCTTTCGAACAGCCCTGTCGGCGGATCAAACAGTAATTCACCTCGACCAAGTGTGTCGGAAGAGGCGGGCGGCCACCTTAAGACGCCTCCTAGTCGACCTCCCCGCACTCGACCGCCGCCGCGCCGAAAGGTATGAAGTTGTAGATAGGTCTACCCGTTGTCTTTCATCTTTCGATTGTCTATCTTCCTTCATCTGTAGTTCGTATCTTTAATCACCATGTTGACCCCGCTTAATTCGAACCTAGACACTTAGAGCATTGTTTGTATCGCCTAATGTATCTGATTTGTTAATTTCTTCCACCTTCCTTTGTAAGAGACAGTCTAGTTCAAGACATTCCCCAGATCTTTATGGTACCATCTCGATCGTCGCCAGCATAGGCTAGGTAAGGCCTACTAGGATGCCATGTCACAGAATTGACTGCTGAAGTAATGGGAATCTTGTGAAGCGGACTATCGACAAAGGGGTCCATTGGACAGGTTGCAGTGATGCAAATAAAGGGATCGTCTCCACCGCTAGCTAGGAATTCACCATCAAACGAAAAGCTGATCGATCGAGACGGACCAGTTTGATGCCCGCTCATGGATATGTTATACCACTCATTCAATGACCACAAGGCAGTCGTACTGTCGGCAGAAGCAGTTGCAAGATATCGTCCCATCGGATCGAACTTGAGGCAGAAAACGCTGGCAGTGTGCCCTTGGATCGTGTAAACGGTGGGCCACTTGATGGCGTTCGGAGACTTGCTGTCCCCCGATCCCACTTCACCGTCTTGGACGTATGCACTTGCTCTAGCATCTAGTAATCTCACATTTCCGCCTCCTGTGCCTACAACAAAGAGACTACCATCAGGCGACCAACTGAATTCGTTTATCTCTTCCTTTTCTGTCTTGACCCACTTTGTCTCGTTGGAAGAAAAGTCGGGCGGTGATCCAAACGATCGCACTAGGCCCAATATCCTCCCTGCTCGAACATCGATGAGTGACACGGTGTCATCCCTGTCCCCCACTGCCACGACGTTCCCCGCAGGATGATAGGCGACGTTGATGTTGGAGCCTGACGTGGCTATGCTGCTAGACGCTGAAGAGGTTCGAATATCCCAGAACTTGGCACTTCGATCGGAAGACGCAGATACAAGTAATTCCGGATGAATGGGATCCCAGGCTAGTTGCTCCACTGCATCAGTATGACCACGTAATTCACTGGCAGCTCGATGATCAACGCTTCTCTCAGGGGTCCAGATCCGAATCGTCCGATCTGAAGAAGAGCTAGCCAGTCTTCTTCCATCAATGCTCCAACCGAGAGCGCGGACAGATGGCGTCCCTCTCGATGCCGATGATCCTGGACCTGTAGGTGCGTTTGTGCTAGAAGACGGTTCTGCCACTGTACCAATCGTCAATGGTGCTGGTCGATGTCCACCTCGAAGGTCTTTGACAGGTACCGCTGCTGGCTTCCGATACTTTGGAAATGGAGGCGGGGGCAATCCGCGGTCCGCATATAGCGACAGTGTCGTTGGCGCCGGCACTAAAGGGGCGGACATGGCTTGCTTGGAGGATCTCAAGATTGGGCAGGATTGGCAACGCCTTCTCACTTGCAAAAGCGTCGGACGATGCTTTTTTTTTGGACAAGTTGAGAGAGAGATGCAGCAAGCCACGCGAGAAGCTGGTCAGTGCACCGTCCGGTTGTGTAGAACATCTGCCTGTCAGACATAATTACCTCAAGGACGAGACTACTGGGTTCTCTCCTTGCTGCTCGAATACCACGACTGGTGGAGATGGGCCAGTGAAGACACGATCGATCTTCGGTTAGGACAATTTCGGATATGCCTTCGACAGGTGGTTCTCTGGGAGGTATATCAGTTCCTGTGGCTATCGTCCTGGGGCTAATCTCCTCCTTCATTCAATCACTCGGTCTCACCATCCAACGCAAATCTCACATTCAAAATGCTTCACTCCCTGATACGAGGCAAAGGTCAGAATGGAAACGACCTCTTTGGTTGATCGGCTTTGCCATCTTTATAGTCGCTAATATTGGAGGGACAGTATTCCAGATTGGTGCTCTTCCCATCGTGATGCTCGCTCCTCTCGGCGCTGTCAGCCTCTTATACAACGCTTTACTTGCTCGTTTTATTCTTGACGACTTTTTCTCAAGATACATGATCGCTGGTATGTTTCACGTTTTTTTGAGCTTTTCCGTTGAGGCGAGAGCTGATCTCCTGCTCCTCCAGGCACTGCTTTGATTGCTGCTGGTGCTGTTCTGATTGGCTACTTTGGTGTGGTTCGAGAGCCAAATCACAGTCTCGACGATCTACTGGCCTTGTACTCCCGTCCAACGTTCATTGCATTTGCGTCCGTCTTTGCCTTGACTTTTGTCGGAGTACTTGCCATCGTGAGTATCGGAGACGCAAGGCTGCTTGGGCATAATGCTGATTATCTTGATGTACAGGCCCACCTTGCAGAATGGCAACTGCATATACGACTCTTTCGGCCTGAGACGGCAAGTGTAAAGGGAAAATCGAGGAGAATCGGTCGGAAGAAGCCAAAAAGACGCTGGTCGGCTCCTTCCTTGGCACCCGTTGTAGAAGTCAGTGAAAGCAATTCGGGTATCGCAACCCCCGTGCTGGAAATTGCAGACGAAGCAGCCAGAAAGGGAATATCAATTGAGCGAGTCTTAGCAAAGAGGAATGGTCTACAAAGCTTATCACGCACAGCAGGAATGGGAGCAGGCCCAAGAGGATACGGGACCTTCTACAAGAGTCATGATTCTTCCTCTTCTTCTGCTAGTTCGACTACTTCTGAGGAGTCTACCGTAATTGCTAGTGCCAAACCATCCCAATCAACCTCTGCAGCAGCAGCAGCAGCGGCAATGAACGATCCAGCGATCAGGAGGACATGCTTAAGCTTGGCCGTAGCTTATGGCGGTGCAAGTGGAACTCTATCTGGTGCTTGCCTACTATTTGCAAAGAGTGGTATAGAGCTCTTAGTCATGACAATCGATGGCGAGAACCAATTTGATCGTTGGCAAAGCTGGTTCTTGATTGCGGTCATGTTGATTGCAGCCTTATCACAACTCTGGTATCTCAACAAAAGCCTTCGATTAGCCGATCCAACGCTCGTCTGTCCCCTCGCATTTTGCTTCTACAACACTTCTTCGATCATGCTCGGCCTCGTCTACTTCAATCAACTTGGATCGTTATCTTGGACGAGCTTGGTACTGGTCATTGTAGGCATTGCAGTCTTACTAGCAGGTGTTTGGACAGTGAGCTTGCATGGATCAAAAGTCGCAGAGGATGGAGACGACAAAGAAGAGGAGGAGGGATTGCTTGCGCAAGATCAAAGTAGACTTTCTTCCCTAGACAGTTCTGCATCCGTCTTGAGTCCCGTAGAAGCTGACAATGCAACAGAGCAGACTTCCTTACTTGCCAATGCAGGCGGGATCGGCGGACCACATCTCCCACCATCTTCTGCTGCAAGAAAGTCACCTGAGCTTTCTAATTTGGGCTTGGCCTCTTCACCCATGAGTCCTGACGGAAGTAATAGCAGCAGCAGTAGTGGTGGAAGTAGTGGCGGAGGCGGCAACTCGTCATTGACAAGGAGCAAAAGGAAGTCAAGGTCTGGTAGCTTTGGGGGACTGGGAATGCGTGTTCCCGGATTGCCGTTACATAGTGTCCATTTCGAGAGTAGCGAAGGGAGTTCAGAAGCACCGCTGGAACCGATTGATACTAGCACAAGAAACGGAAGCAGTAACATCGTCGCTGGTGCGCTCACCTCTCCTCGAAGTCAGCAGAGGAGAAGGCACATCTACGAAGCTCTTCTGGAGGGAGGTCTCAGCATCGGAATCTCGCCTAGCAGTCCAGGTTTTCACGTCAAGCATACCTTTGAAATGAACAATGACGATTCTACATTTTCTGCTATGCAAAAGCAACGTCGCCCTCGCAGAACCTTTTCGGAGGCAGACGTGGAGATCCTCGCGGCAGACCAAGATGCCCAAGTCGGCGATCTTCCTTTGGAGTCAGAGCAAGAAGATTATAACTCCGCTTGGACAAGAGTGATGCCGGCATTGGATTACACCACTTTGAGCGATAGGCTGAGCAATCTTACGACCAGCACCAAAGGGTGGTTTGGAGGAATGTTTCAAAATAATTCAAGGAGTGATGGGTAATTATGGCGGCGACATTGATATAAAGTACTGTACCTGCAATTCTCTCTTTTTCGTTTGTGATACCCGCCT
The DNA here is from genome assembly GCA_026210745.1 of Exobasidium rhododendri. Taxonomy (NCBI): domain Eukaryota; kingdom Fungi; phylum Basidiomycota; class Exobasidiomycetes; order Exobasidiales; family Exobasidiaceae; genus Exobasidium; species Exobasidium rhododendri. Next base: position 2,403,205 of record CP110631.1, read on the forward strand.
ATTCTGAGCAGACACGAAGATTCGTTTGATGGCAATATATATATATATATGTATCTCGATTGACATTCATGATGATTACAGGTTTCACTTTAGACGTAAGATGAGGTATTACAGGCACAAATGTAGGGTGGGCAAGACTAGAGTGTTAGTGATGGTGGGGTAGGTCTTTTTTAGGTTCCCGGCGCAGGCGAGTCCGCCTTACTGGCATCGTTGAGATCAGCAGTGACACCAGGGTAGGTGCTTTGATAGTCAGCCATCGTCTTTGCCTTCATGGTGATGACGGGATTGCAGTCTCCGAAGCTTGAGACCAAGGTTGGCACCAGAGTAGAGGCAATGAAACTTAGAGCCGCTTGCTGATCTGGACCTTGGAGGATGTTGGATGCAAAAGAAGGAGCCTCTGCTTGAATATTCTGGGAGATGAAGCAGCCCAGTTTGGCAGGATCACTTAGGTCAGTGATGGCGTTGTATGCGCCTCCTGTCAAGTCACCAATGTCGATACCAGAAAAGGAGTTCACAGTCCCGGTGTTGCCGCCGACGCCGGATGTGTCTGGATAGGCAGCAATTTGTTGAGAGACGGCCGCAAGAATGTCAGCAAGAGTCCACTCCTGCAAGGGGTGTCGCTTGTAAAAGGGAGCAGGGATCCGCTCATATCCGTACTTGTATGTCAGGGCTCCTTGAGGGTCACCAGAGTATGAAAACCATGACATCAAGTTCTCGGGAGAAAGGTATCCTTCTGGGTTCTCTGCGCTCTTATTCGACATGAGCGCGAAGACGAAATGGTGTGCAGCTTGTAGATTAAAAGGAATGAAGGAGGAAGTGTCAGGAAGATTGCTAGCACCTCTGGTCGCCGTGTCCACTGAGAAATACTCACCTGGAGTAAAAGCAACTCCTGCAAAAGGTGGCGAAAAGTAATTTGGATTGTTGGCGATTGAGTGGAGCTTTCGATTGTTCTGATGAGCTGCGAGAATGGAAGGTGTAATGTGTCCATCATCAGGGTATTTTGCTCTTGCCAAGTCGAGCAGTTGCTGGAAGTAGTCAGTGTATGACCTGCAGTTGCTGTTCTCTGCTTCGGGAGAACTGAAATCCCCACGCGTAATGGAAGCGTCGCCTTCCGATTCTAGTGGAGAGGGCAGAAGAAGATTTACAGAATTCGAAGTCAGGTGGGCGGCGCAACGCAGTGGGTACAATGATTCGAAGTCCCGACAAACTCACTGAGATGTCCAAGAGCACAGATGCCACTCGTCTCTCCTAAAAGTGATTCTTGAAGGGCACCAGCAGTTGCGACGCGGACATCGTGTCCACCGATCGACCATCGGCCCGAGACAGGGTCTCCATCGAAGAAGCTGGTGGTCGTTTCAAGGAAGACCGCTGCTTCTTTCGAGAGCCCGACTGCGTTTGTCAATCCGAGGATAATGTCTTCTCTTGTCACAACACCAGTACGACTGATGAAGCCATGATTCGCGAGCGCATTGAGCCCAGCGCAAGGTCCTCTTTGATCAGTGGGTCCAGGAGCTTGCCATTCATTGTCGCCAGTCAAGTCGACGTATTGTAAAGCTTCATCAAATATATAAGGTCTGCCTTCGTTGCCAAGTCCCATGTTGTCGGGGAATGGCACAACTGCCGGAACACCAGCTCTCTTCATAAAGTCAGTCTCGAGCGTCTCCTTGAGAGATCTTGAGATGGCATCCTTTCCGAGGATCTCCGGAAAGAGCATGAAAGGGTAAGCCTGCGCACTGCCAATGACGACGGTTGCCAGAGTGGCAAAGGTGGGCAGGAGTTGCATCGTGTGAATGAAAAGAAGGGGTGAGGAGGAGGGGAAGAAACGGGTTTGGGCGGATTGTGTTTGTTAGAAGGATCAATTCTGTTGTGCAGACGGGAAAGCGGAGAGAGAGCGTCTCTTTATATCATTTCTCTTCACCCCAAAACGACATGACCCTCTTGCGTCAGGCAGACTGATCTGACACGGAGGCGGACCCACATTGATGCACATCAGAGTATAGCTCACTCACTCCTTGCACACCTTCCTGTGCTTCCTCTCTCCGGCGTCTATTGCTCTTTTTTCTAATCAAATGCCCGATCAGGCGCTGTAAAATTTCCTTTGTTGCAATGGGAGTACAGCCTAGTTTACCCCAACATTCGAAGCATGTTCGACGGGATGTGTCACAGATTTCCAAAGGGGCAGCAGCAGGAGACGAAGCTCTGCCCGTTTCTGCGCTACATCTTTACCCCACAAAAAGCACTGCATTTCTACACATTCAGGGAAGCGTCTTCTCTCGACAGATTTGACAGACTAAGGCTAAACGAAGAATAGCCCTCCATTGCTAGCGGGCCTTGATGAGACAGGACCAAAGCTCACGAGGAAGAGAGGGAAGGTGAGAGGTGGTAGTGAAAAGTGAGCTGATTTGATCGACGGGCCGATGACAAATAGCCCAGCGCTACCTCTGGACGCATTCTACAAGAAGAAGAAGAAGAAGAACGGGAGAAAGTCACCACTAGCGCAAAAAGCAGCTGGGGACGGGAAAAAAAGGAATAAAATCGGATTCTATTCGACGAAAGGACTTTATCATTGTCAGTAGGGCAGGGAAGAATAGCAGGGAAGAATACCCGGTGGGATCTCCGTCGCACACGAATTTAGCGCGGTGAAGACACGTAGGAAATGGAGAGGGGTGGGGGCAGTTTGTCCCCTTTTCGATCGATCGTCGTTTTCCTGCCAAGACTGCATATAGAAGTGGAATGTATCAGAAGGGCGTCATCCTCCTTGGAACGAGTAGTCTTGTGATTGCGTGGTAAGATCCGCTCCACTCGATGCTCGCAAAGACAGTGGCAAGGGATTCACGATCAGACTCGTGAGCCCGACGACCCTTTCGATCCGCTCACTCCTCCTCGCGCAAGAAGGCAGAGGAACATATATATGCACGGCATATGCTCTCTCGATAAGCTTGTGGGAAATGACGACATGAATTGCCTGCCGGGGTCTCTCTCTCTTTCCTTCTCATGTCGAACTTGAATTCCTTTTCGGGGCGCCGGTGTACAGTACAACGACGTTACCCCGCACATCGGTGTAGTCGATGCAACAAGATTAAAATTTTGGAACTAGACGTGCATGTGTATCTGTAGTCTAGTACACTTACCGTATTTTGTTAATGCACCGTTTCTTGTAATTGACATCTGTATGAGCAGAGTCGCCAATAGTCAAAGATCCAACCTCTTCTTGCCCGCTTGTGGGATGCTGCAGCTGTGTCACTGGACTTTGTCGAAGGGAAATAGTAGGCTGCCGCTGGTGAATCCTCTAGAAGCAATTTTCACCGCTATGTGACGTCTCTTTGTGACTACGAAAAATCTATTCTATTGCGATGCGACAGTGACGATATGAGAGAAAGAGCAGTTGCTTGTAGGAAGCGCAAAAGGTAGATGAGAGGAGAGTAGGAGAGGGAGACGGGAAAGTAAGGGTGTAGGCGGCCGGTTTGATCAAGCTTGACCATCATTCTGCCATTCTGCCACGACGGCTTTGTACATCTTTGTGCCATGCTTTCTCGTCCTTTCTCCCTTTTGTAGTCTTCGAATAAAGCGTTGCAAGGTCTTGATGAGTAGAGTGATGTACGTTGTGCAATACGCTTCAAAGAAAAGGCACGCAAGCGCATTGACCGAAACGATGATGAGAAGTGCGTAGTGAAAGTAGCGCGGGAACTCCACCAGAGCTAGGATGTTGAAGATCGGTCCAGAGGGAACGAACAAGAAATAGAGCGACAGCAGCGTCAGGAATGTGAGTGAGATCATCAACATGGCTGTGAGTTGTGCAGAGAGGAGAGAAAGAGGCGATCGTCAGTATGAAGGCGCAAACGTGCGATATTGCGCGAGGAGGAACTTAAGCTCACGATTCGTGTACATTCGCTGACGGTACGGTGGTCCTGCACTAAAAGCAGCAGCGACGATCAAGTATTGGAAAGCAGACACCAGGAACAAGGCAGAGTTTTCCGGGTTCTGCACGTTGAGCTCCTCTGGGTTGACGACAGGAGGTTCGTACCATGGTTGCGATCTTGTATAGAAGAACGTAAAAGTCTGGACAATGGCGCAGATGACTGTTTGACCCAACATGGAGGTCAAAACTTTTTTACTGACCAGATTAGCCGTCGGTCGCTTCGGATTGATCTGTGGAAAGGGCAAGGTTCTGGCCATGGCGACCGCGACTGGCAAGACGCAAAATAGATCCACGTACAGGAATTGACCATCGGACAGAGAGCTAGCAAAGCTGTAAAGCAAGGAGATGCTGACGAATTGAATCAGACTGTAGAGGGCCATATACTTGAAGCACGAAAAGGAGGTGACTAGAGCCGCCCTACCTTCCTTGATGACTTCGATGACGCAAGAAATGTCGGGGGATCGAGAGGTGAAAGGAGCGGCAACTGATGCCTCTGCCTCTGAGAGCGAAATTCCAATGTCGGCCGCCTTCAGGGCACCGCAGTCATTGGCACCATCTCCACACATTCCTACTGTATAGCCTAGTGCTTGCAAACGCTCCACCAGCTCGTGCTTCTCGTCGGGTGACATTCTTGCAAAGACGGTGCCTTTGATGAGCATCCGTCGGATCGTCTCAATCGGAGCAAAGTCAATCATCCATCGGAACACGTCACCGGTCAAGGCCAGCTGATAGTCTTGAAAGTCAAATTCCTCCAGGTCAAAGACGTGTGGGTCGATGCTAATCGGTTTCAGTCGATACGGGTCTAGCTTCACTCGATTGTCGTCCACACTTGACCAGTCAATCACCGCATCCGAAGCCTTGGACTGGCCTTGAACGAAAGTCGGTAAGAAGACATGAGCAGAAGGCCCCACCATGCCGCACTCTCTTGCTACGCTGATCGCTGTTCTCGGATTGTCACCCGTCGCCATCTTGGTGACGATGCCTGCCTTCATCAGCGTGTCAATGACTGGTCCTGTCCCGTCCTTTATTTTGTTTTCAAAGATCATCAGACCGAGGAACTTCAGACCGCTCTCTGCCTGCTCCCTCTTCATTCTCTGCGCCTTGATCCAGCTCATGCCCGGCATCGTCTTACCGGCACAAGCAATCACTCTGTATCCATGCTTGGTGTAGTAGTCAAGGAGATCGTCGTAATCTTTGGGGAAGGACTCGGGGTCACAGATGTCCGTCATGACTTCGGGAGCCCCCTTGACAAACACTTCCATGCTACTCGATTGCAGTTGCTTTGTAATGACACTCATTCTTCTTAATTGAGAGACAAACTCAAACGTCCGCAGCACGCCCAACTCCAAGAAGTGTGCGTGTCTTCCCGACTTCTTCATTGCATCTTCCACTTCAAATGCCTGCCCACCGGGCGGCCTTACCACCGTTTGAACTAATGCTGGTGCCCTCTCGGTCAGTCGACTCTTGCCGTCCTTTGCCGTTCCGCTCTTTGTCGTGGCTTTTGCAGCGGCGTCCTTTCCTTCGTCCAGCGTCCAGCCGGTATACTCGAACATCTTGACGTCCAACGGATCACCAATCACCTCGCCGTCGACTACCTTCAAGCTATGACAGGTGGCCAGAGCATGCAACAAGGGCAACTTCTTTGTCTCCACATCGAGTCCCTTGAAGTTGACTGGCATCTCGTCCACCACTTCATGAAGTTCACTAAATCTCTGTGCTCGAACGTCGACTGTACGGCTGCCCAGTACATCCAGTCCGTCGGCGGTAAGTGTGCCTGTCTTATCGAAACAAAACACATTTACCTTTCCACCAATGTTGACTCGGTTCGGGGAAATGCAAAAGATCCCAGCTTTTCGAAGCCTGGAAATGGCAAAGGACGTCCCGATGCTCATTGTAGCCGGTAGAGCAGGCGGCACGACGACTGTGATCAAGTCCAGGGCTCGCAGGACAATCGTGTGCCAAGCAATGCCCAGCTTGACAAAATTGTAACTGCTTCCCAAAAATCCAAAGCCAGCAATGGCGCCCAAGAACCCGATGAAGCGAAACGAGTCTCTGTAAAACTTGAAGCCCATCGGTTTTGGAAAAAGCATACTGCGGATTAGAGCCCCCTTGGTCGTGTCGAACCCAGTTCGAACGACCATAGCTTTTGCGCCCGCTTGGTACGTTTCGTCGTCGCTGCTGCCGGACAGGTCACCCGTCGGTCGAATTCGGATGATCCTCGTTCCAGAGAAGAGGAAGTTCTTGGCTAGATCAGAAGAGATCTGCGTCTCCGTCGAGTGCAGTAGCGGCATCTGATCATTACTAATGGGCACCTTGGACACCGGCACCGATTCACCTGTCAGCATACTTTCGTTGACAATCGCATCGCCGCTGAGCAGGATACTGTCGGCCGGGAAGAGCAGAAGGCCAGTCTCGGCAACGTCATACACATCTCCTGGAACCAGCTCGGTACTCTCCCGAATAGCCCACTTTCCCTCTCGAAGCACGTTGACATGACAGCTGAATCGACTCATCTCTCTCATCCTCTTCACCGTGTTTCTTGTCTCGATCAAGGTGGTGACGATACTTGCGCAAGAGATGGCGACGATGCAGATCGCATAGTAGTAGTAATTGTCCAGACTCCACAGCATCACACTTGCCACTTGAAAGATGTAGAAGGGGTGCAAGACTTCTTCCACGAGGAGGGTCAAGGTAGATCTGCTGGCAATGTCAATCACGTTAGCTCCGAAGATGGTCGTGCGGTCCTTCTCCGACTCCCAAGTGATACCGTTGGCAATAGAGGTGATCGAAGTCCACGTCGGATCTCGCCAATCTTTCAGCATTCTCCATCGTCCTGACGGTGGATGCAGGGCAAAGCGTGTGTATCGGTAGTCGAGAAAGGTCAAGTCCATCAGTTGTTCTGTTTCCACTCCAGCAAACACGGGGGATACCTGATCCTTTTTGGGTAAAGAGGCTTGTCCATTGCCATTCGTCTTGCCGGTGCCCTTCAGCGCAGGCGGTAGCAGAGTCGGTTTGAGTAGATTATTCTGATGCTCTACTTGAGTACTAGCTGGATCACTCGACGACAGTGGGAACACAGTAGCCAGGGGTCGAGCAAAGGCGACTGTTTGAGGCTTCATTTCCAGCAAATCGCCCCATTGATTTTGCACGACGACGAATTCTGCCTTTTCGAATGTACATTCTTTACAGAGGTATTTGTATCGTAAGTGGGGTAGCCACCGTCCCAGAAGGTATACGATTCCCAAAGTCAAAAAGCAAGCCAAGACAAAGAAGACCTTTCTCAATGCTACAGTCTCATAGCCGGTGAAGCGAATCAAGCAATCGTCGTCGGCCAAGTAGACCTGTTGTCGACTTTCACAGTCTTTGTCGGTAAATTTGGCATCTTCCCGTGCTGCCTTGATGACGTCTTCAGATGTCTGATGTCGGGAGCTGAGTGGATCATTTGAATCCGCAAACGGTGTCATGCCGGACGGATCCTCGCTTTCCAGGCCCCCAAGTTCGACGTCTAGTTCATCAGCAGGCGCCCTTTCGACGGTGGCCCTTGAATCCCCAAATACAGGATCGACAGCGCCACTCAGTGGTCCAAATGCGGAAGGCATGAGTCCACCACGATTATTAGCATCTTCATCGCTGCTTGAGTTAGAGATTCCTTCGGAGAAGTCGTCGTCGTCATCGTCATCATCGCCAGTCTCGCTCGCGGAGAAATCATCGTCGTCTTCATCATCTTGCTCTGCTCCGCCTCTGCCTCCTTGTGAGCTTCTTCGTGATAAAACGGACTGGCTCGATCTTCCCCTACCGAACGAAGGACGTCTTGGAGAAGAGCTAGCCTCTCCACTCTCACCGCGAAAGGAAGCCATCAGAGAGCCTAGGACGCCTCGACTCTCCTCTTCCCCCCTCTTTGGAACCTTTCTACGACTTCCAATTCGCTTTGAGCTTGCTGCTCCACTGACAACGCTCTGTCCATCTATCACAGCGCTTTCATTGCCATCGAGACTCCTTCTCGAGCTGTTTGGAGATAGCCCGTTCCTGTTCCTTGACCTGCCCATCACGGAAGAGTCTCGCGATATGCGTCGACGAGAGCGGGTCGAAGAATGAAGTTGCATGTTCCTTTGCATGTGATGCATGCTAATGGAAAGTGCAGAGGCAAAGGCAAAGTCAGAATGCGAAAAATTTCATCGTCGAAGACGACATACACACCTGCTGATAGAAGACGGGACCACTCCCGCACTTGGCCCGTCGAAGATACTGCCATGCTCATCGTAGCTGCCCACCTGACTATCTCTCCTCCTCCTTCGGATTTTGATTCCTCCAGATTGCTCATCATCTGAATTCAGGGGTTCATCATCCACGGCTGTCTCTGTATTTGCAGCGCTCTGCGACTTTGCCCATTGCATTGCCTCTGCCGACTCCTTGTCAGTGAAGAAGGGTGAAGTGGAGACGATATCTGCATCGTCCGAAACCAAGGGAGCACTCGGTCGACCCCAAGAAGGAGCCTGGTACTCATCAGCTGCCCTGATGTCCTTGTTACGAGAAGACGACATGATGGCCTATGGGAGCAGACGCACTTCCAAAATGTCACTGTGCATGTAAGTGTCCACGTCCAATCATTGTCATTCCCATCTTCTGGTCCCATTCAGGATCAGAAGAGAGGGGAGAGGGAGAGACAGAAAGATAATTCCACGTGAGCAAACGCCAGAACGCTTCCAAGCTGGAACCGCCCCCTCCCCCCACGTCGCGCCGTCAAAACAAATGATAAAGTTCAAGGCGAGGGAAGTGCATGTTTCACTTTCAGGGCGGCGCTTTTAATTAATGGGTGGGAAGGTCCAATTGTCATGAGGGCGCTGGGGCACTTCTGTATGGAGTGTCGTGTACACTTCCACCTCGGGCCCTCTGTCTGGCCTTTCACATTCTAAGCTTCACTGGTGGTCATGCCGATTCCTTTCCCATTCCCCAGTAGCGCATTGGAGCATGAGCGCAGGGACGAGGAAGCAGGCCAGGGAGAGACACTCCAGCTGCCTACTCGCACCATTGCCATTCTCGCCGGCGTGGCTTGCAACACTCATCGCCTCGCCATCCAAGGTCACATAAATCAGCATGGGTTCAGTGTTCTCGGTGAACGGCTGGAAGAATGGTCTCTGGAAACAGATCAAGACTTCTTGGTCGAATTCCTCAGGGACGAAGAGAAGCAGATGGAGTGGATGCAACACCTCACTGGCGCGCCAATTTACGTCATGCTCCTCGAGCGCATCCGTGCGGAGCAGACGTGGATAGAATTGTGCGGGTCTGATACAGAAGAGGATGGAAATCAAATGGGTGCCGATGTGCTTCCGACCGTCGAGAGCGGCCTGAGGGCTAGCTACGGCGTCAGATCTTTATATGCGTCTACCCCTAGAAGCGCTACTCGACAGATTGCAATCTGCTATCCAGAATTTGCATCACTTGAAGCGATCGGAGCTCTTCGAGAAGAAACAGTAACGCCCAGTACTTACGCTGCAGTAGGTTCGAACGGTGAATTCTTGCTACGTGAAGATGAAGACATCGTGTACAACAAGGAAGGCAAGGCTTTCGATGCACATAATGGACAGACACTCAATCTACAGCCGGAAGAAAAAGTCAAAGTACGTAGTTCTGCTTCAAAGGAGGTCAGCGAAGCCAATGCGTTCAGAGCCAGACCACTGCCTGTGAACAAGAAACCGCAAATCGAGCCAAGACTGTCCAAGGCGGCCGCATTGCGTATGGGTGTGGCTTTGCCCGAGGTGCCAAAGCGAACCAGCAGTACCACCTCCTCCAGCGATCCGTCTATAGGAATTTCAGGTCTCCCTCGATCAGGCATCGTGCCTCCTAAAGTACGTTTCGTCATTTCTGCTTCTGTTTGCTGTTCACTTGTGTTCTGAAAAGTCTCACCCTCTCTCTTTCTCTCTCCAGTCTCTTCAGGCGCCTTCTATAGCACCGCGCTTGAATCGAGTCGCTGCCGCAAGAACAAATGCACAGCTGCAGCCAAGCTCTGGCCCAGAAGGCGTCGAAAGGCTGCGAAAAGAGATCGACTATTCCTCCACTCCGGGTCATAAACGAATGTCCCTGTCGTCGTCCAGACCAGCTAGTCTGGCGGCACCGGTCGTAGCACCTCGACTCAACAAGGCAGCATCGGCTAGATTGAGTGGCGTTGTACCTGACAAAGTCTCCAGTAATTTTCGTCCAAGCCATGCCAAGGAGACAAGCGATGCTGCTACCACCACCACCGCCACATCTATTCGCACCACCGCCGACAACTCTAGCACTCCAGGTCACAAGCGAATGAGTTTGTCCACAGGTCCTATCAAAAGCCTTCAAGCACCTTCTCTCGTGCCTAGAAGTAATCGGACGTCCCAAGCTAGGACAAGCATGGGGATGGCTCCTTCCAAGGGAATCCCCGTCGGTGCCGGGGTCAATTCTGGAAAAGAAGAGTCAATAAAGAGCTGCGAGAAAGAAAACTTATATCGCAACACTCCCGGTCACAAGCGAGTTTCCACCGGCTTCGCTATTGCATCGCTCGCTCAGCCTTCTATTGTACCTCGCTCGAATGCAACAGCTCTCAAGCGCCTGAGTATGAGTGGCGCAGTGAATATGCCCAGTCAAGGCACCAGCACGTCAGCCAAAGACACGCCTCGACCACGGCCATCTAGTGTGCTTGGTACTTCTGCCTCGTCCAAGGCATCGGCAGCACAGTCAACGCGACCTTCAAGACCTATGAGTCGGACTAGTATGTCTGGCTCTCGTCAAGGGGATGTCCCTGCTCGTACCTCCTTGCGAACCAGTGCGGCACCGCCCTCTTCCTTTCGATTTTAACGTGCCAGGCCCTTCTTACATTTGCTCTTTTGCGCCGATACAATTGCTGTGCTGCTGGTTCACACGCACACAACTCTCCGTTTCTGTCGATTCTCACCCTCTGTATATAATGTATTCTCATTCGACCCATCTTTCCCAATCCTGGTACCCTGACTCCGCTCTGCTCCATCCTCACATCAATCTATCCCATACTCCTCCATCGATTGCTATCAAGGCTGGAATATTCATCACTACTATTACATGAAAGTCGTAAAGCCGGGTCAGTGCTCAGCAGTCCCTTTTTTCCTTACGAAGAAACGCCATAGAGGCCTCTCAGTCTATGTTCGGGATTGAATTGTAGAAGTTTCAACAGAGTGTCATATTGCTTCATCCCTATTGGCCACTTTCTGCCCAACTTTTTCAATAGTAAGCTGATCATTGAGGGAGGGAGACGAGAGATAGGGTGGATAATAAAAAAAGGAGAATGAGAACAAAGAAGGAACAAATGCAGAGGATACACAAGGGCTACTCACAGGATAACCTCCAAATCCGCCTGCAAGAGCGAAACAGTCTCGGTGAAGTCCTTTATGTCCCAATCCGAATTCGATCCATTTTGAGCGAATTCATCCGTGAACAGTGATGAGTAGAGAACTTCCATCTGTCGAATAAGGCTTCTCCCCACCAAGCTGCAGACGAAGATGAAGAAGGCATGCAGACGAGCCAATTCAGGCTCTCCATTCGAAGAGCAAAGCTGCCCAGGCAGAGATAGGGAGAGCGAGAGAGAGAGAGAGTGTGTGTGTGTGTAAAGAGGTGAGCAAGCAAACCATCGATTCCTGCCAGACCAATACACACTCACTCGTAGAATGGCGATTACACTCCGACACGCCCCTTTGCATATCGCTTCACTCTCTTGACTGATGTTGGCAAAGGGCTCGTGGAGTGTCAAAGAGCAGGCATGCGGTAGAGTAGCCGTTCCGACGATGATGACATCGTAAGAACGGGGAGTGGAACGATCTGACATGAGCCATATGCTCAATGCGCTCAAGCTGTTACTAGGCGGTCCTCCAATCGAGTTGATAAGAGCAGTCATACTGAGCTGCAGTATGGTGATGGAATTTTCCAGCCTTTGAAAGCTGGCAAGTGAGACTATGTAGTCCTTTGTCGCATCTCGAGGCAAACGTGAGAGGAACTCGGCACATTTGCCTAGGATCGCTGTTCCTTTGATGTAGAGTTCTTCAGCATTGGGCGTCTGATGGGTAAAGAAATCCGGACTGTTGAGGTATCGAGCAGGTCTGTTCATGATTTCTTCACTGAAGGATCCTTCCAGAAACTCTACTATCGTGGTGCGAGGGAGGGACGCAGTGTAGTCTTCCTCGCAGAGTGTTCCAGGCCACAGGGTGGAGGCACAGCATGTGCGATCGACCGTGTATGCAACCGACATCGTTCTCCTTACCTCTTCTGCCTCAACAGCATCCCTGGGCGTGATTGTCATAAAGGAAGCATCCGTTATTCTCGGCCTCAGATTCTGTTGCATAAGTTGGTGCTCATTAGTCGCAATGGCGTTGACTTCTTTGTTTAGATTCATGCTGATGCAAGCTCGTATCGAGGCAGCATTGGACATGTACGACTCCAGAACGTCCCCTGCTCCATACTGCTTTACACATAGCAACATCAGCGCCCGAGTCACATCGAAGTAATGCGCACTACTTTCACCAAAGTGGATGGCTTCAGAGACATACTTCTGAGCAGCTTGTGCATGCATATAGTGAGCTCCTACTCTAGCATTGGCGAGCGATGTTTGGTCGAGGCTGTCGTCTAAGTCTGGACGTTCAGCGTACGCCATGGCGAGGATAGCATGTATGGCTGACGGATGAGGGTAGTCTTCATGTTCCGAACCTTTTGCGAGGCGAGCCAAAAGCTTTGCAGGCTGGAAGACAGCGTATACAGAGCAGTCTTCAAAGAAGACCTGGAAAAGGAGGCGTATCTTGTCATCGCTTGGCAATTGGACAAAATTTCGTTCGTTTTGTAGAGGAGAGAAAGTGTGCAGCCTTTCAGAGTTGCCCTTTCGTTCATGATGTCGTAGCGGTGGTACTGGCTGTACTGGCGCAGCCTTAGCTGCCAGATCGATGGGTAGCTGTGAAGACAGAATCTCGGCGAAAAAGAGGTCGCTTTTCGTATCGTCTTCGTCGGGCTCAAGGGTGTCGTTTAGTCGTCTTTGCTTGGAGTCCTTTCTTCCCTCGTCTGCTGTTATCCGCCGACTGGAACCAGAAGCCTTATGTATCGCTGCAGTCAAATCGTCTTCACCATCCTCCCCTTCATCTTCTTCATCTTCTCCATCGCCACTGAAGCAGGAAGGGAAGTTGACCGACCTAAGCTCATCGTCGCTGGCGCCTTTGCGCCTCAATCGATTCAACGTTCGAGTCTGTGCTTCTTGACATCGAGCACATACTGGTCGAGCGCCGTCGCACCTCAATTTCCTCTTACGACAGTGTCGACATGCTTTTCCTCTGCCGAGATTCCGAGAGAAAAGCTCAGTCGTAGTCGTAGTCGTAGTCGCAGTCTTTGTCGGCGTCTCGCCCGTCATGGCGCAGGTGCGGCGGTACCTACCAGATAGGAGAACAAGGTAATCGGACAAGCCAAAGTCTAAATCTCAGAGAAGCGGACATCGGAGAGGCGGGCGCTTCGCGAGTCGGCCCTGCCTCCTCTTTATTCCCCTGTACCAAAATTTAGAAAACGCTGCAGCTCTCCACTCCCCCACACAAAACTACGTAACGGCGGAGAGCAGGCCGACCTTCTCTCCGCTTTTCTCAGAATCTACTCCCTGCGCAAACAAACTGACCCTGATCCGAGTATCGCTATCGCTGACGATGCAAAGCCGAAAGGGCAAATGAGTGGCATGAATCTGAACAAAATCCCTCCAAAGGGAGCATTTCACTGGGGGTCGTTTCCTGTCTCAAGTCTGGGAGATCGCGAGCGCATCGCAGCCCCTGTCATCGCGAATTGGAGAGAGGTAGCGTGACCCTGTTTCCTTTAAGATTGTGAAACGACTCCGATGTGCGTTTGCGACTCTTTTTCCCACATCTATCACCGTAAAAGCGGTGACAGAAATAGAAGTGCAGGTGAATGTACCTATCTATGCAGCCTGCAATCTTTTTCACGCATCTGAGCTTGAGAGGTGGGAGAGGATCCTGCGAGCAGCGGAATATCCCTCCCTCTTCGCCCCCTTCCCCCCTTGTTTCCTTCTTTCCCTTTAGTATTTGCGTACTAGTGTCAGATACAGATGTGGTCAAGATTGTCGTCCATCGTATATCTTTCAGAATGACTAGGGAGCTAAGCTAGTTTCATTTACAGATGGGAAAAAAAGGAGCTCCTTCACCTGCATCTTGCGTTGCGAGGAAGGCTTCGACGTTACTAATACAGCAGTACTGTACTACGACAGTATCTTCTGTGCCCACTTTCTTTTGATCCACTCTAATTTCCATACAAGATTCCAATTTCGGTACTTCTCGCCGTCTTAGCGCCCACCTCCCGGCGCTAGAGGCGTAGGCTTAGAGGACTCCCGCTTCTTTTTAGACGAACTTGAGATTTAATCAGAATGAGGTAATTTTCGAGGCCAGTGGTAGTGCTCTCTTATCTAGACACTGCTGTTGCTAGCTTAGCTTGCGCGATTGACAACCATCTTGTGTGGACAGCCTCTCCTCGTGCTTCCCGTCACCATCGTCTTCACTATCTCTGCCACTAGCAAGATGTCCGCGCTAGCAAAGGGCAGGTCAGAATGAGCAGATGTTTCTCATTGGTGGAAGGGGCGGGTATCGTAAGTTCGAGGACCCCCGTCTCTATAGGCCACTTCGTTCCATCATAGAAGCAGCTCGATGCTTGGGAAGAGCCCGTAGAATCTGCAGATAGATGTGTGGGCACCTGAAAGATCATAAGTACAGAGACCCGCTCGGAAGGATCGACATGCCCACAATCTTCTTTTGTCCCCTCCCCCTACCTGCTCTACCCTGCTCGCTCACTTTCCCCTTGCATCTTTTTCCTCCCTGATGCGTTTCAACTCATACGCTCTGACGGCCTTTGCTGCCGTGCTTTCGAGCAGCAGCTCGGCCGCTCCTACCATCTTAGACACGATCCTCCATGCTCCCTCCATCATCCCCTCCGTCTTTCAAAACTTGGGCTCTGCTGATGCCACGACCCCTTTCACCATGACGCTACAGCTCAACGGTGCAAATTTGGCCGGCCTCGCCGCCAAGATGGAAGCTGATGCCGCTAGTCTACCAGCCCCGATGTCCATCGAAGAAGTCGCTGTCTTTGCCTCGCCTTCTGCCGCCGATTTGACGACGGTGCAAAATTACCTAAAATCGCAAGGCTTCACCGATGCTCAAATGACGTATTCAGCATTCAACGACCAAATCACGGTGCCCACTACCGTTGGACAGGCTGCGAAAATGTTTGCTGCGACCTTTGACTCTTACTCGTTCGGCGGCTTGACCATGCCCAGGACTACAGCGTATACCATTCCAGCCGTGATTGCAAATCAAGTGTCGCTCGTCTCGCCTATTGCCTCTTTCGTCGATGTAAAGACAAGTCCGATCAAGAAGACGGTCACACCTGCCAAGAAGAGGGAGCTGTGGCAGGATCTAGACTCGAGGGCCGTTCCTGCCGGTTGCGATACTACTGGAGTCACTCCTGCCTGCTTGCGCAACCTATATCAGACTTCCACCTACGTCCCTACTGCTACCACCGCCAACAGCGTCTTCATTGCAGGCTTCATCGGACAATGTGAGTCAGTCTCTCTGTGTCTGTGTTGTAATTGTGCTTCTGGCTTCCATCCAAGCTCTTGTATGCTGACTTTGTTGTCCATCAACAGCCGTCGATCAGCTCGACTTGCAGAACTTCCTCAAGACTTACCGACCTGACATTCCCTCTGGCTACCAGATCCCTATCATCAACACGGCCGGCGCCATCAATCTTCCCCTTGTGCCCGGTGTAGAAGCTATGCTAGACGTCGAGACTGTCACTTCCGCCACGTACCCTCTAAAAGCAACCTTCTACAATTACGGCAATCAATTGACGCAAGGAGACATCTTCGGTGCAGCATTCAACGACATCATCAACAACTATAAGACCTACAACAGTCCAGGAGTCTACTCGGTCTCGTACGGTTCGGACGAGAATTCAATCACCCAAGCGGAGGCGAATGCAATGTGCAATTCTGCCATGAAGCTGAGTGCTTTGGGCACGACGATCGTAATTTCTTCCGGTGACAATGGGGTGGGCGGTACAAGCGGCGACACCTGCCCACCGTTTGTCCCTACGTACCCCTCTGGATGTCAGTACGTCTTGTCTGTCGGTGCGACGCAGAACTTTAGCCCGGAAGTCGCTGTGGACCCCACCTTGGCGGGCTTCTATAGCGGCGCAGGCTTTTCGAACTTGTTCCCACAACCAAGCTACCAGAAGGCGGCAGTGGCAGCCTATAGGAAGCAGATTGGCACGTTGGATGTCGGAGATTACAACACGACAGGAAGAGCGTATCCCGATGTTAGTGCGCAAGGCTCCCTCTACATCATCGACGCAATGCTGATGAGCGAGACAGTCAGTGGAACGAGTTGCTCTGCGCCTACTACGGCTAGCGTTATTGCTCTTCTGAACGATGCCAGACGCAAGAAGAATCTAGGAAACGTCGGCTGGTTCAATCCCTTTGTGTATGCCAACACGGGCGATTTCACCGATATCACTTCCGGCAGCTCCATGGGATGTGGCAGCACTACTCTCGGCTTCCCCGTCAAGTCGTCCTGGGATCCCAGCACTGGTGTTGGATCTCCTCTATTCTCCAAGTTGAGGGCAACGATGGGTGTGTGAAGTACTTACGAATCACACTTACTTTCATGTGGATGTAGCTCAGCCTCACGTAATCTTATCAGAATATATATTTCATGCCTTTCAAAGCGAATTAGACTGTAGCGAGAGGATGTGCGTGAAACAGTAGGTAATAGCGTGCGAGAGAAAGGCTGACTGTGAAAATTCTAGCTACGAGGGAATTGGAGAGCAATTCTATATCTACAAAGCTCCCCCTTGTCAAGCAATCTCCTGATCACGATTCTTGCCTTCCTCGTGATCGTCTTCCTTTTCATCACTACTCAACGATGTACTCGGCATCCCTGCCTGCCGTTCTGGCTTCATCATTCCTTCTCTGAAGCCAGGACCTACTTCGTCGCTCTCTTGATACTCTCTCATCTCTTTTCTTTCTCTTTCTATTTGATCAGCTCTGATCTTGTTGCGCTTTTCAGTAAGATGTCGGCCTTTCAAAGCAACATTGATTTCTTCCTGCGTGGCTCTCCAGAACGTCCTATTCCCCGAGAAGAGCTTATTGAGCCAAGGTGGAAGAAGCGTCTTCAAGGACGTTTTCGATGTAGCACTGGCGCCCCGTCTCATTGTACCAGCAACGTTGTAGGGCTCCTTCAGAGTATCCCAACCGGGAGGTAGAAGACGAGGGGAGATCTTGCCCAGTAAGAGCGGAACGTTGTGCAAGATCACCCATGAGATGATGCCAGCAATTAGACCGTAGGCAATGTTGAACATGAACGGAATTCCAGCAATGATCAAGAAGCTTGGTATAGAATCACCAGGGAAATCCCAATTGATGGCCGCCGCCGATTTCATCATCATGGAGCCGACAATGATCAAAGTTGAGCCAGTTGCCCAGCTTGGAATGCTTGCAAAGATGGGAGCGAAGAACAAACTCAAGAAGAAAAGAGATCCAGTCATGATAGCGGTCAGGCCTGTTCTACCGCCCTCTGCAATACCGGAAGCGCTCTCGATGAAAGCAGTCGACGGGCTCAATCCCATGAGAGAACCGATGGAGATACAGAATGCATCGACAAGGTAAGCGACGCTGGAGCCTTCAAAGTCTTGCGTAATCACTTCATCCAAGAGACCGGCGTGTCTCGACATGGAGTAGAGCGTACCGGTTGTGTCCAAGATATCGATGTACAAGAAGGAAATCAAAGCCAACCACACATGTCCATTGCCATAGTTCCAGTCGATATTACTTGGTCCTAGCTGCGAGAAGCTGTGCCATGTAGCAACTTGTTTGAAGAAGTCCCAACCTTGGTCTCCTGTAGCTCCATCGTGAGGAAAGAGGGTGACGCCACTGGATCGAGGCCAGCTTGCAATGGCGACGAGCAAAATGGGCCAAAAGAAGGCACCTCGAACTTGGTACATCAAAAGCAAGGCAGTGAGTATGCCTCCCAAGAAGACTCCTAGCCAAACGGTGGGATTTTGGAGAACATGAGATTGGCAAAAGCCATTCTCGTCTTGATACTGAGCGAGACATCCTCCCAGACCAACTAAGTCAGCAGCATTTCCTCCGACGACGTTGAGTCCATTCGGGCCGATACCGATAAATGCAAGGTACATCCCTATACCAGCACCTGTAGCCAGAGTAAGAGATCGCGGCATCAGTCTGCCAAGCCATTGTCGAAGACCAAAGACGGAAAGCGCAAAGAAGATCCAACCTTCCAAGAAGACGGCAGCCAAGGCTTGTCCATAAGGAATGAGACCAAAGCCATCAAAACCTACTACCGTGTAAGCGAAGTAGCTGTCAAGGTCGAGAGAGTGTCAGTTCATCAACAGAGTCCTGCAATGTCTTCTTTTCAGTAGTAGCAACGGCTTCCACTCACGCATTCACACCAAGACCAGGAGCAAGACCAAGGGGTAAATTAGCCAACAGTCCCATCAAAAAGGTTGCAATGAAGCTGATGGCACTCGTAGCAGTAACGTAATCTTGTCGAACTTGTTCCTTGCAAGTAGCGTATGCAGCTTCATTAGCTGTGCCCACCTTCTGCACACAAGGACCACCGGTGTCGCTTAAGATAGAGGCATTGACAGAGATGACTGGGGGATGCAGTGTGTAATATTAGCCACTGCAGTCGATCTCAATATATCAGCCCTTAGTCGGCTGCTTACTGTAGGCCATGGCAGCGAATGTGACGAGACCAGCCCTCATCTCTCTTGTGAAGAGGGAGCCTTCCCTTGCCAGTGGATGACCACTGTCGGCCAGCTTGAAGTAGTAGCCGACCGGTGATTTAGCCACGGTCTTGTTCAAAGAGTCCATACTCCTGGCCCATCTGTTTGCGACTGAAGAAGAAGTCATACCTGCAGCCAAGAAGCGACGATACGGCTCGGAGGGAAGTAAGAAGTGAGGAGCCTGAGGAACAAAGGATGGAAGACCAGACTGTAGAAGTGATTGACGGGATTATATACCCTCTGTCCTTCGTCGAGGTACCGTAGCGACACAACCAAAGATTGCGAGAGTAGAAATGCTCTCCCCTCTCCTCTTCCTTTATCTTACCGATAAGAGAATCGCAGCAGGTTCAAGCGAGTCACACAAAAATCCCTTCTCATGTCGATATGATTTAAGCAGCGAGAAGCGGGAAGAAGAGAGAGGCAGAAAAGAGCCAAGACAATGCTTCCTGAGAAATAGTAACCAAAAAGACCCTGCGGCCGAGAAGTGCAGACGTGAACCGTATTAAAAGTTTCTTCTCCGCATACAAGTGCTTCGCGATCTGAGGCAATAGTCGACAGACCAAATGTCTTGGCATTTCGCACCTTATCGCGCTCCCCTCTCCTTATCGCTCGGGTGAGCATTCTCCAGTAGTCCTAGACCCCACGATTCGCTGTCAAAAATCCAGGTTGCCCTTCTTGTGCAGGGATGTGTGCCCGTAGATAAAGCCCCCTTCCTATCTTCCGTTCTATCTGTCTAAAGGCGTCCGAGATAGGCCTCACCTGAGCAATCACACTATCTGACAGCTTGACTTTTTATACGTGCATGGCCGGACCCCCACATCTACCAGAGCTTGTCTTGCAGGTGCTCCGCAAAGAAGAGTAGGGCATTACAACCGCACTTGGTGTGTATTGTGCTGGATATCTGCCTGCGTTCAGCTTTCGTGCCAAGCTGCACGTCGCGACTGTCCTCCTGAGACGCGCGATACTTTGCTCCATCACCGAAGAGCTAGTCCTGAGCTCATGGCCGTCACATAGTCTATGCTATACAGCCTCCATCGTCCATTCACTTTGATGTAGGTGAAAATTGACGCGAAATCACTTTCGTGAGGTGCCTACGCTGAACATTGTGTCGTGTGTGTGATGGCGGCGGCAACACTTGAAAGTGGCCTCAAAGCGGGCTGGGCGACTAGCGTGCTTTTGCCCTGACGCCCCAAGAACGGCCAGGCGCGACACAAGCGTAGTGGGCGCAAGAGTGCGTGCGTAGTACAGATACTTACGACCGCATCATCAATGCTTTTATAGACCAGCACCAGCACGTATCTTGGAGAGGTGTAGAGGCTTTAAAGGAAGAGAGAGAGGCGCATGATATCTTTCCCATACTACACACACCTCAGCTGCTTTCACCCGGAGAGATGACTCCACATCTTCCCTTTGCTGTTCCTCACTTGCGAGAAAGAAGTGAGGGCCACTCGTCAGTGAGTTCGGCATCTTCATCATCCTACAGCGACGACACCAGGGTCCATCCTTACAAAGACGAGGACAGCGAAGAGAACTTGGCGGACTTGCATGAGTATCCGCCAAAGTACAAAGACAGACCCAATAGCGGGAAAATGAAGCTGCGAGACGATGACAGCTTCGATGGGGATGATGGCGAAGTAGACTTGATGGACGAAGAGGAGCAAGTCGGACTGATGTTGCGAGTGAGTGAATGTCAAAGCTTACAACATGGCCATGGCTGACTCGACTTCTACCCATGACGCTGCTAGTCAAGAGAAGATCAGGCAGCGAGTCCCTCCAAGTATCAGCGCTACCTTCCTTCTCGACTGATACCAGTTGCAATAATACTATCGATCGCGCTCTTTATTGTCTTGCTGGTACCGACACTAGGCTGGCTAGCCACGGCGAGCAAGATGGCTACAATTAAGTCGCAAAATACGCATCTTACCGAAGTAGCTATTCCATCCTATTGGACCATGCCTAATCAACCGAACCCCTCGGCTAACATTCATAATATCCACAAACCAAAACATCCACTACCAGCGGGTGTGAGCAAGATGAAGACATTTGGACCACCATTCTCACTCGATTTCACCATGAACGATGCTTCAACACACACTAATTCATCTTCCCTTCTGTCCATTACGATGGACAACGTCTTTGATGCAACCTTTTCTGTAGCTTCGAGGACTCTAATCTGGTGTCCTGAAGGTGGGTGTCGTGCTAGAAGCCAGGGGGCTACAAGTATGATTGGAGAGGGACAATCGCTGATCTGCCTCTGTTTCTACTTGCAGATCCCGATGAGGGCGTCTTCGTGACGAGGAACGCGGATGGTGATATTATTCTTGAGGATGTGACACACCTAAAGAGGGAAATGACTGGTCTGGGTGAGGTAGCTAAAGGTGGAGGACTAGTCAACTTTGTCCGAGGCAGAGACATCCGAGACGTGAGTTGTGTTCTACAGAGCTGTGTATCCTCTGCAGAACTTCTGCTGACTTTCATGAACGTAACGTGACAGGCTGATGGAAGGCAGCTGGACTTTGACACTTTCATGATCAGCCCTGACATGAAGCATCTGCTTCTCTTTAGCGAGAGAAAGGCGCAATGGAGGTATTCATCCTTCTCCAAAGTCTGGATTCATAGTATTGCAGAGAAGAAAACGACGCAGATCGGGTACAAGGCATTTGATACAGCAAGTATCTCGACGGCTCACTGGTCCAAAGGAGAGACGCATGTCTCCTTTGTAGAGGGAAACAATCTCTATATTATCAAGGATCCAGATCAGCCTACACTTATCACACCTGTCACTACGACTGGTAATCAGAACATCTTCAATGGTGTGCCCGACTGGGTATACGAGGAAGAAGTCTTTAGTGGAGACACGGCGCATTGGTGGTCACCTGATGGGAAGAGGGTGCTCTATCTGGAATTAGATGAGACGCAAGTCAAGACGTACTCTTTTCCCATCTACAATCCGACGAACATCAACGGCAAGGCTTCACTGTACCCGCAAAGTGTGAATATGAAGTATCCAAAGCCAGGCACACCGAATCCAGTCGTCAGCGTCTACGTCTACGAAGTGCATACTGGCAGAAAGTACGAATTGACAAGTCCACCAACCCCTCAAGTGAAGACAGACGGTATCGAAAGTCAGACGGCCGATTTTGCTTTACGTGCTGCTGGTAATGACGTCCTAGTGACCGAAGTCAACTGGGTCAACGATCGTACAGTCATGTTGAAGGAAACCAACCGATGGAGTGACGCAATGAGATACATGATCTTTGACTGTACCCAAGCGAGTATGGCGGCAGGACAAGACAACGGCACGCTATCCGGTGTCATTTCGAGGCGAGTCACGACCGCAAAGAGTGGCGGATGGATCCAGGCAGAAATGGATGTCCATGTAGTCCCAGGCAACGGTGATTACTCTACTGCGTATGTGGATGTGATTGCACTGAGACACGGCTACAGGCACATTGCCTACTTTGACGAAGCCACAAGATCCGAACCAGTCTTCCTAACGACGGGAGAGTGGGAAGTGGACAAGATCTTGTTTGTAGGAAACGACAGGATATACTTCACGGCGGCCTACCCAAAGCCAGCGTATCGTCACGTCTTCTACGTCGACATTCCCAAGTCTGTCGGTGATGTCAAGGCCACCTCCACACCACAGTCTCTCACCGATACGAGCCAACCTGGCTTCTATTCTGCCTCTTTCGATCCAAAGGGGAATTACTACACTTTGAATGCGAGAGGACCTTCTCTTCCCTCGTCCAGAGTTCTTTCACTCCGAGATTCGACGTTTGAGTTGGTCCTGGAAGACAACAAGGCGCTTTCGACGACTTTGGCAAAGTACGTCAAGCCTCAAATAGCTTACT
This sequence comes from Exobasidium rhododendri, assembly GCA_026210745.1. Classification (NCBI taxonomy): domain Eukaryota; kingdom Fungi; phylum Basidiomycota; class Exobasidiomycetes; order Exobasidiales; family Exobasidiaceae; genus Exobasidium; species Exobasidium rhododendri. The sequence continues at coordinate 2,425,807 of CP110631.1, forward strand.
ACAACATCACCACAAACGACGGATCCACCATTTCAGTCGTTGAGTTGCGGCCTTATGACTTTGACGATAGCGGCAATACTCGTTATCCGGTCTTGGTGAATGTATATGGCGGCCCCAATTCTCAGATGGTCCAGACAACTTTCAAGATGGATGGCTGGAGTACGTACCTGACTTGCTCGTTGGGATACATTGTCGTCACCATGGACGGCAGAGGGACCGGCTTCATGGGCCGAGATTATCGTGATACGGTAACTTGGCGACTGGGCGAGATGGAGGCAAAGGATGTGATCGAAGGTGCTCAAGCTATCCGAAGATTACCGTACGTGGCTCAGTCTAAAGTAGGCATCTGGGGTTGGAGTTACGGTGGCTACCTGACCGCAAAGGTGGTTGAAAAGAACAGCGGAGCATTCGATCTAGGAATGTCGGTCGCACCCGTCACACGTTGGGAATTCTACGACAGCATCTATACCGAACGATACATGAAGACGCCCCAACTGAACAAGTATGGCTATGAGAATTCGTCCATCCACATCACCCCCGGATTTCACAACACTCAATTCCTGCTCGCTCAAGGATCGGGCGACGATAATGTCCACTTCCAGAATACGGCGCATCTCCTTGATCTACTGCAAGGTGCCAAAGTTCGCAATTTTTGGTACGAGATGTTTCCCGATAGCAGTCACTCGATCAACAAAAGAGGTGCGAATCGAGAATTGTATGAATTCTTGACAAAGTTCCTGGTGAACAATTGGGGTGCAGGTGGCAAGAGACTGCTGCGATATGAAAATGACAAAGGGCTGTCCACTGTATATTAAAGTGATGCACTGAGAGATATGCTTTCTTCGTACCATGTGTAATTCTTATTTCATCCTCGGCCGTCTGTCTGATACTAATACATCGATTTCTTGACTTCTTCTATGATGATGGCCATCGCATCGCTAGTTAGGCTACTGGGTTCCTCATATTCAGTTCCCACGTCGCTTTGTTGCTCGAGTGGAACGAGTTCCGTAGACACCTCGTATGCCCGAACTAATGCCACATCGGTGATGGGGAGGTGATGACAGCTAAAGAGGGCGATAATGTCGAGCATGCGACTGATCCGATGTCGGATCTCTGCCGACACGTCGTCATTTACGTCGCTGTAGATGGCTTCGACATCTCGCCCTGTCCCCGTCGCCACGTTAATCTTTCCTTGGTTCAACATCGCAACCCAGATGACACCGTTCAGCCCAATGACAATCTCCAAACCGACGCTTTCTACTCTTACAAAGTGACTCTTCAGTCGTTGTATCAATCGAGAGTTCACAATGATGACCTGTCCGTTTCGCAGCTTTCCATAATTGAGACTTCTCGTGTGCAGGTTCGTCGAGCCGTCTGTAAAGATGTTTTGAATCTCAGAGACGACCAGATCGCCTTCTTTGAAGAACGATCTCATCTCTAGTTCATCTGATTCGAGTTTTCGTCGCTGAATTCCACCCGGAAGATTGATGCTGCTCAGTAGAAGGTTGGAGTCTTGCCGTGATTGGATCTCCACCTTCCACTTTTTATTGCCAGGTTGCAGGTCTGTGATACGACCAATGACTAGATCGCCCACCTCGGGAGAGTAGCGACTCTTGAGCGAAGTTACGCTGATCAATTTGTTCGTCTTTTGAATGACTCCGCATAAAGATGAATGGATCATCGAAGTTCCTCTTTCAGTCGTTGTGGAGGTTGATGTAGCAAGAAACGCTCCGTGCCCTCTCATAAAGACAGTTGCAGACGCTATAGCCTGTCCAGTCGTAGCCAATTTGGAAGACGACATATCTACGGGGTCATCGGCCATCACTTCATCTTCTTCTTCGTCATCATCGTCGTCGTCTAGCATCTCTGGTACCTTTGAAGGACCACTAGACTTTTTAGTGTAGCCAGAGAGGTGCAGATACGATGTTGATGGTTGGTTCAGATCCAATGGATCACAGTAGTTGACTTGGAAAGTCGCCATCGTTTGTTGGTGCTGCTCGCCGTAGATGGTGTGATGGGTATAGGACGGACTAGGCTTTGACACCGTCTTTAGTCAACATTGCGGGCTTTTTTCCATTTCTTCTCAGATGTACGTCCTTTCTCGGCCGGGAAATGGAGCACGTCAGATCGAAAGTCAGGAAGAAGCCGCCAAGAGGTGTGTCTAAGTCCCCCCATATTCCACCACCTACATCGACTAAAGCAGCATGCCCGGAATCAACGTTGCTATCATTGGTGCGTTACACTTGACAGAGTCGGTGGTGAGAGTGTGAAAGAGACGAAAGGCTTACGACAGCATCACGTCTCTCTCTGTCTCTCTCTCTCTCTTTCTACACACTATCTGACAGGCGTCGGCCTTGTAGGGACTGAAGTTATCTCTCAATTGACAACAGTGTCATCCTTGACCAAGACAATTTCCATCGTCGCTCTTCAAAACAGCAAAAAAACGTTACTCCTCGATGCTGAGAATCAACTCAACGTCAGAGATTGGAAGTCTCAGCTAGCCGATAGCTCTACTTCGGCTCTGTCTTTACCAGACTTGACTTCTCATTTAGCTAAATTGGGAAATCACACCGTCGTGATCGACAACACCTCCAACGAGGATGTTGCCTTCTTCTACCCCAAGTTCTTGCGAGCCGGACTCAGTGTGGTGACGCCTAACAAGAAGGGATTCTCCTCTTCTCTGGAATTATATCAGGATATTGCTGATGCTTCTACTTCAAGTGACATGACCAAGAAAGGACCGCTTGTCTATGGAGAAAGCACAGTAGGCGCCGGTCTGCCCATCCTGTCCACCATCAAGGATCTCTTAGAGACTGGCGATGAGATTCATAAGATCGAGGGTGTTCTCAGTGGGACCTTGAGCTATATCTTCAATGAGTGGTCCACGCCAAAGGGCAGCAACAAGAAATTTTCCGACATTGTCAAGATTGCCAAAGAACAGGGCTATACAGTGAGTGTACGATCAGATTTGGGCAAAGTATGTCTGAGACTACGACTGACGAGAAAATTATTCCTGCCTACCCTGTCCCTTTTTTCCCCTTTCAAAGGAGCCACATCCCGGTGATGACCTGTCCGGCAGCGACGTCTCGAGAAAGTTGACAATTCTATCCCGACTCATTCCTTCACTGAGGAACAGCCTACCGAAAGGATACGAATCTGTCGCTACTCACGATCTGACGCCTGGTCCATTGAGAGGAATAAAAGATGGTCAGGAGTATGTTGAGAAGCTGCCACAGTTTGATACTGACTTCGATACGTTGAATGAAGAAGCTCAAAAGTCTGGATCGGTCTTACGATATGTGGGCGTGATCGACGTCACCAAGAAGGAGATCAAGGCGAGCCTGGAACAGTGAGTAGCGATGCGGGAAATTCATATACGTAGGAGGGAGAGAGAGAGAGAGAGAGAGAGAGAGAGAGATTTAATTGACGGATGGGAGCTCCTGCACCACAGGTACCCATCGACCCATCCTTTCGCGACCGCTTTAGGAGGCTCAGACAACATCATCTCTTTCACCACAAAACGATATCCAAATAGACCCCTTCTCATCCAAGGTTCCGGAGCGGGAGCAGCAGTGACGGCCATGGGCGTGGTGTCTGATCTGATTAAGGTAGCAGAGAGAAGAGGTTAAAGTCACGAACAACAGTGTGTAGAATGAACGCGGCGTCATATTGAGATACAATGGAATAGCGAAAAGAGTGATCCCCAAAAAGAAAGGGGGTTAGGCAGGTGAAGGGAAGGGGATTCGAATCAAATGCTAGACGTCTTGTTGGCTTAATTCGAATAGTTTCTGCATCAGATCGTCTTCGTTATAGAACCCCTCGTGTAGGTGAACGCCCTGCGATGCAAAATTCCTTGCTTGCTGTTGCTGATACTGATGCCGATGCTGATGCCGACCTTGTGGGTCCGATGGTGTGATGGTTGTGTCAAAGTAATCAGTGGAATGGCCGTTCTCTTTTGACGGAGAATGAGTAGAATGAGTAGAATGAGAGGGAGATGTGCGCATCAGATGTGAGCTAGTTAAAGGGTGTTGAGTAGGAAATCCTAGGAGCGCACCATGCCAGGAAAGGTTAGATGACGAAGCGTATTCTGGAAGCGTTGATGAGGGGACGTTGGCGATGTTGCTACTACTACTACTACTACTAAGATGCGACTGATGATGATGATGATAAAGTTCAAACTCGAATTGTGGGTGATGTTGTGGCAGCTGATGACGAGGTTGTTGAGCTGGTCGATGAGGATGTCGTTGTTGATGTTCTTGTTGTTGCTGTTGCTGTTGCTCTTGCTGTTCTTGCTGCTGGACCAGACTGTACGGATGCTGCTGGTAATCATCCGTGTGATCCGAATACGAGTGATTCAGGGGCAAGGGGGAGAGTGTATCGTGGCCTTCAGTGATGTTTGCACCGTGAAGAAACTCTTGAAGGGAGGACGTGCAAGGTGCTCCAAGTCCGGGATCGTGACTTTTTCCTCTTCCATCAGTGCAAGCATTGTAGGGAAGAAAGGAAGAGGAGGAGTGAATGGAGACTGGCGCTTGTCCCGCACTAAAGCCAGTCATAAATGACGTACAAGGGGCAGAAGCAGAAGAGGAGGAGGAGGAAGGGGAGTTGCCTTGTAGCGAAAAGATTGGGGGAGCCGAAATGGATAGATCAAGGTAATCACTAGAAGATGCCAAGTGTAGCGGTGATAGTGTGATCGTCGGTTCTCCCACGATCAGCCGGTGGAATGAAGGAGAGGGTGAATGCATGTTACTGCCCTCGCTCCAATTCCCACCACCGTTCGAATCAGAGTTCGAGTGATACAGATTGGACGAGATAGAGTTGGGTGACATGTCTACTCCAGAGCTCCTGTAGTCTCTCAATTCTTCGTTGTAGTCTCCAGGAATATAATTGAACGAATTGATCGAAGTAGAAGCAGAGGCGGGACCGTCCTCGGACGACGAAAGATACGGATAGTACGGTCTAGAAAGAGTACTTTGGCTGACATCACTCAACGGAGCAGTCTGAATCTCAATCGGCCAAGGGAAGGCACTGCGACTCGAACGATGATGTCGATCGTCTTCTTCCGGTAGCAGAATCTCCTTTCCTTCTTCCTCAAAGCCCTCGTCATGATGCAGCGTCCTCTTTGAACCTTCGAGGGCACGGAGGGCAGAAGACCAGTCGTCGCTCTCGATCTGCTGCAGGACGCTTGCTTCCGAACTTTTCCAGTGTGCTAGATCATTCTGTGTTGGCGATGAAGTCAGATCAGAAAGCCGGTCTTCACACTTGTAGGGCGATGATCGAGATGCAGATGCGACACCGTCCAGCAAGACATCGTCAAAGTCGGGAATGAAAGCCGTGTCTACGTACTGGACGCTTCGTAACTTTGCCTCTGCTCTTTTGCTCAACTTCTTCTTCCTCAGTGGTTTATCCTCCGTCTCCGTGAAGACGTGCTTGTCCTCGGCCGCTGACGCCGCTTCCTCCCCATCTTCCATCTTGACGGTAGTTTGCGCTGCAGGTGTATTCCTCCGTGGTCGATACTTGTAGTCTGGAAACATTTCCTGGTGACTTCTCTTCTTGACATCTGCCAAGTCACAGTACTCTTTCTTTACGTCGGCTGATTCGGATCGCCACATGAGCGAAATCGTCCGAGAGACTTCTGCTTGTGGGGCGTGTCTATTGACAGTCGTCGAGGAAGGTAGGCCAGACGCAGATGGAAAATCGACTGTCTCGATACCTTCCAGGTTCTTCGCTCGTAATTCTTTCACCTTTTGAGCACGGTACAAAATCCATGCATTCGGTGGTCTTGGCGGTGTCGTTTCCCTTGCAATCCCACACATTTGCTTTGTTGAAGCGCCTGTACTTCGCTTCGCATATTTTCTCTTTCCAAACAATTTTTCCTTCTTGGGCTTGCCATTCTCGCCATTACTGTGTATCTGGTCGTCGCCTGCTGATTCGAGGAGGGTGTGGTGGATTGGCTGTGCCGTTGCTTTTGTTACTTGCGTTAGCGAATCTGGCGATGCGAGCTCTCCTTGCTTGCCTTTCTTCGATCGTAGACGTGCCGGGCGGCTGGGTAGTAGGGAGTTTAGTCTCATGGCTGACTTTTGTACGCTTGTAGGCTGCCATCAACCAAAGCCATAATTTGGTATAGGTGTGAGTCGCTATCAAGTCGAGCGCTTGATGGTGAGAGGGGAAAGGCGAAATTCTTACAGGTAGCGAATGAGAGTGATTGTGTGGGGCGATGAATGAACGTAAGGATCGAGTGTCTATGGTGCTGTAGAGGAGGATTGGGTGGAAGAGATGAATGTATGTCCAGCCATCCTTTTCGTTTTTCCTCACCCCTCTCGATTCCCTTTGTGGCCCATTGCTACGGAACGCATTCATCGAAAGAGGCAGGGCGACAGAGGCATGCATATGAGCAGATAGATCAGATAGGGCACGGAATTCGCCCACTTCTTTGAGTGTATTTTGCCTATCTCTCTGCAGCCGCTGCTTCTCTTCTTCTTCCTCCTCCTCCTCCTCCTCGCCGCTTTTCCTCCTCTTCCGTTGGCTTTGATCTGAGAATTCACACACTCTCTCTCACTCTTTCTCTCACACACACTTCAAAGGAGATCGCTACTTGCGAATAAGAGATACAATAAAGGCAAGTGTTTAAGAAAGTGAGCTTAAGCTGGGTCTTGGTTGTCTATTCTTTTCACTAATCTGAGGTAGCGCTAGTAAATGCGTGCATCTGCATATCGTAGCCACAATTGCACGCGCGTGACAGGACTGTCCCTGTGCCCAATGTGATGGAGAGAGAGTGGCGGAAGCCCAGGATATCGGTTCTCGCTCGCCGTTCACCGGGCCAAACAAAACATGGAGTGGCTATTGCGAATCGTAGAGGGGATTGAATCAAAGTTGTATTGACGCTCAATGTATTGACATTGCGAATGTTGCAGATACCGGTTCCAAACATTCGTCTTATCGACTTGGTCAAGCGCCCCCGCTGGAAGGTAAGCAGCCAAACAATGGTGGCAAGAATGGGGTACTTGTAGTCTATCTGACTGTATCAAAGCCATCGTTTAGGACGTGCATGACGCTAGTGTTCCGTCGTTTCGTAGAATCGCTCTTGTCATTTCGTTTCTATCCAACTCCCCCCGTTCCTGCCTTTCCTTATTGAGTTTACTCACACTTAATACAGATTGGCTTTTTTTTTTCCTCTTAAATCTAAGCGACAATAGATCTCTCATTCACCTGTGCCGGGATAAGTCTAGATAGTGGTCCCTTTAATCAGCTTAAAGCCCCTTAAATGTCCTTATTTCCACTCATCATCTGTGGTGCACTCGAAAAGAATCGATAGGGAAAAGAGGACTTTCCCGATCTGTCGGACCTCGGGACCGACTGACCTTAGTCCCACGTATGACTTTGGGCAACAATTAATTCGATAACAGACCGAATCAAGGCCAAAAGAATCATCGGATTTGGAAAGAGTCAATAAGAAATAAATAGGGAAAGAAATTAAAACCGAGATTAAGATTAGATCGAGACTACAGTAGAACCTCCCAGTTCTAATACGAACGGGACCAGCCCTTTTTTATTAACTATGGGGGGTTATTAGGTGTGAAAGTTGAATTGAAAATTTCACGATTCCTCTATTCTGACCACCATTTGTTAGGCATTATGCCCCATCTTTCTAAGAGCCTACGTCGGGCTCCATGCCAGCATAATATTGAGCATGCCGGGCAGACTCAGAAAGAGCTTGCTTTCTGGCTAAAGATGCAGCATAGCATAGTAGTGTTGCAAGGCACACTCTCTAAAACCCTTGCCGCCTCTGACAAGTGGCTCAATACAAAAATACACAAGAAATACAAAAGATTTTTGAAGTAAATTGCCTTGTTTAGTATGAAGCAATACACATTGCTATTGACAGCTGGGATACAACATTTGAAGATACAATAGTGCATTGCAGGAGCCATTGTGGTATTTGGTCAATACAAGACGCGTCAGCTCCAAAAAGTAAGCAGAAAAAGATTACAAGTTACTTCCACGTGTAACCAAGTTACTTCCACGTGTAACCAAGTTACTCCCACGTGTGACCTCCCAGTCTTAATATCAGGCTTAAAAATTCTTCGAATTGCATTAGGAATTAGGTCTGAGAGGTTCTTAGTATTTCCATAGGTCCCAATCGGGGACCGGGCTGTTTTCATTAACATTGGGGGGTTATTAAGACAAATCGTATTAAAACTCGGAGGTTCTACTGTACATTCATTGCCAAGGCGTGCTGGGGTACGCAGGCAGCCGACTCGATTCTTTCTCTGATTACAGTACAGTAGTATATTCCACCCACTGTAGATTGTGCAATCTGGGCCCATCGCGCGTAGGGACTACGGCACAGCAAAGACAAGAGGAGACGTCTGAAGAAGGGACAAGGCGACTGTACGTTGTGTGGAGACACTCTCTCACACACGTTGATGGCGTCCGAGCAAAGGAAAAAGGCCTCTGATCTTCCGCTCGTATCTGAAAGTCAGTTGCTACAAATGGAAATACTCAATGTAAGACACACATAGATTGCCGGTCGGGATTATATTGCGTTTGTGGGACAGGGCAGAGGGAAGTGGGGGGGGGGGGGGAGAGGAACCAGTCTCCTTCCTTCTGGTAGCACACACGGGCTGTCAGCCACTGCTTGCTCTTAATTTATGCCAGCGTGGGTGATTGGGTGAGGCCGTCTCTTGATTGTCCCCCTACAACGCTGCGTTTATTGTCCGTCTTGCTGTCCATGTGAAAGGCAATGGTGGGGGACCAGAGGGGACGAAGACTAGAAGAAGGGGGTGGGGTGGTTCTTCGCCGATCAATGTCCTTCTGGCGTCAAGATAGCCAGAAATTAGCTATACGCCACTGTTACGCATCGTCAAGCCCGGTCCTGCAAGCTACTGCGTACAAAGGCTCCGGTGCCAATCACTGCACGTACGACAGTCATTGTCATCATGCGTTATTGGTCATCATGCAGAGGTGGTTATCATGCAGAGGGGTCACGACGTTTAGTGGTAAGAGCCCCTTTGCATCAGTATACATAAATTAACTTAGACGTGTCCGATACATTTTTCAATCCAAGTAGAAGCGGGATGAGAAAAAAGGCACTTGCGTGGCGTATTGCTTCTTCTCGGCGTCCCCGGATACCGACGAAAAAGGGGATTCTTTCTCATTCTTGGCAACCCTTCATCCGCATCTGTTTTGTTTACTCTTATGCTCGTCTTTAGTTCTTCCATCGAATGTGCCGACGAGGAAGTATCGCAGAGGTGTAGTTTGCCGACGGATTAAAGCTGCTGACGACATGCAGTCAGCAATTCTTTGAGACAACAAGAGGGGAGAAGTTTACCGACATTGCGAGTGTTGAGGTCATGTGGGATGTGACGATTCGCCAGGGCGGTGGTCTTATCCTACGATCCTCACCGCCTCCAACACAGTATAGCCGGGGAAGATTAGCCGCATCTATCCAACCATGGAGCGCTTGCGGCCTCTCATGCGTACTAGACGGTGTGTAGAAGAAATGACGACATGAGAAACATCTTCAGTCAGATTTATCTCCCAACAATGTACCCAAACAGGGAAGAAGTCAATGTACGCACCTTCCTCAAGTCTTTTCTCGATATCACTCCAAATGGTAGGGCCTTTGATGTGACTTTTATCGATCTCCCCCTTTCGGCTTCTTTTTGATTTTACAACATGAGCTGAAGATGGCGTCGCTTCCAACGTCTCCTGGTAAGCGCGCAGTATCTGTGAATAGAGATGATCGCTGGATGGATGGGTAGACTGAAAGGCTTTCTCCAAGACATACAAATCGACGGCTTTGTCTTCCGTCATCGTGGAATTGCTGCTGAGACCGAAATCGATGATGTACTATGTTGCAGGAGAAATGCGATAAGTCACATGGATGGGCTTCCTATACGTCTCTATTATCAGACTCACAACCTTGAGCTCTCCGTTGGCCTCTCTACTGACCATCATGTTACTTGTTGTCAGATCGCCATGAATGACGTGGATTTGGTGCATCTTCGCCAGCTGTACTCCAATCAGCTTCATGGCAATAGTCGCTTCCACATCGTCAATGATGTCCACATCTTTCTCTTTTGCTTTTAAATCCGTCTCCGCACCAGAGTCTACCTCGTTTCCCTCACTACCTCCTCCTAGTAGCTCTCTAACACTATGTCCCTCGATCAATTCCAGTCCCAAAACGCCATGGACCTCGTCTACACACAAGATACTGGGCGTATTGACGCCCGCTTTGGCACATCGTACAAGGGCCCTTGCCTCTGCTGTAGTTCGAGACGATGTAAGCTGTGAAGATAGTGTCTGATGGCGGTAGGTCTTAGGGAAGCGGTATTTTAGCAATCCTACAGTGGCCTTGCTTGATGAAGGCTTGGACTCGTTCGACAGATGAGTTAAGAGAGGCGCCGGGAAGATGTTGCTGATATAGACTTTGGCTTCCGCGCCTTGCTTGAACAGAGTCGAGCGCTCAGTATCGTTCATGAGCGTGACTATTGGAGGAAGTGACATTTTTCTCTATCTGTTGATGCTCTGCACCGCCCTCTTTTCAAAGCAGCATCAGCTCGTCAAAAGAAGCATACAACGCTGGCGCAAGAAGCAGGAAAGTAAGAAACAGATGGCGCCCAAAATAATCTCATTTGCTTACGTCAGACACTGTTAGAGGCACGGGCCAAGAAACAAGCAACACAAAGAGACGCGCCCGACTTCCCGTTCAATCTTGTAGAGGAGGCAGCGGCGGCCGGGGAGGGGGGGGGTGAATTGCAGGGTATACTGCTTCTCCCCCTTTCTCCATCTTCTCTCGCTCCTCATTGAGCAAACGATGGCACCCCTCTCCAATGATGAGCTGGCGATGTTACCGGAAGAGTTCTCTGCTGCGGTAGAATCCATCAAGAGTCGCCTTCCGGCCAAACTAAAAGTGCCAGTCTGGGGAATCGTCTGCGGATCTGGTCTAAGTGGCTTAGTGGACCACATCGAGGAGAGGATCCTTATTAATTATGACGAAATTACAGTTAGTCGTAAAGAGCAGGATCGTACGTGATGGTGTTCTATGTCTTCTTACTCCCATCACAATTTTCCTTGACCAGGGATTTGCAAATTCAACAGTGGCCGGCCACAAGTCATCTCTAGCATTTGGTTACCTTTCATCTGGTCAGAAGAGGGTGCCCATAGTGGCTGCTTTGGGACGATTCCACCTTTATGAAGGTCATTCGGCTCAAACTTGTGTCTTCCCCGTTCGAATCATGCGCTGCCTGGGCGCCGAAGCTGTTGTGATCACCAATGCAGCGGGAGGACTGCACCCGGACTGGGATGTGGGAACAATATGTGCGATGCATGATCATCTCAGCTTGCCTACGCTAGGAAGTCTAAATCCTCTCATTGGTGCCAATCTCCCTCTCGGACCAAGGTTCCCTCCCACATCGGATGCATACGATCCCCTCTTGCGATTTGCCTTCTTCCAAGCCGCTAAAGAGCTTCAACTTTCTCATTTGACCACCTCTGGCACTTACACATACGTCTCTGGGCCCTCCTATGAATCAAGAGCAGAGTGCAAATTTCTGCGGCAGGCAGGGGCGGACTGTGTTGGAATGTCAACGGTTGCTGAAGTCATCGCCGCCAGACAAGCTGGACTACGAGTATTGGCCGTCAGTTTGATCACGAACAAGGTCGTTGTCAAGGATTACTTTGATGCCAAAGAAGCAGTAGAGAAGGGTCAGGATATAGACGACGTCAGAAGAATCCTACAGGACGATAGCAAAGAAGCAGCGAGTCACGAAGAAGTCTTGGAAGTGGGCAAGATGAGAGCAGAAGACATCCGAAAGCTGGTCGAGCACGTCATATGCAACTTTGAGCTGTAAAGCAGTCCAGGGCCAGAGGAAAAAAAAAGCGTGCCGGCGAATTGAGTTGGCGATGAAGACGAAGCAGGAGCAAGTGTACTAAGAAAAACGATACTGAGACTATAGAGATCTCTTCCAGACCTTGAATCACGACAGCCAGTGAAGTCACGTTTGAAAGATGACACAGGATTGGCCTCTTCTCGCCGCTACACGTTCTTCCTGTAAGAAATTGCTCCTACCGATACTTGGACAGCACCGCATAGAGGTTGTAATGACATTGACATTGCTAGTGATCGAAGCTGTGCAAGGTATGACCGCCGAACCTCTGTAAGATGGACATCTGAGTGGTCCTTCCCTTCTCCCTTGGCGCACATTGTGTATGTATGTATACAACGCTCAATACTCCCGCGGCAAAAGAGAAAGTCTAAATTGGAGTTGTTTCATTTTCTTGACGACTCGATCCCCCCCTTCCCTCCTCGGTTGATTTGCTTTGCAGATGTCCTTCTCGCAAGTTCCAGCAGTCCGACCAGCGATAGCCCTGCTACAAGAGATTCGGAGTAGCTGCAATGCTGTTCGTCGTGCCAATGGGATCGAGCTGGACGACAAAGCCATAGATGACTTTATTCTTCACACCCTACCGGCCGATCTGACGACCAACAGCAAAAAGTGGTTAGAATCCGGCTACAAGCTACCACTGGCTTATCCTTCCTTGCATGCTGAACTCAATGTCATTTGCCATTTATGCTTCTTGAATTCGCTCAGTGGATATAGGGAAGCATTCCATCAAAATACTGGTCAAGGAGCTCATAAGAATATTGTGCAGATTGTTCTGAGCTGTTATTTGTCTGACCCTGCTGGTGATTCTAATGCCCCATTAAGCGCAAATACTCTAGTAGCATTGAATCCGATGGCTCTGTTGGATATACTACGACTAGAAACGCATGTTGAATCGAAGCATCCGCTCATTCCTGCGACCATCTTGGGGAAGAGGAGACGAGACGATCTATACGAAGCACTTGAGGTTTTATGCATAGCTGCCAACGACACCGGAAAGCGCCTAAATGAGATGAATTGCCCAGACCTGGGAAGCTTTGTTGAGAGAAGCTTAAAAGAAGCCAATACAGAAGGCAAGACGGAAGAGGAGAAAGCGGCACTTTTCGCGACAAAGGTGAGCTGCAACGGTTGCGTAGGTTGGCGAAAAGTAAGGGCGATTTATCCGGTTGCGCACACTTCTATTCCTCGCTTTGCAGCTCATCACAGCACTTCCGGCCTTCAATGACTCCTACAAGTTTACAGACGGGTCAACAGTTCACATACACAAACGAGCACTTCTCTTACTTTCATGGCTTCGAGCTGCCTTCCACGCGACTGCCAACGCACCACCAATTCCCTCGCCTGACGTATTACCAGCATTCATCGACAACGTCATTCCCTCACTTCTTGTATTCTGGGGTATAATCGACCTCAACAACGCCAAAGATGACACTCTCCGTCAATGGGCTCGAACGGGAAGACAAGTAGTGGAGAATGAGAGCCTGCAATCAGACGGCAAGGCTATCGTCATCCCTGGCCCTACCCTGTCTCACGAGCAAGCCTACATCATCAGAGCAGCGGCGTTAGACGCTTGCAGAGCTATCAAAGATCGGTGTGTTCAGTTGGCAAGGGAGGGAAGAGCTTCATCACTCAGTACCATCAACGAGGCGCTCATTGATGGCTTCATTTGGACTCAAGCAAAAGTCCCTTCGTTGCGGAATATTCCTCGTCTCGTCGAGAAGAAGACGTTTCAGTATTGATGTCATCACGGCGTTGCTTCTGACATTCAGTCTATTCCATGCACATCATAGCATTGCTGTACCGTGATCTGCTTTCTGGGGAAAGTACATTATAAAATCACTTGCCAAATTTGCGAAGAGGATCATTTCGCTTCTTCATGCTGGCGCCACCGCCTCGACTGGATCCTCCCCTTCCTCGACTACTTCCTCTGCCCCTCCCCCTGCCTCTTCCACCTCGACCCGATGAATCATGATGATTCTTACTTCCGAAGCTGACATAGCCCAATCCTTCTTCATCATCGTTGGAGCCTCGCTTCCTCTTGACAGCCTCGGACTGCTCCTCCCCTCCTTCCACTTCGCCTGCCGCTGATACTGCTGTGATTTGTGTGGTCTTTGTGCCGCGAATACGTGGCATGAGATAACCAGGAACGTGCTTCAAGTGCGACTGAATTCGTGTCGGATGAAGGATCTTGTCATGCCTCAAGTACTGTAGGTCAGAAGGATTGTCTTCAAAGTGCGACTTGAGCTTCTCCGAATTGAGGATCTCATTCTTGATCTCTCGCACTCTTGCTTCTCGAATAGCATTCTTGGTTACGCTGCGCAATCCATCTTCCATTCGATAACGGAAGGCTTCCAGTTGAGCTCGATCGAATTTCCACTCCTTGATCTCTTGTCCTTTCCCTTCCTCCTGCGAAACTATCCTTGCCCACAGCCGTTCATCCTTTTCCGTCGTATTACAGATCAAGTGGCGATCTCCAGATCCACCTCGGACATCCTGTTCAAAAGCCTCAGTCGGAACAACAAAGGAAAGCGCCGTTCCCGTCTTGCCTGCTCGTGCTGTCCGTCCCACTCGATGCGTATATCCCTTGACCGAGACCGGTAGATCAAAATTCAAAACACAAGAGACGGAAACAAAATCAATACCTCTCGAGACACTGTACTCGTTTGCCTTCCTTTTCCCATCTACTTTCGGAGTCTTTTCTTTCTTCTCCGACAGTTTGTCATTCTCCTCAATCGCAGCATCGGCGCCGAATCGACTCTCATCTGTCGCAATGATGTAGTCGTACACTCCCTTGTTGAACTCTTGTACGATATGGTATCGACTGTTGACGGGCAGCTCTTCGTTCAAGACTGTGCTCTTGACGCCAAATTGTTCCAAGAAGAGCTTCAATCGATAGCATCTATCAATGTCGTTCACAAAGATGATGCATTTGCCCCGAATCAAGCGTAATCGTAAGATTACGTACGTCAAGAGGAACTTGTCAGTAGCGGAAGTGACATGGACACTGTATTGCGTCAGCGTGGATGTAGGCGGGTCAGGTATGTCCAAAACAACTGCCCTCTTCAGCACGAGTCCTTTGAGAGCCTGAATGTCTTGCGTCATTGTGGCACTCATGCACAAACTCTGAAGGGACTTTGGCAAGCTCGCATTAGACAAGAGTGCACGCAGGGACTCATCATGACCGTACGACATGATCAGGTCAGCCTCATCTACTGCCAACGTTTCGACGTATTTCAGATCCAGTCTATCATGTTGTATGTGGTCCAAAGCTCGAGAAGGAGTCGAAACGACTATGTCGGGCTTTTCAGATAATAGAACCTTGTGAACTTTCTTGGAAGCATCTCGAGCGATATTGACGATCTTCACTTCCTTTTCCAAGAAGGGTAAGAGAGCTCCGAGTTGAGATGTGACTTGCTCGCTTAGCTCTCGAGTCGGCACGAGGATGATCGCTCGTGTCACTTGATAATTCAGATCACCCTTTGAGATGGACTTTTTGGCAAGAAGAATCTTCTGGAGGATCGGCAGTCCATATGATAAGGTCTTTCCACTTCCGGTACGAGCTCGTGCAAGTATGTCTGAACCTGACAAGGCCAAAGGTAGTACTTCCGATTGGACAAGTGTAGGGTGAGAGAATCCCAATTTTGCTAATGCTCGAAGGATCCTAACGTCGAGGAGATGAGAAAGATCTTGAAACGATTTGGCTGGCTTTGACTGCTCTTGTGCTTGTGAAGGGGGCTGTGCGAGAGGTGGGAGAATAATGTCGTCTGTCTTCTTCGTTGCCGTCGTCAAAGGAGCTGCTGAAGTGCTTGCCTCAGTCATCCTTTTATTAGTCGCACAATGGAAGGGAGCATTGAGGCTAATTGAAGATGCCTTCTTTCCTTGCTTGTTGCTTCGTCTTCCCAAAATCCAAAATTTTGTTTGAAGGCGGCAACACGTGCCTCGCGCACAGGCTTGAAAACTGACCCACGAAGCTTGTTCTTAAATCAGCCTCAAGCTGCATGGGGTATAGTAAGTGCACCAAACGCTCATATCACCACTAGGACCCCTCTCGCTCCCCACACCAACGGGATCGGCATCGGGGAGGTGGTACCTGCTGCTGCTTCAAGTCACCATGGAGGCAGCGGCTCAACAAGGCCTTGAAGCAATGAGCGGGCTTCAAGGCATGGTCGCTCAGGCCATGCAGGCTCAACTTGAAGTGCTGAAGGGGGCAAGACAAAATCACTCGCATTCCGATATCCTGCTACCTCCTGATTCAGCAGCAGCAGTACTTTTGGATGGTATCTTACAGATTAGATGGCAGGTAGATTCCTATATAGAGACCTCGTATGGTACTGAAAAGGAGAGGGAAGACGCCAAGGCTATTATTACAAGCTCTCTACTCGCCTTTGAAGCTAGAAAACTTGTCTTCCAGGCAATGCAAGGAGGATCAGCGGAGGAAAGGCTGGAAAGGGAAGATGCCAAGAACCTCTTCGATAGATTAGATGTGGTCCTCAACCTGGAAACACGAGGTAAGTCCGTCCGTCCGGGGGCATGCAAATGGCGTGAGTACTGACCTTTTAGCACCGTCCAACAGGTGGCCTACTTGATGCAACCATTCCGCTGCTAATCATTGAAGAGGTCCTTGAGCGTCTGCCTATTGAAGCATGTTCGTTGCATTTTACGTTCATTGAGTCAAGAATACTGGATCTCACAAAAGGGCTCCAACCAGGAAAAGGAAAGGGTCTCATTGTCTTACGAATGTGCAACGAGCTTATTCGGCGTCTATCAAGGCCAACTAGGCAGCATACCGTCTTTGCTGGCCGAATTCTTAGCTTACTGAGTAGCGTACTGCCACTGGGAGAAAGAAGTGGTGTGAACTTGAGGGGCGATTTCAATGTCGACAACAAGACTACCTGGGAAGAGGTGACAGTAGCAGAAACAATTGCTGAAGAGGAAGATGAGATGGTCACAGAGGAAGAAAAAGTTGAAGTCACCGCAAAAGAAAAGGTAGAAGAAGAGGAGGAAGAGGCAGGGGAGCAGAATCGATCTAGTAACAAAGAGAAGGAAATAGCATCCGACGAAATTATGATGAACCTCATCAACGACTCCACCTTCTATGTTCTGTTCTGGAAAGCTCAAGTCTGGTTTTCGAATCCCACCTTGCTATTTGCGGCGGAAGACGAGCAGAACGTTGACTTCCCGAAGATGGTAGAAGATCCCGTACAAGATGGCACAAAGACTGCGATGAGGAGCTTTAGAAAGGCGACTCGATGTATTCTCAGCGTCTTTGGCGCAGTGGAAAGGAGAGAGAAGGAGTTAGTCGGCAAGGCAGGCGATAAGAAGGGAGACGGGGAGCAGGCGAGGGGTAGTAATCCGGCGAGCAATACAACCGAGCTACCAGATGCAGGGCAAAATCTCGACGAAGTGATTAGTAAGAAGCGCAAGCTGGACGTACAAGATGGGAGTGAAAGTAACAAAGCAGACGACGCCTTTTTTCCCAAGTATTTGACTGGTCGCAACCTGTTCGAATACGAACTAAGGGATGCGACTTTCCGAAAGCATGTTCTAGCTCAGTACCTCATCTTGTTTCAATACCTCCTATCTTTCTCGCAAAGTCAAAAGGAAAAGGCGAAAGGTTGGAGGAATCAGTTGCTCGCAAATGCGTCATCAAAGTACACCTTGGAAGAGTCTGACATCGGCTGGATTCGCGACACCTGGAAGGAGATAATCTACCTCTTGAGAGAAATTCCACCGGAAGGAAAGATCTTTTCCGATTCCATCACGCAGATCTTGAAGCGAGAAGCGAGATGGACAAACTGGAAAGCTGACAGCTGTCCGACGATAGACCGAAGAGTCCTTTCTGATGATGAAATTGCAGCATTTGCAAGGGCGAGGAAGGCTCTAGCACTGCCTATGAGATCGTATCCCCACACGGTGGGTACAGCGGCCTTGTCGAGATTGTGGCAAGACGGAGTGAGAAAGCCTGAGCCTATCATGAGAACAATGGAGAACGAAGAAGGTGTCGAGGTGCAGGTCCAATCGGATGGGCTGGAAGACTTGGAGTTTGGTCCACGCATTCCTTCTCTGGAAACGTACTCGAGTCAGATTGCAAAGACAGAAGAACAGCAGGAGAAGAGGAGGCGGGAGCTGGGATGGGAATCGCCAAGTGTGTACTTTGTAGCCATCAACATGCCGCAAGAGAAGAGGCAAAGCGAGAGAAAGAGAATCGAGAGGGAATCCAAAGACGAGACATTGAGGGAGCTAGAGCAAATGAGAATCTTGCAAGCGTGGCGAGCAAGTCGACTGGCAAGAGGATCTCATCTCGATCGATTCTCAAAGATGAAGATTGATGATGTTACGCCAGCGGTTGGGATACGAATCGATGACATTACGAGGCTGATGAAAGCCATTCACGACAAGGAGAAGAAGAGGGATGAAGTTCAAGGAGCAGCAGCAGCAGCAGCAGCTCCTGCATTGGTCGACGCTGGCAGTAAAAGGGCAGGAGATGTGGAAATGAAAGGGGTGGATGCTGTTCCCTCGGTGGATAGTGAGATGGCCAAGCTGGTCAAGACAGAAGGCACACCTACAGCCGAGGGAGAAGACGAACACGCGGAAAATGTTACAGTGCCCAAAGTAGAGGAAAAGGCATCAAGTGACGATAATTTCAAGGAAGAACACCCCAATCAAGACGTGGATACATCCATGCAATCGTAGCCAGGACCTACCCCCCTCCTCGCTCCTTTGCTTTATCTAAACTTGTAATAGTAATCCATCCAAGTAGACTAGTCACGCAATAGTATAGCGGCCGTCCCGGGTGTATCGGTGATGGGTGCGAACGTCAGGAAACAAAAGAAAAGTGTTTTGCGCATCAGAACTCTAAGTGGGCCCCTACATCATCGGTAAGCTTGTCGGCAACATTTGCGATGTCTGATGTGTCGATGGAATATAGATACTTGATAATCTGTTGGAAGACGTGCAGAAGAAGGGAGAGTCAGTCCGGCTATAGCACAACTTGTTGCGCTGCGTTCCCACTCACGTTGTACTTTTGACCGCCGAGTAGAAGGAGAAGGTAGTAACACAGAGCAATGACTGCAAGTGCAAATGTGTACGGCGCATTGCCTATTGCTTCTGAAAAGCCCACCGATTTTGCCATCTCCCCTCGTCTCCATCTTGC
Organism: Exobasidium rhododendri; assembly: GCA_026210745.1. Lineage (NCBI taxonomy): Eukaryota > Fungi > Basidiomycota > Exobasidiomycetes > Exobasidiales > Exobasidiaceae > Exobasidium > Exobasidium rhododendri. The sequence goes on from CP110631.1 coordinate 2,444,845, forward strand.
CCATGTTTCATCTTTGCGATATTGACTGAGACGAGCCATTCGAACATTCCAGTCCAGCATCTTTTGCTTTTCTATGTGATATATGCACAGTGTCGGTGCAGCAATGATGTTGAGCTTGCTCGCCAGATGGACTCGTGAAAACGGTCGCAGGTAGGCCTGACCGCTTGTATCCGTCTTTGCAAGCGACTCGTCGATATCCGCTTCTTGCGCCATGAGAAAGTCCTCGTTGTTGTATAGTGCTGGTGGTTCGTCTGAGTCGCTTAACGTGCTGATGTTCGCATTACTCGGAGGAGCAGGTGAAGAAGAGCCGTCATTCCAGACCATTGAGACCCAAGGCTACACGCAGGAGATGTCACCACGCAGGAATTGAAAGGCATTTCAGAGGAGAAAGTCCATAAAGTTTTCAATATTAGCACTCACCTGCCCTTTCACTCCTGCCTTGTACCACTGCTCGTCTACATCGACACTAACATAGACCACCTTGAACTCTTTGTGACGCTCCCGTGCAAAATCGCTGATTGTCTGTGGAGTAAGTTGTCTGAGTATGCGAAACTTTTCTCCTCCTCTTCCCTTCTCTTTCACACAAACACACGCACCTGATGATATTCTTTCAAAGGCTGACCGGCCCACTGACTGCTGAAGTAAAAAGCAACCACTTTGACACCCTTGAACAAAGACTGTAGCTCTACCGGATTACCTAGATTATCGACCAAACGCAATCGTCTTAGAAGTGGATCAGGATGTTGATATTGCGAGGTGGGCGGTAGCTTCTTTCGATCGGTCCCTGCCTTCAGAGCTGGCTTCAGTGCGCTTGGTGTGCCTCCTATCGAGTTTGTTGGAGTCATAGCACTTGATGATGGTGTAGCTGCAGATCCAAGAGAAGGCAGAATTGATGACTCTCCTGTGTCTGAAGTAGGACTGAACGAGACTGTTCTTTTATTCAGAGGTGTTCTGATAGGAGTCTTGGGTTCAGCAGAAAGAATGTTGGCACCCTTTGCATCTTCCGGCCCGAGTGATTTTTGAACATCAGAAGTCATGAATGGTGATGATGACAAGGCAAATAGGCGCGCAGTCCTCCACGTCGAATATGGTCTGCTGAGCGCTTGCTTGTAGTCGATTGTGTTGCGCTTTCGAGGATGTGCGAAATGAAGTCTTGTAGGGAAGTACGGTGCAAAGGCTTGAAGGAAAGTCTTTCGAAGCTTGGAATTCGAGATCTCGTTCCAATAGATCGCAAAGAGAACACTTGGTGACAAAATCGTAGTGGAGATAGGGAAGCAGCTTCTCTGAGGTGTGCCAGTGCCCCGAAAACGCGGCAGGATTGAACTAGATATAGATTTAATTCCGCTTGGGAGTACTCTCTCTCTCCTGATACTAGACTGCAACAGATCCTCGCATTATTTTAGGCTGGGCCGCGGAAGAAAAAGAGGCATGGAGGGTGGGTGTATTTGACTTTCATCTGAGCGTTCGAAATAAAGATTTAACCTTTGTCGGTCGCCTGGTCTGCTTGCTTGCCCCCTCTCGCAGAACATCAGCACACGGCGATGGCGCAGGCGAGAGCAGGACCTTTTAACCCTCTCAGAGCGACTGGGTATGGGAAAGGGCGAAAGTATGACTTGGAACAGATTCACGACTTTGCCATTCAGATAGCCTTAGAGGCTGGAGTGCTCATCCGCAGAAAGGCTATTCAGCAAGCTCTTTCCTCCCGCGATCGTACCAGTCAGGGTCATTCATCACTATCGTCGTCGCCGTCATCGTCAAAGGTGCAGACAAAGTCATCGGATATAGATCTGGTCACAGAATTAGATTTGAAGGTGGAGAGCCATATCCAGAGGAGAATTGAAGACTACTGGTCCGATCATGTCATTATAGCAGAGGAGTCGTTTGGCAAAAATGCCGGGTCCAAAGTAGGCTGGCAAGCCGGAAAGGTGGGTACGCAGTCTTTCTCTTCTACAGAGCTCACGTACTGATCTGGTCATGATTTCATCCATTCGATATAGGGCCCAACATGGTACATAGATCCGATCGATGGCACCATGAATGCCACGCACGCACTACAGCTGCACTGCATCTCCATTGGCTTTTCTGCTTCCCACACGAATGATGAAGAGGGCTACATCGAGGATGATGCTCTTGTCGGCGTCATTTATGCACCGATGCTAGGATCTCTTGGTACTCTATGGAGTGGTGCAAGAGGGGAGGGTTCTTACCTTAGCTATCCTGCTAAGCTTCCCGGAAGCCACTTGCAGTCGATTGTCGACCACGGCTGCTCTCTTTCTGCACTGAGATTATCGTCCGATATGGGATCGATGTTTGACATAGAGCAAATGCAAGTCCTGCCAGCCCAAAGACTACCTCTACTAGTACAGGAGCTCTCTTCCGAGGCTCCTAGCGGGATACTTCTGGCTAGTGAATGGGGAAAGGATCGAAAGACGAAAACGGACCAAGCAGGCAAGAAGGGCAATTTGTCGAACAAATTAGACACCTTTATCAATCTTGCATCCAACGACGTCTTCCAGTCGGAAAGTGCAGTAGATCGGCAGAATCCTAGATATCTTCACGGTATTCGAAGCCTCGGAAGTACAGCTTTAGACTTGGCTTTCCTTGCTCAAGGTTCTGTTGACGTGGTTTGGGAGGGAGGTTGTTGGGAGTGGGACGTTTGTGCGGGTGTTGCCATCTTACTCGAAGCGGGAGGTATCTTGACCGACTCAAATCCTCCGCAGAACAAGACGAGCCCGTACTTGAAGAAGGGAAAGCGACTGCCGAGAGCAGAGTTGGGCGCTCGGAGATTCTTAGGCGTGCGAGCTTGCACATCCTCCGAGGGAGAGACAGCTCTAGAAGCGCAGGAAAGAGTCGCAAGAGCTATTTGGCAGAGGACACGGGGCCTTGATTATCGCCGAGAGGGGGTCGAGTACAAGGTGGAGGCAAGTGAAGATGACGATGACAAAGCGAACACGAGCAAGTCTACTTCTTCTGTTCGTAATTGGATTGACCCTTTGCGAGAGAGAAAAAGGCTCACTAAAGAGCAGGCAGAGGCGCAGCAGAATGAAAAGGGTCCCGTAGAAATGGCACAAGAAAGAGAGGGCGCAAATACTTTTGGAGGCAGGCTGTTGGACGAAAGCAAAGATCAATGGTCGCACAATGCTTGGTGAGTGTTTAGTGTGCTTGCAGCAAGGAGTGATGTAGCAAACTGAGGTAAGACTTGACGTCGCAGGGATCACGTAGAACCTCCCGCCTCATATCTTTCACTCATTGAAGACAAATTACGTGTGCAAGAAGAAACCAAGCTGAGCGTCGAAGAAGCTGCCGAGTTTCATGAAGTACCAGCGTCGTACTGGAACAGCTTTTACTCCAGCCATGAGAATCGATTCTTCAAAGATCGGAAATGGTTGCATCTTGAATTTCCAGAGCTCATCAAAGCAAGCCTGGCCGATGTAAGTAGAAATCGTGATAGTGTCCGATAGGAGGAAGAATATGCACTGACATCCACCACCTCAGGCTCCACATACCCGAATTCTGGAGGTAGGGTGCGGGGCTGGTAATACGGTTTTTCCATTGCTGGAAATCAATCAAAATCCTCGGCTAGAAATATTTGCCTGCGACTATTCATCCGAAGCAATCAGCGTAGTGCAGAACAATCCGCTTTACCGCGATCAAAAGTGTGGAAAGTGCATAGCAAGCGTTTGGGACCTTACGTCGACCACTGCTGAGGGAACACCAAACACACCAGAAGGCATCGAGCCTCATTCGCTTGACGTTGTCGTACTCATTTTTGTCTTGTCTGCTCTCCACCCAAATGAGTGGCGGAAAGCGATTGCCAATGTGAAATACTTGTTGAAGGAAGGAGGTCTTGTCTTGGTGAGAGATTACGGACGGTATGACCTGCCTCAATTACGTTTTGGAAAACGAAGGATGATCGACGATAATTTTTACGGTACGCATCTGTCATGCGGGAATCACGAAGAAAAAACTGCTGACTCAGGTCTCTTCTGGGAAATTTCTCTCCCCCCTCTATCCTTTCTAGTGCGAGGAGATGGAACTAGAGGTTCGTTGCGGGCTTAGTGCGGCTGCATATAGTGGTGCCGATTGCGAGGCTGAATTGGTCTTTTTTCCCTTCTTCAGTCTATTTCTTCACTCCTGAAGATTTCCTGTCGCTCTTCAATGCCTCGTCATCATCAGACTCTTCGAGCGATACAGTGACAGCATCTGGTGATCTTGCACAGCACGACTTTGAGACACTCCAACTAGCCATGGATCGTCGAATGCTCCTTAACCGCAAGGAGAAGAAGCAAATGTTTCGAAATTGGCTTCAAGCGAAATTCAAGCTTCAGGCGATCTAGCCGAAGAAGGATGTACCCAGTGTAATAGGAATTTTACTGGAAGGTGCAAGGCTTTGAGTCTTTGTCTGATTACATCCTAGCCGTACATCCTTTTGCTTTCCTTTCCTTCGACCGACCAGCGCCCTCGTTCTCACATTAAGCGCCATGTCGACTCCTGACACGCCAGATGCAAATAGCTACTCTCCTCCAAAAGTCCATCAGAAGCTGAAATTCCCTGATGGCGTAAAGACGTATAGAGTCTCGTCAATCCGTCTGTATCTCATGTCTCAGCCTGCCAATTTCCGGCGATGGCGGTATCTGAGCGCGTCTAGTGCGGTGCGTCGCGTATCATCTGTCTTCTTCTTCAGCACAAAGACCTTATTGAGCTAATTTTCAACGCTGACGGGCAATATTGAAGGTCAGCCATGTGGTTTTAAATGGAATTTTAGTGAATCAGATTTAACATCCTATTATCCTTTTTCGATAGATCGATAGGAATAAGTCAGGTACAGTACCAAATCCTTCATACGGTAGTCGCTCTAAATCATGTGCAATTGCAGCGAGCGGCATCTGCAATCTATCGCGCTTTTTCCTCCTTCTTCTTCATCATCCCTTTCAGTCTTCTGATTCACCACAAACATGGCTACCACGACTCCAACGTTCTTTAGCTGGCCTTCTGGCCCTCACACAGTGCAAGTCAGCGGTGACTGGGATAATTGGACTGAAAAGATCACACTAGACAAGCAGACAGACGGCTCCTTTTCGAAGCAGGTAAGGCTCATTCTTCGGTGAATGCGAAGAAGAAACGTTTGGCAAAGCGGAGCTGCTCGGTGCGAGTATTCTAGCTGACTTCCCTTTCCTCCAATACGCAGATCTCTTTGCCGTCGAACAACAAGGTGCACTACAAGTACGTCGTGGATGGAAATTGGACCACTAGCTCCACGTCTCCTCTCGTAGATGATGCTGGTAATCAAAACAACGTAGTCGAAGTAGGACCAGCCCTTACTGAGGCCGAGGCAGCCACCGCCAAAGCGGGAGAGATTGGAGCCGGCGTGGCCGCTGGTGCAGTCGGTCTTGCGACAGCGGCTGGTGCAGCAGCTATGAGCTTCACCAATCACGTCAATGGAGAGACGACTGGCGATACAGCAGTAAAAGAGGCAGAGCCAACCAAGGAGATCAGTGAAGCTGAAAAATCAGACGAACCCGCTGCAGCATTGAAATCATCCGCTGACGATGACATTCGCAACAAGGTTCCGACCTCAATCACCTCTGCCACACATGCCATTGTTCCTGTCCTTGCAGGCGCTCTTGCGACCGTGACTGGAGCAGACATCTTACGAGGCAGTCCTGAAGCTCTACCGGTGACGGACAAGGAAGTGAAAGACACCCAAGCCAAAGCTATGAAGGGAGACAACGCATTCTTGGCTTCTAGGATAGAGCCACAGGGAGGTGCTATCACTGATCCAGGCCTAGCTGAGACTGAGAATGCCAAAGTGGCTGCAACAGTAGCGAAGAGTGCTACGGTGGGTGAGGCAGTGGTGCCGGTGACGCATAACGGTTTTGCTGCCAATGTGACTGCCGATACGGGCAACTTGACAACCGGTGCCGATGCTGGAAAGACTGGCGGTGAAAAGGCAGGCGCAGTGGCTGCTGCTTCCGCGGGTGCTTTGGGAGCCACAGTGGCCGGTGCCGCTTCTGTCTCTAGTCCAGCTTCCAACGATACCAAGACAGCCGCTGAACCGATGTCGAAGCCAATCACTACGGCACCAGATAGCAAAGCATCAAACGTCACTACCGGAGAGAATATCAGCAAGAAAGCAGCTGACAAGGCGGCTGCACCTGCCGCAGCCTCCTCTGGTCCCCTGCTTGCCGGAAAAGAAACGACGACTCCTGCAAAATCGGAAAAGGTGACTCCAGCCAAGTCTTTGCCTGTGACGCCTAGTAAGCAAGTGGCAGCAGAGAAGAGTACACCGACACCCAAGGAAGGATCTCGAATCAGCACCCTTTCTAATTCGACAAAGAAGAGCAACGCCGATGTGGTGGCCAGCCCATCGCATACAGCCAATGGCAGTACCTCTTCCTCGAATCCAGCCACCCCAGAGCGAAAGAAGAAGCCAAGCATTTTCAACAAGATCAAGACTGCTCTCGGTTCGCCAGCAAAGTAATTGGTGTCGTCCGTCATTTGAATCGTATACATACCTTCCCAGACCTTTCTTATACCTCCTTCTCTCTCTCTCTTTCTTTACTATTCTTCACTATCGTTCTCTACTTTACTCTTCTAAGTCACGATGCCTCTGTGCTCTTCTTTGGAGACCTATGCTTCCTACTGATTGTCCTTCTCACGTACTCTTTTACTACCAGCCAACACGGTGCGGTGCAATTCTGTCTGTCCTTCTTTACCCTCTTGTCGTGCCTCGGCGTGCAAGATTCTGTATCTCCAATGTATAACCCTGGTGGGCCTCTAGTCGATCGGAATGGACATAGAGTTGCAAAGTCCGCCATTGGATAGCAGACGTGGCTATCAATGATGTTCTCTCACACACAGACCTCTGTCTGGAGGCGACGGGCCTACTATACGAAATTGTCAGCTCAGAGAATACACATATTCGGGGCTGCCGAGTGTGTACTTCTCCCTTAAGAACAGGACATTGGCTGATGTGCAGTGTCATGACAAATTGCAGGAGGCTCATACTACAACTACGAGACAAACGCTGTTAATGCTTGCCCCTCTTAAAAAGCTTCTACCTACAGCGCCCAAACTTTGATGACACTGTCCTTTCCGCCTGAGACTGCATACCGGTCCATGTACCGTAGCTTTTCGACCGGCGAAGTGTGACCATTCAGTGAGAGTGTCTTTTGCTGCAGAGACGTTCGATTGAAGATCTAAAAAGGAAAAGTAGTGTTGTCGCTTTGCGTCAGTACGGATAGAAAACAAAAGAGCATTCCTATCACCACTCGTCCCATGAAGAGAGCGGGTCTCACCTTGATCTGGTTCTCACCAGTTGCCGCCATGATCTTTCTACTATCGAATTGCAGACTCGTCACGGGATAATCGTATCGTATTGTATCGGAGATGGCACCCGTTCGAAGATCCCAGATCTGTGTGAATCGTGTTAGACTGTTGTCAGTCTCCTTGGTCGTCTGTTGTCGTCAAGAAGCAACTCACTCTGATGGACTTGTCCAAACTGCCGGATATGATGTGGGTCTCGTCAAATTGAAGGCATGTCACTGGACCGGTGTGACCATGCAGAGTTCGGTGCGCTTGGCCGGTTCTCACTGCAGAAGGAAGTGGAAAGAGGTGCAAAGGAGGCGTAAGTCTTCAGTCAATTGGTCCAACACGCCGGAAACGATCGCCCGCAACTTACTGTCCCACATCCTCACTGCACCGTCTCCACTCCCGCTAGCCAAAGCATACCCCCAAAACTGCACGCCACCGACGAAGTCCTGGTACATCTCCCAGCTGCCATCAGCAAATGCCGGAGTAGGATGACTGAAAGCTCCCGCATAATTCCTCTCTGCCATGAGAATAGAGTTGGCCGAAGTGGAAGGTGAAATCGTAGATGGACCCATGCTGTGACGAGATCGAATAGGAGAAGATCGAACAGAGTCTTCTGCATCTTGATCGGAAACGAGTGATTGCGACGAAGTCGGATTGGAAATTGCCCAAAGGATGTCCATTGTTAAGACACATTGACCAGTGTTGAGATCCCATTGACGCAGCGTTTTATCCGACGCACCAGTGACAAGACAGGTGTCATCAAAATACAGACTGGTGACTGCTTTGCTGTGCCCTTCCAACGACCTCAGACAAGGATCGTGATCCTTCTCTTTCTCCTCTTCTCCGAGGGAATTCTTGATCGCCGACAGCTCACCAGACTCCTTTAGACTTAGCCGTGTTTCGAAATCTTCCACCCGATGCAGGTCCCACAATTTGATCGAAGAATCAATGCCACCCGTGATACAGAGCTCATCTTCCACTTGAAGACATTTGACCGTGCCGATGTGACCACGTAATCTACCCACTTCCGATGCCGTGGAAAGATCCCAAACTCGAACAGTGTCGTCCAGAGCAGAGGAGACAAGAGTGCCGTAAGGTTCCGAAAAGTCAAGTGCGGTTATGGGCGCAGAATGATTGGAAAGAGTCATGAATGCTACACCAGAAGGCAATTCGTCATGCTCGGAAGGTAAAAAGAGCGGTCCTTTGCGCCTTCTAGAGTTGGTCTGCGGTGCGCTGTTACTTTGGTTCACCTCCAGACCACTACCTCCTGGCATCGCTCGTCGGTGTTTCATCACTGCCAACAATTCCGACACACCATCAAACTCATCGTTGAGCTCTAGCTCCTCTTCCCTTAGACCGAGTAAACTCTTTTGTAAATTTTGCTTTATAAGCTCCATCTCTGCTATTCTTGCCTCGACCTCTTCAATCTCGGAATTGATCAGCATCCTCCGTATGCTCAAATTTTCCTTTTCGGTGGAAATTTCTTCCTTTTGGATTTGCACCTCTTCCACTGTCAAGGGCACCTCCTTGGCTTTGTTGGCCAAAGTCCTCCTTGCTTTGCGCTTTTCTTTCTGTTTTTGTTGCAGCTCGCCATCTTCCTCGATGTCGACTTCCTTCGTATTACTGCCATTTATGAGCAAACCGCGAGCATTGTCTGACATCTGCTTCAGTCCCATATGAAAATCTTCTCTCCCTCTTTGCTTCCTCCTCTTAGCTCTTCCTTCGAGATTACTTGGGAGTGTGGCCTGGAATCCTCTGAGTAGACTGACTTCTTTCGCTACTCCTCTTGGTTCTTGAATCTCTTCGTCTATATTGGCAGCATTGATACTCGATAAGATTTGGTACGAAGCTTCGAGCGCTTTCATATCAGTCGATGTTAACGGTCCTTGTCGTATGGTATTACCTAGTCGAACAAGCGATCTTGCTGGTTGATTGATGGAATATCCCCCGATTCCTGTCCTTGTCAATGGCAAGAAGCCGATCAATGCAGAATTAGAGACGTTGTTCGTCACTGTGTTCCCTGCAGCCACTGCTGCCGATAAAATGCGCGGTCTCATGATATGTGGTGCCACCTCTGCAAGTAGCCTGTTGTGCTCAGGCATCCCGTGAGACATCCCTCCGCTCAGACTAGGGCTAGCATGAGCAAATGGTGAAAAGTAAGCAGTGGTACTGGCAATCGCATCTGAGATGGTGGAGGTGGTGGCCTCAAACGGATTGGATCCTCCTCCTTCCCCCGAACCACGATGGCTATTGTACTGAGGCATGAAGACAAGGGGTCGAAACGAAAAAGTGCGGGTGGTGACTTGTCCTACTTTGTGGACCTACGACAAGCCCAGTCGAGTGAGAAGAGAGGGACCTTCGCAGGTGACGTGCAAGTGATGTTGCTAAAGATACGATGGAAGAGCCCTTTAGGTACCCCAAATGAGCGCGTCTCGTCTTCTTTTCAATTTTTTAATCAATTTGAACGCCTAGCAGGAAGGAACAGAGACAAGCGCTTGCCTGGTGTGCTTGGGCAAAATATCACACACAGCCTTCATGATCGCTTAATTCAAGGTGCAACTGGAGTACTCAGGCCGCTTCTTTCACTTTGTGCCGTTCCTGCTCTCCCTTCTGCTTTGTCAAGTAGCGAGCCAGCACCATGGCACCCGTCGCCGTGTCACCGAGAGCTAGGGTCTCTGTTGAGGTACCGCCGGCCTACCAGATCATCGCAGTGGGAGATCGAGATCGAGTAAATCGTACCACTCATTCGATAACGGACGAAAGAAAACCGACACAAAGAGCTGGTACGCCTTTGATCATCGATAATGGTAAGAGTCTTAGCAGAAGCATCGAGGGATAATAAAGACCCCCTGACTGTTCTAAATCAACGTCCTTCGATTTATATCAGGCTCCTACGAATTACGAGCAGGCTTCGCAACAGCGTCAACATCCACCGCACCCACTTTGAGCTTTGAAAATGTGGTTTCGAAGTTCAGAGAGAGGAAGACGAATAAGAGCTTCATGCTGGCAGGTTCAGATTGCTTTGCAGATACTCAGAGCAGGGCTGGAGTCAAAAGTGCCTTTGACGGGGATGTGGTCACCAACATGGATATAATGGTACGTTTGCTTATGGCGAAGAGGGAAGGAGATTTCGGATACAAGAGTGCTGACGGCGCTGGTGTATGTGGCAGGAAAACGTTCTTGATTACGCCTTCCTACATCTCGGCATCAATTCTAGTACGGTCAATCACCCAATTCTGATGACTGAAACGCTCTGCAACCCAACACATAGCCGGACACTGATGAATGAACTAATGTTTGAGACCTATCAGGTGCCTTCAATATGCTACGGCCTCGATTCGCTCTTTTCAGCCTATCAGAACGGTATCAGCGATGGCCTTGTGATCAGCAGTGGGAGAAACAGTACGACTCTACTTCCTATGCTAGATGGGAAAGGAATGGTAGACTTTTCAAAGAGGTGAGTCGATGAAGGTCTTCTGTAATACCGACATACGTGCTAAGCCACTTTCTATCTTGAAATGGAAGGCTCAATTGGGGTGGACAACAAGCGAGTGAATATCTGTTGAAGCTCGTCCAACTAAAGTATCCTGCTTTCCCAACGAGAGTCACACTACCGCAAGCAGCTTGGATGCAGGAAAATATGCTACAAGTGCAGGATGGAGAGCAGGAGAGCTATGAAGAGTTCATTGGGAGGCTGAGTAATCCCGACGAACTCGCCAAGGAAGACAAGATTCTTCAATTCCCTTTCACAGCAGAGACCAAAGAGGAAAAATCGCAAGAGGAGGTAGACGCTGCGCTGGAAAAGAGGAGGGAGAATGGGAGAAGACTGCAAGAGCAAGCTCAAAAGACGAGATTAGAAAAGATGCTGCAGAAGGAGAACGACCTGAAGTACTTTGAGCAAGTCAAAGAGTGGAAGTCAAAAGAAAGAAAAGCAGAATACTTTAAGAGATTGGAATCGGAGGGCTTCAAGGGTGAGAACGATCTTGAGTCGACCATTCGAAATTTGCAGATGACTCTTAAGAAGTTCAGGGCAAAACAACTAGGTGAAGAAGAAGGGGATGAGCAGATTGCGGTAGAGGTTCCATCTTTCGCGTTGGTAGAGGTGCCCGACGATCAGTTGGATGAGGAAGGTGTGAGAGAGAAGAGAAAGCAAAGACTTCTCAAGGCGGGCTACGAAGCACGATTACGAGCCAAAGCTGAAAAGGAAGAAGAAAGGAGACAAGTAGAAGCGCAACTAGAGAAGGATGACAATGAGCGGATCAACGATCCACGAGGATGGGCTTCGAAGAAACGCAGAGAGTATGAGGATACAATACAGCGTATCAAGGAGAGGAAGAGGAAGAAGGAGATGTTGAACGATCGAAAGAGTTTGGCGGCCCAGCAGAGAATGAAGAACATCACCAGTCTGGCAAGTGATGCACCTACAGGAGCGTCCAAGAGAAAACGCAGAGGTGGTGGTGGTGGTGGAGCAGGAGGAGGCGGAGATGATGACACTTTTGGCGCTGACGACGACGATTGGGCAATCTACAGAGAAATTCAGAACGATGAAGATTCAGACGTTTCCGAGGAGGAGAACTCGACTTTGACAGCTCTGGAGCAGCGCCTCCTCGATCACGATCCCACGTTCACCGCTTCAGACACATACGAGTCGCACCTCAAGAGGAAGAACAAGCTGACGTCGACCTTTTTGAGAGGCTACTATCCAGAGTGGGATGTAGAAGACGTAGCGCAACAGCATCAGATACATCTCAATCTAGAGCGGAGTCGTGTGCCAGAGGTACTTTGGAAACCTTACTTTGCCGGTGTCGACCAGGCCGGGATTGACGAGGTGGCTAGCTTTATCTTGGGTAACTTCAGCGTTGACGACAAGAGAAGCCGCTTGATGAATGTGAGTCAGATAAAGGTACAATCGACGGGGCATTTGTGTCGAAGCTGACCGTATTCACTAAAATCTTCTTTTGGCAGAACGTCTTTGTCACTGGCCAACACACTCAGTACCCCAATTTCGACACTCGACTCTACCACTCTCTTCGAGCAACGCAGCCGGCCGCGTTGCCGGTGCGAGTAGTCAGAGCAAAGGATGTTCGATTCGATACTTGGAAGGGGATGCGAAAGTGGGCGCTAGACGATCAAGCGTCCTTTGAGCGGGCTTCCATCAGTCGCAAAGAATACGAAGAGAAAGGCTCTGAATGGTTCAAAGAGCATTCTTTTGCTTCCAATCTCGGTGGGGAGTAGTAGAGCAGATCATATCTCTCACCTGTACTATTGAGAGAAGAGAGAAGTACATGAGTACGTGATGCAGCTACAATGTGGATTGATGAAAACGTGTCTCCTTTCTACTTCTGAAAGGGCTGGGTAAGCTGAGTCAGTCGAGCCTGCTGTACCTCTACGTTCTTGAGAGCATCCTTAACTTTGGTGTCCACCCAGGCTAAGTCATCCTTGCCTCGCATGAGACGCTTTTGAAACTCTTGGCTGTGGACGACGACATTGTTGACGCTCTCGCTTAGGTTGTGTTCGACATTGATGCTGCGTTAGACAAAGGAAGATGAAATCCTTTCCTACCATGCGGATCACGCTCGTCATTCTCCCTCACCTCTTCCTCTTAGGCTGATCGATGCCAAGACGGAATTTGCGCCACAGTTGATCTTGAAGCTGCTTTCGTTGAGTCTTCGCCTTGACACATGCGAAACGCCAATTCTCTGCGACGCACTGTGTGAAGAGTAAGTAGAAGATGGAGCTGAAGTAAAGAAATAGAAGGGAAAAATCTACGACGGTCTGGCACTCACCTTGTTGATGTCTTTGAGGCACTTATTGAGCTCCTTGCAATCTTCGGGGTCCGCTCTGGCATCTACCTTTTGCTTTTTACAAGGTGTGTGCTTGTTCGTGACGTTGTCGTCGCTACCATCGTCTGTGTCATCGTCAATTCTTCCTCGACGTTGCATCGCAATCTCCTTCTTGTTTGGTTGGGAAGAAGGAATATGAATCTCACCGTCAAGCTGCCCAGTCGGGCTTTGCGATCGTGATCTCGTTGCTATAGGTGGCACTGACTCTTCTCCATGTTGAAGCTCTTCTACCAGTTGTGATTCACTAGCATCACAATCTTCATCGTATGCTTCTCCAGCCTTTTTGGCAGGAAGATGAAGACCAGGACGCCGAGCCACATCTCGAATTCCCGTGGGACTTGATCTGTGTTGGCTCTGACTGCTTCCGGATGATTCGAGCACCACATTTACGCCTCTTTCCTGCAATACTTGACAAAATACTTCCAAATCCTTTTCTCCTCCTACGGTCGTACTTTTACCATCTGCCTGGAAATAGAATGCAATGACGTCCGAAATTACATCGCCTTCACTGGATATGATTGGCTGCTTGGTAAAAAAGACGAGTGAAGTTGCATCCTTTGCAGTGTGGTAGTCCACTTGCTCGATGCACTCCAGCAAGATCTCTACCGATATCTTTCTCTTTCTTTTCATTCCTTTCTGCACATCTTGACTAGAGTAGACGTATGTGCGAATTCGATCACTCGAAATGATGAGACTGTCACCAGATTGGAACGGCGCGGTCGTCTTTGGAACTGCACGAAACTTGACAAATCGGATCAATACACCTTCATCACTAAATTCAATCATAGGTAGGAAATATGGTTGGAGGAGGAAGGATGGTCACAGAAGAGGTCAGACGGGCATTCATACTCCTTTGCCCTTCTTTGCCTCGCCAAAGTCCCGCTCACTCATGGTCGTCTCTGTGCATCTCTTTTGGCATCACTTTGCAGGAATTTCAGCAGCCGCAAAGAATGAAGACCGTGATTACGAAATGAGGACTTTGCTCGCTGATAAAATCAAAGGTACAAAGAGAAGAAATGTTGCAAGTCCAAGCAATCGACGACTCGGCGCCTTTCATCTCGATCACTGCTTCCTTGGGCGTCTCACTGCGAGCGCGCCACACGTGAATGGAGCGATATCGTTCTACAATCTTATGGTGATGAGGAATTACCGGTACTATACATGGAAGGATAGGCGAAGAGGCGAGGGAGCAACGATGATGCCATCTCAGCAGCTACTTTTCATCCTTTTCAAGCATCTTGGTCAAATGCTCATCCAAGCGATCCACCAGCTCGCTCTTCTTGCCAGACTTTGGCAGGCGGTAGTAATCACAAGCTGCTTTCAACTTGTCAACGACCAGCTACAGGTAAAGAAGAACAGCGTTAGAATGGACAAGAGCGGTCCAGTCGCACGTCTTGACACCGAGCTCACCTTCCCTATCATTCCGTCAATGTGCTTTCGCTTGAGGTCTGGTTCGTCGTCGTTTGCAAAGTCAGCAGGTCGTTTCTTACTACTTGTCATGACATCCTGCGTCACGAGCTTCCGAATGCGTGCGTCATCGGCCACAATGTCGTTCCACTCCGAGATCAAGTGTCCGGTTCTCTGAAGAAGGAAAGAGGGGGGATTTTGGCTAAACAACACAAACATACCCTGTCGACTTGTTCGTACCCACCTTCATTATTTGCGCATAATTTGGCAAAGTCTTGTCTTGTACCTGCGTCGGAACATCATCGTTGAATGCAACGGCCAGTAGGACTTGGTAATGGTGATTTAAGCCGGCGTTTGGGAAAAAGTCGGGGTTGAAGGCTGCATTTCGACTGAATGCCCTTACGACCTTGCCTGCCTGTTCAATCTGCTCCTCGTTTGCTGCAAAAGAAAAGACTCGCTTGGCGTCAATGGATGATGCAGCGCTCACTCCATACTAGGAATAGTCTCACCTTGTAGTTGGTCTCTATGCTTCTCCGGCGCTTCTCGGATATCGTCAGCATAAGGCAAAGGGATAACATACATGCCTGGTGGCTCAATCTGTCCATCAGCACCTCTTTCCTCCAATTGTGGTAGTAGCGCTGCAAAAGTGGGAATGACGTTTCTTCTTGCACTGAAGAGAGCGATGGCCATGCGCTTCTTCCTGGCCATACTTTTGAGCAAAGCGCTGAAAGCTCGAATAGAATTAGGGTATGGCTGGACAGATCATTGACAAGTCTTAGTCAATCCAGACGTGCAAGCCGCAAATCGGATACCACCACCACCACCACTTCTACTCACGAGATCGGAGGGGTATATGAAGTATGCGTGCTTGATGTTTTCGTGAAAGTGCAGCTCTCGCAGTGGCTTGAAGCCCATGATCTTTATGCTCGGCTCTTGACCAAAAGTCCGCAATTTCTGCATCTCGTGTTGCGAGAAGCGCACCTTTGAGCGGAGGTTGTTCTCCGTTCCAAAAGTAAATGCATGCTCTACATCTCGATCTTTGTCCAGCTCTCTACCGGTATCGGCACAATTCAGCGTTGTTTCGGTGATGACCTCTTTGTAGACTATCGGATCATCTTCGTCTTCTCTCTCCATCGCCATCACTCGAACAGGCAGTCCTTTGTTTGCCTTGACGATAGTACAGTATCCCTTCACTCCTATCGTCATCTCACTCCCAAGTGTCATGGGAACACTGAATATCACCCGCTTGGGCGTCTCGCGAGTGCCAATCTCCTGTTCTAGGTGGTTAAATTTGACGGTGGCATTCCATGTCTTGTGGTTGTAATTGGCAGCTTCAATTCTATCTTCTGGCTCTCCGCTAGTCTCATTGTTCTCCTCTGCATATGCACAGAATAGATCACCATAAAAGTGAACCGTTTCAAAGGTATGGTCCTCGCCACTGACGAGGAAGGGCTCAAACTCGATTCCGCGCTTTGTCATACTTTTCACCTTTTCCAATGCAAGCCTCTGTTGCTCTGCTTTGCCCTTCTTATCTCCCATCGGATCGTCTTCGTTTGTGACGTAGAAGATTCTCTTGGAGCCTGCTTTTCCAGAGGCCAGCATCATTGCTTCTGCATTGCCCAAGGCGTGATGAATCCTGGACTGTTTCGCATTCGGCTTGTACTTTTCTCGGAAGTAGGAGGGACCGTTGTCGATAGAATTTTGCAAGTCGTCTTTGATCTCTGAGATGGGGGGAACGGCCACTTGATTGATTGTCTGTATCGTGATACTGTTAGGATAAGCTACGTTCTTTCCTGCCTCTAGAACATCCGTCTTTTCAGTGTTGAAGAGAAGTATGCCGCAGTGGTCTGCCGGGCTGTTGACTAGCTTACTTCTTTGAAACATATATGCCGCTTGCAAGGCTTTGTGGAAGAGGCTGACCTTTGGAATGGCGCTTCCGTGGTTCTCGCTGTTGTTGACGTCGTTGCCCATGTCCCCTTCACGTCCTTCAGAGAGGGGCACCATTTGGTCATGCATCTTGGTGCCGGCATCAATTAGCCAAAGAACTGTATCTCTCGTTGTCGGTAAGTCCCACTCGAGAAGCTCCTCTTCATCTTCGTTAGCATCGTCTGATGGCTTGCCAGTATTCCTCCTGGGAAAGTGACCATAGCTGCCGCTTGGCATCTCTTCCGTCAGCTACCACCGTGCCAATATCAGATGTGGAGCGCGAAGCAACCAACACCAAACTCTGTTTCTACCAAATCGACCGCGACCTTCTTGCTAAATTGGACAATGTGCCGCTTTGTAGATATCCACGTGGCCCAATGCGTCCAACACCATTAGAGATGCAAGATGCACACAGGAACGACCCCCTCCCCCTCGAGTAGAGACTACAACACCCTCTCACTTACAGCACAGCTACTTCGAGCCCGACGTTGCCCTCGGCAAGAAAGCTTCAGCATCTGCGGGAAAAGGTGTAAGACATATTTTATCCCTTCCAGCCTGCCCTCTACCAAATGAAGCGAGGGAGTATATAATTCATGACGTCTTGCAGTGGTAACTCGAAACATTATCTCGAGCGTGCCTCTCGTGATGGCTCAACGTCAAAGGTCGATGAAGGTAGAAGACCCTAGAGAAGAGATTGGTCACGTCGCACCTTTGATCGCTTCAAAGTCATCCTCATCTCACCTGGATCCAGCACCTAAACATCCACTTCGATTGTCTCCCTCCACCTCACGCACATCGGAGAATTCTGTGGTGACAACACGAAGGCGGAGGCGATTCGAAGAGTCAGATGGTGCTGCCAACAATGACGATCAATACAACTCCAAAGGCAAAGATCATCACTATCTGCCCAAGCCCACGACTCTGGACAAGCTCGAAGGGTGGTTCGGTATCTCCAATGGCGAGAGCTCAAACACACCTTACGGGTCAGCCACAGACCATGGCCCTCCGTCAGCATCCCAGATCAACAGAACACCAAAGCCTGGCAAAGGCAGTACAACACAAATGGTGATAGTGCATGTCGTTGCACCTACAGATTCACTCGATTCATTGGCTCTCCGTTACAAGAGTGACGTACGAACTTTGAGGAAAGCAAATGGCCTTTGGCCAGGGGATAATGTCCTGGTCAGAAAGGAGCTGTACATACCCATCACTGAGGATGCTGCTGAACACTTCAGTAGTGTACGTCAGGCCAATGAAGGCCTAGGGGGAAAATTGATGCTTCTTAACAAGCAATCGGGTAGTACGAGCAACGGGAACTCCTACATCCGAACTTTGTCGACTACTTCAGCAAGCAGCGCCTCTGCAGCATCTCAGACGAATGCAGGACAGCAGCCACTACCTTCTCCAGATGTCAGGCGGGTCCCTAGTGATGCACTCTCTTACTTTCCACCGCCTGGGATAAGTGCTGCAGGGAAAGGAAAGGCGAGGCAGGAGGATGCCTTTGGGTTTGGAGAAGGTTTGAGACCGATACGTGATGTTGACCATGGCCAGAGTGGAGTTGATGATCTGCTTCAATTGGCGAGAAAGGCAAGATCGCGGGGGCCTTCGCCTCCCTTTGAACGAGAAGAGGTGATGGTGGAAGACACCAGATCGATCTCACCTTCATCAAGTTCACAAGCAGTGGAAGAGCCATGGAAACCTAACAAGTGGAAATTTGGACAAAAGAAACCCACTAAGCAACAGGCAAATGTAGCGTCTGCAGCCGCTTCTCCAGCCGGTAGTGCCACTTCTTTGCCGGATGTGCATGTGAGAGGATCAGCAATGATGGCCGCTCCCTCTACGTATCAAGGCTGGAACGACATTCCCGAGCCATCTCTTCAGCAGACTGCCAAAGGGCAGGTGGCGCATGCCTACAAGAATACGCACAAAAGTAGACGTTACCCGCGGCCCGGTGGACTGTTAGACCTTACTGGGTCAGGAGCTATCATGGATGATTTGGCGGCCGGCTTACCTGCTAATCCTGGACCGGCTTCCAATTGGGCTCGTCCTATAGCCGAATGTCTTCCACTCCCTGGTGAAGGTACACGATCCGGTAAAGGTTCTCAACATGCAAGGCTACATTCAAGGTCCCAATCTAATTTGGGCTGGGCACAACTATTCTCCGACACCGTTCGTGGCAAGATGGGTCTAGACGAAGCGCTTGAAAGAGGTTTCGACGACATACGAAGCTTGACAAGCAGCACGTCCGCACAAACACTCACTACTGCCTCGAGTAGGAGAGCATTGCTACAGCAAGTTGCGGGAACTGTAGGCTCGTCCTCGTCTCAACGACCCAGTGCAGAGCTGGCAAGGGTCACACTGTCAGAGCAACATCAGACGTTTTCACCAAGCCAGACAAACCATGCAAGCAATCAGCACGAGGTGAGGAAGAACAGTGAACGGAGCATGCATGAATTAGAAGATTTGACCGTAGTCGTCGATGATGCGCAACACGGGCGAAAAGACTATTCTTCTTCCTCCTTCACTCGGGAAGCAGCGCCAAGTGGTGGGAGCAATGCTAGCTACGCCAACGGATCTGCGCGAGGGAGGAGGAATGTTCGTAATGTAGACTGGCTGGGTTGACACTGTATTTGTGTAGAAGAGTATGATTGAAGAGAAAAAATTGACTTTCTTGACACTGGAGTGGGACAGCCTCACTCCTCTATATGTCCTCCTCTTCTCCGTGACCGTTGCTTAGACCTGTAGTGCCGTTCTCCATCGCCTTAGGAGTAGAGTCCGCTCTAATAAAGTCAGCTTGGTGTTGCTATTGCCTCCCCTTCGCATTCCGGCAGAACTCACTTCTTCTGCTGCTTCCATTGCCACGTCACCTTCTTCGTCCGCATCATCACTTCCATTCTGTTCGGCGACAGTCCCTCTTTCTGCACGACTGTTTTCCGTCTCATCGCCAATCATTTGATCAGTCATGGGAGCAGTGTCCAGCCCGTCCGCTTCTTCTACCGCTTCTTCCTCTTCTCCCTCTCCCTCCTCATCTTCCTCACCCAGCAAGCCGGCTTCCCTCATGTGAACCTTGTCTTCGATTTCTTGCCTCAGCTCAAGCGCTTTCGCTAGTGAGATTGGCTGCGGAATAACATCTGGCGTGGAGAGTAAAGGGAGGGGGGGGGCAATGTAAGTCAACGCACCCTCGAGATAAAAAAGACTTCCCTCCAGTAACGATCGCATTTTGGCTGATTCTCACCTTGCAGGAAAGAGAACTCGCTCTGAATCTCTACTACTGAAGCCAATTCCTTGTATGTTATCGTCTTCTTCTTATCCAACCTCGCTTTTGCATATGCTGAATCTGTAAGATGTTTTATAAATAATTCTGTTGCAATTGAAATTGTCCAAATGGCATCTTTACTTGTCATCTCAATCTCCTTGTCGATCTTTACGATTCTTGATATCCTTGCCAATGGAAACACTGTAGCGGAAGAGCCAGATCCAGCACCACTGACTTCTCCTCCAACCAGGGTACTCTTGGCAAATCCTCCACCATTACTGCTGCTGCCTTCGACTCCTTCTCCAGGCCCGGCTGATTTGGAAGTCCCTCCTCGTCCAGTCTTTGCAGCACCTGACGATGTTCCTCTTGCTCTCTTGGCTCCCCCTCGTGTGCTACCGTCCGCTGCTGCTGCTGCTACTGTCGCCGCCGTTCCCGATACGCTTTTTCTCCCTCCTTTTCCTCTCGCTCCTTTGTTGTTACTTGCTCCTCTTCCCCTCGAAGTGGCCTTGACTCCACCTGCATTTCCTCTCCCACCACGCCCTCTTCCCCTCCCACTTCCTCTACCGCCTGCCGCTGATGTCGATTTGCCCGCTGTCCCTACCTCCGCTTCCAACCCGTCATTTTCTTGAGCATCAGAGAGCAGCGTTTCTGAATCTACTCTCGCAGCTAGACTTGCTCCTTCCTCTGGCGGTGGAGCTTCTTCTTCATGCTCTCGATGCTGCAAGTCTTGCCCAGATGCGTCGATGTCTGCTTCAGCGGGTGACGACATTCCTTCGCGATGATCGACTGCCTCCATGAAGAGTGCTAATATGTACGATGAGAGTGACACTTGTAATAGTCAGGCCGCAGCAACACGAGCAAAAGAAGAGGGAATCCTGACAATAGAATGCGATGTGTGGTGCCTAGCTCGATCTTCGTCCTCAGTGGTAGATCAGCAGCGCGCGCAATGCGGGAGCACTTTAACGCGTCTCGGTGGTGCGCGTCTTGTCAGACGAGGAGAGACGGCAAAAGGGAAACGATGCGACACTATGAGGAAGAAAGGACGTGGGAAGAGGTATAAATTTTCAGATGATAGAGAACAACGTAAGAAAAGCGATCAGACTGTGTTCTTGCTCTCCTTGCTTTCGTACAAGGACATGCTAACGTAATGGTCAATGAAGAGAAAGGGAGCATTTTGGGGGAGAAGAGAGAGAAAAGAGCTGACCAAATGACTCGATAAAGAGGGAGCTTTTGTCGCGGGGGAATATTGAAAGGGGTATCTGATTTGAAGGTGGCCTTTCTGGAATACCAAGGAGAGGCATCCAGTGAGAAACTTTTCCTCCCTCGAGCCAGGTGTTCCAGAGTCGAATGTGTGAGATGATGAACAGAGGAGATTTTCCCTTTTGAAAGGAAAAAGGAAAGATAAGGGCTATGACACAGAGAGGGATCAAGAACGAAGGAGGAAAGAGAGGAGGATTGAGGATGAGCCGAATGCTGGAAAGAATAAGAAGAAGAAGATCAAAGAACGTAGGAGCTTGGCAAGACTCCCGTCTGCCCTGCTTGATTCCTGGCCAGCCACCAATGTTCATCTTGATCGTCTAGAATGGAAATCTTTTCACCGGCATGAACACCTAATTCACTAGGATGCGTTGCTTCAAAGGTGTATCGTGCATGTGCTTCGATGCCGTCCAACACTTCCTCCTCGCCGTCTTCTCCTCCGATGGCTCTGCCCATACCGGCTGCTGCTGCTGCTGCTGTTCCGGCGCCCGTCACGGCAGCACCATGACCTTCATCGCCGGAGTAGTAGTTTGATATTCCAGATCGACCAGTCTGATTATCCGAGTGATATTGACTACTCTGCGCTCCTTGACCTGTTTCGTCACTGTTCTCCAGCGTGCCTCCCAGCGCTGCACTGTCTTGTCTCGCATGGCCATGTGACGACGATTCGGCAGCAGCTCCGCCATGATCGTACGAAGTTCCGTGACCATGTGATGTACTAGCAATGCCTATGCCCGCTACTCCGGCCGCTACTCCTGCTTCTGGTGCATAATTGTGATGGTCATTCATCACATTCTCTGTAGCTGCGTTCAGGGTGGCGAGTAACGAGGACGGTCTCTTCTTTTCTCCCGCAGCTCCCGCCACTGCCAACGTCTCATCACTCGGACTGACCGGCACGTCGACTCCACTCCTGTTCTTCTTGCGGAAGAGAAGTGCCCAGATGAGTCCCAACAAGACGAGCAAGAAGACCACCCCTAGCCCAATAGCGATGGAAATCAGGATGACAATGCCAATGGCCAAGTAGTGTATGTTGCCAAACTTCAAGACTTCCACACTCCTGGTAAAGGCTCGGATGATTCCTGGTCCTCCTCCCGGCCGAGTCGACGTCAGGAATGGTGTCCAGTCCTGACCGTCAAAGAGAGCTGTGCTGACATTACCATACGTTCGCATGCTAAGAGCACCGCTGACGACGAGCATTCGGTTTGACTCCATGATTGCGTTCTCTTGATGGTCTTGGGTCAGTCCTACGAACGTCAATTGAGCGATGCCCGTGGCGTCCAAGAGTTCCATGCCGCCAAGATCGTTGTAGTTGATGCCGTCCCACTTTGTGAGGTAAGGATAAGTTCCCTCGACTGATCTTCCGGCGAGATAGACGGCATTCGCGTTGAGATTGTCCACCGACACGGCCGTCGCTGGTCCCGGAGCTTGGCCAGTGCCTGACCCAACCGATCCATAGCTCGTCCACGAACCGCCCTTTGCGACATCAAACGACCACGCCGCCAAGGAAGACTCCAGTCCATTCAATGTGATGGAGCCGGCAACGACGAGAATGTCTGCTTTCGCTCCTGCAAAGTCAATCGCAGCCACTTGACCGTCGATGCCATTTCCCAAGTTGATCCATCTCGTCAGCTTGCTGTCCCATTGACAAACGCTTTGACAGGGCAAGCCCCCTGCCGTGGTAAAGGTGCCAGCAACGATGATGGAATTCGAGTCGGGTCGATGACTGATCGCAGTCACACTCAACACAGTTCCACTAGCAGCAGACAAGGGAGGAATGTTGTTCCACTTTGCCTTTTGCAGATCAAAGACGACGATCCCTCCGTCTCCTCCGGCATACATGGTCGAGCCATCAACGTAGATCGATCGAATGACGGTCAGCGTCGAAGAAGGTGGCAACGTCGGAAAGGCGTCCAATTGTGTCGTGGTTGGATCGTAGATGGCGAGATTGACTATGCCGGCACTGGTAGTGAAGTTGCCTCCAAAGATGGTCAAGTACGTACCATCGCTTCGCTTCCAAAAGGCGGAAGCGAGAATTTCTTGGTCGCCATCGGAAGCCAGAGAGGCAGGATCCATAGCATCTGCTCTCTTCTGTAAAGAGGTCAAAGGAGCAGGGTCGCCTTCCGATCTAGCGGTCAGCACGGAAGAAGCGCGAGAGGCAAGGCGAGACAGCAAGGGAGTGTTAAATTTGCTCCTCTTTCTTTCCCTCTCCTCTAGTGACGTCGAGGTGGAGGAGAAGTGCTCGCGTGACTGGATGCTTCGTCTCGCATTCGGGGCTTCACTGGAATCGATGGGGACCGCCTTGGAGGCTGCAGTCGTGGAAGGAAATTGGAAGTTGAGCACGTCGATGACCGGATAGTCGCCTACGACGACAGGCGCGCTCAGACCAATCGCCGCCGATGTCACTGTGCCACCGACACTCTCGACTTGACCGGCAAGGTATGTAGTGTCGTCCACAGAGTTACTGGCACTGATCTTGCCGACGACAAGTTGTGTTTGCGGCACCCACTGTCTTGATGTGGTGTCCCACACAGCGAAACCACCCGTCTGATTGGCCCCATCGACCTGTTCAAAGTCGCCCGTCACAAGCAGCGAAGTTCC
Organism: Exobasidium rhododendri; assembly: GCA_026210745.1. NCBI lineage: Eukaryota > Fungi > Basidiomycota > Exobasidiomycetes > Exobasidiales > Exobasidiaceae > Exobasidium > Exobasidium rhododendri. The sequence goes on from CP110631.1 coordinate 2,468,446, forward strand.
TAGGATCGACAGACTGTGGACTGCACCATCTGTGCCGCCTGCCAGATTGTTCCACGCATTGGCCACTGTATCGTAGCGAGCGACAAAGTTCAGTCCAGTCGCGTTGTCAGCTGTGGCGGTAAAGTTTCCTCCAACGAAGAGGTATGTGCCCACCACCTGCAACGACGTCACTTCCCCGTTCAGACCCCCACCTGCCAAGCGAGTGAACGACTTGCCTCCACTCGCAACGTCAAAGGATACAAGGTTGGCAAATCCACTGGAGGCGTTGAAGTTGTCGCTCGTGAAATTGCCTCCAACGTACGTCTGATTGGCGACGACGGCGCTTGGGTTCGTGTACTCGGATTCGTTTCGACGAACACCGGCCGCCAGGAGAGTCGCCGCAAAGAAGTCAAACGGTGTCATGGTGGAGTTGGGAAGCACTTGCGTCGCACTGTAAAGGTCGGCGACGAGTTGATTAATGTACGCTTGCTGTGATTGTTGAATAATGACTGTTCCATTTACGATGGTGCCGTTTGCGATGACTGTTCCGTTGATCGTCGTTCCGTTTGTGATCCCTGCCGTCATATTCAACAGGCTTCCGGACATGGTGGCATTGAGCGCACGAACAGTGGCATTGGCAAAAGCAGTGTTCGTGTCGTTGGCAAGGACGGCAATGATGGACGTGTTCGCCAGGATGGTGTTGGCGCCGTACGACAGACTGTTGTTGTTGAGTTCCACGTCGTACACGTCGTACTCCAGCAGACCGTATCCTTGCGCTTGATAGGACTGATACGTCTCGTTGGAGTTGTAGATCTGCATCGAGACTGCATTGGCCAAGACGGTGAATCGGTCACCCGTCGTCGGCGCAGGGGCATCAGCCGGAATGGTGAGCTGGACAGAGGTGGTAAAGTTGGCACTCGTCTTTTGAATGGGTCCTTGGTAGATGAGCACTTGAGCGTCCAGCGTGTTATTTTGAGGCACCCTTGTCCAATTTCCCGGCGTGGCTTGCGTCGTCGTGTTGCTCAAGACTCTGGCTTGAACGTCTGTTCTCTGGCCGCACTGACTCGAAGCAGTGCAACCAGGCACGTTCAAGTAGACGGAGTAATTCCCGTCGTAGTTGACATCGACGTTCCAAACAACCTCGGCATCCAGATTGTCGGCCAAGTTACTGAAGTCGTCAGTCAGTGCCAAGACGGGTGCGATGGTTCCTGCTATCGAGGTCGTCACGCTTGACTGGTACCAAGCACCGACGTTGGTCGAATTCGAAGCAACGTTTCGTGTACCAGGGACAGTTGAATTGCATTGAGCTCGATTGTACCCGTCGTACGCAAAGGCCCAGCCGCCGTCGGACAGCAATTGCATCAAGTGGAAGCCAGCGCCTGCGCCAAACCAAGTCGAAACGGTAATCTGCAGCCCAGTCATCTGCTTTACACCATTCACCAGGCCGTTCGCCGGGTTGTCGGTAATGATAAAGTCCTGATACGGTATAGTGTCGTTGTGGAAGAGAGGACAGTTGTAAGTGCAAGTGACGTTCTTGAGTGTCACTGGATCCAAGTAGAGCAGCTCCAATTCTGTGTTGTCTGGAATAGAAATGACGCTGAATTGATCCGTACCGCGGCCGTCAACGTAAGTGTTTGCCAGGCGAACACCTTTCACTGGTAGATCACGAAAAGCCCTCATAGTCAGTCTGCCTGTGGTGTTGTCAGCAAAAAGAAAGGTATTGTTGGCACCGTCCAATCCCTGAGGACAGAGGATCTGTGCTGGGTCGTTGAAATCGGTACTGTTGGACGCGGGACCACCCTGGAATTCAGATTGACCCAATGGCAGCGGAGCCCAAGCAGCGCTCAGAGCTGAGGCTGAAGTGTTCGTGCCAGAGTTGGCCGCACCGGCTGGTAGAGAGGCGAACCCAACGTCGAATGCACCAGTGAATCGTAAAACAGACGAGTTGACTCCCACCACAATATCACTGACGCTTCCATTGACACCTCCAAACGGAGCTGGCACCCACTGATTTCCTGTAATGTTCCAGGAAGCTACTCCTCCCAAGTATCGAGAGGTGTCTGTCACGTTTGACACATTGGAAGGCCGAACAAAAGATCCACCAACGTAGACTAATTCGTGTGTATCGTCACAGTATAGTGCGTTGACTGGACCGTCCAGACCGCCGTTTAACGTTGTCCAGTTCTTGCTTGTAGGGTCGTATGCTGCAACATTGCTCGCATTCATTCCGGCGATCTGATTGAACAGACCTCCAACGTAGACGGTCCGAGGTGCGCTGGAGCGTTGGCATATGGTGCGAATCTGACCTCCTGCATTGGTCTCGTTGATCTTGGTGAGTGCGCCTGATGAGTCACGGAGTAGAAGAGAGCTAGTCGTAGAGTCAAATGAGTTGGACACCGACTCTGGCTGATAGAGGCTGACACCGTCAAAGTTCCCTGAAACGCCGACGGAGCCAAGACCTTCAAAGTCGATGGAAGGAAATTGAGCGTCGGCTGAACAAAGAAGTGCAAAGTAGGCGACGATGAACAATGCCGATTGGACGACAAATGCCGCCCCAAAAGGCCCTTGCATCAGTTGGAAATCCAGAGAAGAGACGAATGACGAAGACGACGACTGAGATCAACAGATGAAGTGAAAAGATCGGTGGGCGCCTGCGGTGGTTGACTATGCAATCGTAGTGGGACAAGGATGTATCTGATTAAAACACTTCGTCGATCGGGAAAACGAGTATTACGACGAATGAGAGGCGGCGGTTCAGAATATGCGAGAAATGACTGTGAGGCCTGTAGGCGTATTGCTGAAAGCGGAGAAAGTGGTCGGCCGCCCACAAGTGGGAAAAGGGCGAAGAAGTTGGAAGGCAGTGGGCGTCAGTTTACCACTACCCTTTCATACAAGCAGCCAAGGTAGAGCAGCAGCTAAGGTGAGTAGGGCCTCGTTGTCCGTGATGCTCTTTCGAGACGATAAGAAGCCGAACAGACGAGAAAGGGGCGAACCAAGAAGAGGAAAAGGAAAGTGAGGGCGGACAGGCGATGTGTGGTGATGGTTTGGAAAGGGTGAGTGTCCCTTGGATGGACCAAGGTAATTACTGATTTCTGAGTCTAAAAAGAGTGTTTTGTTTTTTCTCTCTTGTTCTCGACGCGCCCCTGCCCTTTTGACACTAGGGAGGGCTTCCAGGTGAAAGGGTAATACACAAAGTCGTCGAAAAGTGGGGGTGATTTAGGGTAGAGAGAGGAGGATCGAGGTTGTAGCGACAGTGACAGGGATCGGAGAGGGGTGGTGATGGTTGCAGATACGAAGTAGTCAGACTAGTCGAGATCGTTGGTACTAGGAGTGGCAGCAGCAGCAATGGTATACCTAGCGCGAGCACACCTGTTCCCAATCGCACCCCGAAAATTGTCAAGCTTAGGCTCAAAATTAGAAGGAGTACACAACTACACACTCATTCATGCTTTGGCGTGTGCTTTGTGTACTTGACTCGTAACGACAATAGAACCGAAAGAACAGAAAGAATATGGTAACTTACACAATTTTACACAAAGGCTTTACTACAAGTCAATGAACGAGGAGGACCTAGCCTGCGCTATTCATCATCTGCCCCTTTTACCTGCTAGCCACTTCCAAAAAGAAGGCGACGTCTGCGTTGGCGGGAGTAGTGCGATCTCCTTCTATCCTGCCTGTCCTTGCGCTGTCAAAATGGTGATACACATTCTTAGCTCCTGTCCGGCCTTTGTACTTGGACTCGTCAGATTATCAGACAGGCTGTGTGCCCAAAGGGGCTCTTTGGTGTATACAACAGCTGCACAATTAAGCATCTCTTTTGTTTGTGTATGTACTTAGAATATTCTTCAAAAGAATGAGGAAAGAAGTTCATGATCACTATTCATATGAAAGAATACTCTTTTCAAGACGCCACGCGACGGACGGGAGCGGTTGCAACCGAATGGGCAATCTGGGCGTAATACTAGGCGTAGCTCGCCGCGTCGATTGTGGTTGCTTTTGAGTTTAAAGCACGGCAAGCCCCCCCCCCCCCGGACGTCGTGTTCCTCTTTGTTGCAAGTGAAGATGACAGCACGTGGAAGGAGAGCAACACTTTTGTCGATCTCGATGGCCATCAATCCTCACACTACACGCTTCCCCTTGCAATGATGAACAGTAGGGGCAGTGGTATGATAGCCAAGCCGGCACCCCCCTGGCAGACGGCGAGTCACGCCCTCTCGTAGTGTGTCATCGGTGTCAAATAGAGTGGAAAGCGGGCCGTCGGTGTCTGCATCTAAAATAGCTGATGAGGAGGCAGACACACTGGGCGGAGAGGTTCATTTGGACGGACTCGGCATATACGCTAGCTCGTCCCTTGACCGTTCCATGTCGGCTTCGAGTGAGATACCATTGGAGGAGGTGGAAGAGGCGCTCTCTGGTTTGAGTAGAGATGCCTTGGTGATGGCATTGAAGCGAGCAAAGGAGCAAATGGACATTGTGAGCAGTAGTCAGTGGAGAAGCTGGGAGAGATCTGAGGGAAGAGTACTGAACCAGACTCAACTACCTCTTTTGCTTTAGCTTGACTCAAAGCTAGACACGTATATCGGTGACAACGAGAGGCTTCACACCAGGGTAGCAGACTTATCTTCACAGGTCAATCTAGCCGAGGCCGAGGCAGAGAGCATGCAGATAGCGTTGTTGCAGCGGGAGGAGAGGGTAGACGAATTGATGAAAGAGCAAGACAGGGATGAAGAAGAAGTCTATGCTAAGACTGGTATTATCGAACGACTAAGACTGCAACTGGAAGAAAGCGAAAAGGGTCGAAAAGAGACAGAAAGGCGGTACTTAGATCAGGTGAGTCCTGCTTCAGAGAGGAGTGCTGTTGTAGAAATTCTTACCATCGCCACAATTTTTTGCTGTAGACGGCCACTTCTGACAAAGAGCGACAGTACTACTCGGATATGGAAGCGCTACTTCAGACGCAGAAATCAAAAGCCTCGACAGCTCATGAGCGAATACTATCGTCCAATCAAGAATTGTTGAGAGAAAATGAAAGATTGCAGATTGCTGTTTCACAGCTGCGTCACACTACTGGCGGCTATCTCCGATCATCCGGTGCAGCAGATTATGTAGCTGCTGAGCAGGATACAGAGACAAGTCATGAAGGGAATCACAGTGGCTTAAGCTCGAGTGCCGCAGCGATCTCGACAGAAGAGCCAGACACGGCTGAATCTGGCAAAGGCTACCGTTTGCTACAAGCTGAGGCAAAGACGCTGGAAATAGAGGCATTGCAGGCAGATTTTTCAGCCCTGCAAAAGAGTCATTACATGTTGAATGCTCACATGCAACACTGTCAACTCGAGCTTACTCAAGCAAAGACAATTAACGCTGAGCTTCAAGAGCAGAACGAGACATACATGGACATACTTCAGGAGAAGACTTTCAGCGGTGCCTTGATCGAGGAGAGTGCAGTGCTAAATCGGAAATACGTGAAGTCCGATACAGAGGAGAGTGACAATGATACCGATGACGTCGATGATGTTCCGGATGAACCAAGAATGCAGCAGCGGAGCAAACGACGAGCGCTCAGAACGAAGAGATCTCAAGCGATACTAAATAATCTCCCTCAAAGCCTTGCTAATGAGTTGGAAACCAGCGATAGCGATGAAGAAGGAACAGGTAAAGATGCTCGCAAGCGTGAGAGAAGAAGGGAAAGAAGTGAAATGCTAAGTGACAATGTGGAAGAGTTACACAAAGAGATCTGGAATCTACGAGACGCTAATCAAGCTTTGACTCTCTACGTCACAAAGATCCTTGATCGAATCATCTCAAAGGAAGGGTACGAGAATGTACTTGCTGTGGATGGAGACGAAAAGAGTCGGTTGGGCACATTGCGCGGAACGCCAAATCGACTGCGTCATCAAAGAAGTCGACCATCACTCTTTGAGAATCAAACTCCAATAGGGAACAAGGCTACCAAGAGAGCAAGTAGTGGCGGCTTACTTTCTTTACTAGGGGGCAGCACGGTTGAGTCGAAGGAAGAAGGCAGTACGCAGGACACACCCACGTCAACGAAATCACCGTCATTTGTTGCTCGTGCAAAAAGAACGGCAAGCATTGATTGGCGGTTCCTGCTCGGCAATGGCAGTCCCACACCCACCAATCAGCAGCCACTCCCAACGTCGCTGAATAGTACCACTCACACCACAAATGAAGGGCTGGAAGCGAGCATGTCACCTGCGCCTCGTAAAATCAGTTCCAGTGAAGAAGTGGAAGACTATCACGACGAAGAGGAGAAGGAAAAGATTCGACGAGCAATGATCAGTCATGGCATTTCACTGCCCGAGAACCAGTTGAAGTCACAAAAGAGGGCTTCAGGTTTTGGCACATTCTTTACTCGAGTGATGGGGGCCAATACGGCCACCACAACCATCACTTCCGCTGCTGCTGCTGCTGCTACTACCACCACTCCAGATGGCAGTGCTAGCAGCAACAAGGAAGATGTTGCCTCAATGACCGGACGGGGCGATCAACATTCAGGTCTGACAGGGACGGCGCCTGGCGGTAGAACACCTGACAGCGCTTCTACAAGACCCGGAAGGATAGGCTCTAATGGAGAGACTGCCCATGATGGAAAAGAAGCGGAACAAATACGAAGCAGTAGTCCGGAAAGCCGAAATAAAGCGAGACAGAATGCATTGGATGCAGGAGAAGCAGGTGGTAATCTGACGGAAGTACCGAGAAGGGTCTCGCCCATTTCATCTCGACGAAGTATTCTCAAGAGGAGGGACACCGCAAGCACAGGAGTAGAGGACAGCAGCCGAGGCGAATCACTGGCTGGTGATGAAAGCTACGTCCTCGATAGTCTCCTGTAGCACGGGTAGCCATCGAAGTGCCGAAGCACGCTGGGCAAAGGGCTTCCAGGAAGACGAGCATGTGGGGCGCTTATTTGAAAAGAAGTTCTCACCGCTTAGTAAATACATCTCTAACATCACCACTTCAACACCAAGACGAACACCATGACAGACCATCTAATTGGGGCAATCAAACTTACATACCCCTCCCTCTTCATTTCTTATATAATCTCTAATCACGCCACCATGTAATTTTTGTCCAACACTCTCGACATTGGATTGTGCTTTCTTTACTTCCTCGTGAGACATGCGACTAGCTACATGGCGTTTCCTGAGGTAGACTAGGGCGAATAATAAAAAGGGACATGCCTGTCGCGAAAGAAAGAATGGAGCGGCCATCGATACTGTCAGTCGTTATCTTCTTATCATGCGTGCGCCTCGTGGTGTTGCATCAGACTGACATGCAAATCTATATCCATTGTACAATGCCGGGCTATCAATAAAGAAAGCGACCGGCTAACGAAGGCGTAGCTTTCCATCATATGCAGGACCATTGGAGCAGAGAAATACTCACCATGTATCTATACTTCTGGTCGTCCTCCCATGACGAGCGGTGGACACGTGGTGACGATTGTTGAAGGAGTCAAAGTTTCACATGTGCTTGCCTTGGCAGACATGAGTGGACCGAGACCGGCTTGAAGCGCACACACACCGTGCTAGTCCGGTAAGCATGATCATATTGGCAGCATTGACGGCCAAAATAATGTCTCTTCTTATGTTTACATATCTACAAAAGAAAAGGTTCACCTTCGTATGTGAAAAGTGCTGCTGAGAGCGTTTGGATCGTCAGCAACTGTGGCCTTCTAGGGTTTGGAGCTACGTCTTGCTCAGAGATCTTTAGTTTTTTAAATCAACGTCGTGCGTCTAGCGCCCGCTAATCGTCTAATTGGTAGCATCATTGTCATCAAATGCAGACTTTGACTCACATAGCAATGTCGAGGGCATCGGTAGCAATCAGGTCAAGCATAGCCTAGGAAGAGTGAAAGAAAGAGGTAATCAGTCTTCCGGCTCAGTATGCTCCAGTTCAAAGTAGAATAAGTGCATCATCTATCTAAATGATTATCGTCAAGCTTATAGCATTCCGAAGGTAAAGCGAATGTTTATAATCATTTGCACTGCCGATTCTGGCGAACTCACCGTGATCGCTTTTGCAATGGTAAAGTCAGGGACCAGAATCCCTGAGAAGACATGTATCAGCCGTAGGCTCGCACCAAAGGTCGTTTCCGAATGATTGTTGCATCTGCTTGTGTCTGTGGCACAGGCGATGTCTCTGATCAAAGGAAGACAAGTTGTCAGCCCAGCAAGATCCAAATTTCGCTCCTGCAAAATCTTCCACATGATGACTATGATATATCAGGAGTGTAAAATAAAAGAGAATAATCATCGGCCTTGGCCTGCAGCCATAGCATTGCGATTTCTTTTGTTGTGTCTCATCATCCAATATCGATCTCGCCAAGAATAGGTGCCACATCTACTCACAATGCACGATTGGTCAAAGCTGGATCAGAGCTGATGGAAGACACAAATGGGCTAGGCCAGATCCCTCTTTGAGAGAAGGAAAAGGGAGCGAACAAGCACGAAACTTCTTGCGAAAACTCCTCGCCCTCGCTTATAAAGGGAGGATATGATCGGCGGCGCTCGTGCATGCACCTCATCACACGAATTCGAATTTTTGCACTTGAGCATGAATGAAATATAGCCTGACCAGTTCTGCTAATCTTCCACTTCGATCCATCCTCCCTTCTTCGTGAGCTTGATCTTCTCTCCTTGTCCTAGCGATCTTCCATCTCCACCCTCGCCGCGATACGTGGCTGCCAATTCATCCCTGCTGCTGAAATGATTCTTTCTCGTCTTGGCAGGACATGGTAAGATTGTTTCTGACAGGCCGACAGTGACAACCGCACCCAAGAATGTCGCTAAGAAGAATGTCGATGTGAAAGTGCGTCGATTGCGAAGATTCGGCAGGAAGGAGAAATGACGAAGGGGTGACATGGTTCTCGTTGGGAAAGAAAAAAATTCTTTTCGGTCGAGCTCGCGTCCAGTTATACAGCTGCAATATTTCTGTTGAATCAAGGTTGTAAGCGTGGTCTTTTCTTTCTTTTTGACGCTATTCTTTAATTTCATAGTCACCTCTCATGAAGCAATGTCCCGGCAGACAGTCATCTCTGCTCCGGGGAAGGTGCTCATTGCGGGCGGCTACCTTGTACTAGATCCAGCATACCCAGGTCTTGTCATATCTACTACGGCTCGCTTCTATACAGTCATCCGAGCAGCGTCGGAGTCGAAGGGAGGAAAGTCGAGTACCAATATCGACGGTTCTTTCAGGATTTGCATTCAATCACCTCAATTTGTAGAAGCTGAATGGGAATTCATCGTCACCCTCAAAGGAGGGAAGGGCATGGTGGAGCAGACGAGGGAGACGTGGGAAAGTACTAATGCAGGCCCCAATCCGTTCATCTCACTGTCTCTCCTCTACTCGATTCGACTTGCACTAGAGGTCAGAAGTGAGGCAGAATTAGAACAAGTGTTACAATCGAAAGGCTTGCAAATCTTCGTTCTAGCAGACAACGACTTTTATTCGCAGAGGGAAGGCAAGTCTGCCCCTAGCATATCGCTGTTGAAGTCACGACCGCCCTTCTACTCACAGAAGCGTCCGATTCGAGATGTTCACAAGACTGGTTTGGGGAGCAGTGCAGCTATGACGACTTCTCTTGTTGGTGCTCTACTTGTTCATCTGGCAGTCGTACAAGCAGACGAAGATACAGGAAGCTTAGATGATGCTTCCTTAGCCTTGATACACAATACCGCACAACTGGCCCACTGTGCAGCGCAAGGAAAGGTGGGATCTGGCTTCGATGTCAGTGCAGCTGTGTGGGGAAGTCACCTCTACAGAAGATTCGATAAGTCTGTTCTTCAGAGTCTTTTGGATTTCGGCGAGAAAGTACAAATGGAGGGCGCCCTTCCACTCTCATCCGCTTATGACGCACCGGAACTGGCAAGTCATCTTGATCCACGAAATCCTCTCTGGCGAGCTTCTCCACTTTCCAGTGTACGATTAGGTGAAACGAATCCTACCGCAGTCGAAGGGTTGGTAGCGGGCGACTTGTCTTCTTCCTCTTCTTCGATGACATCTAGACCAGCTCCTTTAGAACTTCCACCTCATGTGGAACTCATTCTTGCAGATGTTGACGCTGGCAGCAACACTCCGAGTATGGTGAGCAAGATTATGGAATGGAGAAAACTTAAGCCAGAATGGGCGAATCAGATCTATAAACTTCTTGCCTCGGGAAATCAAACGCTGGCAGATGGACTCCTGGCTCTCCGACTAGCTCACGCTCAAGACAGCAAAGAATATCAGCAAGCTATCCTGTCGGCAAGTCGGGTCATCAGCAAGGAGTGGGATTCCCTTGCAAAAGCGGAACCCAGTACTACCATGACGTTGCTGGTGGAAGTGAAGAATGCAATGAGATCTATTCAAGGAGGACTGAGGGAGTTGGGAAGGCAAGCAGGAGTTCCAGTAGAGCCAAATGAAATGTCTAACGTTATCCGAGCCACTATTGATGGAGCACCCGGTGTGATGGGTGGTGGAGTACCGGGAGCTGGAGGATTCGATGCTCTCTTTCTTCTATTCCTTAATCCCAACAACGACGAAGGAAATTCATCGGCCGTTCGAAGTGATATTGAAGCTGTGTGGGCGAATTGGAAGGATCTTAGTGTAGGGCCACTTCTCAGCTCGGCAGGTGGCGCCGCAGGGTGCACTTCAGCTTCAATGCAGGCGCAATCTGCTTTGCAAACTCAGGGACTTGCCAATCTTTCCCCTTCTCAGTCAGGTGGCGGCTTGATCCTACACGAGCTCGCAACAGTGCAAGGGCTTCAAGAGGCAATTCAAGCAGCATTGTAACGTCAAGGTTGTTTGTGCATAATGACAACGTACTGTCATTCCTTGCAGGTTTGATTTAATGAAACGTGAATAGTTTATACAATGGCCCTCTTTCTTTCATGAGGTAGCTGCTTTAATCAGATCTTGGTATCGCTCTCTTCTATCGGGGTCCACGTCGATTAATTGTTGTAAAAGCTCTGTTGCTTCCCGTCGGTATAGACTCCTCCTGTCCTCGTCTTCACTGCCCTTCTCCAGCAACGATAGAGACTCGGCGAGGGAGATCATACACCCTGGTCAAGAGGCAAACATGATTTCAGCTGATGTCACCATCTCGTCGTCGTTTTCTTCAATTGTCGAAATGAAGCTCACATTTACTTTCAGCTTCTAGTTCGAGAAGCTCTCGGACAGAGGCAATTTCTCGCTCCAATACGTCCACCATTGGATCTAGCAAGCGTCTTTCAAGTCAGTCAAACATTACCCCTTTCACCTCCACCTTCACATCTACCTCTCACCTAAGCCAATAAGCCAACTGTGATATGTCCACACACTCTGATCGTCAGGGTCGACATACATTGCTTGACGAATCAGCTCAAACTCTTCATCTCTTGCCTTTCTCAATTGGGCCTCGTCGAGTGCTTTTGCAGTCCAGATCGGAATGAGAAGGAGGGCACGATGGTGCCAAGCGCTGAAATTAGAGAAATTGGACTCAATCTTGACTAGAGTGTAGGCGAGCTCTGCTTCTGCAAGCTTTAATTGGTGAAGCTTGAGTGAGCGAGAAATATTCGAAGCGGAGAGGGAAGCGGGGAAAGGAGGCAGGTCGTCGCTGTGAAGTGTCTCGGGAGCAGCCAGTCGGGTAAGAATGTATCGACGATAATTCCAGCCATGAACTGAGTGGCAGCCAATGTCAGAGATCACATACGACGAAGAAGAAGAAGAAGAAGTCACCATTTAGAATCATGTTGAGCACTCACAATTTCTGGCGTCCATGTCAAGCATCTTGTTTACCATCTGAATCTCCGTCGTCCATTTTGCAGTCTTCTCCGCATCATCAGAAGGGAGCTGCTCCAAGCACCACTTTCGATGATTCCAAATCCAGTAAACTTTTGGATGTATCTTCAGTACCTCGATCGTCAAATCAAGATCCTCTATCAGTAGCTTCTGCTTCCGCCTCTCCTTTCGCATCCTATCGTCCCTGACGTCGGTGGTCAATGCTGAAGAGCTACTATCGTTCACTCTCGCGCTTGCGAATATGTCTTTGCTTGATTGTATCTCTGATACAGTATCGACGTCACTGAAATCTTTGTCAAAAAGGCAACCTAAGACCTTCCTGCGATAGTTCCAGGCAGTGTACAGCTCTGGATTCATGTGAAGAAGGTGCGTCGTCAACTCCAATGCTTCCAAAGTGGCGACATTGTCCTTTCTAAAAGCAAAGAACTGGTCCTCTATCGACTTGTACAGCTCGAGCTTCTTCTTTTCCTTCTCCTTCCGTTGAGCTTTGAGCTCTGACGATAGCTGCTGTCGATCCCTCTTGACACCATGCATAGCGACTTGACTAAAAGGTACCCCGGCGCCGAGGCCAAAAAGTCTAAAGGGAGGCGCGGGTCAATGCGCACAGGACTGAGCTAACCTGTACAATCAATACTCTGTGTAATAATAAGATTGCTCTGCCCATCGCCAGCCTGCCCGCCTCCACGCCAACATCTCGATTGCTCGTATCATCACTCTACGCTGCTCCGAACTTTCTCGTACTTCGCCTCTCGCCTTCCCTTCTAGCATTCATCATGGCTGAATTGTTCGACTCGTATGCGTCGGATTATACTCAATTGACCGAATCGATCACGACCAAGCTGAATACAGATGTTGCATCTCAAGCAGGAGAGACTCGAAAGTCGACCCTCCGAAGGGTGGAGATGGAAGTGGAAGAAGCGGAAGAGATTGTGTCTCAAATGGAGATTGAGATCAACTCATTCCCGAACAGCTTGAAGTCGGCATACAGTGTAAAGCTGAGAGGTTACAAAGCTGACCTGGACAGACTGAGTGCGCAATTAAGAAAATCGATGCAGCAATCCTCGAATGCCAATCGGTTTGCTTCGACTTCTGATTCAAACGGTTTCAATGAAGATCTTGAGTCGGGTGATTCATACGATACCCAGGCGCAGAGGCAAAGACTACTTCAAGGTACGGCCACCCTTGACGACGGAAGCAGAAGACTCGAAGATAGTCACAGAATCGCTCTGGAGACTGAAGATCTTGGCGCTGATATTTTGAGAGATTTGAGGGGTCAGAGAGAGCAAATCGAGAATAGCAGAGACACTGTAAGTGCAGAAAGAAGTGAACATCGTTTATGGTACTGGTGTGAGACTCACTGAGATCTTTCCCCCTTCTTTTCGGTTGGGCAGTTACGACAAGCCGATGGGAACATTGACCGCTCTTCCAAGACTCTGCAACAAATGATTCGTCGGTGAGTATGCCTTGCCTGTCTTCCGTTTCTTCCTCATGCGCTTCTGACTTCCTTCTCTCATCCTTCTCATACTCCATTACTATACAAAATTTTTCTTTCAAATGAACGGATCACGCTTACCCTGGACTTAATTCTCCTTACTCACTTACCTTCGTCAGAGCAAAGCAGCAAAAGCTCATCACTTTCGGCATCATTGCCGTCTTAGTTCTACTCATTCTTCTCATCTTGGTGCGTGTGGTCCTGCTGAGCACTTTTTGACCACTCTCACTAACATATATTACCTGTCATCCTAACAGTATAGTAAATTTTCGTAATACTTCTTGACAGGGACCAACAGTGATGCTATTGTGTACATACTACACCGGAAAAGTATGTCTTTGATGTGACGCTCATACTCCTAGCGCCGAGCAGAACTCTCTCGAGAACCAATCTGAGCCTGGGGTGGCAATCACAACATCCCACTCGCCATCAGTAGGCTTTTGATCGCTGACTGACGTCTCGTCGACCTTCCTTTCCGCATCACTGCGAATGTCAGCAGTGGGTTTTTCATGCCTCGATTTTTCATCGTCGACCTTGTTCATGCCCTTCTTGCCACGTCCCAGTCGTCTTCGGTCCACAACACACATTCCTCTGGTCAATGCACCCTCGGTCTCGATACCAAAACGTCTTGTCTTGACGTGCCAACCTTCAAAGACCTCGTCGGTGGAGGAAGTGTGTTGCTGAGCACTCCTTTGAAAAGTAGACGGACAAAAGATGGCATGAGCAACTGCTAGAGGATCATGCGCCATGAACAAATCGTCCTTGTGAGGGTCGAAAGCTTCAAGGGGATGTGCTAGCGAGTTTGTCACCTTTCTTGGGTTCGCTAAGATGGCTCTTCGAAAGCGACAAAGAATGCCAGGATCGGTGTTGCTGTCATCGCAAAGTCGACTGAAGGGAACGAGGTGTACACTGGTGATGTCGAGGGGTAGCACGTCTATCGGTAATCTTCCACCAAGCTTCTGCACCATGGGATGAAGAGGAGCATCATGAAGCAACTTCACCGCTGCAAACGGATCAGCAAAGGTGTTGAATTCAGCAGTGGGCGTCTGTGGGGAGGTTGGAAGATTTCAATGCCGCGAGCAGTATCAATGCACATTAGTCAAATCACTCACAGTGTTTCCTGGGACATCCAGTGTGCAGCCCATTACACTGATCCCTCCTACTCTGAGAAATGTCTCTGGATCCTTTTCCCATGCTAAAGCGATATTCGTCAGTGGTCCAACGGCAGCAATCCTCACAGTGCCGGGAGGGTTCGATTTCAAAATATCCAGTATGACCTCATGAGCCGGCTTGCTGCTTATCTGCAGAGGAGAAGGAACCTTTTTCGGCACCGGAAAGGGATTGCCCTCTAGTTGACTTGCGCCAGAAAGGCCATCTCTGCCATGGAAATAGGCCGCCGTAAATTGTCGGCCTCCTAATGGCTCCGCCGCACCTTCGCTCAATATTATAGGGGAGGCCCCCTCCCCAATCTGCTGGGCCAATTTGTTTCTGTTCACTTCCGTTGGGTTTTCGTCGACATGCTTGTGGAGTACATGGAACATTCTCAAGATGTTGTCCTTGCAGTGATCCAAGGTTGTGTTCCCGAAATTCAGTGTAATCGCCTCGATCTTGACTTTGTCTGCCCTCCCCAGAGCCAACAGTATCGCAAGAACATCATCCACACCAGGATCTGTGTCGATGATCAGAGGGACCACCATCGCTTCTGTTGGCCCCAGAAGAAGACGCAATCAGGCTCATGAAATTGTGACCTGACAGATATTCTCCGGCGCGTTCTCCTGGGCAGGGGACCTTTTCCTTCGTCTCACGTAAGCAGAGAACGTCGACTTTTGCTTTAGGCACTCGTAGTGGTCAAAGTCATTGGAAGGCCACTTCTTCTTTTTCTTTCCTCACACTAGATATTTCACACATACACCCTCCCCATCTTACCTTTTGAAAAGTACAAGGAAGCGCTGCTGCTGTCTAACGGAAGCATCGTTTTTGCATCAGAATGGCATCCAACTCACTCTTGGCTCTGCTGAATTTGTCCCACTCGGGATCATCCCCCTCACCTTCGCCTGGAGCACCAGAACGACCCATCAATGGCTCAACGTCACCATCTACTCCGCCAAATCAACCGCCAGCATCCAATTCTTCAAATGTGACAGTAAATAGTCTGCTCCAGTCCATTCTCAGTCCTCCTCCTAGGGATCAAAGAAAAGTGAATGCTACTTTCGATGCGTCCTCATCGTCTTCCTCTCCTGTAAAGTCAAGTTCAGCGGTCGGATCTATTCTCGCACCATCGCTTTCGCCTCCGCCTCGTTTGGCGCGGTCACCGCCCTCTGCTTCTGCTTTAACCTCTAATGTGACCGCCAACAATCTTTTGGCCCTTCTGAGTGGTACTGGCACCGAGAGCAAAAAGTCGAACGTGACGACGGAGGAATCTGCTGCCATAAACGATACTTCTTTTCGTGACGAGGGACTTCGACTATGGCAACAACCTATCGGTACTCCACCTAGCAATGGCAGCAGATCAGACTTGATGCAACCCTCACCGCCTGTCATCACGTCTAACAATACCCTTGAACAGATCTTGAGCGACGGTGGCGAAAAGACAGAAAGAAAGACCTCGTCTAGCACGCCAAAGGGCAAAATGGAATTAGATAGCAATGCCAACACACTTTCAAAGGTCCTCACGATGGGATCCCTTGCTGCTCCTCTCCTTGCTACTTCTTACACCATCGATCGTAAGAAGAACGCTTCTCATTACTTGGCTGGTCTGCACGCCTCGGCTGGTTTTGAAGATGACATTTCAGGAGGACTATCTTCGAAGCTACTCGATGGCACGCAAGAATACACGCTGGATCTCGGTGCTCCACAGCCTGCAGGTCCCGGCAGTTTGTATCCAGCCAAGCTAGAAATTACGCCTATATCACTCCTGACCACCACCTTTCACCCCTCGTGCTTTGTGGACGAGTCGACTTCACTGTCTAGATTAGCCAAATGGCCTTGTCAACGAGTTGCTGGTATGGGAGGAAAGATCATCATGTACGTCATGAGCAAAGGAAGAATTCGTGTCCTTGATCAACAGAGTGGCGCTCGTATTCTGGCGAGAGCTGAATCCAACATTCGTACCATATTCACTGGACAACCGAGCTTGACGGATGACACAAGATGGGACTTTGCTGCGACTACCGAGAAGGGGGGATTGTGCGTCTGGTCCTTGGAGAACCAGTTCGGTCAGAAGGAAGGTGATGCACCTTTGCTCGGTCAAGCGGTGGCCGACGGCGGCGTTGGTGTTGTTCATGCCTCTTGGAAGCCAAATAGCTCAAACAGAACAATCGTAGCTCTTCAAAGTGATGGTCAAATAGTGACAGTCGATGTGAATGACCTGTATAGCGAAATGCAGAGCAGAGGAAGTCCGGTGGAATGGTCCAATCTGAAGAAGGTCGTCATATACAAGTCTGCTGCAGTTGACGTGGTAAGTTGCTTCATTTCTCAAGTAGAACAGGCATTGTTGATCTTTGCCGCTGACACAGCATCCCTATCCCTTGCCCTGTCTCTGTCCTTCCCAGGCACCTGTCGGATTCTCCCTCTCTTTTGACGGCTCTCTCTTGGCAGCCGTTGAGGCTTCTGAAACGTCTACTGAAGAAGTGAAGTTGCATCTTCGCCTGATATCGCTTTCCGACAGTGCAAAGGAACGCTCTGTTGCACTACCTGACTTTTCTCGATTTGGTTCCTCGAACATTAGCTTTGCCTCTTTGATCGATGATGCAGAGAGCCACAATCTGCCTCAGAGCTTATTAATCGGTTTCGACGACAATCAAGTGATTGCCTCATTCGACCTCACCACCGGATCGTGCCGGCAAGTCCATCGCTTCGAAACCGACGGTAGCAGCTTTTCCTTGGCAAGATGGCATTCCAAGACGTCTACACTAGTCCTCTGTTGTAGTCTTCGCTCCAGCATATTCACCCTGCGACCAAGATTCACCAAAGTGCCGTTCCTTGACTATGAAGATCCAAGTGTTTCCGAGGAAGCCGGTTGCGTCAAAGGCAGTAGATATAAGCAGAGTGACGACGTACTCTATCGAATCAAGAAGAATCTTTTGCCTGGTAACTTCTTAGAATCACGTCCAGTGTGGAAGGAGTGTGCCCTACCTGAGCCGTACACCTCCTTTGCTGTCGACGACACTGAGCATGTTCAAGGTGCGATCAGGATGCTTGCCACTCACCTTGGCGGTATTCACTCTTTGCTGGTGCCTGAAGAAGCGCTCGAACGACAAGTGGTTGCAGGCGAGGAGGAGCAAGTACCAGAAGAACCTCTTCAGAAGCAGGTGGAAGAGCCAGAAGCGGACGTGAAGGTAGTAGAAGCAGCTCACACGAATGGAAAGCGGGTGTCACCTATGCCTTCTTCGTCGAGCCAGGAAGTACCAGAAGCGGAGCAGGCAGATACTACACTCGCAGCGGAAAGAAAGGTGGAAGCAGCACAAGACGTTGGTACTACGGCGCAGGAAGGTTCCGAGGAGGTTTCATCTATTCCAGCGCTGCCCGATAACAGAGTCAGCGCTGCGGGCAAGAAGCAGAGTGGTGGCAAGAAGAAGGGCAAGAACGCCAAAGCTGCAAAAGACAATGCAGAGGAGGAAGATCACCCAAAGATGAAGGGGAATCACACTGATCGAGAAGCTGCCAACAACAACGAAGAAGTCAAAGCAATGCTTGAAAAGTTCTTCGTCACCATGACCGAGCAATACAAGTCGACGAATCAACAAAAAGGCGACGCCAGCACAGACATTGCTCGACTCTTGGCTGATCAATTGACGCCAATGATGAGCAGCATGATCAATGACGTCTTGCGGGCCGAATTGCAGCAGTCTATCGCTACGGCCGTCAGCAAGAATCTACCCGACGAATTACACAATCTACTTCTTCGTCCGGAGCTGAGTAATCATCTCACCCGTAGCATCACTAGTGCCATCATCCCACCTATCCAAAAGACCGCGATGGACGTCATCTCGCGTGCCTTAGCTCCTCATTTCGAGGCCATTATGAATGACCTGTCGAATCGAATGGAGTCAAAGATGGAAATGGGCCTGACGGGCATTCGAAAGGACATCGTCATGGAGCAAAGTGGAGCTCTGCTGGAAACGGAGAAGGGCTTAAACGAAATGACGAAACAGATGACCGTCCTGACACGAAGCTTGGAGGTCTTGATGCAGCAGAACTTAAAACTGGAAAAGTCGATAGAAGAGATGAAACAAGATCAGAAGAAAGAGGCCATTACGAGAGAAAGAACGAATGAAGGACGCAGCAGTGCTTTCTATCGAGAGACGACGGCTTCGCCAGTTGGTCAAACACCGCTATTCCAAGGATTCCCCGCCCACATACAGACTACCAATCAGGTCCCCTTCTTTGCACCACCTCCAGCGACTCCCTCTTCGCACTATCCTTCGTATCCACCTCCCCCTGTCTCCCGCTCAAGCCTTCAAGACCGGAGTAGACAAGTGTCACTGCAACACCCACCCTTCTCCACACCGGCACCCCTCCCACTGCCAAGCTCCTCACAGCAAGTATACCAACGAGAACGCTCCATTATTGCTCCACCATCCAATCAAGAGGTGGAAGATTCTTTGCTGTCTGCCTTGTCGTCTCCCAGCATTGAAGTCGACATTGGTCCACTGCGTAATGCCCTCACGAGTATCGAAAGCAAGGTAGACAGCCCTCTTGCAGCCATCTGGGGTCAAAGTACGTCTTCCGCTTCCGGCACACGTCGCACACCTGCTATCACGCAAGCTGTCATCTTGACTCTCTTGCATCGTCTCGTGAAGTGCCTGAATGGTCAAAGTGAGCAGGTCAGTCTGAGTCCCGAAATGGCCGTGCCCTGGATCGAAGCCTGCTCATCCGCTCTCGATAAAGAAGACGAGACGATTTCTCGCTTCTTCGAAGGTGTCAAGTACAGTCTAGTGGAGATGCTGGTTCAAGCCCATGTCCAACTCAAAAGAACGGGCAGAGCTTCGTGGTGGACCGACGAGAGACTAGCCTTTGGAGTCCTGCGCTTCTTACAGTAGGCAGTCTCGAAACTCTCCCTCTCCCTCGTCTTTCCCCACCCCTTCCCGCCTTTCCCTTAACAATGTCCACCACACATGTACGATGCCCGCTTTCCCTCAAAGTGCAAAGTAATAGGAATTGAGAAAAAAAGCAAAAATAAAATCTCTGCTCGTTTGCCCTTCCTACACGAGAGAGTGAAGCTTTGCTCGGCCGTGATCACTAACCATCCTGGCCACCCCCTCCGATCGGTGACGTCCACGCGGTCACTGGGGGTCCAAAAGGAAAGACGCGCGACACGTTTGTAAGAGAATGGGAAACAGGGCAAAAAAAAAAGTTTTAAACAATTAAAGTTGTATAATATCATGGGAAGTTAGTAGTAGCGACTCTAGCGAGGTTCGGCCTCGTCTGATGGCGACAAGGGCAGGCGAATAGACTGAATCAGCGTTTGATCGTGATCGCGAGGACACTTCTTTATTTCCGGAATTCCTGCTTTCCTTCCCTCTCTCTTTCACTTTGCCCCCTTTTGAATTGCGTCTCTTACACCCATCGCCGGATAACGAGGCACCAAAGTCGGAACGTACTGGCCCTGGCACCGTCTGTCTCGCCTGGCTGCACTTGACTGCGTGCCCTTACGATCGAGCAGGATTTGTATAATCCTTTTTCACTCTTGTTGGCGGCTCGAAGTCGCTACACACGGAATAGGCAAGCACTAGGGAAATTGCATCCAAGCCCTCATTGCAGTTCGTGTTGCCTTTCTTTTTGATCTGGAGATTTCTTTCACAGCATCGATATTACAATCTCAGCCTTTTTCAATTGATCCGCCTCTACTCGAACGGACGATAAATCGATGATGGCGTCTGCCTCCCCTTTGTTGCCAGATTTGACGTTGAGTGCGATAAAGGGGGAAGACGAGTCTGTTCAACCCAAAAATGGCATACTTCCCATGATTGCTAGTACAAACGACAACGGCACCCTTGACACTTCTTCTCACGATGGTATATCGAATGCAAGTCCCGTTTCCCTCAAGCCAGTATTGCTTCAAGATCTGAAGGGGGCGGAAGGAGCAGTCGAAGCGGCGGAAGCGACGTCGGCGGATGGGTCAGACAGAAGCTCAAGCATCTCTGCGCCTCCTCATACGAATCAGCGCTCTTCTCACTTGGAGGAA
Source organism: Exobasidium rhododendri (assembly GCA_026210745.1). NCBI lineage: Eukaryota > Fungi > Basidiomycota > Exobasidiomycetes > Exobasidiales > Exobasidiaceae > Exobasidium > Exobasidium rhododendri. The sequence continues at coordinate 2,488,881 of CP110631.1, forward strand.
AGAGGAAGTGGCCAATCAGCGCAATCGGATGCTGGCTTGTTGCCCTCTTCTTCCGTCACGACGTACGAAGAAAAGGAGAACGAGGAAGAGACTGTTGCAGCAGACTCGGAAGAGGCAAAATCCGGTGCCTTACCATCGACTGCTGCCAACGACTTTGACGCTGATCCGGCACTATGGGGTCTACGTCGATCGGTAAGTCGTTCAGCTTCACGTAGCACGGATCTGTTCATGCTTATTCACACAAATATTTTTTCCTTTGCATACAGGGACGAGCACCGAAGAAGGTGGTGAGTAGTGTTTATGGGGACATGAGCGCTCTCGCAACAACTCCAGCTCTAAAATACTTTTCCTCCCTCCCTTGCTCGAACCAATAGTACGTTGACAGTAGTGCTGGTGAAGAATCGGACGACGGGGTCGCAATCAACGGCAGCAAGACTCGTAAACCTAGGGAGAGCAAGGGAAGAGGTAAGCAGAGACGAGGATACACATGATGCAAAGCGACCGTACTGATCTGAGCATCTTCACCTTGCTTTTAAGTGTCGGGCGTGCCTTCCCGTTTGACAGAGTACGAAGAGACTCAATCACCTATGTCTTCATCCGGTGAGGAAGAATTTGGCTCGAAGGGACCACGAAAATCTTTGCCGTCCACTGGCCGCAGGAAGATCAAGCTGAAGAACGGGGCAAGTAGTAGTAGTCTCCATGAGAATTTTACTCCCTCTCAAGATGACATTGAAGCCTCCAGGATATCGGCGAGGAATGGAAAACGATTGCCGAACTACAACGAAGACTCTTTCGGCCTTGACTTGAGTGAGGATGATGACCCATTCGAAGACAAAAAGGAAAAGGAAACGAAAGCATGGAAGGATGCGACAGGGTCCCTGGAGGAGGAAGAAATGATTGACGGTGTCTTTGGTTGTGCAAGAGATGATCAAATGCTGGGCGACCCAGAAGACATACCTACAAAGAATCTTCGTTTCATCATCAAGTGGAAAGGCTACTCACATCTGCATGACACGCATGAGTTCTACGACTTCCTCAAGCCATTCAAGGGTTTCAAGAGGGTGGAGAATTACATCAAGCAAGTCTGGACGCCTCAACAAGCATTCCTGAAAGACCCCTCTGTGAGCAAGGAAGACGTGGAAGCCATGGAGATTGAAAAGGAGAGGCTCCGAGATGCGTTGGACAGCTACATGACGGTGGAGAGGATTATCTCGCAAAAGAATCATGCCGCCACAAAGGAGATTCCACATCAACACATTGCCTATTTGACCAAGTGGAAGGGGCTGCCGTATGCTGACTGTACGTGGGAGGCCGATGAAGAAATCCGACCGATTGCAAAGGAGGCCATTGATTCGTACCTTCAGCGGTCCACGTCTGCTCAATTGCCTGCGAGGAGTGCTACCTATGCCAAGGAACGGCCAAAGTATACTCGTATGACTGAACAGCCGGCGTACATTACACCTGGGGGACAATTGAAAGAGTTCCAAATGACCGGCCTGAACTGGCTAGCCTATCTGTGGAGCAAGAAGGAGAACGGGATCCTGGCCGATGAGATGGGTCTAGGCAAAACTGTCCAGACAGTTGCCTTTATCTCGTATCTTTTTCACTCTCTTCACCAGTATGGACCTTTCTTGGTCGTCGTGCCTTTGTCGACTTTGCCCGCCTGGATGCAGCAATTTGAGAACTGGGCTCCTGATTTGAATTGCATCTCGTACACCGGCAACACCGCTAGTCGAGAGATGATTCGAGAGTACGAGTTTGGCTCTGCAAAGAAGCTCGGCTTCAACGTTCTTGTCACCACGTACGAGTTCATCTTAAAAGATCGCAACGAGCTCGGACAGATCAAATGGCAATTCTTGGCAGTAGACGAAGCGCATCGACTGAAGAATTCCGACTCACAGCTGTACGAAGCGTTGAAGAGCTTCAACACACAGGGAAAGCTTCTCATTACCGGTACACCATTGCAGAACAACATCAAGGAACTCATCGCCCTACTGCACTTCCTACGGCCAGACGAATTCGCGTTGAATGTCGACTTTGACATCGGTGAAGTTGATCAGGTCACCATCAACGAACTCCACAAGAAGCTTGACAATGTGATGTTAAGAAGGCTGAAGAAGGACGTTGTCAAAGAATTGCCCACCAAGTCGGAAAAGATTCTTCGAGTAGAAATGTCGGCGATGCAGCAGCGCATGTACAAGGCAATCTTGACACGCAACTACGCCGTCTTGAGTCAGCAGTCCAGCGCGCAGATCAGTCTGCTGAATGTGGCGATTGAATTGAAAAAGGCAGCAAACCACCCTTACCTGTTTGCGGGAGCAGAAGTCCAATCGGATAGGAGAGACGAAGTGTTGAAAGGCTTGGTCATGCACAGTGGAAAGATGGTCTTGCTGGATAAGCTACTGGTAAGACTGAAGCAAGACGGTCACCGAGTTCTCATCTTCAGTCAGATGGTGCGTATCTTGGACATCCTCAGTGATTACATGACCTTGCGAGGCTACCTTTTCCAGCGATTGGACGGCACCATCGGCAGCGAGACGAGAAAGAAGAGCATCGAGCATTTCAACGCAGAGGGAAGTCCCGACTTTGCCTTCCTCCTTAGTACTCGTGCCGGTGGCCTCGGAATCAACCTTGAAACGGCCGATACGGTCGTCATCTTCGACTCTGACTGGAATCCACAGAATGATTTGCAAGCTATGGCTCGAGCTCATCGACTCAACTCAAAGAATCACGTCAGTGTCTATCGTTTCCTGACAAAGGACACCATGGAAGAAGACGTCTTGGAGCGAGCCAAGCGGAAGATGGTGCTGGAATACGCCATCATCCATCAAATGGACACGTCTGGCACCAATTTTGCGCCCAAGACGGCTGTCCAGAAGAGTCAGAATTTCAGTAAAGATGAATTGAGTGCCATTCTCAAGTTTGGTGCTCAAAGTATGTTCAAAAGCAACGAAGCAGAAGAAGGTCAACAGAAGAAGCTGGACGAGATGGACCTAGATGCTATCCTGAGCAATGCCGAAGCGCACGAGACTGAAGTAGACCCAACGGGGGCAAGCAGTGGTGGTGAAGGCTTCTTGCAGCAATTTGCTCAGGTGCAGGATTTCAAGGCAGACGTGAGTTGGGACGATATCATTCCACTGGAGGAGAGGCTGAAGGTGGAGGAAGAGGAGAGGCAGAAGGCTGTGGAAGAAGCAAAGGCAGCTAGTGCCGGTAGAAGAAAAGCGGCACAGGTGAAGCCAGGTGTGTATGAGGGAAACGCCGATCTCGACGCAGAGATGAGCGATTCCGCGCTTGCGAATACATCTACGGCTTCGACCAAAAAGCAAGCCTCTTCCGGGCCTAAGAAGACGGGGGCACAGCGTAGTGTAGAATTGAATGAGAGGGACATTCGAGTACTCATCCGCGGCATCCATCGTTGGGGTGACATTCGATATCGACCGGAACCGATCATCAGTGAAGGCAAGTTGCAGAACAAGAACAGAAGCGTGCTCTTTGAGGTGGCGGATGAGCTGGTTCGATTGTGTGAGGATGGCATCGAGTCGCACGATCAGATGTTCAAGGACATGACGGCAAATAACCAGGCAATCAGCTCTGCTTTGCGGCAAAAGGCAGTGTTGGTGGAGTGTAGAGGAGTCGGTTCCATCAATGCCGACACGACGCTTCAGAGACATTACGGTCTACGACTCTTGGCTGAGACGTTAGACTCTGTGGAGGATAAGGACGAATGGCGCTTGCCCCCTTTGAAGGGGATCAAGCCGCCGAGTGGGTGGGATTGCGAATGGGGCAACGACGAAGACAGCAAGCTGTTGATTGCCATTTTTCAGCAGGGTTTTGGTCAATGGGACTTTTTGGAAAAGGATGAAAAGCTCGGTCTAGCAGGCAAGGTCTTCCTGGAGACTGGCAAAGATGCAAAGGTGAAGGGGCCTGAAGGCGGAGAAGGTAGAGAATTAGAGCGAAAGATTCCCAACGCTATCCATCTCGTTCGAAGAGGTGATACGCTGTTGCGTGGACTACGAGAAGCTGCCATGTACGAAAGAGGGGAGAGTGAGGTGGTGGATGTAAAGGAGTATCACAAGAAGGATCGAAGAAAGAAGAGTCCTGGAAACGGCGCAAAGGAAAGTCCAGTTCCTGGCTCGTCGAATGCCAAGAGTAGAAGAGGGGGCAAGGGCAGTAGTAGGCCGGCACCGGACTACTCTGATGACGAATCAGATCGATCAAACTACTCTTCCATGGACGAGGATGAATGCAAAGAAATCATGAGGCCGTGCAAGAAGCAGCTCAAGAAGCTAAAGGAAGGGACGGACCATCTGGAAAGAGAGGAGAAGGTGGCAGTACTCAAGACTTGTCTCAGCGCGATCGGAGGGCACATTGACTACATTGTCAATCAGGATGAAAAGATCTCCAATCTGAGTGCAGACAAGAAACGAACGTGGGCCAGGCATCTCTGGTGCTTTTCGAGCTACTTTTGGCCAAAGAAGGTGAAACCTTCGAAGTTAAAGGGGATTTTCGAGAAATTAGTCGGCACCACCACGACCACTAGTGGTGTCGTCGCATCAGGAGAAACAAAGGTCTCTACTCCAACGGCCACGGAAAGAAGACCGATTGCCATAAAGCGGAAGGAGGAGGCAGGAGAGGAAAGAGAGGCAAAAAAGGCAAAGTTGGAGGTCTGAGGGAAAGAGTCGGCCAATATATGTCGCAGAGGGAGGGGGAAGAGAGAGATCTCGAAACCTCATCGAAAGCACACCTATCCTCCACCTTCTCTCCTTCAAAATCCTGTAAACACAACCGCTCACGGTTCTATCTTACTAGCAAGTTTGACATTAATCATCATGTCTCTGTCCTCATCTTTCTTTGAAGAGTGAAAAATGTGCAGCATGATACAGAGCGGAAGATGCGACTCGAGGTCGTCATCTCCCAAGATCAACAGAAAGATTCAATGACACACAAGCGACTAAGAAAAAGGCATCTTCACTGTGTACTAGAAGGTAGGAAAAAATATGCTGCGAAGTGACGTCTCGCGAGGGAATATATATACTGTTTTGGGTAGGTAACGAGCAGATAGCTCCTTTCACCCTTACGCAAAGTTGACCAAGATTTGGAGTCTTGGGACGAATTTTTGCACCTCAGTCGAGTACAAATTTTACAGCGTCGATGATTCTGGGCATGAACCAATCGATGGTACGTCGGTCATTGGGACAGAGCAGTCCATTCGAAAAGGTGAGGATGTTCGCTGTGCTTGTCCTTTGACCGTCTTCTACATTCTTCGCTTCTCGGTATTCAGAGGCGAGCTTGGACAAGATTGTTTCCAGTGTAGGGATGGTGTGAAGCGTCCAGGATGTCGTACGTGCCTTGATGACAGATGTCACTACAGTCTCATCCAGAGAGAACTCATCCTGAACTCTTTTGGTAGCTGTGTCGTTCGACACACGAGCACGATCGCCAAGCCTGGTGGCACCGTCACTGAAAACCACTTTTTTTCCGTCGATCAACTCAACATCTAGAACGTACGTCTCCAAGAACACTAGGCGGATTCGTGTTGCTAGCGGTATCTGTAGTTCTGGACACTGCACTGATTCGCAGTACTTCTCAGGGAAGGTGTAGACGTGCTCCAAGATAGGAAGCATCTCTTGCAGAATCTACTCAAAGGGTAAATGTCGGTCAGTCTTTATTCCTCTCTGCCATCAAAAACTTGCACAGGAAAGAGGCGCACTCACCTCGAGAAATCTCCGCCAGAAGCCCGGGGAAGCGTCGTCTTCTCTATTGAGCCATTCCACCATCTTTGGCTTCATCACCATGCTTGGATTCACACCATCGCCCTCCTTTTCCAACGTCAGGCCGTAGCGACCTCCACCGTACTTTGTGAGATCTTGATCCGACCTCACTTCAGCGATCAGATTATCTGCATACCTGAACCGAACCTTTTTCAAATCAAATTCCAGTAGAGCAAGGCCGCTTGATTCGCCTTTGGACATGATCTCCTGTGCTAAGTCTATCACCTTTTCAGTGTGCCTCCAGCTGGAGACAAAGATGAACAAAGCGTTGTCGACGTTTTGAATGTAGAATGTCAGAATGCCAGTCTCAGAGTCATACTGGATCTTCTCTTGGCTCGTTTCCAGGATGTCTCTCTTGGTCACCAAACCTTTTTTGAGTCTCAGTCTGATGGAAAAGGCAACATGAGCCTTGGAAGGATCCCACCACTTGAGAAGACGGATCGAGATGTTGCGATTGATTTTTGCTCCGATCGTCGGTCCCAAGAGTGAGTTGGCAGACAGAGACAATGAAGGCACGATATCCTTGACCGGGTCTGCTTCTTCCGCAGCATCGTCTTCTCCGTGGAGCAATGGAGGAGGAGGACGTAGATTGGTGCAACCGCCTACATGCACGTAGGAGAGACTCCTCGCTCGCAATTGTTCTTCTACCTTGTGATAGCATATGAGAGCAACGCTATACCGGTGCAAATTAGACAAATTTTCCTTGGAGACGCTAAAAGGGGAGGACGTAGAAAACGTGTCGACAATACCCCGCTTTCTCTTGGCCGACGTCGGCGATGACGACAAAGCCACGACTCTGCGCCAGTCCAACCACTCTAGCGAAACGATTCGCATGCTTGTAATGAGATTCTCCAGGAACGTGCCTGCACACATCAAGGCAATGCGGATATCCTCCTCACCAACGTGAATCACCAAGTAGTAACTGGGGCACTGGACCAGAGCAATGTATAGAAGCGTGCCTGGCTTCGCTTGTAGCTTATGGTAATCGACCTGGCGAAGGGGCATTCTCGTGGTGACGTTGATTCCTAGCAAAGTGCTCTTCTCTTCCAAGTCTTCCAAGATCACCTTGCATCGCAGACCTTGTAAGATGTCTACTATGTGATCTGGCCTTTCATTGAGCCGATTCGAAGACTGTTTCAGTCTCTGAAGCCAATCATTCCCTGCCAAGGTAGCATTGGAGATGGCGTTTACGTTGTCGTCGTCATCACCACCACCACCAGCTTCTTCCAGGCGAATTCTTCCAGACATCTGGTCAATGTGTAGAGCAATTTTGACCTTGTCCCTCAGAGTCAACTGCAAGAATTGTTCCTTGAAACCTTTGCTGTCGAATCGGCAGCGATCTTCCATGTGCATCAACCTACCGATACTGCTGGAGGTGATTCGTGACTTGATAGCCTTGATCGCTGCTTCAGAATGACGCCAAGTAACGTCGAGGAGTAGGTCTTCAGCATTCAAATTTTGAGAATCAATGTTCACACTTGTTGACTCCAAGTGCTCGACAGCAGGGCCTTGAATATTCCACGTAACGACAAGCTCAAGTCTCTCGGGTATCTGACCTCTTCCATGCTCACTGTCTTCTTCTGCTTCAGAGGATAGAGTGGAAAGGCGCTTGAGTATGTTCTCACTTCCGTTTTGGTAATCTGTCTCTTGCACCGATATCGTCAAGCTAGCACTAGCCGTCGGTTTCCATCCCTCGTCAGTTGGCGCGCCATCAGAGTCAAGCTTCTGCCAATAAGCGAGGAAAAGCGTTCTCGGCATCTTGTTCATATCCATTCGTACATGCAGTCGCCTGCCCCAGCTCAATTTGATTTGCTGTAAAGCTTGATAATGCACAATGTCTAGCTGATAGTGAAGTGCTTGAGATTGAAGTAAATTGTAAAGTCGTACTAAAGGGGCGTCCTTCCTCGTCGCTGGTGCAGAGTTGTTGGCCAACATACTGGACAGGCCTGCGTCTCTCATTCCCACATCTTCGCCGGTCCCTTCGTCGAATTCTTCTTTGTCCATCCCTTCCATTTCTCTGTCAGTTGCCGCAATTTGTTCAGGAATGGCTGCAATACTTCGTGGTGCCAATTCTGCGTCTGCCATAGCTAGCAAGCTTGTCCTCTGATTGTTCTTGGGCTGGCGAGGAAACCTTTCTGCGCCCATTCCCGTCACTTTGAAATCGAATTTGACTCGTAACAGCCACCAGCGATCTTCTGAGGAAGCACCAGACAACGTTAGATCCGCTTCAAAGAGCGAAGCTACGCGGAATATCGCCCTCCCATCAACTATGAATATTGTGCGGCCAAGTTCAGCACGCAACGCCAAGTAGATCGCATCACAATGAAGAAAAGACTGACCTATCGTGTACGACATCATTGGCAAGGGCAACACTTCTTCACACGCCAGTCGCAATCGTATTGCGTCGTCTAGCTCCTTCACTATCCCGATAGCTTCTGCATCGGTATAGGCTTTGTAGGAGTGGATTGCATCCTGCCAGGGAAGAAAACGTAAGAGATCAGCACCTTGCATTGCCTCACGTACCAATCGCCGCAGCCCCCACCTTTATCAAAGGTGGTATTCGTTGAGGTGCACCAGTGCCCAGCAGCTCGATTGCAGTGACTAGATCGTAACGCCGCAATCTTTACCCGGAGGAGAGGAAGGATCACTTTTAGTGTCTATGCAATTCATCTGGTAAAGGAAACACACCTTGCATTGGTCAGGACGTCTCTCGTTTCTGCAAGTGACGTAATCGAAGCATCCGTTTGAACAAAGTGATCATTTATAAAGGCAATGAGGCTCTGAAAGGAGGATTAGAAGTTTTGTGTCAGTCGGCACCTTTCAACGTCCTCGCTCATACTACTCACTCTCGCCACTTGTATTTCTGAAGCAACCTTGGACCACTGCACCAAGACCCACAGCTTAATCAATTGCTTTCTTGCTTCATGTGCGTCGTCATATATTCGCTTCCGCCTCTTTAGAGGTGAAAGGGACGCATTACTGAGAGCTCGAGTTGTTTAGATCGGCGCAATGTTCGCTGCACGACATCTTCATAATACTCACATTTCTACTTGATTGGCGAATAACTGCCACCCATAGAGAACAACACGGCCAGCAATAGCATTTAGTGGTACAAGCCCATCCTCCTCCGGTCTCAGTTGCTCGTTCAATTCGTCCTTTGAGAGCATCCAATCGCTTTCGTCGATTCTCCTCGATTTCTCCCAGGCCCGAGTCCGGCTCGTCTTGAAGCAGGTGGTGAACAAGTCTTCGATCGACTGTACAGCGAATGACAGCTTCCCCTTCTCGTCGACTTCCCCGTCCTTTTGGCCATTCCGAGCGGTGTCTACTTGCAATCGAGAGGTGGAAGCTTGACGACGTACCTCCTCCGACACCACCCTCGCATCACCTTGTGCTCCATCACTTCCTCCGACGGTATTATAGCGCACAATTTCGCTGTTCAGTGGACTGAGCACCTTGCTCAAATGAGACTGAGCGTATGCTGGTACAAGCTGATCCTTCGACAAGTACGACGAGGGTGATCCGTTGTTGCTCAAGCGATTGTACGATGAGGAAGAGGAGTCAGTCAGATGCTGCTGGAAACTAGGCGTGCTCGGCATAGCCCCACAGCAAGGAGTGTCCTTGTGCGAGAGAAAGCGAAGAAAAGATGAAGTCCCCTTTGCAGACAAAGAGCCCTTTCCGCTCTTCTTGCCTCGCTATGCTTCACTATTTTTTCATGAGACGATGATGTAATGCCGAGAGAAGCGACGAGAATGGTAAGAGAAAGAGCCGGCTCTTCTCTTGCTTAGTGGATCTATGGGCAAGTGTTGGAGGACCAGCAATGCAATCCTGGATTCGCCTGCAGAGACGGAAGATGCTTGCATATGAATGCAAGGGAAGAGGGACAATCGCGACAGGTCCGATGCACGTGTCGATACGCGCGACCTGAACTTGACCCTCGAAGGGTATCGAGCTTCAGCCACGACGACATCCACTCTGTTTCTTGCAGCGATCTGATCTGACGTACGGGAGCGAACGTCGTGCAGGCTTGTGTTAGTCACTGTATCATGTCGGCCCGGTCTGACGGGATTGCCAGATAGACGTCCTCGCAGGGCTTAGGAGTACTCTGTTGTGGCCTTGTTTGCGTCTCGTAGATCTTGCTCCTAGAGGTGTTGGATTTCATCCGTCCGAATTCTGTGCTCAATAATTCTTCCGGAGGCTCGACGCTGAGATAGATACCTATCTATACACACTTCGCGTCTAAAGCGCGAGGTCTCATCGACAATTCGTATTTAGATATAAAAGAGCTTAGAGTAGTTTGAGGCTTACTTGGTATACGGTACCAAAGATATTAATTCAGTACGGTACTTAGACTTCGAGCGTAGAGTAAAAGGAAGGATGCAACGGTCAAATTGTAACATTTTCTCATTCTTTGACTATTGTATAGACAGTAGCCTAGGTACTGCAGCAGGTAGAATTCTTTATCAATGATATTAGTAAAAAAGCTCCTGTAAGGAACTTTAAGCGGCTGAGATCAAGATTTGTATGTAAAAGCACCTAAATTCTCACGCATACGTACGTGGGCGCACTGCGTGTCAGAAACCGGCGTATGTCAGTTCTTGCTCACCTACTGGTGTCGGCTGCTCGAGTGGTACCGTTTTACTTTCCGAGAGAAGCAGGGAGGGCGAGACTGTTGCATGCACGCGCGGTACTAAGCCCGATACGGTCGATGAGCAAAGTTTTGCGTGGGCATTCGGAGAGAGACGAGAAGGTAGACTGCAAGGAAATCATAAGAGATGCTAAGCGGTTGCGTCTTCCGGAACACAGAGATGATCTGTGTAGAGACATAGAGTGTCCAAAGCGACGCACCTCGATCCAAGGGGTACTGCGCTGCCACCAGTCACAGAAGGAAGTCCTTCATTGCTCTGGACAATCCATACCCTTGTGACTTTCTCTCTTCATCGAAATCATCTCAATCTGCCTGGTCCAGCCTACCACTCACCCATCTCGGAAACCACCTTAACGACACTCGAATGTGGTGATTTCTCCTCTCAATTACTGCAAGTGTTGTTTCTTCCAGCAATGTCAATCTTTGAGACAGCGTCGGCTGCCTCCTTTTCTCTTCCTGGCGTCGATTTGAACAACATCACCTCCATTGGCACGTACTACCAAGAACATGCCATTCCACAACACTACAATGCAGGTGTCATTGTCGCTTCCGTCGCCGTCGCCATCCTTGGATCATATGTGACCTTGTTCGTTCTTGGCAAAAGGACGGGTAATTCGGGAGCACGGAATGTCTTTCTCTTGCTTTTGGGAGCGACGACCATGTCGTTTGTAGGTATCTGGGGGATGCACTTTATCGGAATGTATATGAGACTTCAAGCAACACCATCGCTCAATTGGTACATCAACTTCAATCCTGGCTTTACTGTTTTTTCCTTTGTGGTGCCGTGTATCTCGCTCGTCTTCTCTTTCCTCTTCGTCGACCAAGACAGCGTCAACTTTCGACTATGGAGGGTCGTCGTGGCAGGCTCCTTGACCGGTGGCACTGTAGCCTTGATGCATTACAGTGCCAGCTTCTACTGCAACTTCAATGTCTCTTTCGGGGCGGGGCAGGTAGTCGGATCTATACTGCTTGCTTGCATCTGTTGTACAGTTGGCTTGACAGCATTCTTTCGATTTAGGTCGCAGTGGCAGGACTCCTGGTGGAAGAGAGGACTTTGTGCGATTATTCTAGGCGCCGGTGTCTCTAGTATGCACTACATTGGAACAAGTGGCACATCATACCGACTCAAGAACAATTCTATAAATTACGAAATGGCCTTGGCGAATGGCAAGCGGCGGAATGACATCTTGGTCATCATCATCGGAGGTGAGTCATGGAGTCGACGAAACGACCAAATAGTAAGCAGACGCATAGCTGAAAAGACCTCTTCTATGGTCCCTTTTTCGTTTGTAGTGACCTGCATTGTTGTTGTGGTGGTGAGCTCCTTTATAGCTTTCTCAGACTTTTTTGTCACCCGCGAATCTAGGAAGAAGGCGAGAAAGCTGGTAGTTGCATCGGCTACTTTTGATATGAGCGGTCGACTAATGGTCCAGAGTGACGGCACTCTCCCTCTTATCACGATCGAGGAAAGAACACTGCGAAATGCAGAAGTGTTGGAGGCGCTGAACCAGAGATCAAGCATCTTTCAGTGGCTATACACTGTCAGTTGGGACTGGGAAATAGTCGTTCCGTTTCTGGATGCCATAGCAGAGAAAGTCTTTGAGACGGAAAAGAGTGAACAACGTGCTTTTCAGAGACACGCCTTGACCACTGTACAAAAGGCAAGACGACTTCTATCTGGAAGACACAAGAAGGAAAATGAGGACGTCTTGAAGAAGCATAGTAGCGCCCCATTGTTGGACTTTCGAGACAAGGTGGTAGACGCGGCCAGGCGATTGGCCAGTGAATTGGACACTCCATTGCCAAGTATAGGAATCTTCTACGACCAGGTTCTGCCTACTGGAACGAAGAGAGCCGTCGAGCTGGCGGCTGCAAGGGATGCTTATCGAAGACGACTTGATCCGTCGTACACCGCACCATCGCCCCAGTACGACGACGAGCAAAGTATCGGAAGTAGAGCAGCTACGAGTGTGTTTGGGGAAGGTTCCGATGAAGAACAAGGTGCTACGATCTTCGTTGTTCGAGAGGTTCTTCAGGAGGAAAGGATACAGCTAGCCAAACAAGGGTATCGCTTCACGGAAACTCGATTCTTAACTTCTGTCCTGGCCGATCGACACAATGTGGCCAAGTCAGAGATGGAGTCGACCTTGGAAGCTTTACGAATCTACGCAAGGAGGGGAGCGAAGCCGGTAGTGCAGCCCGGTGGGGTGTACGCTGGTCTTTTCGGGGTCCGACCGAATTCGATGTACAGAGCCGGTGGCCTAGATGTGTTGGTCTACAGCTTTGCCCGCCATCAGATTCCAGCATATCGGTTACCAGAAGTGACGATTCTGACGGAGGAGATGCTAGGATTCCTCAAGACAATTGATCAAATGCCAATGGAAGGTGTCATGACAGCGTGCCGAGTGGCCACGATGCATTTGACGGAGAGGTGTAAGACGTTGAGCAACTATCTAAAACTGCAGGTTAACTCCCAAGAAGAGTTGGAGCGGATGAAATTGCGCGAAGAAGAGGTCTCGATTCAGAGTTTAATACACTTCCAACAGGCACTTTTCACCTCCTTGGAAGCGCTTCATCGGTCTGTGTCCTTCTTCCCGCAAGTCTTGACTTTGGCTCGAGTCAGCTCCGAAGTGCTGACGGTACCTTCGAGTCTGGTCGAGGATTCGCCACCTGCACAGATCATCTTGATTCAAGCAGTCCTGCCAGCGGAAAAGGTCTACACACGCTCGTCAACGCAGGTGATGCCCTTTCCCACCGAGAAGCCGAGTCCAGACAGTCCCTTTGTCTTGACGCCGTACATCATGTTTGCCAAAGCGCAGATGATGATGTTTCGGGGTCAGTTGGCGGAAGACTTTGAAGAAGAAGTAGCCAAGGGGCTCACCAAGAGATACCGAGCACGTAAATCTGCCGGTACGATGGAGGCTTCTAACGTGACGGACGACGTAACAAAGGCATCGCAAGCTCAGTCTGAAAAGAGTCACGACCAGAGCAGTCGAGCACTTGGACCGGCCGACGTAGACGACAACCGAAGAGCGAGATCGCTAAAGAGGAAGCCGCTACTCGCACGCTTCCCGGGAGCAGCATTATCGTCTGCTTCTTCGTCGGATGGACTGCACAAAACCGAAAGCAAGGCTTCGATTGCGTATGAATTGCCTATGCTGCCCATTATTCCGGCATCATTTGAAAGCTCGAGTCACAAGTCTTTTCGACCGAACCCTTCGCCGGACTTCCTCAACTTACCTCGATCGACGAGTGGCTCACTTGGGATTCGACGTTTCATCGAGAACAACAATGCAGGAGCCGAGCTTTCCCTGACCCAGAATGACCAGTCACGTTTTGTGCGAACCCTGACGTCGGAGAGTGTGATGAGTGTAAAGCACCCTCACAATTATGTGCAGGAGGAGGAAGATGATGGTGAAAATGACTCACACAGTCATGGAATCGGCATAGCCAGCAGCGAAGGACACTCTCCTCTGACAAGTACGGCAACATCGCACCCCCTACTTGTGAACCCTGCTTCGCCCCGAGAATCAACAGCAGCAGCAAGTCGATTCACTCGCATTAGGAGCAAATCGGAAGCGGCAGACAAGTCTCGACCTCAGAGCAATCCTCTTCCCGGACGGCCTGCAGCAAATTCACTGTCGTTTGGACGCGAATACGGACTTGTCACGGCTTCCAACACAGACGGCAACACTGAACATCGTAGAGCACGCACGGCAAACGCGATACCCCGCACTCCATCCGCAACTCGACTGAACTTTGAGAATTGGCAGGCTCGACAAATGGAGGAGCTGGAGAAGTTTCAGCCAAATCTTCTTCTCGGAATCCTTCCCTCGGAATACTAAAGACAAAAGATGATGGAAACTTCCACACAAAAAGTGGTGCGCCACCAGCCACTTCCTTTCTTCACGACATCATCTGTACTTCTTCTGTCTCGCCTCTTTGAATGGGTCACCCTCTCCCTTTTCTTTTGAGTAAGCCCCAACTTTCCATCGTCGTATGGATATGCAGCATTCATTGTACTGTACTACAAACAACACTAGAACAAAATTATAAAAGACACATGTTCGATGAGATTTTGCGTGGACTCTTCGCACTTCCCTCGCTGAACAAGCTAGAGACGTCCATAGGTAGGGTCCTGCACCGGCTTGTTCTGAAGGATCTCCTCGATCTTTGCGTGTAGTTCGGGTGTGAGCTTCTCAATGACGTCTAGAGCGCCCAAATTCTCAATCAGCTGTTCCGGTTTGGTTGCTCCCAGAATGACTGTGCTGACGTTTTCGTTGCTTGCCGCCCAAGCCAAGGCCAATTGGGCCGTGTTGCAGTTCAACGTGTTGGCAATTTCGGTGAGCTTCTTCACCTTTTCAATCTTTGCTTTTCCTTCCTCCGATTGAAGTGATTTGACCGTGTCACTGAACATTTCACCTTGAACATCGAATCTGGACCCCTTTGGCACACCGTCGTTATACTTTCCCGTCAACAAACCAGAACTTAACGGACTCCAAATCGTTAGTCCAAAATTATGATTCTTGTACAATGGACTGTACTCCTTCTCCACTCGATCTCTCTTGAAAGCGTTGTACTGAGCTTGATCGGCAAAAGGTGGATCTAATCCCAATCTCTCAGCAATACTGATCGCTTCTTGAATCTGTTGGACGGACCATTCACTCGTACCCCAATAGTGACAACGTCCAGTACTGATGAGGTGATTGAATCCTTTGACGATTTCGATCATGGGCACGGTTGGGTCGAATCGGTGGGCCATGATGATGTCCCAGTATTTAAGTCCAGCTCTCTCAAGACTAGCATCGGCACCCTCGATGATGTGCTTTCGAGAGAGACCTCGCGCATTCGGGCTAGTGAAGGGGTAAACCGTAATGTGTAAGCAAAGCTGGTAGGTGGAAGGGGGGGGAGGCATTTCCTTCCTCCAGATTGCCTTTGTCAATCTTCTCTGGGACTTACTCTTTTCCGCCATAGCCAAAGAAGATCTTTGTGATGAGAACGACGTCACTACGTCTCCATCCCAAGTTCTTGATCGCCTTTCCCATCGAAGTCTCACACTTGCCAGCCGAGTAGACTTCGGCCGTGTCGAATGTATTGATACCATGCTCGAAGGCAATCTTCATGATGTTCTCCGTCATGTCATCTTGCACAGAGCCTCCGTAGGTAAGCCAGCCGCCGAGAGCATAGATACTCAGTCTTACGCCTGAATTACCGAATCGACGGAACTTCATATTCTTAGGATCATATACCGGTGCGGTAGACATCTTTTGCGCGGGAATAAGTGGGTGCTGGTGGAAGTGAAGTGAAGTAAAGTGAAGAGAAGAAGGAGACGAGGAGGAGAAAGAGGGGGGGGAGGCTGAGAAGAACGATCTCGCGTATTTCTAATCAAAATCTCCCCCAGATTATGTTCCCTTTTGCCTTCTCCACATGAAATTTGAATTAAGAATGCGGTCGTTCTATTTCGCGAGTGCCTTCTACTGTACAGTGTTTATGTTTTGTATTGGGCAAAGTCGAAGTTGATAGTAAGCTAACACAAGGATATAGGGACTGTTTGGTCGGAGGTAAGAAAAGCGGGCGGCAAATTCGGCAATCTATCAGGCCTTGTAGGTTGTACAGAGTTGCAGTGCTCGAGGCAAGTCCGCGACACGAGAGAGAGAGAGATGAGTGAGATGAATGGTGGAGAGGAAGATCGAGAACTCTTCGATCTAAATCATACTAGCAACTGCCATGGTGATCTCTCGGACATATACGTGGCTGGAGTACCCGGTCATCAAGGTCCATGCACGCCGTTAAAAGCTGCCTTTCTTCTTGCAGACGGGTGGAAGCTGAACAGAGGGGAAAGGTTCACATGACATAAAGCACACACATACAGCAATGTCATTGTGAGATATATATCAAGAAGTAGTGTACAACGTGGTGTACAACGTGGTGTCTGTCGGGACAAATGGAGAAAGAAGAAGGAGGGGAGGAGGGGGGGGGGTATAAGTCTGTTGTGGATGTTTGCCCCTCGAAGAGACATCCTTTCAAGAAACAAAAGTAGACGACGCCTCGACCGGCAACGATGAAGTCTGTTCCCTTTGCTCGTTGCTCTCATTGTCAAGCTGCACCCAAGCAGAGCCACTGTCGCTATCGGTGAAAGAATATCCGCCCACGGCACCATCGCTCGACTTTGTCCCGGGCTTCGTCATGGTGATCGCCGCACTGTGAATGCTTTTGGCCGGGTCGCACTCTGCTTCCTGTACGTCTTCGCTGTGGCCGTTGAGGAAGACGTGATGATTCTGCAATTCTCTTGGTGTTGACTGAGGAGCGAGAGTGGAAGCTGCCTGTCGATCGATGAATTCAAACGTGCCTTCTGAAGGGGGCGTAGTGATCGTTTGGCTGCTGATCATGCTTTTCTCCAAGAGCAAAAGAGGCTCCTTGCTCGCACCCGTCGCGATAAGATGCTCCGAGTCTTGTTGCTGTTGTTGTGGTACTTTTGCGATGGGAGCGCCGTCACCGGCCTTGTCTGCCATCGCTTCTTCCACCGAGCTTTCCGAAAAGCTCTCTAACGCTCTCTCATCTTCGTGCAGTAGCCCTTCATCATCTTCCATCATCCATTTGGGCATACTCTCCAGAACACTAAAGATGGGTCTGGGTAGCGCCTTGACTCGATCAACAAAGTCTCTTAACGAGCTCTGATCTTTGATCAGAAAGCCAAGCAGCATGGAAGGGTCTAAACTCTTCATGGGCATTCTTTTCGGTCGATCGCTGTGATACGACGACAGATCTGCTTCACTGAAGGCCTGCGTCCACCAATCTTTGTCGTTTTCCATGGCAGGAGGAGGATGTCGGAACGGTACTGTAGCTCGCACATGATGAGGATCCAAGTAGAAAAGACTGTCGCCCTGGTAACCTACAAAGTAATAAGAAGAACTAGGTCGACCGCCGGCGATCCCTACCGATTGGGGAAACGAAAAGATAGCCTTGATAGAGTCGTGATACATCGGATGTACACCATCCAGTCCCAAGCGAACGCCGATCAAAATAAGAACCGGTCTGTCCCAAGGAGAAGCGCTTCGATTTTTGCCATCCTCCACCTCTCTCGCCACCTGAGCTTGCGCTTTGACTTGATTCAAGTAGATCACCCCGTCGGTGGCCAAGCTCACTCCAATACCTGCCTCTGGGAAATCATCAACAAGCTTCTTAATAGCTCCTGCCGCCGTACTCGGGCCAAACCACTCGCCAATCTCTTTGCCTAGCCGCTTTCCTTCTCTAGCCATTCGATGGACTCCAAACGGACAAGCCGAACTAGGCTCATCCATGAACCAGGACAGCAATCGAACATACTTGACATATTCGTCCTGCCTTGCTTGAACCGATTTGCGATCATCATCAACTGTAGCTGGGCCTGAATCAGTCGCTTCCCCTCTTCTCCATTTTCTGCCCAAGTGAACGTTCAGGAGGGCATTGGCTAAAAGACTTTGTCCTGTTCTTAACATACAGCCCCATCCTGCGTCGGTTGTCAGACCGGCACGACCGGCTAGACCGTACGATTGAGCTGCGGCCGTCGCTCTACTCCACAAGCCAGGGAAGCCCATTTTATCACCCAGACCAGAGCCTATGGACACGATCGCATTCCCTTGATTTGCGAGAACGGCATTGTGAGCACCAAAAGGCAAAGAAGAAGGTAAAGTGGTGGCGTTCATCGTCGACACCCAAGGAGACAATTGAGAAGTGGAGCTACTGTTCAATTCATTGTAAGCACTGACGCCTGTCGACTTCTTCTTCCAATCCTTGGTATGCCCTGTTGATGTCGATATGGCTGCACTTGTTTCTGATGCTTCTTGATGAAGCCCCACTTCAGCAGAGTGAGAAGACATGTGGCCAGCTGCTGCCGCTTCTGCTGCTGCCGTTTCTGCGTGCTTTGAGATGCTACCATCTCTCGTGATGGGCGTAAAATGAGAACGATACGTGCACCATATTCTAGAGCTAAAGTCGGATTGAAAGGACGTCATATGAGGAAGACTGCTGCTGCGATCCAGCTGCTGACGGAATAAAACATGAGAGGCGGCAGACACCCTTGGAAGGCCAGTAGGCGTGCGAATCGGCGTCGATGACGTGCCGGGATGTAGTTGCTCTCTCTCCGGTGTCAGTGCTCTTTCTGACTTGACTTCCGCCACAGAAAACTTGCTGGGAGATGTGGGGGAAACCTCAATCGATGGACCTGAAGCTTGACCAGCACTTTGCGACAGCTCTTGGGGACCGTGCCAGACACCCAACAGCCAGATTCCTTCTTCTTGGGATTGGACGTAGTCTCCACTGTCTATGAAGTATCTCAACGCACGGTCAAACCCGCTTCGAGCTCCTCCAGAGGTAGCAGACGAAGTTGTCTCCGCCCTATTTCTTCCAGAAGAGGACAGGGTGGATAGTAAACCCGTATTTCTCGCCCTTGGCAAAGCGTTAGAGCTACTGTCCTGTGTGGAAGCAGCGAAGACTTCCGTGGCAGGGTCACTGTTGACTGCCTTCGATAGACTGATAGCTGAGGTCTTGCGCTTCATCGTTGAACTGCTATCGGACACTAGTAGACGATCGTCTCGTTCATGAAGGGGTGTGGTCGACACGCTATTGACCAACATATTACTGAGCCATCCACTGAGTCGCTTAGGGAAGCCATCTCCTCTTTCCTGAGAATCGGCACCATTGATGGCAGACTCGACGTTCTCCTTTTCGGTGGTAATGTAGGAGGTGTCGCCTTCCATGTCTCTTCGCTTCTGCGGCGATGTCAAGTCAGTGTACTCTTCCGTCATACTAGCATGACCTCCATCGCTGGAGACAGAAGATCCTTCTCCGTTCTGATAGATAGTATCCTCCCTTCGGGATAATCCACTTCCTCGCCTCAGAAGTCCCTTGTTCTTCGACCTCCTCGACCATGTCGACAAAGCTGCCCCTGCCTTTCTGGCCAGTTCCATGCGAGCTGTACTAGTCGAAGAGATGCTTGCTAGTGTGTCTGTCGAGGCATTGAAGTCTTGATCTCTGTCTTTGCTTCCCCCAAAGAAGCCCCTACTGCCTACTTTTCGCAACATACCCCCCTTGTTTGTGCCGATAGGATCGTTTGCAAGTTGTTCACTAGTCTTTCCGAAGAGCTTGCGCTTCTCCCTTTGGTAGATATTGTCTGAGACTGTGTCACTAGCAGGCGATTGGAATTTCCCCGAAGGACCGTAGTCTTCGGATGCTCTTGAGGAATCACCCTCCGAAGGTACAGTAGAAAAGCTCTTCTGGCTCGATGTTGGCTTGAACGTTGCTACGTTACGAGGTGGTTCTGGAGTTTCTGACATGTCATCTTGCCACGAAGCAACATTGTCCGAACTAGCAAAGGATCCAACCGAATCAGATCGGCCTCGGCTGGCTTTGTTGGAAATAGATGGCGAATGAGGTATCTGCTCTTCGTACCTTTTTTGCAAGTTCCTCTGCACCCACGAATTAGGAGGGCTCGAAACAGTGCTACTTCGTCTTCCCAGTGTCTTTGACGTAGTGCTGGAACTGGCAGTGACGTTGTCTTGATTGTGCATCGTTCTCGCTCTGTAATCTGTAGCCTCGGAGGGTAGAACAGCAGACGAACTTCTTTGATGGCTTGCTCGTCGCGATGGTGATTGACGAATTAGATCGTCAGCTGGATGATCCAGTTGTACAGCGGAGGATGTTGTAGTCTTCGCAAATCCTCCTGTTCCCCAGGATTCTAAGGCTTCACGAGTGGCTTTGATAGGTGAGCTGGAACCACTGGAAATCTCTCGAGTTCTCACCCTCTGCCGGTATGGAGGTTGTGAAGGCGCCAATGATGCTTTCTGAAGTGAGACAGCAATGTCATCTTTCGGAGACTTTGCAAAAGACGTACTTTCTGATAGTGAATCAGCTGCGCTCATCTCTGTTGTCAATGCTGCCATCACAACAGACGTCCCTTTTTATCTCGCGCGCAGTGTGTTCCCCTTAGATTGCTCCCGGAAAGAGTCGAGAGGCGTCGTGGACCATCAAGACCGTGTGTCTCGGACGTGTCAGGGATAAGCTTGATACGAGGAATAGCAGCGCCTGACAGTAAGCGTGCCACAGAGTGAGTCAGTGGTGGGACAGAGAGACGTCGAATTATGGCCTACGGGAGAGGTCAGAGCATGACGATGGAGAGCAACAGATATGATCCGGGGTCGTCAATCTTTGGACACGTGGAGGCAGTACCGATTATGGGGAATTGTGCGTGAGAATTTCAGATTTAGGTACATGCATTTCAGCGTAGTGTACAAGTATGATTCAAGGGATCTCAAGCAAGTAACAGACGAGTTGTCAAGTATGATTCAAACGAAACCATCACCACCACTATTGAATACGTCCGGATCGATCAAAGATCTAGCCTGGGGCTGCTTGGTCACTCTTCCCGGTCTTTGAGGCCATGTCTCGCTTTCACAGGGATGATGACTTGCAACACTTTGATGCTAGCGTTGATGTGACTGCAGGAGTGCAACATTTAGAGCGCCAGTCAGCAAGCATATCGCCGACAAAACGAACGGTCGAATCCAGCAGCGATGTCGACCAGGAAGCAGCGATGGCAAGTCTGCGAAAGCGTATGGCCGGTCGTGAGTAAGGTCTCTCATGCCTAGCAATTTCGTAATTTCATCAGTCTCATCATCTACGTTCTGCCCTCATTGCTAACTCAGCTTCCAGTGCCAAGGCTGGTCTCGGCCACAATCAGGAAGAGATCAATCGACGCATCTACGAGGCTTCCAAAGGCTCTAAATTCTTCGAAAATGAAAAGAGAAGCGATGAAAGAACGACAGTACAGATTGAGAAGATGCTACGTCTTCGAGATGAAAAGCTGAGGATGGTGCCTCAAGGGTGTGAGGCCTGGAAGATGTACGAAAGAAAGATTGACGACAGGGCGATTCAGTTGGAAGCAAGTCGAGACTTCAGTCGGGTCATTCTACATGCTGATATGGATATGTTCTACGCTGCGGTGGAGTTGAAAAGAGAGCCATCACTGAAGGGAAAAGCTTTTGGAGTAGGAAGTGGAGTTTTGGTCACTGCATCGTATGAAGCTCGACAATTTGGCGTTCGGTCGGGGATGGCAAGTCATATAGCATTAGCTTTGTGTCCTCATCTCATCATTGTCAAGAATGACATGGCTTCTTACGTAGCAGCTTCCAAGGAAGTCATGGCAATCTTGGAAGAGTACGATCCTAGTTATGCCCAAATGAGTCTCGATGAAGCGTATCTCGATATCACTCCCTATTGTGAGATGAACCAAATCAAAGTGGACGACGTAGTGACGCAACTACGGGAAGAAGTAGCTGCAAAGACCGGCCTGACAGTCTCAGTCGGAATAGCTCCCAACAAAATGCTAGCAAAGATTAGCAGTGATCGTAACAAACCGAATGGGCAATTTCGAGTATTATCAGACCGTCGATTCATCATCAGCCTCATGCAAGAGTTGCCTTGTCGCAAGATTCCTGGCATTGGTCGAGTCACGGAGAGAATCTTATCATCGCTGGGTGTTGAAAAGTGTGGCGACATCTGGACGTCCAGAGTGTTGCTTCATCTCGTGTTGGGTGAAATGGATTGGCTTCTCAACGCTTATCTGGGCATCCACAGCAACGTCGTCGAGCCAGCAAAACGTGGCGAGAGGAAGAGTGTTGGTAGGGAACATACCTTTAAATCGACGAGTGATCCTGCTGAGTTGAAGGAACTCCTCCACCAGAGCGCAATGCAAGTCGGCAAAGACTTGGAGAGACTCGACTACCGAGGGAAGACGATTACATTGACATGCAAGACGGATGCTTTCCGTCGATTTAGTCGAGCGAAGACGACCAACATGTACCAATACAAAACTGAAGATATCTTTGCTACAGCAAGCAAGTTGTTCGATGCAGAAATACAAGCTCGAGGGGGGCCATTTCCTCTACGTTTGATCGGAGTTCGACTCACCGGTTTGAAGGATATGAGAGAGCCGGAAAAGGGTACTCTGAAGAGCATATTTGCTCGAGAAGCAAACATCAGCCCCGAGAAGAAGACGCAATCGACGAAAGAGGCAATCGAATCGAATGACGAGGATGAAGAGGACGACTTCAATCGAAATTTTGAGAAAGCTATGGAGGAGTCACTAAAGAACGTTGGTGGAGAAGACGATGAGCCAACAGTGAGGAAAGAGG
Source organism: Exobasidium rhododendri (assembly GCA_026210745.1). Classification (NCBI taxonomy): domain Eukaryota; kingdom Fungi; phylum Basidiomycota; class Exobasidiomycetes; order Exobasidiales; family Exobasidiaceae; genus Exobasidium; species Exobasidium rhododendri. The sequence continues at coordinate 2,511,467 of CP110631.1, forward strand.
CGATCACGACGAGTACCATCGAATGTCCAATCTGCCAACATTCGATCGTGATCAAAGGGACGCCCGACGAGCACAACGGCCTCTTCAACAATCACATCGACCGTTGCTTGCAAGGGATATCACAGGTACCAGCACTTGCGACAACTCATCCAGATCAGCCAGCCCAAAAGAAGAGAAAGGCAGGGCCGCTAGATTCATTCGTCCTTAGAAAGGTGTGAAGGAAAAAGGATCATCATCTACCGATCTCATCCACACATTCGGTTTTCCGAGCTTCGTCGCATCCATCTTTTCCTCTCTACACGATATCGGCACACACATACCCAAATACGCACATACGCTTTGACTTCATGCACGTTTTCCTGCAATGCACGCACGCATGCTGACGTCTCCTCTGCACTACTTCTGCCTCGCCGAGCCCAGTGTCCACAGCACTACCTGTACTCACTACACATACTCTCCATCTGTACCGATAGCCATGACCGCATCAAACACATATTGTACCTTGTGCATGACACGTGCTGCTACTTTTTGGTCGTTTCTCATCTTTTTTGTTCTGAATTCAGAATTCTCAATGAGTCTAATTCCCCGGAGAGTCTACACCTGTTTCATTTTTTTTCCTGTTCCTGTTCCGTTGGCTCGCAAAATGGGCCGCAACAAGAACAAGGACAACCGATCAGCAGCTCGACGTATCAACGGAGTGACTGCATCTGGGTCCAATAACAAGAAACGAGACACTGGCCTGCCCAACTTTTTTAAGCAGAGGAAGTCCAATAGCGCTCCGACGAAGGTCGACGCTCAAAGCTATGACGAAGGAGATATGAGTGTGGATGGAGCGGAAGGAGCGGACAAAGCATCACAATACGAGCTCGTAGAGGAGATAGTGCAGAAGGATAGCTTTCTTCTTGACAAAGCTGCAAAAGATCTTACTCTGAGTGGAAAGAGGGACAGTAGTACAAGGGCATTCATGAAAGATGTCAAGAATGTAATCGACAGTAGCGATGTCATCTTGCAGGTGCTGGACGCAAGAGACCCATTGGGGAGTCGCTCGCGACAGACTGAAGTCATGGCGATGAGCAGTGGAAAGAAAGTGGTGCTGATTATGAACAAGGTGGATCTCATTCCGACAAGTAACCTCCAAGGATGGCTCAAGTATCTCAGAAATGACTTCCCGACTCTGGCATTCAAAGCAAGCACACAGCAACAGCGAGGAAACTTGAAGCAGGGCAATGCTTCTCTTTCACTTCATGACAATGAGAAGAAGAAAAGTATGGCCGAGGGTGGTAGCTTGACTTTCGGGTCAGAGGCAGTAGGCGCTGCGTCATTGCTACAGCTGCTCAAGAATTATGCTCGAACGACTGCCAAAGGATCAAATCTCAAGCATCAATTGACCGTTGGCGTTATTGGTCCACCGAATGTTGGAAAGAGTAGTCTGATCAATAGCTTGCTACGTACCAGGGCATGTGCCGTTGCTAGCACGCCAGGTTGGACAAAGGCTATTCAAGGTGTCATGCTAGAGAAGGGGATTCGGTTGCTCGATTGCCCTGGTGTGGTCGTCACAGGAGGCGCCTTTACTGCACAGGGGGCACACGATGCTGAACAAATCAAGTTGGACAATGCCTGGAGCGTTCTGCGGAACACAATCAAGGTGGAGCTCATAGAGGACCCGATCGTGCCAGTTCAAGCTTTGATGTCTAGAGTTGAACCTGATCAATTGAGTAAATTGTACAACATTGAAGGCGGTTTCAACGAAGGAGACGCCCACGACTTCTTACTTCGAGTTGCCCTGATGAGAGGTAAACTAGGCAAGGGAGGGATTGCAGATCTGGATGGAGCAGCTAAGATAGTGTTACATGACTGGAACATTGGAAGGATCTCCTTTCATACCAGAGTGCCGGTTGTGCATCATTCTGCTCTTGCAGGTGCGAGCAGTCGAGAAAAGAGTGGAGCAGAGGACAACACGGCGGGGGTAAGCTTGATGACAGGACTTGATCAAGCATTCGATCTGGAAGCATTGCTAGGTGAGGCAGATGCAGAAGCCTTGGGAGGTGGTGGGGGAGAGAAAAGGGGAAATGACCTGATTGTAGCGAGGGAGAGGCGAGAATTGCCCACGAGAGGAGACAGAGAAGAAGTGGAAGAAGAGGAAGAAGCAACTCCCATTGTAGAAGATGACGATGAAAATGTTGTGGTGAGAGATGGTCAGAACAACAGCGGCGAAGAAAGCTTTTTGACATCCTCCACGCTCGGCAAGAGAAGGAGAGGGCTGGATGCGTTTGAGTCAGGCTCCGATAGCGAGGAGGAGATGGAAGAGGAGACCAAGGTACCACTTAGCCCAGTTTCTAGCCACGATCTTGACCGAGAAGGCGGTAGTGAAGCTGTGACGTCGGAAGACTTGTCTGGCTTCCTTGAATCGTCCTACCAAGATAGAAAGCAACGAAAAGCAGAAATGCCAACCAGTCGACAGCGAGATCTTTTGACAATTTTTTCAAAAGAGGAGATCAGAGGGATAGGACAGCGACGGAGTGAAGTGAGAAAGGCAGCCAAGAAGAAGAAGAAGAGACTGTTGAAAAGCGAAGCTGGCTTGGTCGATATTTGGAACAAAGGTCTGGAATTGCCGCAAGATGGAAACGCTGCCCAGCCAGCAGGCTCCAAGGGCTTGTTCCACGTTCCCGATCTCCCATCACCCTTGGCAGCTTCGTCGAAGCAAGAGGAACACCAAAACATACAATACGAAGAGGAGCTGTGATGAGAATCTATATTATAATGTGAAGATCGCAGGGAAGAAAGCTATATTATCTACATCTGTACAAAAGATACACACATCTAGAGTAAGAATGGAAGCACTGAACTTGACAAGGAGATCGAGAGGAAGAGGGAAAAGAAGAGGTAGCCGAGTGCGTGACGAGCAGAGAGAAGTAGACTAGTGAGACTCAGGGGGGGGGGGGAATCGAAGATCGTGATGGTAGTAACCAGCCTACGCCACACATCAACGCCGCCCCCCTTCTTCCTTTGCCTGATTGACTCTTCCCCCTCCCTTCAATTGCGATACCTCTTCTCACCAACGTCGGCTGCGGCACTTTGAGCGTCTTCGCCCCCACGTCGACCAGAAGGTGATGGTGGCGGTGGTAATTTTTGGTACGCATCGGCAGAAGAGTGACTGAGCAAATTTGATGCACCACCCCGTGTGAAGGAAGAAGAGTAGCTTGGATGAGTATCCAAAGGTGATCGATTCGGATAGTTTGTTCTCGTGGAAGACGAAGGAATCCCGGAGCTCATCTTTGCAGTCGACGACTGAAGTTGTGTTGCAGGAAGGGAGAGAAGCAGTGTGGGACTTCCCTGTCGCTTGATGGAAGATGCGGCAGACATCACAGAACGTCCTTGCAAGACCTCTTCCAAGCTCCTGATCTGTATCTCCATCTCTTGCACATGTCTGCTCAGGTTCATCTCGTTTTGCTGAGACTGATAGAGCTGATCTGACACGGACCTTAGCTGGCTCTCCAGATAACTGGCATGTCGAATAATGGCGTCGATGCGATCGCTCAAGTCGTCCATCCTAGCACTAGCACTTTCGCTTGAAATCATTCCACCAGACATCTCGTCTCGCATCATCTCCCCTCCATGATGAGGAGTCGCAAACACTTTGCTGGACGAAGTGGATGGCATCCCGTGTTGGTGGTGGTGGCGCGGCGGCGGCGGCGGACCTTCCATGGCCACCTGATGAGCATATTCTCGATAGGGAGGAAAGCCACTGGCAGAGCCAATCGACCTGGAATGCTGTCGATGATGGAGCTGATTGTGCTGGTGGAGTTGTTGCTGCTGCTGCTGCTGTGAGGGAGGCATCCCGCTTCGAGCGGCAGAAGGATTGGGTGGCGGTCCCAAATGAGAAAGTGGAATCTCCGGAGAAGGTGTTGCACTGCCAGGACTTCTGCCGCCCATCCCATCGTAGTCGCCCACGTTTGTCATGCCTTGAATCAGGCTGCCCTGTCGCTTGTGTCTGGACGATTTGCGCTTGATGTCGTTCAGGAGCTGAATCTCGCCTCGACGAAAGCTTGGATGCTTGAACTCCCACACTTGAATCTCTTCTTCCGGTGTTCCCTGGTAGGTGTGGTTCACTTTGTGAAAGCCGTACATGTTCAGCTGTCGAACAAACGATTGCCAGTTGGAGTGTTTGAACCAATTTGGCAAGACAACCTTAGAGAATTCGGCAGGGTTCGCTACACTGAACACCGTTCCAGAAGGTCCCCAAGCGATCATATCTTCAATCGTGTCGTCTTCCAGCATAGAATACAGTTTGCTAACAAAGGACGGCTGTTGTTTGCTGCCAGCTATGCCGCCTGCACCAGGTAAGCCTGCCAAAGCTGGATGGATGAAAGCATGACCGGGTGTGAGTTGCTGTTGTGACAAGGAGGAAGGACTTAGCGCCGATGCTAGTCGAGGAGACACATATCGTTGCTGTACACCGTAACTGCCGGAAGAAGCCATCTGTCGTGGATTCATCGGCGATGACTCTCGTTCATCTAGCGGACGCTGTTGATGAGAAGAAGAAGAAGTGGACGTCGACACTTTCGGTTGCAGGGAAGCAAAGTGAGGAAGTCGAGGGGAGGGAGAGGAATTGTTACGCTTGTAGCTTGCTGCAGAGGTGAGAGGTGGTGCTGTCATAGATGGAAAGGTTGCATTTACCGATGGCAATCGAGTCGTACCACTGGTAGCACTGCCTTCGCTTCTAGCCTCCGCTGCTTCTACACTCTCGCGATGTTTTTCTTCCTCCTTTCTGGACCGCCAAGTGTAGTTGGAAGAAGGGTTCTCGTCGTCAAATTCTGCCATCGACATCATAGACTTCGCAAGGCCCTGGTCAGCACTCGGCTGCCTTGCGCTCTCTTCTCCCTCAGCTTCTCCCGAGGAGGTTCGAGAGTGTGAGACTTGTAGCCTTGACGAGGAGGTTGTCGTCGGCTCAAAGTCATTCAGTCGAGGTACGGCGGCGTCTCCCTTGCGAGACCACTCGATGGCATTTGATCTGTTGAAATTATCTTCTCCTCCTCCTCCTCCGTCGCCGCCGCCTCCCCTGCTGCTACTATCTCCGCCACTTGATCGATTCTTTTGATGACGCTGATGATCATACTTCGCCGCTTTGCGAGGCAGGAAGTCATTGGATGCGCTCTGCTCTGCACTGCTTACTTCTTGCATCTGTACAACTTCTCGATCGGCTTCTTTGACAGCGTCAATTGCTGAGCCTTGCTGTGACCGAGGTCGCGAAAGTGATCTTTGAGAGTTTCGTCGTTTATTGAACGTCTCTGTCTGCCTTGGATATCGCCACTCATGTATATTTCGATCGTCTACACGACGGCTTGGTGAGAGAGAGTGTTGCGACTGCTCCATCTTTGCCGAGGGCAGATTCTTATCTTGCGTTTGAGTATCAAGGAAGGACGAAGCAGCGGGCTGTAGTGGTGATGACGTCGAAGTCGAGGAAGTGGCGGCTGGGATGATGGAGCTGGATGAAGCAGTGGTGCGTGGAGATCTGGTCTGCTGATCTGTTCGACGGTGGTCTCGATTCATTCCAAAATTGAATGAAGTTGACTTGTGTCTGGCTCCAAGGCTTTCTCGCCGTTCACCCGACACGGCTGCTGCCATAGAAATTCGGCAAACTTTTGCGTCCTCAGTCGAGACAGAAGGACCGACTCAAGTGCGTTTTGCTTGCCCAGCAAAGATGAGAATTGACCTCTGCCAGGGTGATGATCGCATAAGGGGGGGGGGAGAAAGAGAGAAAGAGTAGAGGGAGAGGGGAAAGAAAAAGAATGTCAGCTTCCGTGCTCAGTCACCTTTATGTATTGGTGTGACGGGTGCCCTCCCCCCCCCCTTTTTTTTTCCTTCCTCGCTTCTCTCCGCTTCCTCCTCCTGGACGGGGAAGCAAGAGAAAACAAATAGAAAAAGCGCAACACAGACCGGTGGCTTACCGGTCCTTCCTTTTTGGTAAGCGTTTTCTTTACTCCGCTCAGCACTGCGAACAGTACACAAAAGGGGGTTAAAGCAAGCGGAAAAGGTAGGGATAATCCGCGAGCCGATACGGACTGCCTCTTCAATAGGAGGCTCGACGTCGTTCGAATTCTTCTCTTTTCGATATTGCTCCCCTGAGGGGGCAAATTGAGAAAGAAGGGCAAGACGCCAAGGAATTGTCGATGAAGGCTGAACTTGGAACAAAGCAAGCGAGAGAATAGCAAAGATGGATGATACGCCAGCCAGGGCCTTTTTCCAGGAAAAGGAGGGGGGGCCCTTCTCGAAATTGTAGAAGCGTTGCCACTCCTTCCCCTCTGCTAAGCCATGCCTGACGATGTTCATAGCCATAAAATCTAAGACGTGCCCAACATTCGTAACAGAGCAAGACCCTTCCTCATTCCGCTCGCTCATCTCCAAAGCGCATTCGAGGAGGGGATCCGATCCCCATTTCCCAATCTTCCTCTCTATCACAACGCCAAATTGACGGCGTACGCGAGGGACCCTTCCAATATACCGCCCCTCCCCCCTTCTCCCAGTCAACTCAGCTTCGCTTCTCCCTGCATTCCGTGACAGCCGTTTTTTGAACTATATTCGGCGAATTGAAGTCAATGGCGTCTGAGTGGCTTTCATGGGAAATGGAAGTCCCCGTCGTGGCACGGTGGCTGCTTCAAAGCACACAAGTATCGCTACAAACAACTTCTTCCCAGAATAAAAGAATAGACTGCTATTGATCGGTGCAGTTGCAGAAGCCACCGACCGAACGTTGCAATACCAAAGGCAAGCAACCCAGAGGAAATGGCAAGACATTGGAAGCCCGTCCAGGGGTAGGGAGCTGCAACGGAACCGACACATTCATCTCCATCGAAGCATGCATGCCCTGGCCGCGGAATCGCGCCAGGTCCCGACCTGACTGGCTGTGCAATTGGTAGCGCTACAGCGTATCCATCCTTTCGAACCTTCGAATAGGGAAATAGGAAAGGCACTCCCCAGAAGGAGGCACATAGTACCGGCAAGGCAAGAAGATTCGCAAGCTTCCGACATAACATGTCCACTTCGTTCGCTTGCGAGCAATCAAGGGAAACGCCAGCCGAGAAGGGTCCCGACAGTTGCTACAGAAACTCACCGGTAGTACTTGGTCGAGCAAACGTCTGCAATCTTCCTGGCGTCGGCTTTGAGCAATCGGAGAGCGTGAGCGAATCGACTGTTGCAAGTAATACAGACGGAAGGAGGAGAGACCAGTGCTGAAGCTGATGTAGATCAAGGCTGACGAGCTCCTGCACTCAAATGTTGAATAGAGCGACGAAGAGACGAGCGAAGTGTAGAATGCTGACCGTACTGATGACGAGAGGAGTGGAAAGGAAATCGAAGGCAGGGCGTAGAGCAGCAAGCCAAGCCGTCGATAATCTTTGAATATTTTTAGCTGCCTAATTCTCCTTCGATATTAACTGTATCTCTATTTCGAGTTCCTTTTTGCAGTTCTGCGCTTTTGCCCCACCCCCCTTTCTTGAGGTTCGAAAACGCCCCGCGGAAGCCTCTGCAACAAGGAGGTGCCGGAAAGAGGGACACTAGTTAGCCCTTCTTTACAGGTGAGGCCTTTCGCTGCAGCCACCAGCCGTCGCCTCGTTGTGGATGGGGAATTTGTTTTCCGTCTCGCTGAAATCTCTTTAACCTGAGCTGTGATGGCAGAGGTGATGCCGGTTTGTGTGCACACAGGGAGAAGGGTAGAGGAGCTGTCTCAGAATGCACCTTTATTTCTCTCGTAGATCGGGGTTTCAAAATTGCTGTGCCAAGACGGCTGAGCGAGGGCCTGTCAAGCCCTTCTATGGTGTACCCGAACTAAGTATAGATACTTTAAATTTTATTAATCTAAGCTTCTCTTTTATTTTTCCTTTGATTCTTGTTCCCAAGTCTAGTGCATCGCGCCGTAGGTTAGAATTCTACCAACTTGACCTTCCCTCCCGAAACAAGGCAACGAACACACAACAAAACGAACGAAGAGAGCTGTACGAGCAGCGGGAGGAATGAGTTTGAAAAAAAAGGTTCCAAATAAACTGTAGAACCCTGTCGCCGCTGCGAATAAAAAGGAAAGGGGAGCCGTGTGGCACCGGGAGCTCAAAACTTTCCAAGGAAGAGGGAACAGGATCTCGAGTCCCGGTCAGCAAAACGAAAATACAAAAAATATATATCCCAATCTGATCGAAATCTCATCATCGGGACTTGAGCTCCTTCTCAGCCCAATAGTTGAATTTTCAAAGTGGTAAAGGATTAGTGTAAAGGTGGAGAGCTATCAACGCGCGCTAGAAGTAAAGGGTGAGGCGCGGGTAAAAGAGATGGTCTTTGGCCTTTTTAAATACCTTCAGTACAAGTTCTATTTTGATTCTATTTTGATTTCCTTTCGCGTTCCCGTACCTGACTTGTCACATCCTCTATAGTAGTTTCTTTTCACCAAGTGGTTGAGAAAAGAAATGCAAAGCAAAGATTAAGATTGCTAGACTGCTCGTTTGACAAGGGCGTACGTCGTTTCTGCCAACCGTCGTGCATGATGATGCATTGTTGCCCCTCCTTCGATTTCCTTTCTCCCTTACTGCAGTTCGAGGCGACGAGGCACGATCCCCCCCCCCCTTCCCACCTTTCACAGTCTGAAGTGCTCCTCATGTTATCTTGTAGAGGGCATCACTTCAAAGGACGATCGTGGAGTAGGCTGCCATGTATGCAGTGTCAGCGTCCGCCAAGCCATCTCCAGACAGCGCTATAAATGATGACTATACTTATTTCATTACTGCATGGACAGAACGGGAGGGCAGAGCAAGTAGACGGAAGTATTATTACGGTTCGTTGTATGCCGAAATAAAAGATCAAGGGAAGTATTGTAGGGATTAGAGAGAACGGCAGGTCGAGAGTGTCCCGATGGGAAAATTCTATCCCACACACGGAGAAAGAAGCAGGCATGGTGAGCACTTGCTCGCCGTGTCCCCACCCTTACCCCTTATCTTTTTCCATAGAAACGAGCGATAGAAGGGTCCTGCTTTCTTCCGGAGGCTGTGCATTAATCCTGCCGAAGAAGCGTCTGTTCAAAATTAACGTGGAAAAGACGCGCAACGACATTATTCCATGGCGTCGAATCCGAATTCCTTTCCGCTTAGACAATCTTGGATGCTAGTGAAAAGAACTCTTCATTGACGTCTACTACAGTACTAATGAAACAATCTTGTAATCAGCTCAGACAAGGGCGGCATTGTAAGAAAGGGCAGAAAAGGAGGACGGGAAGTTGCGAAAGCTAGAGTGGTAGAAGAGTCCCAGGCTAAGAACAGGCACGTTAGTGTAATCTTCTCGTTAAGAGGTGAGCGGATCCGATCCTCTTGCTCGGTTCGACGTCGAAGCTGATTCGAGGCTTCACAATCAAATTCAATAAGATGCCGTGTAGCCGTTTGAGATCTAAGATCGAGGCAGAGAACGGGGACTCCATGCCCGAGCTGACCACAGTAGTGGACTTGTCATCGTAAAGCAGAAAGACAAAGTGAGACGGTTCGCCAGACCTTTACTAGATGCGGTCACAATGATGACTTTCAGATTCAGCATGCCTGACGCTGTGGATGTAGGAAAGAGAGAAGCAATCCGCCTTGCGCCCTAAGAGGCATCAAGACGAATCAGGTCTGCACCTCTGTCCTACCCGTTACCTGGTCTGGACCAGCACAGAAGTGGTTTGGCTCTTCCCAGGACGATAGCGGTCACCTTAACAGTGGAGCCTCACGAACACCCGCAAATCGATGCTATTTCGATAAGCAATTCTAATGAGTGAAGGGTTGCACCCCACCTTGTGCCAAGCATTGGAAGGTATGGTGCCAAACATTGATTCGCACTTTCCTGATGCGTAATTTGCATGCACTATCACTGGCGAGCCACTCAATACATTCGAATGATACCATCCGCTCCTGCTAGCCACACTCTACCTCGAGCATCAAGAGCGCTGGACTGCACGTTGTCGACATCCCATCCGTTATATTCTTCCGTTACTCGTGGAGCAGCATCGTGGAAGCTGACTCTGTATGGCGTACCATCGGCAGTGGTGATGACAGACTCGTTTGTGTGAGGCAGTAGTCGAACATGATTGATGCTGGCTCCGTTTCTGCGCCAGGTAGCCATTACACTACTATTATCGTCTCTCGTTTCAGTGGAAAGCATACGCATGTCATGCAGTACAGTGACACCATTACTGCATCCTGCCAAAAGCAGATTGTTCTGCTTGCTCCAATCGAGCGAAGTGATGCTACTGGATGAGATTTGCTCCCACCAATCAGTCGCTTGAGGTGCTGGTCCGCTGGGGAAGTGAAGTTTTGGCAATCGAAAGACGCTTGAGCCAGATAGGGCGTCATGTCCTTCGATGATACCGGTCGACAAGCCTGTAACGAGAAGCTTTTCTTGATATTGTGGTTCATCGCCCAGCTGCGTCTCATCAGCCTCGTCTCCCGGTGGACCTTTGCTTCCCATCGAGACTACATTTACACCACTATAATTGTGACTGACGAAGAGTCGCTTCTGTACGCCTTCACCTACGTCCCATAATCGGGTGGTGCCATCAGTAGAAGAGGTCAAGACTTCTCGCCCTCTGCCGAGTATATATGAAGAAGTGACACCTCTACGATGTCCCTTCAGCGTTCTTGGATTAGAGCCGTCGAGGCCGAAGATCCGAGCAGTGCAATCCGAGGCAGTTGTGAAGACGACTGAAGACCGCAATGAAAGGAAAGACGATCAGATATTATGACTGATGTCTCAACAAACGATGCTGTAGTCTTACTCACCCTGTCCGCTTGGGAAAAAGGAAGCGCTTCTCACATCGCCAACGTGACCTTGAAGATACGTTTTGCTTTGAACCTGCCTTTCTCTTTCCCTCTTTCTCATGCGCTGTCCGGCCAATTGCTCAATATCGTCTGCCTCCGGTGGAGTTTCGTCGGCATACATCTCTTCTTGACCAGCTGTACCTAGGTGTCCAATGTGAGCCTGTCCATCTGCCCCACCCACCACGTATCGACCGGCTAGATCTGGCGATATGTCAAATGCTGTCACACCGAGCGAGCCTTTGACCAATGACTTGATTGTCTTCTGTGGTATCCTAATAGTGGTGGTCGGTATGGTGATGTCAATCTCGAGTTGCTTTGCAAGGTGACTTGAGCTATTGGAAGTGGAAGCGACTAACAAGTCCTTCAGTAAGGCTTGCATTAGCTACTCGAGAAAAGAAAAATTTCTAGGCCAGAATTCGTTTCAGAGCGCTCACCATTCCATTCTTCGCCCTTCCTACAGACAATCTACTCTGTCCACTTGCATCGTCAATGCTGATCTCGAGCTGGTCAGCTCCTTGAGATGCTAGAAGCAGCTTAGTATGAATGCTCTTCTTTGGTGCATTAAGACAATAGGCCGAAAGCCAGACCTTTTCGAAGTCATGAAGCGATTGAGACACATCCGTGTATGCTTGCAGATAGTCTGCCTGTAGGCTTATATACGGCAGTGCCAAATCCATCTCGGTACGGAGGCCAGCCAGCTAGAAAGGGAGGAGGAAGTCTGCTTTGAGGAGAAACTAAAGACACGGAGAAGATCGACATGGGAGGAGTCCCCTTCTGTCAATTTTTTCAGCACGGGCCAGAAAATTGGTCTCTGGTGAAATTTATGTGCGTCTTCCTTAACTTTCTTCCCACCTTCTGCCCCTCCTTTCTCGATCGCTCCCCTACAGCGAGATAGCAGGTGGATGTCAGCGTGTGCCATGCTGATGTACGCTCTTGCGTCACTGGCGGGCGCGATCGAAGCCTTGTTGTACCTCTTGATCTCACCCTTTCTCCCGATCATCCAACGCTTACTCTTGTCATTACTCTCGCTTGGTCCCATTCCACAGCACATCGGACTGATAATGGACGGAAACCGACGATTCGCCATGACCTTTCCATCTGGTCCACTGCCCGTCTCGCAAGGACACTTGTCCGGCTTCAATGCCTTGAAATCCGTGCTGGAAGCATGTTTACATCTCAGAGGACTCAATACAGTCACCGTGTATGCGTTTGCTATTGATAATTTCGCAAGGGATGAAAGTGAAGTTGCCTCCCTCATGCAACTAGCGAAGAGCAATCTCACTCAATTGGCCAGGCATGGTGAAGTCCTGGCTCGGCACTCGGTGAGGCTTAGAATGGTGGGAAGGAGGGAACTCCTGCCTGTAGATGTGAGGATAGCAGTGGAAAAGGCAGAGAGGTTGACACAGAGGAATACAGGGTGAGTGACTTCATGTCTGATCGAAGAGATTAGATCATCACACTGACAGCTTGCGCTATCCCATCCTCCATCTCTCTACAAAGAGCCACCCTAAACGTCTGCATTCCCTACTCTTCAAAGGACGAAATGGCATACTCTATAAACAGATGTGTCCATGAGAAGGGTACAATCACGCATGACGAGTACAGGACTGGAGCTTCATCGGCAGTAGGGCCAGGAGATGAAACCGAATTCAAGTCCGACAATCGTTCGGGTTCCATTTCCGTGTCAGACATTGAGTCCAATATGATGCTGGCACACTCACCGCCTCTTGACATTCTTGTGCGGACCAGCGGTGTATGCAGACTGAGTGATTTCATGCTTTGGCAGGTGAGTACTCTCGAATAGGAAAGTACTTCACCTTCTCCCCCTCATACAATGTTCACCGCCCCCGCCTTCTCACCCCTTTCCTCCTTCTTCGCACCAGAGCACGAATTCGCAGCTACAATTCACACAGCGTTACTGGCCTCTTTTCGGCTTGCGAGAATTGGTACCAATCATTCTGGACTATCAACGTATGAAGATTCGAGATTGGCTGGAGGAGCGAACAAGATGAAGAGAGATCACGTCCAACGCCCCTTGAAGTCATTGGACAGAGTGTCTTTTAGCTTTCAATAGTAGGCTCCTCTTCCGGCATAGTCTTGACCGGCTGCTTCTGCATCACCAGTGGAGGCTGTGCTACCATTGACGTCGCTTCCTACGCCATGAAGTGTTCGCAGATCGCTAGATACCGCCTCGACTGAGCCAGGACCAAAAGCGGGAAGAGGTGCCAAATAGACCTTGATTCCCATTGCTGAACGACCTGCAGGAATTTGCGATGTCAAGGAAGATGCGTTAGGGACAGGCTGGAACGCAACGGAATCATTGAGTTGCTTGTAGGATGTACTGAACTGTCCTATCAATTGCAAAAGACTTTCTTTGTCCCTCGCAAACTCCTTTTTCTCCTCCTTTACCTTCTCACTCTTGTGTAGAATGATGCGCTTTCCACTCGACGACCTTTCCATCTCATCTGTGGCAAGTCTAAAGAAGCTGAGTGCTTCCCCGTATTGTCCCCTTTCTCCCCGATCTACTCCAAGCCAGAAGAAGCCCCTGGCTCTACTACCTCTTGCCCCTTTGAAGAGATATTTCGCGAAATCATTTGAGATTTTCCCTGACGTCGTAGTTTCCTCCAGGGAATTGCCGTTGGAGGATGATCGATTGGACATCTTCTGCTTCAGCGCGGCCCCAAACCGCCCACCGGCGTGTCCGTCTTTCTTGTTTGCATCAGTAGCACTGGACGATGGCATCGACTCGCTTCGGACACCTGCTTTAGAGCTTGCGATCTGTGACAGAGAGAGAGCCGATTCGTAGAGCGCACTAACGTTGAAGTACAGTTTCGATAGGAGACTTGGAGAGGGGTGGTTCGTCGAAAGTGGTGGATATGAGGTGTGGTGCGCCGTCAAATAGCAGAGACAAGGCGAGAGAAGCTTTCGAATGGCGAGAAGTTCTGCTTCGGCATGCGCAAGTCTGTTGTCATTTGCCAGTGTCAGTTGGTCGTGAAGGATCGCAAAGACATTTCCACAGCGACGGATTCTCGAGTTAAAAACTCACTTGGATAGTGCAAAAGCGAGCTCTCCTGTTGTTTCGACACTTCGCCCGATCTCGCTCAATTTGCTTGTCCCTTCAGAGTTTTCCCACTCTGGGATGATTTGTCTGCCTACATGTTCAAAGATCCCAGCTGCTCGACACTGCAAATCAGCAGCGAATTTCAGACGATCTTCCTTTTGCTTTCTTGCTTCGTTGGATAAAGTTGCAGCTTCACCTTCTTCATATCTGCCCAGACTGTCTACTAATGAAGCTGCGAAGTTGCAAAGCGACTTTCCTTGCAATATCAGCACGGAAAGCAGCTCATACTGTATGCCAGGTAGCGTCACCTTTGACGAAGAAGAAAGAGGAGAGGCAGCGGAGAGCGTCGTCGTCCATGAGAAACGCAGCTCCCCTTTTAATAGCAAGTCATCAGTCTTAATGCTATTATATACACTGTACAAGAAAGGCAGATAGTCGTCTACATTCTGTACCAGCTTGATCCATTCCTTTTGAGAAAGCAAGCAAATTACGTCTTTCGAACCTCCCACAACCTTTTTTTGTTCAGTGATCAATTTGAGCGTCTGTTGCAATTTCGATCGTTTCTCAGTCGTCTGAGATACCTCGGTGCCAAGATTGGAGGTGTGAAGGTAGTCCGCATAAGAGATCGCTCGGGTCGTGGGCACATCGTGGACGAACATAGATTGTGATAGAGGATGTGTCGAGCGGCCAATGCCGTAAAGAGCAAAGGCGTGCTTAATTTGTGTGTGTGGGCTGAACCACGCTAAAGCTCATCAGCAAAAGGGGGGGAGCCGGTCCTTTTCTCGGCCGAGTTTTCCCCTGGGATTTCAGATTCGCCACGCGAGTGCTCAGCCATCCTGCGCAGAGAGGCACTTCATCAGTGTTGACCGGCAGTTTTAGGACCGTTCTCATACTGACTCGACAATGACACCCTGACTCGAGCTTCTCCGTTGACCTTTTTACCTCTCGCCACAGGACGGTCTCAGCGTAGCACTTACCACTGTTCGTTTTACGTTTCTCCTAGTCACTCCTCTCACAACGCCTACGGAATCTGACTCTTCCCTTTTCACAACCGTGGACAAGGAAGCGACATATTCTGCACTTTGCCACTCCAATACAAGGAGGAGCAAGCACCTTTTCTTGTGGCTCGATAGACCTGTCTCTTTCGTTCTTTCCCCCAGAACCTTCGATCTAGCCACCGCTCAATCACCTACAAACATGGATTTCGTCAACATCATCGCCCGAGGGGGCCACTAAAGAGGTTCTTCATTGAACTTCAGAGAAAAAGAGGATCCTGGTTGACAGATCAGACTGCGCATACACACTCCAGGAATATAAAAGATAGTACAAGATTAGAATTGCCACCCACCACTACTTCTCTTATACTCCGATTCTTGCTGTTGCCACTCATCACCATACCACCTACAACACACTTTTCTCTCTGACATCGGACTAACAACACTTTTGGTAACAGATTACCGGCCACCGGACCCACACAAACAGCGATTGATAACAAAAACACGACCGCCGCTTCACCGTTGCAGCTCGTACGTTCGATCTTTTGCGCACCTTCCCAAACGCTTTTGTGAGGAAGCTACTTCGATCTCCTAGAACAATCGCCGCTACACATCTGTACAACCCTTAACACGCATCTCATTCGCTATCGCTGCCTCCTTTCTTTTTCATTGTATAAATCCCTTCTGTCGACGTTTTAATATCCTCGCGCCACTTCGCCAATTCGCCCTACTCCCATATCGCCATGATCGACTCACATCATCTCACGGCTCCACTGCTCTACTCTAACAAGCGGTCTCGATCCGATTCCTCTTCATCTTCCTCTTCCTCTTCGGCTGCCAGTTCGATTGGTGTCAGCAGCTCCTCGCAATCTACATCGGCTGACAGCCTTAGCAGTTGCTCCTCACCCGCTGTGAGCAACGACGCTTCGCCCTGTTCTGTCGGACAAGAAGACGAAAGACCTTGCAAAACCCTCAGGACAGGGAGGTCAAGCTCAGCGGAAGTCTCTTTGGAAGGATTGAAATCTCAGTGCACTCTGAACAATGCTGGCTACCTCAGTCGCCAACCGTCGCCCGAGTCTGACAAGATCACTTCGACTGTAAAGAACATCTTTGTTGATTGCCTCGTCGGTGAGTATTGTAAGATTTGATGGGTATTGGCCTACGTTGGATTCTCACTTCCTCTGTCTGCTGTACCCCTTTGCGAGTAGACGCGGCCGTGCACGTCCTAGATATCATCTGGCAAGCACCGCTGCCACAGTCCATTGCTTTTGTCTGCGACGATACATCTGACGGTGCCACGCCAAAGAAGGAGGCTACTTCTCTTCGATCTTGCAAGTGCCCTGCTGGTCAACCAGTCACAGCTGGTATACCACTAGATCTCTTCGTTCGCGAGACACTTCGTCGAAGTCGAACAAGTTGCTCTACTTTGCAAGCCGCTCTGCTATTCTGTAAGCGAGCGGGCGGTGAAGTGATTCGCCAAAGAGCGTGCAAGGAGGGATTCGCCCTGAGTGCGAAAGATCTGGAACGACTTCCAGGATCGACACAAACTTATGCCTCCCTGACAACAACCTCTTCCGACTCGCCCAACGATTACATTCTTTGTTCCCGACGCATATTTCTCGCTAGCGTCATGGTATCGTCTAAATTCCTGCAAGATCGTACATTCAGCAATCGAGCTTGGAGTAAGATTTCTGGCCTCAACGTTCGAGAGCTATGTGTGGTGGAGAGACGACTATTGATGGCGCTTGAATTTGACTTGAATGTTTGCGAAAAGGATTGGGCTACTTGGACGCTTTTTCTCAAAGGAGAGTGGAAGGCCAGGCAATTAGTCACACAACAACGCAAATCTGTAGATCAGAACGGTGCTTCGCCATGCTCTTTGGCAGCGATCACTACCGGACGATCTTCGTTGGAAAGGACTTACAGCTTGCAACGAGAAGAGGTCTTTGACACAGATCTCGCTTTACCGACTGGCGACGAAAAGATGTTCTTCAAGAAGGGAGAGAAGTCTGCCGAGCAAACCTACTCGCCAATTTGCATCTCTACTCCTGTCTTGCCTACTTCAAGTACTCACCACAAGGACGACGCTTCCTCTACTATCCTGAGTACCTTTGGCACCGGCGAGTCGACGCCTACAGCATCGAAGATTACCCGTAGCTCCTTACCGGAGAACCGTAAAATCGAGCCAAGCCTTCTTTCGACTGCGCTTCATAATCACATGCTCAGTGTGGATGGCAGCACGCAATTAGCCTCGAGTGATCTGCCTTTGCCATACCCCTTTCTTCGGAAGGGTCTTGCGAATCGATCCATATCTTCCTTTTAGGGGTGCAATATCCCCCTTTGTATCACCTCCCTCTCTCTGACTTTGTTTGTAACTATCTTTCTCTTCCTGCTAATTCATATCTTTCACGCTTGTCACTTGCAATGATGTTTCACCCTCCCCCCCCCTCCGTATTGACACAGTGCAGGTGGATCGAGTAGGGAGCGGTACAGCAACTCGACGCGAACATGCACAAGAAAGAGAGTTGGAGTCTTGACTTCTTGCCCTCTATCCGTTGCTGCTTCAATGTACTGAGTTACCCTCTTCGTAGCTACGAGTGACGGCTCCTCCGTAAAGTATCAGGTGGAAGGAGCTCGGTCGCCCTTCGGAATGAGAGTCACTCAAGGTACTCCTTCGGCTCCTTCGAGAGAGGAAGTAAACTGCTGCTGCTGCTGCGACGGATGTAAAAGGATTTGCGAGGCAGATGCAGTTCCCAAGCTTTGGCCCCGGTTATAAGTTTCCTTGCTAGACGATCATCATCATCACCACCATCTTACATCCATCTCCATCACTCGTCAGGCATGGTCTCTTCATTGACAAAGCAATCTCTGATCTACCAAGTGCAAGTAGCAAACCTATGTCACAACGAATCTGTCAAGCTGCCGACATTCTGCATCGAGGACCTTCTCTGGCTTTTACAACCAACATTGGACGGTGAAGTGGCCGGCGATGGTCCAATAAGTATTGGAGTATCGCTGTCCATTCAGGGTGATGCTGTTCCCGATGTCTTGGCTCTTTCGCACAGGAACAGATTAGTGCTGTTGCAAATGTCAAACGTCGAGGAGGGAGAATTAAGCGACCATCACCGTCATCATCCGGGACTTAATTTACTCGGTGATTTGTTGCTTTGCACGAGCAGTGATGCAGCAGAGTCCTTCACCTCGTTCCATCATACTCGTCTCGAAGGCAAGCAGATACAGTTGGCGTCTCCGAATGCTTCAGAGGTCGCTTACCTGCTCTATCACGCCCTTGAAGTACATTCTTGCTTTCTCGACCTCGATCTACTTGCTCCATCGATGGGATCGGCGAGACATCC
Source organism: Exobasidium rhododendri (assembly GCA_026210745.1). NCBI lineage: Eukaryota > Fungi > Basidiomycota > Exobasidiomycetes > Exobasidiales > Exobasidiaceae > Exobasidium > Exobasidium rhododendri. The sequence goes on from CP110631.1 coordinate 2,529,705, forward strand.
ACCGTTCCAGCCGAATCAGCTCATTCGGATGGCTCTCGGTGCGGATGCTCTGCCAATATTGAATCTCGAGGCACATCACTTTCAAGTGAGAAAGGCCAACGTACTCCTCGACAATACATTCGTCAGCAGTCTACTGGGCTGCATTCGAATAGCGATTGGAGCGTACGAGGTAGCTTGTCTCTTTACACGCTCTTGCCAGCAGGCACACGGACACAAGAAGCTGGAAGATGGCAAGCTCGATACACGATTGATTCCTTCGAACCTCATTATGTACATGGCGAGATTCGAAAAGGTCGAGCACGCCTTGAAGCTCAGGAAGCCAAAGGTATCTCAAGCTCGACTGAGAATGAAGGAGGATGCAAAGGATGGTGGCATCCATTTCAGCGTGTCCAAAAAGGGGAATAGCGTGGATGTCTTCAACGAGCAGTTCAAGTCAAAATTGGCGGTTAGTACGCAGCAACTCCTGAGTATCTCCCTCACCGACAAGAACGGCCACAGTCAAACGTACTCTGCAAAGACGATCGCCTCCTCCGGTAAGACGAGCACGTTGAACTTTGTCGGGAAGGACGAGGGTATCGCACTTGATAAGCTACGGGCGGGTGCCACGGCAACAATGAAGGGAGCATTCCAATCTACAAGGGTGGACAGCGTCGAAGTCCGTGGTCGAGAAGACTATACGGCCTCTGAAGTGGAGGGAATGCGATGGCGGAGGCAGATAATGTGTCAACAGGAGACGGAGGAAGGCGAAGCAGGCGGTGAGGGCAACTACGATCGCTCGCAATTACTGAGACCGTTCTTGCTTGGTGAGAAGCCTCGCTGCATAGAGGGTGTGGTGGACAAGAAGACGATCAAGCTGATGAAGAGACCGAAAGCACACGATTACGTTGTCATCAAGAAAAGAGAAGCCAGAGGAACCTTGAATGCCTCTCAAAGCAGAGCAGCTCAAGCGATCTTGTCGCCATTGCTTAGCGGCCAGGTCACCGTGGATGACAGAACGAGAGGCGATCGTGTCAAGGCAAAGGAGGAGAACAGATGGCAGCAGGAGGACAGATTGATCATCGTCCACGGACCGCCTGGAACCGGCAAGACGAGTCTCATCACCGCATGCTGTGAGCAGTGGGAATACAGTTGTGCCAAAGTCGAAGGCGGTGGAGAGGAACTGGCAAGAGATTCCATCTATGCGTGTTGCCAGTCAAACGTGGCTGTCAAGAACATTGCAGAGTCCTTTTCCAAAGCTAGTGTCAACTTCAAGATCATCGTCAGCCCCAACTTCTACGTGGAATGGCACGAAGACCTGTATGCTGACATTCAATCTCGACTTATCCGGACCGATCAGCTTCCCGTCGTTCCTGGTAAGCTGCAGCAGCTGTTGAAAGACTGCGATGTAATCCTCTGCACTCTCGCCTTTCTCTCTTCACCGAAGGTTACGCGGGGTGACTGTCCGCTCTTCCGACTACGGCCCATGAGACTGTTGTTCGTCGACGAAGCTTCTCAGATTCACCTTCGTGCGTATCCACACTTGTTGCATCGATTCGGCAAAGAGGTTGCCCGAGTCGTCTTTCTGGGTGATGATCGTCAATTGCCGCCGTTCCAAGGGGATGAGGTAGTCGATGCCGGTTTGAGCGTCTTTGAGTTGCCACACTTACGTACGAAGGCCTTCCTTCTCGACACTTGCTACCGTCTCGCAAAGCCAGTGGCCGAATTCATCTCTGAGAACGTCTACGACGGTCTGTTACATGTGGGAAGCAAGAACTATGATCCAGGAAGCTTGTTAGACTGTGTGAGCTTCATCGACGTGACCGACTGGCAAGAGGAGAAGCAAGGATCAAGTCGAATGAACCGTGGAGAGACGCAGATGGTGGTGAAGCTGATGGAGCAGTACAAGAAGCGGGGCGGAAGCTTGTCTCGGATTAAAGTTCTCACTACTTACAATGCACAACGAGATGCTCTCGAAGAAGCGCTGAAGAGAGTGGACTTGAGTGGCGCAAGTGACACCGTCTTTTCCGTCGACTCGTTCCAGGGACGAGAGAGTGACTTTATCATACTGAGCCTCGTCAAAGATGGGAAGCCTACGATCCGAGAGAGCAGGAACAAAAACAAGAGTAGAGAAGTAGCAGCCTTGGTGCAGTACCTCCAGCCAGGACTTGGCTTCCTCAGCAACGATCGTCGCATCAACGTAGCTTTGACAAGAGCAAAGCAGGGCATCATCGTTGTAAGCAATCGGAAGTTCATACTGGAAACAGCGGCAGAAACACTGGTGGGAAGACTACAGGTAGACCTGCAGTGGGAGAGTCAAGATGGCGAAGAACACTGGTACAGTGTAGCAGATGTCTTGAATAATAGACTCCCGCGAGCCTTGTTTGGTGTCTTGCAGTAGCGAGCGAGACTCGACGTTGATCTTTCGGGTCCTCCAAAGGGTGGGAAAGAGAGGAGGGGGGTAGCGAGGGGAAAGGAGGAGTAGAGCAAGGATCGGGTCATAGGACTAGTGTCTATAATTATACCGACCTCGCCCTTGTCACCTTGTATGTATTCATTTATTGTACAGCAATATTTCAATCGTGCGTGTTCGTGGACTAACTGTGCTGGATGTGTGAGAGGTCCGCTGTGATGTCGACATTACTCGCCCTCTTCAGCACACGGGCAGTGCTTCCCCTTCCAGGTGAGATGTTGGAGGAGGGGTAAGGGCCGTAGAAGGGCGTCTCCCATGCGCGTCCCACCAATTTCTGCCTTTTTTAGAAGCGTGTTTTAAAAGGTTGTTCCTTGATCAGCGCTCATCCACTCCTCTCTGCACTGAATAAGTCTCGCTTCTATGACGTCTGAGATGGCATCCGCCGAAGCCAGTAGCTCCAGTACGTCTGCACCCATCTTCAAGAAGCGTAGCTCTAGGCCCACGGCAGGAAGCGGCTCCAGGTCGCTCATACGTGGGGTCGGTATAGGGGAGGCTAGGCCCGCAAAAGCAGACGAAGCCGGTGATGACGCCGAATTAGCATTGGAGCAAGGGTATGTCATGTCTGAAGCATCGATCTACTCGCACCCGGGTCACAACTGATGTCCCTCTTACTCTCTCCCTCTCTCTCTCTCAATATCCTCTTTCTTCTTTTATCCCCAACCCATCGGATCAGACCGACGTTGGAAGACTTGATCTCGATTCGATCTCTTCGCTCTAGACCGATCGGAATCGAGCTGAGCCGACTTAACAAAGGAGAGATTCGCAAAAAGAAGAAGAAGAATAAGTCCCAGGAAACGTCGGCGAAAGAATCAACGGAAGAGGAAAAATGGGCAGAACAGATGCAAAAGGGCGGCTTGACGAAGAGAAGCACGTTACCAGCAGCTGCAGCAAGCAATACGGAAACCTCTGACCAGCAAGGAGAAGACGAAGATGGCGATGACGACGATAGCGACAGAGACGAAGAAGCGGAAGAGAACGGCAAGAGTAGCAACGCACCTAGACTAGTCAAGCAGAATAACTTTCAAGGAGAAACGGGCACTGTAGATGTCGATAAGCACATGATGGCCTACATCGAAGAAGAGATGCAAAAGCGCAGACAGCCTGGCGAGATGGACAACCTACCCAACAATGTCGCAGCAACGGAAGGAGGAAAGGCAGTCTCGAACCCTCAGGATGAACTATTTTCCATTGCTGAAAAGTATCGAAAGATTCAAGAAAGTGCACAAGAGACGCTCGATGCCGCAAAACGCAACGTCAACAAAGGTCATGTGGAACGAGAAGGAAATGAGGAAAAAGAAGAGGGAAACGCGACATTTAGTCAAGCGATGCTGACCGGAGTGCCTGAGATTGATCTGGGGATCGACCTTCGGATGAAGAATATACAAGATACCGAAAAGGCGAGAAGAGCAATGCTGGAAGCGCAGAAATTGAAGAGCAAGGATATGAGAGGGGACGAAGATGCGGATTTCGCCTCTGCTCGATGTAAGTGAAGAGAAATCGAGGGACAACTCATAAGTTTCCAGAATAGTAAGTTGATGATCTCTCCCTTTATCTTGTCATACAGTCTTCAAGTATGGCACCAAGATTCAATCGGATGCGGATATCCTGCGAAAGGGCATCGAATTCGGACCCAATGGACAGCCACTGCCAGTAGATGACAAGGCCAAACGATCGTCTGACCATAAGCGACAAACAGCAACGGACGATGCCGCGTTAGAGCGATTCAAGAAGCGACAGAGAAATCAGCTCAAGAGGTGAAGAGTCATGTGAGAACATGTTTTATATTCTTCAACGCCCTTCATGAAGTGGATACATACAGAGCAGGAGGCGTTACATTCCGAGCTGAGAACATCATGTCCGGGAGGTGCCGTCGAGAGCAAAGGCAGACGCTAGCTTCTCTTCATCGGTGTCGTCTCTCCTGACACGATGCTGAGACCACCACGTAGCAAGGTTTGGTGGCGGAGTGGCTGTTTGCATGGGCAAGTCACCGTCGTGACCATCAGTAGAAGCAAGGGCTGATCGTAATGCACCGTCAGTGTGCTTGTTTTTGCGATGGTAGAAAGAGCTAGATCCGGCGATCATCATTGCGTCCTTCATGTCGTCCATCTCTTGCTGTAGTTCCTTGTTCTTTGTCCTTAATATAGAGCAGAATTCGTGCAGATGTTTGATGTAGTCGACCGACTTACTAAGGATGATTCCTTTGTTGGGCTTTGACTGAGCCAGGGCTAACGTTTCACTGCCAGACGACACGGGAGCCAAAGCGAGAGCCTTCCTTTCCAATTCAGTCTGATTTTGCTCTTGCGTGGCAACGTCGTGTGTGAGGGGGTCTTCGTTGCCGTCACGGTCTATGCTGTGTTCGATTGTGGAAGGGAATGGCTTCCGAGTGAACAGGGACAGGTCGATGTGAGGCGTGGTGCCGCCTGCAGTCGAGGCGGCAATAGCGTCTAGTAACATGCTTTCAGGCAACAAGGACGCCAGCTCGGCGATACGTTCGTTGATGTTGTCCCGTCGCCTTCTTTCCACAGCGTTGTGTGATTCTCGACGTCGTCTACGCCTCTCGGCTACCTTGTTTCTTTCCTTTTCCCTTGTGCTGCATGCATCTAAAGACGAGGGAGGAGATCCTAAGATGGTGGTCGTGTCGTTCTTCTTCCTCTCCTCTCCTTCCTCGTCTTTCCCTTCTCTTGGTCCGTGTCTATCCTCTCTTTCGCCCTCCTCCTCCTCGTCGTCCTCTTCGACATCGGCGGCCAGGTCTTTTCTTTTGGAATTCCGTCGCAAGCCTTCATTTGCTGCTTCATGGCTGCTCTCTTGGCGCCTTTCTTCTCCTGTGACATCCTCGATCACGTCATTCAAGTGCGTCTTGATGAGCTGACCACTGATCGACGTCGTTCGATTCCGCGTCCTTTTTTCCGCTACCTTCTTCGTAGACTTGTCATCTCTCCCAGGTGCACTTTGTGACTGCACTGCGCTCTTCTTCATATCGGCTGCCTTGAATTTCGGTGAAACACGTCCATGCTGGAATTTCGCTCCGAAGATTATTTCTTCGCCAGGATGCTCCACCGTGTTGGCGACAAAGGTGAGGAACTCATTCAAGGAAAACTCTTCCTGGTCGGGCCGATGCTGGTTGATGTCGTGCAGCAGGCTCTCGAGGATGGCGCTCCCATTTTCCGCGGGAGGGCCGTTGATATACGCATCGCCTGCTGTGTCCTCTACGGAACGTTGCGTACGTTCATCTTGCGAAGTGTGCTTTGCCTCCTGTGGCGTCCACGCAAAGGGAGCTGTCACTGCGTGATGATGGATATGTTGCTGCTGTTGTGGTGGTGGTATCGGGGTGGAGAGGTGGTGCGGTACGTGCGCTTGCTGCTGAGCTTGCGGCTGCACGATGGATTGTTGATGATACTGCCCCTGCCGGAACATGCCCTGGTCTCCGATTCCAAGCTGTTGCAAGCCAAGAATGAATGCATTCTGAAACGCTTGAACAAGCTCTTGGTTGGGAGCTTGCTGCATACCCAACACACTGGCAACGTCGACTTGCGTGGGGAGGCCGGCATTTATAGCAGCCATTGGCAGAAGATTCGGCACTGGCACTGATTGCTGCTGGTGCTGGTGATGCTGGGTGGCAAACATGATGGAGGGTGACTTTGACGACTCAGGCGATCTTCCCGAGAAGTGATCCACCCAAGCGGCACCTGAGGAGAAAGACAAAAACACAGCAGGAAATTGAGCCTATTGAACACTTCATGGGACAGTCCACGGAGCACATGCTTACTCACCTTCCGGACGCTTGAGAAACTCCTCCAAGCTTAGCATCTCGTCTCTGCCCTTCTGGCTGCTTGATGAGGCCGTCGAGATCGGAGCAGACGGAGGAGCATGGTGGCCGTCTAGCCATGTCGGAATGGATGACAAGTTAGGGGAGCAACTCTCCACACCGTGCTGCTGCTGCTGATGCTGACGCTGCACTTGACTGTGATCATGGCTGTCGCTTTGGAGGTGCTTGACCATTTGATCGAGCCCGGACAAGATAGTGGTGTCGTCATCGTCGTCGTCGTCGAATGGCGCGATTTGATGAGAGTCCAACGACGAGGAAAGGGTCTGCACCGGTCCTGAGACCAGTGCTCTGTGATTCTTTGCTCTTTGCAGTGATGCTGCTCTCAGGCGTCCCCCGGCAGTCGCTTTCTCGTCTCCTCCTTCCACCGCACTACCACCACCACAGCCCCCGTGTGACAGGGACCTGGTCACTTTCTGTACCGGTGACAGCTGTTTTCGAACTTTCGCATTGCGATGGTCACTATTCTCCGTCCGTCGAGCCCATTCCCGCGAATCTGATCGAGCCATGTTTCGTGTGGTAGCTGGCAGATCTGTCAACGGCTGACTATGGCTGTTGCATGCCCTCATGTATCCTAGCATCTGATCGATGGTGTCAATAGTGGTATTATCCATGCTATGACTCATGCCTGCTGCACTGTCGTCATTCATCTCGGTATTGCTTGTTGACAAAGGCGGCGATTCTTGTTGACCTTTGCTGGAAGCTGTAGAGGTTGCCGCAGTGGCAGCACTGCTTTCACTGGCGCTCTCTGAAGTGGTCTTCTTACTCGATACGCTCTCTCCAATGCTAGATGCCACTCTCCCCTTCTCGACAGAATAGGCAGCGAACGGCGACATGGTGGATCTTTCTTCAGTCAGTGGGTCTTTGGCCCCTTGCGATTGAAAGTCACAGTCCATCACATCTCTGCCGCCATCCACTTTCCTTTCCCCCAGGACCGCCCAGATATCTTCCATTTCCTCCACTCCCTCCATGCCTTCTACATCTTCCGCTCTTCCCCTCTTCTGATACAATGAGGGTATCGAGCTACTTGGGGAATCTGTCGACGGCAAGAAGCCCAAGTGCCTTCTTTTAGGCGAAGAGGGCGAGCTTGCTGTTTGTGCTGGCTTGAGCATTGATGTGCCTTGTATGCAGTCGAAGTGTCACTCTAGCCTTGTATGTGGTTCGCCTTGTATGCTGTGATCTCCTCGAATGCGACTGTCAACCAAAGGCACAAGCTACTCCTGGTGAAGATGAAATCGCTCGAGGATGTTACAAAGCGTTGGCTGTTGGCTACGCTTGCTCAGAGAGAAAACGAAACTCCGGATGTGATCGACAGGATGCGCTGCTCAGTGTATGTCAGACCTGAAGCCTGGAACGGGAGTGAGTGTTCCTGTCCTACTCGGTGCGGCAGTGTCGTGTGCTCGGTTCTCGCTTGAACAACGACGCGGTGACGGTAGGAGAGGTATGGACAGTACCATAAACTCGGACTGTGGACATAATTTCCGCTCCCTTTGCCAAAATTTACTACAGTGCGGAGGACAAAGGGGAGAAGAAGAGGGGAAGATGGGAAGATGGGAAAGCATTCGCCGGTTGCAATCTAATTCGCACAGTCTACTACAGCTATATTCGTATACGCAAACAGTAAGATCATGCGGGGATGGGGGAAAGGGCAACCCGATGATGACTCCTCTTGAGCCTTCTCTACGTTGGATCTGTAAATTAAGTTTACAAGGACGAGGCAAAGGTGCCCGGGGAACTAATCTATCTTTTCGACCATTGTAGACTAGCAGCAACTCACTGTATGACCTTGTTTGCCCCATTGTACCCACAGGCGGTATTCCACCCAAAGGCAAAGCTAATTAAAGGACAAGAGGTGGGACAGCCACCAGGTTGATTTTCTTTTGTGCGAGTCTCCTTTTTTTTTGGTTTTGCGGGGAAGAAGCGTAATGTGTGTGGAGGGGGGCGCGAGCGAGGTTAGCTTTTTCTCTTCCTGTGAGGACTACTTACACTAGACTATAATCTTTTTTCCTGTTTAGCCGGATGGTCAGTCGTTAACTCAAAAAGTGTACAATTCTAATCAGTAACAAATATTTATCCAGAAGAGGGAGGGGGACACCCGCCCTAATCCATCCTCGCTTCGCGTGCGACCTGTCACATGTTGAGCGCTTGCTGCCGACAACCTCATTAGAATGTCTTTCGGTCGCCCCGTCAACGTCGCCCATCCACCTTGTCTTTCACTCACTCCTCCGATAAGATGACAGGTAAAGGAAAAAAACAGAGGAAAAGACCAGTACGCTGCGAATCTTGATCGCTCTTCTATTCAGTCATTTACTCTGCTAGCCCCACTTTCCCTGTAAGCGGAAGAAGCACAAAATACCCCAGAGAAAGTCAGATTTCAAAGATAGATTACCACGCTTTCTCTTAGAATAGAACTTGAAGGGGAAGGGCGAAAGGGGACCGAGATCTCGTTTCCTTGGCTAATCTGATGCCAAGCGGATCTCTCCGTCTTCAACGACTAGTCGTGACTATTTGTATACTGGCGTGAGTGCGACTTACCCCACAAGGACAGAGCAAGCCGTGAATTCCCTTCGCATCTCGAAAGTCGAAATCCATTCAAGCACTAGTGTGGATCAAGGCAGTATTGTGCTAAGGGTGATAAGCACATGAGATGACTTGGTCTTGAGCAAACATTTGGTGGATCATCTATTGTGTAAGGTGTGGTCCGCCCGTCTATAGAGCTGAATAGAGTACAAGGCCTTCTTCAATGTCTTTCACTAGCAGGTCGATCCTTTGCTAGAGTATCTGCCAGTGCGGACCACCTTCACTGCTTCACAAAAGCAGCGGAAGATAGAAGTCGATGCCGATGGGATGAGATGAACATCAGTTCCCCTGGGGAGGTGCGATGATGATGATGCACCCCTCCTTGCCTATTTAGGTCTTTTCTCATCTTTTACTTCCCACCCAGGCTACCGGCCAGCCAATCTAACCCTTCCGTCAATCTGAAAGCGTCTCGGCCTCCTTTAGCTCGAAGTCTCCTCGAGCAATTTCCTTCGACCTCGCCCCACTCACCCCTTTCCCGTCAAAGCAGAACATCCTTGAATGTGCCAATTCTGTAGCCGCAGACTGGTCAAAGCGAGTGACTCGGAGATATCGGCAGGTGTCATGCACCCAGACACATCCTCTATTGTGAAGCAAATGCTGCCTTTAGTGACAAAGCTTGTACTTTCCACTTCTTCTAGTCACAAATTACACTTACGTTTGTTTGCGAACAGGAGAATTGGGGTCTTGGAAGTTTGCTTGACAGGCAAGGTCAGTCTATGATCTGTCGCTGCCATGTGCCGAATGAATACTTCCTCTCTACTCACTTCGTCTCCTGCAACTCTATGTAGCTCTTCCCTGGCGAGGCCCACCCTCTCCCGGTCTGTCGAATCAAAGACGAAGACCACAGCGTCTGTGTTGGCCAGATATTGGGTCCAGCTTGCTCGTAGTGAAGCTTGTCCACCCACGTCCCATAGTAAGAATCGCAGGTTCTTAAATGTGAAATGCTCCGTATTTGATCCAACTGTTGGTGCCGTTGCCACCGCTTGTCCTAGTGTCATCTGATATGTCAATGTCGTTTTGCCTAAATGTGCGATGACCAAATATGGAAGATGAGCTTGACCTCTCCAGCACCAGCGCCTGTTTCAGTCGTTCCCCTCCTCTACACACCTGCATTATCCAGTCCTAATATACAGATCTTGAGCTCTTTCTGACCGAACAAGGAGCCCCACAGCGACGAGAAGGCGACTCCCATTGTGTTCAAAGGCCAAGTAGACGATGCTGATTCAGGAAGATCCTTGGCATCAAATTAAGATCTTCAAATCTGTCAGAAATCTACACCTCTCTGTCCCAGGCAGGCTAAAGTGACCTACGATTGAGATCCCCGGCAGGGAGCGCGGGATCAGACACGTGTTTCCGGTCGAGGAATCTGGTGGTCAGGACTAAGTCCACATGGCTATCATATACCAAGCACTCAATTGCTGGCAATAAGGGCAACAAAGACGATTGCTAGCGTGAACTAAGAAGAAAGGAAAGGAAAGAAAAGTAAGCTCAAACGGTCGTAGGCAAACACGAATAGAACAGTCTCCATCTGCGTGCAATCTAATTAGCAGCAGTCCATTCTCCGCTCCTTCACACTCCTTGTGCTTTGTTCGGCATCCTAGGCAACCACCTCACCTTCTCTTCCCACCATCGACCGAAATATCAATCGCATCTCCAAGATGGTGAGAGAATTTCGCTGTACGAGAACAAGCTTGACCCACTGTTACTGACCAAGCTTCTTGCCATTCGCAGGCTTCTCGGAGACGTGCTACGAAGAAGGGTGTCTCCTTCTGTGTCATGGTAGTGGGCGCCAGCGGTACAGGTAAGCATTTTGCATTTGTAAATAAAGCGGCGTGATGAGTCTAGCAGCTCAACCACTGTCATTTGAACAACACTCGTAGGAAAGACGACGTTTGTAAATACTCTGTGCGAATCAGAAGTGATTGGTCACAAGATTTCCGACAACGCCGAGACTGCTCACATTGAGGAAGGCATTCGCATCAAGCCTGTGAATGTTGAGCTGGACGAGGACGGTATGCGAATCGGCTTGACCATCGTCGACACCCCTGGATTTGGAGAGAATATCGACAACGAGTATGCCTTTCAAGAAATCGTCGGCTTCCTCGAAAGACAGTACGACGATATTCTGGCAGAAGAGAGCAGAATCAAGCGTAATCCTCGGTTCAGAGACAATCGAGTTCACGCACTCCTCTACTTTATTACACCGACCGGTCATAGCCTGCGAGAGATGGACATTGAATTGATGCGAAGATTGAGCCCAAGAGTAAATGTCATCCCTGTCATTGGAAAGGCCGACTCGATGACCCACACAGAGCGAGCCGATTTCAAGAAGAGAGTGAGTAGCCGATGCAGTACCCCAGAGAGCTCTTGTGAATTTATCGTTGATGTTCATTTTGATGTCTTTCCAGGTCATGGAGGACATCGAATACTATGGGATTCCCGTCTACAATTTCCCGTATGACATTGAAGAAGATGACGAAGAAACAATTGCCGACAACAGTGACTTGAGAAGCTTGATGCCATTTGCCATCATTGGCTCGGAGGAGGAAGTTGTCATTAATGGCGAACCTGTCCGAGCACGGACGTACCCTTGGGGAATTGTCGAAGTCGACAATCCTCGACATTCTGACTTTGCTCGACTACGAAGCGCGCTCTTGAATACACACCTGACTGACCTCAAAGAAATCACCCACGACTTTCTCTATGAGAACTACCGAACAGAAAAGGTGAGCGTTGTAGATGCGCTGTTTACGTGATGTGGACGGATGTGACGCTGACTCTCATTTCTTTTTCCCTTAAGCTCTCTCGCACAGTACACAGTGATTACGCAGATACCTCGATTCCGGGTGACGAATTGGCTAATCAGAGTGTGCGACTCAAGGAAGAGCAGCTACGTCGTGAGGAAGACAAATTGAGAGAGATTGAGCTCAAGGTACAACGTGAAATTCAAGAAAAGAGGCAAGAGTTACTGGCAAAGGAGGAAAGTCTACGAAATCTAGAGAACAGATTGGCTGCGCAGAACGAGTAAATGTTTCGTTGCTCGGTAACATCGCCTCTTTCTGTGGATTTTGTTGTCCTTCTCTTGTTTCCGGCCAGCTATATCGAGCTCTTGGCTCTTCTTTCACTTTCTCACTCCCCGCTCTATCTTACGTTGTAGACACCTTCTGAAAATCAAGTAGTTGTAATGACCGAGTACGTCTGTTTATCAGATTCATTTCTCATGTTGGCAAAAGAAGGAGAAAGTAGTCAAATAAGGATCCTATACATTGGGAAAACGGTGGTTATGGGTGAATGGAGGTGGAAACTTGTGACATGAATAGGTCACCTCTAGAATCATAGTTTGAATTCGGTCTTTGGGTATTTGACCGTTTTGCTTGCTGCATCATCTACCAAAAAGTAGACGTCGCCTGGTGGAGTAGGTCGAACAAGACTAGCTGGAAGTCCTAATTCTGGCTCATCCAACGTTTTTGCCAACATTTCTTGCTTTCCCTCTCCTGCCAAACAGAATGCAATCCTATGAGCTTTATTGAGCACCGGTAGAGTGAGAGTGATACGCTTTGGGGGTGGCTTAGGTGAATCTTCAATGGGGGCGACCCAACGACTCTTTTCTTGGAGCAATTCATGACCTGGGAACAGAGAGCAAGTGTGTCCGTCTGGTCCCATTCCTAGCAGGATCAAGTCGAACACTGGAAGTCGGACCGATTCTTTCCCAGCAAAAGCCTCGGCCAATTGCTTTTCATACTCGTCGCTCAACTCTTCGGGATCGTCCAATAACTTTTCATCAATAGTGTGAATTTGTGAAGATTTGAGTGGTACCTTTGAGAAGAATTCGGCATTGCAGAGCGAGTAATTGGAGTCTTCGTGCGTCAAGGGCACCAATCTCTCGTCAGCGAAAAAAACTTGCCTACGAGCGATCACAATATGAGACAAAGCGATTAGCAAGCGACAAAAGAAGAAGACGCCAAGAAACGTTATCTTTGACAAGACAAACTCACCACTTGTCCCATCTAACAGCATCATCTGTTCGGTTGATGAGGTACTTTGCGAGCATCTTGGGAAGACTTCCTCCCGACGTTGCCAATGTGAACTTGTTTCGTCGTTCGATTGCTTCGTTTTGTGCCTGAGAAGATCATGCAACACAACAAGGTACAGAATTAATCATCCTCGCTAAAGATCGCATCGTTGCTTCCCACAGATCGTACCTACCTTGATGACAAAATCAGCTAGTCCCTTGGAGAGATCATCACTGGACGCAAAGGAGAACAGTATCGGGTCCGTGGGCTTCGTCGAGGGCACGTTAGGTGCCGTGGGATGCATTTCGAAGAGAGCCTAAGGGAGGACGTACGAGAGTCGAGAGCGTGCGAACTTATAAAAGCTTGGTAGGGACTTGCGTTGAGAGGAGAGCAGCAGACTGATTGAGGAAGACCGAAGGGCACTGGCGGGAGATTGTTTAGGATGTATCTATAGATGCGTGACGACGATGGAAATTCTCAAGCCGTACTACTATCTCTAGAGGTGGTGACGTCTTGAAGTCCGATTTTGATTGCAAGTCGCCCCCCCCCCCTCCTTCCTGCCTCGTGCACTCGCCGATTTTGTATTTCCAGTCGCTTCGAGGAGAATCCCGTCTGCCCGGCGTAGTCGTTGGACTGTTGTGTGGGCGATTGTGACTACAATTACAAGGAGGTTCTTGTAATTGCTCTTGTAATTGTATATACAAGTAGGCGCTACTACTGTATACGGTTATAATAATTACCAGTGAAAGCATGTACAGTATAGCACTGAGCCGAGTTGAATTCGTGGAGTGTAATTTCAACAACAATCTCTCTATCAGCTTCTAATCCTTGTAAACAGATGCAGTACAAGTAATGCGTCTCAATAGTCGCGCGCTGAAATGCCTACTACGATCCTCTTTTTGAATTGCAAAAGGACGAGGGAGAGAGAGACACGCACGACCCAAGACAGCAAGTGTAGGCACTGGATTCCATTAGCCTTTTCAGCCTTCTCTTCACGATTCAACGCTGTAGAAATCGTTGCTAGCTTTCTCACCCCCCCTCTTCGCCTTCTCCAAAGCAACACCAGACGCTAAGACTTGCCGGCCACAACTGTACAGCACTGCAATAATGGCTGATCAACTAGTGAGTGAAAGTGCCATCGTCTTCACAGCCTCATTCTTAACAGACTTTTGTGCATTCTTGATACTCCTTTGACACCACAGACTGAAGGTGACTACTCGGGCATCTTTGACTGAAGACTTTTGATCGTATTCTGATGCAACTCATTCTCTTTCAGAACAAATCTCCGAGTTCAAAGAAGCGTTTTCCCTCTTTGACAAGGGTGAGTGCTTTGAGTTGAAGAAGAAGAAGAAGAGGTGTTCCATGTTCCCGTTTGGCTCACTCGTGTATTGATCTGTAGATGGCGATGGAACGATCACCACCAAGGAATTGGGTACAGTGATGCGATCGTTGGGTCAGAACCCTACCGAAGCAGAACTTCAAGATATGGTCAATGAAGTCGATGCTGATGGTAACGGCACCATTGATTTTCCTGAATTCTTGACCATGATGGCAAGAAAGATGAAGGACACCGACAGTGAAGAAGAGATCAAAGAGGCATTCAAAGTCTTTGACAAAGATGGCAACGGCTTCATCAGCGCAGCAGAACTACGTCATGTGTGAGTGAAGCCGATTGTCTCCTTGCTTCGCAGAGCCAGCCCAGCTGATATTGATTCCTTTCTCCATTTCCTTTGCCCGTACCTTGGACAGCATGACAAATCTCGGTGAGCTCGCTGCATCGTGGTCGACAATTGCCATTGAAAGGTATGCAATGCTGATTCCTCTGCTCCGTCCTCTTCCATTATCCAGGTGAAAAGCTTTCAGACAATGAGGTGGAAGAGATGATCCGAGAAGCCGACGTCGACGGAGACGGTCAGATCAACTACTCTGAATTCGTCAACGTAAGTGTGATCGCACATTTGTCCTCTATAACAAAGTCCACGCTTCTAAAGTGCCCATCTTTCTCTTTTCAGATGATGATGAGCAAGTAAGGAAGAAGGAAACACCAGGCAAAGGTCTCTAGATTTGGAAGTCTTGTAAACTTACAGAGCGAGAATAGGAGACATGTATGCAATGAGGAAAGGGGAAGAGAGATATAAGCATACTTAGCTCCTGCCGGTGGAGCTGTCCCCCATTAGAATCGTCTGTTTCTTCTGAGAACAAAGAATGGTTCTTTGCGGCTCTCACAGCCAGCACCTTGCACCTTTATGACGCCCGTTACAGTCGCAATGAGCATGACACACGCGAGCAAAGTAGCAATTTCTATTTTGAGTTACTCGAGCACTGCCGATTGTAGCGAAATGTAAAAATCAAAAATATAAACGCTCAGGGCCGCCCCACTAGGCCATCACCAACACCCTTGTAAAGTCGGGTGACATAGTTTGCAGACCCTTCCGGCAACTTGCTCATTACGTCTCTCCCCGAATACTTTCGACCATCGATCTTGACCTGTGATTACACGGCTGTGAGAGGCGAAGAATTTACGATCTTGTCGCTCTCTACTAGACATTGCAAGACCCACCACTCACCACCGTAGCAAGAAAGCAGGGCAAAAGAGGGAACATAGGGGTGTTTTTCTCGTCATTTTCAACTCAACTTTTTTCGACGTTGCTTTCAAATCGTATCGCTAACGCCGAAATCAAGTGTGTTCAGTAGCAACAGTGGTGTCTGGGATCGCCACTTGTCGAGACTGGCGCAAACACTTTCGGCAGCATGTCCTCGTCCAGTGGCAATGCTGTGTTAGCTCAACCGAATGCATATCATCAGTCTGGTGCAGAAGACTCTTATCGGCCTTCTTCAACTATGTCTCAGCACTACCCTGGATATCCATCATCACAGCGACCTTCCTACGCATACAGAGGAAATACAATAGACCCCAACCAGCAACACCACTCCTCGCCTTTGGTGGGTCCGAAGCGATATCGGGCAAACTCGTCGGGCCCGGCAGGCCCTATTCATCATAGCGATGGAGGCGAAAGAGGCAATCAATGTGAGGCAGAGCAATGAACATGTCTATTTCCTCTCGTGAGGACTGTCCAATCTTGCCGTATCATGATCTAAATTTTCTTTGCTCCTTGCCCTTTTTCCCCATCTTAGATGCAGCACCTGCCATTCTTCAACAGCCTAACACTTCGGCTGCCCGTATCGACGGCAACGGTGCTTCCAGTAGTCGATGCTCACCTCCAGCCGACGATCTTGGCTTTGACATGCTTACGATTGGTCGTTCTGGCACTCCATCACAGAATGCATCCGCCGCAATGCGTACATATTCGGGTGTCGAGAAAGCGAATGCTGCGTATGCTAACCAGGAGATTTACCATAGTGCTGCCGAAGTGGAGCCTGAAAATAGCCTGAGAGCAATATCAGATGAAGTCGACCAGATAGCCAGCGACATCCATCATGGTCAACATGCACCTCTGACTGATGACCAAGGGCGAATGATCTCCGGCGGTACCAATTACGACATGGCTGCGTATCACGCCATGCAACATCATCAACAAGGACAGTACGACAATCCAACGTATGCGCAAGGGCAGCCATCTTCACAGGCTTGGTATGGCCCGGACGGGCAATACTACGACGACGGTTCACAATCTCAGCAGTCAGGACAGTATGCTGGAGCTGGCTATGGTTCTTACAATCAACAACAGTATCCTTCTCAAGGTGGTGGATATCCAGGCAACCCCCAAATAACACAGTACGATGCATCAGGCAATCCATACATGGTCGCAGCCGCTGGTTTCGGTCTCGAATATCCAGGTACGCCTCAGTATGTGGGATACCAAAGTCAAGGGGGGGTAGGAGATGGTGTAGCGGGCATGTCAAATACAGGAATGGGCTCTACTCTGAGTCCTATGACTACGTTGAATAGGCAGGCTACTCACATAAGTGTGGCGAGCGCTAATTCTACAGGATCTGCGGCAGCTCGGAGACGATCAAAGGACGATGCTGTCAAGGCAGTGCAACAGAAGCTGCCCTTCAACAAGGCCTTTGTGGAGGAGTACCGGCATCGTATGAAGGGGGATCCAGACGCAGAAGCTCAATTTGCATACGCTCGTTACTTGATCGAAGCGGCCAAAAAGGTGCAAGACCCAAAGGACGGACCAAAGCAAGCTCGCAAGTATAGAGACAACCTCTTGAGCGAAAGTCTGAAATTGATCAAAAGATTGGCGACGACAGGAATGGGACTCGGGAAGCCACCTTATTCGGAGGCGCAATTCTTCTTGGCAAATTGCTTTGGAAATGGAAGCTTGGGACTTCAAGTGGATCATGAGAAGGCTTACAACTTGTATGTTCAGGCCAGTAAGCAAAATCACGCAGCAGCCACTTATCGAACGGCCGTCTGCAATGAGGTGGGCGCGGGTACACGACGAGACCATCATCGAGCAGTTCTATTTTACCGGAAAGCTAGTGCTTTAGGCGACACTGCTGGAATGTACAAGCTCGGTATGATTCTGCTCAATGGTCTCTTGGGACAGCCACGAAATATCCGAGAAGCGATCGTCTGGTTGAAGCGAGCAGCAGGTCAAGCGGATGAAGATAATCCGCATGCTTTACATGAACTAGGACTCTTACATGAACAGCCAAGCAACAGCACGGTGATACCTCAAGATGAGGGCTATGCTCGCGAGCTGTTCACTCAAGCAGCTCAATTAGGGTATGCACCGAGTCAGTTCAAGCTAGGCAGTGCCTATGAATACGGCAGTCTTACCTGTCCTGTCGATCCACGAAGAAGTATCGCTTGGTACACCAAGGCAGCCGGCAAGAACGACGGAGAGAGTGAGCTGGCATTGAGCGGGTGGTATTTGACTGGCAGCGAAGGCGTTTTGAAACAGAGTGATAGTGAGGCCTACCTTTGGGCAAGAAGGGCAGCAACAAAGGGGATTCCAAAAGCTGAATATGCAGTAGGGTACTACAGCGAAGTAGGCATCGGTGTAGCGTCGGACATTGACGAGGCCAAGCGGTGGTACATGAGAGCGGCAGGTGAGTTCTGTCTGAGACTGTTAAACGGCACGCTCTTACCTTTTTCCTCCTATATCTTCCCCTACTACTTTTCCTACAATCTCTCCTCCCCCCCCCCTCTTCCTACTTTCCCCTCCTCTTCGTCCTTCCCCCTCTCCAGCTCAAGGTAACAAGAGGGCCATGATGCGTCTGACGGAGCTCAAACAGCAAAAGGGGCAGAAAGCAGGCAAGAAGGGCACTCGCCCCACCCGAAAGGACGCAGAGTCAGAGTGCGTGATTGTATGAGCGAAGGGTCTCGTGGCAGATGTCTATGAATTTCTGAAAGGTGGTGTATGTGATGAAGTGTACTGTACTTATTACTACTACTACTACTACTACTACTACTACCTCCTACTACTACTACTACTACATAAAGGATATTCCTATGCCCAATTGCACGCCCTTTCGAGCTCCATCGCCTGCGCGGACAGTCAGAGGAACACCAAAGTTGACTTCTGCTCGGAGGTTTCCTTGTCGATACATGAGTCCAAGGCCGATGCTACTCGAAGGTCTCTTGATCAGGTCATCGGCGATCATGTTACGGTTCAGAGTACTCCAGCAGGGCTGACTTTGATCAAGCTGAATGAGTTGACCTACATTGAGAAACGTCTGAAACTTGAGAGGCCAGTCAGGCTTAGTGGGGACAGGAGCAAAGACAGACCCACCCAAAGAGTAGAACACGTCTCCTCCCAGTGAGTCGTATCCATCCTTGGGACCGAGTGAGTTGTATCGGAACATTCGCACTGAGACAGGACCACCTAGCTGGAAACGATCGCAGAACAGGCTTGTACGTTGGTTTAATGACTGGAGTAGACCTCCCTGCGCTGCCAATGAGTAAGCAAAGCCGTCGCCGAAGCACCGAGACATCTGCGTTTCCACTTGAGCCTTGTAGTGCTGCGCGTCACCGCCAAATCCCGCCCACTCCTGGAGAAATTTGACAAAGCTACCTTGGGTGGCAGTGAAGGCATCGTCTCGAGTTTCACGAGTGTACTGATGAGATAGACTGCTTTTGATCGAATGACCAGAGAGCTTCTTCATGCTTAGAGAAGCCGCAGGAAGCAGTCTCGAGAGGTGTCGATGTGTAATGTCGAACCCAATCTCATGCGAGCCGGCACCCGTCAGGCCTCCGCCGGGTCGTGTTTGGAAGGCAAGCCTTACGCCTCTTGCCCCTTCAATCAGACTCGCATAGCTTGTCAAGTCCCGATCGAGCGCAAACGCACTAAGTGTAACGTTGTGATCTGGTGACGCAAACAAAGGCGACGACAGAGAAGCCTGGTAGGAAGAAAAGTATCTCAATCGGAAATTAAGCACAAAGATTTACGTTTAGTCCTGCAATGCTCTACAGTGTGCATCACTCACACTGAATGCCCTTCTCGTCTTTGTTCCCATCGTTGCGCTGAACTCTGCCCTTTCTGCTCCTCCGAACATATTGCGAATTCTAGCTTGCACGGTAGCATTCCCCTCACCGTTCCCAACATCTGTACTTGTCTTGATGAAGTAGTTGCCCTTCTCTTTGCATGCCAAGACGATATCAACATCCTCCACCGTAACTCCCATCTCAGACGGCCGTAAGGTGGCGATGATATCGTCGAAGAGGTCCAAGGATGTCAGATCAGATCCAATCGAAGAAGTCAATCCAAGTATCGATGATAGCGAAGTGTACTGCCCAGGTAGGACGTGAGTCAGTCGATGTGAGTAAATGAGTCGATTCAGTAGCGTAGGCTTTAATGTGGCATCCAGGTAAGGCTTGCACAGCTGACCTAGGAAAGATGGCCGCAGTGATTTGGCGCCTTCAATCCGAATGGCTGCCAGTCGTATAGGTACGGATGCTGCTTGCATTCCCTATTGATGATCTAGCTAAGATCAGTATGCTTCCTTCCTTTTTCCTTACTGGCATTACTATCCTGTCCTCCTCTCTGCACACTCACCTCGTTTTCATTGATCAACTTCTGTGCCATGTCTAAGTTGTGGACTAGGACATCTGCTACGACAGGCGATGGAGCTGATGTCGATGCTCTCGACGAAGACTCTCCTCCTACTTCTCTTTGCTCCTCATCTCGCCTCGCCCTAATCCCAGCTCGAATTGCATCGTAGTCCGATTGTGCCTCCTCGACTTCTGTCTGTAGCGCATCTCTGTGCACCTGTGCTGCATCCCTCTCTGCCTGCTGCGCAGCTTCAGCAGCCCTTCCTCTCTTCGTCTTTCTCTCGAACTCCATCGGCTTTCGTGCTTGGTAGACTTAAAGTCAGATAGTATTCGCCTGTATAATCTTAATTCGCGACCTTCTTGAGAAGGTAAAACAAAATTAAGATCCTGACCGGACGTACACTTCTCCTTTCTTCTCGGAGTCGACTTTGGTGTGAGTTTATCTCGCTCTCCCTGACATCTGTGTCTTGCCCATTAGAATTCTGATGAGAAGCGCTGTGAACAATGTGTGTTGCTTTGAACAGAATTAGCTTGGCTACCATTTCTTTGATTAGGTAGGATCGAAGTTTAAAAAAAAAAAAAAAGGTCCTACTGGGAATCGAACCCAGGCCTCCGGAGGACCCCAAACATTTCGTCAGAGACCGACGTCATGACCATTAGACTATAGGACCATGCATGGCTCAGATTCTTATAGTATTACATTACATCCAATCGCAATTTGACGTACTGCCTCGAAGCTCGAAGCGAAAGAAAAAGGTACTGATCTGGATTTGTTCGAAGGTCTTCCTCTTCCCCATCTTCATCGCCCCGCAACTTGCTAGCAGCATCTGCCCTCGCTGCGTAAGGCTCGTTGCTCTGCAATCATGGATGTCTTTGACTCAGGAAGCGAGCTGAGCGACGTTGGTAGCATTAGCCCTCCTCAGACTCCTGGTGAAGCATTGACACCACAGACTAGTCCGCTTCAGAACAAAGCCAGGCGTTTGTCTCCTGATGATGGTGCAACTGCTATCACCTCCGCCAGAAGGACAGGACGAAGTAAAGGGGCGCCACCTGAGAGGCCTGGAAGCGAGGTGGTCGTAACAGAAGGGAAAGGTTCAGGCAGACAGAGTAAGAAGGATAAAGCATCCAGAGGGGGTGCAAGTCACACCGATGACGGGGCATCCACTTCCAAGCACAGTGTGGCTCGACCAGCAAAGGGAGGGGAACGCAGAAAGAAGGAGTCGAAGGCCATACCACAGGCAGCTCAGGCTGAACAGTCACCTCCGGCATCTGTGTCAGCACCAGCATCAGCGGCGCCGAAGAAAAGTGCCTGGAAAGGTTATGAATTGGTACCAATACTTAGCAGTAACACCGAGGAAGAGGACCCGGTCATTGCAGGCAAGAGACGGCGTAGGCCAACGTTGCCGTACGTGAATAAGCCTGCAAACCTAAAGCGGAAATCTTCATCAGCAATGCGAGAGGAAGTGCCTGCTTCCCCTCTGAATCTGAGGCCTGAACATGAAGCAGAGGCAGAGGCAGGAGCAGACAGAGGTACACCAGCGAATGACAAACCCACCAAACCAAGGCGTAGTATAAAGCTCAACCTGACCGCTGATAAGAGTATCGTACCAACTGACGAGGACCCTGTAGGAGGCTTTCCAGATGAGGGAGAGGAGTTCAAGCCTGAACTAAATTCGTCTCCTGCAAGTGTCGCAATGGACGAGGATGGGGATGAGGATGAGGACGAAGCTCAACCTTCTCGGAAGCGCAAGCGTGCCGGCGAGGTCAAGGGAAGAAAGAAGGCTCTTCTAGATGAGGAGGATAATGGCGAGAGTGAAGACGAAGGTGTGCATACTTCAAAGTCGAAAGCATCCAAGCAAAGGAACAAGAAGAAGCAGAAAGAGGCGAGAAGAGAGAAGCAGATCAGAAAGCAAGAAACGACTTTCGATGCCGACGATGGCTCAGACGACTACCAGGGGTACAAATCAAGTGAAGATGAAGTCATGAGTGACGACGCTGACAAGGAGCAGGAGCGCAAGACGACTATGGCAGCTAAGACGAAGACCAATACGACACAGATGCCACGATTGAAGCGCAAATCTACCACTTTCCTGGATGGTAGAGATAAGAAGGTAGAAAGGGAGAAGGTGGCGGAAGTCACTATGAGAAGTGCTGCACCTGGGATCACCATGACACCTCGATCAACGCCAGGACCTGCAGCAACAGCGCTGGCTCATTCTACCCAGGCAAAGCCAGCAGTTCCTCCAAAAGCCGTGATCCGCAAAGCACCGAGCATGAATCTGTTCGACAATTTGATGGGCTACTCTGGCACCAAGTCAAAGGACAGTACACCGAACAAAGTATCCGCCCTAAAAGGTCGACCGTCTGGTTCTGGTGTGAATACGCCTCAAGGTAGCTCCCCGATGGTGCGACCTGCGGGACAGAAGAAAGAAGGTGACACAAAGGTTGGATCACCAATGTCGTCGACAACGAGTTACGCCAACAACGGCAATGGAACGAATCGGATGAACTCGGCAGAGGTCAAGGGTGTATACGGACAACACATCACTGCCGATGAGATGAAAAGACGGAAGGAGAGAGAGCTGGTCTTCAATTCGAATCCAAAAGGTCTCTTTGACCTGCTGGAAGGAGCCGAGATCATGATGCAATTTGAAGACGAGACCAGACAGCTGTTGCCCAACGATGCTCTCCTTGCGAGATACAAGCTCTACAGACTCAGTAGAACAGAGGGAATGTCGAAATTAGTTGATCGGATCAAGGAATCAGCTCACGTACAGAAATTGCAAAGGAATCAATCAGAAATCGCAGAGGAAGGCAGACCCACATGACACTTTCATCACAAACCATATCGAATCAGCCGGGGAGGGACATACACTTGCCCTGAACGTCGATCTCTTGAACATACTTCGTTCTTGCGACTACATCCACGCATCCTTACACTGCCATGGCACCCTTTCTCTTCTTTCTCATCTTGTAACATAGCTCTAGGAGGTCGGTTAGATTCACATCTCACTCTATTGCGGCACCTGGCCCCTCAATACATATCACTCCGTCGTTGTCTGCAGACACCCTTGATGCCTCTGACTCGTCCTTTGCCACTCCGCTCCGTGTCCACGATCGAGCCAGGCCACCTTTCCCCCCCCCCTTCTCTGTGCTAGCGTGGCAGCGGTAGGATGCTAAATCATGCATGGGCCACCTCAATGAGGCGTCCGCTCTTTTCTCTATAACCCTACACCACCAACAATGGCATCGGCTTGGCTTCCGAGTGTGCCTCCTTGGTCTGCAACAGACAAGTCAAGGTGAGGAGAGTAGAGGAATTGACAGAGACGGTGTGTCACTGAGCATTAGAAGTTATCACCCCTTCGCACGGCTAGCTTTGCGTATCTCAGCGTTGCGCAACGATGGCCTACTATTATTACTTCTGCCATTGATGCACTATATCAAGCTTCGTATGCTCTCTCTTACTCGTCCGATCAACAGCTGGCCGAGAAGAAATCGGAAGAGGCGAAAGTCATCATTGAGAGACTGAGCAAATTGAAGCATGACATGGGGCGGGATAGATCATTAGAAACTCTTGGTGAGGACGGAGGAGACGGGACAGAAGAATATGATCAAGTCATCAACGAACATCACTGGACATGGTTCACAGCACCTTGTAAGTCCTTCTCGATGAGACGACTTGAAAGAAGCGTACATGTCGAGCTGAAGTTGCGTCTTTCCATTTCAGGGCTATTTGCGGAGTGCTACCTGTACAGACTTTTGCGATCCTTCTTTGCTCGATCGACCTACTGGAAGGACTACGATCCCTTTTCTAATCAGAAAACGAGTGCCTTCAAATCTTCGGCTGTAGCGATAGAGCAGCTCTCAGCTACAGCAGAAGAGTTGTTTCAAAAAGCAGAAGAGTCGCAAAGTCAAGAAGAGGAGGTCTATCTTGAAGCCATGAAAGTCATTTTTCGAGAATTGGTCCAGACAAGTCTGTGGGGCAACGCAACAGACTTATCCCTCCTTACGCATCTGAGTCATGCGGACATACAGACTCTACAAGCTGGCGGCGTAGGAGCGGAAGCACAATCGAAACGTCAACACTTTATCCTCTCGGGCCTGCAAGGTGTGGATCTGGCATGGGAAGCAATTGTACGAGGCAAAGGTCGTTCGTCTCAAGTAGATATCATCTTGGACAACTCCGGCTTTGAACTCTTCACAGATCTACTGCTTGCCGATTTCCTCATAGTGACAGGATTAGTGGAGAAGGTCCGCTTCCATCCGAAGGACATGCCCTGGTTTGTCAGCGATGTCACTCCCTCCGACTTTCTCTTCACCATCGAAGCCTTGCAGAGCGGGAAGTTCTTTGATACTCTCTGCAGTGACTCGGCAGGTGAAGAAGGGAATGAAGGCGGTGACGTGAGGAGTCACTCTGGTTTGGATAAAAGTTACTTTGTGGATGCCAGAGGTCGATCGGTCTCACCCTCGCGAAGCTTCACAATTGATAGTAACAGCGTCTTGGATACCTCCTCCCTTGACTCTGATCCGACCGTGGATGGCGGCTTTGAAGAGAAACCGCACAACTCTACGCAAAGACTTGCATCTCGATGGGCAAATCACATCAAGACTGGCAGTTTCGTCGTCAGCATACCTTTCGATACACCTCTCGGGGGCTCACCCCGACTCCAAAAGACGACACAAGCCAATTTCTGGACTAGCTACCACAATTACCCGTCGCTTCCTTTGGCTGCACCCATTTTGTTCCAGCAATTGCAGAAGAGCACCTTGATCATCAGCAAAGGAGACTTGAATTACAGAAAGTGGTGCAGTGATGCTCGCTGGGATTTCGATGAGCCTTTTGAGAATGTGTTAGGACCGGTGAAGGGGAAGATTAACCTTCTCGTCCTCCGGACAAACAAAGCAGACGTCTGTGTGGGCGTACCTACGGATAGACTAGCAAGCCTGGATGACGAAGATGCAAAGTGGAGAACAAACGGCAAGTACGCAATGGTAGAGTATGTCTCGAAAGGGTCTGCTGTTGATGTGAACAACGTGTAATTCAAGTCGTCCTTCTTTGCAGAAGAGAAGTTACAATATAGCAATCCAAGTCAAGAGATCCTACACGGCAATTCACCAAAGGAGGGAAAAAAGGTAAAGCGTGCCAACAAAGAAAATGGCAAGGTGATCAGATAGAGAAACGAGAGCGAGGTTTTCTCATATGTGTACATCAGTCAAAAAGCAAAGAAAGGAAGCGAGAATATTTGAAATAGTCTATGGTGTGATGCTGCAGAGTACTTGTTGGTTGGATTCTTCGCTATCGTAGCTGCCATGGATACATACGACGGCCAGAGTACCTTCTTCCAAGCGTCGTGGTTTGCGAGATTTCAATCTGCGGCCTGCTTACTGATATGGGACATTGCCGCCGCCGTCGCCTTTCTCTCGTCATACGGCTGCTCTTGAATTGTTGGAGGCATATCCACCGGTCTTGGTCCCGTTTCTACAATGGTACCATCATTTGCAGCAGTCGCAGAATTGGTGGTGGTGGTGGTGGCAGAGCTGCTCTTCTCCTCTCCTTCAGCCATGACACCTCCGCCACCAGCGCTGCTGCTACTGTTGTTTGCATCTTCTTGATCTCCCATGGCACTCGTCGTCGTACTGACTGAAGCTCCGAGACCACCACCGGTCACGATAGCATCTGGTGAATTCGCCTTTCCTCCAATGATGTACCGCAAGATATCACTCAAACATAATATCCCGACCAGCTTTCCCCTCCTCCTGTTCTTGATTTCACCCAACCCGGCCAGTGGATCGTTATGCCTGTCGTTTGTACTTTGCTCACTGCTACGTGCAGGCAACCCGTTCATTGGAGTTTCCAGTGGATCTTTTCCCTCCTCTATTTCTGGTTCTAGTATGAGTAGTCGGTGAACCCTCTTGGTGCGTAAGAGGACAAAGATGGTGGCGAGTGAGTCATCCGGTCCGCAAGTCATCACTCCAGAGAAGTCTTTCGATCTCCTACTCAACGCTTGGCGAATAGTCAGGTCCAAAGATTGGTATGCTCCCGATCTAACAAGGTCGATGACGTCGACAGTCTCATACATATCCACCACGTAACCTTCCTCGTCAAGAATAGGCACCGCACTGATCCCCCTTCCACTGAAGATGTGGACCACGTCAAACACGGTGGTGTCTAGTGTGGCAGTGGCGAGTGGTTCGTAAGAGTTCGGGATTGAAGTGCCGGGAAGTGCATTCGCTGATTTGCTTCCACTTCGACCAACAGCTGCAAATCGTGGATCCAAGTGGAATGCGGGACTGCTAAAGCTCGAAGATGTCTCTTCGAGTGGTGGAAGCATGTCTGCTGTAGATGTCATCATTTCAGCACCAGACATCCCGGGCAAAGGTGGATTAGGAGGCGAAAGAGTACTAGAAGCAACCGCATTACTACTTCTACGAGATGACGAGAAAGAACCCGGCTTCGATGATGCCGCCATTGCTGCCGAATTCTTTCTGCCTACGCCTCGAGTGCCTTTCACAAATGTTCCAATTCCTAGTGATCGTAGTGTTCTGTTCAGTCCAGCCGTCTCCCTGCAGTTCATGGCGATGAACTTTAACACGCGATATTGCGTGAGAACGCTGACCACTGTCTCCATTCCAGTGCCTTCATCATAATCCAAGAGCGGTAGTCTCCTCGCATGAGTTTCGATCAGCAATTGACAGGCATCGAATAAAGGCCGGAGCGGTTCTATGGATAGCAGAGGTGGTTGCGGAACGTGGAGAGTCTGTTCGATCTCTCTCAGCATTTCAAGTCGAAACCGTTCAACATCTTGAGCGGCATTGTCGTAGCTAGAGTGTTGATAGTAGTACTGAATCAAGTGTATGATGTCATTGACTGTTAACATTCCGGCAAAGCCAGCTTTACCTGGCGGAGGAGCACCGGGTTGCTGATGCACCTTTGAGCCCCCTGATTCTGATAAGAGAGCTGATGGTGAAGGCGAGTGAGAAGCTTCTATGGTTGTGTGAAGATTGTTGGTCTGGGCTGCGCTACCGATAGACAGCGGTGAACGTGACATTGATGGTGCTGCATCGGATATCTCACTGGCTGCTAGCTTTGCGGAAAGAGCAGAAGGGGATAAGGCATCATCAACGGGCGCACTCGAGGCAGAATCAGAAGTCGGTTCTGGGTCTGACGTCGATTGCCACAGAGGTGCTGACACCACACCTGACACCAATCGAAGAGATAATCAGCTTCTCGAACAATCAAGAAGGAGAAACAAAGCACATCCTCCACTCACCCGCTTGCCACATCACCTCTAATGCTGGCTTCACAACCAATTTGGTGTCCAGCACCACCAAGCGAAAGCTGACAGGTAGACAGTCATAACAGCTTCGACCCTTCAGCAACTCCCTGATGCTCAACAAGGCCAACGAATGCTTGTCTCTCTTCTTTCCCAGCTTCGATCTGCCTCCCAGTCCTGATGAGTGGCCTCTTGCTAGTCGCTTAGACATCGTTCGATTGAGGGACGAGCTCGGTCCACTGCCACCTGACACAAAGCTGGAAGTCGACCATCCTCCAGCACTCTGTTCCCTTTCCTGATCAAAGGGTGAAGAATACGGCAGCTTTTGCTGCTGGTGATGGTGATGACGATGACTATGAGCCCCTTGCTCGTTTGATATATTTCTAGCGTTCTGCTGCAGTACAGGTGGTTGAAATGCTGGGCTAGTAGAATCTGACAATGAAGGCGTATTCATCTTGAAGTTCTACTGCTTCCCCACACTTTTTGGTTTCTTCAGCTAGGGGCGGGTAGGAGGACGTGGTGAATACTGAAATTTATGAACCAAAGTCGACGTACGCTATTCACTGCCTTTGCATCTCCAATGTGAAAGCAATTCTCCTCTCGATCTCCTGTTGCGAGTAATGACGCCAATCGAGACCCTGTCTTCACTGTCGTAATCTTGTGAATTACAGAAAGACGGCAGGAGGCGAAGAGTGGGGTGGACACGGATGTTATGATGGGACGAGTCTATCCGCTGGATTCTCGATGATCAGACGCTCGGCGGAACTTATACAAGCAACGAAGGATCAAGCTTATCTGGGGAATGGAAGGCAGGCATTCAAACGGCAAGTCAAAGAGCGCTCGCTATACTGACCTCTGATCAACGTCATTATAGCCTAACGCTATAATAGCTCAGTCCGCGCGGACAGACACGCGGTGTAGGTACTTGCCAATGGAATTAAATCCGTGGGAATGGCTATTGGGGGTGAGCACGACTAACCCTAACTAAACCTACGACACAATTCGAAATATGTATAAATGTTGACTTGACGTAGAACGTTGGGTGAAAGAACGATGATGTGGTGGGTACAGAATACAGATGAAGCACATGATGACAGGGGCAATTATGCGAGAATTCTTGTCCTCACACGGATGCAGCAGCTGGGATGACAGCTTCGGCTTTTATAGGATCTACTTCTTCCATCTCCTCTGCCGTGTCAGCCTCGTCTGAGGTAGACGTTGTTTCTTCTTCACGAGCAGCAACTTCTTCCAAGGGCGTTTTGAGAGTGCTTTGTATCAATGAGAGCATCTCTCGGGTAATCTCCGTCACTGTGAGGGAAGGGGTGGAGGAGAATTTGCGCGCAGAGCGAACGTTAGCCTTAGATAAGGAGCTATTCCAGCTCTCCTACTCACCAG
Organism: Exobasidium rhododendri; assembly: GCA_026210745.1. Lineage (NCBI taxonomy): Eukaryota > Fungi > Basidiomycota > Exobasidiomycetes > Exobasidiales > Exobasidiaceae > Exobasidium > Exobasidium rhododendri. The sequence continues at coordinate 2,558,203 of CP110631.1, forward strand.
ATTTGTGACCCAGGCGGAGATCTTGAGGTGGCAATTCATCTACCAGGCAATGCGATAAGCAAAGCGACACTCGTTCTATAGAAATCAGTTATAGAAATCAGGGTAGCACTCACCAAAGTTGAGACGCACGAATGGTGCCTTTGAAGGTCCAGCGACGTCTTTGGAGGCGCTCTCTGGAGCTACATCGCCGTCTTTCTTCCCTCTTTTCTTACGATCAGGTATTTTGATCCAGTGTGTGTTAATCTCAAGAGCATTGTTGTGAAACTTGATCCTCGGTATGACTGTCTTGAGAAATGCTTTTTGACCTTTCCTCCCGCCCTTGCTTGGGACATTCAGAATTTCAATGGAGCGCAATGCAGCCGGTAGACGCTGACTTCCATGACCGGATGTAAGTCTCGTGATGGCAGCTTCAAGCGGTGTAGTACGTCGTCTGACTATTGCGGCCATGGTGTCTCTGATATCTTCAAGAAGCGTGCACGAGCACGAATGGGATGATGACGATGCTGCTTGAGCCAAATTTGCCTTTCTTCCTGATGGATGATCGCTCCCTCTCTCTCTCTACACGTCACGTTTGAAAAGGCTTGACTTTCCAGATTCAAATTTTTTGGAAGTTTGGAGAGAAGAATTGAAATATAGAAGACATAACACACCTTATTCCCTTGAACGAGGAGGTTCACAGGACGTCAAGAGCAATGAGCAGTTCCATGATGGCCCGATTGGGTAGAGAGGTGGTAGTATACACACTCACACCCACTACATCCAAATCACAATCGCCATCTCATGCTGCCATTGTTAGTCTGAATCACCTGAATGCTTCCTCTCCTATTGCACACCTCCGAGGGACTACACCTATGCCCAGCTCTTCCTCCCTAACAATAGCCTCAGATGGCGTCAATACGCTTCTGATACACGCCGATTCATCCAGGCCTCTCATTCACGTTCATAATCATCAGATCGGCTCGACAACTTCGACATGTCCCTTGGCTGCACGACTCCACCCTCCAGAAGCCACAAACACCCTGGCCTTGTCTCCCAGTGGGAATCTACTGGCGGCAGGATCTACCTCGGGCCGAATATACGTCTGGTATATTCCATCTGGAAACCTTGTTGCATCTTTCGATGCCCACTTTCGAGAAATTACCTGTCTTGAATGGACTTCGTGTGAGACGGGACTCGTTTCAGCCAGCCAAGATGCTAGAATTCTCGTCTGGAGTGTCACTGCTCTAGTTGACGACGCAAACAGCAATCCCACTCCGTATGCTATCTTTTCTGACCACGTTCAACCTATAACTTCGATTCAGATGTCATCCTCGTCGAAGTCATCTATTTCATCCTTTCCTTGCTCGGCCAGAGTCTTATCTTCCTCGACAGATGGAACAGTCAAGCTATGGGACGTCCGGTCGAGATCCTTGGTAGCAACATGGGCCTTTTTGGGACCGATCAATCATCTTGTCGTCGATGTTGGCTTCCGTGCTTTCTTTGTCGCTCTACGAGCTAGTGTCGATGTCGAAGCTGATCAGGCTGATGGCAAAGAGATGGAAGATCGTCAAGTGTTGAAGGAGTGGGATTCGATACGTCGAGTAGATCTGTACGGAAGTAACGCAGAGGAATCTGTGTCGGCTACGTCCTCCCTCACTCGAGCCAAGGGAAAAGAAGTGTGGAAACCAAGAGACACTTCAACTAGGATCACAGCCATGACACTTTCGATGACTGGTAGTCATTTGCTATTAGGTACTTCAGAAGCACAACTACACATCGTTGACGTCGCATCCTCTCTGATGATTCGATCAGCAACTTTGGTACCAGCTGGAAATCCTTCGACCAATCTCAGCGTATCCAACCTGGAAACCTTCTTGCTTCAAGATGCTAATTCATCCCTGAGCGGCAATATGCGAAAGCCAGGTAATTCATCAAATGGAGAATGGGAAATTTGTGAGAAATTACAGAGGATGAGGGGGGAAGAGACCGCATTTGCAATGCGCTTGCCCGTTGGGAGAGCAGATCAGATTGCCAGTCTTCTCACTCCTCCTTCCTTGAGAGCGCAGTCAAAGTATTCGAGCGTAGAGCATGAACAGAGGGCTGCTTCTACTTCTGCCAAGGATGGAGATCAGCTACAAGTTGCACAAAGACAGATTGCCAAATTAGAAGCGGACAACGAGAAGCTCAACGATCTCCTTCGACGTGCACAAAAGACCAATGCAGGATTGTGGGAGCGAGTGGTGAATGAAACGGTGAAGGGAGGAAAGGCAGACTGAGGGGTAAAAGGCTGCCCAGAAAGATGTGTTTACGCTTTAATTATCATCCCAATGTACTTGTACGTAGTCACACACAATTCACACACTTCCTTGCTCACATCGCACATATGATTTGATGGGGATTCTGTGCGACTCTTGCGCACTTATACATTGTATGACTTATAAATTGCATGCAGAAGCGGGAAAGAGCAGAGCGAAGGGAGAAACTCATTTACTCAATCTCGAAAAGGTGAGGAACATTTTCCCAAGCGTCCTTGCCGTCACCACTAGGCTCTTTGCCCTCCTCCTGTGCCAACTTCTCCTTGTTTCCAGTCACCTTTGCTCTGCTTTTGAAGTAATTCGTTCCATCAGAGCCACCGTATTGCCACTCTGGCTCTTCACCTTCCACCTTGTGGAACCATCTAGGCTTAGGAGCTTTGCCATCTTTACGCTTCTGTCTCTGAGTGTCTTCTAGTTTGGCCTTCTGGGTTTCTGCACTGTCCACGTCTCCTTCCTCGAAAGCTCTTTGATCTGGTCGTAGTCTTGTGTCGCTTGGCGGCAGGACACCGTCTAGATCCTTTGTCAACTCGTTCAGTGACATGGCAAAGTAGGTGAAGCCATAGTAATCTTCTGCATTCTTGGGCATTTCTTCTGCTTCCCAAAGTATTCGATAATTGTCATCGTCCTTTTGAATGGCCAGATCGTCTGACCACTTTCCCTTCAAAGCGCACACTTTCTTTCCTTTCTCATCGTGTACTTGGCCGATCACTTGATTACGAGAGGATTGTGCGCCCCACATGTTACCCTCTTTAAATTCAATCACGACCTTTTGGCCGGTACCTTCGTTGGTGACGACCAATTCTCCCACATGCTCCAGGTACTTGTTCCCTGCCAGTAAATTTCTCATAAACGAGGAAGGCTTACTGAAGGTGAAAGCGTCCCCATCGTCGAATTCAAGTCGGACATCGCCTTCTGGTATCAACTCCAACGATTTTCCCCAGAACTTATTCTTGACGGAGCTCCACCCTTGACACTTCCATCCTTTGCCTTCTGCATACGTCGCCACGATCGGGGGCTGATGGACGACCTTCTCGGCAATAAATCGAAAGTTCTTTTCCTCTCGCACACATTCGTATGTCTCGCCGAGTAGTGGATTGAACGGCTTTCGACTGGCTCGAAGCTTGGTGGAAGCATACCCACTGACGGCAAAGGCAGACACGAAACAAATCCTCTCGATCCAGTCGTTCTTCGCCGCTGCCGCCTTTTCCAGCAGATCAGGCGCATACTCATACTCCTCAGCTGCCGCTTGTAGGAGCGATAGGGGACAGTTGAACGACACTGGAAAAGAGATCGTCGAGAGATCCTTGCCAACGTTTTTCTTGAGCATGGAGAAAAGAGACACTTCATCTCCCGAAACCTTAGCAGGCAAACGTGTGCGATATTCGACCTTTGTGCCTTCTATCATGCTGCCAGGCGTCTTGACACTGCCGTCCTTGTTTCTCTTACCTTTGTCATCATCGTCTTCTTCGTCGTCGTCATCATCGTCTTCTTCTGCTCCGCTAGACTCTTCCTTGCTCGTATCCCCATCAAAAAGGTCTCCACCATCTGCATCTGCATCGTAGAATGTAGCTTCCTCTGTTCTGGAAGTCTGGAAGCTACTAACGCTCAAACGACGACTATCGCCTACACCGCTTCCCTCCTTGCGAGATTGCAAGCTGTTCATCGTTCCGTCTGGACCTACAGCGGGTATGCTGGTCTGCAAAGCGTGTTCTAGGTTTGCATGCTCCGCTACCAATGTATCTACGAGAGTGCGGAGCTGCTTCAAAGGCGTCTCTTCGTTACCTTGCAGTATCAAGAGCAGGGACAAACACATTATTAGCATATGACAGTCCTGACTCAGATCCACGCTCATCAAGTCTACTCCTCACCTTTAGGCATCACCATACTCATAAGGCCTGGTTGATCGACTTTGTCCTTTTCCATCTGTCGAACCTTGTCTGAGACAGCTGTAATGATATCAGCGACGTTGTGAGAGCTTGTGTAAAGGTGTGAGAGATCTACCAATTCCAGGTCCTTGCCATTGTTTGTCGAAACATAGACCCTTTTCTTCGTCTCGGCACTCTTCTCCGGAATGAAAGAGCGAAGGTGAAATCTCCAGGCTTCAAAATCTTCTGCCTGCAGCAACTTAATATCTGTAGTAAAAAGTTGAGAGATCGATCAGAATGTCTTCAGGTGAATGTTGGTGTCGCTGTAGACTGAGAATTGTAGCGACAATAGCACTCACGAAAGACAGACGAGCCACTGTCGACGTGCAGTGTTCCATGGCTCTTGCTACTTGTCACGCTTGCATGTGGGATCTCAATGGAGTCTCGAGTCGGCTTGTCGGGACTCAATGAATACGTCAAAAGACCCTCTGATGTCAAGATAAGGTACCTCTTTGCGTAGCCTGAAATTCGTTTAGATCAGGAAAATCGAGAAAGGCGTCAATAATCTAGCTTGCCCCTATGTCTTGTTCGCACTCTCTTTCCACTTTCTACTCACCCTGCATCTTTTTACGCTTCTTCTTCAGCACCCAACCTGCGTGCACTACATCCAAGTCTGCGACCATCTGATGATGTTCAGGCCCACCCGAATACGAGCGGTTAGGCATGGTTTTGGACTCTGAGAAGAAAGGACAAGAGACAGGCGGAAGGGTGTATGCGAATGCGGGGACCTCACGACAATCTTGCTGCCTGCTCGGAGCTGCCTTTCCCATGACGCTTCACCAACCTGCTTGTTGAAAGACACAAAAGCGCGCTAAAGCTAAAAAGGAATAGAAGATTGGAGATAAAGACGGAATTCAACTGTGAAGAGAAGTCGAAGAAAAAAGTGGAATACATAAATGTCTACTAGAAAGGGGCGCAAGACGGTCGTAATACTGTATATCTCCTCCACCTAAACAAAAACCATTTTCGAGAAGAAACATTTGTTTGCTGACTACTCGCGCAGCATACAGAGAATAAGATGGGCTCATCGTCGTCGAAGCCAGCGAGGAAGCTGGGTCAGCAGGTCAGCTCTGCACATCTGCAGCAGGGTAGTGCATCCAGGCCAGCGGGTAGCAGACAAGCTCTGCCAGTACAGGAGACTGGCCCACAGGCTCCTCGCTTTGCGCCGCCGCCCGCCCAACAATCTCCTCAAAGGTTCAGCGAGTCAAAGACGCAAGGTGAGAAGAAGAGATCACGTAGCAAGCAATACGAGAGCTAGTCGGCTTAATCTTTCATATTGTGTTCAAAAAACAGATGTGAGAAACGATGGACAAGACCCTCAATTGTTGGCTAGATTACAGGAGATCGGTCAAGTGAAGGTCCCCAGGAATAAAGTCACCTTTCAGCAGTCCAACCCTATGTTGAACATTTTGGCAGCTCGACATAAGAATACAATGAAAGAGGAGGAAGCGAACACCTCTGCTCAGTTGTCGTCGCAAGGATTGAGTAATGCTGGAGCCATCAAGAATCGTTTGAATGCGCAAAGCATCATCGCACTCCTAGACGAGCGCAAGGAGTGCAAAAGTAGGAGACAGGTGGAAGAGTTGGCAGTCGCTTATGACGTGGATATAAATATAGTAGATCAGCTGGCCAGATGGGTCAACTCGCCAAGTGTAGAGTCTGACTCTGGTCGACAAAGACAGCCAGTAAATGTTGATTCGGATGACGACGTGAGTAAGAGCAAGATCCAATTCTCGCCCCCGGAGCTCAGCACATGTACTAACAATACTTATCCACAAACTTGCTCATTGACAGCTACCTGACAGGATTAATGCAGTGTGGACCGAACCTGCCCTTGCTGACGTTCGAGAGATCGGTGAGTTGTCTGTGTAACTAGTGTGCCACCTCTTGTCTACGTCGCTGGCACTTGCTGATACTCGCATACACTTTCCAGCCGGTAAAGTGTGACGAAGGATGGACACATCATGTATGTTCCCTCTCCATTGTACCTCTCCAATCATCCAGAAGCATAAAGTCTAGTATTGAAGACGACCGTTTCTTCTCTCTCGTCTTAAAGGGGAGAGGGAGTGAGAGCCATTTTCGGTAATCGAAGAGGCGCATTACGATGCAGCGAACATGACCCGGCCGAAAGAACAACACGGTTCGGTAACGACTTGATCCGGTAGTACGGGACTTTAAAGTTGACAAGCCCGCGGCCGAGGGCCAGCATAGTGGGTGCTGAGCGACAGAATCGATGGTAGTGTGTGGGTGGATGGATTCAAGAGGGCAGCAACACCTTTTCTTCTGGGAGTGGCGAGGAAGATGTGCAGATGATGCTGATGAAAAGGGCGAAATCGATCGATGCGTGCGTGGAGACCAATCGAGGAAGTGATGCTTTCTCCTGTGCACACACCTTCTCGATTGTGAAATATAATCCTATGCGGGGGAAAAGAGCGAGTCGCGATTTTTACATTAGCCTTCAGCGGGCGAACAGCGTACATTTAGGTTCCTCTACCTCCCACTCCTTCATCCACAGTCCCCACTTTTACCCTCCTATTCCTCCAATCAATATATCGGTATGACTTTCGACACTGCTCTGACTAGAGACTTGGGTCTCACTGTTCCTGTAATACAAGGTGGCATGCAAGTGAGTGAGCTGGGCTGACAGGGACAGTCCTACACGAACAGTCGACTCATCCACATCCGTCCCATCTTCACAGTGGGTGGGTACACCTGTGTTGGCCAGCGCCGTTTCTAACGCCGGCGGTCTTGGTATCATCACTGCTCTCACTCAGCCATCTCCTGCTGCGCTTGGTGAAGCAGTCAAAAAGGCACACGCAATGTTGCGTCCAGGAGTAAGCAAGAGATCCAAATATGGAGGGCTCGGCGTCAACATCACTTTGCTACCCTCCATCACGCCACCCGACTACGAAGGATATGCGAGGGCTGCTCTCAAGGCAGGCGTTCTCATCTTTGAGACAGCTGGGAACAATCGTGAGTGATGAAGGGGTGCGATCGCGATCGACTACTTTGGGAACTTACCCTTACCTCGGTCCATGTCCGGCAGCTGGACCGATCATCAAACTACTGAAGGAGCACGGTGCCTATGTGGTTCACAAGTGCACCACAGTCAGACATGCCTTAAGTGCCCAAAAGCTCGGAGTAGATATGCTCTCGATTGATGGCTTTGAATGCGCTGGTCACCCTGGTGAAGATGACATTGGTGGGCTGGTCTTGATGGCTAGGGCATATGAGGATCTCAAGATCCCCTTTGTATCGTCGGGAGGTATTGCGAATGGGCAAGGTCTGGCTGCTTCACTGGCTTTGGGAGCGCAAGGTGCAAATAGTGAGTTTGGTGTGGCCCAGTGGGAGACAGACTTTTGGTACTCATACTTGCAGCCCTCCCCCCCTTTCCTTCTTTTCCCTTTCAAGTGGGTACAAGGTTCATGTGTACAACTGAAGCAGAGATCCACCAAAACGTCAAGGACGTCATGGTCAAGAGCGACGAGAAAAACACAGTGAGTGTAGCGAGTGAATGGTGCCTGCAAAAATGTACTTCTGTGCTCAATAAATGCTTTCGTGCTCTCCGCAGATCCACATTTTCCGAACCCTCAAAAATACAGCACGAGTGTTCAAGTGAGTGTAGGCAAGTGGGGACAAATAAGACGATCACACTGACTCCATGATCTCGACGCAGAAACAAGGTCGCCTTGGAGGTCGTCGAGAAGGAGTCGAGAGGTGCTAAATTTGCAGAAATACAGCCTCTAGTCTCCGGTCAACGAGGAAAGAAGGTGTATGAGGATGGTGATATTGATGCAGGTATCTGGACGTGCGGTATCTCTGTAGGGCTCATTCATGATATTGTGAGTGTTTCTCGCTGCGAGGACTGTCTGCCCCGCATAAAGTGGCTGATGACATTAGCTCCTCTTTCCTCGCTATAGCCGTCTTGTGACGAGCTTGTCAAAAGTAAGTGGACCTTGTGCGCCAGTAAGGGTACACTGAACACGTCCTCATCTTTCCCACTTCTACTGTCCTATCACAGAAATAGGGAGCGATGCAGAAGAACACATCAACCGCATGGCTCGTATATGTGCCAGTACAATAAGCAGCAAGCAAAGTCGAGAGGCCCACCTCTGAGCCATCCGTCTTCGAGAGAGTGATCAGGGCGACTGTATAGATACGAATGAATGCTTTAGAATGATACGCCATTCTCGTGCGAGAACTTCCCTCTTTTTTTTTGGGTCGAGTTAGGGCGTTTTAAAAAAGCTTTCGACGTGCTCGCGAAGCTAGAGGCTTCCCATCGTGTCTGTCCTGTAGTCACTCCGTACGTCTGCCAGGTAAGGAGCATGTCCCTCTGATCACGCCTGCCGTACTCGAATTGTCGCAACCTTTTCACAACCCTTCATGACCGCATGTCTGTCGATTGACACCGTTCCTCGACTTCATCAACGGATCTGATCGCGACAGCATGCAGGCGAACACACGAGGAGTGTCTTCTCCTGCGGCTGAATTACACCCTCGGTCTCCGCGATTCCATCAGCGACGAGTAGCGAATTCGACAGTAAAGGACGACTACAAAGGTACGTGCGCAAGGATCAAGTCGATCTTACCTTCACTTTTCCTTAGTAAGAAACCTTTGCCTCGCAGGCTTCTTGCCAGATAATAGGAGCTCGAGTCCATCAAGAGAGGCTCTTGACGACCTTGACAAACAAAAACTATGGCACGACTATATCTCTTGCAGAAAGCCAGTGGTGATTGATGGCCTCGTACGAGACAAGAATTGGCAGGGCGAGAGATGGGTAAGTACAAATCTGGAGGAAAGTAGACGTAGAGGAAAAGAGTAGTGATCCTGATATAATCTGGGCTTCTGCTCCCGGTTTGCCCCTTATCTGCAGAAAGACCTTTCTTATTTGAGGGACACGGCAGGATCTACTCTAGTCAAGATCGAGCCAGTGGATGAGTTCAAGGATCAATTCGGCACAGGGTCAAAAAGGAAGACGGTGACATTGAGCAAATTTCTAGACATGTTGGATGATCCGGCTCAGGCAGGAAAATGGTACATGACGACACAGTATGAAGAGGATGACGGCGACGAAGACGACGACATAGTGTCAGAAGACGAATCAGAACCAGTAGGAGTGAATGGTGGACATAGTGTCTCATCCGGACTATATCTCGGAGACGAGTCAAGCGAGGACGAAGTCAGGATCGATGAGCGTTTACTTCCCCAGATGGACGTCGATGTCACCTTGCCGCCTCCCACCAATTCCATGTCTCACCTCTTCCCTCTTCCCGGTCCCGAAATCATGGGAAATCTTGTTCTTCAACAGTGTAACTTGTGGATGGGTAACGGTGTGTCTGGAAAGAGTAGCGGTCTCCATCACGATTTCCATGACAACTTGTATATGTTGGTGAGTCTACAAACGGGGGAAACTTATGCTCGGCATGCTGCAGGGATCTAAATCTGTCTTCTCCTCTTTCAGCTATCAGGTCGAAAGCGGTTCCTCATATGGCCGCCATTGGCACATCGATGGCTAGAGCCAGTCGGGAAAATCAGAACCGTACACAACAACGGGCTGATCGAGTACGAAGCTCCAGGTCAGGAACCTCTACAGGCCGATGGACTCACCAGAAAAGAATCGCTTGGATGGTTGTTTCGAGCTAGACTGCGCGCATTGCTAGAGGCCGACGAAAAGGCAGCTAGACTGACGGGAGAAGAGAGTGTGATCAAGACGATGAGGAAGGGCAAAGGGAAGCAAACAGCCGAGCAAGAGAAAGCTTTGTTGATGTTGAAGGAAGCGGAATTTGAACTGTTGTCAGCGCAGGTGGAGATCGAAGACGGCGATAGTGATGCGATATCGTCCATAACTTCACCTTATAGCACAGTCAATAGTGATAGTGATCTTTTCGCGTGGGATAGCGGAGATGGAGGCGATGATGACGATGGTGAAGAGGAGGACGACGAGGAGGAGGACGAGGAGGAGAGTGACAAGGGAGATGAGGATGACGAGGACGATTTCGATATCGAGGAGAAGACGACAGACAAAAGTACAAAAGGGAGTCTCATTATGGAAATCCCCTCGACTAATCGTAGTAAGAACGTCTCAAAGAGCTTCAGGAAACGTTCTCAGGAAGAAAGCGAATCAGAAACACCCTCTGATGAAATGATAGTCGAGGAAGATGGAGCGCAGAAGGGTAAGGCGAAACGACAACGGAGAAACTCCGATAAGCTTGTCATTCCCAGAGCGGGGCTACCTGGTGGACTGCGAGGCTCCTTGCAAGATCTTGAAGGAGATTTGGACAGAGAATCAGATGAATATGCAGACGAAGATGAAGAAATTGGCGATTTGTACTACGCTCCTGTGGAAGGCGAAGTCGACGAGAACGAGGAGGAAGAGATGTTGATGACGCTGGAGATGCGCAACACTATGATCGCGAGAATGCGAGCTGCAACGGAAGGACGAATTGCAACAGAGGAGAAACCATTCACAGACTCGGCGGAGGATGAAGAGGAAGGCGATACTGAACATGTTTTTGCAAGGAGAATTGGGGAGAGAGGTAGTGAAGCTGATTCCGATAACGATAGTTGGCCTGCCGTCGATGACGAAGCGTTTCAGGACGGAGAAGCAGCCTTGGAAGAGCTGGCGCGTCTTCAGGAAGAAAAGGAAGGATCATCCAACATCATGGGCGTTGTGGGCTTAGAAGAAAACGATGATCCAAAAAGTTTCAGTCGAATCTCGCCGAAGGCAATGCAATGGTACTTCGACAGACCATTCGATCCGGCAACGAAACAACCGCCTCAACTACCAGTGAGATCGAACCAAAAGGTGAATTACCTACCGCGAGAAGGATGTCCCACACCGATAGAGATTCATCTAGAAGCAGGTCAAATGCTGTATTTGCCAGCGAGTTGGTACCACGAAGTGACGTCCTATTCCGACTCCAAAGAAGCATCGGGAGGCGTGCACATGGCGCTCAATTATTGGTTTCATCCTCCTACCGCCATCCGAAGACACACGCAAGCGCCTGTCCTTAGTCGAGGAGGCTCAACGACGGAACAGAACACTCGAGATTGGAGCAGCCCATACCTGGACGTGGAAGTGTGGGACGAGATACGCCGAAGCGTCAACAGAAAGGTAGATGCAATCAGGCAGAAGGCGACAAAACAAGCGGCAGCTATCGCAGATACGTGACTGCCAATAGTTACATACATACATACATACATACATACATACACATCTGCTGTACACATACACTTGGCAATAACAGAGACTTTCCTCGATCACATTGCATGCCAGCGAGCAGCGACATTGGCTGTTTTGATGAGGGTACAGCATCAGCAGGAAATAAAAGCGTCGAAGGGGCGTATGTGTGTGTGTGTGTTTCAGCAGACAGATTTTGTTTCTCCTCTAAGCGGTTCCAATTGTTCACTCACGATGACTGCGAACGATGCCCTTCCACGCCTGTAGACCAAAGGCGTCCTCATCACCGCCCCACAGATCGCCTTTAGGAACCGACGAAACAATGTCTGTCCTCCCAGTCGCCTTCCTCCTTTCGTCTTGTGCACTTTGCCAGGCGAGAAGAATCTCGGGTGAGATGGCATCGATTGGCTTGACAATCGAATTCAATGCAGGCATGATGAAGAAAGCGATAGAGTACCGGTCACCTTCGTCGGAGGATGGTGAGGACAGAACTCGATGTGTAGCCGCGTTGATGACTCCCTTGCTGACCCTCTCGATCTGTTGACCAAAATTGATGATGACCGTATCTTGCTTATAGGGTACATCCAACCATTCACCTGCTAGTGACTGTACTTGAAGACCTCGATGTGATGAAGTGGAAAGAATGGTGATCCAACCACCGTCACGATGCGCTCCGACGCCTTGTGTGCTGTGTGGCAATCGCTCCACCCCGTCGATGCTTGATGCGGTAGGATACCGGATCGTCTTCATTCTCGCATACGGTCTCCTCCCTACCTCTGATTCCAAGCCACCTTCACCTAGAAGATACTGCAGCAATTCACCTGCTTTTGCACCTAGACAATCCTCCAAGGCCTCTGTCAGATGGTGTGACAGTCGAGTGCAGATCTCGAACCATTCCAGTATCAGCTTCCGATGGTTGCACAGGACGGTGTCTGGTAAGAACTGATTCGGTCCAAGTAGATTAAGGAAGGGGTACAATTTCGTCAATTCTCTTGACATGGGATCCACTTCAACACCGTAGTCTATTTGATCACGATGATCCGTGTTGTTCAATGTTCTCTCATCACCGAACTTGGCAAACCCTCGAAAGTGTCGACTGTTCTCCATGCCGATGGACATTCGAACATCCAACGGCAATTCAAAGAAGTCATGATTCAGTTGAAACAGCCGTTCTCGAAGTCGGACGTGAGGGTCGTCCAATGGCGTGTTGGAGAGGTAGAAGAAGCCAAGACCGGAACAAGCTTCTCGAAGTTGCTTGATGAAGATTTGACGACTTTCTTGTGTTGCGCCATTGCCAGCCCATTGAGAAAAGTCGAGCGTCTGTGCTGGGGCGCTTCGGAAGGCTGGGTACTCTGCAGTCGTTGCAATGGGTGCCATGGCCTCTAATCACATCAAGCTGGCCCGGTAGTAGTTACTCCTCCTCGCAGGCAAAAGGGTCATCAATATACCAATCGTGGGGTGGCAGCCACCTCTCTTACTAAAGTAAGATTCCCTCCACACACACAATCAACGCGCCGCGCCCTCACTTGACTCAATTTTGAAGTTTTTTTGATTGCGTGCTTCAGGTGCTGCTTTTACGCACCAAATGATCATGTCCGTCGCCGGCATACACGCCGTGGAGACATCTGCGCCTACAGAGACCGGCACAGGGTCCAGCTTGTATGTCCTTGACAACATCGGCTTCGTTTGGGTGAGAGATCTACACAACAATAGCCCAACATGGCCTCTCAAGTCTCAAGATCTCCAGGCCTTGAAGGTGGCATTAGACGTCAGGAATTGGTTCTCAAAGGGCAATGTCAGTAATGGTTCCGTCGACGGGGCCGGGTCTCTCTATAGGGAGACAGATACGACTCGCAGCACGAGTACAGAGGAGATCGAAGTAGTAGTGTCGCATCTTTGTAATACTCGTATGAAGCTTCTCATCAGTCGTGAGACATTACTGCAATTCGCGCAGAGCTTACACGATTGCGGAAAGACGAGTGTGCTTCTGTCGGCGCCATCAACAAAAAGTGAGGTGACGAATGTCACTCGATATGAGCGCATCGTCGTGAACAGCTTAGTCGAACTGCGGTGAGCTGATACGAGGTGCAGCATACTATGAGGAGAGACGATTCTAATGTTCATTTCTTACCTCTCTAATAAACCCTTTCAGAGCTTTACAGAAAAAGGTAGACAAGCACAACAAAGCACTCAGCAACGAGGAAAGCATGAGTCTGTGGGGCCAAGAGTATGAAGAGGTCCGAAGGATCTGGAACTCAAGTGATCTGGATCCAATTTTCATAGGATTTGATGTAGAAACATATGAACTTGGCCATGATGACATCCTTGAAGTGGGTTGGTCAATCGTTGGACCTCAACAAGAACAGGAGACTTTTCATTATATCATCGAAGAATCATACGTCGATGGGCTTCATAATGGACGGTATGTTGCCGACAACCGCAGGACATTTCTGTTTGGCAAAGTCTTGGAGAAGCCATTAGTAGGCAGTTTTCCGAATTGGAAGCGTAACGGAACAGAGATTGCAACAGTGATGGATGTGGGACGTCGCTTCTCAAAGGTGGTGAAGGGACTCAGACAGAAAGGACCTGTGTACATGGTCTTTCACGACTCGAAAGGGGGTGAGACTATGGAGTGCCTTGCGGGATCATTTGCTAGGCCTACGAATTGATCGGCTATATTCCTCTCTGGCAGATATGAAGGTACTGGACGAGCTCAACATCGACACCGGATCTTGGTCTACTGCGCTGCTCAAAGGAAAGGGCGCCGGCAAGATCTCCCGATCAGATCAAACGTCATCTCAGGACACCAGCGGCGACCCGCGTCTTTCTAGTCTTGTTGATGATGAGGTCGATGCCGGCAAAGGGTCAAAGGGCCTGCACCCTGTCTGCATCCTAGACACACAGCTGCTCTTTGCCGCCCTACGTTGTGGCGGTACCAATCAGAAGAAAGGCTTGCAAAGTATATGCATTGGTCTGGACGTCAACGGAGGCGTTCTCGGTGCCTTTCACAATGCTGGTGAGTGCAGCAGCAGCTGTAGGAAGCCTAACCTAGGTCTTTTGAAATTCACCACCGCTAACCCTTTACAATGGCAGCCAACGACGCTCACTACACAGCCGCTGCTCTGTGTGAGATGGCAAAAGGACCCCATTTTACCGTCATGAAAGCTATCGCAGAAGAAAGAATGGCAGAGCACGAGCAACGGACCAAACAGAGCACATCCAAGAAGCCAAAGTTCCGATCATGGTCGGCCGCATCCTCCACGAGAGGCTGATCAACGGCCGCACCGATTCTTTCTCATATCGTCATATCAACTACGTTACCCACATCAAATCACATCGTGCTAATCCTTCTTACCTACTCCAAGCGGTCAACAAAATCCATTGTACAATACGCTTCATCATGCTCGAAATACAAGTTCACTGCCGCTTCCCAATTTGCCACAGTCGACGCCTTACTCAACAGAAGCAAGAGTTCGACCGACTGCACGACCGCTAAAGATACAGCCTCCCAGAAAGGTACCCTCCAGAGCATTGAAGCCGTGCACACCACCGCCGCCGAACCCATTCACTTCCCCTGCAGCATACAAGCCGGGGAAGATGGAAGAATTCGATGATTTGCTCATCACTTGACCTTCTGTGTTTGTTTGGATGCCTCCCAAAGTCTTTCTAGTGAGTATGTTCAGTCGTACTGCAATCAGAGGTCCATACGCTGGATTTGCTCGTGGCTCTTTTGACTTTGGGTCTAGCAAGGTATGGTTCTTGGCTATTCTTGTGTACCGATCGGGCCAGAATGATCGCGCGTTGTTGATCAGCATGATCTGCGCATCCTTCGCATAAACATGATTCACTTGGCTGTCTCTGTCTTGAATTTCTCGATACACTTGATCGTACTGCACTTTCGGCCCGCCCTCCTTTGTCATGATTTCATTCATACCATCCACCAAGTCGCGCAAGGAGTCCTTTGTGACGAAATCTTTTCCGTGCTTTTGGAAGTTGCGCACCGGCTCTGGACCTTTCCCGTTCAGACGTTGCAGCAACAGCCAAAAGTCCTTCCCAGTCACATCTGGATTCTGTTCTGATCCTGACAGGGCGAATTCTTTCCCAATCGTGTGTTGATCCAGGATGAACCACGTGTGTTCATAGCCAGTGTTCAGGATAGCCTTCAATGTTCCCAGCGTATCGCACCCTGGGAAGTAGGGCGGCGGGAGCCTCTTGCCTACCGCATCAAGCCAGAGGGATGTAGGGCCTGGTATGACTCGGATTCCATGCATTGGCCAGATGGGATCCCAATTCTGTAAGCCTTCTGTGTAGTGCCACATTCGATCTTGATTCACTAGATTGGCGCCTGCATCGTCTGCAATCTGTAGCATCCTGCCATCCACATGAGCAGGTACACCCACCACTATCCTCTTAGGAAACGGCCCCATTCGCTTTTCCGGCCACATCTTGCGAATCAGATCCACGTTTCCACCAATTCCGCCTGAAGCAATCACCACAGCCCTCCCCCTTACTTCGAAGGAGTCGATTTGATTTCTTGTTGTCTCTTGACCTATCTCATTCTTCACTTGCTCTAGTATGGCACCTTTCACACCCACTGCCTTTCCATGCTCGTCGACAATCAACTCATCCACTCTGTGCCTCCATCGAAATTCCACCAGTCCTTTCTTTGCAGCTTCCAAAACGGGCTCCTTGAATATCCTCACCACTTCAGGTCCCGTGCCCCAGGCTAGATGAAATCTAGGGACACTGTTCCCATGACCGTTTGCTTGTCCATCACCCCTTTCAGCCCAGCCTACGTTTGGCATGCACCATAATCCTAATTTACCAACGTAGTCTCGAAACTCGTCCGATGCAAAATTTATGAATCCTTCTGCCCACTTCCTTCCCCAAAAATCACTTCCGCCTTCGCTCGTGTCCTCGAACTTGGCCGAATTCAACCAATCTCGGAGCGCCAGCTCTTTACTGTCCTTGATACCTAATCGACGTTGCTCGGGCGAATTGACAAAGAAGAGTCCTCCAAGCGACCAATGAGCTTGACCACCGATGTAATTGTCCGGCTCTTGATCGACGATGATTACCTTTCGACCTGCCTGCGTGATCTCATATGCGGCTACTAGTCCAGACAAGCCTGCACCGATAATGACCACGGGTGGTAGCTCTGTGCTGCTCCCTGCAGTTCCCTGTGTCATTGTCGAGGTGCTGAGCGGACAAGTGAGTGGGATACGGTCAAGTTTGTGGGGAGAAGATTGGATTCTCAAATTCTCAACTCAAGGTGGGAATCACGTCGAAAGTCGACTTCTCTTTCCTTTCCGCCCTCCGCCCGCTTTTTGACTGAGCTAATTTGTACACTTCGTCGTTCAAATGGCTCGAGGCCAATGAAAGCAGAGTGGAGTGGGATACTAGAACGCAAAGAGACAGACTGGTCAAAATCCACGCATGACTGACGATGCCAGATGGTGGCTTTTGGTGGAATCTTGATAATGTAGTAGTATATTACAACTTCGAGGAAAGTGAACGATCTAATGTGCAGTCTATGCAAGTGTCCCCTTCATCTCCTTCTTCATCTCTCTACTTCTTGCCCTTTGCTTTCTTCTTTCCACTGTTTGCAACAGTCTTGCTGCTTTTGACATCGTCTTCTTCCTCCTTGCTTCTCTTCTTTTCGTTCTTTGATGTACTCGGCGTGCTTGTTGATTTGCTGTGATCCAAAACCAAGTCCAGACAGCGCGGACAGTGCCATTCCCCTTCCGGCACACTTTCCAGAGGAGGATTGAGACACAAGAGATGCCATGGCTCTTCACATCTTTCGCACTCTAGCAATTCGTTGGCCTTGTTCTTCGTGTCTTCGCCCTTGTCACATACGAGGCAATTCTCCTGCTCCGGGAAGGCAGGTGGGTGAGAGGGCAGCTCAGAATAGACTGGCCCTAGATTTCGAGCAATATCTGCGACAGGAGAGAGAAATGAGAGAGAGTTTGGGGTCCAGTAAGATTCGACTGTCTGTTCTGTTGCTCTCCCGCAAGCAGCGCTGCCTCCCACTCACAGAAGGTGGTGTTCTGACCCCCTGCAACATCAAGGATAGAAACGCCGTCCAAAGGATTGACTCGTTGTGGTTTCGTCGCACTTCTTGGCTGATCGAATCCCAGTCCAAGCTCCCCATTGGCAGCTCCTTGACCCCAAGCAATATTCATAGTCGCATCGTATTCACCCCTTGCACTCTTCTCTTCGTCTGCTACGGCCATCAATGTGACACCACCGAGACCGACCTGATTGATCTTGCATCCCATCAAGTCAGGCATGTACTTGAAAGACATGTATCCTTGCCCTGCTCCTCCATCCCCCGTCGTCTTCCACTGTACGAAGGCAAACACTACGATGATCAGCAACGTCGCAATAGCGCTACTAAAATTCTCCTTCCTTCTGACGCACCTTCCCAGCCAGCCAGTACATTCGTTGCCGATCTACCACCACTGAACACGTTGGGCCGGCCAGGACGCTCTTGGCGCGGCTCATTGGATTTTCTCTAGTCAGAAAGGAGGGATTGTGAGATTCCCAACCGGCGACTCTTCGCTCGAGACGCACAGGTCGACTCACTTTGTGAAAGAGGGCACCAGTACTGGACTCAGTTGATCTTGCACACCAGATCCGATGCCCAATCTTCCATGGCCAGCAAAGCCCCAAACATAACAGTAGCCGTCCTCGTCCATGGCAATCGAGTGTTGCTGACCGCAAGAGATCTCTACGATCTTCTTGCCTACCAGCGCTCGAACGAGAAGCGGCTCTGTGTGCGTGTTGAAAGCAAGCTTGTTCCCGCTGATGAAATGTTCGCCTGTTCGACCGTTTCCCAGCTGACCTTTCTCCGTCGAGCCGATAGCATACACTGGGAACAGATAAAGTGATTGATCGTGAGTATTGCGAGCTTTTCTCCCCTTTCTCCACTTGTCAAGCTCTCACCTTTGCCGGATTCTGTGCAAATCAAACTGAATGTAATTCCAGCAGCCACCAAGACGGCCGGATCCTTTTCTCTGACGAAAGCTGCTACCTCGATCCTGGTGAATTTTGTCAAATCAATCAACTTTGCATTCCCACACTGGCCCAGCGCATTCTTTCCGCTTGCATACACACTTCCCGCCCTCGTGCAAAGGAGAGTGTGATGACGACCGCAAGAGACATGAATAATGTCACCTTCTGGCCCATTCGGCAGTTCTGGTGTGAAATGCTTCACACGATCTAGACGAGTTGCCGTCGAGATACTTGTACCATATTCCGACATTGGTAGACCACACTGGCCAAATTCATTGCGACCCAATGCATAGATGTCGCCAGATTGATTGAGGAAAAAGGCGTGAGAAGCAGAATGACCTGCAAAGATCCGCTTCATCTTTTCGTGTGCTACATCGCGAAGGATGTGCGGTGACGGGAGATCCGGACTATATAGGGAGGAAGCGACCTGTATATCTAAGTGTCTGATTGTTCCTTCTCCCTCTCCCTCCTGCACTCACTGCTCTGCGCTCTTTTCGGTCTGTTTTCGACCAAGCGTAGGCCAGTCTGTCCCGCCAGCGATCAGGACTGATATTTCACACAGACAGTGGGAGGGTCAACTGAGGTCAGCATTCTGCGGCATGTCCTTGGTTCTTCCCTTTGCTCCGCGAACTCACCTCTGCCCCAGATCGGCAATGCTTCCGAGGTATTGGCCTCCATTGTGTGCTTGAAAGCTTAGATCCCTGTGCGTCTCCCCGATCGCGTACTGTTTTCTCTTGACGTGTCGTTGATGAAAATCGCACTGGACGTGGGCAGTCGTGTGGAGAAGAAGCCTGAAGTCTGGATCAGAGTTTGGTGAGGCATATAGAAACGTGGTGCTTGCCCGAGTTCCGGAGTGGTCTAGCAAAGAAGGGCCCCGTTCTACTTCACTTCAGAGGATGCGACTCTTTGAGGCCATCGCATTTAGGCGGCGTCAAATGTACCGAAAGTACTGGGAGAAGTGCACAGACACTCCGACGAGACGAGATCTTGCTGTACCATCCGTAATGGAAGCGAAATAGACGTAGTGAGCGTAAATTAGAGGTACTACTATTCTCGACACCGTCCACACAAAAGGGACAAAGAACAGAATATTGCTGCAGTGCTTCTCACAGGTTTTCTTCTACAGCAATAGACACCCGTTGAAGCCGTCACAATAAGCAGTAGTGAAGAGGCTAAGGGACTTTGACCTCTGTTGTAGATACATGGCTACGATGTGTCAAAGACCCTACCCTTCTGGAGAATCTACACCGTTGGTATCTACACGCTCGAGACGATCCTTACTAAATAAGGTAGCCGTGCAAGTGTATAGATAAGAGTAATATTCGAGCGATCACCTGCAAAGGAGCCTTCTTACTCATATGGGAGGAAACAGAGAGAAGTCCGAAGAGAGCTGTGGCTTTCACCACCTACACTGCCATACAACAGCCCTTCCACATTTCATGAAGCCGTAAGATTGAGCCGTAAAAGGAGTGACCGACTCAACAACCCGAAGGAAGCTATCCCTTCCTTTGGCGAAAGGAACGAGGGAGTCGCAGTCATAGATGTGGAAGTCCACGCCTAGAACGGGACCGCGCGGCTCACACTTCTTTGCCTGCCATATCATCTCTCTCCTTCATCGTCATTATCTGGCACATGCACGGGGACGAGGGGTAAGACACGTCTCTTACGTCCAAGCCACAACGACGTAGTGTGCAGCAATAGAAAGAGATTCACCTCGGCCGTTTGATCATAAGGGTGCTCCTTTCTGGGTTCGCAAAGGGTCAACTCATGATGACGCATAAGAAGAAAGAAAGGACAAGATTGGATAACACTCGTCGGTCACCGCCTAGTCCCCATAGTCTGTGGCTCTGACGATGGAGGCGTGCATAAGGAAATAGTGACTATCCACAGGACAATACCTTTCAGCATCTTGCATATTCCAATTCTATTAAGGTCCCCACCAACAGGAAGTCGAAATGTGCATTTAGGGGAAGAGGGAGGGGAGTAGACCCTAGGAAGGAAGGAATGTCTCGTGGTCACGCTCGAGGCTCCCCTAGTACCGTAAGCCTAACGTTTTGTGGCTTTGGTATGTTGTGGCTTTGATTTGATAGAAAAATGTGTGGCCTTCTTGTGCATATTTTCAATGTTTTATTTCAATCATTCTCTGTGCTATCGGACTTGACTGCAGAGAGAATAAGTTGGGAAAGAATATGATGCGCGGTCACTTCGTAAAGTTGGAAAGTGAAAACAATCTGTCGGTGTTTCAATGGATCTATTCTTTTAAGCTCTTCACATCTCGTAGATCTGCAGTGGGCCAGACAAATCCAACAGCAATGTCCGGTAGAGAGGCAGAAGTGTCGTTTTGGTCATTTCGAAGAACAAAGCACGATGTCCCCCCTTTCTAACTAAAACCGCCCGTGTGGGATTCTACAGTGGGGCAACGAATACTGCAAGAAACTGTGGAAGTAGGGAGCCGGACAGACGGAGGATATGAGAGTCGATGGGGACAAGTATGTTATGGGTGTCTTCTGCACCCCCTCGTGCAGAGGCAAGGTAGCGACGAACAATCGTGCATTTCGGGGAGAAAGTGGATCTGAGATAGCAAGCTTCGTACTTGGAGAAAAGAATGAAGTGAAGGACACACTCCTCCTCCTCTGGCGCCTGATCGCAGATTGGGAGAGAAGAAGAAAAGTTTCCGGCCGGTGTATAGCTGCCGGAAGCTTCGACCTGGGGCCAGAAGCATGTTCTGAACTGTATCAGCAGCGTATGTGGCCTAGATTGCAGCCTGACGATCGCCCTCGGTCGTTCGCAATCGTCAGTGCGACATGCAGACCGTGATTTGATTTGTTCGACCCGATAGAGAGAGAGAGGGCGAGACTCGGTTCCATTAGATACCTTGCACAAGAAATGATCGAGTCGGAAGCGAGACCGAACGACGCCGATTAGACTTAGGCATTCATTACATTTCTTATGGCTTCATTCTCTATGTAATTTTACACGCGTCAGACAAAGGGCTACTGTGGGAAAGAGCAACGTGAAGACGTTAGCTGGTAAAAAATAGTATGACCATCCAAAGTGAGCATAAAAAAAAAAAGTCCACCTAAATGTTTTGGTCCTGTAGGGGCTTTCTGTCATGGAAAATTAGCTAGGGGCGCTAGTAGTGTCGTCGGCGATAGGATTTAAATACGAAAAGTGCAGAAAGAATAGAAAGATCGAGGGCGAGGTTGTAGTAGTAGAAGCGCGGGGGGAGAGGGAGCGCGCAGTAGCCCGCGCGGGACGTGCCTTGTAGGTTGCAGGCAAGAAGTGGCGCACAAGTTGCCATACTGTCTCTCTCCTTCCTTGCTGATGCAGGTGTTCCTTGTCAAGTTGCCGCTTTCTACCATTATTTCGCGGGCACATGCCATTTGGCACCCGGGTTTTTCTCTTTTACATCTTGCTGAGTGCGAGATTCGAAAATTATGTTTACAGTCGTGACACTGCACAGACGAGAACAATTGAGTTGCCCGCGGATATCTCAGATAGTAGTAAGTAACTCGTCGACTTCTCTTTGGGGGGAAAAGAAGCAGACAAGGAGAATTTCGGCTCTAATTCCCTTCCGCAAGAGAGATGCATATATAACCAGAGCAAACAGTGACCCGTACACTCCCCCGCCACCTTCCTTTACCAACAGTCAGACATATCCTCAGGACCGCCTACCGTATACTACCTTGACCACACACACACTGGACCCTTCATATACCTGACCACGTACATTCTTGTCCTTCCTCCAGAATGACTGCACTCTATACCCAACGCGACTTCCTGTCCTCCTGTCACCCATGCATGAGCCCTTCTACCAGCTCGGGTGCGTCGACATCTTACAAGCAAATTGGCCAAGTCCGACAACATTCTATTCGATCAGCCTCTTACCATCGAAGATCGGGAGTGCTAAAGACCTCTCCTGAGAATATGGAGATAAACGCTCAACGCTCTCGAGCTCTCTATCAATCAGTGCTTCAAGGTGAAATATCCTTGGATGATATTCTGGCCATGCCAGTCGATTGGCAGGGTATTGCAATGGAAGAGCAATGGAGAAAAGATAGGACATTGGCTGGAGAGGAGACTATTCCTACTAGGAGCCCACTTGCTGTCAAGACCAAGTCTCATTCACATCGTCAAGAAGATAATTATACAGCGTCGGCATTTCTACCCTCTCCTCTCTCTTCCTCGTCAAGCACCAACAGAGCATCGCAATCGAGTTCAGATGGCTTGTGTCTTAGTCTACACAGTCCAAAGGACGAAATCAATCTCGACCCACCCGCATACAACCTTTTTCCAGAAGAGGCCTACTTCGAACGTTCACCCACGCCACTAGAGCAGCCCTTGCACCTCAGCATGCCATCCACCCCCTCTTCTGATAGCTCCGACTTTTCCGTGGCAACGCCAACCTCATATTCTCCCATGCTATTCGAGCAGCAAGATACGAAATTCGACTTGACGTCTTATTGCAGCGCATTCAACGACTCGGAGCGATTTGAGCAGGTGTGGTAACATTGTTTACACTACTTGAATTTGCTTAGATCTTGCATGGCCCTCTTTCCCGCTTGTACCATTGTCACATGTATAATGTAGATGTATACGTTTTATTTTTAATAAGTTTTACACCTATAATCAATAGTTTTACCGATATCTCATAGAGTGTGCAGAGAGACCCGTGATGACGGAAAAGAGTGCCACATCGCTGACGTGCGTAGCCATGCTAAGCGCCGAACGTTTCCCCTCCTCGTGAAAGCGCGCTAATATCGTGAAGTTTCCTACTAGCCTTTTTCTTCGCAAGGTAATCGAGCTGAGTCATTGTTGTCAGGCTTCGCAAAGGAGTAGCAACGATCAACTTCGGAGCTGTCCGAAGGCAACTTATGTCTTGACAGGGATGAAGCCTCGTGTATGCACGACTAACACCGACTTCAACGTCAACGAGAATTACGGCTCTTGCGACTCTATCCCCCTCGATTATGTCCGCGGTCGAAAGAAAGAGGGAGGTGAATCGGCTGCTGGAAAGCGGTGAGATCGCACCCTACGACCGGCAAGGGCAGCGGTAGCCCGGTAAGGTCGAGGAAGAAATTCATTTAATGATTTGGTCCTGCCCCCACCCTGATGATGAGCCTCAACGATAAGAGAAGTTTTTGCCTCGGTGAGATGTACCTCTGCCTTTGCCTCGAAGGCGTACGTCGTTGCCAATCGGTAGTGAATACCGAGTACAATTCACTTCTCCGATTCGATCAAGTCCATTGCTCAGTGGTTTGCGATCACTGGTGAAATCCCCGTCCCTTCTACTGCTCCATCACCTCCATCGGCGATGAAGACGCCGCCTCTTGACTAACATCGATCTTCTCTACTCGATAGAGGTACCCATCGTATGCTGCAATCGCTTTCCTTGCCTTTGCACTCTTTACGTGGATGGTGTCTCTCGCACCGAGCGTCTCATGCCATGCGTCAGTTGCCTGTCGTTCTATGTCAATTATGGCTCGAGATCGTCTGCTCATTTCGGCGTCAGCTTTAGACGGTACTGCTCTCCCAGGGTCGTAATCAGAGGAGGAGTCACGGGGAAAGATATGCTGTTGTTTGAACCGAGGGTCAGGAGCGAAATACTTGATACCTAGATGATTCAATAGTAGTTGACGAACACCGCACCTGCCAGCAAATTGACCGGCAACTTGTGGTGTCGAATGGCCTCGTAATTTTGCTTTGGCTTTCACTGCATCTCGATTCTCGTTTACCTTCTTGTTGCCTGGCTGCAATGCAGCAGGAAGTGCGGCGTTCGTACACTCATGAACAAGAACGTCCGCATCTTGAGCTAGAGCTAGCATTCCCCGCAATGGCAGCTTACTTGAATGATCAATACCTTCACCTTCACCTCCTGTTGCTTCGATTCCAGCTGTCGCATCATATGTATCGCCTAGCACGACGACCTTCCTTCCGAGCACGTCTAATGGCGGTGGCTCCAAGACCGTCCCGTCAGGCAGTTGAACAGTCTTCCTTTCCTTCAGAATCTTACCAAGCAAGCTTCGAGGATTTCGGATCTTTTGTCGTATTGCCAGGGCTTCAGCATTTGCGTCCAAGGCCTCCAACATTTCAGGTGTGGCCGAGATCGACGACGAGGGTGACTCGTTGAAGACGTAGCCTACAGTGGGACAGCGATGAAGGATGGGTGCCGCTGTGATACTGACTCCGTCGATGAGGGAGATGTGAGGCCAAGAGCTGGTTACAAGACCATCCAAGTCAGGTAAAGTATTTCTCCCTATACTCCAACGTCCTCACTCACACTGTCGCCTCATCCAATCTAACGTCTCTTCCCGGCAATTCATTCTCATGCAGCGGAACTTGTGGAATACTTCTCAGAGATCCATTTGAGGCACCTACAAGGGGTTCTGAGCTCTCCAAGATCGTAGCGTCAGCCGCTCTGTATCTCGCTGATGTGAGTGATTCGCATGGGTATACAGATTGACTCGGCCAGAGGAGTTCATGGACTGTGTAGTAGCCAGACAGAGTCGAATAGCACAACGTCAGTGTTGTTCGAAGTAGCGCTCGAAGACCCGAAGGACCAAATATTTCTACTCGTGCTGTCTTTTCACTTCCCGCTAAAGTGTTGCTTGGTCCCATCATGGAGCATAGCAAAGGTACCAATCCTGAAACATGATCCATGTGAAGATGCGTGATGAGAATGTGCCGTACATTACTTAATTTCTCATCGCCGCCAATGAAACGATTTTGCAGTTGCCTCTGTGTCGACTCCCCACAATCTACCATGACTGTGTGATGGTCAAGCTTGACTAGCAAGCTGGAGTAGTTCCTTGTTGCATTCGTCTGCGAAGTCGTGCCCAGGAAGCGAAGTGCTACATTGTTCACCATCACTGCACCCTCAAAAGGAAGAATTCTTAATTGGACGTCATAGCTCTTCGAACCCTATTTCGTCAAAGTGGGCGATGCTCTCGACGCGTTGAAGAGAGAGAGGGCTTCTCCCATCTACACATTGCGTGGCTCACTACTTGTGTCACAGCGCGCTCTCTGGCGTAAGAGTGCAACAGGAGACATTAGGAACACTTTGTTGATGGTAGAGCTATTAACCATAGAATATATGACGCTGGTCGTAGCCAACCACATCGAGCAGCGTCTGCTTTTCCACGACAGACACATCCAGTCTAACGGGCTCCAAGACCTACTACCATCAATTACAATGGTGGGAGCAAAGCCACGCGAGCGAACGTCGCGCTCAAGCCACCCAGCCGTGTCGCTTTCGTGTCGCTGATCGTGATCTACTTCCAGAATCAGGCTCCTTTATCACTTAACCGCCGTCATGACGATATCTGCCAGCTCAAACGCCTTGGCAAGGCTGGAACCGTTCTTGCTCTTGGGTAAGAAAGCTCACGGTGCAGCAGCTGCTAAGCTTGTATCTGAGGTGACCGCTGCACCTGGCTGCTACGTATTCTCGGAATTGCTCGCACTCGACGGCATTAAAGAAGTGAGTGGGCTACATTTTCCCCTTATTTGACGCCTTGTCGACAAATTGCAGTGCTGACGAATGTGTTGCATCCCTCGCATCAAAGCTGAAAAGTGATAAGCAGTATGCCGTCGACTTTCGTACACTTGACTTATTTGCTTATGGAGATCTGGAACAGTATCGGACCTCAGCACCGGGCACCTTTGCCCTATTGACGCAAGTTCAGCTCAATAAATTGCGTCAACTTACTCTCGTCTCTCTAGCTTCTCGCAGTAGAGCTCTATCGTACTCGACGTTGATTCGCAGCCTCGGCTTGAGTGGCTCTTCCGAGGCGGACAGCTCGGCGCCAGGACCGTCTTCTCATATAAGCGCAAGGGACATTCGTGCGCTGGAAGATCTCATCATCGAAGCTATATATGCCGGCATACTGTCTGCCAGGTTGGATCAACGTGAGCAGCGAGTTGAAGTGGAGAGTGTGCTGGGAAGAGATGTGAGGGGAATAGGAGAAATCGAGAAGATGTCAAGTGTGCTGGAGGAATGGTGAGTAGTGCACGCTACGGGCAAGTATGACCATGACGCAAGAATGCTTACCGGGGGGGCGGGGGACGATGTGCGTAATCATTTATTTTGCCAGGTCAAGCACGACTGACCAATTGCTCGCCTCACTATCTGGTCGAATTGAGCAAGCTCGCAAGAGCGACGAAGACAAGACTCGTCACAAGGCAAATCAAGACGATCACCTGCGAAACTTGCTGATGCAGATAGCTAACAATCCACAATCTTCTGGAGGTGGTGGTGGTGGCCTGAACGGATATGGAAGCGGTGGAATGAGCAAGTCGAACTACGATCGGATGGGAAGCGACAGAATCGCAGGCGAGATGGATCTGGACGACGACGTAAGCAGCATGAAGAAGAAGAAGTGAGTGTCCTCCTTTGTGTGCTTGTTCGCCACCTCCGTAGATTCTGACGCCATTCCAATGCTCTCAGGGCCAGCACGAATGCACCAACGCGATCAAAGAGAAGCCGTCCATAGATTCATAATTCATGCAGATTAATGTTGGCACATACCATACTATACAATGAGAATTGTGGCGAAGGAGGTGAAGTGCGGGTGCTGTTCAAAAGGGGGTCACCGCTTGATCAAGCGAAGCACTGCATCTCGCTCATTCCGCCTCTTCGCCGCTTCCTTTTCACCTGCTTCACCTGCGCTAGGTCGACCTTCGTACCTGCCCAACTTCTCCAGTAGAGCCGCCATCTTTAGTGGCTTCACCTCTCTATACCTTGCTTGACGAATGGTCGTGTTCATGGAGAATTCCGACACTTTGCCGTCCACGGGAATGATCGTCGTCTGTTTGATCTCCGCAAACACCTCCGACATTCCCTTTTGCATCCCTTCCGATTGTCCGATGAGGTAATCCAGATCATGTTGAAGATTCCTGAGACCCAAGATGGAAAGCTGGGGCTCTTCTTTGTTCAGCAGGTACTCATTTAAGAGAGTATCGGCAACAAATTTGAACGCACTCTTGTAGTGTTCCAGTTTGATCTCTCTAGGCAGCAAGACCAGCACGCTTTCCATCATTGTGCTGAGCCACTGGAGCATCTCCGGCAGCCAATCCTGTGGTCCTTTATGCTCCTGGCTAGGCGTC
This sequence comes from Exobasidium rhododendri, assembly GCA_026210745.1. Taxonomy (NCBI): domain Eukaryota; kingdom Fungi; phylum Basidiomycota; class Exobasidiomycetes; order Exobasidiales; family Exobasidiaceae; genus Exobasidium; species Exobasidium rhododendri. The sequence goes on from CP110631.1 coordinate 2,585,722, forward strand.
CAGTCATACTCTGCCATCCCGAAGAATTCCGATATCTTGGTCGCAATCGCGCTGTCTATGCGTTTTTGAGCCAGATCCAGTGTAGTGTTGAAGTGCGACGAAGCATCGAGTCGTAGCTTACCGCCTCGATGTGGTGCTCTTAGTGCAGCCAAAAGTGTCTCTAGCTGCGTGCAAGCCAGTCGGAAATGCTCCGCGTTGAGGACAATCTGGGCAATCTGACTTAGATTGTTCGTCTTGTGCAGACTGTTGCGAATACTGTTACTAACTTGTTGGATCAGTAGCTCATCCAACGACTTCTTCAGGATGTCGTCTACGTCTCGATGACTTTGCGAGAACCCGTCGGAGAATTGGTAGTACTGATCAGTGAGGTTCCTGATGTCGATACAGCAAAGAGGGTACGTCTGCGAGAAGGGCAAGGCAAGGGGAAAGGGCATGCTGCAAAGGGAGTGCAGATCATAGTCAGCTCATCCCCTTCTCACTTCCAATCTCAACGTTCCAATCACATGCTCACCTTTGCAGCTTCTCAGCGTCTCCCGGCTTCAACCAGCATACATTGAGCACCTTTCGAAGCTCGTCTGCATTCTGTACCTCCATCGGTTGGTGTTCTGTCTCTTGAACAGCTTTCTGAAAATCGTTGGAAAAGCGAACTCGCAGCAATTGAGCATACCGTTCAAAGAGCGTTAGCAGGAGTGCATTCAGCTTGGTGACCGGGAAAGAGTAGCCCTGCAGATGACAAAGGGAGAAGTGAGGAAGGGGTAAATCTGTGCACTTGCCTCGGAAAGAATCTCTACGTCATCGCCTTACCTCCAGTGTCATCATGAATGTTTGGATCACCGCTTTCGTCGACACAAACACTTTGGTATTCCCGCAATCTCGCAGCCCCACACTGACAATGTCTACTACCCTTTCGCACATGTTGTCCCACAAGTCATCGACTTCTTGTTCCGATCGAAAGCCAGGCGGAGACGTTTGAAGGACGTGATGCTCGACGAGGAAAAAGCCTACCACTTCCTGTAGCAAAGAAGGGAAGGTCGGATTGGATGGATCAAAGCTCAGCCCTTGCGAAAGGAGAAGATTGGCTTGCGCTCTGCGATCTTCTTGGTAGCTAGCCTGTAGCTGTTCCCGTATGTCCATGACGTCGTAGATGTGTATACATTGATAGAGAGGTTTGAAGTCAATCTGGACGTGCTCATTGTCGACAAAATTATCTGCCATGGTAGCTAGCATGTAAGGTGCCTTGATTGGTGCAGCAAGCATACCACCACCACCACTCACACTCGATTCGTTCGTTTACGACAAGCTCGATCGGACTATTGACCTTTGCTAAACTTAGTATAGCGTCCCTTCCACTCTTGACTTTCCACCTTCTCTGTCTCGCTTCCATGCCTTCCAATGCCACTTGGCCTACTAGCCTTCCCTTTTCTCGCACTTCGAATAGCCACTCTCTCATTTCCCTAGTCACAGCTGTTCGCACTTGTTCCCTCATTGTTGGAATAGAATCAAGCATGTGTCGTGCAAACTCATGGTGCAGCACCGGCTTCAAGTGGATCGTGGATAGTTCCTCCAGTGACTATGCGTAGCGGATTGAGGTATAAGCTTGGCAGCATCGATCACTGCAACGTGGGCATCACTCACTCGCAGCGCAGAATAGTATTTCCTGTCTTCGATGAGCCCATCTACCCTGTTTGCCATATCAAGCACCCTTAAGCAGAGTTGCAACGTCTCAATTGCCTCGTCGACGTTCTGTGCAACTTTGCGTGTCTCCAGAAGATTCTTTTTCTGTGTCACAGCAGAGGCATCCCTTCAACACACTGCATCCAAGTCTCACAGCTAGCCCGTGTTCCACTCACCTTACTGCTCAGACTCTGTCCACCAGCCTGTACTTCCTCATTGAGTTCACTGATTCGGTGCTTCAAGCTCACAGTGCCAGATCGCACCTTCAGTAACTTGTCGACTGCTGACGCAAAATCCTGATGATTCTCGTTGCAGACACTCTCAATCTCCGTCTCCTTCTCTTGCACAAAGTCTCTCAGCCTCTTCAGGAATGCATCGGATTGATTGGCTTCGTCGAGTGACTTGATGATGGGACCAAGTTGCTCCAGGTTTTCATTCTCAGCGTCAAGATCCGAGAAGAGAGTCAATTGCTGCAGTTGCGCATCAAGGGAGATTTGTGGTCTTGCTCGTGACCGCAGTGCCATGGCAATCACACATGCACCTACGAGGTGACAGGCGAGATGGCTGAATGCGCAGAGGTGGCAGAGTGAATGAAGGGAGCAAAAAAGCGAGGCGGAGGAATTCTTAGGCCGACTTTGCTCCAAGTGTTGGAGCTGACGGAGGAGCGCGCTTGGACCATCAACGCCTGTTGCACTTGCGTCCGCGTCCAACTTGATCTGCACTGGAGTCGTTTGTCTGTTCCTTCCTGCCACATCCACTTGCCGCCACTTGCCGCCATCATGGAGGACTCAGCTCGACATCAGATCAACATGAAGGTCTTACGGCGTCATGATAAGGCGATTGTTGATATCATAGAGAGCGCGAGCTTTGTTGTTCTGTACTCTCACAATGGAGAGTGGGTGAGTGATGGCGCCGCGCTGGGGTGGACTGACCTCTAGCAGAGGACTGACACGGCAGGCATTCTAGACAAAGACAGGCATTGAAGGGCCTATGTTCCTGTACAGAAGGTGAGAGACATCAGAAAGCATTCTGCTGAAGGCGCGTCGGTAGGTCTCACGCCTCGAAACACCATCTCCTCTTGAACACAGATCAGTCAATCCGCCCTATGGCTTCTTTGTACTGAATCGCAATGGAGTCGAGAACTTTTCTGCGAATTTGACGACGGAAGACGATCTGGAATTGACGACTGAATTTATTATCTATAGAGCGTCACAAGGCGAGTGATGGAGTACTACAGTCGCATAAATCGCGATCGATGCAGGTAGCTGCTGACCTTTGCCCCACCTCACAGGCGAAGACGTTGTTGGGATCTGGATATTCGAACCGGGACAGAGGGAGAGTGTGGGACAACAACTGCTAAAGTGAACATAAGTCGCCTGCTAAGAGTATTGGTTTCCCTGCATGCTGAAAGATGACCTGCTCCTCTTCAGACTACAAGCCACACCATTGATCACGACCGCTTCTGCTCTCGATCCACTTGCTGATGCATCTGCTCAAAGCAAAGCTGCACCCTCTGCTCACGCCAGTCAGAGCATCAGTCTAGACGCTTTGTTTGGGAGTGCGTCCAAATCATCAGAACGTGCTGGACCAACAAAATCTACAAATGGTCTCTCACTGCTGGAAAGCATCTTTGACAGTGCTAGCCCCCAAAAGATCTCTGCCAAAGCTGCAAATCTTGCAGACGCTTCCAGTACACCTCACTCTACGTCACACTCTGACGGAGCAGAAGATCTCAAGGCTTTGCTGGGTTTGCAAAGCAGCGCAATCAAGCCTTCTGCGCTACCTAAACCTACTGCTTCAACACCTTCCGGACTCGAAGCTCTGTTTGCCTCGACAAGTGTCAGCGCATCAAGAATACCCCCAGAGACAAAGTTAGAGCAAGTAATGAATGGGAAGACGAGCGCTGTCAGGGGCTCTGCCGCAGACCTCGTCGATGCTTCACTGCAGTCCAGGCGAGAAGGCAGTGCTGCGACTCTTGTCGATTCCTTGAGTCGGCGAGACTTTGTACGTGAGGTCCTGTCGTTGATACATGTGAGTCGTGTCACGGTCTTCTTGCCTCCTCTTGTATTACGTGTTGGCTATATTGACCACTTCGCTTTGCTTGCTAAATCAAGACGGACAAGGACTTTGTCGACGACCTCTATCAGCGCTATCAGAACAAGAGTCACCAGTGAATCTACCTTCTATCCGTCTCGTCCAATGCTCCCATCATCTGTATCATCTGCAAAACGCCATCTGGTTATCATGTGTGACCGGTCTTCTAATGTACAATGCATAGGTATCGTTTTTGTCCTGCAGCCTCGTCTCCTGCTCTCAACGCTGTTCCTCAAAGATGGATAGCCGTATCGCTTGCAGCTCTGTCTCATCGAGCTGCTTGAACGTGATCTTGCTTGGTCTGCTCTTTGGCTGCCCTGTAGTGCTCTCTGCTTCTCTTTCGCTACTTGTCGCAGTACTATTCCTCCCCCCAAAGAGAGTATTGGACGAAGCAGAGACCGTAGCACATTGTGCAGCCAGCTTTGCAAATAAAGGTCGGTTGAATTGATGGAGCCTTGCCATGACACGCATCAGCAACGAGTCTGTCTCGTCTTCTCCTCCGCGTTTCACTCACCTCCATGCCTCGTCATTGCTGACTAGGCCATCGTTGAGTTTATTCAGAGTGTAGGTCTTGAAGATCGACTTTATAAAGAACAGAAGCTTTGTCGGGGTATCAGTATTTGCGTTCCACTTTGGAAATGCAAGTGAGAGACTGAGTCGGTAATCCTTTGGCTAGTGCGCATAGCGATAGTGCCCTTGAGTCAGTGTCTTCTCAAGCATCGTGTCCTCACAGAAAAGGGGATGACCTTGAAGCTCGTCTTGTCTCGACTGCAACTCACATCTACGAGTGGATGTACTACGCTGTTCTTTTCGAAGTGCACTATGGGTGCAACATGTGGATATGCGGCAGGGAATGTGACCTCGAAGTTATAGACACTCCTTCGATAATAGCCCTTGTGGACAAAGATGACGCCATTCCATGTGTCGAGCTGTTCGGACAGGGATATGTAAATGCCTTCGGGGCAATTGCCAGGCTGGATCAGCTGCACACTAGATCGTAGAAGAGTAAGGCACAACCTTCCGCTTTCTTTAGCGAGCAGATCTTACTCACTACTGCATCTGAAGCTCTGTTCTCCGCAGACGTGGTTTCATTTTATCGACAGGGGACTAGCTCAGGTATGGTAGAGGTGACATAGATGGTGTTGCGTGTTGGTCGAATGAGGCGCGGGTGCATACCGCAACATTGCCGGGGTTTGAAGACTAATCTTACCTATAGCTAGAAGATATTGATATACAATCAATATTATGTGAAAGTCATACTCCTCCTTCGTGGTCCACTGGTTAGGATTCGAGCTTCTCATAACCGCCCTGATGTAAAGATATCTTTAAAATTCAGGGCGTACAACCGTTCGCGGACCGGGTTCAATTCCCGGCGAGGGAATTTTTTTGCCATCGACAATCACACTGTCGGGACAGATGCCTCGCGCTAGGAGGTCGATCATAATAGCGAGGTCGTCGAGGTATCACAACGAGGAACTCCATCCTCCCTCTACCTTGCATCGTCCTCGGAGACAATCCACTATATTCGATGGGAAAGTCGGCATGGTATGCAGACAATTTGAACGATCGTTGCGCGAGGACCGTGCACGTCAACTGGCTCGCGTGAAATGATGCAATCCAAGTGTGATAACGAAACTTGATCGATCTCCCACCGTCAAGATCAAGATCAAGGCGACCCATCACGCCTATCGGATCATCGCTGCTCATATGGCTTCGATGAGAGCGACAAAGACACCTTCCTTCTCCAGATACACCGCAACAGCACCATGAAGCTATTTCACGACTGCCTAGATTCACTAATACATGCCATCAAGCTTACAGCGCAGACTGTCGGCTTCTTACTGGGCATACATCTCTTTTTCATTCTCCATCTGACACAATTCCTCACCACTGATCCTATAGGAGCGCTTCGCCAGAATTCACATCACAGAGGAATTTTGACAACTACGACAACACTAAGAACGACGACAAGAAGAAGGAGGAATCAGCAGAACTTCCCGTCCAATCAGGCCGCCTCGACTCTTCGCTCACTGAACCTGCATCGCCTACCCTCGCTAGAGCCTCGACCACATGAAAGTCCAGAAAGACGGGGTGCCAGATTCGGTCTATTGGAGTACTTGGCAGCCCGCTTTCGGACTGTGAGCTACAAGATGCGTGAGGAGATTGTAGACTTGGCAGATCAGATCGAGTCAAAGGGGGGAAAGACGGGGTAAGTTGAGGCGCGGAGAAGATATTCCCATCTTCGACAAGGCAGGCTTATCCGATTCCTTACCCTTCGCACAGCAATCTGATCAGCCAATTTCGACGAAGAGGAGAAGAAGAAGTTGACCCGGCACTACTGCAAAATCTACCAATCGAGATTGCAAACCACATACTTTCCTTAGCCGCTTCTGAGTATATTCCCACCAAGATCTGTCTACTTTCCAAAAGACACTATCGACTCTTTACACCTCGCCTATACTCTTCGATAGAGATCTCCAACCCGGTCATGTTTCGTCAATTACGAATGACCTTGGCTCTACATAATCGCAGCTTAGGCATGCACATCAAAGCACTGTCGGTAGCTTCCCGTACTTTTGACAGCTACGGCTACTTCCCAGAGGGCATTGCCGGATCTGCCGCACTGGGAGTCGGCTTGGAGCAGATTCTTCTCGCAGCACCCAATTTGAGACATCTTTACCTCGATCTGTTTTCTTTAGCGGCAGCACACGATGGAACAGTCTCTAGGATGCAGAAGGGCTCCTCTCCTCTATCGCTCACAACAGAGTATGTCGCCTCGCAGTATCTCACCTTACCAATCTTTAGTCACCTTCGTCACTTGGATCTGACTGTATTCGGATTGGACAAGATAGCGGTAGACAATCTTCGACAGGCACAGCCGCAAGTAAAGAGCTTGACGATACGTTGGGTGAACAGACAAAGTCGAGTCTTTGAAGAGATGGACGTGAGCAGGGCGATTGCCTCACGAAGCCAAGCAGCAACGGGAGGCCCTGTAGAAGAGGGCGGAGCAAGTGACGACTCGGAGAGAGAGCAATGGAACGACGACATGAGCGATCGCGCAAGGGGCTCTTGGCGATTAGGTGGCCACCGACACCATGACTTTCTTCTTTTTGTGGAAGCCATTGAAGCTTTGAGAAAGTGGCCAGCGAATAGTAGTGGACACGACGATGAAGGGCATTATGATAGTGCTGCCTCGGCCTCCACTTCTTCCACTACAGGAGGCAGACCACTAGAAGCACTGACGATCTTGGCATGGCCGAAGGCGTTGCGTGAGCTGTCCATCTACTATCGGCAAGACAAGGACGTCCATGTATCGAGCTGTGCCACCTTCGACACTCTGAACCTCGACGATCCTATCTGGGATCACAGCACCAACACGCAAGATGACCTACCTATCAAACCGCTCTTTGATCGCCCTTCTCGAAGACTGACGAAGAAGCTGGACCCCCTAGAGATACACCCTCACCCAGACGGATCATCTCCATCGCCTAAGCCTCTTCTACGTCTAGCTTTGGACCCTTCCTATCAACTAGGACCTAGACGAGGTTCTCTAGAGACTTGGTCAAACTACAAAGGTCGATGCTGGTGACGCTTGCATTAGTTGGTACTGCGGTACGTCTGTATTATAACACTTCCATCCTTCTATATGGCTACAATTTATTGTATATTGTTACACTGGCTCACCCCTGCAGACCTGCCGCCTGACAGAGCTGCTTGTATGCAATTGGGCCAGCCTCCTTGCAAAGAGACTTGAAATGAGCTTCTTGATCGTCGTCTGATTTGTTGAGAAGATTGTACGGCGTATCGAACTCGACGATGTTGCCCCGGGAGAGGACCAGGACACGGTCGTCTATGAAGGGGGGGACCACAAGATCCACAGCATCAGCAAAGGGGCCATGCGCACGCAGTCTCCTAACTTTATATACACACACACACACACTCACAATCTATCACGGTAGTCAAGCGATGGGCAACGGCGATGATGATGCTCTGCTTCATCTCACGAATTGATCGTTGAATGGCGGCGTCCGTCTCAAAGTCAGTCGAAGAAGTCGCTTCATCGAGAATGACGATCCTGGCATCTCGCAATAACGCTCTTGCCAAGGAGATCAGTTGCGCCTGACCTGCTGAGAAGTTGCTTCCACCGGCTGCTACTTTGGTCGTTAGCTTGACCAGTGCGACCGACTGATTTGCCTGATTGTGGTCACTTCCTTTCACCTCGTCCCCTCCCCCTCCCTCCTGCTGATCCTCCCCTCGACTGTGCTTGTTGATGTGAACTTGATCGAGTGCCCACTGACACTCTTCATCGCTCTTCTCCTCGAACGGATCCAAATTCTGCCTGATTGTGCCAGAGAACAAGATGGGATCTTGTGGGACGATGGTCAAACGATTCCTATACTCCAGACCCAGTTGGAAGATGTCTAGTCCATCAACAATGATCTTCGATTTGGCATCACTGGGCTCGGTGGCACGGAGGAACGTGGAGATCAGACTAGTCTTGCCGCTGCCCGTTCGACCAACAATGGCGACCTTTTCGCAATTCTTGACGTCAAAGGAGATCGAGTGCAACACTTCAGGCAGATCCTTGTCGTACCGCACACTCAAGTCTCGAATCTGAATTCCTCCTTCACTGGATGGCCAAGCAGCAGGAATGGGATGATCCTTGCACTTCTCAGGCGCTTCTTGTTCTAGCTCGACGTACTCTTTGATCCTCTCGATGGAGTTACTATTGTTGCTCAGATGCTTGTAGTCCAGCGTCAGCCAGTACACATACGTCGTGACCAGGTTGGAAGAAGCAATCACCATGCCGGCAGATCCGGGTGACACCGCTCCAGACAGAGCAAGACATGTGGCTACAAAGACGGCGACACCCGAGATGATCTGAGAGCGAAAGGAGATCCACACTTCCATCGTGGCGATAGCCCACCATTGTGCCGAAGTGATGGCTGTGATTGTTTGCATTTGATCGAGAAAGTATTGCTCGGCAGCGAATGCACGCACAGTCACCAGACCATCCAGAATCTGGGCAAAAGCGTTGTACAGCGGTGAGGTGGAAGTCGCCTCTATCCGTTGCATGTACATCGTTGATCGCAAAAAGCCCCGAACAAAGTACGACAAACCCACGCAAACTACCAGAAGGATGGAGAAAGCAGGCACGATAAAGATGCAAATTAGAGCAGAACTGGCGAAAGCGAGCGAATTGGCCGTTAGTCGCAAAAAGGTGAGTGGTAGTTGACCATCGATCAGACTGAAATCCGAATTGAAGCGCTGCAAGATTCGGCCGGTAGGATTCTTATCAAAGAAGCGCATCCTTGCCCGTACAACGCTGTGCAGAAGGAGGGTGTACAATTCCTTCGACGCCTTGTACGCAGCCGTGTAGTAGAGTGCAGATCGAAAGATGATCGTGAGGACGGTCGCCAGACCAATAAAGCCATACACTCCTAGATAGAAGGTCTGGTGATCTCTTGCGGGTGGCAGTCCAAACGATGGTCTGATGGAAGCCTCCCCCCATAGCTTCAGCCAATACTGTTCACTGGCTGCGACTGCGCGAGAGATGATGGACGCAAAGACGACGAGTGCCCACAGGACAGGAGAAGATGCTCGTAGATAGAGTCCATAGCAGTCCCACTTGACAGCACCGACATTCCTGCCTTCTAAGTCGTAGAGTAGGCGAGCGGCATCGTCCTTCCCCTTTTTTCCTTGGTCCTGGTCATGATCGCCGTCCGCGTCTCCTGCTGTGTCGTCTACTTTTGTTTCCTCATTTTGAGACGACTCGGAAGAAGTGCTTGGCGATGACTTGTGAAGTTGTACGTCTTCCAGTAGACCTCTCGCCTGCAAGTCCACCACTGTACCGCTGGCGATTACTTTGCCACTGTGCAGACGAACAAGGTACTTTACGCTCGGAAGAACAAGGCTGACATGATGCGTGACAAGGATGATTCGCCGGTCCTGGGCCAGAGGACCGGTGAGTGCGTGTTGGTAGATGTGATTTTGGACTCGCGTGTCGACGGCAGACAAGACGTCATCGAGAAAGACCGTCTTACTGCGGCTGTACATTGCCCTAGCCAGGCTGATCCGAGCCTTTTGACCACCAGAGAGAGTCTCTTTACTGATCCTCGTGGCATCGCCTTCTTCCCATTCTCGGAGATCATCTTCGAGCGCGCAGGCATGAAGTACAGCACGGTAACGTTCTTCTTCGTACGGCGTAATGAACAAGATGTTCTTCTTGACGCTCTTTCCTGCCTCCATCCATGGCGTTTGACCAGCAAAGGAAAAGAGACACTGGCCTCCTTTGCCAAACTTGGGCATGGTTTGTGTCCCTGAGATTCGCCTCATTTCTCCCAACAATGCAGCGAGGAGACTCGACTTGCCAGAAGCGGTAGGCCCTTCTATGACACTAAGACCGTTGAGAGGAAACGACACAGATACATCACTCAGTGTGAAGCACTTCTTGCCTTTCCTTTGCGTTTGACTGCTCTGCCAGGTGAAGTGACCTTTCTCGATCGACAAAGGCTCGTCAATTGCATCATTTTGATCTCCCTGATGGGACAGCTTGTCTTGCATTCGAAAGGCGGAAATGCAGTCTTCTATCTCTTCTTCTTCGAGGAAAGACTCCAACCTCCTAATGCTGACAACAGCCCGTAAGATGCTCATTGCGAAAGCAGGAATCACATCCAAAGGACTTCGCAGCATGGAGAACAACGTCAAAGCAGTGAAAGCGACGGGAATGGTGAGCTCTTGTCCTTGGAATGTGACGTAGATGAAGAAGGTGAAGATAGTCACCGAGATAGGAATGGCTACCCACAAGATAATCATGCAGAATTCATTCATGTTGGCGTAGATCATTTGCCACATCTCGTTGTACCGAGCTGCCATGATCTTTTCGATCCATCGTTCTTGCACACCTTGCAATTTGATGAAGCGTATTGCCATGAGTAATTCGGTGACAAGGGAGATCCGCTCATCGGTCGCTTTCCTCCATTTCACAGCCGATTTCATGTACCACTTGCCTACAAGATAATTGATAGGAAGCGCAATGATGAGCAAAGACAGGCCGGCAAGGGCAGACCAGCCCATGAGCTGATAGAGGAAAGTGGTGGCAATGATGACCTCGATAGGAGCTCCGTATAATTGGTGACTGTCACAGCCCAATCGTAGCAATGTGTTGATGTCTTCTGCCATCATATTGACCACCTTGCCGACGTCAGCCTGGCTTTCGAGACTGTCCTTCTTCTTCAGCTTCGGCTTCTTTGCCTTTCTGTCTTGCTGCCGATTGTCGTGTGCAGCGCCTAAGAGGGCACTGGTCTCTTGCTCGCCCTCTTCTCGAGCAGTGTCGTTAAGATCAGCGCCCAGGGCATTCAAGTCGTCCTGGTCATGCACTTGAAGCTTGGCCGTATCCAGTGCTTCCTGGGCCTCTTCCACCGCAGCGTCTTCCTCTTCCTCTTTTGCTTTGTCGATGTTGATGGCACCCTTCATATCCCGTCGCTTGAGTGCCTTCTCCAGTAGCTCAATGACTAAGACGCTTCGTATCCGCAGACCAACCTGTCGAGCGTGGTGGAAATTCTTCAGCTCGGCCACATAGCGTACCAGAGTGAAAGCTAGGCCTAGAAGAGCCAAAACAAAAGCCTTGGATCGTGGGGTCCAGACGGGGCTGTCTTCACCCACCCGTGCTTCGATGCTGGAATTGCTTTGGTGGTGAAAGCCGCGATCACGCAGAGTCCAGATGGACATGCCTTCGATAGCAGCGGCATCGGAAATACACTCCAAAATCGATCTCATCAGTGCCGGTCCGGCGTAAGCTAGAGTGACGCCACAGACTTTGTAGGTGAAGTCTAGAGCAATATCGTTGGCATTACACATGATCAGTCTCTTGGCGAGAGATCTCTTCTTGTTGTTAATGGAAGAGAACTGAAGGGTAGCAAATTTCCTCGACAGCGTCCTAGTATCATTGATGCTTCGTAGTCGCCATATGTCGGAAGGTACCAGTGGCCGATGTAGTGAGAGACGTTGAACTGACTCCATCCATGTGTAGGTCAGGGTGGACGCCAAGGAAGCATAATCTTCTGGGGTAGTAGGGCATAGATCGTAGTCCCTCTGAAGGTTTTCCGTCTCTTCCACTACTTCCCCTGCCGCCAGCCTTCTCTTCTCGCTCAAAGGTACCTGAGCCTCAAATCCGCCGGGTGCGACTGGCATTGAAAAGATGACGACGAGAATAGAAGTGCATACTACGAGGTCAAATGCATTGCTGACTACGGGCAACAGGCGAACACCGTTAAAGAGTCTCTGCTTATCGTAGGGAATGAAGCGTAAGAGTCGAACGGAGGCAGTAGTGATCTGTATGAGGATCAGGAGGAGCACCCCAATTGGAGGGGTGAGGGGTTTCTTCGAGAGGATGTAGAAGAGGATGGACGCCTGCGAGATTATTTTCCCTTCAGCCGTCTAATATATCAGAGAGTCTCAGGCACAGACCGAACTCACCCATGTAGCTTGTGTGCAGATAGACTTAAGGCCCTCACTGTGCAATGCCCAGAACAGATTGCCTAAGGATACCTCGTAGCCACTGACGACGGTCCAGGCTACTAGTTGACCAAGGCTGAGCAGACAGATCAACGTAGTCCGCTTTCTCTGCTTGACAAAGCCTGCCCGGCTATATCCGCGAGCATTGTTATCTCCCACTTGAACAGCACCGCGACGAAGAAAGGTTCCATGACTTTGACCTCGACTTGACCTTAAGTCGTCCTCTGTAATGAAGGGTGCCAACGTACTGATGAAGGCAGACACCGGTCTGGGTAACAAAAGGTGGGCAGGAGGAATTGCGCTCCACACTATGCAGAATAATATCAAGATTGTAGAGAGATAGGGAAGATAGGCGAAGTATATGCCGTTGAAAGGATCGTAATCATTCAGGTAGGAAGCAGAGGAGATAGGCAATCGACTTGGAGTAGAAGAGAAGGAGGCGAATTGGTAGATATCCTGGCGGCCAATGAGAGCAGAAGCGGAATACTGGAAATTCATCAGAGCCTGCATCATGAAGACCTTCGCTGTGAATGCTCCATGGGGCAGTCCGGGACGATTCGACAACTGCAGGACGGCGCTCGGAGGTGGCCGATCAAGAGATTCGCAGTGTGTTGGATACCTTCACCTTTTGTGCTTCTTAATCAGCTCCGACACTCTTCCAGAATTTGGCGACGCGTGCCTCGATCTGGGCCTGGTCGTTTCCCCAGTGATGAGAAAGCTGGCTGGCCTTTCATCAGAGCTCTCAAAGCGCAGCCATCACACTGTAAGGCATCAGGCAAGTAACGCAGGTCTACAGGATGGCACGACATGATGATGACGAGCACAGTAGTAGACGTAAGCGTTATGACGATGGTAGTTACTCAAGTGGTCAAAGACCGAGAGACTCATACTCTTCCTCCTCTCGACGTCATTCCCCTACTCGATCTCGATCTCCCGACTTGGATAGACATCGAAGACGCAGAGACCATACAGAGACAAGCAGCAGCAGCATCGCCAGCAGCCACAGACATCGCAGTAGCAGGGGTGGCGAAGATGATTGGAGGAGGAGAGACGATGCAGAAAGAGATAGACTTAGACAAGTGAGACGTCGCGAATTCTCGAACGTCGACTCGCATCGATATGGTGAGAGAAGAATGTCTGGTCAGGCAGCAGGCAACGATGACACAAGGCTTCCATCAGAGTCACAAAAAAAGAGATCTAGAAGCAGATCTCCCATCCCTACGTCTGCTGGGCACTTGCCTGACACCAGCGTGAGCGAGGTCAAAGAAAGCGTCAAGAATGGATCATCTTCGCCAGCTCCTGCGGTGGACAAGCTCAGGTCAAAGAAGGAAAAGTTGGAGGCTTGGAGGAGAGAAAGGGAGAGAAAGGCGTTGGAGGAAGCAAACCATAAGGAAGTAGAGACGGAGAATCCTAAAAGCAATGGTAGTGAGTCTAGCAGGAAAGAGATTGTGCAAAGCGAAACTTGCTCAAATTTTTCCCATTTTTCCCACGGCAGTGTCATCAAATGCTGATGGGCCCACTACCATCAAAGCTTCAGGATTGAAGGGACTTGCCTCGCTTGCTCGACCAGACTTTTCCAAGGACAAGCAGAAAAATGTATCGGCCATGGATGATGTGGGAGATCAACCTAAACAACAAATTGAACGCTTCATCTTGCCACCAATGTCGGGCGATCCACTAGAGTCAATGGCATCCGTGGAAGCCGATGAAGAAGACGACGACGAAGCAGTAGGCTTGGTGGATGACGAGGAAGTGCACGGCAACCGTGAAGATGTGACTGCAACACTACAAGCAAAGAGAAAAGCTGCGGCGGAGGCCGAAGAGGAGAAGATGCTCTTGGACACCAAAGTGGAAGAAGTCGACGAGGATGAAGAATTGGACCCACTAGATGCTTTCATGGCTGGTGTTACCACTGAAGTGAAGCAGGTCAATGAAGCTGATCGTCAAAGAGTGGGGAAAGGCAAGCAGAGAGCTCTAGCTGAAGTGGTAGGCGGTTTCAATCAGGACGATGGAATTGGCGAAGAGGCGCAGAAAACGGAAGCAGACGAGTTGGATCAGGCTGAGGTGCAAGATCTCATGGCACTAGCTGCCTCCAAGATCAAGAAGAAGGACATGCCAGTGGTGGACCACGAAAGCGTCAAGTACGAGCCCTTCCGGAAGTCCTTCTACCACCCGCCTGCCGAAGTGGAAGAAATGACCGAAGAAGACGCAGAGAGATTGCGGATGGAATTGGACGCCATCAAGGTTCGCGGAAAGGACTGCCCCAAACCCTTGACGAAGTGGAGCTACTGCGGTCTTCCGGGGACCTGTCTCGACGTCATTCATAAGTTGGGCTACAAGTCACCAACAGCGATTCAAGCTCAAGCCATCCCTGCCATCATGTCAGGGCGAGACATCATCGGAGTGGCAAAGACTGGTTCGGGAAAGACAATGGCATTTCTTCTGCCCATGTTCCGTCACATTAAAGATCAGCGTAAAGTCGCTTCCTTGGAAGGGCCTATTGGACTGATCATGACGCCGACACGAGAACTGGCCGTTCAGATCTTTCGCGAATCGAAACCGTTCGTCAAGGCACTGGGCTTGCGCGCCGTCTGTGTGTATGGAGGAGCGCCCATCTCTGAGCAGATTGCAGAGATGAAAAAGACGGCCGAGATAGTGGTGGCGACACCGGGTCGAATGATTGATTTGCTCACTGCCAACTCAGGGCGAGTGACGAATCTGAAGCGTGTCACGTACCTTGTCTTGGACGAAGCGGATCGCATGTTTGACATGGGCTTTGAGCCCCAAGTGATGAAGATCGTCAACAACATTCGACCAGATCGGCAAACTGTCCTCTTTTCGGCTACATTCCCGAAGCAGATGGAAAGTCTAGCGAGGAAGGTGTTGAAGAATCAGCCGGTAGAAATCACCGTGGGGGGAAGATCGGTCGTCGCGGAAGAAATCGAACAAATAGTCGAGGTCCGTGAAGAAAATTCCAAATTTCATCGATTGCTCGAGATCCTGGGAAGGACCTACATGGACGACGAGGACTGTCGCACACTCATCTTTGTAGAGCGTCAAGAAGCAGCGGATGACTTGTTGAAGGAACTCATGAAGAAGGGCTACCCGACAATGAGTTTACATGGCGGTAAAGATCAGGTTGATCGAGACTCGACGATCTCTGACTTCAAAGCAGGGGTGGTGCCGATCGTGACGGCCACGTCTGTCGCTGCAAGAGGTCTCGATGTGAAGCAGTTAAAGCTGGTCATCAACTACGACACACCAAACCATATGGAGGATTATGTTCATCGCGCCGGGAGGACAGGAAGAGCGGGAAACAAGGGAACGTGCATTACTTTTATCACCCCAGAACAGGATCGATATGCTCGAGACATCATTTCAGCGCTCAAGGCAAGTAAGAGACCCATTCCGGCCGATTTGGAAGAATTGGCCGTCAAGTTCCGAGAGAAGCTGCAGAGCGGCAAGGCACATGCCATCAGCTCTGGATTTGGTGGTAAAGGTTTGGAGAGATTTGAAAGTGATCGAGAAAAGGCGCTGGCAGCGCAGAAGAGTTCGTTTGGAGAAGGGGTGGTGAATGAGGAGCAGCAGAGTGTCACAGCCAAAGCAGAAGGGATGATGGATGATGTGAAGGTCAGCAAGGGACCTGTTGTGGAGAGTGAAGAGATGAGACAAGTTTCTGAGCTGCGAATCGAAGTCAAGAAGGGCCTAGCACCGGAATCCGTTCGAGACAATCGAGTGAAGGCAGCAGAAGACGGTTCTCAAGCGAGTGTAAAGAAGGAGCAGGAGGAGGAAGCTGATAATGCCTTGCTAGCACGAAATGCAAAGATGCTAGAAGCGGCAAGGGCAAGGGGGGTAGATACGACGAAACTTGCTCAGGCGCTTGCCAACATCAATGCTGCTGCACAGAATAGGAAGGCGCAAAGAATGAGTGAAGAGGACTCGAATCGAAAGGGTAAAGATCCTGATGCGACTGATTATCATGCCATCGTTCCCATCAATGACTTCCCTCAAAGAGCAAGATGGCGCGTGACGAACAAAGAAACGATGACGAATTTAATTCAAGAGTCAGGAGCGTCGATCACCAACAAAGGGATTTTCTACGAAAAGGGCAAAGAACCCCAGCCTGGTGAACCGCCTAAATTGCAATTGCTGGTAGAGAGCAACGATGAGAGTAAAGTGGAAGCAGCGGTGCGGGAAATCAAGCAACTTCTCCTGGAAGCTACGCAAGCTGCCATGGAGGCAGAACAGAGGAATCCAGGAGGCGCACCAGGTCGATACTCTGTCCTCTAGACTATTCATGTGCATGTCCCCCTGAATTTAATTTCCTAGCAGCAGATCTTTAGTGGTCCAGACAGAACGCTGTTTTTATTACGAACAGATAGTGTACAACATCGAGAAGTTTCCTTTTGCCAGCCCTTTTTTCTCCCTTGTCTGTGTCCTCCCTCTTCTACCCTCTCCCTCCCTCCCTCCTATCTAGCAATGCCATTTGTTCGGTATTCGGCTGGTAGATCTTGCAATCCTTCTTCTGTGGTCGGGAGTCGATTGTGATACGACTTGAATGACTTCTCCCACTCCAAGTAGTCTTTCCAGTACTTGTCCAGTGTTTCTTCCTCTGGCGTCTTAACTTTCTTTACTGGCTCAACGGGGGGAGGCGGTGCTTCCTCTTCAGGGGGAGGAGGGGGTGGAGCGTCGTCCGGAAGAGGGGGAACCGCACCTTGTGGTTGTGGTGGGTAATACTGCTGCTGCTGCTGCTGCTGCTGCTGCTCTCCATATCCTCCTTGTTGACCCATATACCCGGCACCTGCGCCGTAATTGCCGCCTGCCTGCTGCTGATAGCCTTGCTGGACTGCAGGGCCGCCTTGACCGTACGCTTGTTGAGGTTGAGCAAAGGAGGCCATAAGCGCTTGTCTGGCCTTTTCATGCTCTATCTTGACGGCATCTATCAGATCATCAGCGAGTATCTTTGCTTCAGCAACCATGGGAGCATCTGGACCAGTGATATGTACATGCATGTCTTCCTGTGACTCAGCTCCTGAACTGGCATCGATGAATCCCGATCCCAGACCCTTAATCTGAACTCGAGTTCCCGTCTCGTTTTGAATGTACTTGACAAAAAGACCTTGAGGACCTACCACCTTAGCTCGCACATTGAAGTTCCGCAATGGATCGAGACCGATCAAAATCTTCTCTTCCGGCCACTCTCGTCTTTGCGGTGGTCCTGCTCTCCTCTGCGCTTCGTATTCGAGCCTCTTTTGATGCCGATCTTCCGTAAGTTGAGGCATATCCTGCGCAATCAATTCATTCACTGCCTCGATAGCCTTGTCCAGCATCTCCTTTGTCGTCGCACTAATATGCAGATATAGTGGTGGGTCGTTTGTGGTTGCGAGAGTTTTGTCTGGATACCAGATCCCTTTTGTTGTCACACTTGCTCCAGTATCCTCATGCAATTGAGTTTGCGTTTGTCCCTTTGTTAGCATATATCGGTTCCTATGATCGTTGATGTCAATGTCGTGAGTGAACTCGGCATCATGCGGATCGACTTTTGGCTTGTCTGCACTGGCGGATGAGATCACACCTGAGCTCACTCCTCCTCCTCCAGCTCGAGCGCTGAATTGCGCGGCAATCTTGGCAGCTGCCGCGGCTGCAAAAGTGTGGTGCAGAGATGGTAGTGTCAGTCAGGGTGTATCCGTACAAGCACAATCGCCTCTACTCACCCGCTGCTGCTGCTTCAGCGGAGACTGTCGGACTGCCCTCGCCTGGCTCATCCCACTTGCTCTTTCGATCTGCCATAGTCAACGATGATGAGCGACAATAAGTTCTTTCCTCACAACAAGTTCTTTCCACTGCAGCGTCCAGACAGACAATGTGAGCGAGAACCTAAGTTTTAGAAGCTTGACACTCATTAGGACGCGACCACGTGGAAAGTAAAGGCTGCCTATCGGGCAATGTACCGGTACCGCACTACACCTATCAAGGACGATAGTAGCTTGCACTTTACCTTTGCAAGTGTCTCACCCCGAATCACAATCCGCAAATTTGTTACCAACGCCATCGTCGACTCCAGATAAACCTTCTTTGTAGTGTACCCTTATTTGTGCTCGCTAATTCGGCAACCTCTGCGTCTCGTAGTATCGACTCTCTATCGGGTACGCATTAGGCAACTTCTCCAACATCACTGCGATCCCTGACAGAGGCGACCTCTGCGCACCGCCTTTTTCCCATCCTCAATATCCCAATACTACTGCGCTAATATGCCAAACCTTCACTACGACTACCTGATCAAGCTTCTGCTCATTGGTGATTCAGGTTTGTATAATTGAATATCCGCATCGACGATGAGAGTACTTGTGAAAGTAGAGATGCTGACTTTACTGGACCTGCCTGTTGTCTCTGTCGTCTAGGCGTTGGAAAGTCATGTCTCTTACTACGCTTCTGCGACGATGCATGGACACCCTCATTCATCACAACGATTGGAATTGACTTCAAAATTCGCACCATTGAGCTTGACGGAAAGAGAATAAAGTTGCAGATCGTGAGTGAGGATGTAGGCGGGGCAGACTCTTGCTTGAGCACGAAAGATACTGACGAATGAACTGGCTCCATAGTGGGACACCGCTGGACAGGAAAGATTCAGAACAATCACAACAGCCTACTATCGAGGTGCTATGGGCATCTTACTAGTCTACGATGTCACCGACGAAAAGAGCTTCAGCAGTTAGTCACTGATGAGCGTCCACTGCATTGCTCTAAGACTCAATCTCACACACTTAAACACTTTCTCTCCTTTCCAGACATTCGCACCTGGCATTCCAATATTGAGCAGCATGCAAGCGAAGGCGTCTCCAAGATCTTGGTAGGAAACAAGGCGGATTGGGATGAAAAGAGAGTAAGTCTGGCTAAAGACGCAGATAGAAGCAGCTGTAGTGACGAATGTTGCTCATCTTTCTCCATTTTCTTTGTTCGCACCAGGTGGTAACAGTGGAGCAAGGACAAGCATTGGCCGACGAGCTTGGCGTTCGCTATGTAGAGACATCGGCAAAAGCAAATACTCAAGTTGAGGATGCCTTCTTCACATTGGCAAGGGACGTAAAAGGAAGGTTGATCGATACAGCTGCAGCTAGTGGTGCTTCTGCGATGGGTGCAAAATCGTCAGGAGCAGGAGGTCAAGGCATTGACGTGAATGCAAGCGCAAATTCAGGAGGGAACAGCTCTTGCTGTACATAAAGGAGGAATGTTACGGTTCTTTTCGCTCTTTTCTATGGTCTTCCGCCGCCGTTCTTTCTACTCAAGTAGTTGTCCTCACCCTGATTTGGTATTCTCAGTAATGACATGCCCTTTTGTCGATGTTCCCTTTCCTTGTAGAATTCAGGCAGTACAGGTGAAGAGACCACCCGCAGGACGATTCTTCCGGCCTTCTGCCCTCTCCTCCGTCCATCGCGGCGTGGCGAAGCATCCGCAGGAGGCTTGAAGGCATGATGTCGACAGCAGATGGGGGACCACGTTCGGGCGTTCTAGTCGTTCATGACACACACAGTCGTTGTAAAGGCCTTGAACGACCAACGAGTGTAAGTCCGAAGGGAATGGGATGAAGGGGCTACTTCGTGTAGTAGTGTCGATGCATATGAGGGGCACAGCGATCCTGGTTGAGCACAGGCCTAGGTAATCAGATGCGAGTGAGCAATACATCAGGACCATTCCTCATCTGGCGCTGAGCCATCAGGCCGCCCAAGGGCAGAATCTACCTTTGGCGCTCGCAGATTGCAGTCACCTGGAAAAAAAGTTGACTTGACCTGGGCGTGAAATCAATGTTGGCGAAAGTGGCGCACTTCGCGCAAAGCACCTGGTCCAGCAGTATTCGCATCCTGACGATGAACGCATCCTTCCTTGCAGCACACATGAGGACTTCGAGCGCCCGCACGTTGCCTGCAGGCTGAATGGCATGACCCAGCAAGCCGATCGCTTCACACCACAGTGTGTAGTGACCATTCCAACAGGTCTCGTCTTTAATTGCTCCCCAGTGAAGTGACAATCTATTCTCTGCCCCTTGACTTCCCACTACCTCCCGACCTTTCCTCTCTGCTCACCACCTGCGCTGGTGACACTGTGAGAACTTTCTCTTGAGCCGGTCTCACTTGCCATATATCGAACCTTCCTTTCCACCACAGCACACCATCTCTGTTCCACTCCACCAGTCGCATCGCCCACCATCTCTTTCTTTGTCGCCGCTCTGCATTACTACCGCCAAGTCCATTCTGGAAATAAACACTCCCAAAACAAAAGAGCTGGCATGGGCTTTTTTGAAGACTGGGACGCTTCTAGAGATCATTCCTACCTCAGGACTAAAGTGGGGACAATCTTGGGAGGTGTTCCCAATAATTCCGATCTCTACCCTTCCATCGCATGCGTTGTCCTGTACTCTGTTCTCTTCGTTCCGATCATATGGAGATTAAAGAACAAGACGATCAACTTTGGCCATGTATGGAAGCCGTGAGTGCCAGCGATAAAAGGGGCAGATCTACATAAAGGAACGGGGTGGAGTGTTTCGCATCTTTTTTACTAAATGAGAGCTCTTGACGTGCAGATCAATCGTCATCATGACAAGGATAGCATCTTTTGCGATTCGCATCAAGCTGGCGGAAGGCAGTAATTGGAACAAGGATCTATTCGTCGCCGAGATGATATTGCTCCGCATCTCTCCCATATTGCTAGTAAGTCAGGTGGGGAAGGACACGGTGACTTGACTTGCCTCCAGCTCGAAGACCCTCACCTCCGTCCTTTCCCAGACTTCTGCCCTTGTTACACTTTTCAAGGATGCTGTGGTTCCCTACCTTCCGCCTACTGACTCGCCCAATCTCAAGCTTTCGATGCCGTTGAAATACCTCGTCTCCTGCCTGCAATTCGCAACATACTTTTGCCTCGGCCTCACTATTGCGATTGCCTTCGATGTCAAGCAGGCAATCAACGGCAGCAGAGAAGCGAGAGTGAAGCTCCATCGAAGCAAAGAGGTGAATCGACCTGGTGCACTAGGATCATGTGTTTCCCCCCCTGTGTGCTTACTTCTTGCACTCTAACCTCCTAGATCTCCATCTACATGCTCTTGGTCGTCAACGTGGTGATATACTTTCTCTGTGTGATTCCTCTGGTCATGATTCACAGAGGCGGCTACAACCCGTCCATGGTCGTCACAAAGGAGAGAGAAGTGACAAAGTTCACCTCGATCTTGGCTGTCTGCACTTTCCTCTGTAAGTGTGTTTGAAATCTACAGCGCCGATTGGCTGTCGACGAGGAAGACAGTATCTTACAGTGACCCTAACAACCCTACACTTCTTCTCTTGGCTGCTTCACGGAATTGCTCACAGTGGTGATTGCCGGGTTCAAGACGGCTCAATTAGCATCGGCGGGACTGTCGAACAGGATCGAAATCATCATCAACAAGAAGGTGAAAATGAACAGACTTCCTTTGGATATCGCCGTCATCAATCTGATTCCCCGCTGCCTTCCCCATCCAAACTTTGCTCCTCACAGGTACTCTTCTACAGCATCTGTGTGGTCGGCGAATACATTGCTTGCGCCCTCTTCACATGCCTTGCATGGAACAGGATCATCCCTCCGAGAGAAAGTCTCGCGGAATACTGTGGCGCTCATAACGTTTTTGCAAATCAATCGGGTGGTCAAACAAACATGAGAGGAGGCCAAGCAGCCGCTCATCAAGTTTGCCCGACCTACACCCAAGAAATGGAAGACGGGAGCGGTGGAGGAGAGATGCAAAGGAAGCAACAGTATCTTCCTCACGAGCAAGGCAGGGGAGAAGAACTATCCTACCCCTACATGAGCGGCAGCCACACCTTTCCAAACAATCTGCCACCAAATACGTACACGTCCAATAAGAGGCACTCGACGAATACACTCAGTACAATAAGCGAGGTACGTCAACATTCTACTTCCTGCTTGAGAACGCTGGAAGCTGGTAGAAGAGGAAGCACAGGTGGAGTGGGTGGTGAAATGGTGTTGAATCTTGACAGAAATGGTGGCTCGGTCGTACCACCAGCTTGGTTCACTCTTCCTCCTCGTCCTCCTCCTCACCACCAGCAGCAGCAGCAGCAATTGGGTGTTCCTCCCCCAAGTGCGACGGAAAGCATCAAATCTCATTGGAGTGATGATAGCGAGGATGATAAGAAAGGAGCCAACGGTCTCTTTACACTCGTGAAGAGCACTAGGGACTCCCTTACTAGGAAGAGCAGCAAAGGCAGTCGCACTAGCTCGAATAAGACTGAAAAGGCTAGCGTGGGCGGAAAGAGGGAGTCACTTTGAGAGAAAGACACGCTGCTCTTCCGCCCAGTCCACCTGACAATTCAAGGTGAGCACATCTTCCATCGGTGAACTCACCTTGAAGGGTCGAGGGGGGATGGTCCGCTCTACTTCTACGAAACGAAAAAGGGCGGTGATCGCGTTGCTATTAACCTCTTCCTTGCGTCTCTTCCAACGACTATCAGAGTGACATACTGACTTGGTCCCCTTCTCCGTCTGCACAGGCTTCAAGCGAGGAAATGGAAGAAGAGAAAAGGCACTTTTCCGATCACCACTCCATCTAGACGCACCCTTTGTAGCACAGAATTTAAACCTCTACACGATATTATGGTTTGCGAGAGAGAAAGAGCAGAAATACAGTAGGGTGAATCATTACAGACGAGGGTATCTTTACGATGCCGGTAAGGGCAGGAGCAGGAAGGAGCTGTGCGTGCGGATTGCGGTCCAGAAATCGGAATCACCACAGAGCTGAGCAGGACTACATGAAGTGTCCCCTCCCATAAGGTTTGCGATCGTGGAGACGATGATATGGTCTTCGTAGAGACCTAGGTGTTGGGTCAACGAGGCAGTAATGTACTTTGCTGAAATGCCTCCGCCTTCTTGTGAGCTAGAGTCGAGCATGAACCGAACAAGGGTCTTTGCACGAGTCTGCTCCTTTCCCGCACCTAAGATCAAAAAGGGAAGCAGAGACTTCAGGGCGTCGGAGATCTCCTCCTTTGACGACCTTCTCTTCTCCAGTGACATGTGGAAGCAGAGCACCAAGGCTGCTTCTAATGTGTACTGCTGCATCGTGAAGACTTTGCTTGCAGTGAAGGGGCATTGACTTTGCGACTGAAACCAGCTGCGAAGACTGACAAGATCGCTCGCCGCTTTAAAGCACGCTGCTTCCTCCTTTCGGCAACAAAGCATCTTCTGGTACTCGACGTACAGCTGCACCGTCTTTCTCTGGTACGTGTTGGCTTGCAAGTTGCCCTCCGCTAGTGACGGAGGAAGCTCGGTAGCTTCGAATCGGTCTAGCCACATCTCTTCTCTACCTCCTTCGACAGGCCCTCTCTTTTCCCTATCACGTCGAGCCTCTTCCGCCGTGCTTGCCAAGTGGGAGAGCGATGCAGTCACGCCAACGCTGGAAACCGTCTTGACGTCCAATTTCTTCGCGTCGTCGTGTCCGTCTTGCATGCTTGTGGGTTCAACAGCGAGCAGACTTTCTGATTCGTAGACTTGATCGTACTCGCCCCTCTTCATGAAATCGAACGCTTCCTCAAGACTGACTTGTGCAGTGAAGTGACAAAACAGCCGGCGACCAGAGTGTCTTATGAGTGCAGATTGATTCGGAAACCAGAAAGCGTCCGCCGGCGAAATCTGCTTCCCTTGCGAAGGTCCGAAGAGCGGATAGAGCTGAAGACCATTCGCCAGTGGATGAGCAGTCATCAAGACGTTCTGTGACTCGCCTTTGAGTCTACTGTTGCCAAGTCTGTCCAGGCCAATCACTGCACTATAGCTCAAAGCCTTCGAAAGTGTGGCCAACGCTTTGCTAGTCCTCCCACGGGCACGCAGGAATGCTCGCTCCAATGACAAGGTCATGACAGTATTGAGATTTGGGTTGTCGTCATGCTCGATGATTAGTAGAAGAGCTTGACCTGCACCATACCACAAGTCGACGACTGCAAGGGAAGAAAGGAAATTATCTGCTTAGAGGCTCCCTGCTGGACAATCTCTTTCTCTCGTTTCTTCCCTCTCCTTCTCACCTTCCTTGACTGAATCCTGACGCTGACATTCCGTCATGAAGGTGTACGACACATCCTTGTTGGTCAGTCCCATGTTGACGAGAACTTCATTGGCGTCCTTAAATTCCAGTGTCGTCGCCAATAGGTGGAATAGTAGAGCAACAAAAGATAGATCTAAACCGAGCGCCACTAAGTCCTTCTTTGCGTCGATCTCTTCTTCCATTGCCTTTAGTTGAAAGATTATCAAATTGATACTGATGCCCATATCCAGGCCATGGTTCTGCATCATGTCAAAATCGGACAGTAGTCGATGAATCGTCTCAATATCTGGCAGCAGAGAGGAGATTTCTCTGGTTGTGCTGTTACTTCTCTCTCCTTCGAAGTGCAAAGGATCATTGACGCCGCCGTTATTGCTGATCATTGGGAGGAGCCGCTTCGCTTTGTAGAAGCTCTGGTCGCGCGAGGGAAGAAGGGTAGAAAAGGGAACACCTAATGGTGCTTGGTGTTGAGCGATCATAGCCAAGGCATCTGCTGCCATATCATGTGCTGCTTCGGATAGTCCTGATCTGTCTGCGACCCATTGCTCATTGTCCCTTCGAGCTTCTTCGTTGGTCTCATCACCCCCGCCCTTTACTGTAGCAACAATTGCTTCGAGCTCGGCGATACGTCCCATCAGAGTTTGGTTAGAATGATCCATGGGCAAGGGGGCAAAGCTATGAAGGAAACAAGCAAAAGGAAGAAGAAGACGTGTAAGTGGCAGCATGGAAGTATTGGAACCACTCTAGCCAAGAGGTACGTACTTTGCCCAAGGCGCACCTGGCATCTCGAACCACTGCTGTCCTGAGCTCGAGCTTGCTGCAGGAGCCTCTACGATCGCAGAGGATGCTAAGAAGCTTGGAGCAGCCTGTTGACTGCTTGCTGCCAGCGGTGTTGCATCTACTATGGCAGCGCTCCATGTACATTCGGAAGGAGGAAAGTCGTGCTTCTTACACTCGCCGCAATAAGGTTTCTCGCGGTCACACTTGACCTTGCGTCTCTTATGGATTGTGGAACAAAGGCATCATGATCAGCTGTGGCTCTAGATCTGCATAAGCGAGGAAATCACCAACAAGGCTGCTCACTTTACAGGGCAGACATGTGTTGATCTTCCGACGTTTAGTATGATGAACGTGGGGGCGATTTTTGGCGCCTCCCCGCCGATCTTCATTATCCGACGTTTCGCCATTCACACCATTCTGCTCTGGAGCATCAGAGTTGTACTGCATAGAGGTATCTGCAAAGGTGTGGTCTTGGTCCTCCATCTTTGCGGTCAGATCGACGCCATTGTCTTTAGAATCTAGTCCTAAGGATGATGCCGGCGGTGGGGTGGTAGTATAAGCGTTGACACTTTGGACATCAGTCTCGGTCAAGCCCTGTAGGACTATGTTCATCGGCTGCTGAGAGCCCAGATCGTGAAGCTGATTCTGATCTTGATGTTTCAGCTGCTCCTGCGGCACTTCGTTCTGCTGCTGCTGCTGCTGCTGCTGTTGAAGTCGCTGAGCTGCTGCTTCATGATCCTGATGAGCTGCTGCAGCCGCTGCTACAGCAACAGCAGCATCTATCGCCCTCTGTCTGGTGAGCTGATCATCATCATCGTCTAATTCAACATTCATTTCAATCGTTTGGCTTGCAACGTAGCCACAAAGACCCGAAGCCAAGTCAATAAATGACGGCCCAGCTACCTCACCGCTGTTGTTAAGCGAGAGAGAGAGAGAGAGAGAGAGTAAGAGATGGAAAAAGACTTGAGCGTGTGAGGTATGCAAATGAAAGCGTCGGCCGAAGTAGAGGATTGACGCTCCCAAGTCGTTAGCCTTCGATTATGAGGAAGATGCGCGTTTCAATGCGCGATCAGCAATGTAATCACGTGCCCTCTTTCTCTCATTCGCACAAAAAGAATTTCTGGAAGAAGCCTAAAACACCATCAAGATCCTCTGTAGTCGTTGCTTTTCCTCATACGCTTATCCCCTACATCCTCGAGTCGCCATCATGGGCTCAGCACGGGTCCAGTATGAGATGGAGAGGACGCTGCCTTCACTGCAGCTTGCTGCTACCCATGGTCTGTTCTCGAAAGAAGTGGAATTGCGATCGATTACGCAACGAAGAAGGGAATTTGAGAATGCCCTGGTGCGAAGAAAGGCTCTCGTAGCTGATTTTCAAAAGTACTTGCATTTCGAGGAAGAACTAGAGACTCTACGTGTACTAAGAGTGACTCGATTGAAAGATCAGAATGAGATTTCTCGACAGGATATGATCAAGATGCAAAAGGAAGCCATCTCTCATATGGTCTCCATCTACGAGCGTGGAGTGAAGAGGCTTAAATTTCACTACGAATTATGGGAGGCTTACATCCGATGGGCACACAGCAAGAAGATGAGAGTGGTCGTATCAAGAGTATCTGCAAGAGCGCTCTCGCTGTTTCCGAATAGAGTGGACTTATGGCTAATGGTGGCAAACATCGAGTTCAATGACCATCAGAGTGCAAGTACCGCTCGAGCTCTGCTGCAAAGAGGGCTACGACTAAACAGTATCAGTCACCCAGCTAGCATTCAAGTGCAAGCAGACGAGAGACCAAAGAAGAAGTTCAAAAAGGGGAGACTGGAGGAGGATGAATCAATCAAGGTGCTACACATTTCCCCAGCTGGAAACAAAGCCGACGATCGGGCGTCTATGATCTTATCGGACAAGGAGCTGGATTTGGTACGAATCTGGATCGAGTACATTCGCATGGAGCTGGTATTCTTGGAGAGGTTGAGGAGACGAAGGAACGTTCTGGGCATTTCTGGAGACATGGAACAGTCAGCAGCGAGGATGGCAGATAGTGTGCCAAACGAAGATATGACTGGCATTGATGATCAAGTGCCTGTCAGTAATGATGGCGAGACAGCCCCACTTTCAATAAAGAGTATTGTGGAAGGCAACGAAGTGCAAGAGGCGCCGAGTTCTGAGTCGCTTTTGCTGGGAGCTATCCCCAAATCGGCCTTGCGATCCGCTATCTCTTTGCTCTCTGCCAATTCGCTGCCGCCTAAGACGCACTTTGTTTTCCTATTGGCTCTAGCAAGTCTCGTTCAGCAATTTCCCTTCTACAATGACACGGAGGGAGTTCGGTCAAGCCTGCTGACTTTGATACAGCAGACGGTCCAAGATCGCTTCCCAAACAACTCAAATGCATTGCTGTTTGTCAGCTCTGCTTCTTTGCTGAACGCAACCAATCAATCTAAACTTGCCAACTTGTCTGACCTCGAGCTCAAAGAGGAACTGCTCGACGGAAGTGAGCTCAAAGTGGCCTCCCATTTACATTCACATCCTTTGAATGCGGAAGCCATCTTTCTGGACTGTGTGAATCTATCCAAGGGGTACACAGTGGAAAAGGAGGACAAGATCACGGAAGATTATCTCTTTGATTTACTCGGGCAAAACATGAGAAAGGTCAAACAGTCGGCGCAAGTTGCCACATTCATCAGGAACATCATTGACGATCTTCGAGACCGGACGCTTCGAACGTATTCGCCAAACGGTTCGCATCTGGCCTTTCAGCTTCGCTTGATTGCTTTCTTTGAGAGCTCCGTGGGACAGCTTGACGGGGTAAGCTCACTAGAGCAGTACTTGCACGGCTGTGCAAGACGTGTAGTACACGATGCTAGAAGGCTCCAATGCGATGACGCAGAGATGGAAAGAGAAGCGTGGAAGGGAAGAATTAGAGCGCTGCATCTCCTTAAAAGCAAAGGAGAGGTAAAGAGTACTGTCATCAAGCTCGAAGGACGTCTTTGGGAGACCTGTTTGAAGTTTGCAAAGGATGAGGCCTTGGTTCTGCAGTATGCACGATTGATGACACTGTGCGCAGAACTGCCTGCTCTTACCCATCAGGAACTACTGGAGCGTTGGAATCGGGTTCAATGTCACGGAGCTGGAAAGGCTAGTCCAGAAGTCTGGTCGGAGTGGGCTTCATGGGTGAAGGGGCTAACGATGAAGGACACGAAATGGAAGGTGATTGAATTGCAAAAGGCATTGTATAGGACAAGCAGTAGCCCGAACGTCCATCAAGATCTTCTCAAGATATACATACTCGACTGTGAATCAAGTGGAGCGTTCGCAGATCGCATAAGGTTCATCGAGAAGAAGGCGTATCCACAGCCTTCCTTTTGGAGGTGGGCCATTGCATTTCTCCAGGGCAGTCAATACGCGAGTGTGTCCATGGTGGACGACCTGTATACCAAATTATTGACGAGGGAAGAGAACAGCGTCGATGATTCCTGCGCCTACTTACGATTCCTGATGCTCAAAGCAGACGATCCAACAAAAGGAGTTGAGACATTCCGACGAATATTGACTAGGATGAAGGATGACGTACAGAAAAAGACGATCCTGGAGCAAGAGTGGGAGAATGTCTGTCTCGAATTGAGAGACGACGATACTGTTGACAGGGAGTCGAGGTCCTCTAGATGAAGAAAAATTAACAGCGAGCTAAAGAAGGGGTAAGGGGGGGGGGAGTGGAATGAGAAGACACCCGATGGATGTATCAGGACTTTGTACAATGCTGCATTTGTAAATTTAATCGCATCACACTCGCCACATTTGATGATAGAAAAGACGACTATATTCATTCTACTAGCGATCGTATCGAAGACATGTATTATATAGAGAGAGAGAATGGAAGGAATAGAAGTCCTCTCGCGAAGAAAAGATACAAAGGGGAAAGATGGGACTTTTAAAGGAGGCAAAAGAATAGCATTGTGTTACGACGGGAAGACAGCGGGGAGGTCTGGATGCGGCCAGCCTTCTTCGTTGCTCAGCTTAGAGGAACAGAACAGACCGCGCGACCTTTGTCGCTCCTCGACCTGGGTAGTTCTCTCTCCTCGAAGGTCCGCTCGCCCGCCCGCCCGCTCTTTTCCCTTGATCCTCTTGTCACAGCTTCTATCTAGACTGACTCAAAGTATTTCTTGACGACTTCAGTCTGCATTTGCTCAGGTAGAGCACTGACGATCGGATAGAACTTTTCCCCCTTTTGCACAAAGTACTTTGGCCGCCACGTTTCACCCTTTTCCTCTCTTTCCTTTACTCGCTGTCGTTGAGCGTCTTCTACGGCCGTCTTGGAATCAGTTGCCTTGTCTAAGTCTTTCTCTTTTATTCCCTCCGTCACCTTTGACCACAGTCTGTCAACGAAAGAAAAGGATGCAAAGAGGGCACAAGTCAGGCCCCGTCTGCAACGACAAAGTAGAGGAGCACATACGAGACTTACCTTCCTGATTCGTACTCTTCTTGCTCAGACTCTGGCCTTACAGTCTTTCGCGCAGTGATGGCTTTATGAGCATCAAAGAGGACTTCATGCTCGCCACTCTTTGAGTACTTGAATTCCATCACTTCGTTCCACTTTCCGCTCAACTCTCCAATCGACTTTCCACCCCTGGTCACCTTTCCAGCGATGGCATTGTAGGTCCCTGTAAAGTAGCCCTTCGTCTTGAACTCAACGTCAGCAGCTAAATCGTTGGCTGGATTGCGGATCTTGGACTGATCACCCAATTCGAGCACCATCTTTCCGAAAAGGATCCCTCTCGCGTACCTGTGGCAAAGAGTCACAACTCTCTTGTCAGAACTAACCGCATTACCATTTGCATTGCTGTCCGCCCTCCAGACTCACATGTTGGGCATTTCAATCTCGTACTCCTTGTCTTCAGGCCTATCTAGCAGTACGACTCTGTTCTCGCCTCCCATGAGTGTGGCCGCTGAGTTACCCAAGAATTTACTTTTTGGCTTGAGCTCCCCGTAGATCAAGAGATTGTTGGCTGGCGAACAGTAGAAGTAAGCACTGATGGGCGGATGATGTGAAACTGTTGTGTGGCCGAGAATTTGTTTGTCAGTAAAATGGTTTGCATCTTCTCTCAAGCATTCATGACCTTGACTCACCTTGCTCGGCAATGTAGAATCCTTCAGTGTCATTCGGATACTTGTATGAGCACTGATAGAACTCGCCCAGTACAGGATTATAGCTACATATGCACACCGTGTCAGGTCAAAGTGTCATCCCTTGTCTCAACTCCTGACTCTACTCACGGCTTCTTCACTCCTTTTGGCTTGTTATGCCATCCAGATAGGTAGTACCTCGTCACCTGAAGAAATCGCTTCTCTGGGTCATCTAGTTGTCCACAGCTTCAAGCGCCAGCAACAAGAGAAGGATCAGTATTTTGAGATAAATAGAAACGCAATCGACCACTACGTCTACTTACCCAAAGATAAGATCGGGATGGC
The DNA here is from genome assembly GCA_026210745.1 of Exobasidium rhododendri. Lineage (NCBI taxonomy): Eukaryota > Fungi > Basidiomycota > Exobasidiomycetes > Exobasidiales > Exobasidiaceae > Exobasidium > Exobasidium rhododendri. The sequence goes on from CP110631.1 coordinate 2,616,321, forward strand.
TCATGAAATCCTGCAAGGTGATGGAAAGGTTATCTCAGTCTCGCAAACTCTTCCCCTTTCGCACGCAATACTCACTGTGATCCTCTCTAGCATACTCCTTGGCTCCAGAACGAAGGTGGGTAGAGTGACTTTGCTCAAGTCCATTCCAATCCTCAACTGGCCAATCAAGGACATCAAGATATTCCCACTCTCTTCATCCAATTCTTCGGTATCGTCGGCTGCTGCTCCTTCTGGTGCTTTGTCGTCCTTGCTGGGTTGCTTGGGTGAATGACCATGTCCTTTTCCGCCAGTCACAGCTCCACTGACATGATCGAGTAAACCCATAGTGACGAGTCAGAGTAATAGAGACTTGGTCGGGGAGAGCTGAATACGAAGTTAGGTCGAGAAGCTTCTCAAAGACTTTGCCCAAGTGCGTTGTAAGGTACTTTTCCTGCTATTTTTTCGAAACCGAGCAAGATTTCAATCGAGCGGCTGCTGATCACAAGTCAATCTAGATGAGATGTGAGGAGGAGTGTAGCGCGAAGTAAGATGTGCCAATCTGCCCTCTGCAAATGATACGGAAAGTGAGGAATTTATGAGAGGGAAAACGGAGGAAAAGGAAGGGTATCTCGATTCGCGATATCCTAGCTCCACACCGAGCCAGTCGGCGGTCATAGCCTTTCATTTCATCACCGCACCTAGATACCTAGGGCTACGTAGCTTTTCGAGGCAGGCCACCGCCCGCCTCAATTGGGTATTCACATTTTCCTCGAAAGGGCCACGCGAGCTGACCTCCGTCCGCCTCACGTGCAAATTAGAAGGAATGGACCTCTCTTGGACGAGATCTTGCTTGACGTTGGAGGTGACTCGAGACTGATGCAAGCCTTGACTCGAAGCCACGACAGATCGGTGTACTTTTGGTGGTGATCCGACGATGCTGTACCTTCTCGATTATGGCGCAGGAAGTGAGTGCAGAGGGGCGAAGACCTTCTATGTCACTTTTCCTGACATGTGCTCTCTTTCCTTGAAGATGTGCGGAGTCTTGCCAACTCGATACGTAAACTAGGGCACGATTTTGAATGGGTCAAGACGCCAGAGGATATTGCCAAAGCCGATGTGAGGATTCTATAAAGTCATTCAAAAGCACACCCATTGAGAGTAAGCTCTGACCTGCTATGTGATCATCTTGCTCTTGCAGAAATTGCTCTTTCCAGGAGTAGGCGCCTTTGGACCGGCGATGGAATCGCTTCATCGACAAGGTTTCGCCGAACCACTGAAGGCGTATATTGCGAGTGGGAAACCTTACATGGGCATTTGTATCGGCATGCAGACGCTCTTTGAATATTCCTCGGAATCTCCCGACATGCCTGGCCTTGGTGTCATTCCTGGTAAGGTAGAGATCTTCAAGGCCAGCTCCGAGGGAAGACAGAAGACGGTTCCTCAGATGGGTTGGAACGAGGCCAAACCTGTGAAGGGTTCGGCTCTTTCTCTTGGCTTTACTCAAGAAGACTCTTCCTCTTCTTCGTCCAACAATCACTACTACTTTGTACATTCATATCGAGCTGCTTACGACGCCAACAAACACCAAGACTGGGCTTTGACCACTACTCAGTACGGCGATGAAGTCTTTCTCTCCAGTGTTCGAAAAGGCAACGTCTTTGCGACTCAATTCCACCCGGAAAAGAGTGGAAGAGCGGGACTGGATCTACTGCGTGCGTGGTTGAGCGATACACAGGTACCAACGGAGGACAGGTGGCTGGTCGATGCAAAAGAGGCAGGAAAGGCTCAAGAAAGAGACGGACTCACAAAGAGGATAGTTGCCTGTCTCGATGTCAGGAGTAACGATGAAGGTGATTTAGTGGTGACAAAGGGGGAGTCGTACGATGTACGGGAAAAGCATCAGACAAAAGAGGTCAGTGGTCAAGTGCGAAATCTAGGCAAGCCGGTTGACTTGGCGCTACGTTACTACAAAGAAGGTGCAGACGAGATTGTTTTTCTCAACATCACGTCATTCCGGTCGTGTCCTTTGCAAGATCAGCCAATGCTATCGGTTGTGAGTAGTGCAGCTGCGAGTATATTTGTGCCTCTTACCATTGGAGGTGGTATCAAGGACAGTGTGGATCCAGACGGCACTAAACATACTGCCAAGGAGGTAGCGGACGAATACTTCAGGGCAGGAGCAGATAAAGTCAGCATCGGTTCGGAGGCCGTCTTTGGCGTCGAAGAGCTGCTTGCTAGAGGACAGAATAGCGATCCAAGTAGCATTGACGCAAAGTGCCTGACTGGAAAGACGGGCATAGAAGAGATCAGTCGCGCGTACGGTAAGCAAGCTGTTGTAGTATCGATCGATCCAAGAAGGGTCTATGTGGAAAGCAGAGAGGAAGTGCCTGAAATCCATCGACCCTGCCTCGTCTCTGGCGTAAGTGGTACAGAAGAGGAGGGCAAGCTGTGGTGGTATCGTTGCACAGTCAAAGGGGGACGAGAAGACCGCGACTTGGATGTGGTACAACTGGCCAAAGGGGTAGAGCTGTTAGGAGCAGGGGAGATCCTTGTCAACAGTATCGATCAAGATGGTAGAGGAAAAGGCTTTGATAGGCTTCTGATAGATCTCGTTCGAAGGAATGTAAGCATTCCTGTTGTTGCAAGCTCGGGCGCAGGAAACATTCAACATTTTGCCGATATTTTTAAGTTGGAGACGCTGAGGAAAGGGGATCAGTTTGCATCGTCTGTTGAAGCGGCCTTGGCAGCAGGCATTTTTCATCGCAAGGAAGTCGAGATCGATCAAGTCAAGCAGGCGCTTTCGAAGACATTTCCGATTCGCAGAGAAGTGGTCGATGGAGGGGCCGGGCATATTGTTCAGCAAGCGACAGACAAAGAGAGAAAGAGTGTGTAAAAGTAAGAAACATGTAGAACTACAAGCACCGATTCCCATTACAATAGAAGTATAAGCATTCTCGCCTGCCTTGATGCTGGCCAATGTTCTTTTCAAGGTGCTGACATCATGAGGCTTTTCCATTTGCTCTCCTACGAGTGGAAGGTAGTATGGATTCGAAGAAATGAGCGCGTGCTGTCCATCTCCGAAGCATGGCGTTGCCGTCACTGTGTGCTGGATACAGAGCGATTAAGGTGATGTAATCCAACAGCAACTCTCTTGCTTCCTGTCGGATCTATTGATGACCAGCTACGAAGCCCTCGACAGATTCAACCTTGACCCGGTCGCAAGCCCTCCGCACGATCTCGCCCCTCTGCCAGGCGCTCAGGTTCTCCATATATGCACCACTGTCTTCATCTAGTTTGACGTCAAATTCGACGCACTCGTCTAGAGCCCGAATGTAAGCGTTGCTTGATGCTTCCTGTACGTCTTCTTTACGTTTTACTGCACTCTCGACAAGGCGCAGCATACTCTCCTGAAGAAGATCGGCATTCAGTCTTGGACCCCAGATACTGTTGGCGAAGACGTCTTCCAGTGTTATGTGAGGATCCCAATCTGGTTGAAGATTGCTTGCCAGCCTGCCATCTATCTGAATCTGCCAGATCAATGCCAGTAGGGCGACGTTCTTTATGTCGACATGACACGCCTTCCTGATGCAAATCAATTTCAAGTGGGAAAACAGTAGGAAGTTTTTGTCGTCGGGATGTTTCTTGGTGAATAGCTGAAAGAATAGCTTGCCGTGATCAGAGGGGAAAATGCAAAGATGCAGGGTGATTTCCTCCATCGGGTGATCGTATCTCTTCATGTCATCTCTAACAACGACACGATGGCCGTCTTCTCTCATATCAAGCGCTGCTAGTTCCAGACCTTGTATCAGCGGTTCAAAGGTAAGGTCTACCATTGCAACACTAAAGCCTACAAAGTCGACAGGTGTGAGCCAAGAGAAGGATTTGAGTTCCTTTAGGTGTGCTATCGCGACTCGAAAGGCAGTTGTCTCTTCGGCGATGTGATCAGCAGCTAAAATGTCAGAGTGCCGCTTAGAGAACATTCGTAGAGAGCAGTGGCGAAGTCGTGGACACAACTGAATGGCCTGAGATGTCAGCAGTAACCTATCATCGATTCGTCTTGCTTGCGGTGCATCACCAACATGTAGATTGGAGTCAGCGCGCCCTGAGCCAGGAACCCCGGCGGTGGCGACGATAAGGGAGCGAGCGTATCTTGAAGTAAGCTTCTGTATCCTAGCTGATTCACCCAGGAAAGACTCTAGACGATCGATCGAAGAAAGATGTATATGAGTGTAGAGAAGCGAATCGACCTCCGACTGTAATTGCCGCGTGAGGCATACGAGGGACGATACGGAGACGCCGGCGTCCAAGGATGTCGAAAGGATGCTGAACTGCAGCTCATGAGGTAGAGAAAGAAAAGGAAAGCAGCCTTGACTCAACGTTGTGCTGAGAGGTGAAGCCATCTTCTCTTCATACTAGCTCGATTCTGTATTTCAACGAGGATCGGTCCGAAATGAAGGACCTCTATCCAGCATCAAGAGCGCTTCTAACTTTTGACTTTAGGCTCCAACACTGAATGCATCTGCATTTGCAAAGCTCCGGAGTGGCTCGAGCGTGCGCAATTGCAAAACACGTGCCGCACTTTTTGGATTTTAGTTCGAAGTTTTTCGTTGCGTCTGAATTCTCAGGAAAGGTCAAGGAAAGCTGACGGCGATCCTGTAGAGCGCAGCTTTCACAAGGAGACAACCAAAGTGGACAGTAGAGCGCTCCATGGTCCGCTCGTACTTGCGACATGAGCCGACTTTGGCGTATGGCTTGATCTGCTCCCCGCAGGGACGTTCTTTACTTTCGGAAGATGGGAAAACAGCCGTGGTACCAGCGTTGGAAGATGTCTTGATCTGGGATGTGAAGACAGGTCAACAAATGGGAATGTGGCACGAAGTCGGACACAGTAGTCCGGTCACTGCACTTGCTCGAAATCCAAGTCAGCAAGAAAGACACCTGTATGCTGTAGGCTACATGGACGGCTCGATTCGAATTTGGGATTCGATTACCTCGAGCGTGAAATTGACGCTGAACGGACATAAGGGTGCGATTACAGCCCTTCATTTTGATCAGGATGGTCTAACTCTCGCCAGCGGAAGTCAAGACACCAATCTAATTCTTTGGGACATCACCGCCGAGTCTGGACTGTTCCGTCTCAAGGGGCATCGCGACGCCATCACCGACCTGCACTTCATCTATGCTAGTGTGACCGACACGGCACCTTCGACTTCGACGCACAATCTTCCTGGCGCAACGAAGAAATACTTGGCCACTACATCGAAAGATGGCCTACTAAAGCTTTGGGATCTATCCCTGCAACATTGCGTCGAGACTGTATTAGCCGGCAGAGGGGAAATTTGGAGCTTGACAGTCCTACAAGATTTCCGCCTCTCATCTAGTGACAACAATATTGGCGCTCTTGTTCTGGTAGGAAATTCTGAGGGTATGGTCAAAGCATACGAGATTAGTAAAGTGTCTTTGAAGACCAGCATTGAGAAGGATGACGGTGTCGCGACAAGATTCTTGATCGAAAAGGGAGAAATTGATCTAATGGGCACCAAGCGAGTGACGCAGATGGCCTTCAGTCTGCGCACTGCAAATACAGGGCAATTCTTGGCTGTCTCGGGAAGCGATCGCAGTGTCGAAGTATTTCGGTTGCGAAGTGAAGAAGACGTTCGAAAGAAAATGAACAGACGAAGGAAGAGGGCAAAGGAAAAGGCAACAAAGAAGCAAGACGGCGTACTACCGGAGGAAGCTGAAGAGCCGGAAGCCAAAGTGACTTGGAAGGACCGCTTGGAGCCATATACGATTGTCAGACCGAACAATGGCAGACTCAGGAGCTTTGCATTTGCTTCTGTCGATGACGCAAACAACACTCTCAAGCCTGGCCTGCCTCTTTTACTCGCCCTTAGTAACAATTCGTTGGAGGTGCACAATTTGCCAGCGCCAAAGAAGGGTAAAGTAGACAAGTCTGAAGGAGTCGAAGCCACCTTATCATGCGCCTTTGACATTGCTGGTCATCGATCCGAAGTAAGAGCACTAGCTTTGAGCTCCGATGATTCCTTGCTGGCCTCGGCAGATAGTGCAGGAAGTCTTAAGATTTGGAATACTTCTACAGGCCGTGTTTTGCGCACGCTACCGTGTGGGTATGCTCTGTCGATTGCCTGGCTACCTGATGATCATCATGTAATCGTCGGATGCAAGGACGGTACCTTACAGACCTACAACATCCCTTCTGGTACACAAATAGAAGACATACACGCACATCAAGGACCTATCTGGAGCGTCGTCGTCCATCCAAGCGGTACCAGTTGTCTGTCTGCAAGTGGCGATAAAGACGTAAAGTTTTGGGAATTTGAAGCTCGTGAAGCGAAAGACGAAGAAGATGAGCAGGCCCGAGCAATGCAAAGCGAGCAGCAGGGGGGCGAAGATGAAGGCGAAGGGGAAAACAGTGTTGCTGAACCCAAAAGAAGCTTTACCACGTTGGGATTGACACATGTTCGAACGCTGAAAATGACGGACGATATCTTGTGCGCTCGCTACTCACCCGACGGACGTCTTTTAGCGCTCTCCTTGCTCGATTCGACGGTGAAGGTCTTCTACTCGGACACGCTGAAGTTTTTCCTCTCTCTGTATGGGCACAAGCTGCCTGTGCTTAGCTTAGACATCTCTGGCGACAATAAGCTTTGCGTGACTGTCAGTGCCGATAAGAATGCTAAGATTTGGGGTCTGGATTATGGAGATTGTCACCGAAGTCTCTTCGCGCACGAAGAGAGTATTGTAGGCGTAGCCTTTGAAAAGGGTGATCAGGGAGGAGGTCTACTGGGAGGGAAAGAGGGAAAGTCTCATCACTTTTGGACATGTGCCAAAGATGGTAAATTGAAGTATTGGGATGGCGATCGGTTCCAATGCATTCAAACGATGAGTGGTCATCATGGCGATGTGACAAGCTTGGCAGTCGGATCCAAGGGTACTATCGTAGCAAGCGCCGGAGCCGATAGAAGCATTCGAATATGGGAAAAGGGGGAGGACTTGCTGTTCTTGGAAGAAGAACGGGAAAGAGAGATGGAGGAAATGTATCAGGGCGGGGGTGGAGGTATGGCAAATGAACGAAATGATGACGAAAAGGAGATCGGCAGCCTGGCAGAAGGCAACAAGACGGAGGAAGAGATGAGTGGCGGCAGAGAGGTCGAAGGCGTTCACAAGAGTACAAAGGAGACGTTGATGGCAGGAGAGAGACTCATGGAAGCTATTGAGATCGCAGACGCTGATCTTCGTACCTTCAGGGAGTATGAGAAGAGCAAGATCGTGTCTGGTCTAGACTTGGCGCCACCTCCTCGACATCCTCTACTTGCCAATGCCTTCGAAACGGGAGAGATCGTCGATGCAAATGCCTATGTTCTCAAGGTCACAATGAAGATCTTGCCAGCTCAATTGGACGATGCGTTACTTGTTTTGCCGTTTGATTTTGTCATCAGTCTGATGATGTACTTGGACTATTGGGCAAGCAGAGAATGGAATACTTCGCTGGTATCGAAGATATTGTTCTTCCTCCTTCGGAATCACCACTCTCAAATCGTGGCCAATCGAGTCATGAGAAAGACTTTGATCAGTCTTCGAGGCCATCTACGTGCAGCTTTACGACGACAAAAGATGACGATCGGGTACAACGTCGCAGGACTAAATCATGTCAAGAGTCGATTGGAAGACAAGTTGACAGGCGAATTGTATGAGCGTCAAGGGTTCGACATCGATGAAGGTAAAGTCAAGGAGATACTGGACAAGAATCAGAGGCGAAAAAGGAAAGTGTTCATTTGATGGGGGGCAAGAGGCACAGAGGTGCGCAAGCGGTTTACGCTGCAGCTGGCTACACGCTGTTTGAGCAGGATCAACAGGCACGGGAAGAGATACTGCCTTCGCTGGCGGCCCCCTTTTCTTGCTGACTTCACTTTGGGATGAAGCTGATCTCGTCTCCACATGACGACGGGGTAGTAGAATCTATGGCAAGATACTGTCCTCCGACGAGTGGACCTCTTGTATGGAAAAAGTACCAGAATTCGTCCAGTGTGGTGCTGTTGACGCAACCGAGGTCTTTTAGCATTATAAGAGGGAGGGGAGTATTTGTATCATTAGAGAGGGCGTAAATGGTGGTGAGGGAGAGGTAGATGCGGCACACTTACAAGGGATGCCACCGTGTTTCTGAGCTAGAACAGATTGTATTTGACTCTTGCTGTATGTCTTTGTAGTGCTCGGTGTGATTCCAGCGTCAGCAAGCCATCGGAAGGTGGGCACTGAAGACATTAAACAGTTGATGTTGATCAGAAATGGCGCCTTCACTCGCGAGATGGGGAACGAAGCCCGAGGCGAATGTACTCACACCTTTCGAACTGAAGTGCAATCTCCTCAAAGTAGCCAACGACTGCCGCTGTAGTCTGATTCATTCCCGGTCTGGGAATCTGGCATTTCGGTCTTAGAGTGGTGTAGCACGTCCCATGCTTGTTATACTGTGAATGATTCGGACAAGATTAGCAAAGAGGGAAAAAACCTGCGAAAGAAAGGTTACCTCGCAAAGAAGAAAGTAGCAGACGCACCTCATGTTCCCAAAATGAAGGATCATCGCCGCCGACGTCCTTGTAGTAGATCTTCATATAGTCAAGTAGGGGTTCGTTGTATTCCTGAAGTAGAGCCTGAATTTGTGATCCAGTCATTTCAGGAATTCCTGAATCGTTGGTGCAGTATTGAGGATAGGTACCGTCGCAGTAATCTGGCCACAAACCTGGAGGTGTTTCGTTGGGTGGGAGGGAAAGAGGAATTGCCGGGGAGCAGGGGAGGGAGAATGAGTCAAATCAGACAATCTCAAGATACACTCGTGTACAATTGTACAGTGATCCTCTCATGTGTTCATTCGCATGACCCTCTTTGAATGCTCACCATGAATAGTCGTGCTGTCTTTGGGACCAGTACTCGGATTCGTATCATAAAATTGAGTTGCTAATACGAGACCACTCTCTTTGAGTCCAGTCTTGAGGGCTCCGTTGTAGCAACATGTAGCAAATGAATTGGGGTCGACGGTATAGCTTGATTGACAAGAAACTTGGGTCGAGGCTTTTAAGCAGGAGATGTCTTTGGAGGCTAAGGAAGGGAAGACGGACGTAAAGGAAGACGCGGCCAGGCATGAAACAGCCAGAATTGGCAGAGACAGAAGGCTCAGCATTGTGTGAACAAGAGAGAGGGAAGAAAGCCGATGTGTCGAGGGTGGGAAGGCGAAGCGAGCAGGGAGGGGGAGAGGAAATGCCTTACCCTCGCTCTTCTCGCAAATACCTTCACCGAAAACAGTCTGTACTTAGAAGAGCCCTGAACCTCAGATTGTCTCTTTGTCTCTTAATTTCTTTTCGCTCTGATTCCCGCTAGTGGTAGTCAGTATTGATAGTCAGCAGCCGGAATGACTTGGTAGCGTTGTGGTGCTCCTTCTCCGTTTTGTCATGCGGTCGACCTGCTAGTGTGTTTGAAGACATGGAACTCTATCTGCAAGTGTGTAAAGGAAGCCAAGACAGAAAGGCAACGTGTAGTCTGTCGTAACTTCACCCTCCACTTCGCCTGGCTGCATCTCGTTAGTCTCCTCTTCCACGGAATCGCGCTAGAAGATTGATAGAACGCGGCAATCTCCCTTCCTCCCCATCCTTCGTTGCCTGCCTCCTTAGCTTACGAAATCCGGTGTTCATATATTACTTGCTAATGACAATGTGTAAGTGAGTGTGCGAGAATACATATGGTGGTGACAAAGCAAAGCAAGAAAAGCAAGGGGCAAGCCTGGCGGAGGCCAAATAAGATTGATCGTGCCGTCTCTGTCGGGATCTTTTTGGCAGAGGGATTCCATTCGGGTGGAGCAGAAGACTATGCCATCACTGACCTTGACCGGTAGAGTGAGCTTCACGGGCATCTAGAAACGTGGTGATCATACTTCGATCGACCGTCTGCCGAATGCGTTAAAGAGGAGAGAAGGAAAGAGCATCAAGGGACTGTACTGGATAGTGTTCCGTCTTGCACCCACCCCCGCACCCACTCACATGAATATAATACTTTCCGCCTCCATCGGCCCAGCTGACACAGCCGCTGGTATAATACCTTTGGGCAACCTTGAGTATGGCCAAGGGGCTAGAGAGCGTTCGTTCCGTTAGTCGAAAATCGGCAGGAACAAAAGGCTTCAGTGAGACAACTTGACAGCCATCTTTGAGGTCGAGGAATTGTAAGGATAGCTTGTCATTAGTGGGAGCAGTGAAAGCATAGTTGTTCACCAAGACGACGTCTGCTTTTCGAAGTATGGACTGCACCCGTACGTCTTCTCCGAAATCTCCTTGCCAAGCTTGAATGCTCTTTCCACCACAAAGTCCCCACATCTTCCATCTCTCGGTAGCTTCCTTCACCTGCATGGAAGCCAGCTCAGCCGGAATTTTCATCTGCTCACAGCCGATCGATTCACTGCCAGTCTGTAAGGCAACTTGAATCAACAGGTTTCCCACCCCACTTCCTAGATCAACAAAGACGGATTCGGGCCCCAAGCGTGTTAATTGACAGATTTCCGACATGAATCTTGGTAACAGTTCTCCGTAAACATTGTCACTGAACGCTTCGTACTTCGATAATTCTTCTACTCGAGGCGCCACAGTCCTGGCATAACATTGCTCCTGCAGACATCTCCAAATCCCCTCATTAACACCAGTCTCGCCCATCTTCCTCACGTTCTCTTCAATCTTGCCAGCGTTCTTCAGATTTAACAGGGTAGTGTTGAATCGATGAACTGTGCGAATGAAGAGAAGGCCGTCTCTACGATTTCTAGCCTTGGTCAAGGAACGCAAGATGGAGTCTGGATCTGCATTGGAGCTTGCAGGGCTGTCGATGACGATCGGTGACGAAGCGCTTGTCACATTGGTGTATAAAGTGGATCTGGCGGGAGAAGGTGGTAGGAACATGGGCACGCCTACAGGGCTGTCAAGAGCTGAGAGCGTCGTCGAGGATGTAGTAGGCGTGGTGTCTCTTGTGTTTCCCGTTTGAAGAGACGAAGACACAGACAGACGAGTGTTACTGACAGGGTGGGTTACTTCTGAGTCGAATACAGACGTTTCCCTAGAAGCAGACACAGGCGTCAGACCTTTACCTTGAACACTCAAAAGGTGTCCAGCTGCACTCCCAATTTCGAGACTATCTAGAGATCCGAATAGTTCCTGCTGTTCTGGCGTGAGATAAAATTCGACGATGCAGCGAACGGTCCGTAAGAGATCGGAGATTGGGTCATACTCATCGCGGTCTTTGGGTACCAGGAGTGAGAAATACTCTCTGCAGTCCAGGGCCGGATATTCCAATGAGACCTTGGGGTATTCCTCGGAAAGATTCAAGAAGACTGAGACCAAAAGGAAGGAGGTAAGCAGACAGGTAGAGCAAGATGATCTTATAGGCTTCCACTCACATGCGCCATATTGTTTCTCATGTACCAGAGAAGAACTTTGCCTTGCTTTGATATCCTTGACGAACCCTTCTGGAGCCGTAGCAAAAGCATCTTCATCTATCAAGTGCCGCGGAACTAGATAATGAGGTAAAACATCCCGTCGATCCAGCTTTCGATAACCGTCGCCCGAATTGCTCATCTGCGACCTTTGTAGCGACGGCTTCTCTCTCCTCTTCTGCCTCTTAGACGTCTCGCTGCCAACAGAAAACAAATCATCGCCATCTTCATCGTCTTCGCTTGCCTGATTTGCTAGCTTTCTACGCTTTGATGTGGATGCTTCCCTAGACTTATTAGATGTCACTTTGGGTGGCCGAAGCTTTTCTTCCTCTGCACGCCTCTTGATCTCCCTGTCTCGTCGAATCTCCTCCACCCTCTGCCTCTTTTCGTCTGATAGGCCATTGATTCGAAGCGCATTCGAGGTGGAGGATGACGCAGACGATGACGACGTTGAAGAAGCTTTCGGCGGAGGTGCAACCCTTTTCACAGTGCTGACCTGAATTCCTCCCGGCTTTTTGCGGACGAGAGGCATAGTATTCGGTGTCGCATTCTTTTGAAGAGCACCGTTAGAAGTCTTACTGCTATGGGTTGTTGCTGTTGCTGCTGCTGCTGCTGCTGCTGCTGATAATGTAGACACACCCAATTCATGTCCATTTGCCATCACCATTTTGGAGGTGGGTGATGCCGTACTAGCAGCCAGTGCCTGTATCTCCTTTCCACACTACCCGCCGCGGATTTATGCAGGGGCTGAGCCGAATCTTGGCTCGAAGGAGCTGCCCAGCTGTGTGATGATGGGGTAATGTTGCAATTTTTTTTCAGCTACCGGGGTGTTGCTTCGGGGTCTCTCCGCCTCTCGTGACTTTGTATACTCCAACCTCTTGTACGCCGCGTAGAATGCGACGATGAGCTTTTTGCAATTTTGGAGATTGGGAAGTCAGGTAAAAAAGGAAACCATCCTTAAGTACGACTGCCCTTAATCTGGTAAATTGTGATCATGGTGAGTAGAGGATCACCACAGCTTCTTGCACTGGATTCGTGCGCTTATTGTGTCTTTGTCCTTTCCAGTCTGTACCGAAGCTTTTGGCCCAAGTGCTCTTCCTCGGCACGCAGATCGTCGGTAGGGCGTTTATGGAAGCAGGTCGTCAAGCCGCTCGAAGTGAGTCGAATTATTGTTTGCCTGTGAGCTTACCTTCAAAGCTTTGTTGACGCTCTACTCCTTACTTGAAGATGCGCGAGCCGGTCGAGTAGAAGCTGGATCAGCAGCAATGGCTGGCAACTCAACGACGGGAAATAGTGTTTCAGATGGTCTGAGTCGGACACATCGAATGACACTAGATGAAGCAAAATTGATTCTGAACCTCAAGGAGGCAACCGTTGCAGAGAAGGAAGATTTGATCAGAGTGAGTATGCGCTGGTTGCGAAGTAATGAAAGATCATGATTGGGGAAAGCCAAATTAGCTGAAACCTTTAATCCTCGCTAGAACTACGAGCATCTTTTCGCTACAAATGCGCCACCTGCACCAAAGGGAAAGTCGGGAGGTGGAAGTGGTAGCTTCTATGTTCAATCTAAGATAGTACGTGCACGGGAGAGGATAGAGGCAGAATGGAAAGAAGTGGCCAAGGCATTCAAAGAGCAACCGACAGAGCCACCACCGCCTGGCAAGGATGCTGCCACGAAGTTATGATCACCTTCATATTATCCTCAACATCGACACACACACACACACACACCACACCTGTATTTGTTTTTCTTCTGTCCCCCAATAATTGCACACTACCACTCATACCTGACTGATACAAACTAGTAAGGATGAAAAAGTAGACCAAACGTCCATTGGGGCGAATTTTCACAGTCTCTCATTCCCTCTACATGGACCGCTGTTGCATTCCATGTATCCACCTGTGTCTCATGTTGGCTGTATCATGCGCTTCTATTCTCAAGACAAGGATCTCCAATGAGTATATGTTGTTTGAGTATTGGTTGTGCGAGAAGACCGTCCCCTACTGGCAGATAGAAGCTCTCGCCTTTGCAGGAGATGACAGTCCCTTTTCACGCAGCCTGATCCATGGTTGCTTCTCCTGCTCCTGACCTATTAGCTTCCAGCCTCGGATTCGTCTTTACAGCGTTTCCTACCATCTCTTCTTGCTTCAATGGTGTGGCTGCAGTGCCTGACGGCGAGGTAGTCGATCCACCTACACGGCCACCAGCTGCTTGTAGGATAGCGCTAGGCGACACTCGAGGCGAGGCTTTAATCTGGGAATCAACTTGATCCGACGGTCTGTAAATGCCCTTGTACCACTTCCCTTCGGGTATCAAACCAGCCTAGAAGTAGTAGTTTTGATAGATCAGTGATGCATGTCATTTTCCGAATAGAGATGTATCCGACCAACTCACCTTATCTAATAATCTTGCAACTGGCTTACTCGGCTGCGCTCCTTCTCCTAGCCAGTATTTGATTCTGTCCGTGTTCCATTCAATCCTCTTCTCCAAAGGTAGCTTACCGTCAGCAACGCCAGATGTCAGGACTCTCTGCGATGTGGAAGCATCTGAATTCGATGCATTGCGTCCTGCACTTGCTCTTGGTCGCGGGATTGGATCATACTCTCCCAACTTCTCAATCGGTCTAGCATCTCTTGCAGCTTTGTCTCGTATTGCTACCAAATGATAAAACGGATTGTTCGTCGTGCCATGCCGAGCCAATCGCAATCGAACGACCATTGCTTATGAGACGGTACCGCCGATTTATCCAGTTGATACGAGTCAAAGGCTACCACGATAGTCTTCGAAGTGTTCTCACCCTATTTTTGTGGTGTGCTCTTGTAGCAGGGGAAGATGTCGGTACCACGTGATTGGCTTATGTCCGCCGCAAAGGCTCCCGTTTTAGGAAGGCCCGTACTGGGAAATTAATCCCACCCACAAGGATATCGTCGTACAGTATTACTGTATTTTGAAATTTAGAGTCATGCGTGTAAGAAAGTAAATCTCCTCTGCGGGCGGAGACGCTTTGGACGACGCTACTACCACCGACTGACAGCATGCAACTAACTGACGAGTGGTCCCCTTGCCTCCGTCGCCTGACCAAGCCGCCTGTCGCTCAATCTACCGTAGCTGCTGCAGTCGTTTGTCTAAGCTTCTCTTGGTGACAGACCGCCCCACAATCGATGAAGCACGAGGCACTCCTTTCAATCAGTCAACAGGATGATGTCAATTGTGTAGTCCTCCTCCACAAATTCCTGAATTGCAATGACCCCCCCCCCCTCACCTTGGGCTACAGGTGTCCGTCACATGCCATTTCAAAGTTGCTGCTATTTCTGCTCATGTCTTGATTCAAGGAAACCACATTACGCATTCACTATCCGAGCTTGCGGTCAAATTTGTGCGGCCTGATCAAGCCGCTTCCCACTAACGTGTTACTACTGCTACGTTGTAATACCTCTAAGAGCTAAAAAAAGCCCTCCACGCAAGTATACTCACTTTTCAAAAAGTTCATATAGTTCAGTCGTGTACTTCCTGAGAGAATCCTAATTAGAGATTTGGAAATTTCCTATCGATACAAGCTTCCTTATGGATACTATTCGTCTTTCTCCCATTTTGTAATAGTTCGTACTCCCATGAGACAAGTTGCAAGTCGTCTGTTAGTGGTCATAACGAGTGCTTCACTGGGCAAACCAAGAATCAATGTAGCCACCGCGAAATTCGACCCTGGGACTAACAGTATTGCGACTAAAGAATTTACACTACCGCCAAGATCCCCTCTCATCGCTTGCCTTTTCGATTCCCCAATCTTCTCTCTTCATTCGTTCATTGCTCTTTCCCGATTTTTGGGTCCAACATTTGCTGGCGTTTAGAAGGGGATCGTCGTCTTGCCTCACCACATCGTTCTGTCTCGGATCACACAAGAGTCAGTCCTGCTTTGTTCGACCTTTCGCCAGATCGAAAATCTCTCTCCCCCCTTTTTTTTCCTTTCTTCTTTTCATCGGTCAACGAAACAGAGCTTTGCTTTGCAAGTCACAAGACGGCCGGAGCTTTTCCTGCGGAGACATTCACCTTTTCAAGGAGGGCAAGAACGTCTCTTCCTGCTGCTGCTGAATTAGACAAAAGGCATTATTCGACCCTCAAGAAAAATACTTTTTTCACTTCTTATATCGCTTTAGCGATTGTGGCAGACATCTCGACGATTTCTTTCCAGGCCGGTCCTAATTATCCTCTGCCACCCAGGCCAAAAGAGATCTACGTGCACTCGAATCCTCTACTTCCAGCAAACGGACTAGATTTCTGAAGGTGCGCCTAATCTGTCTCCCCGACACTAAGAATCAAGACCAGGCGATCAAGGTGTACCTTGTGTGCCCCTGAATTGTCTTTTGATTGGCGCTGAAATCAGTCCACGATCTTACCACGATCTCGCTGGCACGATTGTGATCTAAACTTACACTGGGATCTGTGAAAGGTACTCAGGCGAGGATTTATCTGTCCAAAGGTGAGTGGCTTCGATCACATTACTTTCCCAGAATGGAGAGAAACTTGCTCTCGGGAGTTCGTGCCAAGAGTTACAGCTGGACTCAAAGCCGCGCTTCAGCTGCAGCAATGACCTGGGAACTCGCTCGACCGACGAATTTACACGAGCACACTACTGACCAAAGCAATCTCCACTTTCTTCTCCTCTTGTCTTCGTCGACCTTTCTTGCTTATCTTTTGACACAAATTTGCAGGCTCTGCTGTACCTCCCTTAGACGGTACGTGGAGCATGGCTCTCTCTCTGGCGCTCAATTGGTCACCACCACCTTCGTCACCCCTGTTTGAAGACAGCTCCACGCTAGGTAGCATTCCGCCGGGCAATGAATCTTCTTCACATTCACAATCGGCAAGTGCTCCTACCTCGGTCTTGAGCGGTCAAACGTCTACATCATCTCCCTCTATGGATTACAGACATCCACACCAGCCGTCTTCAGCCGTCAACAACAGCGGCCAAACGACTCCATCTTCTCCTTCCGGCACAGGCGGCACATCTCCGTCAAAGTCGTATGCTGCAGCAGCCTCCAAGCAACAACAGCAGCAGCCAATTTTTCAGATGCCTACATATCCAAATCCAGCCTTGACCTCGCAGGTGAGCTTCCAGAAGCTGAGAGAGAGAGAGTCCAACTTTGATGCTCATCGTGTATCTCTCCTCATTCCCTTTTGCATATCTATTTGCAGCATTCCTACTCAAGCTCATCAAGTCAAACGTCGTATGGTAACACATTGCCGGCTTCGTCTACATATAGCTCTGGGATGAAGAATTCGAACCCTGCAACGGACATCTCCGAAGATGGACGTAGAAGGAGGACAACTTCTGGCCCTCAAAAGCCAAGTCCTCTGAATTACAATGATACGCTCTCGCACTATCCTATTTCACTGGCCCAAGGTACTTCGCCTTTTCGATCTGGCTTTGGTCTGCCACCGGGCGCTATGGCTCCTTCCAGTACAACGCACACTTCCTTGTCTACAAATAATCCAGCCGTTGCCAATGGCTATCATCCTTACCGTCGCACACCAAAAAGCTCAGACGCTCCCACCAGTACCGCTACCACTACCACGATTACCACATCATCACCTCCCACCTCATTTCCTCAAGGCGGACCCCCAATACTTCCTCCTATGCCGGGGCAGCCTCCTACAGCTGCAGTGACAATGGCAGCCCCTTCTCCAAGAATTCGATCTGCGAGCACGACGTCTAGCGGTACAGCAAGAGAATCTAATCGAACCGGGTTCACTACAACGGGGGCACCTTCAAGCTCTGCTAAGCCTATATCGTATTCGTCGGCTGTCTCCGGTGTGTCTCCCAGAGGGGAGTCATTCTCTGTTCGGCAGCAAGAGCAGCAGCAAGAGCAGCAGCAACAACAAGGACAATCTGGCTCAGATCGCTTGAAGAATTCGCCTCAGACGCGGCCTGACACATCTCTCAAGTCGGACCTAAATGCTCGATCTGATCATAACTCTACCTCGAATTCGTACACTACAGCAGCTCCACCCTTTCACGGACGAAGTGACTCGACCTCTTCGACTCAAAGCACTACTGATCGTAGCCAAGTCACCACCAGTCCTGCTAGTTCATCAGGAAGAAGTGCACCACCAATTGCACCAAACACCCCACCAACGACGGCCACCCCAACGTCGATGAACAATAAGAAGCCTTCCCCTCTATCAAAGGGCTCCCAGCAGAGTGTAGAAAATGACGACGCCGAAGCGAACAATGCTGGAAGTGACGATGAGAATACGATACGAGGTCGAAGCACACCCACGCCTGGTGAAAAGACAAAGAAGGGCTTTTCTAACAAGCTAAAGAAAGCCCTCTCCTTTTCCAGTCTGTCTGAGATCCAGCATGCCGAAGCGGCAGCTGCTGTCCCTGACCGAGCTTACGGTGGTAGGAGCAATCTTCCTTTCAAGCAAAACTCATCCGTGGAGACGAACGGATCTTCCGGAAGTGCCAGATCTACTTCTCCACCTCGGACGCCTGACAACGGTGTGCCACCCTTGCCTCATTCATCTGCCGCTTCAATCAGCTCAAGGCGTAGTACGAGACCTCCATTGTCTAGTTCTGATGCACCGTCGTCCAAGAGGAGTCTTTTCAATCGGAAGTTTAATTCGTCGACGGATAACATCTCCATCTCTTCGACTGTCTCGAGTGCTTCTGTCATGCTGCGAAAAGTAGGCAATCTAGGGAAGATTGCCAGAAGACACAGTCTGATGGGCCTGACGAACATGTTCAATGGTAACAGCAAAGAGCAGCAAGGCAAGCAGGGACTTCAGGGGGATGATTTTGGCACCACCAACACTATCTCGCCTGGCAATGTCGTACCGGCAGATGAAGCTACGCTGGGGCACAATGGCAAGAAGGACAAGGTGAAGGCAAAGAAGGGTAGTCCAGCGTTGGCGTCGGTGTCGCATGCCACTGTAGAGTTGGAAAGCTCACAAGGTGGCGTAGACTCTTCCATGACTCCTGCTGCTTCTTATGTTCGACAACATCAATTGCAAATGAAGCAACAGGCAGAAGCAGATCGTCTTGCCAAGGAAAAGCAGGAAGCTGCCGAAAGAGCAGCTGCTTCTCTCCGCAACACAAAGACGACTGATGACATCACCGAAAGCAGACAAAAGATGATTGAAAAGGAAAAGGAACGACTTAAGAGCAAACGTGGTTGGAGGAAGAAATTGGGTGTAGGTTCGATTGGATCCTCTTCGGAGGCCAAACAGATCACCGGTCTGGAAACGATGCCAGCGGAACATGAGGCTGAACAGGCCAGATTGGCTCAAGCAAACGTTGGACGAGGAACCGGAGGATATACTTCAGGACCAAGTGTGGGACAGGCAGGGGCTTCTTTGCCTGTCGGGATCTACGCCGAGAACAGCCACGACACCACCTTTGGTCAGGAGGAACTAGAGCCGCCTCACATGCCCGGAACAATGGAAGGATACGAGTCGTCAGGTGATGACTTTGAGACGGACAGCCTGCGACACTGGGGTGAAGGAATCGAGAAGTCGCGAGAGAGCGCTTCCAAGATCAAAAGCGTAAAGGGAATACTCAAGAACACGGCCTCGTTCAAGGAACAACCAGCGTTCAATTCAAACGATCTGCCACTCTCCTCCTCGGACAGCTTTGACAGGCCTTTCCTTGGTCGGATGCGAGCAGATAGCTACGAGGTTCCTCACGCAATAACGTCTAGCGGCAGCAACTTCACGCAAAAGTCGCAGATCAGCACCACGCCTGCTGCCACCGATCGTGTAGACGGCATACCCAGAGGTAGCACATCCGAAGAAGAAAGGCGTGAACGGAACACGGCGACAAACTTTACATCGTCTACTTCGGTCAACAATGTTTCGTTTGGCCATCATTCCAACTCGTCTATGCCAGCTCTGTCGATCATGCATCCATCGCCGACTGGCAAACGCAGTGTCACTGCACCAGTGTCTAGAAAGCGACTCATCTTTGCCGATGCTCACATCTATCACTCGACGTGGCCTGCTCATGTGTATGACAGGAGAGGTGAATTGGCCACCTGCAATCGCTTGACGCCGCTCTTGGCGCAACGGATCAAGGAAGAACTGAACACATACAAGATGGAGGAGATGGCCGTCGCTCCCTCGAGTCGCATTCACACGCACTTCTTTGTGTAGACTATCTCAACTCCAGCAATCCTCTTCTATCCTCTTCTTCAGCATCTTCATATGGACCGCTCTTTCTATCATCTTCCCCCCTTTTCGTCTCCTTTCTCATCGTCAAACGGAACACTTGAAACGCCATTAATCCTATTTCTTGCCCACGCCAACTACAACGAAGTCTCCATGTTATCGGAAGTCGTGGCACCCTTCTCTCCCACTCTTTTCTTTCCCCCTTCCGCCGTCTCTCTCCTTTTCTGACCACACGACGACACAAACACACCCAACCCACCCACGCGACACTGCCAATTTGTGCGCCTCGCCTCGCCTCTTTCTCCATCAATCTATTACTCAGTGTGCCACTGGTTGGTCCGCTTCAGCATTCGCGACCCTTTCCTCCGTCGATCGACGAGCACACGCTATCATTCTTTCGATCGTCTCTCCTCCATCATTAACAGCAGATGACTACAACACATCCATTACTTTCATTACACACTGGCCTCTTATATACAGCCTCATTCTATTTCATTTCATTCGACTACTATCATCATCATCAACAACAACAACAACAACAACAACAACGACAACAACACCACCTTCGAACCTGCTTTTGCTCTCCCGCCCAAGTATCTTACGATTTCTTTCAGCACTAAGACTTTTCCTTACACAGACGATTCCTTTTCGGCTCAGTCTCTTTCCCATGTTCCTCTCTTTTCTTTTCTTTTCCTCGAATTTCAGCAATTCCTACTACCACCTTGTCCTCCTCCTCGCTCTTTCTCTCTCCCACTTACTCCGTTTCCTCATCTCTCCTCCCCTCTCTTCCAATCATTGTCTCTTTTTTTCTAAACTCGGTTCTTGTTTACCCAAAAAGCTAATGTTCAAAGGAATCTAGAAGTTCGTGTCTTCTTCTTACAGGTTGAATCATTGAAAATAGTGCGGATGCGAGGGACGGGCAGAGAGCAAGGTAGCCGAGCAAGAGTATGAGTATTACCCGCTTCTATTGAGACGGAAGTAGAGAGGAGACAGCGAGAAATAGGGGAGAGGACGTGGTTTCATGGGATAGGTAAGATTAATGAAATGAGCGAGCGAGCAAATAAAAGAAAGGGAGGATGAACGGGTAAGATCAGCAATCAGAAGATGGTGGAAAAGACGTCGCCTGCATCTTTGCCATCCACTCCTACTTGGCTTTCCTTCCAGTTGTTCTTGTCATTCTTTCCAAATGTAAATCCGACCCAGAGACCTCGATTACCACTGCTACTCTGTCCTTTGTTCCCACTCTCCAGTTTCTCCTCTACTCGCTGAGCCTTTTCCTGCACTTCTTTGTATTTCTTCATGTCGTCCGGATTCTCAAAGTCATCAAAGTAGCCGGTGTCCAGGTCTGATTCCAACTGAGGTATGAACGGTGCCTTTAGAGATCGCAGCTCTGTCAAATCTAAAGGTGCAAAGAAAGGGTGAGACTGGATCTGTTGAAGCGAGCTGATTCTTCTGCTTGGCTGATCGATCAATCGAGTTACTGCATCCCACGCTACGTTACTCAGGTTGAATTGTAAATCTTGCGGCTTGTCGTAGATTGGTCTCTGCAGCACCTTCTCCCAATTCTTGAGATTGGTCCATGTTTCATCGGGATTGCCTCCACTGAAGGGCGGGAAGCCGCACAAGAATTCAAACAAGATGCAACCCAGACTCCAGTAATCGACGCTGATACTGTAATTTCGACCTCGAAGGACTTCCGGCGCCATGTAATCAGGACTTCCTACGATGGAATCAGCATACGCAACGTTTTGAGCTCGCATCTTTTTGTAGAGACTCGACCTCTCATGAGGCGTTCTGTAAATGAGCGAAGAATCTTTGACGGCATCCAATCTGCCTTTGAGAGACTCGATCCGACCGGGATTCAAGGCGCCAGCAGCAAGACCGAAGTCGGTCAACTTAATGTGACCTGTTGAATCGACCAAGAAGTTCTGTCGTTGTGCGGCGAGAGTTCCGTTCCATTGGTCAGTCTCCATGAATTGTGCAGAGCATGCGAGGACCCAGTCTGCAACACACTCACCTCTGGCTTGAGATCTCGATGGATGTACCCTAAAGCATGAAGCTCATTGACGGCGACGAACATTTCTGCAGCGTAAAAGCGAGCGTGTTCTTCTCGCAATACTCCAGAGTTGTTTAGTAGCGTCCGGAAATCGCCTCCGGGTACGTACTCCTTTTGGTTTTCAAAGATGATGTGTCAGTTCTTGAGGTGCGAAATGAGATCCTGGGGATCGAGAACGGAGGACTCACCATTGCCAAGAAGACGTGATCGCGATCCTGGAAGGCGTAGAGAAGGCGGACCAGCCAAGGCGTTCGAGTGGCTGTGAGAATGTCTCGCTCAGTCAGGACGTGCCGAACCTGTGTAATAGCCAAGACAGTTGTGAGATGAAGTGTGAGAGGAAGGAACGATCCAGCCCACCACGTACCTCGTCCATTCGTACAAGGACTCTTTTCCGAAGTCGCTTGAGAGCACAAACTTCTCCAGTCTCTCTTTTTCTCGCCAAGAATACTTCACCATATCCACCTTGACCAACTTGAGTGATGATGTGAAAGGACTCGAGTCTCAACTTTGTTCTCCGCTTCCTCAGATGGGCTCTCTCCCTTCCAAGGTAGGATGACACCTCAGTGCTGCGATTCGTATCGCTTCGAGCACTTGCCAGATCAGTGAGACCTGTTTGAGCTCTAAATGCAATGGACCGACTTCTACGATCGGCCAAGTATCGCAACGAATCAAAGTAGTGATTGAGAAAGTCTGCATCGAGGTTCGTATTACCGTTTTCAATAAGCTGTTCCTTCGACTTGAAGCACATGCATCAGTCTATCGACTCACATAGTTGGGCCACATTTGCTTTCCTTCGAACTTCTGCACTATCGACGATTGCGCTCTCCCAGGCGGCAAGTCCTTCCCCTCGTTTCCAGCTCTTGTAGCTATTTCTGCTGTCATCTCCTACATCGTTGTTGTTCGAGATGAAATCCGACTGAATGTTGTCGTCCTTGACTCTTGCAGCGCGAAGACGACTTGATGGCGACTTTGCTAGCGCTGCCTTGCCGAGATCAGAGTGACCCTGGAACGGTGAGTGGTTGTTCCCTATCGTTGGACTGTTCTGCGAGGCATTGACAAGTACCCGAGAAGTAGGCACGGACATGGTGGGTCCAGTACGATTTGTGTCAAAGGTAGATCCTAGTCCTGAGGAGAGAGGGGAGAACGCAAGGCAAGCGAGGTGTTTTGTATTGGAATGCTTTCGTGTCTGTGTTTTTCCGGACCCCTTTCCTTAGCTTTATTGGTCGATCGTTGCTCAACTGGGGAATTGAGCCACAATTACAGATATTGCACTACAATTTAATCAACAACGCCAAATTACCAAAGTCAAAGAAACCAACACATTACCACCGCCAAGGGACAGAGTCTCAAGGTCGGAGCGCGCACACATCACGTGAAAAAACACCAACACCGCGTTCTCCTCGACACTCTTAGGTACGAGGCCAAAGTAAGAGGATTCATCATCACGCTCCTCGTCGTCAGGCGTAAATCGATCCTTCGCCCGCTCGTCGTATTTTATGTCGAATAGGGCATCGCTGGCACCTGGATCACGGCGAGGTCCGGATGTCCTCTCTTCTTCCTCTCAGTCGAAGTATCTGGCCTCGTCACAGACTGCTGGAACATCCTCTCCTTCGACCTTTTCCTTTCGTCCACACATATTACTATCACAGGATGGTGACAAGGTTGGCTTTGGAGCTCTACTAGACTACTCTGATCTGAACGAGCGCATCGATATGTTTCGGGAGGTATTCACAGCGAGCTTGGAGCAATCTATCGCGGAATCTGAGAGGAAAGCTGAGGAGCATGCTGGTCGTTTGAGAGAAGAGGACAGGAAGTTAGAGTCGACTAGAGAGACGATTGAACGGCAGAGGGAAGAGCTGAGGAAAATAGACCAGAGTGAGTAAGCATCTCCCTCTGCGCACTTTAGCTTCTTGGCCAGTGCATCTCATCTTTGGCTGACGCTGTGTATTTACAACAGCCATCGCTTACGAAAGGCAGGCGGACAACTCTGCTCGTGCTCAACTGACTAAACTCCAATCGTCTTTGGCCTCACTAGAGCAAAGACTGATGGAAGCAGACAGGGAAAAGAATCGACTTGAACGCGATTTCGAAAGGAAGACACAGGATCGTGAACTTCGAAGAGCAAGACTTATCCATGAGATCAAGAGAAATAGACCCGAATTGCTGCGTTTCAACGAAAAGTTGGGTTGTCGAATCAGTGCTGGAAGTGAAAAGCCAGGAGGGAGGGGAAAGTCAACAATCAAATTCACATTCAACTTGATCAATCCGGAAGACTGGTCGTACGAAGCCAAATTTGTGATCGATGCTAGCACTTCTCATTATAAGAGTGAGTACAGGGCAAGGGATGAAGTCGCAGGTAAGAAGGACGCTCATTCAATCCCTCTTTTTTTCCCTCATCGGTCTAGTTCTAAGTCACTCCCCCGCTATACCTCAAGAGAAGCTGGACAGATGTCTGTCTGACCTCAACACATCAAGAGCGCTCTTTACCTTCATCAAACGTATGCGAGCTGCCTTCAAGGAAGAAATAGAGCGGCAACGTGTCGCTCAAAGAATCGCTCGGAGAGACGCATGAGTGTTGCTTTTCATCCTCTGCTGCTAATCGCTCTGCTGTTGCTGTGTACTATATTCTGTGTAAAATTAAGGTTTCTTCTGTGTGTACATTATCTCTTTCGCTCGATAAAATCCTGCGTCGTGCACAAAATCCTACATGCAGACGCCGCTTAGTTTTGGATGCGTACGTTGGCGGCAAAACAGCCTTGATTGCCAAACCAATCTCGACCGCGAACGATGATCCTGTAGTCTCCGTTTCCATTTGGCTCTCTCCTTGTGTCCCAAGATCCACCTCCGCTAGGAAGTCCAGCAAAGCTTCGAGTAGGAGAATAGAACAATTTTCTTCCTTTTTCATCAAAGACTGAAGCAAACTTTGATTTGAAAAGTGGAACAGTTCCTGATGCAAAGGCAGGAACGTAGTGTGCCAGCAAGGCGTTCTTGACAAGCACGTTTGCCCATTCATTGGACAATTTGCTGTGCTCAAAAGTTGTCCTCCATTCAACATCTTCCGGCTTCAGACAAAGTTTAGGATGTTCAGGAAGATTACCGCCTTCCGATCTAGGCCAAGCCGCCCACTCCAGAGCATGCAGGGCCGTCGGATCTAGTGCATCCCCTGCATTACCCGGCGTGGCAATGAAGGAATCGAAGCCAAGTATTATTTCCACGCTGCCAGACAAGATCGAGGGTTGAGAGAAGTCCTTTGTGGTAGCAAAGACACTTGGTGGGGTAAGACCGCCGTCTTCGCTAGGTCGGGCAAAGAAGATTTCATCGGGATTTGGATCAGGTGGGACAGTGCTCTTGAAGTCATCGCTAGTGAAAGCATCGAGAGGGTTGAAGTATTGCCAGCCACTTTGGAGAGGGCCTTTCCATTCCGTCCAAGATGGATCTGGCCTAGCTACCATGATTCGAAGAAGTCGATTTCGGAAGGGGTACCTCCTGCTGTCATCCCACATCTCGGGAGGGTCTGCCGGTTTGTGTCTACAAATCGGCTCGACTGCAATTCGAGATCTGCTCGTAGAGCCGATGATGTGACCAGCAGAGATGATCTGCCCCAGATCAACATGAATCGCACTTGCATTGAGACCTAGAAGATGATAGACGAATCCCCACTCATCCCGAAGTAGGACGGCATACCCATGCTCATCATTGCGATGGTTTGAAGGTGGTCTCGGAATTGTGTAATTGCCCTTCCACACAATCTGTCCTCCCACTGGTGCGTGCACTGGCTCAAATTCTCGATCAGTCGGTCTGCTATGATTGCCATTTGTCGGCGATTGAATCGATATCCCCAAAGACCAAGATGAGTCGACCAAGTCAACGCCATTCAGTACATCAGTGGCATCGGCTTTGTTTGACTTCGGAAGGAACGGGTCTTGCATTTGACTGGAGATTCTGTTTGGCGTCTTCCCATCCCAGGGCAACTGCGTCTTGTCGTGATTGGTAATTGCGTACGGCCACAACGCTTTCCCATCGCCTCCACGCTCTTCTGCGGCTCGCACTAATCTGCCTATCCAGAACGCATGTCGCTCCTTTCTTGATGGGAAATTCCTCTGGATGTCGAATTGTAGGGTCAAACTGTCGAGATAGGATTCTGCTATTTCTGCATGTGACGAAGTAGCTAACAGTGAGTATAGGGAAGGGCAGGACTTCTTGTCGATTAGAACCCGAGATTGCGATGGTATGATTTTATAGGGTTCGCATGATATTGTCGTTAAGGTTTCATTCGTGGTCAATTCGTTTAGATCATCACTTTCACACGCTTCTATCCCACCACCCGAACTGAGCGAACCGCAATCGAGATGGACCTGTTCCCAATTCCTTCGTTTTCTTGATCCCACATTAATTCTTACGCTCCCTACATCGTATAGCGATGCTTCGGTGGAAAGAACAAGATATTGAGGAGCATGGGAGGATATTGGTGATGTTATATATAAGCCCGAGTGTGATAATTGTACCGCTCCAGGAAGAATGGAGGGTGTGGTCATTGATATATTGTCGTCACTTCGAAAGGAGCTGCTAAATGCTCTTTGCTTTTGGGGGTCTGCTGTTATCGTTGCCGACGAGCAAGACAAAAGAGCTAGAACACCACCAAGAGCTATCAAGCGGAAAGCCATCCCGGCTCTGTCAAACAATATCATCGCTGTACTAGGCGGGAAGGAAGATTGGACGATCTTGCGACTTTCATTGCCCGTAGGCGTAACGTATTAGAGGTCAATTCTATTTCGGGCCCTGCCCGAGCTTGGAGGAGCTTGGAGAGAAAGGAGAAGTGGAGAAAGGTCATCACACGTGCTCAATTTACAGAACAGCACCGACGCGCGGCTTGTCACCTACACACACACACATTGGAAGGAAGGAAGTAGTAGGCAGAGCTGAACCTCTATCGGCGACACACTTGTAGAGTGAACTTGACCAAGATGGCTCGTGAAGAAGATGCGCA
Organism: Exobasidium rhododendri; assembly: GCA_026210745.1. Lineage (NCBI taxonomy): Eukaryota > Fungi > Basidiomycota > Exobasidiomycetes > Exobasidiales > Exobasidiaceae > Exobasidium > Exobasidium rhododendri. The sequence continues at coordinate 2,642,989 of CP110631.1, forward strand.
GGCACAGTCCATAGCCGTTCCTTCGGAGGATCCAGTGAAGAAAGAGAAGAAGGAAGAAAAGGAAAAGGTCAGCTTTGGAGATGGCAAGGAAATCAAGGCAGACAAGAAAGATGACGAGTTGAGTGAGGAGGATTTGCAGCTAAAGAACGAGCTCGAGATGTTGGTGGATAGGCTGAGGGTGAGTGGCAATAAGGAACTACGTAGGGTGCTGCATTGGCCGTGCTCTGAACAATATTTAATCCTTACTGTAATCGGGTAGGAATCCGACAAGAACTTGCATAAACCCGCCTTGGAGTCGCTGCGATCTTTGATCAGGACAAGTACATCTTCCATGACCTCGGTACCCAAGCCGCTCAAATTTCTCAGGCCACATTACCCGGATATGAAGGCGATCTTCGAGACTTGGTCAGGCTCAAGTGACAAAGCTCTCTTTGCCGAGATTCTTTCGGTCTTGGCCATGACATATTCTGACAATGGAGAGCGGGAAACACTCAAATTTCGACTACTTTCATCGGCAGTCGGCGAAGCAGAAGATCCGGGTCTATGGGGGCACGAATACATGCGACATCTCTCTGCAGAGCTCGGAGAAGAGTACAATTCTTTGAGCGAAACAGATGACGCAGCGTTGGCAGACGGCACAAAGCATCAAGAGCTACTTGATTTGGCGCTGTTGATCGTCCCTTTCAGTCTCAAACACAATGCAGAGGCAGATGCAGTCGACTTGTTGCTGGAGCTGGAGTCGATCCACAAACTGCCTCAATTTGTCGATAAAGATACCTATGGAAGGACTTGCCTGTATATGGTCAGGTGAGTCTACTTGTGTTCGATAGTGTCGGAAGGACTGTTTCCTGACTATTTTCTTCGACATTCTGTACAGCTGTGTCAATTTGCTTGTACCACCTGATGATAGGGACTTCTTGCAGACTGCTCACGAGATATACCGCAAATTCGATCGTTTTGCGGAGGCCATGACGATCGCACTACGACTGGGTGACCGAGATTTAATTCGAAGCGATTTCGAAGCACCCACTAATCCTGTCATGAAGAAGCAACTAGCCTTTATGCTGGCGAGACAACAGATTCCCGTGGAATGGATCCAAGATGAAGACAATCCTTTGACAGATTACGAGGTGCTCGATTGTCTCTACAATACGCACCTTTCGTCTCATCTAATTCAATTCGGAAAGGAGCTCGGCGTTTCGGAACCGAAATCATTGGAAGATGTTTACAAAAGTCACTTGGAAACGAGTAGGTCAACGCTGGGCGGAACGGTTGATTCTGCGAAAGGCAATCTAGCAAGCACTTTTGTCAACGCCTTTGTCAATGCCGGCTTTGGTAACGACAAGCTCATGGTAGGAGCCGAAGAAGGGAATAGTTGGATTTACAAGAACAAAGATCATGGTATGTTGAGTGCTAGTGCATCCTTAGGAATGAGTCTGCTCTGGGATACCGAATTGGGTCTGAGTCATGTCGACAAGTACACCTACTCTTCCGACGAATACATCAAGGCGGGTGCTTTGATGGCATATGGTATTCTCCATTCTGGCGTTAGGACAGAGATGGATGCTGCCTTGGCCTTGCTGACGGAACACGTAGAGAGCAAGAGTATTCCACTGAAGATTTCTGCCATTGTAGGAATCGGTATTGCGTATGCCGGATCGTGTAGAGAAGACATCGTGCAGTTGCTCTTACAGCATGTGGCTGATGAAACGACCTCGATGGAAGTGGCCTCCATGGCAGCCTTGTCACTTGGATTCATCTTTGTCGGATCCGCTCATGGTGAGATAACGCCTACTATTTTACAGACTATGATGGAGAGGGAATCGACGCAGCTGAATGAAAAGTGGGCAAGGTTCATGAGTCTGGGGTTGGCTTTGCTCTTTGTTGGTCAACAAGATCAGAGTGACGCGACGATTGAAACATTGAAGGCAATCGAGCACCCCATCTCCAAACAGACGCAAGTACTGGTCGACATGTGCAGTTATGCAGGAACAGGCAACGTACTCAAGGTTCAAACGATGCTTCACCATTGCACAGAGCATCTCAATGTAGAAGAAAAGGAGGAAGACAAAAAGGGACCGGAAGGAGGTGACGATAAGGACAGCACCACGGAAGGTGAAGTAGAGAAGTCGAACGATCTCTATCAAGCTTTTGCCGTCATTGGGATTGCCTTGGTGGCTATGGGAGAAGATGTTGGAGCGGAAATGTGCCTACGTCACATGGCTCATATGATGCACTACGGTGAACCCGTGATCCGTCGATCTGTCCCGTTGGCATTGGCGCTGTTGAACCCGTCCAATCCTCAAATGTCACTGATAGACACCCTCTCCAAGTACTCACACGATAATGACCTGGAAGTGGCCGTCAACGCGATCCTGGCGATGGGCCTGGTGGGAGCAGGTACAAACAATGCTAGATTGGCTCAAATGCTGCGACAATTAGCGAATTATTATCACAAAGAAAGCAATTGTCTCTTCATGGTCCGAATCGCGCAAGGACTCGTTCACATGGGGAAAGGCACGATCGGTATCAATCCTTATCACACCGATCGACAGCTGATGAGCAAAACGGCCATCTGCGGCTTACTGGCCACGTTGGTCAGCTTCACAGATGCACAGGGATTTGTCTTGGACAAGAGTCATTGGATGCTGTACTTTCTCGTCAGTGCCATGTACCCAAGATTCCTGATCACTCTGGATGAAGAATTAAAGTCGCTCCCGACGAGCGTTCGGGTGGGTCAAGCTGTCGATGTTGTAGGACAAGCGGGAAGGCCAAGAACAATCACTGGATTTCAGACTCATACAAGTCCTGTTCGATTGGGAACGTTGGAGAGGGCAGAATTGGGTACAGACGAGTATCTGAGCTATGCCAATGTCCTAGAAGGTGAGTCTCGATCTTCTTGCTTTCTTTTATGGTGTTTCTTTGCGATCCGTTTTCACTGATACACCATTTCTCTCGCGCTCTTCTTTTTTTCCTCGCCACGATAGGGCTGACGATTCTAAGAAAGAATCCAGGCTACGAGAAAGAAGATTGAAAGACTGTCAATTTGTATAAGCATAGACTTGTTGTCCCCTCCATCCCACTTGACCATTATACAAAGATTCCCTTGGACGATGTGACGGTACGCTTGCTTTCTCAAAGAGACACTCTAGCAAGGCTTTCCTTCATTCCCTCAGAGACGAAAGCGAAGCTTTGCAGGTACCAAAGAAGTGTTCGCCAGCTTGGCGTTGTCGCTTTCTTGTTGAGACGGGGGTCTTCCTGTGTGATAGGCAAAGGAGAAGACATGGCTCTGATGTGGCGTGAGGGCGGCTACAGACGGTAATCCCAGACGGGCGCAGACAAGTGAACCTAGCATGGGCAAGAACTGACGTTGATGATTAGAGATCAGTAGTGCGCTCTTAAGGAAACATCTCATTCGTGGCTGTCCGGGATCTCTCGTCCCACCCACCTTGAAGGCATGGCCACTATCACCGCTGGCAACGACAAGATTTTGAATGCCGGGAAAGTGATCGATGATCCAATTCTCGTCTTCGGAATCACTGTAGAAGCACACCCTCGTGTACTTTACTGTTGCATTCTCCAAGTCAGGATATATCTTTCCTAGTTGAGACAGCATGCTTTCTAGTTTGTCGGATGGAATGTACTCCTCTGAGCGAGATGATGGAATCGAGGACGTAGATTCTTCTGGACGTGTGGAAGCTCCTCCTCCCTCCTCACCGGCATGGAAAGACGGAAAAGAGTTGGGAGAGGTATTGCTTCTGGACGGGGCAGGATTCTGATATCCATTGCTGTGGATGGCAATCTTCATGACACCTTCACTATCAGGCTCGAAGCAGTAGAAGCCGCTGCATAGGATTCGGTACATTGTCAGTGATTCTGTCCATCGTGCGCATTTGCCCTTTCACATGCAGCATCAAACTCACGTTGTAAAGTCCAAAACGACGGGTGCTTTGGCGTAGGCTGTCCTCTGCTCCTCATTCAGCTGCAGAGCCACGACACACTGTGCAGATGGCCATGTCGGCATTCTTTGTAGTTGCCATTGCTTCGGAACGAGGTCATGAAGCAATCCTTGTGCCCATGCTCCTGCACATAGGATGACGTGACCTTTGCCTGACACTTTATACTCTCTACCATTGCTGGTCTTGACTCCGACAACTTTCGTTGGCTGTAGGGAACTGTCAAAGAGAAGTTTGACCACTTGAGATTCGCCGTACACCTGGGCACCTAGTCTTTTCGCTTCATCGAGGACCGCTCGTGTTGCTCGATCAGCTTCACCCCAGCCGCCCCTAGGATTGAAGTAGGATGTCGCTGTGCCTGCTTCAACTCGGGCCGCCCACTTTCCTACCTTGGTATGCATAGAAGGCGGAAGGCTCCTTAGAAATTCCTCCTTGCTCGAGATTGCGTGTGCCACCGATGGCAACTTCTCTCCCTTCCTTGCTAATTCCAATTTGGATTCACGAATCTCATGTCCCACTGCTCTTGACACGCCTTCTCGGACGTATCTGCGTGAAGCAGAGGCGTCCTCTCCCTCACCATAGAAGAGCACACCGACTTCATGATAATACGGAGAAAGTAAGGGTGATCTTCTCCACATTGAGATCACTGCCTTTCCCACATTGCGATAATGCTCATCTGAATAGTCTGCACGAATGATCTTGTTGAGATCATTGCTGGCGGCATCGATGCTGTGATACCCATCTTTAGATCGTTCCAACACTGTGACCTGATGACCGGCCTTTACCAACTCAAGGGCAGTAGACGAACCAAACACGCCTGCTCCGATGATGACATATGAGTCCTCCATCTTCGTACGGTGTCTCAATGGGAGGGGCAAGGAAGAGGAGAGCGTCGCAAGTCCCGGCCGCCCTTGGCTCTCTCTCTACAAGTGAAGTTGGAAGATCTGGCCAACTCATGAAGATTAAGCATGCCGCGGATAAAGTTGGAGATAAAGTTGGAGCTCGAGAAAGTAAACGGCTCTCTTTACTTTGCAAGTTGCCAAGGGCACTGTTCGGAATTCCCTTCAGTGTCGAAGGGCGAAAGTAGGGGACGAGATGCTCTGAACGTCGATTAGTGGGCAGGTGGGGCCGGTCGTGTGTGGTGTTAGTGTGACAATGCGCCATTCATCGGCGGATTAAGACAGACACCTTTCCTGCTCGACGTTCCCTTTACCTTTGATTTTTTCACCTTAGAAGGACAGTCGCACTAGGCTGATTATAAGAGGCGTCGATGCTTGTCGCGCCTGGAATTATTCTACCTGGTGAATAGCTTATGGCTCCATTCTCTTTGTTTTCTTGATCAAGATTGGCATATGGAGAGGTCTGATTGAGGTGGGAAAATGGGGGGAAAACCGAGGGGCCGATGAATGCAGTCTCCATGCAAGAGGAGATCTTGAAGCTCCATTGCAAGCGAGCTACGGATGGGAGAAAAAGTGAAGGATCTCTGCTCCCTTTGTAGCGCAAGTCGTTGTTTCCCTCTTCTGCTCTAGTCTTTCCCTTCCCTACCAACCATAACATCGTTCTCCCTCGTAATAAGACCGGAGGGGAGAGGAGAAAGGTGGATCAGTCTTCGCCATTGTGAGAGACAGCATTGCTCTCCTTGTACAGCGGGGGTGAGTGAAAGACGCGCCTTTGAAGTGGATCAAGGTCACCTTTTCGGGGGGCTGCAAACGACGTGTCAGATGCAGTTTAGCGGTGGGAGGGAGCGACTACCTCGAAGTTAGTGTGGATGTACGTCCCACTTTGGGTTGGATGCTATCCTGTGCTCTGAGGCATTGTGCGTGAAGCCGCAGGGACGGGCGCAATGCTTGCTTCGTTGGCTGGCTGGACACCGATAGAGGTGGGCTTGAGAGAGATGAAATGATCGTGACGGGGGAGAGGTCCATGCTTTACGAATAATCATTGTCCACACTGGTAGCGTATTTCAGACTACTCACAACAGGCGGCTTTCCTCCCTCGCCCTCGTCGCGTCAGTGATGGTCGGATTCTGGTGTCAGTAGATCAGTAGAGTAGTGAATGCTTGCGAAGATGCTGCCGCCGTCGTAGTCATTGTTGTCGTCTATCCCATACCTGTCACGCTCGCTCTGTACTGGGATGAGGTGTGATCATTCTGCCAAGCACTGTAACGACCTTCTGACTCAGACTCCCTTACACTCTGAAACAGCAGCGTCTACCAGTATGGCCGCTGAGGAAAGCGAACCAAGCGGAGGAAGAGAAGAAGAAACCAAAATCCCGTCCAGAATATCAATGGCTGCTCTTTGCACACCAAATGGATCCCCTCTTCCATCGATATCGAAAGGGATGCTCAGTAGGGGCGTAGTAGGTGAGGTCAAGGCGACCAAAGACGTGCAAGATGGTAACGAAGATACCTCGATGAAGGAAGTAGAAGGGGACCTATCATTGAACGGGAATGGAAAGATGCTGCATGGGGGTGCAGAGAACGGAGGAGCGCTGCACGTTCTAGAATCAGAAAAGGAAGAGGAGAATGGGGAGGGTGAAGAAGAAGAGGAGGAGGAGGAGGACGACGACGATGATGGCGAGGAAGAGGATGAGGAGGACGATGAAGAGGAGGAAGAGGACGACGACGAGGACGAGGACGAGGAAGGAGAAGAGGAAGAGGAAGGAAGTGGTAGCGATAGCGGAACCTTTCAGTCTCTCTCCGAACTGGAAGTTGCCCAGGGTAGTGGTGAAACGAGTGCAAGAAAATCACCAGCGAAAGATGGTGATGGTAACAGGACAGTTCAGGCGTCCAGTGATGGAGTGACAGCCAAAGCTTCATCTCCAACAGGAAATGGGATCGATCGGGATAAAGCTGGATCGTCAGATCTGACAGAAAAAGAAGTACCCAAGGGGAGGAGAGCGCCAAAGCGAAGGAGCCCTTCCATAGATCTTTCTTTACCAGTCGGACCGCCTGCTAGACCTACGATGCGACTGAAGTTGACAGTTGCACACAACGAAGAAGAAGACTACTTGACCAACGTACCGGAAGAGGTCTACAAGATACTGAAAGAGAAACACGATCCTTGGGCAGATTGGTATAAAAGCTCATTACCAGAGTCAGAAGATACGGACATGACTGCTGGATCAAATGAAGGCCCTGACTTGCATGAATTGGGAGGTCTAGCCAAACTTTTACAAAAGTATCCAGACAAGGTCAATGGTGGTAGTGGTGGTAAGAAGAAAAAGTTTGACGAGTACGATATTGGTCAATACGACGTTAGGGATCCGTTCGTAGATGATTCGGAGCTGGGCGTAGATGAACCTACGCACTCTGCCAAGCCTACTGCTGACGGCTTCTTTGTCACACAAGGCGAAGTGGAACTTCAAAAAGCGATTGCAGCTGCGAAAGATTCAAAGAGTAATCTGATCTTTACCCAGGGAGGTATAGGCAAGAAGGCACCGATCCCGACTGGATTCGGTCAAAAGGTGGAGGGGGGAGGGGGAGGAGCAGGAGCCGTGTCGGTAGAGATGGGACCAAAGGAGAACCCAGACTACGTTGGCATCACTAATGCCCTCTTAGCAGAGCATGCCGTCGACTTTGGGATGATCAGTCCACCAGCGATAGGCGATGAGTCTAGGATTTCGTACTTCAATCTCGAGACCAAGGCTGCCGTACCGTCCTCGCCCAGTACTTCTAACGCTATTCGGGGCAATGAGACCTTGGAAGGCAGTCGAATGAGCCCCATCAAAGTCGACGATGACGATGGTGAAGCGGAAAAGTCGCCCAGCAAGAACTTGAGTGTAGCCAAGTATCCCACTCGACCTGTTCCCAAGAGATTGGAAGTAGAATTTGACATGCTGAGACAGAAGGTCGCCAAGGAAAGTTGGCTGAAGAAGACCAAATTTCCACCTGATCTACGAGATCCCCTCCTGCAAGCTAGTAGGATAGCCGTCGCCCTCAACGAGTACAATGACAACTTCTTCAATTGGTTGCCACAGATATTCCCCTACAATCGACTGACATTACACAAGTACACGAAACGACAATTCGTCACCAATCATGTCGCATTCATCGCACAGCTGCTAGATTTCAACTTGAAGAGCTTTGAATTACAGATAAAAGAAGCCTTGCCGCTCTTGGTAGAAGAGCATGAGGACGTATTGCAGAAATGGAGGAGTGATGGAGAGCAAAGTCTGCACGGGAATGGTGCCAATCACAATCAAGAGGAGTCACATCAAGAAGTGGGAGAGGACTTAGCTGCAGCAGATCTCGACGGTGAAGGTGAACATGAGGAGGCAGCAGACAAGGCAGACGAAGAGGCGGCAAAGTCAGGCGAGCCTACGAGGAGGTGGAGATGGTCGGAACAGATGAGGGAAGTACTCTTCACCATCGTCACCATCGACAGCGCCATGGTGCAGCTGAAAATCGAAAAAGCGTGAGTTTCTTGGTACGTGGGCCAGGTGGTAGGATTTGTCGCCTCTAATTTGCTCCCTCCGCCCCCCCCGGGCCTTGGTCATTGGCTGCAGTGGTCTGGATGGGTCGGAACAAAAGTCCAGCATCATCAATGCAAGAAAGCTTCTCTACAAAAGAATTCACGATCTTTGGCCTGACAGAAGTTGGACTACCACAACATCCATTTCGCGAGAATGTAAGTCGGGTGCGAGAAAGGGCCACTTCATCTCGTGTACGGCAGGCGCTGACCTCGTTGTCGCCAAATCCCTGCAGACGGTTTATACAAGAAAAAGGTGGAGAAGTACACTCAACAGCATTTCCAGACTCAGGGGAGAGACATGAACTACGCCATTACCCTCTGAGATACGCACTCGAGCCACGCTCTGAAGTACATGCTCTTCTAAAATCAAGTCTAGTCATCATCATCAATCATTTCAAAGAAGTCACTCTTTGCATCAACTTTGTAACACTATCAACGCATAGTACAGTCGTATTACTGTTCCACGCAATTAAGTAGCTTGCTACGCCATGTAACTTTTTCTTCTAATAATCGTTAGAATTTGTAACTGGAAGAAAGAGGTATACGTCAGTCCAAGCGAGCAGGAAGCGCGAGACAGGAAGCACTTCACGACTTACACTTGGTCTGGCTGGTACCCTTGATCGGCGAGCAATCCTTTGAGTTCGCCTTGCGATCCCTTTGGCCCCTTTCCACCACTGATGGCTTCAACCTGAGGTGGTGGACCACAGATGAAAATCTTGATTTTGTCTGCCAAAGCGGGCGCCGGTAAGTTCTTGCTCAGGATCTCAGGTGTGACGTATCCCTCAAAGTGTTCTGCGCCAAAGGAAGACGGCTTCTTGTCTAATCCGTAGATGATTCTGAATCGATCATCAGTCTTGGCCAATTTGTCGAACTCTTCACGGAGCAAGATGTCCTTGTCGGATTTGTTGGTGTAGATGAGTGTACATTTGGTCTTATCGGCTGGGTTTGAGGCAATGGATTGCATCACTTGCCACATGGGTGTGATTCCTGTACCGCCGGCGATGCATGCTACAGTGTCGAAAGTGTTGGCTTTGTACTGGGGTGACGGAAGGCAGAGAAAGAAGAGAGAGAGAGAGAGAGAGAGAGAGAGAGAGAGAGAGAGAGAGGATGAAACGATAAGCTCTACTCTTGTCCACCGAGCTGTCAGCAGTCTTTCGCTCACCTCGAATTTGTCAATGGGCCCTTTGAATGCAAGTTTGTCGCCAGGTTTGAGTCCGTGAATGTGGCTGGTCATTAGACCACCTTGATACTTCTTGATTAATAGATCGATATGCCCTTTGGTGTCGGGGCTGGTGACGGGAGTGTACGGACGGATGACTGGCTTGCCCTCCTTGTCTTTCACACCTTCACCGGCACCCTTGACTACAATGGCAGAGGCGACTCGCATGCCGGGAGCCATGTTGTCGGGCAGTTCGAAGACGAACCTGAAGAGAGACAGAAGACGTACATGAGATCAAGCTCTGCTACATAACAAGGTCACATCTACCATGCTTACGTTGAGCTGTCATGGTTGTAAGGCCTGACTTCCTTCAATGTAAATTCGGTGAATTCCTTTGGATTCAATGCTCCTTTACCGAGTGAAGACGGTACTACAGCTTGCTTGATAGATGGCTTTTGGTCACCGAATCCACCCATGTAGTACCAGGCACCTAGACCACCAATTCCTCCCAATGCAAGAAGTAAGGGAATGTTAGAAGCAGGACCAGTTTGCTTGGCGAATTGAGCAGCATCTTTCACAGGTTTGGGAATCTCTGTAGCGAAAGATCGAGTGGCTTGGCGAGCGGCGAGGGAAGAACTATTGCCCCAAGTGGCACCGCTCCCTGCATTGCGAGCACTTGCAATCGCAGATCTGAACATAGTCTTAGTCTTATAGGAGTAGATGTCTATGGTCAAGAGAAGAATTTATTAAAATAGCCAGACGGGAGTCGATTGATTTGGGCACTCGAGATTTTGTGTAAGCGAGCCCGTCCGTCTCTCTTGTTTTCCTAGGTAAAGAGTGTGTGTGGAGGAAGAATCCAGTCTGATATCAAGGCGTCATCCGCTTCGCACCCACGTGTCCTGATCTGAATGCTGCGATGCTTACTTCCCTACTCTTTTCTTCCCGCCTCTCCCGCCGCCAAAGAAGACATCCGCACCTTCTACGGGCAGCAGTCAGTGCCCCGTCCATACTTCCACAGCCTGGTCGTCCAATTTTTTGGTCGTGCTATGTTTTGGGCTGTGATTGGACCGCCTCCCCCCCTCCCCCCCGATGCGCACCTTGTGTCCAACCTTGATCAGGCCGCGCACGGTCCCTATAGGCGGCGTCGTATTTGTAATCCTATGTGATCAGACGCGCTAGGTATAATGAATTACATTACCCAGGGTATGGAGTCTATGGGCCGTACATACAATGTCGTGGTCAGCTTAGCTATAAAGAGAAGGGCCGGTATTGATGCCAGAGTCTTTCTGAAGGAGTACGCTGTCTTGCTCTGCAACTTCCATGCCATTACTTCGTACACTCCTTCGAAGCTCACTACCAAGTCGAATTCCCAATCGTAACTTCTCCTTCTCGACCCGTCTAAGAATGCCTGTGCAAAGAGTCCAGGTAGCCAAAGCTTCCGAAGCCCCCAGATCGGGTGCTCATAAAGACTTTCGCTTTGCAGGAGAAGGCGATGATGAAGTCAAAGTACTTCTCTCCAATGTCGGTGAGTGTGCATGATCTCCGCAACATCCGTGGCATGAGGCCTGGAACTCATTGTGCTTCTCACTCCAATGCTTGCAGGGGGCAAACTTCACGCAACTTCTGCGAAATGCACTCATTATGGTGCACCGCTGAGTAATGGTATCTTCGTATCGGACGGCGATAAGAGCTATGTGAAGTGCCCTTGGCATGGAGCTTGCTTTTCAGTAGGAACTGGGGATGTCATTGAAGCTCCAGCACTTGACAGCCTCTTGACTTTCAAGGTCGAAACAGACGAAGAAGGAAATGTCTTTGTAGAAGCAGACCCAGAGAAGCTTAAAGGAAAGCCGGGTGTCGCTCCTAGTTGTGCGAAGGCTACAAAGAAGGGCGGAAAGGGAACAATCATCATCGGTGGTGGTTCCGCTGCCATTAACTGTGCAGAGAGCGCTCGGAAGGTGAGAAAAATTTCATGCCCCACTTTACGATGTAAGGAGTGCTGAATGCCTGTTACAACTTCTTTCCAGTCCGGCTACTCCGACCCTATCACTATCTACACGGCAGAGAAGTACGCACCCATCGATCGAACAAAGCTCTCGAAAGGTCTGGTTACAGATGTTGAGTCCATTACTTGGCGTTCCGCATCGCACCTGCGCACAGTCCTAGACGTCGATCTGAAGGAAGGCGTTAGTGCAACGAGTGTCGACGTGAAGGCGAAGAAGGTGTCTTTCTCGGATCAAACGACGATCGAATTCGAAAACCTCATATTGGCATCTGGTGGTGCAGCAAAAAGACTGCCCCTACCCGGCGCAAAAGAAGGAGAGCTTCAAAACGTCTTTACGCTGAGAGGTGTAGGTGACACCAGTGCTATTGTAGCCGCTTGCGGTGACAAGCAGGACAAAGACGTAGTCGTTGTAGGCACATCATTCATAGGCATGGAGGTTGCTATTGCTCTCGCAGGACAGAAAAAGGCTAAGAGTGTCACAGTGATTGGAATGGAAGAGGTACCGTTCCAGAACGTGTTGGGCAAAGAAGTTGGCGCCGGTCTGATGGAGTCGCAAAAGAAGGCAAACGGTCTCAAGTTCCACATCAAGGCGGGAGTGGAAAAGCTGGAAGGCACCGATGGGAAAGTCACGGCAGTCATCATCAAGGACGAGTCAGGAAAGCAGGTGACTGTACCTGGGCAAGTGGTCATCCTCGGCGTGGGTGTAGCACCAGCAACAGGGTACCTCAAAGACTCCCCTGGCTTCCCTCAATTGGAGAAAGATGGCTCGGTAGCGGTGGATAAGAGCTTGCGAGTCAAAGGTGTACCAAGCGAGAGCAACATCTTTGCTTGCGGTGACATTGCTACCGTTCCAGCTCGAGACGAAGCCGGTGCTACTGTACGTATCGAGCACTGGAACGTCGCTGGAAACCACGGTCGATCTGTCGGTAAACTGCTTGCCGGAGAGAGTGCTCATCCGTTTGACACCTTGCCGATCTTCTGGAGTGCCCTCGGAAGTCAGCTACGCTACGTCTCGGATGGCAACCCACCGGGATTCGATGATGTGTACGTTCATGGAAATGTCCAGGACCTGAAGTTTGCAGCTTATTATGCCAAAAAGGGAAAGGTGAACGCTGTTGCTACGATGGGTATCGACCCTCTCGTCATGCACAGCAGCGTCTTACTCGTGGAAGGTAAGATGCCATCGTTGGAGGAGATCAAGGGAGGAAAGGATCCATTGAGCATCCCCTTGGCCAGCTCGACCCTGTAATGCGCTACTACTCTCCCATGCATTGACGATCGGTACAATTACAGATAAGAGAAGAGATTAATTTTACAGCCTCGATTTGCTGCCTCCGTGTTCATCGTGCTTTGTTGTCGCATCCATCTCCTCTTCCAATTGGGACCCTTCCGCCAGATCAACAAGACCTGGTAAGCCTCGTCTTCTTGCTCCCCTCACTATGAGTCCTCCGCCATCTTCCTTACTCCTGGGTGTGACGTAAAGTCTGTTCAAAGGCTTCTCGACAGAACGATCATTGTCCACTTTCCTTCCACTCAATTTACTCTGCTGCTCCTCCGAAGCCAAGAAATCGCCCGGCAAGACGAGGGGAAACACAAATGGATCGTCCTGTTCCTTTGCTGGGACGTTAGGACTATTGATGTGCTGCTGTCTACCGCCATTCCTCGTGGGAAGGTTCGTCTGCTTCACTGTGGAACCTCTTCGAGGTAATGCCTCTGGCTCTACGCTAGTCACTGATTTTGTTCCTTGATGGAGAGACGAGTCAGTCTGCTTCTCGAACTGGTACGGTGAGTCAGGATGAAGACCTCGAGGTTCTTCTTCGACAGTAGTTACTTCTTCCGCTTCCTCTGAATGGGACTGACGTTCAGTCGGATGAAGAAAGACCAAAGGCGGGAAGGACGAGGTCGTAGACGATTGACGGTTGCGAAGCGTCGCTGCCAAGTCGGCAAGGATCTTCTCGGCAACAAAGGGGAGAGAGGGGGGCTTTAGTGGATCGATCGGCGAGAAAAAGAGAGCACTGTGACTCACATAGAATTGTGGTGGGAATAGGACGATCTCATCACGCACGGCCGATTCGACCAGCTCGCTCGGTGTTGCCAAGCTCAGACTTAGCGTCTCTGTGCCGTCTGCTGACAGGTTCAGTAGATCGTTGGTAGACTTTTGCGCCTGCAAGTCGCTCGTCAAAGGTCCCAGCGAGTCTGCTTTTTCTAGAATGGTGAGATAGAAGTGGGCATCGAATCGCTTGGCCGGTCGGACTACCATCTTGGGTGTGACCCAGTTGGAGTGATGGGTCATTGGTGCCAAAGAAGGTAGAAAATTCTCCAAGTCACTCTCGTCGCCCAGAGTATGGGGCGAGACTGTCCTGACTATGCGCCTGAGAAAGGAGGGGAAAGCACGAGCATCGTTGTGGATCTCCTCTCGCAATCTTGCCCATTCAATGGGCTGAATGCCCGCCTCGCTTGGTCCTATGGCTCGACTCTTGGCACCTTGTGTGTCTTCTGCAGGGACTAGCAACAAGCCGGTCTCTTCGAACGTCTCTCTCAGTGCGCAGAGTCGCAAAGAGTGGCTGTATGCAGCATCCACTGTGCTGTCTTCCTCAACACTACTAGTGCACGGAGATAGATCGCCTTGTGCCATCTTCTGAATGGCGTCCTCGTCTGCCAGATCCAACGCTCCTCCTGGAAAGACAACTGCAGATCGAAAGGAGCTCCCGTCCCTTGCACTCCTTTGTACCATCAGAGTGGCATACTTCTGTCCCTTTGCTTCGTTGCTGCCCCCGCTGACCGGACAGAGAACAATCAGAGAAGCAGAGGGAATAGGTGCCATTGGCTTTCCTTTCTCTCCCGTCTTTGCGTCGTTCGGACGAGGTCCATTCGGTCCTGCGTATGTTGACATCGCAAATGTGAACGCTTTGCTCTGTCGAGAGGGAGTAGTGCTGATAGCTGAAATCGCCCTGAGTGCGGGACGAAGTAGCATCCCGCCAGGAAGATCGAGGCGGCTCCACCCCCGCTTCTTCCTAGTGCTAGGTACTTTTCAGGGTAGCCGGGTACTCTACCTTAGCGACGCCTGAAGCCTCCTCCCTCCCTCTCACACTAAACGCGCTAATGAAAGCCACGCGAAACCAGTTTCTTTATCTATAGATACGGTATAAACTTTATCTAGATACTGTTTTAGGGTTTTAGGCGTTGGGGGAGGAGGGAGGCCTCTCTGTCTTCCGCATTGTCATGAACAAGCGCTCATCCTAGCATGGTCTTCCAGATCAATCCTAGGACAACGGTCCCCTTGAGCATCTTGATGATTGTCTTTGCTCTCTACCTTCCGGCTTCGAAGTTTCTCCGTCCTTCGATACTCGATGTCAAGGGAGATCCTGTCTTTACGAATTGGCGGAGAGCGAATGGCGAAGTCTTCCTCGCTCATCGACTGGACACGGCTCCCATTCACTACGGTCTTTTGCACATCGTTCCAGCGTACGTTGCAATTGCTCGGAATCTCTAACCTTTAAAATGGCTGCTGTACCCTCTTTCTAACACACCTTGTCTCTTCCTCTGGATCCTCTGTCCTAACTTCAGTGTCGTCTGGTCTCTCTTCATGCCACTTCAGTACTGGGACACGCTTCGAAAGTCTAGACCAGACCTCCATCGGTTATGTGGATACGTCGTATTTTCCTGCTCTTTCATCTTGTCTGTCAGTGGAGCGATGTTCATCCCTCGAAATTTGTCTTGGTCGGAGCCTTTCTTTCATCTGCACCACGTCTTTGGGTTGCCCGTTCTGCCCACCTTCGACGCCTTTCTGCTGATCTTTGCCTTTCCCTTGCTACTTCTAACGCTCGTCAGAGCACTCTACTTGGCTCGCAATAAACGATATGCAGAGCATCGTCGCTGGGCGGTGTATCATGGCATATCAGGCTACGTGATATCGATACAACGGGCATGGATGCTGATCGTGAATGCGTGTGGTCACTTCATTCAGCAAAGCTCATTTCTACGAAGACTGCTCAGCATAGATGAATTTAGCAGTATGGCTAGCATATCACGAGCAGAAAAGAGTGCTTTTGCTTTCACGACTTGGGCAGCTGGCCTGACCTGTGCCGTGTGGTTCGTTTATCTGTATCGAAGAAACCTCCTGCCAGTCGCTGAGAAGGCGAAAATGCAATAATCACAATATGCTGCAACCATGCTCCTGATGCTCCTTTTCATACCAAGGGAGTCCATCGCGGGAGAGGGAAGACGTTATCTTACGAGGGATTATAGCGCGACTGCGAGTGAACCGAAACCTACACGCACAGTCACATCGTCCCCCGCTGCTGCCTGCAATGCAAGTGATGTGCGCACATGGATGCGAAATCTCTCTGCACCTAAAGAGACACACAGGGCATCGACAAGTCCCGACATGACTCTAGGACCGGTCGGCGGGTGCACCTGTGCGGTAAAATCCTTGTGTCGCGACTAATTTAAGCTTTCAGAGGGCGGAAGGATAGCAAAGCGGAGATCTTCTCCACTTCTTCTTTTCCTTCCTCCTCCTCCTCCTTCTTGACCGCCCCCTCTCCAATCCCGTGCCATGAGATAGGAAAAGAATGGGCTCGGAACTACCTGGAGGCATCCAAGCTATCTCTCAACTGGATGTGCATAGGATCACCAGTGGACAGGTAGTGCTGGATATCCAAAGTGCGGTCAAGGAATTGGTAGAGAATGCTTTGGATGCGGGCGCTCGAGCGATTGGTGAGTGTCCCGCTTTTCCTGGCTGTCGGACAGACCCACATCCTTACTAAAAATTGTTCCCCTTCTTATACACATAATCACTCAACAGAGGTTCGCTTCAAGGAGTACGGGGCTGACTCAATCGAGGTCGTCGACAATGGATCTGGCATCAGCGCCGAAAATTACAACAGCCTAGCTCTGAAGCACCACACTTCGAAGCTGACCTGCTTCCAAGACCTGATCAGCGTGAGCACCTTTGGCTTCCGAGGGGAGGCGCTGAGCTCCCTTTGTGAGCTTTCCAGCTTGCAGGTCGTGACCGCTACCAAAGACGACGAGCCGGTCGGGACAGTCTTGGAGCTGAAGCGGGACGGCACAATACAAAGTCAGGAAAAGAAGGTGGCGAGACAGGTTCGTTTCTGGATGTGCAGTTGAAAAGTGTCATATGCGAATGATGCTGACCATCACCGACTCTACCTCCAGCGTGGGACGACTGTCACCATCGGCGAGCTCTTCGTTACGTTGCCCGTCCGTAGACGTGAACTTCTCAAGAACATAAAGAGAGAATTTGCCAAGGCACAGACACTCCTGCAAGCCTACGCTATTATCTCTCGCGATGTGCGTTGGGTTGTGTCGAATACGGTCAAGGGCCGCAAGTCCAACATTATGACAATCACAAGTTCCAACTCGTCCGACTACCTCAGGTCTAACGTGATGGCCGTGTTCGGTTCCAAAGCTTGCAATTCTCTTCACTCGCTTGACTTGATGATTCCCACATTGAACAGCAAGAAAAGCAAAGTCGCAGTGAGGAACCGTGAGCTGATCGCTGCTGAGGATGCTGATGAGTCCGGGAAAGAGGAGGAAGGAAAACAAGGAGCGTTTGTCCATGTCCAAGGCCTCATCTCTAAGCCAAGCCACGGGTCGGGCCGAAGTGCATCCGATCGTAACTTCCTCTACATCAATGGGAGACCTTGGGATTCCTCCAGAATAGTGAGAGCCATAAACGAAGTGTACAAGTCGTTCAACAGCAATCAATATCCCATGGTGATAGCCAACTTCACGATACAAGGAGACAAGTTTGACGTCAATGTCAGCCCAGACAAGAGGACACTGTTCTTGCACGACGAGAGCGAGATCATTGAAGGTTTCAGGGTGAGTGTATAGTTTTGGGGAAGGGCTTCTCTTCGGTCGTATACTTGTAAAACTGAACTTGATCGTCTTTGCCCTTCTTAGACCGCTCTCGAGGAGCTCTTCACGCCCTTTCAGTCTACGTTCTCTATCAATGGGGCAAACCTGACGGCTTCGAAAGACGCAGCTCTTCAATCTCGCCTCTCTTTTCCTCTCCAGGCGCCACGCCACACCGAAAACCGAGTTGCCACGGAGAGAGACAATCATGCAGCCTCACCGATCGAGTGCGAAGATGTGCCTTCAACACAACCTCTGAAGAAGCGAAGAATGAATAGCACAGAGATGGACGACGTGACTGAAGATCAGTCTTCTAGCGATTCTCCGCCCTCAGTAGGGTCAGATGAGGGGAATAGAGGCACGCAGACACTTCTTGAACATGAGAGCAGTGTCGAAGACGGAGAGAAAGTGACTGTACTGAACGCTTCTTTAGCCTCATGGTCGAGTCCACGGAAGCCGGTGCAGAGGGAGATACCTGAGGTGCAGGGACGTCTTGGTAGGGGTAGAAGGGCGAGTCCTTCCACTATCGAGTCCAAGTTGAGAGCACCAAGCCGAGTAGCCAAGGGTCTTTCAGCGCGGCTCAAGTCATTTTCTGCTGTACGAGCTGGGTCAAGTGATGAGGAGGTGGCGGAGAGGGAGGCAGTGGACGAGGACTATTCTAGACTAGAGTACCTAGAGGAAGGGCTGTCGGACGAAGAAGAAACATCCACGGAGCAGCCACGTCGAGAGCATCAAGAGCATCACGAGGAAGAAGGGTTACACGTAAATAAGATTTTGGTTGACGGAGATGAGGAGCAAGAAGAGGGGCAAGAAGAGGGGCAAGAAGAGGGGCAAGAAGAGGAGCAAGAAGAGGAGCAAGAAGAGGAGCAAGAAGAGGAGGAAAGGACTGCCGCGTTGCTAGATCGGGAACAAGAAGAGGAGGAAGCTGGAGTACACGAGCAGGGGAAGAGCGAATGGAGGAGTGAGATCATCGGTCATGTCGAAAGCGGAGAGGAAGGGGTGATAGTCCGAGTGACTGTTGAAGAATTACGTCGAAGGCTTAAACAACGAGCTGACCGTAGTATGAATGGGAAAGAGTCGCAGTCTCGGGAACGTCTTTACGCGTCCGTGGACCCGTTCGAGCACGCCGGGGTAGGAGAAACGAACAGTGACGAGGTGGAAGTGGCACTCAGTAGATCGATCGACAAGAAGGACTTTGAGACGATGAAGGTCATAGGTCAATTCAATCTTGGGTTCATTTTGATTCGAAGGAAGTGGGGAAGAGAAGATGACGTCTTCATTGTTGATCAACATGCGGCCGATGAAAAATACAACTATGAAACTCTGCAAAGGGAGACCAAGTTGAAGAGCCAGGCGTTGATTCGACCAAGGAGACTCGAATTAGCATCGTCAGTGGAGTTTGTAGCCGCCCAGCATATCGCTACGCTGGCATCGCATGGGTTCGTCATTCGCTTCGATGAAGACGCCGTGCCAGGCTCACGTATCGAACTGCTAGCACTACCGACGAGTAAGAATACGACGTTCACTGTGGCGGACCTGGAAGAGCTCCTCTATCGTCTGGCGGAAGTCACACCAGACAGCCCAAGAGCACTCTCCATTCAGTGCTCAAAGTTGCAAAACTTGTTGGCATCAAGAGCTTGCCGAAAAAGTGTCATGATAGGGAGAGCATTGACAGGCAGGCAAATGAAGAACATACTCCGGCATATGGGCGAGATCGATCAACCTTGGAACTGTCCCCACGGCAGACCCACGATGCGACACCTCTGCCAACTAGATACCCACTCGCAGCACATCGCTCCGAGAAGAGAAAAGGAGCCCCTCGCAATCAGCTGGCGATCCCTACTGTAAATTATACACACATATTCATATATTTATCGAGTATCTGTCCACGTTATTGTACATGTAGCAATCGATCGCGCACACGCATACACACACATCTTTATCTACACTTCAGAAGAGGGCTGCATGTTATGACCATACTTCCAGACAAGCTCCAATTCTTCCCGGAGTGTCTCTTCTCGAAATCGCAGTCGAATATCTGGCACGTTTGACTTTGCAACGACGTTTCCTCGCGGTCCTTTGAGGAAGTAATTGGTGCCTAACCAGTGACGAACCAGCTCTGTCTCAAAGCCAGATTGCAAGACGCTGTTGCGTGCCAGTTCACACATGTCTGTGGACGGATTCAGAAGGAGAAGGGAAGGGATGGTTTTAGCCAGCATGTCTTTGTAAAAGCTCGTCTACGCAGCGCTACGGCCCAACTCACCACTCGGGGTCAGCTTGTAAATTTGCGTTGCCACACTGTATTCCTCCAACAGCGGTTCCTTACTGAGGTGGAATTGCAGAGGATCATCCGTACTGATACTGACGTTCATGCCCATCTTCAGGAATTGCGGAAAGGGGTTCCTGTCATAAGACAAGAACAAGGCGTTGTTACTCAAAGGTGACATGGCCATTCCCACTTGTTTCAGGTAGTAGAGATACTGTAGCGCAGGAACTTTTCTCAACAAGATGCCGTGTGAGATCGACTGAGCGGCCAGGAAAGCGGATGCCATGTGATCGGTATCACCTGCTTCACCTGCATGTGGCCGCAAGACAAAGGTATTGAAGCCTCGCTTTTGCCGCCATTGATTGACGCTGGACATGTTTGCAAACATGTAGTAGATCCAATAATTATACGGTGGGCTTTGCTTGTAGTTCCACAGCCTTGGAACGGGGAATTTCTTGTGCGTTCTTCTTTCGGGCTTACTCTCATCGTCGACCAGATCGAATCCGACGACCCTCTGCAGGAAGATGTGCAGCTTCGGATGGCTTTGAGGATTCTGAGTCACTTCGAATAGAGGTCCGAAGATGTCTTGGAAGGAGGAAAGGGACATGTTAGATGATGCATTTCCTCGTCTCGTTCAGCACCCCCCCTAGAAACTCACTCTGGATGACCTGCTCAAAATTGTCAACGGTCCCGTTACTCTTGTAGACGTCGTACAATCGCGGCACTTGTATCAGCCAACGAATATTATTGCTGAACAGTCCATTGTCCACCACCCAGCTTGCCAACTTGTCCCATTCCTTCGGATCACGACCGTAGATGCTAATGCGATACTCTGCAAATTGATACTTGCTCTGTTCCAGGTCGGCAATGAGCTCCTTTGTGATCTCGGCTAGGTAGCGGCCCTTAATGTAGTTGTCCGTCTTGAGGAAGATCTCTCTCAATCGGGACTCTCCCATTGGATTGTACTTCAAGTTGAACTTGTCGAATCGATGGAAGGCGTCTTGATGAGCATGCATGTCCAACGTGTCAATCGAAAGATCATACGCAGTCAGTTGCAGCGATTCAAAGACTTGCTGGAGGGTAAGGTGAGCACCATCACGGTAGATGACGACATCATCTGGATATCTCTTGATCTTTGCCTTGATGAATCGGAGTAGATGCTTCTGGTTCATGGCTGCGCTGTGATGGATGTGCGTGTCCACTTTACGAACGTTGTAAAAATCTCGATGAGGTACCGTTTTCATGTCGGCCAATTCTTTGTACTCATTGAGCAAGAAATACAGGTTCCACTTTCCATCCAGATACTTTAGTCTTCTCCATGCAAACGACTTCGTTGGACCGTCAGAAATGACCGAGAGGAGGTAGTCGAGATCTTTGAAGTACTCTCGAATCGAGGGAACTTGAATTAAAGGTTTGCTTTCGGCTGATTCTGATGCACCTTCCCGGTAGGATACCTGACAGACACCCGCTTCATCCATGGCCCATCGAACCAGGCTGCCATTTATCAGGTGCGGTCCTGGTATGGAGATGTAGTCCATGTTGAACACTCCAGGCTTCTTACCACTTGCTTCCAATAGCGCTTGAGCTGCTTTTGCGTTCGCAGGGCTAGCTGGTGCGATGGCGGGCGGAAGAGGGTTGACACTGGTAGGTCGAACTACAAAGCTGCTCAAGGGAGCAGGATCGAAGTTCTCCCAGTGCGGTCGTGGTGGCGCAGGATATAGCCTCCAAGGTTTGGGCGTCTTGTCGTCATCAGAGAGTGCAGATCCGTCCACTCTGATAGATGTAGTCTGATCGGGCACTGACTCTGAGTGTTTCGCAGCCCATCTTTCACAGTACTCTGCATCCCAATTCTTCGGATTGTCCTCCCATGAGTTCTGGCAACTGACCTTCATGTACTTGTCCCTCAATTCCAGGCATGTTTGTAGGTTGGTATACAAGCTCCGAAGCTCGGGGGTGAGTTCTTCTGCCGGTTCCTTTGCAACTGGTGCCGCGCCTTTGCTCTCGGCTTCACTAGTGACGTCTGCGTTGCTCTTAGCTCCCATGCTTGCTATAGCAGCTGCTGCTTCTGCTGGTGAAGCAGCATATTTTTTCTGCTGGTAGGCGCCGGAGTGTAGGGATTGATTGGACGAGGATACGAGAGCGGGTCGAGCTGAAGCTTGAAGAAATTTACTTGCAAAGTCATCATTTGTCGAAGCACCCACGTTCGGCAGGTCAGGTGTAGGTACAGGTCTACCGTCCGATGTCATACTAAGATCGCTATATGCGTCCCGTACAGTGTGCACACTAGAAGACAGCCCTGCGGCTTCATCCTCGTCGTTTAGATTGTCTGACGAGAGCGCCGAAAAGATGATTGGCTGTCGTGTATTTTGAGAGTTCTTCCGCGAGGCCAGGTAATGAGAGTCTTCCTTTTGTGTGGTGTTAGGTGAAGAATGACGAGTCAGTCGCTGAAATTATGGGATCAGCTTTCCTTTTCTTGCCTATGCAATCTCACCTCGTGAAGCCTCTTCTCGTCTTGCTCGCTGTAGTGGGCTGCCAGACTCCTACCGGCTGGTGGTGTCTGCAAAGGCGGAGAAATCCTACCACCTCTTTCACTGGTAGCAGGTGAAGATGGCTGAGTGGACGCGGGACTTATCAGATCTTGCAGCCTAGCATTGGCCAGTCGAGGTGAAGGCACCATCGTTGACTGTCCTTTTTCCTTCCTCTGGTGATCGGTAGACGGAACTCGCAAGTTCAGCGGCAGGAGAAGAGAGCGATTCCACTACTGACTGCAGAGTTTGATCGCTGCTCGAGCAAGTGATGTTGATCGGGAATGCTATTGCAAGGAGAGAAGGATGCGTCGGGCAGCACTTGTCAAGTACTGGATCGACGAAGAAGCAAAGGAAAAAAGTGCACCGTTGATTCTGCATTTAAAGTTGACATCGGGTGCACGGCCGAAAAGGCGAGGCAGTACAGCCTAGGCAGCGTCTAGGAATAAGGCAGCGCGCAAACGAGTACAGACGACGACGACGCGTCAATTTACGCGAGAGTTGCCTCGACGCGTAGAGAGACTAACAGGCCGAGACAAGAGACAAAGGAGACGCGAGGCGAAAGCGAAGTGCCAAAAAAAGGTTTGGCGATCGACCCACAAGATTGTCTGCCCCTCTCACCCACTACATCCGACTTGCGCTTCACATTTCCACCATCAGCAATTGAGACAGGGTCTACACGAGATGGTAAGAGACATTTGTGTTGAGTGCACGGAAGTTCGCTGACACTGCTGCACGACAGTCCTCCTCCCCCATACAATCATCTCGAAAGAGAAGACGCTCGCCATCCAACGTGCATTTAGGCGCAGGTCCGTCTTTTCAAGGTAATGAATCAGATGCAGGGACGCCTGCTGCTCTGGCGGCCTCTACACCTGGTGCATTAAGTGCTAGGAGCAGTAGCCCTCCGCCATCCAGTCTTCCTCCATCAAGCCCACCTGCTGCATTCAGTGACATGACAGACGGGGAAGAAGACGGAGAAGACGGCGTGATTGACGATGAAGACGATGCTGAGAGACTTGGTCAAGCATACGAAGAAGACGAAGATGTGGAAGGAGAAGACTTGTTCGGTGAAGGAATGGAAGGTGACTACACGGGAAACGCTGCCTTGGATCAGTACGATCAAGGTCTGGGGCTCAATGACGAGGAAGAATTTGATGCGTTGGACGATTCCACAAGGCGATTTGCTGAGCTGAAGATGCAGAGAAGAGACAGAGCAGAAGGCAAAGGATCGTATGGACAACGATCCCGTGCTCCGAACTTCCTAGGAGAGAACGATGATGATGATGAATTTGAGGAGGATGAGCTGATGAGGAGAAGACGACGCAGGCACTACGATGAGTACGTTCAAGCCGAGGAGGAGGAGGAGGAGATTCCTCTGGATCAACTAGCCCAAGCCAGGACGGACTCTTTGGAAAGTTGGATCGCTCTAGAACCGGTCCGCAAATCAATCATGCGAGAGTTCAAGAACTTCCTCGTTACCTGTGTCGATGCGGTGGGAAACAGTGTCTACGGGCCAAGGGCTTCCATGGTAGGAGAACGTGAGTGTGTGCGCGGCGTGTCCATTCTGCACCCATGCGAAGGAAAGGGACTGAACATTTCCCCCCCTCCCCCCTCCTTTTTCCCTCTTTTCCAACATGTACAGGCAATCTGCAGACCTTTGAAGTCTCGTTCAACGACTTGGTCGACAGCAAAGCAACGCTGGCTTTCCTTCTCACCAACTGCCCTGCGTCTATGCTACCGCTCTTCGATGTCGTCGCCTTTGACGTCGTGCACCTGTACTATGGTGAATTTCACCGTATTCACGAAGAAGTCTACGTCCGCATCACGGATTTCCCCAGTGTGCAGGAGATCCGTGACCTTCGTCAGGTCCACCTGAACACGCTTGTTCGAGTCCAAGGCGTCGTCACCCGTCGCAGTGGAGTGTTTCCCCAGATGAAGTATGTCAAGTTCGACTGCAAGAAGTGCGCCACGGTCTTGGGGCCGTTCTTCCAGGAAGAGTCGAAAGAGGTAAAGGTCAGCTTCTGTCACAACTGCCAGAGTAAAGGACCCTTCCAGATCAACACCGAGCAGACCGTGTACCGTAACTATCAAAAGATGACGCTGCAAGAGTCGCCTGGAAGTGTGCCGCCTGGTAGATTGCCCCGACATCGAGAGGTCATCCTGCTCTACGACCTGATCGACTCTGCAAAACCAGGAGAAGAGGTGGAAGTGACGGGAATCTATCGCAACAACTTCGACGCTTCTCTGAACACCAAGAACGGCTTTCCTGTCTTTGCTACCATCCTGGAGGCAAATCACATTGCCAAGCGAGACGATGCCTACGCTGCTTTTCATCTGACAAGCGAAGACGAGAGTGCGATCAAGGCGCTCTCAAACGATCCAAACATTGGGAAGCGGATCATCAAGAGTATGGCTCCGAGCATCTACGGCCACGACGACATCAAGACGGCCATGGCATTGAGCTTGTTCGGCGGTGTGGCAAAGGACGTGGGTGGAAAGCATCGGATTCGTGGGGACATCAACGTGCTGCTGCTGGGGGATCCGGGTACGGCAAAGAGTCAGTTCTTAAAGTATGTGGAAAAGACGGCAAGTCGAGCCATCTTTACCACTGGCCAAGGTGCAAGTGCCGTCGGTTTGACTGCCAGTGTTCGAAAGGATCCCATGACGGGAGAGTGGACGCTGGAGGGAGGTGCTTTAGTGCTGGCCGATAAGGGAGTTTGCTTGATCGACGAGTTCGACAAGATGAACGACGCAGACCGGACCTCTATCCACGAAGCCATGGAACAGCAGAGCATCTCCATCTCCAAAGCAGGCATCATCACCACCCTGCAGGCCCGATGTGCGATCATTGCGGCGGCCAATCCGATCCGCGGTCGATACAACTCCACCATCCCTTTCACGCAGAACGTCGAGCTGACAGAGCCGATCTTGTCCAGGTTCGACATTCTCTGTGTCGTCAAGGACACCGTCGATCCCATCAAGGACGATCTGCTGGCGAGGTTCGTTGTAGGGAGTCATACGAGGAGCCACCCTGCCTTTGACGAGGAGCGGGACGAGGTTCACGTGGCCACCTTTCTCGACGCTGACATCATCCCACAAGACTTGTTGAAGAAGTACATCATGTATGCTCGAACGCACATGAGGCCGCAACTGGGCAGCCTGGATCAGGATCGAATGGCGAGGTTGTATGCCGACCTGAGAAGAGAGTCCCTGTCGACCGGTAGCTACCCCATCACGGTCCGACATCTAGAGAGCATGATCCGAATGGCAGAAGCAAGTGCTAAGATGCATCTACGTGAACATGTGCGCAAGGACGACATCGACCTTGCGATTCGAGCGACGATTGAAAGCTTCGTCAGCGCTCAGAAGATGAGTGTGAAGAAGACGCTCGAAAGGGGATTCAGAAAGTACCTCAATCAGGAGAGAGATCAGCATGAACTTCTCGCCTTTTTGTTGGGTGGAATCATCAAGGACCGAATGCGATTCACACACCTCGGCAAGCAACAACGTCGACAGCAGGCAGAGACAGTGGAAGGAAGAGGAGGAGGGGGAGAAGAAGACGAGTCCGGCAGAGAGATCATCACTGTTCCCTTGACTGAACTAGAGACAAGATCAAAGGAGATGGGCGTCTTCGATCTGCAGGATTTCTTGAATAGCAGACTGTTCAGAACGAATGGCTACACCTTCAACGAACGCAACCGAACGATCTCGAAGGCTTTTGGAGCGCGTACAGGTAGAGAGGAGCTTTAGGAACGGCAAAGTAGATGGGCCGGCGAGGCTTTTGTGTATTTCGATAGTGTATGTAGTGTTGTGATTCCGCAAATTTCATGTGATATGTCCCTTTTCCTCACACTCTTTCATTAGCGTCACTCCGTTGCGAGGTATACATGCTTCCTGCCTTTGCTGCAATGAAAAGGGGCGGCGAGATTGCAGAGAAGGAGGTACGGCGTGACAGTTGACGTTCTAGTCGGTTGTATCTGACACAGAAGAAACTGATTGTGGAGAGAGAGAGTCTTGTAGATTGGTAACGCGACGCGTAGTGTCCCAGTGCTACTCACTCTTATTTCTTGTGTTGCACTGAGAGACTAGTCAAATACTCTCCAACAGTACTTGCTTCCTCTTAGTCACTCATCTCTTGCGTAGGAACGAAACCTTGAGATGCGAATCAACATCGAGTTACCGTCGTACTCTGCGGCCGCTTCCACCTCTTCCCAAAGAAATCTCGTCAATGCACCTCCTACACTCGCAAAGCTGACACCATCGGGAGAGCTCGTGCTCATCGAACTGCAAGGAAGCTTAGAGATTGATGATGCACACCCAGAGGGTGGCCAAATACTCGGAAAGCTAGAGTTCCACAAGGATAGAGAGGTGAGTGAGAGAGTTGTACATTCTTGTAATAGGAGAAGAGGAAGAAAGAGAGAGATCTTGATCGAAAGCTGACATTGTAAAATTACTCCTAATCTCAGGACAGACCAACACTGCTAATCTCGCATCATCGGCTCGAAGGAAAGGTAGTCGCACTTACTAAGCCGTTTGCAGTCCTGCAAAAGAGAAAGAAGAACAGCGGGCCAACGAAGGGTGCGCTTGACGAGAAGACTCGAAAAAGGAGCGCAGTACGGGAAGAAAGCAGAGAGGAGAGGGTCAACGGTAATGAAGACGACTTAATTACGGCAAGAGAGCATTTGAACTCCTCCCCTACTCGATTTGGTCTTCAGCAGAATGAGATGGGGGAGTACGGTGACGAAAACGAAGACGTAGAATACATCGATGAAGAGGATGGCTCTGCGTCACCCAGCGTGGCAAGGAAGCGAGCAAAGATACCAGATGCCGGTAACGGCTATCCGCACAAACTTGCAAAGTCAAGCGAAAGAAAGATAGTCACTAGCAGTAGTAGTCCAGCTCCCAAAGTGCCACTACGAGGAAGTGAGCTCGACTTCAGTTCACCGATAGCAAGATCACGAACTGCACCTAGCTTCTTACCACGACGAGCAGAGGAAGACGAAGAAGGAGAGAGGCAGGCGATCAACGAAGTTGACAACGATGAAGACGCTGAATTGGATTGGCTGCATAAAAGGGATACAACTACAACTTTTGACGTCGTCTGTCTCATTCGCAAGAAGATCTTATTCACAAAGAGACCAGAGCCAGTCGTTCGTCTGGATGGAGAAGGCGGCGAAAAGGCGAGGATTGCTTTGGGGTTGGCCTGAACAACGTCGAGAGTACTGAAGAGAATTCTTCTAGACCTGACTCTGATGTGCAACAAGCTACAAGCTTTGTATCTTGATGACAGCTCGACTAAGACGTCGTAGAAACCTCCCCTGTTGGCCTGTATATTACTTAGTATTTTGGAGAAGCCATCGAGCGTTGCAAGTGGGGCAATGACTACGCTTAATGTTGCTCCCTGCACGGCTAATGCTTCGGGCGTGCTCATCGAATGTAGAGTGTTGATGCTTTCCCTTTCATTCGTCACTCAGTCGCGGTCTCTCGCTCTAGACACTCTTCAGGTACGATGGAGTTTGGTGTACTCCCGTACGTTGCCAACATATTCTTGAAAGGCATGGCCGGGTGCATGCAGTGATGCCTTGCTATACTGCATCCCCAACAGCCACAGATTTCTTCTTCTCCTTTTCTCTTCTCTTTACAGCTCGTGCCGCTCGTCTAGCCTCTTTGCCTCCGTCGCACTCTTCCCTCTTCCTCTTCTTGCCCGATAGTGACCCGACATTGCCTTCTTTCCTTGCCATCTTCGCCTCCTTGCGTCTCCTCTTTTCCTCCTTTCTCTCCCTCTTTTCCTCCTTTGCCTTGGCCTTTTCTTCCTTTGTGATCTTCACAGCAACGACAACTATATCGCCAGTCTTGCTTTTACCTTCCTCACTCTGCCTCTCATTCTCTTTGACTTCTTCTTCATCTGCCCTTCGCTTCTCCTGCTCCTGCTTTTTGAGAGACTGATCTTCTTTCTCCTCTTCAATTTCTTCCGTCTTGACTACTTCTCGACCTCTCACAAATCCGCTCATGAGCATCTTACGAGCATAGTCTCTCTTAGCCTGAGACACAAGAGACAGTTTGCCCGGCAAGCTATTTCCTTCCACCACCTTGACAATCTCCGTCTTCTCCTCTTTATGTTCTGGTAGCTTCATCAGATTGACTGTCCCGACGACATTCGATCCAGTCTTCCCTGCGTCTTCACCTACTTTGATGTTGATACTTTTAGCACTTGCCTGGGTTATGATAAATGTCTCATCAGTACGAATGAACCTCTTTATTGCCTCCTTACAGCAGTGCATTCTCATTCACCCACCTCGAAGAGACAATCCCACCACTCCACTGCTCTGTCACGATCCTTTCCCAGTCCTCTCAAATTACGCTTCTGAGGTAGGGCTAATGGCTTCTTAAGACCTCTCCCTTGCTTTCCGTCCAAGGCGACTCCCTTTCCCTCCCATCCATGGCCTTCCAAGTAGGTCGTTGGATTGAGCGGCATGGCTCCTTCGTTAGAGGTTTCAGTAAGGACAGCCCTCTTCCTGTACGTTCACACAAATATCCACGGAAGACAGGCCGAGGTCAAATTTCTTTATTTCGACAGGCTCAAAAATCTATAGTATACACGTGAGGACACTATCCTCGCCCCTCGCACGGTTGTCTGTCATGGTGGTGAATTGAATCATACCCGTTCCCTGAAGAGCTAGCTACTTGTCCTTCCATGCTTTGCCGACGCCGTGCCGACGGAGCTCCCCTCCAATCGCACCTCCCATCTTATTCTTCGCTTTAAATTCGTCGTACTTGTTGTTCATCGCTAGCAATCGATCCTTTCGCACCCCAATCGTCGACGGCGCGACGTCTTCTGACGCTTTCTTTAGTCGACATGGCCGTGACCCAATGTATTTCCCTGGGACGAAAATCAGACGAAAGAGATTGTAAATGTTAGAAGGAGACAAAATGACCAGCAAGGCAACCTCTTTCAGCTCACCATCCATCTCTTTCCAGGCCTTGAGAAAGTCATGCGGATCAGCGAAAGCAACGAATCCATACCCTTTCGACTTATTGTCTGCCTTCTTTCGCACCACTCTCGCTTTGGAAAAGGTAGGATACTTCTCGAAAGCTTGAGACAAGACGGCGTCCGACACATCGTTCCCTAGATCGCCGACAAAGAGTCTTTTATGCGCTGAGATTGAGAAGAAGGCTTGGATGTGAGACCTCGTCTCATTCGCAAGCTGCGAGGAGATCTATTCACTCACAGGGATCCCACTCCAGTAAAGTCTGGTCTTCGTAAATCTTTCCAACATTTTTTCTCAAGACGGTCTCTCTTGTTTCGCCCTTCTTCAAGGTCCCCGCCACTGCATTGCCCATCGCATCCTTTGGTCCTGGAGCTGTTCTAACCTTCTTTTCCGCTGCCACACTCCCCCCCGCTCCTGCCCCTGGACCAAACTGGCTGAAGCCGTTACTGCCGTCCGCCTGTCCATAGGCAGAAGCTTGCTGTAACGCTTGTGCTACATATGTCGCATTGTCCACTTCAACAGAGCTTGCTGATGTCCTTCCGTAGGCGGCATAGTAGGCATCGTAATCAAAGGCCCAATTATTGACTGCCGCATCCCAGTAACTGCATTTCAGGAAAGTAGCATGTTAGAGCGTCGCTTTCCTTTGAAGCTACTCATTGGCAACAGGAGAACCTACTCACTAAAATTGTGCATACGGATCGGTAGAAGAAGAAGAAGCTGAAGCGCCGTACGATGCCATGACAAACTCCTGGATCGAAGTCACTATACTGAATCGTGGTGGGCCAAGAAGGTCTTTGTCACGACAAGAGGAACTACTGGCCAGGAAATTAAGATTTGAGATTGCAAGCCCTCCTCACCTTCACGTGTCCTCGCACAAAATAAGGACCACACCCCTCAAGCCATTTACTTGCCTTTGCTTACAGGTGTCGGTGTCTACGATCTAACGTCGCACCTAGAGACAGGAAGTGGGCTTCAACGGGCGGAAGAGGGAATCGTCAGACTCTTCACAGCATGGCGCGTGTTGCAGCGGCCAGCGCCGATGTTGGAAGTGCACCGAGTGAATTCGAAAGTCCACCACCGCATCTAAAGTTGATACATTCCCTGTAGGTGACGAGCGGAGGTAGGGTCGTCCAAGAATGTAATCACTCCTCTCCAAAAACCCACTGACTTCTGATTGATCTCATCACTCTTCACACTCTTCTCCAACACACTCGTAACAGCGAGATCAACGTACCTTTGGCTTCCAGCTCTTCTGCACAGATCTTGTACCAAGTCATGAGTGTAGACAAGCCGCTTCGACCAAAGGAAACCCACATCGCATTCCGCGTCAGGCCGTCAGAGCAAGACAAGAATGCAGAAGCATCGACTATGCTGGATGTACTCCTGCAAACGTCGTCAGTTCGTCAATTGAGGTTGTCCTCGAATGCAATCTTGGACGACATTAGCTTGATCCTTGAGACCATGGAAGCTTTCCCATCCAGTAGTAGCGGAGTCAAGATTCACGAAGGTACGGCACAGGACGAAGAGTTCGAGCTCAGTGGAACGGGGCGAGCGGGATGAATGTGTACCATCAGTGTGATACTGTAAAGAAGTAAACGAGCCAAAGCGAATCAATCTATTCATGTACATCCTTGCGACAAGAAAATTGAATCGGAGGCCTATACATTAGCAGTAAAATTGTGTTCTTGCACTGTTTGGAGGGTACATAAAAGCAAGAAAATTACATGGTCAGTACAGTCTTTGATCCTCCTTTGCCGTCACCTCGCCTGGCAGCTTACCTCGGACGATGAAATTGGTCAAAACGGCGACAAAGAGTGCAAGACAGATGGCTGGCGGCCCAAACATGTCACCTGTAGGAGTGTTGTTTTAATTGGCAGACAAAGATACAAGCGAAGTCAGTGGGCAATTTCAGCGACTGCGAGCTTCCGATCTCCATATCTGTAGCACATGCGAGTGGCACTCACTAAAGTTACCGGCATACTTTGTCTTAATGAGATAGAGACGTCGATGATAGTTGAACAAGCCCCAAGACAATGTAAGAATGCTAATGAGGGCATAAACGATGGCAAAGAATCGGATGGTAGAACCGTTGGGGCTAGTCGAGGGTATTTGAGGACCTGGCTCTCCATTGCCATCTGGAGGAGTCGGGTTCGTCGTATGGGGGCGGAAGTGACTAGCCGAATTGAACATCGCCAGACTGAATGATCCAATCAGCAAAGACACTCGCAGCCATGAGATCCAAGTTCGCTTCAAAGGAAATAGAGAAAAAGGAACATGTCAATTGACTCCACACACTTTCGAACTCGGTCACTGTTTCCTTTTCACTCCACCTCAAGTAGTAGACTCACCTCGTTTGCAAACCAAACTTTGGCTTCGACACGAACTGGACTTTTGACAGCTTTTGGCTTGGGAACTCTCCTGTGCGGTGGTAGATCAAGCACTGATCCATAGCTCGTGCCTGCTACCTGGCCTTGTGTATCATCGGCATTTCCATTCTGCTGACCACTTATTAAGGGCTCTCTTTCACCATCGTCCGCGATTGTAGTATCCTTCCATCCGAAGACATTTTGAAGAGCCAGTACTGACTTTCTATACGTGAGACCGAGTGTACCCCTCTCAGATGGCTCAGAGAGGTTGTTGGCAGCTGTTGTGTGTGAGCTCATGGTGGGACTAGCACCGTTGCGATGTAATCGCTTATCGAAAGATAGATCCGAAGAAGAAGAAGGAGATGTCACTATAGAGGAAGGAGATTAAAGGAAAGTGCGTCAATTCAAATATCGGTAGCAGCCGTGCATGACTATGGAACAAGCGCGAAGAGGGAATAGATCGGGCACTTGAACAGTGTCTCAATTTTACCATCTCATGCATGATGTACACGTGTGCACCTTGCTTCTTGTACAATTTCACCCTCTTCGTGCTGCACGGACACCGAAGATCATGCTCTATGAATTCCCTCGACGGTTGGGAGAGATGTCCACAACATTGAATTCATAATCCACAATGAGATGCAACCTTTTGGCGGTTTCGTTTACATGGCAAGAATAAGGTACGGTAATAGGAGAAAGAGGGGATAAAGTAAGAGCGGTCCACTACCAGCTGCCAGACCAGGACGCTTTCCTCTTGGAAAAGGGCTCCTTTCCCTGGTCTACTCCAAACGATGGCGGTTGTAGAGGAGGAAAAGTCGAAGAGAAGGAAAAATTGAATGAGGCGGAACGTGATTGACCAGACGAGTGTATTCTTGAAAATAAAAGCCTTTGGATGGTAGAGGAGATTTACAGCACTTGTGCGACAGGTCCATAGTACAACACTATTTTACGACTTGCTGCTTACATCCTTCTGTGGGGAAGAGGCAATGCAGTAAGTATTGGGGAAGAGACGAGGGTCATAGAGAGAAGGATGGAGAAAGAGGGAAGATCCCTTGTACAAGAATTGAAGACGAAAATCCACCCTAGAAGGGGGCGTAGTTATTTTGATAGGCGCCATTGCCTTGATGAGAAGGTATAGCTGCTCCAAATCCTTGCTGCATCGGATAGCCGTGAGAGGTCGGATAGCCAAGTTGAGGGCTAGCAGCGTGCGTGGAAGGACCACGGTTGTAGGAGCTCAATCCACCTCCGCCGTTGTCGTACATGTTATTAGCAGAGGGATGGTGACCGCCACCACCTTGTTGAGAGGGATACGGGCGATTGGGAGTCATGCCAGAATTTTGGTACATGTTTGGAGGTGGTAGTGGAGACCCACTGCCCATAGTTTGACGAGGTGGGTAGTTTCGGTTGCCGCCCGATTGATGGTGCTGTTGGTTGCCTACGTGAATGGCGGCATTGTTGTAGGGACTTCCCATGCCAGGATAGCCTTCCCCTAGAACACCGCCGCCGCCACCACCACCACCACCACCACCGTTGTTGCCCGCTGATGGTCCTTGTCGCTGAGCAATGGCAGCCATCGCTTGCAGTTGATGTTGGTGAGCAGCTTGCAAAAGACTGTACGGCATGCTAGTGGGTGGTCCTCCACCGCCCATGTCAATGTTGTCTCTCTGCAGTTTGCTTTGAATTCGCTTTCCATATGGCGTGTTGCGAATCATGGGCAAGATCGGCTTGATGCACTCCACTAGTTGCATACGTTGAACCGGGTCAGCATAATCTAGACTGGTTTGGACGACGTAATTGGCAAACGAATCTCGCAGCAACTTTTCCAACTTGGTCCGATTGAGCAATTCTTCGATCAAGTTCTTGCGCAGCCCTGGTTCCGAGACACGGATGCACTTCTCAATCACGTTGGAACTGAACTTCTGCACAGACAGCAAGCAGACGCTTCCTACAAACTGTCGGATGACGGCATCGCTGAATCGGGCATCGTTCAAGTCGAGAATGTACTGCACGACGTAATTGCCAAACGGATCTTGCACCAACGTCAGAGCGTTGTACGTGATCTCTTGGACGAGCTGCATACGTTGCTTGTCGGAAGCATGATCAATGCAACGTTGCAAGACACAACAACCGTGTCGATGGGTAGCCACTTCAACACAGTGAGCAGCGACGGCGTTGTAGATGAACTGATTGTCCTCCGCTCCTAGTCGGTTCAGGCACTTTTGGATGACGTGATTTCCATTCAAGTCCTTGATCAACGTCACCACGTTCATACTGAGCGCGACGATGATGGAGTGGATCTGTCGATTCGTCGACAGGAAGTCAATCGTCTTCTGAACGGCTCGCGTTCCGTGCATGTTGAGAGAGATACCGACGAGATCAGGTGCCACAGATTCTACAATAAGATTGCGTTGCTCATCCGTGCAGTACTCCAGCATCTTCTGACAGAGGTAATTACCAAACGGATCCGTCATAAGCTCGGCAAAATGGCTAAACGTCTCCGTAAAGATGATGTCGCGATATGACGGAACCCCTTCCTCCAACTTCTTCTGAAGGTATCGACAGCCGTGTTGGTCTTTGCAAAGAGCAAAGATCTCTCCTTGAAGATCCTCCAAGGGCGTGTTGGTATCCAATTCCCCCTTTCGAGGCGTCTTGTTTCCATTGATGACGACTCCGCCGCCGCCGTCGCTACCACCACTACCAAGAGAAGGTCCAAAGGTAGACGTGGAACTAGCGAAAGCTCCACCTTGTTGCTGCTGTTGCTGTTGCTGCTGCTGCTTGCTAGCGGCATTCGAAGCAGGGGAGGCAAAGGCTTCAAAGTAAGCAGAGGGTGAACGACTCGTGTAGTCTGCGCTACTGGCTCGATTGTCAAAGCCGGCACCGTAAGGCGTGAAGCCTCGTTGAGGAGTGGCGACAGGAGCATTACCGCGAGCATTTGCTCCTTCATTGTTGAAGCTGTCAATGGCAAAGCTTGGAAAACCGGATTCGTTGCGATCTTGCTGTTGATGTTGCTGTTGATGACGCTGCTGCTGCTGCTGCTGCTGCTGTTGTCTCTTCTGCTCTCCTCGCATCTCATCTTCTACTTCTCGGTCATTGAATCCCTGCGAAAGTCGATGAGGTGCTTGTTGAGCAGTGAATCGAGCATTTGTAGCACTCTTGGGCAATTGAGAATCGTTGCTGCCACGACTTTGACGACCAGAAGAGACAGGTGTACCAGGCGCGGTGGTTAGTTGCGCTCCTCCTTTACCGATATTGCCTTGATCCGATGGCAATCGGGGCGAGTTGCGCTCCGATCTTCCTCGTCGATCATCGTTGAACCGATCGAATCGTTCAGTAGCAATAGTCATTTGACGAGCAGCTTCTCCTCCTGCTCCCCCTCCTCGCTGGTCTCCGTCACGACCTATAAATTGCGGCCATTCAGACACGTTGTTATTGGTGGTGTTGTTGTTTTGCGAGTCACCGTTGCTTCGAGGAAAGCGAGGAGGTGTCTGAGAGAGAGGAGCCAAATCCAAGGCAGCCGAGGAAGCAGACAGCTGCGAAGAAAGGGGGCCGGGGGGGGGGGGGGGGTTGCGAAGGGATGCAAGGTGTAAGAAGACATGGAGAAGAAGAAGGCTTCAAACTTACTCCGATACTCACCATGCCTGGATGACTGTCTCTTCGAATGAGAACAGGAAAGCTATTGTCGTCCTCACGAAGGTTGTACTTTTTCACAAACGCAGAATCATCCGCTTCCAATTCGTCATCATCGAACAAGAAACGTTCATTGAAGACGGGAGTCATTCCACTCTCTCCAGTCGCATTCGTACCATTGTTTCCCAGTCCGTTTTCAAGGTTGGATCGATTCAGTTGACGATGCAGAGCACTTTGTTGTCCTGTGCCATTGCCTGATGAAGGAGGTTGAGGGGACGCCTTTCCTCCTACTGCAGCACCAGAAGATGCTGCGGGCAGGCCGCCCTTGTTAAGGCCGGTTCCAATTGAGATCTTGTCAAAGGAATTTGTCAAACCACTCAGATTGTCGTTCACGCTCCGTCGACCAGCTGCCAGTCGCTCTTGATCCTCATCCCCAGCTGCTTCGCTCGTCCTTCGAGATCCAGAGACGGTCCGAGAAGATTGATTGGGCGCTAAGCCAGGCACATTACTTCCATTGAGACCTTCCTCCGGTGGTCTGCGTTGAGAGTCATCATTCAAGCCAGAGCCTTGAGGCGGTACGACGGTTGGATAATGAGTGAAAGACTTGGTACCGAAAGAAGGCGTTGATGGAGAGGAAGACACTGCTACACCAGAGTCCATGCCAACTTGGATTTGTTGGTGTTGCTGCCCTTCCGTGGCGTGGCCAGTAGAGGAAGAATCGGTTTCAATCTGCTGCTCTGACATACTCTTGGCGTTCTTCGGTCGAAAACTTTGCTGAAAAGTGAAGAGAGGAGAGAGGGGCCCAGAATGAGCTTCTGTCTCGGATACGACCCGTTGTGTGCACTTACTTCTTTGATCTGAGCAGAACTCTCTAAAGGAGCAGGTACCGTGTTTCCGATAGACTGAAAAGGTCGATTGTTCTGTGAGTCCACTCGTCCCGAGCGTTCGTTGCTGTCAGTACTTTTCAATTGAGTCGATTGGCCAAGTACATCCATAAACAGAGCTATCGAGAAGGAAGAGACACAGAAAGCAATTGATTCTTTATCCTAGTATCAAATGCTGCTTGACCTTTCTGGATCCGATTGTGTAGATCCGGCGTCCGATTGTGGTGGATTGTGAGATCGATGGCACTTTCCTGCAATAATTTCTTCTCGTTGCAAAGGGGCTATGTTCCTTTTGCGGATCGTTTGCGGGAATATTCACTAATATACTACGATTGTACAGATGAAGTTTGATACTGAAACAAGTTGGAAGACGTCCTTCGTCCTTTCCCGGAAGCTTTGAATGACGTTACTGGTGTTGGTAGCAGATGATGTGAAGGTGCTTGGATGAGATAAACACAACTTGGACGGATTGATGCTTCAATGTCAAGTGAACGACCCAAGAAGACTTCTAATGGTGAATGAGGAGGGTGATCGGGGGGAGAGGTCAGCGTGAAAAGTCAAGGCATTGTTGATATCATGTCCTCTCCACTCACAGTACAGTACACGTTCCAATGGACTAAAGAGATGTTTTGTACACTGAGCAATCGAAACTACTGCCGAAAATTGATTGTCGGATGTTCGATGAGGATGCCTGAGTTGTACAACACAATGATGACGACGAGAAAAAGGAAAGGAGAATAATAAGAGCGGGAATCGAGGTGATGCGTGGATGTAAGACGAAGGCAGAAGACGACGATGAGCAAGTGGTGATTGCTATGTCGTCTCTACCAAGATTACCCTTGCACTGATCGGTTCGAGGGTGAAGGAGTGAAGCGAGAGAGGAGGATTTCGACTCTTGATCGAATACGAATCGATGTAGGAAGGAGGTGGAAAAGCCGCGCTAGGAATGAAACGTGACAATCGAGATCGGAGGGGGAAGGAATACGTAGCAGCACGTAGTAGTAGTGCTCGGAGCGTAGTAGGCGAGAGGGGGGGGGGTACAGGCTAAACACCTGAAGTCGTCCAATCTCGAGCTCCTTCTCACTTTGATTCTTTCTACTACCGAAGAAGATAGCTGAAATTGTCAAACAGATAATGTCAAGCCTGCTGTGTGATCCCAGGAGGACTCTATGCTTTTGCAATCCAGACTTAGGGTGAAGTTTTGCATCTCCTTGCTTGTCAATGCGCTTTTTGGGCTTTGCGAAGATGTGCCTTTCTTTTCCTTTTCTTTTTCCTTTCCTCCGCTTGGCCTCTTTTTCTGCGAGAATAATCGTACAGTAAATCAATTTGCAGGGTCAGTACAGGTACGTCTTCTAATCTCGCCAATTCGATACCTTGTGAGGCCAGATCACCCATCCCTACTTCCCCATAGTAATCGGTAGCAAAACCAATTTCAAATCCTGTTACGTGTCAGCCACGTTATCCTAGTCTTTCTAAGGAAAGATTCACCTGTTTGTATACGCTTCGGCAAAAGAGGAAAGGGTTGAAGATTTCTGGCCTAGGACTTCCTTATTTTAAAAATCCAAAAGAATAGGATATCGTACCTCCACTCGAAGCCACCGTGCACTAAATTTGATTATTATTGCTGCTCAGAATGAGGATCATAAAAGCGAAAAGACAAAGCTTTAATCGTGCAGTCTAATGACTAGATATAGTAACATCATCGATCCTGGCTGGTCATCAGCGCAACAAGAATGCGGATGGAGAAAGTTGGCGTCACTGGTCATTGTATCGATAGCTGTATATCGTTTGGCAGGTGGGCTGCATTTGCATGCTTGGGGTAGGAGCAACACGTGTGCGGATGCATGTCTAGAGGAGGTACGCTTCCCTTCGACAGGGTCAGACTTCCATCAAATGGGCTATGCTCAAGCAACTTTCTATTCTCAGTGTCCAAGATCACAGATATTGATGAGAGACAGGGGGATGGGAGCGAGATGACTAGGAATATAAGAGTACAAGCGAAGGGATGTGACTTGCGAGAGAGAGAGAGAGTGTGTGTGTATGGGAAATATGCCGTCGTACGATGTGTGTGTGTGTGTGTGTGTGTGCAAAGATTGAAGACATCAGGCAGCCTCATGAAGCATGAGCGCTTGCGGTGTGTTTGAGCGTCTATTGAGTGCGTCCATGAGTATTCCGACCTGCCCGATAGCCTCCTAAAGGATCGCCGCCGGTG
This sequence comes from Exobasidium rhododendri, assembly GCA_026210745.1. Lineage (NCBI taxonomy): Eukaryota > Fungi > Basidiomycota > Exobasidiomycetes > Exobasidiales > Exobasidiaceae > Exobasidium > Exobasidium rhododendri. The sequence goes on from CP110631.1 coordinate 2,681,324, forward strand.
AAATGTTGCGTGCCAGAACTGCGATTCCGAGTGTGTTGTTGCTGACTAGAGTTGTTCATGCCGACAGCAGTGGACGTGCCCCTCTCTCGACTGTACGCAGGGTTTTGTAGCGGGTCACGCTCTTGGCCACGTAGCAGCAGTACATCTTCGCTGTAGGCTGGACTTGGTGTGCGGTCGATGTAGTTGCCTGCCGTAAGGGAGAGAGAGGGGGGCCCTTGTAGAGTAGAATTAGGTGTGGAAGGGGGAAAGCGCGATGCACTAGGTGAATGTTGCTGAAGGGAAGCATAGTTGCTGGCATTGTTAAAAGATGCGTTGTGTAGCTGCGGTGGTCTTGGTTGAGGAACAGCGCTGCCATTCGACCAAGGAGAGGGAATCTTCGGCACAGCAGGTGCATTACTGTGTTTGTTTTGATAGTTGATGCTTCTTCTGGCATTCAAAGCGCTAGGTGGTAGCGGCAGTCCCACGCCTGTGACGTTAGTAGTCTGTATGATTGCTGACTTGCCGCCGTCTTCCGCCCAACCCTGTGACAACATCTTTTCCATGTCATCATGCTCTACAATCACTTCCTGCCCATCTGCCCAGACACTGTGTCGCACAATAGCTAAGGGAGGTGGAGCTTCTTCGTTGAAGGTACCGATATGAGGGCCCCAGAGGTCTTCATCTTCATGGCTACCGGAATAGTTGCTCAAGCTGTCACTGTCATCTCTTGCGCCCAGTGTTTGTTGAAGATACGGTGGATTTTTGTTCGCCCGGTTGAGGGACAGTGCATCATTGCTGTCATTATGGAAGCCTGAGCCAAATTGTCTTTCCAACTCCTTCCTTCTCTTCTCCTCGCGGGCTTGCCTCTTCAGTCTCGATCTCTCCCAGTCTTCCCATCGACGCAGAGGTACACTGGCAGCAGCAAAGACCCCTTCGCTTTCACCGTGGCCTTTGTCTTTGCCCTCCCCTTCTACCTTCCTTGTCTCCCCCCATGAAAAGTCATCAAAGTGCCAGAAGCTGTAGATCGGCAGGATGAAATTCCACACCGGTAGGAAGATCAGATAGATCAGCATCCACAGAGTATAGACGACCTTTCTCGTCGCCAGTAGAATCAATAGGGCAGGCAATCCGAGGACGGCAACCAGCAAGATCAACGGTATCGCTTCCGTGAAAGTGTGAGGCGGATTGATGATGTACGAAATCGCCAAGGTGTAAGTCAAGGCAATGGCGATCGGCAAGACGGCCGTTCCGATCAGATCCATAAAGACGACAAATTGCATGGAGAAGCAAAACGTTCCACACAAGTCGCGAACGAGGACGAGCTCCATCAAGTTGTGAATCGTGGAGTTGATCCATCTTCTCCGTTGACTCAACAACATCTTGAACGTGTGAGGGACTTCGGTACGGCACCTTGCCTGCGGTACAAAGACCATCTTTCGATTGGGGAAAGTCCGTAGTAGTAACGTGGTCAAGAAGCGATCTTCCCCAAGAAGCAGTAGATTCTTTTGATGCAGTGTCGTCACTATGCTTTGGCTGTATTCTCGTATCACTTCCGGTTTCACAATCACAGGTACCCAGTCGTCGTCACTTGGCTTCCTTGCTTTGATGCGATACATGGAGAAGCAACCGGGCAAGCAAGTCACACCACCGAAGACAGACTCAAACGCCTTGACCATGTGGTGTGAGATGAAATACTCGTACACTTGTATGGCCGTCACCCAGGAGGCTTTCTTGTTGGCAATTCTCGTCTCTCCACAGGCACCCATGATCAGATGATCCCGCATCATGCAGTTGACCAACATGCGAACTCCCTTTGGGTAGACCATGGTGTCAGCGTCGACCATCATGCATAGTTCAAAAAAGTCCGGTGTGGCTCCCATGAGTGCATGGAACTTCCTGAAGAGGTCAAAGTCCAGGGGAGTCATTCGATCATTGTACGTCACCCTTTGCAAGAAGTTCATGAGGATCATTTGACTATCTCTCTTGCCTCGATTGCCCGGCTTGGAGTCCCCCGATTCTTCCGGCGTTCCACATTTGACCACGACGATCATTGGTGTCCGATGTCCCTGTGCTCGAGCGTAGTGTCCTGCGTACACCATGGCCATGTTGTGTTGTTTGCTGCCCTGTCCGACACTTATGAAACTCATCGGCATAGGTGTGCCAAACCTTGCGTCGGCTTCAAGTAGACCAACGCAGATATCGGGTGTTGAAGACTTTTCACCCGATCCAGTTACCATTCCATCTGCTACCACAAACAGTAGCTTCTTCTGATCGGGATACTCTGTGGCCGCAAGCGATGAAAGTGTAGTCGTGATGCCTTCTTCGCCTTCACTGTAAGCAGTCACCAAGCATACGACATAAGGCTCGTTGCCACTTGTGGCTTGCGTTGATCTGGCCACAACACCAGTAGACAAAGATGTGGTAGACAGGTTGTCAGAATGAATCATTCGAGTTGCCTTGCCTGGCCCTGGTTTTGGTTTATTGGCCCAAGGAGCCGCTCCACTGCTGTCAACGTTGGCGATGGCGCCTTGTGGCATCTGATGATATGCCATCCGATCCGTTCCATAATCGGATGGAGTCGCACTCATCTTCCAGCTCAAGAACCAGCTAAACCAGATTGCCATGAAGAAACGAGTCAAGACGAGTGCAAGAATGACTCCCAAGGAAAGGTAGAGGAACAGATCCGCGACGAAACAGCCGGGGGTCACTTTGTTAATGAAGCCTGCCAGGTACTTTTGTTTCAAGCAGGGCACGGCATCCTTCAACGTCGTCTTGACAAAAAAGAGCCGAGTGGCGTCTTTTCCTCCGGCTTGATTCATGTTGAGTGCGATTCGTATCGCCACATCGACATCATCGGTAGGTACAGCGGTAGGATTGGCCGTCAGGTACGGCTCCATATTCAAGACAGAGCCATCGATGACGATGTAGTTGGGATACGCTCCTGATCCCAGATCTTCCCAGCCATACCCAATCTTGCGTTGCGTGTCTATTATCTTGTTGGTATTGAGATTCGTCGTATTCAAGTCTCCCAAGGGACAGGAAGTCAGGCCTGTCGCAACCGCACACGTACTTGATGAAGCGTACAATCCCGTCAAGGTAGTGCAAGCTGGGTAAAAAGTGGCAGCATCCCTAGTGAACAAGGGTGTAATGTCGTATCCTGACTCGTTACCAGCTCGAGTGTACATGTTGTATCCCACCTCGTCCTTTCCAGGCAATGTTGCAGATGCTATATTATACTCGAACCCGACAATACCCACAGTACCTGAGACGACGATGGGTGTGTGTGTGTAAGAGTAGAGATCTCGTTGGGTCGAGACGACTATCTAACTCACTGTTTGGATCTTTGCCAATGCTGACCAGTTGGTTAGGTAGACTAGCAGCCGAAGCAGGACACAGAACCTTGTTCAATCCCATTGTGATGAAGCCAACACAAGCTCCCAACATAAGAGCGAGAAAGACGAGTGCGATCCTGTCAAAAGACGACAAGAAGCGTAAGTAGAGGACAAGCTGAAATTAGTCAGTGTACTTTGCACTTACTTTTCTCTCCACGCCTGCTGGCTTCCCTTGTCTTTCAGCCCACAGCCTTTCAGGCAGAATCTCGGAGCCCAGCAGGTGATCACCTTACTGAAGATCCTCCACTTACTTCGACCAGACGCTGATCCATTCCTGCCGACCCCACTGCCTTCGGGATTGATCAAGGGAATCTGCGGTTGTCCACGCTCTGGTCTAGTCAAAGTCTTTGCTCTGGCTATCCTCGTTGGCTGACGAAGCGGTGGAGGTGCTTCAGTACGGATCGGTATCGCCGAATCATCCGCATCACGTCGTCCTGGCCTCCGAACGAAGGACTTTGTGAAGGTGGTGTTTCTGCTTGGTGCCATCTTTCGTGCTTTGTGGTTATGTTACGTTGGAATGATTGCGTGTCGCCCAGCGATAGAGCGGTCAATTGTGTTGCACGATGATGTCAGAGCTGGTTGTGAAGGAGTGTGAGCCGAGAGTGTGTCCGAGGTGCAAGAGAGTGGTAGGATCAAGGTGTATTAGGAAGACGTAGCTCTTCCTCGTGAGAAGGACTTGAGAATACGAAACAAATTGGAAGTCTTGCGGTGGTGGGATGCAGGGGGCAGGCCTCCCAGTGAGCGCTTTGGATTATTCAAAGCGGCTTCGCAGGGTTATTGCTGCACCTGTCAAGAGCTGTCCTCTGAAGGGGGGAGAGACACGTCTGGAAGTGTAAAGGAGGAACAGAAATGGGAGGCGTTAAATTCGACGTGAGCGGGGCGCGCAAAGGTTTTGCAGACTGCCTGCCCAGACACCGACCTGCTTGCGTCGATCTTCAGTGGATTCAAGGTCAAGAGCAAGTTCTGTCGCCTTGCTCGTACGTTGGAAAAGACGAATGGGTTAGAGGAAGAGCCAGGGATAATGCATATGCAGGGAAAGGTCAGGGAGAATTTGGAATCGAAGGGAAAAAGGCAAGTGAAGCCGATTCCATCTAAGGAGACTAGCGCAACAACTCTTATTATGTGGCCTTCGGTCCTTCTGTCTGGATGGAACCGATACTGATAGTCGTCGCTTGGCTGCCTTCGTATTCCTCGATACCTTTACTTCTTGAATTTGTATACAGGACACTTCTATTTAGAATTGGCTTAGGAATAGAGAACGCGAAAATAAGACCAGCTCCTTGTAAATTACCTTGCTATTTGCGTGTCGTAAACCAGATTCCGACTTGAAGACACGCTATGCATCGATAGGATATAGCAATTCATTAGAAAGTCTTGCTGTGCGTGTTGCACTCTAAATCGAGCCTTTGGATCTTGGTGAGATTCTCGTCTACGACGTCACTTCGATCTCATCCTATCTGATGGTAGGTGTCAGCGCAGGCGAAGCGATAGATTGGCTTGCGGCACAGAGAAGGTCAGTCATGAGATGTCAATGCTAAAAGGGAGGGAACAGTCTTGCTAAATTACATATTACAGGCGACCGGATCGACAGTCGAAAAAGGTGGTCGACTATGGAGCACTTGTATTGGAAGGTGGTCATCTAGGGAGACTGGGCGATGATGTTTGGGCATTTCTCGAGCAGGTGGCCATTGCTGCTCTAGATGTGGGGAGATCGGATCTAGCAGAGGTAAGAGGGTTGTAATTTGGTATGGCGATGACAAGTCGACCAACAAGCAAGCTAAAGCTGTCAAACTCTTACCCTTGATCAGCTCTGTGTCGCTCGACTGAATACTCGATTCCCAGACTCCCCTCGTGTCGCTTCACTGCAAGGAATGCTGCTCGAATCAAGCGGAGAGCTAAGTAAAGCGCTCACTTTCTACGAAGCCATACTCCAAAAAGACGAAACAAATCTGGTGAGGGCTGTGTTCTTGAGAGATTTTTGGTTGGCTCCTACTAAGTACATACGGTTGCTCGTAGATAATCACGAAGAGGATGGTAGCTGTCCTGAAGTCCATGTCGAAGACGGATGGTCGAGGAGGAATAGACAAAGCCATAAGTACTCTCGTCAAGTACCTCGACACGTACTACGGCGATGCGGAGGCATGGCAAGAATTGGCGGCCATGTACAGTGATGCACACATGTGAGGGCGACACGGTGTTGTCACTGCATAACAAATAAGGCACTGACTGACAGTCTGCATACGCCTCCCATAATAGGTACCCTCAAGCTGCTTTTGCACTCGAGGAGTTGCTTCTGCTTGTACCTCACAACAGCTTTTTTGTGCTCCAGTATGCAGAGACACTCTACACAGCAGGTGAGATTGCTCAATCCTACAAAGCATACCTGCGAGTGCTAGAGATGTGCGGGCTATCGACAGACGGAAAGACGGCAGAGAATACCAGGCAAGGGCCTTGGACGCGGGCTTTGTGGGGTCTCAAATTAGTCACTGCAAAGCTGCTCTCAGGTTCCAGCAAATCAGGCGAGGTGAAAGACGTGGAAGAAATCGACGCAATGGTCACCGATCTACTCCTCAACAAAGCGTATAAGGGGAACAGCTCAGGTGTACAAAAGACTAGAGATGCGGCACGAGCACTCTTCTCATAGGTCTACTACCGAACTACATGTAGCTCTAAGAGACCCTCGATGAGAAATCAGATTCCGTCCTTTTACGTCTATTTCCTCGAATAATTACCGCTGAGGAACGAGCAAGCATTGTACTGTAACTTTTTGTGGCTTGAACGCTTGCCGGTGACAAACATGATACGAGCAGATCTAGAATTGTAGACTCCCCTCCCCCTTTTCCGCCACCCTTCTGGACACCGTTACAGCGGTACTCGATGCACAAGAAGAGGTCGAGAAGGAGCGGGTGAGTGAGTGTGCCTCACGTGCGGAAAGATCAAAAATTCTCTCATAAATTTGGATTACGCTTTGAATGATTTTGGGTTGCGAAGAAGAGTGCTCACAGGCAGTAGTAGGCTGAACACTCGATCGACGTTACCCAGTTCAGGACGTTGTACTGTACAAGAGTGGGCTCCGCCCTCCACTGACTTCTTTTTCGCCTCCAAAAGACTCATCGAATACGGTCGTTGGATTCTAGATCGTAGCAGGGTGTCAATATGGCGAAAGCAACGACGATGCAGTCAGATGAAGCTGGTCCTTCTACCGGCTTTCAAACGTCCCAAGACTTCATTGCATTCGCCGACTTTGGCGATGATGAAGAGGAACAGGAGGAGGAGGATGCGAGCAGAGATACGGACTCACATCCAGGAGCAGAGCTTGAAATTAGGCTCGGTAACAAAAGAAAAGAGCCGAAATCTTCTAAGACTAATGGGAAGAAACGCAAGGTAGATGATCGGATTGAATTGGAGGGGAAGAGCAAAAGGGAAAAGAAGAGAGAGCTGGCGAGGGGAACGCCATGGTGTGTCGAGGTTGATTTTGAAAGTTGTCTTAATCAAGCAGACGTGTGAGTGGGAAACGTTACCGATGTGGTGGATGAATTTGACACACTGCTGACATTGCTAGCTCGCATGCTTTCTCAGCCTACATGATGAACTCATGGCATTTGCCGATTGGATCTCACCTACGCCAGAAGAGCATGAGACACGCAAGCTGGTCATCCAATTGATCCGGAAAGCGATAGTAAATCAGTGGCCTGATGCAGATGTCCATGCCTTTGGGAGCCAGAGCACACAGCTGTACATGCCTCAAGGGTGAGTTGTTCTGGGAGACATAGCACCTTCCTCTGCCGGCTGATGGTTTGTGTCTGCCTCCCCCTCTTCCCTGTTCGATTCTCAGCGATATTGACTTGGTGGTAGTATCTCAGAAAATGGACGATCAGCGACGGGAGACAGTTCTTCGGAATATAGCGGCTTGCCTGCGGAGAAACAATCTAGCGACAGATGTTCAAGTGATCGCCAAAGCAAAAGTGCCCATTGTCAAATTCGTCTGCACGTATGGCAAATACAAGGTCGACATCAGCCTAAATCGGATGAATGGCGTTGATGCCTCCCACTTTGTGCAGGATTGGTTGCACAGGTGTCCTGCTTTGCGACCACTGATCATGGCTGCGAAACTTCTGCTCAGCCAAAGAGGAATGAGTGAAGTCTTTTCAGGCGGCCTGGGGAGTTACAGTGTGATCTGCTTGGCGATCAGCCATGTACAAATGCATCCGAGAATTCAGAGAGGAGAAATTGACCCCGCTCGGAATCTTGGCGTTCTCTTCTTGGAATTTCTAGAGCTGTATGGGAAGAATTTTGGTTATGATGACGTCGGCATCTCTATCACGGGTCGAGGCAAGTATTTCCGTAAAGCGGCTAGAGGGTGGAAGGATGATCGGAGGCCGTTTATGCTCTCGATTGAAGATCCTGGCGACGCTTCCAATGACATTTCCAAAGGCTCCTTTTCTATTCTCAACGTCCGACAAGCGTTTGGAGGAGCTTTTGACATCATGACGGCTGTGATGTGTCAGGGACCAAAGAGGAAAGAGAAGCGAAATGGAAAGAATGGTCGTCGAGACGAAGATCAGGAAGCGAGAGAGGCGTTGGTCAACACTGCTCGCTTGGGCGAAAGTGACAAAGATCCGGATAGCCTGCTGGGTAACATCATTGGAGTGAACCGAGAGATGATTAAAGCGAGAAAGGATATCAGTCAGCTGTGGCAGAGTGGAACTTTGCAGTACAAGCTGGGGAAAGCTGCGCCAGCACTGGATCCTGTCCCTATCACGTCGTCCCATAGCTCAAGAAGAGAGAGGGCCGGGCCGCCACCACCTCGAGAGCCCAAAGCCACGAGAAAGGAAGAGAGGAAAAGGGCAAAAGATAGGGCGAAAGACGGGGCAAATGGCAAGGAGGGTGGAGGCAAAGTAGCGAGCACTACAAGCAGAGGTATTGAGATGAAAAGAAGAGGTTCTCATGAGGAGCCAATCATCGTTCTTGATGATAGCAGTGATGCTCACCGCCAAGGTAGAAGAGACAACGGCATGAAGCGCACCCTGGAGATGGAGAGCGAAGAGTCGCCTGCAGTAGACAAGCGACGGAGGAGGGATAAAGAAGAGGAGGAAGAAGACGATGCAGAGGCTGACACAAGGTACTCTAATGGAAAGAAGCACAACGCCAAAAGAGTCTCGCGGTTGGACGAATTTGCAAAGGTGGCATCCAAGACTTTCATTGTGGATGAAAGTGGGTCAGAAGATGAGCAGGGAGACACTGTATCAGCAGAGGAAGGCGAGATCGTCGAAGCACCGTCGTCAAAGAAGCGAAAAGCAAATGGGCGAAACGAAGTGAAAAAGCAGCGCAAGCACGACTATTGGGAGAAGAAGGGCAATGCAGTCGGACGCTCTATCTCCATTTCGGATTCAGATGATGAGGATCAGATATGAGAGGAGCGACAGGAGAGGCAATGTGCTGTGTACAATACGATTTCCTTTCTTTTTTTTTTTCTTGATAGAGCAAGTCCAGGGACGTTGAGTAGAAGGAATCTCGTTGCTTGACACGCATGCAGTAGCTTTCTCGGGGCAGGACAACACTTGTCGTTGGCAATTGGTAGATAATACAGATGTAGTACAAGGCGAGGGCACGGCGAGGGCATAGGTCAGTATCGGTCCCCCTTTCGCCACGCATCCCAAAGATGGATGTGTCAGATACTGGCTTGCATTGCCTGAGAACTTTCCTCGATGGCTTCCTGTAGGCCTGTTAACCAATCCTGACATGTGATCACCTCTGCTGACGAAGTGTAGGTATGGAGTCTTGCATGTGCCAACACAGGTAGTCGTCGCAGGGTTCGACCGGAAAAGCCCTGGAAGTGGAGGACGTACGTTCAGTCTCAGAGGCGGGACTTGGGGGAAGGCCGAAGAGGAGCTACTCTTACCTTGCATTGTTCAGCTAGGGAAGCAAGGAGGGCACTACTGCTCCCATCCGCTCCTCCGGACTTCAATGCTGTCCGATACGGTATGATGTCCTATGCAGTGGAAAGGGGGTGTAAATATGCACGACAATGTCATGGAATCGCAGTGACAGACTCACCTCTATCTCCACAATACCGACACGCATGAGCTCAAGCAGACTTGACCTTAGGATGGAGTAGATGGCCTCTGCTGGAGGCGGTCCAATGTACTGCTTTATATCTGCGCGATCCATGAAGGCATTGTCTGGAAAAGAGGGAGAAAGTCAGGGGGAGGGACCTTGTTGAGAACCGTCGCAGTGACGTGATGGTAGACATCACTCACCGATCGAGTCAGAAAGATTCGATGTCGTCATAACGAGCACGTTACTTTTTTGCTTCAATTTGTCCAGTTGAGTGAGGAGAGCGTTGACGACCCGTACAGCATCACCCGGCTCTGAGCCGCTCAGCGATGACGAACGAGCAGTAGTGAGACTCTCGACTTCATCTGGAAAGCCAGGAGGAGAGTTTGCCGAAGCGCGGGAAGTAGGTCAGATATTCGGGCAACAGAATCTCGAAGATCGCAAACGCTCTCTATCCCATTCACCGATCAGTATGACGATCAACGTTTCCTCCTCTTCCACCATCTCTGTGACCATAGTGAACAGCTTTTGAACCAACTTGCCTGACTCGCTGAACCATTTCGAGAAGAGGGAGTGCGAGTTGATCTCGACCAATTTACCACAGGTGTATCTGCAGGACGAGAAGGGAAAAAGGAAGTTTGATCCAACTCGTTTATCTCGCACCCACGTCGGTACTCGTTCACCAACCTGGAGGACAGCCGGATTGCCAATTTCTGAGCAAGAGCGCGGCATAGACTGGTCTTTCCGGTACCAGGTGGTCCATGAAGCAACACCAGTCTGTTCCACGAGACCAGATTGAAGTCGACTTTTGCATCCGAAAAGATGAGGGTGCTGGAGATGTAGTTGAGCAGCTTTGACTTGACGTCGTCTTCGTAGATCAGGCTGATCATCAATGGAGCAGTGAAGGTCTCGATTAGATCTGGACGCACCTTCCCATCACCAAAGATCTCCTCTCTTTGCACTTGCTCACCTCTCCCAGACGCCTTCTAGTGCTGCATTGGGCAACTCCAATACAGTCGCTGCCATGACTTCGTCCTGACCTTGCTCGTCTCCCTCTAGATCCATCTCGTCCATGTCATCCTGTGCTGCTGCAATGTATGCATGCACAATCAGCTCTGCCTTGCCAGTCTCTACACTTGTATTGCCTTGTCTCGCTGGAAGGAAGGAAGGAAAAATAGCGGCTCGTCAGGAATCCGTGGGCCGCGCTCGCCATCAAAGCCCCTCTAATGTTCTCACAAGACTCGCATATCCTCACACTGTCCACATATTCTTGCAGTACTGGAAGCTGCTGCCATCCTTGAACGAAGGTGTCGCAATGCAGTACGGGTACAGTCTCCAGAAAGGCAAGTATCTGACTCTTTATCTGCCCTATATTGACGTCATATCGAGCGACCAGACGAGCCTCGACTACATGCCATGGAGGAAAAGAAGACAGTGTTTAGAACGGCAGCGCCTCCTCTCTCTCTCTCTCTCGCCTCGAAGGTGAGCAGGTGTCAACGCTTACCATGGACCACGTTCCTCCTCTCGACGATCGCTGCCTTGCTTGTGCTCGCCTTGTTAAGCTCTCGTGACCCATTGCGATGCTGCTCCATACTCTCCTCTCCTCGCAGCCGTCGTCGTGCCAGAATGAATGCAACGACCCAGACAGGAGCGCGTCTGCCCCATCGTGTTGTTCTTTTCTTTTCGCCTTTCGCGGCCCTGTCACGCATAGAGTAAGTAGACCACAGAACTCGCTCCATCATTTCAGTCCGTCGAGCACACCAACCAGCAGGCCGTACGTAGCCCAGATAAGAGGCCCCCATACAGTAACACTGCGTCTGCTTCAATGGCGGGAGGAATGAGGAACAGCGTCGTCAGAATTCTCAGTAGTGTCAGTAGGCTCATCTAAGCAGGAAATAAGAGCATTTCACCACGCAAAAGAGAAAATCACACCGGCAAACACGATAGCAACAAGATGAAATTAAAACATTTGCAGAGAAAGAAAAGGCTGCTCCTCATGGGGGAGGAAGGCAGCAGAAAGAGATTGAAAAAGTGTCTACATTCGCCATAAGCGAAATTGACCGCAGGAGCTTCAAAGTAAAAGGCGTTGGAGCTGTTGACGGAGGACAATTTCAGACGAAGATGGAGAAGTAAAGAAGGAAGGATCTCGCGCCCTGCAGAAGGCTGTTATATATTTGTCAAGCGAGGATTCTGCGCTCGAGTCCCGTGACATAAGTGAATGCACGTGCGCCTCTCTTTGATTCCCGAGCTCCCCAAATTCTGCCCCTCAAACGCGCTTACACCTGGTTATACGCACCTTGAATTTCACCTCGCACACTTTACCTTCCCTACCGAGCCGTTCAGCAGAGAGATCGCTCTACGAAGCCACATCATCCCTACGGTAGACACCGCATAGGACCGACACAATGACGACGGTCCAAAAGATCAAAGAGATCGAAGAGGAGATTGGGAAGACCCAGAAGAACAAGGCCACCTCGTACCATTTGGGCCAACTTCGATCAAAACTAGCCAAACTTCAAAGAGAATTAATCGCACCCTCTACAAGCGGTGGCGGACCTGGGGTCGGATTCGATGTCCCAAGGTCAGGCCAAGCAACGGTGGGCTTCATAGGATTTCCGTCCGTGGGAAAGAGCACCTTGATGTCTGGACTGACAGGCACCACTTCCGAAGTAGCAGCATATGAGTTCACAACCCTGACAACAGTACCGGGGACGATGGAAGTTCATGGAGCGCAACTGCAGATTCTGGACTTGCCTGGTATCATTGAAGGAGCCAAGGATGGAAAAGGTCGAGGTAGACAGGTTATTGCAGTTGCAAGAACTTGTAATCTCATCTTCCTGGTTCTGGACGTGTGCAAACCATTGGCGGATAAGGCAATTCTGGAAAAGGAACTGGAAGGAGTGGGTATTCGACTAAACAAGACTCCTCCCAACATCGTTTTTCGGAAGAAGGACAAGGGTGGTATCAGCTTCACAAACACGGTGCCACTGACACAGATTGATGCAGACGTCGTCCGAGCAGTCTGTCACGAGTACAAGATTGCGAGTGCTGACATCGCCTTTAGATGTGATGGCACCGTTGACGACTTGATTGAGTGAGTGTGTGTGTGTGTGTGGGAGAGGGGATGAGAGGTACTTTCCTTTTCTATCTTGTGCACTAAAGCGTCCGCGATCTTCTTCTTGCAGCGTCATCGAAGGCAACCGGGTGTATGTGCCTTGCATCTACGTATTGAACAAGATAGACAGCATCTCCATCGAAGAGCTAGACTTGCTCTATAAGATCCCTCACTCTGTCCCCATCAGCTCAAAGCTCTGGCTCAACATCGACGAGCTGATTGACAAGATGTGGGACGAACTTCGACTTGTTCGAGTATACACCAAGCCCAGCAAAGCAGCCCCCGACTACAGTCAACCAGTCGTGCTACGGCAAGGAAAGTCTACCGTTCTCGACTTTGCCAATGCCATTCACAAAGAGATCGCTCGACAGCTCAAATTTGCCATGGTCTACGGGGCTTCTTCCAAACACCCTCGTGGTCAACGAGTCGGAGTGGATCACGTCTTGATGGATGAAGATGTCGTCACACTTTTCAAGCGATAAACGAGAGGGGAAAGACGCACAGTATAGTTGTTATAGCTTGCTTAGATGCATAGGAGTAGGAGAGCGGCAACCTTGTACAACACAACAAAACAATCATCGATTCTTTCTTTTGACGTGGTCCACCTTCATTTCCCTTGAGCGGCTCCCTTTCGAAGTTCTGCATCCTGTGTGGTGTTTGCCTGCTTACGCTGCAGCGCCATCTGCTTCTTCTTGGTTTGCCTGGTCGGAGGTAATCGTATTGAAGGAAGAAATAAGAAGCTGCACAATCAATAGCTATGCCCGTCCAAACTCACGTATTGAAGATTGTCGACATGATGAATCGAATAAAGGCAAAGTAAGGCTCCCATAGTTGAGGCGCCAAATAGCGCTGAGCTACACCGATGGAGATTGGTGAAGTCACCCAAGTGACTTTCATGAGAAATGGGAAGTTGGCCTTGATAACAGCTAAGACGCGGTCAAAACTTCTTGCACCGTTGATGTACGCCAAGGATGTAAGGTAGACTTTGAGGGGAGGGAAGACGTGTGGAAAAGAAGATGAAAAACCCATTCTTCGCCCCTCTTTAAGCTCAAAAACAAGGTTCCACACTCACCTATGTTGCCAATTACAGCGACTGTCAAGTTGGAGGTGATGATCTGTTTCACCCTGTCTCTTGGCGTCGTCTTTCCTGCAAAGCGACGCTGTAAGATCCCTACATCATCAAAAGGGAAAAGGGGGAAGAAATAGAAGGGAAGCAGGTCAGCGTAAGCCACTCGTAAAGAAAGAGAGGGAGGGGGGGGGGGAAGAGAGAGAGAAAGAGGACATCAAGCGCCACGCACCAGTCATCACATGACCCAAAGGAGCACTTATAGCAAACCCGTACACGAACATCTTGATGGCCTTTTCATTGATTCCTAGATTTTCGAAGAAGGCTTGGATGGAATTGACTGGTTGTTGTTCGAAGGTTCTCTTTTCAGAGCCTTGCTGCGTCGATACGGTTCGCTTCGTGGCAGGACCTACACCGGCAAACTTTCCTGCCAAGATCTCCGCCAAAGCAGCCAAAAAGCCGGAAGTCAACATCTTTGTTCGCAGGGGATTGGTGTTGAGTGCCGTGATGTACTGCACGAGCAATTGTTGTCCTACAGCAGCCATCTTGAATGTTTTCTTTTTTTATTTTCTTTCTCGTTCTCGAGGAGGATGTTGGGTGGGAGAGGAAGGGGCGAGTCGAGTTGTGGGGTCAGGGAGGGGAGAAGCAGGATTGTCGAGCGTGTCCGTAGCGTCCTTGACCGGCTCCACACAAGCTACTTTTATTGCGAGCGCGACGTAAAAGATAAACCAGATGGCCATAGTATAAAAGGCTGTAAAAAGGCTGCAATACACTCGTTATAGCACGACCCTTGCAATAGAATCGACACGCGTTCATTATTAGCACATTACAATCCCTATCAGCCACATAGCAGACATCCGTCTTGGCCGTTTAGCCGGACGAGCCTTTTCTGAAGAAAGGACTCGAGAAGTAAGGCAGCATTACCAATCGCACACTCGCATACTCACGTACCTGGACTTGCTCACCTCGATCATGAGCTGGGTCCCTTTGTGGTTGCAGCCTATTCCTCCACCTGAGCACGACATCGACGATACGCCCTCACGACCGTCCGCCGATGCCCAAACCTTTCCCTCCACGTTGTCACCGTCGTCGTCGTCTCCCTCGATCCTGTCGCATACAGCAAGCTTAGCTCACGAAGTCCGTCAAGATGTGGAGGAAGTCGAGGAGGAGTCCGGGCCGATGCTTGCAATACCATTGACTGGCTTCACCTTAGGATTCGGCGCAGGGCTTTACGGTGGGGCAAAGCGATCGTCGCTCGTCTTCATGGCGGAGAATGCCCATCGAAGGCCGGACACTGTCCAAGGCTGGTTTTTCTACAATAAGACCAAGGTGGGTACCGCCTTGATGAGTCTGCTCCACACGAATGATACCTTTGAGACTGATCATCGTGGTTTATCTTGCCGACAGAATTATCGTGTTCTCTTAGCTGGAATTACCAGCGGTCTCAAGACGGGAGCGAGGGTAGGATTCTGGACACTAGCTTACGTTGGAATCGAGTATGGAATTACGAGGTTGCAGCAAGATCGAGCGAGGAGGCAGGGAGGAGAGGCAGCAGATATAGGCGCCCGTTGGATTGCAAGTGGAACAGCAGGACTGGGAATCGCTGGGGGAGCGAGCTTACTTTGTGAGTTGTGTATCGGAGAAGATGATGTCGGCTGTCAGGACGTTCGTTTCAACTAGAACCACCTCCCTTCTCACAGATCGACTTCCTGGTCCAGTCGCACGCAGAGCTCTATTGATTGGTACGACTGCAGGGGGGCTCAGTTGGTGCCCTCCGAGATCTTCAACATCGGCTCGCTCTCGAAAAGCCGAGCACAGAGCGGACGTGAAAACCCCCGCCCTTCCCCCCCCCCCTTCCTTCTTCCCATCACCATAGGAGACTTCATCGAGCTCTCATTGTAATATAGTAGACATAATCTGTATAACCATAATCGAAAGATTTGTACAACCAAACGGGAAAGACAAGCTACACTATGCTTCACTTGCAAATGTAGAGCGAAACCTTGCGAGGAGGATCATCTGCTCAGACTCAAAGGTCGAGCATAAATCAAACTCCACGCACCCAGTCTCATCCTCGATCCCCCTCTAATGAAATAACGGGGATACTCTTTCGCCGACAAAATTCGCTATGACGGCCTCGTTCGGTCCTGGATAGGCTGCATCTTACAGTAAAGTAGAGAGCCCATCTCTAGAAGAGGTGCTTTTGAAGCGGTCGGGGTCCGTGTCGAATGACACTTTGCGTTAAGAGAAGAGAAAAGGAAGAAACCTCTGCTCTCTTCTCAGCACTTTTTAAACACATTTTTTTGGGCCGCGGGGGGATTTCTTCTTTTGTTTAGTTTGGTTTTCTGTCGGTTACCAACGATCGAAACACACGTGCCAATTACTCCTCAGCAACAACAACCGCGCAGAATTTAGAATTTGACCATGGCAATCTCGAAGGCGCAGTCTCACACGGCAAGGTCATGGTCCATTCTGAGGCACATTACAGTTAATCAAGAGTATGCAGAATAGCCACATCCAAACAGAGGACACCAACACCACCTTCCAGTCGATCAGTGAATCTTGATGTTGTTGCAGTTCCAGGTGGAATCTCTTTTGCCTGGTGTACCGATCACTTTGTAGCCGTTGAAGTTGAGACTCTCGGGCACAGTCTGCATGTTGGCGGTAGTGTATCCGTTCTTCTTGGCGATCTTGATGGAGTCTGGGAACAGAGTGTTGGCAGTGGTATCCTCGGTCTCGTGCATGAGTACGATAGCGTGCTTTGGGGACTTGATTCCTTTGATGATCGTTTCACTCTGTGCAACACTGGAACCAGTGCTGTCACCCGAGTCGACTGTCCAGTTGATCACGACGAGGTTGTGCTTGTTGTTCAAGTAGCTGACAACCTCATCGTTGGCTTCTCCGTACGGCGGTCGAATGCAGGATGGTACCGCTCCGATGATCTTGTATAAGGCTGTCTCGACTTCATCGACTTCCTCGTCGATCTGTTTGTGGCTCAGATTGTTGAGGTGGGGGTGAGTGGCGGTGTGGGAACAGATTTGCATGCCGCTGTCGTATGCATGCTTGAGGTCAGTGGCATACGGTTCATCGTACGCGCAGCTGCACGAAAGTAGGGGGGAGGGAGGGCGGACGACGGTGTCAACACTGCAAGGAAAGTGCTCTATTCTGCACCTCCAAAGTGTGCTCCACTCACTCGTAATTGAGAAGGTTGACGAAGAACGTCACCTTGATGCCGTTGGAAACAGCGGTATCGGTGATTTGTCTCATGTTCTTGTAAGGGCCGTCATCAAAGGTGAAGTCGTAGCAATGAGACGTAGTGCAACGGGTCTGTATGCCAGTAAGTCCATTGGGCGGGCCTCGCTTCTCGATCTGCGCAGCGTCTCGCCAGGCAAACGTTTGATACTCGGACGGATCTCGTTTGGCCAAGTCTGCCATGACTTCATCGGGCAACGATGGCAAGTAAGCATTTCCTGCAAGGACAGATGTAATGGCAGTAGCGGCCAAGAGAAGGGATCGAGATAGCATGTTTGACGATGAAACAAGAATCTGAACTTTTTCTCCTCTCTTTTCTTTTTATCCTTTTGGGGGATTTCGGAAAGTGGGGTTTTAAATTTGTGCGCAGTGACGGAAACGAGTGTGGTGAAAATGAGTGTGATGTCCGGGGGACGTGATAAGGAAGAGAAGATCGAGCGGGGGTTTGGATTCGTAGGACTGGTGCGGGGGGATGAGTGTGAATAAAAGGGTTGGGGTCTAGGAGCTTGTCCTCTCTTATCCTCGATCGCATAATCATCCTACTCCCTGCCTCGCTCATACCCGCCGGGGTGTTTGCGAGAGGTACTACTACTTCATAAGGGTTCGCAGCACAATAGGCCGAACTTCCAAAGTATTTAGTACACAGTGGTGCTGTATCACACTTACATTTCAGATGATACAGATTGACGAGGAATTCGTGCATACTATTACAGCACTGTGGCTCTCATGCAGCTCCTTCAGTCCGACCCGGGTGGCTCGAGTTATCGTTACTTGACATTAGAAAAATGAATGCGTGCGTGCATCTTGCAACGACGATCAAGTCGAAGAAGCTAAGGAACTGTCAGCTGCTGCAGGCCTTTTCCCTCCCCGCGAGGTACTTCAACAGTCGGGTCTATTCATCCTCTCTACACTCTGGGTCTGATACAGAACAAGGGTACGCACACCTACGTTCTGAAAGCGAGATTGCTATTGTGAATGCCCTTCACGCAATTCTTTCTTGACAGAACGTTCTTCCTGATACAGCAGGAATCGTGCCAGAGACGCACGCGTGCGCGCTTCTATGTCTATGGAGGGAAAGAAGAGCGGGCAATGTGCTTTGCGGGAAAAGAATGAAGTCTCGCGATCTTCAGACGGGACAGGAAAGTAGACTTGAGACTCAGACATGCTCCTTTGCGTAATATGATCCGCAACCCATTCGAAGCAAGCAGATTCGTGGCCCGAGTGTGGAAGGCAAAGTATTCGGTAAATGAGTGGGAATGTCCTCTAAACTAGGCTGACGATCACACATCGAGACTATGGAAAAGGAGGGAATATTAATGTCATTGGCAAGAGAGCTGCGCTCCTCATAATGAAGGTGTCCGACAGAGGTAAGAAAGCTTGAAAAAATGTGCTATAATCGCCATAAGCAAAATTGACCGCAGGAGCTTGGGGGAAGATACGTGTACCCATGTAAAAAGCTAAATCTGCACAAATATGCACGCGAGAATGAAAATTTTTGACACAGACAAAGTGCCTAGCACGTGTATTCTGAGGCGTGTGGCCATTTTGGAAGAAAGCGTAGGTACAATAAATGATCGCTAAGATTGGGTGTGAGCACGCATGCCGTCGGCAAAGGCTGAGATGATGGTCTGGCGAGTACTGCCAACGGAAAGGGCGGCAGCTTCTGCTGCCGCCCTTCCCGCATCAATAGAATCTGGATTGGCTCTATTTGAATGAGCCAATTCTATGCAAACTGAGATCTGAGTCCGAGCTTGAGCTATGGTCACTGGCCTTCTGACTTCGGTTGCTGGTGTGAGCCTTGCGGGTATACTAGAGGCAATGCTAATGGTGCTTCGGGCCCGGCTACTTCGGCTAGGCTCGTGTCGACGCCTTTGGTTAGCATCCCTTCGAAGTTGGCCGGCTGTAACGCCTACTTCGGCTAAGACTCTTTCATGCTGACTTAGAATTCTTCTATCGATGGTCCGAGGCCGGGGCCCGCCTCGGCCCCTTCGCCGAACCGGTTCCACTATCACTTCGTCAGGACGCGCTTGTACCTCCACATTGGAGTTGGGATCGTCCAATTCTGGCGTAGTGGTCCCAATATCCTCTGACACTTCGATAGAATTGGCTCCCCACACTTCCAAAGCTCTGACGTCACTAATCAAATGCCAATGCTTATCGAATAGGTCAATTGTTAATGGTGTGAGGCTGATCCGAGACCTATGAATGATATGGCGGCACGGTAAACCCCAGTCGTTAGAGACCCTGCATCCGCACGGCAATTCGGGTAGAGGGTCTTCCGCCATGTCTAGGCTAGCCAAGGACCACTCTTTGTGACATACGTTCAAGGCGTAATGAGTGACCTTATTGACTACGAACTGGAACATGGCGGCATATGCTGGCTCATAGATCCATGGTGGAAGGTAACTATAATTGCGGGCCATTATTTTAAAAGTCTCCCGTTGCTGAATCCGTAAAGCCTCTTTCAATGCATAGAGATTCTCATTTAGCCCTGATCCGCTGCTACGTACAAAGGCCTTAATGGTGGCATGAGCTCCTTCGACCCTTGACGTTGCCCGGCTATTGAAGGTCCGTACATCCGAGCTGTAGCAGTACACGAACTTCTCCGGGTACTTCTCAAACCACTGCCTCTGACAGTATTCCACGGCTTCCGCATGACTGCCTTTGGGATACGCTTCTTGAAATGACATCATTCTTTCATCATATTCCACCGTGGATCTTGCATACATAATATCCTTAGCAAGACTTGCAAACTTCTCCCATCCCGCTTTGCTAAAGGTCCTTTGGCAATTAGTTACCATATTCTGGAAGATATGCCAAATGCATAGCATGTGCCGTGAGTTCGGGAACACGGTAGTGATCGCACTTATAAGTGCAAGCTCCCGGTCCGTGACGATAACCGAGGGTCCGGAATGCGGGAAGAGGTACTCTCTTAGGCGGAACATTGCCCAATTGTAAGAGTCGATGGTCTCTTCCATTATAAAGCAGTATGCTATAGTGAATGTCTTATAATTACAGTCCATTCCGACCATTTGAAGTAACGGCATATCATACTTATTGACCTTGTAGGTCAAATCCATTAGTATTACTGATCCAAATTGTCTTGCTAATTCAATACAAGTCCGAGTCGTAAAGAAGAGTGAGGAGAGCTCGTTCTTGGCGTTGTGGCGTACATTGAATTCGAAGCCACTAGTGCCAAGCCAATGTAAGAGGCCAGCTACCGGCAACCGGCCTTGTAAGAGGTTATGCCGTTCCTTTTGAACAGCATTCTGGAAGTCTTTGCGATACCCGCTTTGATCCTGATGCTGTGTTAGAAGCGTAGCGGCTGTAACACCACGGCCTACTTGTAATGCTATATTTGAGGTAGTTTCAGCCGATAGTGACCTATTACTGTAATGGACATTCTCATCTAAATATGCAAGGTGGTTGTGATCCGCATTTATAAGAACAGTCCAAACTGCATCAAACCCTGACGCCATTACCCGCATTTCCCACAGGCACTTGGTTCCACCAGATAGCCGTTGCCTCTGACGTACTTCGGGGGCTATCCTGCTAGTATTCTTCCGCCATTTGGAGCACCTTAAGTGTGCATACCTCTCACCATTACTACGTGCAATTGTGACAGCATAACCCTGCCATTTGGCGTGTTCACAGACAGAGTCAATGGCATTTTTTTTGATGGAAAGGTAGCCTCACATGGTGGGAGCATGCTCCTGCAAAAAGTAGGCGGATCCATAAGTGCGTTTTGGCGTGAGAGGCGTTTTAAAATCTGGACATTGAATCTACTTTTTTGAGGATGGCGTAGTAGCGGGACGTGTTTCTTCTCAGACGCGTTCTAAAACAGTCGCGTAAAGGTTCTGTGGAGGTTCCTAGGCTAAAATTTAGAATTCCGCAGGCCAAAATTCTGAATTCGCGTGGCTCAATGAAGGCACTTTGGCCCTGTTCATGCACGCGCGTCAGAGAGGCAGAATATCAGTCTATTATGTAATCAAAATTTCATTGATCGTGCATATCTAGCGTCTGGCATAGGTACACTGTATCACCCCCCCCAGGAGCTTCCATGAGATCCAACATCACATGCTCAGCATACAGTCGGACTTCTATTGTGTTGTGTTTTAAAATTACAAAGAGGCTTATCTACTCTCGTTGTTGTTGCTGCTGCTGTTGTTGAGTGGATGATGCGGTTGTAAAATAGCCAAGTATTCCACTCTTCCTTTCGTTGATCTCGACACGACTGCACTCAAGATTCCAAGCCTCTGCTTCATCCTTTGCCTTGCTCAGCGCCATTTCTGCTACCATGGTCTTCACACGAGCACCTGCTAGCTCCAGATCAGAGTCATCTAGTTCTTGCAGGGCCTTACGAAAGGACGCGAAAGGCTCGGTAGCGTAGAGGGAATGATACGATTTCAGACGAGATGTCGTGTGGTTGTGGCACTGAAAGAAGGGCAAGAACGTGGTCAGACTGAATCGACTGGGCCATAGTCTAGCAGGCAAGCTCACCTGCGCTTCTAATTCCGAGCATGCACTTCCAACAAGGTCTTCCTTTGTCAACACGACCGCCTTTTTGGGCCCTCCCGGTATTTCAGGCATAGTTGTACTCGGCGGTGGACTCAACAAGCTCGAATCACGCCTGATCTCTGCAGTAGGAATTGCCGAGCCTGGCTTTTCCCTATATATCTCTGCTGCAGGTGCTTCAAAGCCGGCCCTGGCCGAAGCTGCGCTTTCGTCCTTTTTCAGTTGCGAGCTTGATCGATAGGCTGGAGCAGAGTCAGGAGGCGTATTCGAAGGTAAGTTTTGTGCTGACGCTGTTGCTGTAGTAGATGCCGAAGCTGGTATCGATGAGACAACAATAGGAACGCCATCTTGATCTACCCGTCTGTTCAATTGCCGTGGTGCTTCGTCCACGGAGACGGCCTTGATGACATGGGTGCCTGATACATTTGCTCTGCCGTTAGAGCTGAATCCTGGTCCTGCTGGAGGCCGACTAGATGGTTGTCTCATGCTGCGAGGGCCAGTGGGTATTTCACTGACTCCCCTCTCCGTTGCTTCTGAGATCGGAGCGATACTCGCATTGCTGCGATTCAGAGCATGCTGAGAAGAATGCTGCATAGCTACATCCGAGACCCTTTCTATGGGTAGATTGGTCCGGCTAGTGCGACGGTTGGCGGGGGAAGGAGGGCGAGATGATGATGACCGTCTCGGCGAGGGAGGTGTCGCTGATAAGGGAGGCGGCTGTGCTCCATGCCAATCTGCTCTACTATGTCGGGCATCTGCTCTATATTCTGGGCGGTCTCTTTCTTGCTCCCGCACTGGAGGTCGAGGATGGGCATAATCATCTCTTCTGTCCCACGCTTCTTGACGACGATAGTGATCAGAATAATATTCCCGATCTCTCGGGTGGAACTCTCCGTCATACCTGTTGGCCCTCTCATTA
This sequence comes from Exobasidium rhododendri, assembly GCA_026210745.1. Taxonomy (NCBI): domain Eukaryota; kingdom Fungi; phylum Basidiomycota; class Exobasidiomycetes; order Exobasidiales; family Exobasidiaceae; genus Exobasidium; species Exobasidium rhododendri. Next base: position 2,703,619 of record CP110631.1, read on the forward strand.
TAATGCCTCGGGTCTCGAGACCATTCCGGAGACTTCGAACCGGAAGGGTGTCTCCATTCTTCACGATACTCTCGCGAATGTGAGTACCTTTCTCTTCCCTGGGCTCTAGCTGCATCTTGATCCCAGGCTCGAGAAGGAGGGTAATGCCTGCTCACTAGTGATGCGTGATGTGGATTGAGTCAATATCGTATTCGTCTAAGCACATCAACATGTCTACTCACTGTCTTTTCGCCTTCCTCTCGTGAATGCTGCTGCTGTGATACGAGATTCTTCCACCATTCAGACCATCTCAAGAAGTCTGAAATTGTGTTCAGAAACTTGACGAGCAAAGAAAGGATCCTCCACGTGGTCGACCTCCACCCAAATTCTTTGTTGAACCTTACACCTTTTTTATCCTTGGACTATCGCAATTTCAAGAAGAAGCAATTTCCGTTTCCAAGTCCGTCGTACGTAAGGTAGCATTTAGTCTCTACTGCAGTCACCAGCTAGAGCAGTGCGTTCCGGACCACAGTATAGGATGCCCAAGAGTACCAAGTCGTCGGCGTCGTCGGCGACAAGAAAGAAAAAAGCCCAAAAGGCTGCAAAAAAGGGTGGTAATGCAGATGGTGCTGCCAATGGAGCACCGGCCTCTGTTCCGCCTGCTCAAAGAGGACAAAAGAAGGTGAAGGGAAAGGGCAAGGAACCAAAGAAGAAGATTTTCATTCCTCCCACGAAGCCAAAGCAAGATGTGATCGATCCTCTTGATTCGCTTGGATTGGCAAATATGCTACCAAGTGACCTAGTCGTCTTACTTCGAAAGGCCGGGAAGAAGGACGTTGTGACTAGATCTAGAGCGCTGGAGGGACTCCTGGAGTGGATACAAGCGAAGGGGGATGAACAAGAAGAAGATAGAGAGAGCGCTCTTGTCTTGGCAATTCCATGTTGGGCCCATCTCTTCCCTCGCCTGTCCATATCGCCGAATCGCCGATTGCGACAATTGACAGGACAGGTCAATTCGCTACTACTCTCCAACCAGTCCTTCTTTCCCGAATTATTAGCGCAGTCAGAGTGTATGAAAGCGATAGTTGGTGGCATGCTTGTTCTGGCCTTCGACCCTGATCGTCAGGTTGCAAGGGTGTCGAAAGTGGCTTGGGAACAATACACTGACTGGAATGCAAACACTGGAAAGGTTCAACTGGACAATTACTTGGAATTTCTCCTTTCGCACATCAGTTCAATCGTGTTTCATACAAGTGACGAAGTGAATCCTACTGCTCCGACTGCGACGTTGAGTACAGCACGAGATGCAAAGAATCGAGATGATGTGAACGTGGAAGAAGATGCAGAAGGGACTGATGCTCGGCTCGTGTATGGTGCTTTAGGTGCTCTCAGCTGGTTGATAGCTTCACGACCGCCCAGTCCCGGCTTGACGGAACAATTCGAACCCTTGATGACTTCACACACTCTATGGACCTCCTTGTCCCGTCATTCCGATCCAGAGCAAAGATGTCTTGGCTCTCTATCACCGATCGTTCGATCTGCTTCTTGGCATCTGGTCTATACACTCACGACCGCGTGGAAAGAACTTCTGGACAAATGCCTGCCGATCCTAGGATTTATCGCCTTAAAATCAGCCTTTGATGAAGTCGACGGTGGTGTAGCCAACCAGATGAGAGAGGGGCTCGTTACTTTGGTAAGGACACGACCAGAGGTATGGAGAGCGAACCCCAAAGATGGAGACGAAGACGACGATCAGAAGGAAGATGATCACGATGACGATGAAGACGACGACGACGACGACGAAGAGGAAGACGGCGATGAAGAAGGAAGCGATGTTGAAGAAGTAGCAATACCAGATCGGAAAGAAGAGAATCAGAACTCTTCCAGTGCAGCTCCTACTGATATCACACTCTTCAAGCTGTTCTTAAAGTGGCTCTCTGCCGGTCTGAAGGGTGCTCATGGTAATTACAACATCATCATTGTCTTGTTGTCCACTATACCCGTCGAATTGAATCCGCCCACAGCGGAGGGTGCTACATCTTTTTTGATTGCCATGTATGCACCAATCGACGAACGCGGCATCGAAGGGAGGGAGGCCCTTCGAGCTTTTGTCCGAGCCTTCTTGGAATGCTTCGTTTGGTCGAGTGCAAGAGTAAGCAAGTCAACGTCGTTAGAAGAAGCCGTAGAAGTCACCAAAGAGATCCAAACATTCTACACCGATTTTGTTGGTAGCACTCTCCCAACAGAAAGGTCAGGCCAAAGCGAGAGAATACACTCGGTCGGAGAAGATCAGCTGCGAAACGAAGTCGGTGCACTGTTGAGGAAGCTGGGCAATGTCGATGTTGCACTTGCTTCTCCTCTCTTGGAAATGGTACGTGTTGGTCTCAGTCAGACGATTTTCCAGCCTTCTCATGATTTCATGGATCGCAATGTCGCTCTTCTGAAGTATGCCACAACGAGCACCTCGATAGCCAACGTGTCCTCTAAACTTCGTGAAGCGGTCTACGAGCTTGTAGCGGATCTCAGCATGACCACCGCCAATGTGGTCGCTTCCGGTGAAGCTCAAGAAGAGGGCATCCGTTTGCTATGTCTACTTCTGACAGATTTACCTAGCGCTCATAATGAAGAGACTCTATCTTCGCTCAAATTAGTCTTTGACCTCCTACTAAATGGAGGGGTGCCCCTACACGATGGAGCTCAAGCAGCATTCTTTGCGGCCTATCTTTCTGCGTTGGCAGACGAATCTTCTAGATGGCAATCATGGACGATGCTACTCGATTCAGTCTGTTTGCACAAACAGGTACAATGGTCGAAGCTCCGAGCTTTGGTGTCGGCAATGCAGGGCAAAGAGGACCTATTTGAGGGAGCATCGCCATCCTTACTCGATGAAGCTATGGTGGAGCATTTCGAGGAGGATATTCTTCTGGTTAGTACATTGATGGAGCGTCCAAGGCCCTATCTCCAACTAGAAACAGTCACCACACTCCTCGAAAAGACTGCTGAAATCGCCTCCCCGACTATATTGCCCTTGCTGAGCCATTGGCTGAGAGCTGACTCCGGAAACGCGGCACATCTTCTACAGCAAGAAAAGCTGAAGGGGGTCGTGCCAAGCGTGGTTTCTTTAGCTTTGCTCGGCGGCGATCAGAACGCCTTGACGGTGTGGAATTTGATCAAGAGCGAGCGAGAGGCAACAGACATTGGAGTAAGGGTGTTGAGCAAGCAACTTGTGAGCACACAAAGTCCTTTACGAGATGTAATGGGCGCAATGGCTTCCCTGTCGTCAAGCACAAAGGTGTTAGACTTGCTACCTGATCAGTCGACCATGGCCGATTTGTTTGCAAAGGCTTGCCAAGTGACGACTCCATCTACCTTGGCAATATTTGATCCGCTAGTTTCAAGTTGTCAAGGTCAAGGTGACGACACCTCTGAGTACGACGACGAAGGCTTGACATCTTATTGTCGATGTTCTATTGCTCTTTTGGAGGCAATGGAAGACACGGGATACAAAGCTACGTGGGCCCTACCACATGTCGTTTTTCTTGCTCTTGCAGGTGAAGATGCTGCCACTCTGGTATCTGGAGCAGGAAACAGTCACTTTTTCAAAGGGACAGATGGACGCCCTTACATCAACAGGGCTGTGCGGGTGGCCACAGGTGTTTTTTCAAGTGGTGCTGGTGATCTGAACGAGTTGTGGTATACTGAATTGATCCGTCTCTTGAAGTCAGATTCAAGACAAGAGAGGTACGACGAACTGCAGTCGATACTTGCAGATCTCTGGGTCGTTCCAAGCAGTGTCAGAATCTTTGCTCGGCTTTTAAAAGGCGTAGTCAGCTTCAGTGGAGCAGGAGAGAAGGAGGGAATTTTGTTGCTGAGACTAGCTCAGTCAGTGCAAGATTCTAAACCTTCCATGGCCAGTGCTATCTATGCCAGCGTCAAGGAACTGGTGCTGGAGACTCCCGTGTACGATCGAATACGCAACGAACTGGCTGCCAGACTGGCAGGCGTCTCGCCCTCCAAAGCCGCGACAGAAGGAGTAAAGATCTTGAGGATGTTGATCGACGTTGCTCCGCCCATCGAGTCTTCCATATCTCTGATCCCTCAACAAAGGTGCATCTTCTTGCTGCAGAATCTACAAAAATGGACTGCATCAGACGATTCGGAAGAGTTCCCTCCCGAGTTGCACACGCTCATGATTCAGATTCTTTCTCATCTACTTCCTATTGTGCAGGATATGCCCGGCAGTCATCTACCGTTCATCTGTGATCTGATGGATGTCAATCTGAGTGAAGGCTTAGGCAATATCGTTTGCGTTTACCACACTCTTCATCTGGTTGCCCTCTTTCACGAGCTTGCAGAGAGGAACACCACGTTGCGAGAAGTGTGGAACGAAAGCAAGCTGGACATATTCGAGAACGTCCATCAGCTCTTCTTGGCTCCCTTTGCGCTGTCGCCAGACTCGGACGACGCCGATGAAGCCAAGAGAAGCGTAGGAAAGGCATTGGCTTACGTAGTCAGGATTGGTCCTGAAGCACTCTTTACCTCTGCCGAGGATGTTGGGCCCCTGCTGAAGATTATTGTACAGTCAGGCGAGAAGGAGCTGCAGATCCTTGCGTATCGCCTCTTGTCGAATAATATCCGAGAGAGAGTCAAGGAAGTAGTGGTAGAGGTAGCTTTGGGTGCGAAAGGAGACGAAGAAGGTGGAGAAGATGGCGACGAAGGAAAGCAAACAACAGCACCACCACCCTTGGAGATTAAAATCGCCGACCAGATCACCTCCCTACTTTCCCTAGAAGAGTGGCAAGAGGGTGATGAGTATGCGCTTCTCCTCGCTTGGATGGCTCTGTTTGAGTACTTTGAAGAGAGCTCTTTGCCGCTCAAGGCCATCTACACCTCCCAGATTCAATCGTTGGGTCTTGTAGAGACAAGCCTGCTGCCGCTCTTCTTTGCCCAGACTCAATTGAGACTTGATCCTAGTCGTTGGGCGCTTGATGAGGTATATCTTGATGGTGAGTGTCTGGAAGGGCGTAAATGGCGGCGGGAACGGGTGACGACTGACACATTGACTCCTTTTGTGTGCGTGTGTGTCTTTAGAACTAGAGCCATCGCAAGAGAATCTCGCAGTCTTGACAACCCACGTCTTCTACCGCTCCTTGATCCACGTTCCCAACCTGATCCGGGAGAGCTTCAACGGGATCAAAGATCGTCAGCAGTCGATCTATCTTCGAAACTTCCTCGTGAAGAATCTCACGCCGCTCCTGTCGCTTCGCGAATTTAGTCATCTGCGAGACGAAGAGACGATCAATCGAATCACCGATGAAAATATGTCGATCAAAGTGCTGGCTGGATCGACAAACGAAGTTATTGCAACGTACACGATCGACGAGTACCCGCTAGAGATATCCATTGCGATGCCGAACGACTATCCACTTCGCAATGTAGAAATTAAGGATCTGAAGAAGATTGGCGTCAGTGAAGGGACCTGGAGAGCGTGGATATTGAGTATTCGACAACTGATCGCGGGCAAGAATGGTCTCATTTTTGATGGTGAGTGCGGAAGTCCGTCGGATATGGACCAGGCCAATGAACTGGCTGCTGACCAATCTCCTCACTCCTCTTTCTGCCCCTCTCTTTTTTTCTTTGTCTTGCTTCTCCTCCTCTTCCTCGACATCCAGCCTTGATGCTCTTTAAGCGTAATGTCGAGGCGAAGTTTTCCGGATTCGACGAAGATTCGACCTGTGCCGTCTGCTATTCCATCGTCAGCCCGACAGATCATTCCCTCCCTACCAAACCCTGCAAGACATGCAAGAAGAAGTTCCATGCCAGCGTGAGTGGTGTGACTCAAGAAGAGTGGCAGAGGAAATCCAAAGAGAAGTGCGTGTGTGCGATTGACTAACACTCGCTTTCCCCTCCTTGTACTTGCCTTCTTTCCAGTGCCTTTACAAGTGGGTGTCTACTTCAGGCTCTTCCACCTGCCCACTTTGTCGGTCGATTCTATAAGTCTCTCTCGTTCTCGCTTGTACTGTATTGCTTTCTACATAAATTTCTACGCATAGGTAAATTGTGCTACAATTACATTCGATGACATTCCCTTCGCTTCGCCGCAACGACAAACGTTTACCTGCTTTCCTTCTCTCAGTCTGCCTTTCCATCGTAGGCCGGCCCTGCTCCTTCTGGTGCAGGAAATGCATCAGTGACAGGCGATGCTACAGCTGGCCCTTGAAAGATGCGCGTAGGATCTTTCTTCTCACCCCCCGCCTTCTTTGCATTTGCTTGAGCTTCGTCTGGTGGCCCTTCATCGTTCGCTTTCTTGTCCTGCTCCTTCCCCGTGTCACCATTATTATCTTGACTCGCTCCTACTGCTCCAAAGTACCCTTCCTCTTCCTCCTTTGTATTCGAGTTTGGTGACGCCTTCTTCTTCTCCTCCTTCCCCTCGTCTTCCTTCGGCGACGAAGCAACCGTTCCTGGACTGCTAGTCAATTCTTCCTTTCCCAGGACCGCCTTGGCGACATTTTTGGCAGCGGAAGCTGTACTTCGCACTCCGAGGGCAATGTGAGCGGCTGCCAGGTGTTCGTACGACAGTTCCTCCTCCTTCTCGTCTTCCCCGTCCTTGTTCTTCTTCGCTTCTTTCTGCTGTCCTCTACCCTCTGCTTCATTCGCCAAATCATTTCCCTTGCTAGCCCATTGACCTGCCATCTCGGTAAGACTGCCCGATGAAGAAGCTCTTGAGCCCGCCCTCTTGAACTTGGAGATGGCTCTTGCCAAAGTAAAGACGCTGGCAATCTTCTTAATTGCTCCGTCAACTTCTTCGTCGGTGACTTCCACAACGACGGCAGAAGTATTTTCTTCTTCTGACTTGATCGCCACTTTACCTTGCCGAGTGATGAACGGATGTTTCCTCATTTCTGCAAAGGTGATACGATCTTTCGAGTCCTTTGCCATCAATCTTTGGAGCAAATCCTTGCATGAGTCGGATAAGTGAGAAGGATAATCTGGCTCTTCCCCGTTGATCGCTTCGTATAATTCTAAAAATTGACTCTTATCAAAGGGCAACCTCCCCACAACCATGCAATAGAAAGTCACACCCAAGCTCCAAATATCGCTATACCTTCCATGGAAGTCACCATGCTGCGCTGAGCACAATTCTGGACTCATGAACGCAGGGCTCCCGGCGCTTTTCTGCAACGTGTCATCACCCGGTTTCGTAAACATCTCCGACACACCAAAGTCGACAATCTTGCATGTCTTCCGATTGTCTTGTAAGAGGATGTTGTCCGGCTTAATGTCTCGATGGACAATGTCGTTGTGATGGAGGTACTCTATACCGAGCATGATCTGCACAAAGTAATCTCGAGCAATTTCTTCGTCCAGAGGCTCGACTTGTTGGTGTAACTTCACATCAATGACCCGTCCATCAGGGCAATGTTCGAAGACCATGTACAAGCCGTCCTTGGTAGGATCGTCAAGGACCTCATACAGCTCCACGACATTTGGGTGATCGAGCTTTTTCAGGATAGCTATCTCATGTCTTATCAGACTCAATGGGTCATCTGCTGACGCTTCCTTTCCTTTCGATTGATCTGATCCTGACTTGTTATCGCTCTTGCCATCTCCCATTGTCATCCTGGCCACCTTTTCTGTCAAACCGTCTGGCTTTTCTTCGGCTCTATCGACTTCTTCTTCACCTCTCTGCCTACCTTGACTCTCTCTCCCCTCGCGAGCACCCCTAGCTGCCAAGCCACCTCTGGCTCTAGCTCCACCTCTTCCACTCGGCTTTCTTTGATTTGCAGCCCGTTGGACTTTGCGAAGTCGAGTCTTGCCAAATTCTTTCACTGCCTGCATTTTCAGGAAGAAAAGGATGCGGCATTCGATGAGATCCTGACAGGCAGCTTCTTTAGGCAGAAGACACTCACCACCTTCACAGAAGGGTCTGGTAGCAGACAAGCTTCGTAAACATTCCCATATGCACCTTGACCGATCATGTCATACAGCTTGTATTGATTGATGATCCTCGATCCATCCTGAAGGAGGAGTCGAGATAAGCATGACTACAGGCAGCATCTACGCAAATTAGCAGCTACATGTTCATTCTCACCTCTAGGTGACGGGTGGTTGCATTCAGAGTCTCCTTGTACTCGAAAGATGAATTCCTATGCGAATGCGTGCCTTGTCTTCTTCTGTTTGGCGGCGGCTGATCTACACCACTCGAATTTCTCGAATTCTGCTGCTGCTGTTGATAGAATTGATTGACAGAGGACGACGAAGATGCCATCGAAATGGAGTTTCCGTGCTGCATTGAAGGAGAGTTTGACTTGGGACTCTTGGATTCTTTTGTTGGTGTGGTCGCTGCAGTCGTCGTAGGAGAAGCGACTGGGGAATCGACCATTGCTTGCTCTTCTCGTATCTGAATGGTGGGGCCATGCTTTGAGCTCTCATGCTCGGTTGGCGAGTCTGCTCGCGCCATCCTTGCAAGTAGTCAAGCTGATTCGATCCTTTCGAGTCGAGAAGGGAAGTCGGAAGAAAGCCGTCTGAAGCTCTAGACGACGAGAGGGGAATTACACCGACGACGACGACGACACAAGGAGCGAATCAGGCAAAATCGCAAGTGCTCTGGATGGGGTTGAAGGGTTCCTTTTGGTAACAGAGTCCATGCGACTTTGTATTCTGATAATACTCGATACCAGCGTACCGTTGATAGAAGAAGAGAACGGGTATTTGATGAATTAATATAGTGATGTCCATCGCGATTTCACGCGTGGTAAGATAAGCGGGCAGTGGAGCCTTGGACTTCGATTTCTTGTCTCACGATTACACGCTCTTGCAAGCTGCTTTGTCTCTTCGCCGTCTCGGGGAAGAGCATTGGCACGTCGGATCTTATTTAGCTCTCAATATTTTCAAATGTCAAAAGACAACAGTCGGGAGGATGATACTGTACTGCGCTTGTGTTGCGTGACGGACTGTCTCGTTGGCATCCTTCGCAGATTGACATCTTCCAATCGTGCTCTTTACTCAAAGAAGAAGATCAAATCACTTGTAAGCGTAATAATTTCAGACAGTCCAAAGACAGCACTCTCTGCCTACTTATTCCACGGCGATCCAATTTGATAGATCCTATTCTTTCTGTAGAAATGCTTCTTTTTGTTCAACAAAGTAAGGCGCCTTGACCGGTAATAGGGAGACTAAATCTTTTCTCGTGTCCGTTTACAAAAGCAAGCCGAGGAGGCAGTGTGGGTGGATCTGGTGCGGCGCTCGGTGGGGCAAGCGACCACACCTGTCCGATCTTTCATTTACGGAGCCATACACCCGCAGTGTGAACTCTCGGGCTGCTTCAGTAGGACAGGCGTCTAGACTAGTGCAGAAAGGGCACCCAGCTAGACATCCCCCCCTCCGCACCATGACTTTGAAATCCTTCAATAAGGTGCGAAACAATAGGGGTTTCCCTCTATAGAGATGGGCGGAGAGGAGCGCTCATAGTGCTTGCACTGCTACAGGCGGGTTTTGGGGGTGGGATTCTTTATTTGCGAAAATCTAATAGTGTTCCAACGCGTTTCGAGCGTGCTTCGCTCATTGGCGGTACGAAAGAGTATGATGTGCATATATAGATATGAGGAAACGGCTCGCTCTCGGCTTGGCAAAAATCTCCCTGTTCCAATTTTGTGGGCTACCGGCGAACTCACGCTTCGAGCACTATCCAATCCTCCCTTTCCTTTCCCTTCCACTGCAACGAAAGAAGAAGCTACACACCTGATCGACACATCTGCCGCCCTCTCGAGAGCTCCTTGGTGCCAAGTCTGCGCTTCATAACTTACGAAAAAGGCGCTTGCTTGCTTGAGGTCATCTTTTTTCCTGACTTTTCGCTGCTTTGATGATATATTGATCGAGGCCTGGCGTGTTCGGCATAAGGGTTTCAAACTCCCAGCGAGGACATCATAACAGGCCGTCTCACAGTCTGTCATCGACTACGACAACGACAAGATGACTTCCGTGTATGTCCCCCCCGCTACTTCTATTGGGGATGGCTCCTGTTCGGGTTCGTGCGGTACAGCAAGCGATGCTCGATTTACTTACTTGCGAGGGTATTTCAGCGCTCACATGCTCAGTATGCCCTCGCATCGGTATGAATACATCACGCTGATGGCGATTGCTGCGATCGTTATCATCATTGCAGCTTTTTATCATTCTGGCCTTGCCGATCAGACTTTGCTGGGAGCGCTATGGAGCAAATGGGCAGTCAAGAATAGAGTTGTCAAGTACGGAACAAAGAAAGGCAATGCCAACATTGGAGCGCAACCGAGTAGAAGTGGTATGAAGGAAAGCAAGCATCCTAATCGGAAGAAGCTGTTCACTTTTCCCAGCCTTGGAAAGGTCTCACTCTTGCTAGCGATTGTAGTGATACCAGTCGTGCTCACAGTGATTGGAGCAGATTACATTCGACCCAGCGCAGGCGTCTTCGACATGTCGGAAAGCTGGCCGAACTCGAGCATCTCGATCTATACGCCTGGCTTGTCGCGCCGTTTGGAATGGGGAAGAGGACAGTATCCTGCAGTGACCACCCTTGCACCTACAATCACCCTTCCTTATCGAACTTGGTGGACAGCTGGAGGCAGAACGGGTGCAATGACAAACGCCCTCACTCCCTTTGTCGTCGTCATCGCCCTCAAGCAGATTCCTTTCGCTCTCCTTTCCACTCGTTTGCTTGGTGGTCTTGCCTTTGATCGGCTGGCATTCATGCACAAATGGGGAGGTCGAGTGGTGTGGTTCTTCGCAACAGCACATGTGGTTCTATGGAGCATCCAACTTTCTCAAGACCAAGCTTTTGGAAAAAGCATCTGGGACATTGTATTCATGTGGACAAAGTTCCGATGGGGCTTTGTATCGTATGGCTTCTTTACTCTTTTGATACTTCTTTCCGTCGGACCCATGCGAGCAAACTACTACGAGATCTTCTTCGTTTGCCACATCATCTGCATCATCGGCTTCATGGTCACAGCGTGGCTGCACCATCCACCTCTAGGACCTTGGATGTATGTGACGTTGTTGTATTGGCTAGCGGAAAGAATCACAAGAGCTGTCAAGGTGGCCTTCATCAACGGTATTGGATTTACAGGACGTCGCCCGCAAGTAGCGATCTCAACATCAGAAAAGCACAGCACTCGTCATACGTCCGTCTCAGCTTCTTCTTCGCATACTCTGCATAACGGCTATCCACCCAACCAATCAAAGCAACAACACCTGAGCAAGGAGGCCTCGTTCGACTCGTACTCAAATCACTTAGAGGGATCAAGAGGGCATAGAGCTCCACCAGAAAGGCACTTGACCAAGAAAACTCAGCGATACGACGCTGTTAGCGATGTGCTTGACGGTTATGCAACCCGTCCGATGACGACGATTCAGGACCATCAACGTGGGTATGCACTCGAAGATGGGCCGCAGCATCGCCCATTAAGTCAGGAATATGAAAGTGAAGGGCCTTCCTCTTCACCGCCCAATCTTGACTACTTTAGCGAGCAACAACAGCAGCAGCAGCAGCAACAACATCGTAGAGGAGTACTCCCCAATAGCGCAAGTATTTCGACGCTCACTGGACCTGCCTGGAATGTCTTATCAGGTCCCCGACCTGCCATGGCTGCTGATATTGCTGCCGTCATTCGCCCCGGCTTTGCCTATGCTCAACTGCTTCCTGGCAAGACCCTAAGATTGACACTTCGAACGCCCAATGCCTTTTCTTGGATGCCTGGTCAATACGTGAATCTCTGCATCCCGTCTGTTCGGTTTTGGCAAAGTCACCCTTTCACCGTCGCTTCTGCGTACAATGCCGGCTTCCCGTCCTCTACTGCTTTTCAAGATGACGAAGATATAGAGAGAGGGCTCGTTTCCAAAGCGAAGAAATCGGAAGAAAGGACAATCGTCTTGCTACTTCGGGCAAGAAGAGGCTTCACCCACCACTTGTGGGACTATGTTCGACTGCAGCGAGAAAAGCAAATTCGGGCCATCGAAGAGGAGACTGGACAGCAATACATTCGAGGTGAAGTCGCCAAAACTGCCACCGGAGTACATGTGCGAGCAATCATAGACGGGCCTTATGGAAGCAGTCAGCGCGTTCGTTGGGGAATTTACTCTACCATCTTAATCATCTGTGGTGGCTCAGGCATCAGTTCGGGAATGGCCATGCTGGAGTACCTTTGCTCCGTCATGGCTGGTAATAAACAAGTAAAGAAGTCCAAGACACAACGAGTGCGGTTTGTGTGGATGTTGAGAGAGTACTCCCACCTCCAATGGATTGCGTCTGCGTTGAGAAGATGCATTGAGTTGGTCCCACCGGAATTGCTACAAGTCGACCTCTACGTAACTAAAATTCGCAAGACCGGCGGAGGTGTGCCGTTGATAGGGCCGGGGGAAGGAATTAGCCCGGATGCGTCAACAATGTCGCTCAACGCAATGAGTCGTGACCTGGGAGACACTCCAGGATTCAGCGATACGCAAGACTCTACCATGCAGGGCTGGAGTCATGACGACACTTTCAATCAAGTTGGTCGCTTCACCGAAGGAGATGATCAGGAGGAGTACGACGTCAACGTGAACGATCTGACACAATTTGAGGGTGAAGACAACAGCGGTCCTAGTGCAGCGGAAGCAAAGATGAACGAATCGGTAATGAAAGAAGGAAAGCTTAGGAGGGCGAACACCCGCAAAGCGACGTTGAAGAGGACTGGTCGAAGAGGCGGTAGAGGCGGACCTTCGACCATGCTACCTCGATCAAACTCTGCTTTCGAGCATCAGAAAGCCGTTCACGAGAGTAGTCTTCGACCTGTGAAGCTCTCTCATCGACCGACCGACACGATTCTGGAGAGAGACTTGGGTGTGGATCAAGGTCGTCATGATCCAGAATGGGAGTCGACAGAGGGACCACTGGGACCAGCGCAACAGACCTCGATGCCTGCCTCCTATCTACACCCCTCTACCCACCTGCAGCCTCGATCCGTCTACTCCTCCTCCCACGATCAGCTCAGCATGCCTCCCAGCGGCTCGAATACGCCTACACGAATTAGCCCTCTTACTTCACCGCTGTTCTCTCCAACGCACTTCGGTGAGGGAGGAAGGAAGACACCCGGAGAGTACGCCAATAGCATTCAACTCCGTGACTACCCCTCCACTATGCATCTTAACGGGGCAAGGACACCCATGTCGCAGTACACACCAACAAAGCACTACGAGGGAGGAGATGAACTCAATCAAGTGACGTCCGAAGTCGATGCTCCCATTGACTTGGATGAAGGAGAGACGATGGACCTCCAAGTCGTTGCCGAACTGGCCAGGCCGGGCTACCCTAAGCTGGACACGATACTTCGACAAGAAGCACAGCAGTCAAAAGGACAAGTTCTGGTCAGTGCTTGTGGACCGGCTAATCTAGGCACCCTGGTTCGCAGCATTGCAAGCAAACAAATCAACATTTCGGAAATCCGCAAAGGACACATGAATGGAAACATCTCTGTGATCTGCGAAGCTTACGATTACGGCTGAGGGCTTCCAACGGCTGTTTCCCCCCCGCCTCCCCACCGCCTCGAAATATATACTTCTAGGAATTGAACTGCTCGAATGCTCTGCTTTGCAACGTCCCCCCTTCGCAATTCCCCTTTCTTTCTCTCCGCATGCTGTACAAATGGAACTATGCTCGCTCCTTGCTAGCTGAAAATATCTCACGCCGCCCCACCCCTTTGGCTCTCTAGCCGCAATACAAACATTGTAGAATTAGATTTGGCAATATAGTTTTATTGGTAAACTGAAAGATTGATTGTAGCGGTGAGGCTAAGGTGTGATGCTGGCAATTATTGTTTCGCACCTTCGACATGTTTCTTGACAGTCTTTTTTCCCAGCGATTAGGGTCTTGCACCTCCAGCGCCCGCTGTAGGGTCATCAAAGAGAATCGACATTGCTCCCTCCACACTGCCTCCTGCCATCAAAAGAGCTCTCAAGTTGGCGCTACCATCAGTCAGGCCCATTCCCTGCATCTGTGCCAATTGATCAGAGTATCTCTCTTCCGGGGGCCTTGAATCTGTAGGCGCTGCCGGTCTTCCAAAGCCAGCGAATGGGTTCTGCGCACCTCCACCCCCACCAAACATCTGTCGCATGCTGTTGAGGAGGAGGACGGGAGACAAACATGAGATGGGCAGATCAAGGGTGTGTCAATCGATTCGGTACTCACAGAGCTGGGTCAAACATCCCGCCAGATTCTCCTGCACCGCCAGCACCAGCACCAGCTCCAGCTCCTCCCATCAAGGCAGCAAAGGGATTAGCAGCACCCGCGCCTGTCGATGGCTGTTGTCCGGCTGCGGTGCTTCCAGTACTGGGAGTAGTACCTTGCTGTCCAAAAGCACCAGCAGGTGGCCATTGTGCTGCACCGGTGCCTCCACCCCCTTGACCTGCTCCTCCGAAGTTTCCCATTCCACCGAGGCCAGCCATCCCTCCCATACCGCCCATCGATCTTGATAATTCTGCTGCTCTGGCCATACTTTGAGGATCGACCAACATCTCTCGAAATTGTTCTGATTGAAACAATTCTCTGACACCTGGCATTTGTGACAATTGAGGGTTACTCGCAATAATCTGATCAACCACTTCTGGACGAGAGAGCATGTCTCTCATTTGGGTTCGAAATTCGTCCGATTGCATGGCCGTCATGAGCATATTGGGATCATTTGGATTCATTCCCATACCTTCGAACATGTTCCGATTCAGTGCGGCCATATGAGGGCCTGCAAAGTCAGCTCGATTCAGCGCGGCCATCGGGTCACTGCCGTATGCTTGACCAGCTCCAAAGCTTGACGGGACTCCTTGCGCAGCAGATCCTCCTGAGGCCGGTGTACCGGATGCAGCTGCCGTCGCTGTATTCGATGTATTGCCTGAGACTGGCGTTGAGCGTGCTGCACTTCGGACCATATGGATGGTGTCTAGAGAAAAGAGTTCGATTAATTTACTATTGTAGCTATGTCTGCTGCTCTCAGTACGCCAAACATGCTCACGATTATTCTGTAATTTGTAGCTGGCGAGAGTCTCCTCGTCCTTGAGCACCTTTCCAGTGTATATCAAGCGTTGACTAAAGGTCCGGAGGTAGAGAGGACGAGAGACGTCCTTTTTTGTGAGCATGACTGCTTCATCGTAATCGGTACCTCCCTCGCCACACTCACGATTCAGCTGGAATATCACTCCTTTGTTCGGCAATCTTTTCCTTTAGCCCTCTCACCGTATCATCGAGGGCTACCTGAACAGTCAACTTGATTTCCGAAGGTCCCTTGATATTGACAGTGACACTGGAGCTATCGTCTGCCATCTTCGTATGGCGTAGGTTGGTGTTGTAAAGCGTTTGACAAGGCCAAGCAATCCAAGAGCCGACCAGGTTGACTATTAAACACTGGACGCTTTGCTTAGTGTACGTCAGGACCTATTTCGAGGACGTCGTGAAGCAGCTCAACCCACGTGGACAACGAGGTGGAGCATGTCCAACAAAGACGCCAATCAACCTCAATCTCATAAGCCGCTCTAAACGTGAAAACCTAAGATCGCCTGTTTTAAGTAGTTTACCCCTCATCAAAAGGCCCTATTTACGCAGTACACACTATGGCATACCCAGGTCGCCAAGGTCAGCATTACCAGCAGCAGCAGCAGCAGCAGCAAAGCTATGGTGGCGGAGCTCCGCAGATGCCCATGGCTGATCTGAACTATGGTCAACAACAGCATCACCAACAGCAACAACAACCAATGTACAATAACCATGGACCTCCTCAGAATCAGTATGGTGGAAATCCTTCGGGCGGGTACGGTCAACCTCCTCTCTCTTATGGTCAACAAGGTCAGATGGGTAATTCTGCTTATCAAGGGCAAACGATCAATTACCAACAGCCTCAAGGCATGCAACAAGCCGGAAATCAGCGCTTTCAGTACAGTAACATGCAGGGAAAGCGAAAAGCACTACTGATCGGATGCAATTACATTGGGTGAGGATGGAGTCGATGAACGAAAAAAGCCTTGGCCGCTCACACTACTACCTTCTACTTTAGAACTCGATCCGAACTTCGCGGATGCATTAATGATGTACATAATGTACAGCAATTCCTCCGACAGCGTGCAGGGTACAAGGACGTGAGTGACGGGGAGGTGAAGATGATCTTCCAGCTGATTTGAGATTGACACTCTTTGCGTGAATCTTACTAGGATGATATGGTCGTCCTGACTGACGATGCTCGTGATCCTCGTTCCATTCCTACTCGACAAAATATGACTGCCGCAATGCACTGGCTCGTCTCAGGTGCTTCACCTGGTGATGCGCTCTTCTTCCACTACAGTGGGCACGGGGGCCAGGCAAAAGCAACGCAGGGAGATGAAGATGATGGTATGAATGAGACAATCTTACCTGTCGATTTCCAGGTAGCTGGTCAGATGGAAGACGACGAGTTGCACATGATCATGGTTCGACCTCTTCCTGTGGGATGCCGATTGACAGCTCTCTTCGACTCTTGTCACTCCGGTACCGCGCTTGACTTGCCGTACGTCTACAGCACTTCGGGAAAGATTAAGGAACCAAGTGAGTTCTGTTCTTGCGCTTCATCTCAACTGCCAGTATTGAGTGATGCTGACTTTGCTCTTCTTCGGCAGATATCGCCATGGGTTTTGGTAAGGGAATTGCAGGAGCTGCGATGGACTATGCTCGAGGTGATGTCATGGGCATGGCCAAGGATCTTTTCAGTACCTTCAAGACTGCTACTTCGAATAATGGGGCCGAGAAGATCACAAGAGAAACGAGATCCAGTGGAGCGGATGTGGTCATGCTTAGTGGCTGCAAAGACTCGCAAACATCGGCAGATGCAACAGAAGCTGGGAGGGCGACTGGTGCCATGAGCTGGGCTTTCATCAAGGTGGGTGCTACGTTCAAGGGATTGTGTTGCCTTGCTTCTGCAGTGAAATTAACTAAAAGTAATCCCTCATTCTGATCGATTCTCCACAGGTGATGACTGAATTGAATCAGCTGTCCTATCAAGCTCTCTTGTGTTCCACTAGAGACTTACTTGCCCAAAAGTATTCGCAGAAGCCTCAGTGAGTGTGAGGGAGAGAGAGGCGCTCCTCTGTTTTGCTATATATGACTCATAGCTCTCTCTATACTCTACGCAGACTGTCCTGTTCTCATCCCATCGATATGGAATTGCTCTTCGTCATTTAAAGGGAGGGAATTTGGAATCGTGTATTGCTAGACCCGAATATTTGCTACGAATTAGTCCGTGATACTGGTGTTGGCTTCTCAACATATCAGTATGTCCCAGCCGACCTACCACCTTGTTGTCCTTGTTGTGCATTCGTCCCGGAGACACTCAAACATTGATCGAAGGGCGCTCATCATCAATTTTTCATGGGAAAGCTGCTCACATTTCTAGCCAGCACTCAATGTATGCTCTTTGTAGTATACATCTTAGACGACGATTGCGATCCCATGTCGATCTGTGACACGATCGGCTTCACACTGTACATCTTGGTCCCTTTTCCTCCCTCTTTCTTTTCTTCTTCCCGTCCTCCTCCTTCGTTCTTGAGTCCTATGCTGGCTGCAACTGCTGCTCCACCCGCTGCCACTGCACCAGCTGCTTCGGCCACCACCTCCCCTGCCTTCTTTGCCAGCTTCTCTGCCTTCTTCGCCGCTTTTTCCTCCTCCCTCTTCGCCTTCTCCGCTTTCTTCTGCTCCCTCTCTTCTTGTGCTTTTCTCTTTCTTGTTTCCGTGTCTTCACCATCTACCGCCGCCTTACTCTTGCTGCTCTCTACTTTACCATCGGGGATCTTGATGAACACCCTCTTGCCGTCTTTGCCCTGCTCATCGTCCAAGACATAGTACCCTTTTCTCTCAAATTGGATCGCATCGCCTTTCTTGAGCTCTGTCACACTATAGTCGGCAACGGCATCCGTCTCAAAGATGGTTTCCTTGGTCAAGAAATCTTCGAATTTGTCGTCCTCCTCCAATTTCATCTTGGTGATGAGGTAGTCGTAGTCAAGCAGTCGAACAGGTGTCAGTTTGCGCTGGGTATTTTCGTCACTTGCCAACCATGTAATCTTCTTGTCGGTCTTCTGAAAGTCGCCCTGCAGGTTGGCTTCAAACGTGATACTCTTGACGGTCCCACTTGCGTCTGCTTCTTTGCTCTTGACGATTGCATTGCCCCAATTCATCAGAGTGATCTCCTCGCCGTCCGCAAAAGAGGCAGCATCCTTTTGATCAAGGAAGAAGGTGTCATCGTACACGACGATCTTGTTGCCCATCTCGAGATTCTTTCTATGCTTTGGAAGCTCCTTCTCTTCGTGACCAGAGCCTCCGAGCAAGTGACACTTGACCATGTCCTTTTCATCCACGGCAGTGTAACGAGGGACAATGGGGTCCAAGAACTTCTTGTTGATTGTCCAGATCTTGTCCCACTCCATGTTGATGATCTGTTGACTCGGCCCTGTTTCGAGGATAAATTGTTGGATGCAGTCAACGGTCATGCCTCGTCGGCGGATTCCTCGCACGGTAGGGAACCGTGGATCATCCCATCCGGTAACATGTCCATTGTCTACGAACCATTGCAGCTTCCTCTTGCTCAACAGAGTATACACAAAGTTCAATCGACCAAAGTCCCAGATATTGACGTTTCTCAGCTTCAGTTTTTCCAACATCCAGGCGTACTGTGGATTACGATCGCGATACTCGTTGGTACGAAGGGCGTGCGTGACTCCTTCTAGGGAATCGACGATAGGACAAGCAAAGTCGTACGTTGGATACACCTTCCAAGTTGTTCCCGTTCGATGATGAGGGATCTCAGCATTGACTCGATAGATGACAGGATCCCGCATCGCCTTGTTCGGGTTATCCACGCTCATCTTCGCTCTTAGACACCACTTTGCACCTGCTTCCGATCCAGTCGACATTTCTGCAAAGCGTTCCATGTTCTCTTCGATGGTACAATCTCTGCGGGCAGAAGCAATTCCGTCCATACGTTGCGCTCGCATTTCTTCTTGAAGCGTATCATCGGCGTAGGCATCTCCTTGTTTGATCAAAGTGATGGCTAGCTTGTAGAGCTCGTCAAAGTAGTCGGATGTATGGCTCGTTGCATCTGCTTTGATGCCCAACAAGGCCAAATCTTCAATGATGGACTCTTCGAACTCCACTTTTTCCTTCTTTGTGTTAGTGTCATCAAATCTGATTATGAGCTTTCCTTTGTACTTTCTCGCAAAGTATTGATTCAAGATGGCAGCCTTGGCATGTCCGACGTGCAGATAGCCAGAAGGTTCAGGGGGAAATCGAGTGACAACTTGCCCATCTATCGCTTCATCTCCCAGGAAAATATCGAAAGAGGCCGCTTGCTTCTGGGCGGGCTTGGTCTTACGTAGCAAAATGGGAGAGAGGAAGACCGAAAGGACGATCTGATCAGTGACTGAAGACCGAGTACCGGTCTGCCTCTGCACTCTCACCGTTTTGTTATTCCTCTCAGCGACGATTCTCTCCATGGTTTCTGTACACGAATCGTGGGTGTCCAGGTGACTGAACCAACGAGCCAAATGAGTGTGTTCACCTTTCTTCACCAAGCTCATGAGAATAGCTGACGAACGAAAAGCGCCCCAAACAGCAAAGTCAGCCGCTGTGATGTTGTGACCCGATCCAGCCAGA
This sequence comes from Exobasidium rhododendri, assembly GCA_026210745.1. Classification (NCBI taxonomy): domain Eukaryota; kingdom Fungi; phylum Basidiomycota; class Exobasidiomycetes; order Exobasidiales; family Exobasidiaceae; genus Exobasidium; species Exobasidium rhododendri. Next base: position 2,723,270 of record CP110631.1, read on the forward strand.
TAAGTCCTCAGGGAGAGATGCTGGTCAAGCTCGTTGCCGTAAGCGTTGGCCTGCGCAAAGTTCAAGGCTGGCAAAGAGCCTACAGCGGAGATGTATTGCTCCACCTGGCAGAGGTGTTAGCATGCGGTAGCGTAAGGAAGGATACGAGATAGCGAGCTGCTTACCTCTTTGCTACCTTCTTTGTCCTTTCCAGAGATACCAAAGTTTGCATACATATCGCTGAGTTGTTTTAAAACAGCAGGCAAGCCAGTCTTCTTCTCTCCGCCTGGTTGAAGTGTGAGTGTGATGGGAGCAGCGGCATCGCTGGACCATTTAATCTTGACAGGCAGTCCCGCGTCAGCCGATGAAGGTTGCTTTGCAAGGTATGTACATAGTGCGAAGGGCGCTTGGATTGCTTCCTTACTGTTCGCACAAAGCGTCAGTGTCGGAGGTGGTGCCTTTGATCCCATTGCGTTGTCAGGCAGCGTCGAGAGAGAAAGGATGAACAGGACAATTTCAATGAGAAGCAAAGAGAGTTGGTGCAAAATTAGAATCCAAGATTGAGCATGAGCCACGTTTCCGACAAGAGCCGCACCGAAAAAAGCGCTCGTCTCTTTGCTCTAAAAGCTCTTCTTGCAAATGAGGTACGAGTTGCAAGGAACGTCTATAGGAGAGGATTGCCCACCTAATGCTAATAAAGATAATCGAGAGTATGTCTATTTCTATGGTGTACATGGAGATCTGCTCTAGGGCTATGATCTAGGAAAAGGCTCTATCCCTGTCATTCGCTCCGACACCTAGCACTCTACAGACCAACGCGAAGAAGACTTCTTCCTCTCCAGTCCAGGCTTTTGTTGGATTTCGATAGCTGCTGTTGAGCAGTCGTGTCATTCTGTCACGCAGGACTTTGAGGACGACCAACGTCTTGAGATCGTAGAATGTGATTCTCAGTCGTGTTCGATCGACGTATAGGCTTCTTGACGAAAACTGCCGGACAGGAGAGAAGCCAAAAAAAACACACACACACACACACCAATCAGCATCGCACAGTGTCTGTCAGCATGGGGGAAGGGGGGGGACAGCACATCCTCTCACCTTGAAATCAGCGTCACCACACATGAGCAGAATACCTTTGTCGTCAATGGCTCCCGTCTCCCAAGCATACAGTCGTTTGGACTGCATGATAGTAAAGTAGATGAGATGATTGATGCCCTTTGGCAAGTGATAGAGCTTCATCTTGAAATTCACCGAGCTCGGATGAATGGCCGCTGGTGCTCCATTTGTCAGGGTCCGTAATCCTCCGTTCTTTGTGTCAATCACAAGTAGTTTGGGGTACAGCGCAGACGCAAGAGCAGTATTGATCATGGCCAGGCTGCCAGAGTTCACGTTCAAGGACGGAGGGGTGGTCAAGAACTTGGTCTTTGCGTGGTTGAAACGAAATCGGGCTCCCAGGATGTCTTTCCTTGTCTCTTCATCCACGTTGACAAAGCCGGAATCCAACAGATACGTCATGTACTGTTGACGCAATTCCTCTATCTGGATCAAGTTTGTCTGATTCAAGAAGCACTTTTGACAGAACTGCTTAGCAACACCGTTCTCGGTAGCTCGGCGCCACGAATTAAAGGCTCTAACAATGGTGAGAAAGTCGCTGTCTCCAAAGTCGAACGATTTCTTCGCATTCCTCGCCTCTAATTCTCTGCCGAAAGGATTTGTGAACGGACTCTTTGCATTCAGTGTGGCGGCGATCGTCAATGCGGAATCAAGGATTTGGAGTGAGCAAGCTATTAGCAAGAACTTGCCCATATGGACATCCAGCGGGATCTTC